>OZ002740.1:79925178-82339839 GCA_963924295.1 Dioctria rufipes | reverse complement strand
TATTGGCACCAGTCTAGTTTAAAGTTTAAAATTTCGCAAAAGATATCATTACAAATCAGCTGATGATTAGATTTTTTAAAATTATACCTGTAAAGTGTCTTGAACTTCATCTCTAGTTGATGGAATTGATATTTTTTCATACTATAAGTTATTACTTGAGTTAATGTCGCTTACGCAATTTGGTCACGAATAGATAATAGAGGAAAAAGCTCTAACTGATTAAATGTTCTAAATATGCATAATGGTAAAAAGGTGCTTCTGTCATATTTATTGTTTTCTACGTCAGGAAAAAGGATCCAACCAGCCTTGTTAACTTTTTAAAGAACATTCAAGTTAACCGAAGTAAGATTCAAAGTAAACTGGCATAAGTTTTATAATGACGCATAACTGGTTGAAGAAAAAGGAGGGTTTTGATAGTTTTGATTTTAACTAGTGCTAGCAAATAAAACAAAAACATTAATAATAAATATTAAATACTAATATATTATATTAAAGATGTTCTGGAAGTCAAAATTAAAAAATAACATCTTTAAGCAAAAATAATTATTAGTGCTTTTAGATACCCAAAGGCCAAGGTAACCAAAAAATATCTTCGACTAAAACTAAGAAATCTCTTTGTAAAGGCACATGAAAAAAGTTACAGTCTTCAGATTTTTGTAACATTACTTTGTAAAAATTAGTATGCTTAATATCAAAAATGTCATTAACTTATTTATAATCATCATCCTCTACGTCTGTGTCTGGAAGTATGTCTCTTAGGTTAGCATCAGTAGGATAAATTATACTTGATGATAAACTTCTGGTATGACTTTATCTTTGCAAAGTTTATAAAGGTCGTCATACTTTGTTTTTGATATAGGTAGTAGTGACTTATAACAACCAGTGGATGCAATTTTGACTTTTGATTGAACGTCTATAGGGAAAGATTCCGCAGATTTGTTCAAAGAATATTTTACCGCAATTTTTGAATCATTCTTTTTCTTAATCGTGGCCACCCGAAATTTACTGATTTTACTAGTAAGATTCCCTTTATTTTTCACTGATGAGGTTCCATCTCAAAAAGGCGCTGCGCATCATCAACTCTACCTTGTATGGTATTCGTTCATTCGCTGATGCAAGTACTGTATACCATTGTGAAGGTGCATAAATGATGCAGTTCTTTATATTCTTCTCAATAACCGCATGTACCGAATCCACAGGTATGTAGGTGTGACCCGTCAACAAAAAATTTATTTGTATGGTTTCAATATTATTACAGATTTGAAGGGTTGAATAAATCATTTCCAGAATTATTAGATTACAGTTTTTACCAGAGTAATTTTTTTACTATTCCGCGTTCATCAACGGTATTACTGTATTTATTTACCGGTTTACCGTTCACTTCATTCTAATAGAAACACAAAACCTTACGACTGCCACTTTCATATAAGCATAAAAGCATATTTTCTGCATGGGGAGTATTCAAGCTTCCTGTAAGTCAAAAATTACGAATAAAATGCTGGGATAAGTTTTATGAATATTCTGAATATTTTGAAGCAAGAATAGGTATGGATTTTGTCTGTTCATGCTCCATTTTCTCCTTGAAAAGGCTTGGATTGTTTTCAGTTGATCCTTGAAATTTCAGACAATTCAAACATTTTTTTTTTTTTTTTTTTTTTTTGGAACATGGAATCCAATGTTGAAGTTGTCATGGAATATATTTCGGAATACTCTCTCACTTACAACATCGACTGTTTTATCAATGTAAAAAAAATTTGTAGGTTTTACACAAATTTTTAAATTCTTGTGGAAGGTAGACACGACTAGAGTCCTTACGATAGAAGTGTGATGGCAGTACTGGGAGACTTCTAATATACTACATAACTACAGTCCTTGTAGATTCTTTTGTTTTGTTAGATGGTTCACATCTCCGACGTAAATCTTTTTTAGCGGTTCCGAATTCAGCGTTACTAGTAGTATAGTAAATAAGCTTTTCCGTAACATCTAGCATCGAAGGCAACAATTAAAGACAAATCGTCCTTTTATTTTCGCCTTCGTTGATGAAGTTATTTATAAGTAAAATTCGCTTTTGTGACCCACCTGCTCTCCTCTCTTCTGTAATTTAACCACATCCATTGCCGCATTTCTTACTGGATTTGGTTACGCTTTTTTAGCCGCTACTAAAACTCCATTATATTTGGTATATTTCTGACTAAATTGCTTCAATTTCATTCTTTCTAATCTTTTATACATCGAATTTGCTTTAACACCGGCTTTTCCGACAACGCACTATTCTTCAGGTTTATCCGTTGATTCCTATAAAGCCTTGATCGATGTGTAATCCTCATTATCATAATTTTCAGATCATTGGAAACTGCGTAGATTATATTAGAATTAGTGTCTTCACGAAAGACACCTTCTAACAAAGCTTTATCTTCAGACAGAGAATCTAAATATTGCTTGTTTTGTTTTGCCTTACGATCACTGCGGAGTGTCGAAGTAGAAGATCTTCTTCGGTATAAACAGGTGTTCCTGAATTTTCTTCGAATAAGTTGTCATCTGGTGACCGTTCAGCGGCTGATATCAAAGGCTGATTCAAATAATTTCTATTTACCTAATATAAGTTACAAAACAGACACTCAACTGATTTTTGTTGTATACCGTTGATTCATTGCAGCTTAGCATTCCACCTGCGCTGCCAAGTTCCATCTAGTTTAATAACTTTCAATCCTAATTGTTTTGGATGAACAACAATTAGGATTGAAAGTTATGAAACTAGATGAAATTTGGGGGTCCTTATCGGTTTTGGTTTTCAAAAAACCTCTGAATAACGAAATGCTAGCCGTTTGAAAAAAATATCTATTTCTATTGTGACAAAAATCTCTTCCTGATGGCCCCCCACAAATTGAATTTCCTTTCAATTGCGCAGAGATTCATGTGAATCGGTTCATCCGTTGAAGCTGTAGAGCGCCCCACGCGCTGAAAAATGCTGTTCCAAAAAAAAAACGCATTTAAAGTTTAAAATTTGTATTGTAATGTAGCTGTAATTAATAACCACAGCTAGATTACGGCATTCAGGTGGGTAGTGTAGCGGTATATGAAATTATAAGATATGTGGGCTTATGTTCACTGCTGCATTTATTGATTCTTATTTCCAAATTACATCAATCACTAGAATATCATTTTATCGTTAGTTCACTTCACTTATAATTTAATTCTGTGTCTTAATTCTCCAATTGCATATGTATTAATATGCCATAACTTGGCATATGTTTAATTAAATGCAATTTATAAATTTCTACGATTCTACCACTATTTATGTATAACCTTGAATTTCACTCAAATATTAAGCTAACTTAACTACTTTGTTCCTTTGCATATATTATGAAAAATGCCAGATTTAGCATACATATTTTTAATTCTGTGCAAGAAACCTACAATTAAATTTATGCACTATTTGTTAGTATTCACCACACAATACTTATCTCAACAAATTCTGTCCTTCTTACAATACCAACTGCACACAAAAACCCTTAGCATGTATAACAATGTACCTTGATATTTGGCACTTGTTATTTTATGCTGAATTGCTGAAACTTGAAAACTTTGAATTACAAAAAAAAGAACTACTCGTTGATTGATCGTATGTTTATGCATGTAAGATCGCTGTCACAAACTGAGAGAGTTCTTAGGGCTCGCCTCCTTTTTATAGCCTCTGAGCGACCATTTTACAGTAGGTTCCACAAGAAAAATACGAATTTAGTACATTTTCCCTAATTCTTCCCTGACTTGGACAATTACTTTACAATGTGCTACTTTCCTTCAACTAATTTATTTTAAATTATCCATGAATTTTCCTTCTTTATTTATTTAAATATTTTAGTTTTTCTGAAATTTATCAAGACGGCGGCCCCCTGCTATATTATGACCATTTCCGATGTGGAACGCACATCTTTCTCTTTCCCACTTATTATGGGAATTAATTTCACCTTTTTTGTTAAATATCTGCTTACCTGGTGAAATTCACACTTTCGAAACTTGCTCCACAGGTTGCGCGCATTTGATTTCACAAAATTGACTTTTTCGTGGGTCAATTTGACAGTTGCGATTGCGGTATTTTAGTTCGAGAGTGTCGGGTTTGTTTGTGTTTCTTTTGGCGAATTAAATGGATTAATAATCGAGGTGAGTACATTTTCTTACTCTTAAGTGTTTATTGTTAACTGTGTGTGAGTTCCAGCATGAATAATTTGCAAGAAATATGCAAATTCTGATAAATTATTCATGTTGGAAAATGATTTGTAAAATGTCAACAATGGTGCAACTTGTTGAATTTTATCCAGTATAGTGTCTCTGCTGGTTGCGAATTCATGTCATTTACCTATGTAAACATATTTTCATATTTTGCAAATGTTTAGTATGCATAGTACTTATATGAATTTCGCGATAATTTTCAATAGTGCATTTACATGAAATTGTTATTGTACCGCCAAGAAATTCGTGTCTTGGCAGATTTCACCTATACTTTTTGAAATTTGTAATTGTTTGCTTATCAGTTCCTTATTTTATTCAACCTGTACTAATTTATGTATTTTTTTTAATTTCAGCTTAGTTCCTGACACTGCAGGAGGAACTGGAGTACGTAGGAGTACAGAAATTGAGGGAAGTATGGAATACATTGTATATCTCTTTCTAATGCTTTTTATTTCATTTCAGGTGTGCTCAACAACATTATTAAAAATCTTTGACAACTTTCTTCAGCTATTCCAGCACCATACAGAGGCCCTTTTTTTTCCTCCAAGAACTGATTGTGCTCAATCTGAAGGTTAACAATTACACTAAATTTATGAGGGTACCTTATGTAGCGAGAAAAGCAATGTTTTCCAGTGGAAAGTTCCGCTTTCAAGAGGCTATGAATTCTAAAATACTTTAGATATGCCTGTCTATCATCGAGATGATCTCATAAACCGTTATAGGTAGACACTTCACTTGTGTGTATTTCTATTGCCGCTGTAATAACAAATATAATAGAAATAAAATAAAATATAAAAGTAAAGGGGCCCCCATACAAGAAACGTTATTTTTTCGGGGTTATTTTGCTCGTTTTCCTCTCATCCATTATTATCATAAGTAAGCATTATTTTTTCAAATGACGCCTGCTCTCAAATAAATGAAAAGTACATAGCATTAAATTTTGTACAATGGTATGGAACCTTTCGTATGGGAGTCGGACTCGCATTTGGTCGCTTTTTTTATAAAAAATTTCCTGATAATTTCTGCATGGAATTTTATACGTTTGGACTTAGAAATGCGCCATTTTTACAAAAAAACAACTGTTGGTTCGGACGTTGACCTTCCAGAAATAAAGGTGTCATCGGAAAAGTTCTGCACAATCGCCATTTTGACGTATATCGCCGTGAAAAAATTATGATGTATTGCCGACTACATGTTTAATAAAACGCATTAAATCCGATTTATTTTATGGTTTCGCTGAAAGAAAAAATACCGAAATGCGCGTTTGTTTTTGCCTGTAGAGTGGCCTTACACCTTAAGAATGAAAATTATGTAAAACAAAAATCGAATTTTTCATCGTCATGAACGGTAACCTAGCCTTAATAAAGAAAATTCCTTTCTTCATTTAATCAAATAGGGACATGCGGCAACGTTTCCGAAAATAAAAATTAGGAAACGCAGTCTAAGCACCTTTTTTGTTTTTGGATTTGCAGATAATCTCATTTTACGCCATAATTTTAAGCTTTTACTGCTAGGAAAAACAATATAAGCGACAACGATTATAGAAAAAAAAAATATGAAAAACATTCTAAACTCCATAGGTGTCAGGTAAAAGAGGATAAACACAATATTTGTAAAATTTTACTGCAAGTAGCAGAATATAACTGATGTCAGTCACATGCACTACATCTTAGTAAGACTAGATAACTTGGGTACGGACACAAAAAGCAGGGGTAAAAAGGCCAAAGTTTCAGTTTTAATTTGGGCATTTATCCTATCGCCATAATTCCAAAATTTGTCGAAATTTCTTTCGGTTAGTAACAAAAAAATGCCATTGAGCTAAGCGATACAAAAATTATGTTATGGGAATGAAACTTAGCCCATTCCACACGGAAAAATCTTGCGAGGCTAACGGTATATATATAACTCACTTTCCAAAAATTGTCGCTTATGTCATTTTGCTTTTTATGCGTCGATATATAGTTACCTGTATCTTTTGACTGGTACCGAACTATCATCAATGTCATCACCTTCCAATTTTATATATTAGTTAAAAACGATATATATATGTACATACAATTGAAACGATTGGTGTTGAGCGGAAGTGGGGCGCGCAAGAAATTAAACCGTACACAACACATTTAATTAATTGAAAACAACACGTACAGCAGTATTAATGTAGTCCGGCGACTTTTTAACCTTTTATAATTTTCGGACTCTGGCAGAATTAAAGAAGTCTTAAAGTAAGGATATATATGTAAAACCAAATTGAACTCGGGAAACTTACAGTATTCACAGGAAACTTAACATATCCGACAAAGCACACTATGTAAAAGGAAGTATTGCGGGTTTATTTAAAAAGGGCAAAGTGAACAAGCATCCCCGGAAAAGTCCAACATGTAATTCCTCCTGCCAAAAATATTATGTTTTTTTTTTTATTGCAAAAATTGCAAAATTATGCAAAGAAAATTTTTTCTAATATGATTCAATCGAAGAAAGGAGTTTAATATTTTAAAAATTCGATTGATTGGAAAATCGTTTGCAGGAAGTTTTCCGATTGGGAGATTGTGGAAATGATTTTTGTGATAGGGGCAAAAATAAATCATTTAACTACTTTGATATCTGAGCGGGGACAGCCTATTTTCAAGTTGCCGCAGAGCTTAGAATATAGAGAATAAAGGAAGTGTTGATACCTGTAAAATTCGTATACTTTTTTTTAGATTCATGAAGTAAGACAGAATATATTGAAGAAAGAGATACATTATGATAAATGTATTTTCAGCTGGCAAATGATGTTTTGGATTTTTCAATGTGATATTAATTAAAAGTGAAATAAAATTTGATAAAAACTATTCCCAATTAAAGTAAAGACTGTAAGTAATTACCTGTTGATATTAAATTGATCAATTCTCAAGTGATGTTCAAGTATTTACAGTATGAATTGTTCCGTGAAAAATTGCCACACCAATATACTAATCTACAACGTGGGAAATTATTTTTCAGGCAAGTATAGTTATGAAATATTATTTTATGTACTTTACACACATACTTATATTAAATTAAATTGAAAACCAATAAGAAAAACGATTAGACATCGAAAAATTATTTTGGCTAGCTTCGCTCCACCGAGATTTGTTTACGTTTGTCACAGCTGAGAAATTCCTCAGGTTCTTGGCCATAGTGACTGCGACTAAGAATATTTTCGGTGGGCGTAAGCGCAATATTTTCCACCCCGCTATATTGATTCTAAGACACGCCTGTACTGAGCTTTCACTAAAGCGGCAACAGATACTAGCCCAATCAGAATTTGACTACGCTAAATTTGGCTTATCACACTTCCTGTATTCTTTATATTCTAAGCCGCGGAGTATCAACCAAAGCCAAAGTATTTTTTTAAAGGTAGTAGAAGTAGGTAATCACATGTTTATTTATGTTTTTTTTTTTTTAGTCATGTGAAAATTCAAGGTTTCTTAGAGCTCGCTTGGAGGAAAAAGGAATACTAGAGGAATAAAAGATAAGCTTTTTGTATTTTTATTATAATTCTGTTCCATAGTTTTTACTTCATTTCAATGTTTGTTCAAATGATTTTGGTATTTGGAACTGAATTTTCACATTATAGTTTTTAATTTAAAAAAAAAATATGAATTTCAAAAATTAAATTTTTTGATTGCCTCCGATTGCCAAGAAACGAAGTATTGAAATGCTAAGACAAATTATTTCGGGCATTCAGTTTTTTATTAATTTTTGTTAGTGTAATACGTTTTCCCTAAGTTCTTGAGTAAGTGCGTAATATATACTGTTCTCTGTGTCTATGGTCTGATTGACTCTTCGTATTTGATAAAATTTAATACAATATGCTCGTATTTTTTCACAGAAATATTTGTTTTTGTAAAACTCAAAACAGGTTAAAAACAAGTAAAAAAGCTAGAATTGGTCTAAGACCAATTCTTAGGATACCCTAGATGAATGCCCGTATTAAATTTCGTATGGTCACCGATCTATTCAAGTATTGATTTTGAAGTTGTTTTTCGCATATATTTCTAGAACGGTTTGTCGCACAGACAAAATGATTATAACCAATTTTATAGGATTTCGTATTCTGCAGAAGTTTTTAGTACCATAAAAATGTCTTGGACTGATCGTTTTCAAAGTATACGTAAAAAACAGAAATTTTTATATGGCAACACCAAGAAAGAGTTGCCCGATTTAGTCCATTTTTGACATTTTATTTCCTAATGTAGTAAAAACATCATGTGCGAAATTTCAGCTCTCTACGTCGACGCGTTCTCAGGCAGTGACCAAATATATAGCGGAAAACGAAATTTTTATATGGCAACCCCACGAAGGAGTTGCCCGATTTGGCTCATTTTCGAACTTAATTTTACTTTTTTTTTTTAAAGTCTGTGTACAAAATTTCAGCTCTCTACGTGTTCGCGTTCTTAAGTTATCGTGCGCACAGACGGACGGACGGACGGACGGACGGACGGACGGACAGACGGACGGACGGACGGACATGCAAAAATCGAAATAACTTTTAATATTATGAATGGGTGTCCAATCCATTTTGCTCTACCATCATTATTTCGAGGTGTTACAAACGGAATGACAAACTTAGTATACCCCTATGATTTCATCTAGGGTATAATAATACCGAAGTCATTTTTACTACTCTACGAGTACGACTGACCCAATAATAAGGTATACCTAGTTTTTCGGGTGTGTCTGCTTTTAAGCCATAGTTTCATGAAGCAATTTGTTAGTTTGAATGCATGATCGGCAATGATTATATTCCGATTCGTGCCTGGTCATTAGTAGAAAAATCAAATCAAGCAAATATCACTATCAGATACGTTAACGTAATCTTCAAATACTTTATCCGTTATGTTAAACATTTTATTATCGATTGCAAATAAACATTGATAAGACTAAAGCCTGTCTCACACAATGCGTGCATTTGTCAAATATTTGGCATGCGTCTGATTTGAGGAGGTGTGTGTGAGCTACAAATAGGAATATTTTTCATTCGTATGCTCTAGCCAAAGTTTATAATGCGTCCTTAAAGTGTACAAATAAAAAATATTCCTCTTTGTATCTCACACATACCTCCTCAAATCAGACAAATATTTGACAAATGCACGTATTATGTGGGACCGGCTTAGGAGTATAAAGTTGGTTTAACAAGCATGAGTCGAACCCAATAACTCATAAAAGAGTATTAAACTGACTGCTACGATTAAATCTGCATCATCCAGTTTCTTCAGATTTCTATATCTGGTAGCATTAATTGTCATGTGACTAACGTATTAAATAGTATAGTATCTTGGTCCGTTTTAACTATATCTATATGAATAAAACTACTTAGAACTTTGGAACAAATTAAACCAGATAATCTCTAAAAGACTGTTTTACATTCCAGCTAAGAAAGATTTCCCTACATACATAGTTGTCCAAACTAAAAAATCGATTATTATATTTTATTCTTAAATTGAACATCTCGACTTAACTGTATTTCTTCTAATATCACGCTGCTTTTATAGATAAGAAAATTACCCGCCAATACAATGTTAAGCGTCTAAATTTTCATTTCCCTTAAAGGCATAAACCTCCTGATGCATCATGCTTCGATGAAGAAAAAAAGTGCGTCTCTTTAATGATAGTAAAACTTTTCCATTTTAAAAAGAAATCATATCTGATAAACCAATCAATTGCACACAAGATATACCTCCTTGAAGCTTCTTTTAAACTTTAAATGTACCACATCAGCAATATGTATGTACCTGAGACCTATGTCTGTACATACGTATGTAGGTAATATAGAATACTAGTACCAAATATTAGAGAAGATTTGTCCGCGGATAACACTTCCGGACTGGTAAGTACGTGCTAAAAATATTAACCAATGCCCGCACCACTTATCTATGAAACGTGTAGCCTCACCGATGCTACAGTCACGTATAAGAAGTTAACAATATTTACAGAGACGTGTTTACACACAACATAGAATAAATGTTTACGTAACATAAAACGAAGACAACAAGAGGTGCGATTTCGCAGGATGTAGCTGAACATTTTTGATAGCACAGCGCCTTTGGGAATCCTACAGCCTCGAATTATCCAAAGATCTTTTTTGAAATCACAGCCAACACTGTGTGTATGACAAACCTTATAGGTATCCAGGCATCGACACATGAAATCTAAGTGCTGGGGAGTGGGTAATGCAGAACCATAAATATGCCCGATTGTGTTAAAATTTAAAGATTTAAAGAAAATCGTTTATACCCCTGACTAGGACTTTGTAAACTCTCCTGAATTTTTTATATGTAACCTTGCTCAGAAGCGCTTTCATTTTACGACAAAATTCATATTTTTATAGCCCTGAATAAGAAATGAGATGACGAAATTCCTTAAGGAATTGTACTTGGATAAAATTTAAGAAATATTTGCGTTTCGAGTGTTTTCTTTAAGAATTTTATATTATAGCGAATAGATATGTATAAGCAAATGCTTTGTCAATAGAAATTAACTAAATAATATTTTTTTTAATTATCCAAATCAATTGTACTCCTTTTAAATATTTTATTATATGGAATATGGTATATCGGAATTCAACAATGTCACTTACCAATTTCCATTCTTACTTTTTCGCTTGATGATGGATTAGAAAATAATTTACTCTAATAGGAAAAAAATCATTTACCTCCACAAAAAGAACGACAGGTTAAAGCAAAAATCTGAGTAAAACCATAGATGACACAAGAACTGGATGTCGCATGACATAATAGAGTAGAATATACAGATTGTGAAATGGGTAGTGCATTCTGGAATGGACCATAATATGTTTTAGAGCGTACCGAAAGCAAATGTTTTTATAATAGCAATTTTGTATACATATGATCGATTTCCTCAACACTTCATATACGAGAAGATATGAATCACTCGACGTATACATCATTTCAGATGTTGTGGTCCATTCCGGAATGGACCATCCAGTCATATAAATTTTGTATACTTTTTTGGTACTGCATACGACATCTAGTTCTTGTGCCATCTATGGTAATACTCTTGTGTAAAGCTTTTCAATAAAAAGAGATTACCCATCAGAGTAAGCGTCATATGAAAAAAAAAAAAAAATGAATCCAAATTATGAAAGAAAGAATTGCATGTAGAAGAAAGTGAGCATATGATGTCTGTGACAAAGCCAAATATAGATACTTGTTATTATTGAAGGAGAAATGTTTACATTTTTCAATAACCAAACAACCAATCTGGTGACTCCACTCTACTCTGCCATTGTAAACGCTCCTTTAGAATTGTTGCATTGGAGGCCGACAACAACACACATTGTATGATTGCATCTGAAAATAACTCCAGTCGGCACGAGACTGAATCAAAATTCTCTCGAAACATTTCCTAAGAAGAAATGAATGCTATTTGCCCGCAACAACGGTTGCTTGGGCCACTAAAAAGTTGTATGAGCATACATAGGCTCGTAGATGAGCAAATAGCATTCATTTCTTCTTAGAAATTAACAGAAAATGTTTTGAGAGAATTTTAATTCAGTCTGGACACAATCATCTAATCTAAACAAAAAAATTCCAATAAATTTCTAAGAAAAAATTGCTGCTTTCCCTACATCAGGCCCAGAAATCGCTGATTTCATATTGGAGCGAGAAATTGCTGACTTATTCTTTGGTCAGGAACACAACACAACAAGGCACTAAGTCAAATTAAGCTTCGTAAACGGAAAACGGAAGCATTTCGGATGCATTCCGAAAACATTCTGTGAAAGGTATTGAAGCAATACGGTCTGATACCCAGTCCAGTTCATTTAATACATTGATGTCCTACGACGGGAAGGTATATAAGGTGGTTATATATTAGCTTGCATACCTTTCCTCTGCATAACCTATATGGTGAAAGGAAGCCTTCATTTTTAATTCTATAGAAGGTGAAAGGAAACATTCCTTATAATTTTTTTAGAAGCTGAAAGGAAGCCTTCATTTAAAATTCTTTGTAAGGTGAAAAGAGTGATCCTTTTAAATTCAGTGGAAGCATTCATTCTGCCATTTAAAAATAGTTAACGGAACCCTTAAGCATGAATTTTCCGGAAGGTTGGACGTGGAGGAAAGCACTCTTCCTATTATCACTGAGAGGTAAAGGGAAGAACTTTTCCTGCTTTCTTAGAAATGTGCAGGAAATAAATGGGTCTTCACTTATTCGAATCTGGTACTTAAATAATGCACAAATCAAAATATTTTCCATCTGGACACACTTCCTTCCTTCATTGTTCTTAGAAAAACAATGAAACTATATGACTCATTTTTGACTTGCACGCACTCCCTAGAACTAGCCTCTGCAAATATAGTCGCACTAATTTCTATCTCCTTTCGATAACAACACGAATGAAGATATTTATACATTACCTTTGCCCACTCTAAGCATTCCCTGGAAAGTACATAACATGCTCAAAAATACGACGCATCAATTCATTATGCCTGCCTTCTTAATTAAGTAATAGAATGTCATGCTCCATTGTGCTGAATGGAAAAAGCTGATTTCGAAGGTAGATTTTATCCCTATCCGAAATAATTATAAGAAAGATCAAGAGTCGAGGGGTTTGATGTATTAAAAAAAGTTTGCGATGTAATATAATATTGCTCTGCGGTGAAGTAGATTAATAATGCAGTCGCCACCAGTCACTACATTTTTTCTTATGGCCTCATTTTTCTTCATTTCTCCATCTTTCTTCCCGCTTTGAATTGCCTATTGTATTGATTCCTCGTTCTAAGTAAATTCGTCCTCTGTCTCTTTCTCTTTCAGTTTCCGGTGAGACTTTCATTTTGTGAGAAACACTCACTCACCTTCTTCAATCACATTTAAAAAATGTGCTGCAGTCTATAATCACTTTATAGAAAATGATCCGAGCAAACTCGAGCGATATTTATATCAATGTTTTTCTTTTAAATACAACACGCTTAGCACTATTGAGTTTTTGGGAAAATCGCGAAACCTTACATTTTCCTATGCGGAGTCTTTTCTCCAATAGGTCTTATAATTAGTTTCATAATTTCAGAAATATTTATTTGTTATTTAATTCACAAATGCAAATAATAATTCACGAAAACTGCCAACAAACCAAAACAAATGACGCTGTCAAAACCACCGTACAGGGAATACAGCGAATTTTGGCACATCACAGCTGATGTGCTGTCACATGTTTTTCTCCAGACAAAATGATGGAACGTGGGTTCATATAGAGAATACGTTGTATTCTCTATAAAGTGATGCGAACGAAATTAGTTCATTTGAAATGTCACTAACGTTTAGATACTACTTGACAGTTCCTCATGGAACATAAAGATCTTAGCAGAGTTCAATAATTTAATTTAATTATAGAAGAAAAATTGATTTGTTGAAAAAGAAGGAAATCTGCAAAAAGCTGGCTTTATTGGAAAATCTTTCCACTTTCCAATAAATTCACTACATTTTGATGATAATATGTAGTACAGTCATACCCCGGTTTACGTTGTTAAATGGTTCCAGAAAAATGCGACGTTAACCGAAACAACGTTATACGAGACAATTAAATATTTAAATATCCTGATAGAAAAAATACTGCTATACCAATTTACTTAATTAAGAAATATTAGAGCATTTATTAGAGATTTAAAAAATAAAGATTGTGAAAATTAGATTTTAATTCTTTATTACAATAAAATGATTTTATAATAAAATCAATTTTTTGTTTAATTAAATATAAAAATACAAAATATATAGTATGCACTAGTAGGTATGTACATTCAAACCTTAAAAAATTATTAAATTCATTTGAAGAAACACTTGATTACTACTATTATAGGGAAACTATATAAGATTATAAAATTCAAGAACTAAAAATTTTTATTAAATTAATTAAAAGTAATAAAAAAACATTTATTGAGCTTACATGCTCTCTTCAGACGATTCGCATGAATAAGTAAAAATAGTTATTGCGGATGACCCACGGCTAGTCGTTGGTTCAACGTTCCTCGGCGCGTTATTAAATTATTAATGCAATGTAACCTGTACTAAAGGCTTCTTTTTGTTATCGTACAACTCTCTATAAGATCTTACCGCACTATCAATTTCTCTGTTTACTTTGGAGCATCGTTCTAATATTGGATCACACCTCTCAAATATATCTTTAGCTTTCTCAAGATATGTTAATGCATCCTTAAGTTCCTCCATTTTAAAAATTTTAGCCTCAGCTCCATCTGTATCATCTTCTTTATCCTCCAAATTGCTTTTGTCCAATTCAATTAGTTCTTCATTTGTTAATTCAGTATTATGAGATTTAACTAGCTCCACAATATCATTTTGATCCAAATCGGTAAAACCCAGACGTCTTCCCAGTGACACAATTTCCTGCTGAATATCAGCAGTAGTTTCTACAAAGCTTCTGAAATCATCAGCGCATTCTGGCCATAGATTTTTCCAAGAACCGTGCATGGAATTTAGCGAAACTGCATTCCATGCTTGTTCAATTAAATTGATTGCTTTTAATATATTAAACTCTTTCCAAAACTGTTTGAGATTCATGCCAGTGTCACCGTCAGTGGCATTTAGAGCTTGGGAAAATGAAAACTTATGATAATAATGCTTAAAATTAGCAATTGCACATTGATCCATAGGCTGTAATATTGATGTTGTATTCGGGGGCAAAAGTATAACTTCAACCATACCTTCAGACAGTTCATCTAAGTCTTTTGGAGCATTATCTAGTATCAGTAATATTTTATTTGCCAGATTGTTATTGGTACAAAACGTTTTGACTGTAGGGCAAAAATATTCAATAAACCATTCCTGGAAAATTGATTTAGTAACCCAAGCCTTCTTATTTGCCTTCCAAAATACTGGTAATCTGTTCTTAATACACCCTTTCAGAGCCCTAGGATTTAAGGAGTGATAAACCGGCATTGGTTTAAACTTAAAATCACCTGTGGCATTACCTCCAAGCAGTAAAGTAAGCCTATCTTTTGCAGGCTTATGTCCAGAAATTACCTTTTCATCTTGCGCAATAAAGGACCTGGTTGGCATTTTTTTTCCAGAATAGTCCAGTTTCATCAACATTAAATACTTGTTGGGGACTGTAACCACCTGTTTCGACTATCTCTTTAAATCTGTTCAGATACTCGAATGCAGCTTCTTTGTCAGCACTAGCTGCTTCTCCTAACAATTTAACATTGTGAATACCAGATCTTTTTTTGAATCTATCAAACCAACCACGGCTTGAACTGAACGTTTTTCCTTCGCAAGTGTCCCCTATTATTTTTTTTTAAATCATCGTAAATATGAAGAGCCTTCTCTTGAATTAACATTTGACTTAAAGGCGTTGAGTCTGATCTTCAATCCATATCAACAAAAGTTTTTCCATTTTTACCAAGATAGTGCTTTCAGATTTTATCGATTTTGATTCAATGGGTACTGCATCTATGACATATTTATTGTATTTGTCCTTATCTTTAATAATGGGTCTTATAGATATTGGTGGAATACCAAGATGTTTTGCTATATCCACTACTCGTTCACCAGTTTCAACCCGTTTGATGACATCTAGTTTAACCTTTAAAGTTAAATGATTTCTTTTCATTTTCTTCGCACTAGCAACATTATTGTTGGGCATGATATATACTTACTGCCAATAAAATATGAAACTGAGTAGTGGTGACTACTTACATACATATATAAAATATACTTACGTGAATAGTTACAGTAAAATATATATAAATTAAACAAAATATGTCCAACTAAATATGAAAAGAAGGACACAAAACACAACAAGCTAAATTATTCTTGCACAAACAATAATTAAAACAAACTTCAGCAATTGGAAACAAATGAAAATTAATGTACAAATTTTCAAATACCACCGCCTGCTTAGCACTAGTATAGAAAAAACGGTATAAAAAAAACGTTACATCGAAGCAACAGGACGTTACAGTGGGGTATGGTTATCACAGCTGACCGACGTTGCAGCGAAACAACGTTGTTCGGGGCAACGTTAACCGGGGTATGACTGTACTTCTAATAATATTGAGTAAAATTTTCTGATTAAAAATTGAACTGAAATATTTCAAAAGTGTCCTTGATGCATCCCATTTATCTGACACACTGCACAATTTCACTCCATCCAACTCAAAATCAAATCATTATGAATACAATCTGTGGCGATACGGCCACACTGTTATTACAGCCTGTATCCGGTTCAAATGAGCCGCTGTATTAACCATATTATTTAGGTCGATTCAAATCGGAAAATTTACTTTATTACGATTTAAGGTTATTTTTATCAGTAGGCGTATTAGTAAAGTCAAATAATGTTAATTTGTAAAGGCCAAAACACAGTCAGAGTGATACAATAATGTCGCCGTTAATTGGTGGCTATCAATGACTGTAATATATAGTAGTCCAATTTTACTTAACACAATAAGGGCGACGCAACAAATTGCCAACAAAAAGTTTGGGAAAATTACTAAATTTGACGCCAACTAATATTGACATTTCTGTGTGGATATTTCATAATTGATATCCTTGTTTTCTAGATTTGGTTATTATAACCTAGTTATTAAGAACTTGGTTTGAGGAAGAATTGTTAGAGGTAATCACTTTGAACAAAGTTTCAAAAACTCCTTACCTTTTCCGATCCGAATTAATTTCACGGACCTACCATCTTCTTTTTTACTTTTTTCTTTATATTTTGAAATTTTATGTCCCTAAGCCGCATAAGCTAGTGTACTATACACAAAAAATAATTTTTTTTCCTTGTTGCATTTTTCACACTATATAAAGCAGTGAGAGCTATCAAACATATTTGTCTCGTCTAGTTCACTGTGTTTTAAATACGACATTTTCACCAAATAAATCGCCAACATTGTTCTGGCGCTCTCACTATATTTTGGCCGTTATTCAAAGTAGAAACACATTCAGGACTCAAAGTTTCCTCAAGGTGTTGTCAAAATTTCCAGAAGCTAGCGGCAAGGCTGGCTTTGCTCAATGTTAGAAATATTACACTCTCCGTCCTATTTCTGTCAACAGATTTTTTTTTTTTTTGCAATTTTTGCAATGTAAAAATAACAGTGATAGCACCAAACCATTGCTGGCATTTGTAATTTCGTAATCACCGTAACTCCGAAACGGTTGACCTGCCCCTCCCCCCTGTAAAGCAATTTCTTTATTTGTTTAGGTGAGCACTATCTCCTCCCGCTCTATGGACCACCATGGAGGAAACAAGGACACATCCTGCACTGTGGTAAGTGAAAACTGACTCACATTCTAATAGGAAGCAAAAAAAAAGGGGTATAAGGAATTGAAAGAATTATACAAAACTGTAGATGAAAAATCTACTATTGATTTAGTAAAAAAAAAAATTAAGAACCTCATAACGGCTTTTTGAAAGGAATTGAGGAAAGTAGAAAAGTCCAAATAATCAGGAGCATCAGCCGAGGAAATTTATAAGCCGATTCTCTGGTTCTTCAAACTTTTGCTATTTACTGAAGATCATGAAAAGGGTAGGCAAACAGTAGATAATTGTGAGGAAGTCAAAACGAAAATATGTAAGAACACTACAAATATGAAGTAAGTAAGTTTTTGTTTTTATAATTTGTCAAATATTACTTATAATTTATATACAATTCTTCTGTCATGATACTTTGCCTTTATTAATGAAATAGTTTTTTATAAATTTCTCGATTGTTTTTTGCATTTCGGGTAAAAT
Source organism: Dioctria rufipes (assembly GCA_963924295.1). Lineage (NCBI taxonomy): Eukaryota > Metazoa > Arthropoda > Insecta > Diptera > Asilidae > Dioctria > Dioctria rufipes. The sequence continues at coordinate 82,321,877 of OZ002740.1, read as the reverse complement.
TTTGTGCAATACTTAATTGAAGTCCATCTGGAGTTCTACCTTTTCGCCAATCACCTGGTACAATTTCACCGCAAGAAACCATTTCCACATCAATGTCGTCTTAGATTATTGTGTAAAGCGCAAAATGCCAGTATAATCTTATCCGCTTTCTCCGTTTTCATATTTATCGCAGTATATAAAACTCGGAATCGGTTGACTAATGTACCGAAAGCATTTTCCACCACGCGTCTTGTCCTTGATAATCGGTAGTTAAAGATGCTTCCTTTCTTTGAAAGATTTCTTTGAGTGAAAGGTTTCAATATATTTTGATAAAGGGGATTTATTTGCTATGAATACAAAAGTCATGTTTTCTACACTAGTGTTTTTCTAGGAAGACTTAATTTGTTCTCCAAAAGCTTATCAGAAAAGTTTGTACTCCCCCATCTGACATTCTTCCGTTCCAGCTGACATTTGCATAGAATAATTTATATTCAGCATTAACGATTGCCATTAAAACGATACTATCTTTACATGTTTTCATCGAAGGCGCCCCCGCAATCTGGAAAATTCCTTCTATTTTCAAAGTGTTCGGCTATATATTTCCGTTCTTCAACTGTACTCGGAAACTATAATACTTATGAAAAGTTTGTGTTTTATTTATTTATTGAAATATTTATAATTAAAATGTCGGTAAAACAGATTTATTCGAGAAATTAGAAATTCCGAATGAAAATTCCGGAAATGCTTCCCTGTCATTTGAAACCGAAGATCAGTATTTCTATACAACATCTGCTAATACTAACCTAAACAGTAAAACTGTTAAAACGGTTAAAAAAAAGATAAAGAAGCATTACTAGAAAAAGCTTGCTTTGTAATTACTACAAAGAAGGACGAATTTGATATCATTGGGGTAAATCTTGCTCACAAACTTCGTCGAATGGAAGCAGAACATTTCATAAATTATATCATGTTTTACGGTTTGAAAAAAAAAAACGATATTTCAGAGTTTCGAGCAATCCATCATACTGAATATCTTGTTGATACTCAAAGCGTCATAACAACGGACAAAATATAGAAGGACCCCTATAACGCGAAAGAAACGCTCATCATTATACGACTTATACGGAACCTCGATCGAAAAAATTAAAACTAAACACAAAGAGTTTTATTGATATTCTAAATGATCCAGCAAAGCTATAGCTATTAATTTACTTTCACTTTTCTTAATTGTGCGAATAGTTGATTAGTTTCTCTTAAATTCCTTGGAAATAGATTTAAGGCATCATCGGATTTCAACCGATAACGAATTTCTAATTTTTCTTTTAATGATATAAATCGTTTACCCAGCTTATGTTTTGTATATATCTTTGAAGTCATGGGTAAAAAATATTATTTATAATTTCTGACATCAAAAATAGTGAACAAATATTGCCTTAATTAAATAGCATTTTTATATTGAAATAATGTCTTCTTAGAAATTATACAATTAAATCTGTATGCACTTTAAACAATTTGTCCTTATCACACAAAAGTTAATGCACAACTGTGATTTTCGAGTCAATTACAACCCAATTCATTTCACAAATGCATGTTATTAAAAAGTCCTACTACATTGTAAATTTATTTCAAGTGAATGCAAATGAATGCAAGTGAATTCACACAGACTTCAATGAATACAATGCATTCCAGAGTAATGCAGTTCAAAGTAATGCATTCTTTATCTGAAAGGAAAAAGAATGCATTGTGCAATATTTTTTTAGGTATGTGGAGTTGTATTTTCTAATTCATAATACTGAAGAGGAATGAAAGTCATTCCTTTGAATTAAAACCAAAATAAGCTCATTCTTTAACAACTCTGTTGAGCAGTAATATCTGTTGTAATTTTAAAATCTTCAAAAGATCTACCAGTAGCTAAGTAGCGTAGAGTAGCTCGCAATCTTTCATCTGTGCTGATAGATGATCGCATTCTTGTGTTTCTTTCTGTTATGTAAGGCTTCATCAATTTCCATAACTTTTGAAAACACTCATCACTCATTTGGAGGTAATTATTCAAGTTTTCAGTTGCCAAATATCTTAGTAACTTTATTAATTCCATATGTGAGATGCTTTGTCTATGAAGCAAACAATCATTTACCTAGAAACGTTTTCTACTCTTCACTAGTACTTCTAATAAAAGATTTATCAATATTAGAGCAGCAATTTTCTTTTTCGACAAAATCATTTTAAAAATTCAACCGAATTGCATGAGAATTGTGAACAAACTAATTACGATATGTACTGAAGACCAGATTGTATATATGTTGTTAATCTTCAGTTTATCTTAAGTATCTGTCAAATTTCAAACTTACGACGTGATCTGACACCAAAGAGCGGACGAAAACAGATTTGGACTGACAGATTCCATCTACAGTCTGAAACTGCAGATAATCTGTAAGTGAATAGAGACCATAAGTTTGTGTATTCTTACGAACTGACGAATATGCTGTTACGTCTGGGTGTTCGTTCCTTTGGACAACAAGGTCCTTATGGTCCTTATCGTTATTTGCAGTTTCTTCAAAGGTGAGTCTTTTAAAACATTCATTACTAAATATTTATATAACGTGGTGTGAAACTAATTATAAAATCATCTTCTATAACTTCTTATAATGGTTACTGTAAGTTATATCGACCGGTAATTGAAATATTTCCACAACAACTTATAAAACCTTTAGTAACTTAGTTCCACGATAACAATTAGCTACCTTAAAAAACTCTAATGTAACTACGTCACCAATTAGTAATATTATAAAACTATTATATAACCACTCAAATTCTTATATAACCGAGTAACCATTACATATCCCTTACGAAACAAATCGTTACAAACGGGATAATAAACAAAGTATATCATATAGATTTCATTTAGGGCATAAAATTGGACTAAATGGGGCAACCCTTTTTTTGGTGTTGCCATACAGAATTTAAGGTTTTTTATGTATACTGTGGAATCGATCAATCCTAGATGTTTTTACTAAAAAGCTTTTGTTCTAGCAAAAGATCACTTTAACAATCAAACTTACATGGAGAGGTAACAATGCGGAGGAACCAATGAGCGGGCATACATCTATTGATCTTAGACCAATTATCTAGGTCTTTGGTCTCGTCAAATTTTCAACTTCAAAGTAGCAACTTCAGTCATATGAACGACTCTCATAACGTTTCATTCACTATCCCTCCAATTTCAGAAGAGGATATACTTGATCATATTAATGGGCTTCCAAATGACTATACAACGGGTCCTGATGGGATCCCTCCAGCCATTTTTAAGTCATATTGCCTCTCCCTTGCAACCCCACTGAGAATTATTTTCCAAAAATCGCTCGATAGTGGTTGTTTTCCTCAGCTATGGAAAAATTCTTTTATCATACCTGTCCACAAAAAAGGCAGTAAAAAAGAAATCTCTAACTATAGACCTATTGCAAAATTATTTTGCATGCCCAAGTTATTCGAATCTATCATCTACTCTCCATTATCAATAACCTGCAAGAATTTGCTCTCTTCAAACCAACATGGGTTTGTTTTGGGCAGATCTACAACCACTAATTTATTGGAATTTGTCTCTGATACCATTCACGGATTTGAAAAGGATACCAGACAGATTGTATTTATACAGACTTTAGTAAAGCTTTCGACAAGCTATCACACTCCTTAATACTCTTCAAAATGGAAAACGTTCCTAAAATGGACGGAGTCATATCTAGATAACAGAACATACCAAATTTATTTCCGCCATTCCATCTCTAGAGTCTTGCAAGCTTCGTCTGGCGTACCTCAAGGGAGTCATTTGGGCCCGTTGCTATTTATTCTATCTATTGACGATATTGTCTCCGTAATGAAGTACTGCAAAGTCTTAATTCATGCTGATGACATTAAACTTTTCGCTCAGATTAAATCTTTTAATGGTTGTCAACTGATAAAGGATTACCTCCACAAATTTTATGATTGGTGCAAAAGCAATAATTTGGTACTCAATATCGACAAATGTGAGGTGATGACTTTCCACAGGAATCTGAATCCTATCTCTTATAACTATGGGTTCTCGGCTTCCTCGATTCGCCGCGTTAGTTCTGTCTGTGACTTGGGTGTCAAATGTGACCACAGATTGAATTTTAACTCCCACATAAACCACATGGTATCTAAGAGTAGCTCTATGCTGGGCTTTATAATACGTTGGTCCCGAGAGTTCTCGAATCCCTCCATAACATTAAGTTTATATACTTGCTTTGTGAGACTACTTCTTGAATACGCTAGCCAGGTCTGGTCTCCTTTTTACGGTACACACAACGTCCGTATCGAGTCTGTTCAATGAAACTTCCTGCGCTTTGCTCTTAGGGACCTACCCTGGAATAACTTATTGATTCTTCCACCCTATGAGGATCACTTGTAGCTCTTGAATATGCACTCGCTTGAGAAACGTCGCATGGTTGCCGATGTAATTTTTGTTCACCAGCTCTTAAACGCGAATGTTGATTCCCCGCTATAATAGGCACAATTTGAGAAGGCTACCTCTGTTGCATGTCAACTCCTCAAGGTCTAACTTTGGCATGTATGAACCTATTTATCACATGTGCATTACTGTTGATAATTTGGCTGAGTATTGTGTTGTTGACGACTCTACATAAGCATGTCTTAAAAAAACGTCTATATAATATTTAATCTTTTGTTGAATTTAATTTAGTTTTTTAACTTTTTGTTCTATGTCGCATTGCATGATATTTCATCTGGTGTTTGGTCTATGTTTAGGGTAACATACTAATACTAACACCGACTAAGTGATGAAACGCATGTATTGTTGACCGTTTATTTATTAAACGTGTCTATGCAGCGAGCTTGTGTTAAGGTGGTTCTGATAGTCATTTTAAGTATAATCAGAGAATTAGCAGGCAAATTTATTTGGTTTTGCTAAGTCTCCCCTAAGGGCGACATTTTACCGGTCAATTTTCTAAGTACTTCACTCAATTTTTCATTCGTTCGCAAAATTTTCACCTTTCGCTGTGATTTCGTCACTTTTAAATCAGTTAAATCAAGATTCACGTTTCACTGTTCGCAGCATTTGTCTTTTTATAAGAGAAGGTGACTAAAACTTAGTTCAATCCTCTTGTAGAAAGAGAAAAGCATTTAACATTATCTTCAACTTCAAAATTTGATTACCCAGAGAAACATGTCGAAAACTTTGCGTTATTGGGATACATCCATATGGAAATGCTTACCCTATTGCCCACATGTTTGTCTGCATTTCTCATTACGGAAGAAAAGTTATTACTCAAGAGCAATCAACTCTGGACAAATTTTTCAAATAACCTTTCGGAATTCTCTCATATAATAATATTCAACCAAGCCATCCTTAATTACTGCTCCCTAAAATATAAAAAAAAAAATAATTCATTTCAAAGACTTATTTCCGAAAGTGATGGATGGATTATGTAATGAAAAATTTAAAATGTGGAATGAATTTTTTCCAAAACCCTTTTTTTTGTCCAATATCTGTGGTTTGTATTTATGTATATACACCGTAAAAAGTCATGAACTAACTTTGTGGAAAATTACTATGGTTAAAATAGTCACTACCGCTTAAAATCTATGTATATACACATAATCATTAAGAAATTAAATACTTTTTATGTAATCTGCAAACTTCCTATTTTTAATTGGAAAAATAAGTAAAGTACGTAATTTTTTTGATAATTTATGTGATTTTACATTTGATTACACAAACATTTTGTATTGTACTGTCAATTTGTGTAAAATTAAATACAGTACAGTGATTTTACATTTAATAATACAAAACTTTTGTATCGTACTGTAAATTTGCGTGAAATTCCATACAATACTGTAATTTTCATTGAATTCCCCATATTTAAAAAGAAGATTTCAATAAAACATAAGTAATGATGTTTGCATTTATCTCTATTCTTTCCTTCAGCTCTTTCACTTGTTTATGTATGTAATTTACTAATCTCCGGACGAAACATTACATTGGCAATTGAAATAAATTACATAAATTTTGGTAAATTCACATATTGTGTACTTCACATATGGAATTGAAGAAAGCATAAATAATGTCAAATCACATTAAACTTATGTAATTTTGTTCCACAGCATGATGTAACTTTATATATCCCATTTTACATCGGAAATTGAAAAATGATTAAACAATGTAAAATTACATACAACTTATGTAACTTAGTTCCACAGCATGATGTAAATTTACATATCGCATTTTACATCGGAAATTGAAAAATACATAAACAATGTAAATTTACATACAGTGCGAAATTGCTTTACATAAGGTTATGCAGTGCGCATAAAGTTGTGTAAATTTCCGCTACCATTGTTGGCAATTTGTTGCCTATTATAGTAGCGGAATTTTCAATAGATATTTTTTACGGTGTACATAAAAAATTATCCTGCTCACGAAAAAGGTTTGATTTTATGTATGTAACATAGTAATCCGTAAATGCTCTTATATGTAAGATATTTTCATGAATCTGTGTACTGCTTAAAATATCTATGAATCCTAAAACTAAACGTTCGTGGTAAATAAGTATGAGCACTTTGAACTATATTCTACTGACCGCAGCAGTTGCAGCCTCCAAGCCAATATCTCTAGTTATGTCACCTTGGTATACACCGTATCTCTACTCTTCCACTTAGAGTAGTTAATCACACTTGAAAGTGTTAAGCACTTAAACTCTTGTTGGATCTGATATCCCCATACACTGTCAGTTCCACAAATGGTGAAGACAAATCACTTTACAACAAACCTGTTAATAGTAATCGTTCCTTAATTTATAAACTCTCCTATATCTTTTAAGGAAATCTTCTCTCAGACTAAACAATTGCAAGACGGCAAGAATTGAATATCGGTCGGATAGTGTATTCTCTGTCAATTTGAGTCTACACCAAAGCCATGATACACTTAATATCGTCAAGGTATCTCTGCAGTGGTAAGAAAAGAGACTTTTCTTTTGGTTGTAATTATTTCTGTCGATTATGTACAGTACGGAGCCAGTACCTGACGTCTAGACAGTGAACAATTTATTTCAGTGGGCATTCGAGTGCCCTGATTTTGTTTTAGACGGTGATGAAATGTAAACGATTTAACACCCTTGGATAAATCCTTCAACTCTTCCTCACTTATACAATATTCTTAAGGTTGTCACTTGTTCCACAAATTGTATCGTCATTTTCCTGGCTATTGGTCAGTATGTATAGAAATATAACCACAGAGGATAAACTATTTAGCTGAAATTTTATCAGGTATGAAAGGATCTTAATAATTTAGTCTATGTACTGTTTATAGTTCATATCCCTGCTGTGTCGCGTTCGGAACACTTACGAGAGAGAGAATCACCAATTACCATATATTTGACGTTTTCTTGGAGATTCTATTAGAGGAATGATTACAAACTTTATCTGCAAAATTCAATTTCAATCTGTGAAGGACCAATATCATCTGGAAATTAATGAATTTAATGTTTTAATTAAATGTTAACATATCAAAGGATTCTTATTCTATCGTCTGTCCGAATGTCTGGAAATTAAATTACGTTTAAGTAGTGAACCTTAAAGATTATCCAACTGTGAAAATGATATCCCCAAAGGAGTTACACACCTCATTCATAAGGCCGTAACAATTCACACTTTGTTCACACACACACACACACACACACCCTCTTTCCAAGCATAACACAAAACATACAATATTTCCCTTACTGATAACAAATTTGTTTCCGGAAATCCCACATCACATTTTCCCGGCGGACATAATGAGGATACGAGTCATAATCATACATATATTTCTGATGTCTTATTGAAATGGACTTTGTAGTAAGAATCACCTTTTGAGATACTCTAGGCTCTAAGATGATTCTTCTTGGGGCACAAAGAAAAATATCATTCAAACACACACATAGATACTCCCTCTTTGCCGGAACTTTTGCAAAGAGTTTTGGATAGAAGCCTGTCTGATAACAAAAGGCAAAAGGTAAATTGATCCGGTGCCACGCTATACCCTTGAGGTAATGCACGACTAACTTTCGTTTTGAAATGTAAATAAAACTTCACACGTAAAATTGAAAATTACGAACTTTTGCTTTCACCGGTTGGTTTTTCAACAGGCACCTTTGCCCTAAAGGTAATATGAACAAGCCGCCCCTGTAAATGTCTACCAAGGTTATTCGAAATTATGCGGCTTCGAAAGGAAAATGAAGGATTGGGGAATCTAGACAGTGATGATGGGAATATATGTAACAACGAATATATATGTGAAATTCTATATATGATTACATGTACGAGTACAAGACTCATATACAATACCAAACAGACCCTGAGGACGAAGGCGTACTCGAACTCGATTATTTCTAAAATTATTTCGAAAACCGTTCTTTCGACGATTGATTCAATTAAAGCTAAAACTGTTTAATTTGTTTTGAAATTTGTTCTCTATACACATATATGGAATGTTTCAGTTTCAGCTAACACACATGCATGCATATTTAGTTACTTCACAGTAGGAGGCATCCATATGTATTTATGTATGTAAATTACAAAAAATTATGTTGCTCTGAGGGAAAATTGGTACGAAGAGGGTTTGTGGAGGCTTTCCAGCAATTGTAGTTATTTCTAAATTATTTTGTGCGGTTTTAGAGCTTTTTGGGGTTTTTTTCATGAAATTGGACGATTTTTGTTAGGTGGTAATTGCTCTAACCCTATTCCTATCAAATTCATTTAACTAAACCGCCAAGTTGTGGCAATATTTTTATAAAAAATGCAAATAGCGTCTTTTTTTACATACCAAATACAAAACATAATAACATAATTATTGAATGTAAAATTAAAAATAGATATAGTAATATATAAATGTCATTAGAATAATGGATATCTTTTATTAATACATCCAAGATCACCGCTTTTCGTGAGTGTTTATCGCAAACATTTTTCCGCAGGAATTGCAATATCGTTATCAGGCTCGGTATTTGTTTTTTGGTAAAGACAATTAATCAACTTCCACAACAGAGCTTTTTAGCTACAGCTTCGTACTTCTCAGTTAAATATTTGCAGTTACCAAATCTTCAAGTAATTTTCTCAAAAACACTTCTTTTTTTTCTTTTGACTGTTTAACTTTGTTCTGTTCTACAATACTCGTAGGTCGCTCCACACACACGTACGTCGATAAGATTATAAAATTGCGCAACATGTTATCTGTGAATTTTGCATTTCGCCTCCTTTATTGGTTTATAGTAAAGGTTAACCTCAGATATGTTTTTGATCTGTATCGGAATTTTAGCAATGATTTTATTTTTCTATATAGTGTAGGTACGATAGTTCGAAACCCAGAAACATTACTCTGAATTTCTCTTTACCTATTGGTAGAAAGTCTTTTATATTTTCGCGAAGTACGAATATAGATAAATCCTTTGTACAGGAATTTTTGCACTAAACCTAAGCTTGTAAAGTAATAATCAAATATTATATATCTATTTGCTCTTTCGTAGATTTCGCATCTTTGTTCCAAATTGATTCCTCTTGTGGTGCCATCCGGCCGAGAATGCCGAGCACAGCACAAGTGCTCTTACTATCATATATAAACTAAATTTTCAGTCAATATTGGATGGCATGTATTAGAAAAATGACACTCTTCCTCTAAATTGTTCTAACTAGTCATCAATAGTCAAATTAACGTACGTCAAATTAAAATCAGATCTCAAATCAGTCTGATTAGGCCAAACTTTTCTCGTCCTCTATATGTAGATTTTGATTCCAAGCCATTAAATCACAAATGATGCAATAATGCCACAAAACGGTCTTTTGACATGCAAGCTCAATAGATTGCATCGCCAAACAATGGATTCCAAATTTCCTTGCAATCAACGCCGACCTGCTATCTTTATCATTAATCTTATATATAGTACACCATACACAACATTTCAGTTCTAGACGTTGACGCGTTCTCAGGTAGTGTCTAAATATGTAGTGAAAAAAGAAATTTTTGTATGGGAACCCTACGAAGGAGCTACCGATTTGTCCCATTTCGAAATTAATTTTACATTTTTTTAAAAAGGCCATATGCAAAATTTCAGATCTCTAAGAACAGTTATTGTCGAGTTATCATGAGGATCGAAGGACGGACGGACGAACATGCAAAAATCAAAATAACTTTTAATTTTATGCATGGGTGTCTAATACATTTTGCTCTAGCATTATTATCTCTAGATGATACAAGCAGAATGACAAACTTAGATTTCATCTAGGGTGTAATAAATAAAAACACATTAAGCTATTACGAAGAAATTTTTGGATATGAAAACTAATAAAATGAGTAAAAAACGAGTTTTCAAACAAAACTGAGGCCAAGTCGCATGAAAAAGTAGAAAATAAACTTTTCTTCACACACAGAGTGGACTCAGATTTTATTCGCTGACAATCCTCGATATATTTCAGTAAGATCAATCAGAGGTCAAGGTCAGAGGTCAGAGGTAATAGGTGATTTGATTCATGAAGAGAAAGAATATTCAAGAGAAATGTCCCAATCAAAAAATCTGAGTCCACCTCTGACATTTCTCTTGAATATCTTTCTCTTCATGAATCAAATCACTTATTACCTCTGATTAATTTTACTGAAAAACATATATCGGTGATTGTCAGCGAATAAAATCTGAGTCCACCTCTGTGTGTGAAGAAAAGTTTATTTTCTACTTTATCATGCGACTTGGCCTCAGTTTTGTTTGAAAACTAGTTTTTTACTCATTTTATTTTTTGCCTTTTTCACCTTAACTAAATTGGAAAATTCTGCATTTTTCCTGAAACAGATGTATCACTAATCATATCGATGAAAATTTTTCCGATGATTTACCCGCTTTTCCGGGTTTTCCATGGAGTTTTCCACAAAAGCAACTTTATGCAACTCATTTCGCTCTACAACTTTGTCTTAGGTTCCAAAACGCTCAAACCCTTCCTTGGTCGGAAAAGCGTTTTACATGAATTTTCCTTGAGTTTTTCTGGAGGTTTTCAACGTTGTCGGAGAGAAAGTAATGATGCCAGTTGATAGGGAACTTGATCCTGCATAATTTAGAAAACTTTTTTACCGGAAAATTTTCCGGAAAAGTCGGAAAATTCCGGAAAGTTTTTCGGAAAAATCGGAAAACTCTGCATTTTTCCTGAAACGGATTTATCACTAATCAAATTTGTACCAAATTTTCAAATGATTTTTCCCGATTTTCCGGGTTTTCCATGGAAATTTCCGGTTCAAATTTTGACAGATTCAATTGTCACGCGACATGAACCTGTGTACCAAATTTCAGCTCGCTGTGATGACGAAAAGTGGGTCTACGAGAGTGTCGAAAATAGTAAAGAAATAGACAAATTCGTGTACTAGTTAAAGGGAATGGCTGGCCTCAAAAAGAGACCTAAATTTAAATAAAAAATTAGATTGTAATTGTCTCAGCCACATATGATTCTCCCCCAAATGTACTTAGCTCTGCCAGGAAACCTCACAGTTTTTTAGTTAATTGAGAATGATCTCAGCCTGAGGAGCGACGGGAGTGCTACCCAAATCCCCCTTCTAATGTCTATTTGGTTATTATCTTTCTCTGTTCGTCTATCATAACTCAAATGGTTGACTTTTTACTTTTACATTATTTCATCGGCAAACTTCTACCTCATATAAAAAAAAAATGCTAACATTCTTCTAGTTTTGTTTGCTTCCTGAGAACATTTAAAAATAAAATTCCAATTTTCTGCGATCAAAAATGAATGAACAACGGGGCAGGTTTTACCGAAAACGATAAATATATTTATTATTTATTTATTTAATCAGTCTACCGAATAAAACAATTTTACAGACTTGCATAGCATTATTAAAAATTGATCATTATTGCCTTAATCCACTTTTAACTAATAGACTATAAATATTAATTAATAAAAGCAATTCGGACGATTTTACTTAAAACGAAAGTACCTATATCTTTCAAAAATAAAGCTAAGAAAGACCAAGCAATTTACATCTCACAATGTATGATGGTAGATTGTCACTTTGTTAATTTATTTATTCAGTACGATCAATATGTACGTTATAATATGGTGTCCATATATAGGGTGTTTTCCACTAGGACAAGGGTGCACAAATTGCGGCCCTTTGACCTGTCTTTTGTGGCCCGGCATGCAATTAATTTTTATTACTTTATTAGAAAATTTAATAAAAAATATTTCTAAGGTCTACTAATGACTATTCATTATTGATTTTCGTTTTTCTTTAATTTTTCCAATACAGATATTTTTCGTCTGCTATTTGTTTTTTTAATTTTTTTGCGATTTTTCCGTAAATTATGAAGAAATCTTTTCTGCAAGGACAATCAATTTCTATTCGCGATATTGTCGAAAAAAATTTGGAGTGTGGCATGCAAAATATAGTTCCCATAGTAACGCTTTTTTTTTTTTTTGTTTATTTTCTAATATTTATATAATATGCCGAATTCACAATGCAGAGTGGAGCACAGTGAGCTTTGAGTCCAGAACCCTGTTCACAATGCAGCGCAGAGTGAATTTCGAACTTTGAAATTAACACACCAAAACGCCATAACAACGGCAAATCAACAAACAAGGAAACAACTATCGCTTTCAAAACAATAAATTCGAAAAAGGAGAGTCCGCTCCTGCTTCGCAAACTAGCAAAAATATTTACAATTTTTTTGGATTTTAAATCATGAAGTTTGCAAAAAATATCTCTTGTATTTTATTAGCATTCATAAAAAATATTAAATCAGGAAATAATATTAAAACATGTTAGTTACGATAAAAAGAAGTATTGGGAAAAATCCACATGCTAGTAGTTCGAAATTCCAGTTTGCAAACTTTCGGAAATGGCAGCGTGAAAATAGAATAGAGCCAATCTACTCCACTCTGCATTGTGAATTCGGCATTACGGTTTTGTCTTCCTAGTTTCGGGCTTGAAAATTATTTTTGCAAAAACGTTTATTTGATAAAATTCTTTTGTTTTTGAGTGAAAATTTGTAAGATTACCAAAGTAAATTTGTATTTCGTGTTTGGATATAAAAGGTTGTGAATTATTTACCTTTTATTTCAAAATTAGTTTGAATTTCGAATTTGCTTTTTTTGTAATTTTTAACAGTTCAATAAATGGCAGCATCCATGAAAAGAAAACTGGAGTCGGAAAATAGAAATCACCACGAATATCATAAAATTCAGGGAAAAATTCGATTGGAAAAACTCGATTTTCTCAAACGAGGATTAGACTCACAGCAAAGTGTTTTCACAAAAATTAACAAAGATGCTAAGGTTTCCCTGGAACTCACCTATAATATTGCACTTTTGATTGCCAAATCATCTCCTCCATTTACTGAAGGAGAGTTTATAAAAAAATGTTTAATAACTGCATCAGAAAAAATGTGTCCAGATGTTACGAAAAAGTTCGAAAATCTTTCATTGAGCAGAAAGACAATACAACGAAGAGTATTTGACCTATCAGAAGATATTCGTACACAGTTTAAGGAAAAATCAAAAAAAAATTTATATTTTTCTCATACCGCAGATGAGTCCACCGACATTTCATCAATAGCACAGTTCATGATATTTTTTCGAGGAATAACTGACAATTTTGAAGTGATTGAGGAAATGTTGGCCATGAAGTCGTTGAAGAGACAAGCAACAGGAAAAAATTTGAAGATGAATATGATGGATGCGTGCAAGGCTGCTAACTTAAATTTTGATAATTTGGCAGGAATTACTACTGATGGTGCACCAGCTATGGTAAGTGTCAACAGCGGTATGGTATCATTAATTGAAAAAGATCTCGTAGGGAGAAAAAATATATTATTGTGATTTCATTGCATAATCCACCAACAAAACCTTTGTGGAAAAGATCTGCGAATGGAACACATAATGAAAACCGTAATTTCAACAATTAATTTCATTAAGAAAAGAGCACTGAATCACCGCTAATTCAAATAATTTCTTGAGGAGGTGGAAGCTGAATACCAGGACCTTATATATTACTGTGAAGTTAGATGGCTGAGCAAAGAAATTGCCTCAAAAGATTTGTCGATCTATTGCCATAAATAAAAATATTCATGAATGAGAAGGAAAGAAATGTTCCAGAACTTCAAGATGAAAAATGGCTTAGTGAATTAGTTTTCCTGGTGGACATAACTACCCATTGAAACTTATTAAATTTGAAGCTTCAAGGAAGAAATCAATTTATAGCAGATATAGCTAATCATCTGCAAGCTTTTGAAATTAAATTGAAGCTATTTGACACCCACTTTTTGAATGAACAATGTTTTCATTTCCCAAATTGCGAAAACTTTATTAAAAAAATTGAATATTGCTGCGAAGATTGCAAACTTAATAGAAATTTTCGGCAATAGATTCGAAGATTTTAAAAAATATTAATTTGATTTCAAACTATTTTCGAATCCTTTTTCAATTAACCCGCAAGAAGCTAATTGAAATCTACAATTGGAATTAATAGACCTTCAGTCATGCGAAATGTTAAGGCAAAAATATAATGATAAGGGGGATTTATAAATATTTTTTTTTCAATGTTTGGATAAAGAAAATTACCCAAATGTGTATGAAAATGCTGCACGTTACGCATCTTGGTTTGGTTCAACATATATTTGTGAACATACCTTCATAACAATGAACCTCAACAAAAGCAAACTGCGATCGCGTATTGCAGACGAAAACTTGGAAGCAGTTTTAAGGTTGGCCACAACACAATTGGTTCCGGACATTTCCAAACTTTCCGAAAAATTGTAAAATTACTGTTATATTAAATAAACATATGTATAAAAACCAAAAAACACATTTATATTTTTTTTTTTCAATGACCCGTTATATATTCGCGTTTTTAAATTTGGCTCGCTTCTTAAATACTTTGTGCACCCATGTACTAGGAGGTCAATAGAGCAGGAGGTGATAGTACTCACCTAGACGAACCAAAAATCATATGGCAAGGGGGGGGGGGAGGTCGGCATATCAACCGTTTAGCAGTTACAGGGTGATTAAGAAAAGAAGCTTGTTTTTCACAAAATACCCTATCTCTTAAAAACTACAGGGCATACGGTCACAGTTACGAGCTCATTGTATACAGTACTTTATGGCCTTTTCAACGACTACTCAATCAGCCACAGACCCCTCTCCCAGCAAGAATTATGGTTGGCTAAACTAAACATTTGTAATAGGTCAACTTAAGGAGAAGAGTCTACAGTTTATAGTTTTTATAAAACAAACTTATGTTAATGACCGTTTTGCAAAAATAGTAGAGGTTAACTTTAAAAAAAAAGGTGCGAAAATCCAAATTTTTTAGTTTAGACAACAATAATTCTTATGGGAGAGGGTTATGGGGTTGATTGAGCAGTCGTTGAAAAGGCCATGGAGTTCTGCATACAATGAACTCTTAACTGTGATCGTACGCCATGTAGTTTTTAGATACAGGGTGTTTTGTGAAAATCTAGATTTTTTTCTTAATCACCCTGTAACTCCTAAATGGTTGATAGTGGGAAACACCCTGCATTTTATTGGGTGCATATTCAAGAATGGATCTCACGAGCGAAAAGTATAATGTCTTGATGGTCAGAATGTTTTGAAAGTCTTTGGAATTCCGCTTTAGGAAACCTAAACTACAATTCAATTTACTAATAATAGTGTTAATATGTGAGATAAACACCAATTTAGTATCGAAAATAATATCTAAATCCTTAATATCATTTGTTCGAGAAACTATAGCGTAATTAACTTAATAATCAAACAAGATGGAACAAGAGTTGGGATGAAGAGTACCAATGCTACATTTTTCTATCGGGTCCGCCATCTAACGTTTTTTTTCAACTAGTGCTTATTTCATGTCTGATTTGACAGATAATTAGTTTTATTCTTCCGCTGAATGAATATGGTTGTGTATACGCTTGAACAACGCTGGGAAATATTGTCTGCGATCGACTTACAGAAGATGCCGATTTTGCCAAAAAAATCATCTTTTCGGATGAAGCTCATTTTGATCTTGGCGGGTATGTAAACAAGCAAAATTGTCGGATTTGGGGCACAGAAAACCCGCACGCATACATTGAAAAGCCGATACACCCAAAAGGAGTCACTGTTTGGTGCGGATTTTGGTCCAGAGGCATAATTGGGCCATGAACAAGGAGTGGCCGTTACAGTCAATGGCAATCGTTATCGGGCCATGTTGAACGAATTTTTGTTCAGGAAAATTGAAGAAGAGGATATTGGCAACATTTGGTTTCAACAGGACGGCGCTACGTGCCACACAGCTGAAGCTACACTCGATGTTTTGCGCCCTGTTTAAAAAAAAAAAGTTATTTGGCGGACCCTATATGTTCAGATGTAAATTATTTGTAGCGCCCCAATCAAAATGAACATTAACATCATTCTGCAGTAGTAAACAATCGTTTAGAGAGTTTATTCTAACGAATAGTTTTAGATCATCCGCAAATATTAGGCATTTGGCAAAAACAAAGCAAGCTGCTATATCATTAATGAAAAGCAGAAACCATAGAAGACCGAATTAATTGCCCTAAGCAACACCCGATGTGACCGTTATTACATCAGGTATAATATTGCTCATCCTTAAATATTGTTTGCGGTTACATATATAAATACTATAGGTCATTCTCCAGCTTAAAAACGAGGAGTGGAAGCCTATAATTTTCAACTTATGAATAGAAGAAGAATATTGATTTTATAAAATGCTTTCGAGAAATCTATATAAATAATATCAACTTGAACACGATCTTCAGAACCACTTGTAGTTGTTTTGTTTGGGAAAAGGTATGGTTGCAGACTGACTGTTGATATATATATGTAAATAGGACTGCCGGACTTTAAAAAGAAACACGACTGATTAGTTCAATGACTGATAACCAACTGCTGTATTAAATCACAAAATAGTTAACAGCTTCTGATCTTACTACTACATACAAATTCATTATTCTAATTCATGTATACATGTTGATTACAGTAGAAATTCAAAACACAACATTATCTTCCTCCTTAAGATGGAATACCCAAGGACTCGTATTTTAATCTGTCAGGTTGTTGTCTTTGCCGAGAAGAGGATCGCATTTTAGGAGCAAGAGATTCAGGAGCAAGAGATTTAGCACTGCTAGGTTGTTGGGATAAATTCCTTACAGGATCTTGTTGTACTAGTTCCTGAACAGTGGAATCTATATCAGTCTCCGCATCATTTCTAATCGATCGTTCACGTGTTGCAGGTTGATGAAATACCGGAGACTCTGGTTGAGTACGTTTTGATACCATGACCTCCGTTATATGCTGCTTAGAAGCTTTCAGAGGTCCAACGCTCGAAGTTGCTCGAAGTTGCCGACTATGTGCTATACGCACCCTCCCATTGTAGTTTATTAAGTACCGGCTTAGTGATAACGCTTGAAGAATTTTAACTGGTTCCCAGTTGTTGTTAGTCCATAAGAATGCAGTATCTCCTTCTGCAAATAGTTTATCTGGGTGTTTAATACCATATGATTTAGCTGGGCGAAAAGACATCTTCATTCCAAATTTTGGTTTTAATTGGGCAAGAATAGTTCGAGGTGAGTGCCTAAGTAGGTGTTCAGATGGACTTTGTCCTGTGGAAGGGGTCGGTGTAGTCCTGTATTAAAGTAGGAAATCGTCGATGTATTTTTCTAATTCCTTTTTCGTAACCCTTCGGATTCCGATGAGTTTTGATAGACTGTGCTTCACTACTTGCACCATCCGTTCTGCCATCCCATTCGCCATTGGATAGTATGGCGGACTTTTGAGCGCCTCCACTCCGTTATTGGATAGAAACTGAATAAATCGCCTAGAGTTGAAAGGGGGTCCGTTATCGGTGACAAATTGATCGGGTAACCCAAAAACTGAAAAGGATTTCCGTAGTTCTGCAATTACTTCTTCAGCATCGGTTGATTCCATTACATACAAGTCTATCCATTTTGAAGTTGAATCCGTTACTAGAAGGATTGGCTTGCCACCTAAGTGTAAGAAATCTCCATGAACGCGACTCCAGGGACGTTCATACCTTGGCCAACCGATGAAGCTGTTGTCTTTTGGGTTGTTTCGTCTGTTTCTTTGGCACTCCTCACAGTCGTGAACTAATTGTTCGATTTCGGTGTTCAAGCTTGGCCACCAGCAGGAGGACCTGGCCAGCATCTTCATTTTGACGATTCCTGGATGTGCTTCATGAAGCAATTTTAAAACGTAGTGCTGCAGCATTTGTGGTATAACTACACGAATACCCCACATCACGCAATTTTGCTCTATAGATAAGTCAGTTCTTCGATCAAAGTACGGTTTTAGAGAAGCATCAGATATATGATTCGGCCATCCGGTTTTGATAAGGGATAAAACTTTTCTTAAGGTACTTTCATTACTGGTGTATGTAGCAACGTCTTTAAAGGAAAATGGTATAACGTCTTCTTTCGCAAAAGAGTTTATAAGGTTTTGTGGTAACTCTTGTGTATGCTCATTTGGTAAAGCCAATCTGGATAATGCATCTGGTGCAAACATGTCCTTTCCTCTTTTATATCGTATTTGATAATTATATCCTGATAGTATGATAGCCCAACGTTGAAGTCGTGATGATGTAGTAGACGATATTCCTTTCTTTGGATCAAATATAGTCCTTAAAGGCTGATGGTCAGTGTATAATATGAATGATCTTCCATACAAATACTTGTGAAACTTTTTAACTCCGAAAATAATGCCTAGTGCTTCTTTCTCAACTTGAGAATAATTTCGCTCCGCCTCTGAAAGACTAGCTGAAGAAAAAGCAACTGGCATCTCGACATCATTGGTGATCTGGCTTAACACGGCTCCTACTCCGGTAGAACTGGCATCGCAGGCTAAGACTAGAGGCTTCGTTGGATCATAATGGACTAGAAGACTTTTATCTGATAGGGACTCCTTACTCTTTTCGTAAGCCTCTTGACAAGCTGGTGACCATTCGAATGAAACTCCCTTACGCAAAAGGTTGTATAATGGCGATAATAATGAAGACTGCATTGGGACAAAAGATCGATAAAAATTGAGAAGACCTAGGTAGGCTCTTAGCTGAGTAAGGTCCATTGGACGTGGTGCATTGCGAATCGCCTCAACCTTTTTTGGACTGGGGTGTATACCCTGACTACTAACAATGTGACCCAAATATTCAACCCGACTTGAGAAGAATGTACATTTGTTAATGTTAATATGCACATTAGCTGCTGACAGACGGCTTAAGACTTCATTGACGTTAGCCTGGCACTCCTCGAATGATTTTCCACCGATAATAACATCATCAATGTAACATTGGCAATCGTTTAAACCTCGTAAAATCTCATCCATCTTGCTTTGGAAAAGGGCTGGAGCAGTTTTCAATCCATAAGTTAGACGATTGTATTGAAATAGACCGATATGCGTGTTGACTGTAAAAAAATGTTTGGATTGTTCTGACAATTCCAACTGCTGATAAGCTCCTGTTAAGTCCAAGACTGTAAAAACTTTACTACCTCCTAAGGCGACTAAAATATCATTAATGTGCGGTAGTGGATAATGGTCGGTATCTATAACCCTATTCAAAGTTACTTTAAAGTCCACACATATCCTTATACCCCCATCTTTTTTCGCGACAACTACTATAGGGCTCGCCCAATTGCTAGTTCTGACCTGCTGTATAATGTTTTCCCTTTCAAGTTTATGAAGCTCCGCTTCTACTTTGGAACGCAGAGCATACGGCACTGGATAAGCCTTACAAAATATCGGGCTAACTTCTTCCTTGAGTGAAATAGAGATTTTGTGACCTTTGATTGGACTTACGTTTTGATCAAATACATTCCTATAAAATTTTTTATATGACTCTATTGTACGGTTAATATTGCTTTGCTGACATTCCTGAGTAAGATTACATAGAGAAAAAGCAGACTTCCACGCAGGGCATAACTTTTCCAGCCAACTGCGACCTAGTAGCATAACAAAATCATGTCTGGTATCAAGTATCGTGAGGACCAATTCGGCTTTGTCTCCATTAAATGCGACAACGACCTTTACCTGACCCAAAATATTAAGAGTTTGACCCGTTACTGACTTTAATCGTGTTTCTGATTTAAGCAATTTAAGATGTTTAAATGTTTTCCGGTATTGAATTGCAGACATCACTGACGTACATGCACCTGTGTCTACTTCCGCTTGTATAGGAACATTATTTATATGAATTGTAACGTAATGAGGTTTCTCTTTCTTTGAAACAGATGTTGCAGTCGATGATTCCACATTATGTTTGTTACTTATTTGAAATTTCTTTTTTTGCACCTTACTTAAAGCACTCACCATTTCAGTTCCTCCGGTAGCATATATTCCATTAATAGTACCCCCCCAATACATCTTCGAAATCTTCCTCTTCTGTATTGACAGCACTTTCTTCCTCTTCTGTATTGACACCACTTTCTTCCTCACCAATTAATTGAATATCGCCCTTACTTTTACAGCAAATAGATGTATGTCCCTTGCGTTGACACTTATAGCAAGTCCAGTTTGCAGCGGGACATGTTGTGGGACTGTGTAGTCTACCACATCTGAAGCAAGGTTTATTTTGTGACGTAAAATTTTTCCTAAAATTATCTGGAGAAGATTTAACGTTTTTTTTTACTTTATACTTAACTTCTGCTTGCATTCGATTATACGCTGCTCCAGACGACGATGGTTTAATTTTATTTATTTCCAAAATATCGCTGTGTAACATTTTTGTTTCCGAAGATGCCAGCTCCATGCTCATTGCCTTTGTACACGCATCCTCAAATGATATGTTGCCTTCTGCCAATAATTTTTTTTGAATGACGTCACTGTGAAGACCACATACGAATCTGTCTCGTAAAGCTGAAGAGAGAAAGTCTCCGAAATCGCATGATCTTGATAACCGCTTCAACTCCACTACATATTCACTTATGCTTTCGTTTGGTCTTTGATCACGTTTATAAAATCGAAACCGTTCTAATATCAGAATTTTCGTCGGATTGAAATGTTTTGTTAATAAATCCACACATTGTTGGTATGTTTTCTTCAAAGGAGAGTCCAGCACACATAAATTCTTTAAAATTGAATACGTTTCTCCTCCAACTAGTGTTACAAAAAGCGTGAGTTTTTGGCTTTCTTCTACCACATTAACTAGAAGTAACTGTTCAAACCGCTCGATATATGTAACAAAATCATTTTTAGACTCATCAAATGGTTCAATCGATCCGATTAGCGCCATACCGTTACCCAGTTTTTAATTAATTTCTATCCACAATTTTGTTTTTTTTTTTCAATTTTATTGTTCAAGTGCCCTGCAGTGCGCTTTTGTTCGCAATATTCTCGTCGCCAAATGTTTTGTTTGGGAAAAGGTATGGTTGCAGACTGACTGTTGATATATATGTAAATAGGACTGACGGACTTTAAAAAGAAACACGACTGATTAGTTCAATGACTGATAACCAACTGCTGTATTAAATCACAAAATAGTTAACAGCTTCTGATCTTACTACTACATACAAATTCATTATTCTAATTCATGTATACATGTTGATTACAGTAGAAATTCAAAACACAACAGTAGTATAGTTCGAAAATAATGTAAGAATATCTGTAATAAAGCCATGTTGTTCAGGCACTATAATTCTTTAACTAGAGAACTAAGCTTAGAGTTAATTATATAATCAAGTTATTTTGGTACAACTTTCATTACAGAGACTGATATGTAATTTTCTACAATACTTTTGGAACTTAAATATAGTAGTGATAAATGAGATTTTCCACTTATCGAGAATAGTACCTGTATTTAAGGATAGGTTAAAAATCTTCCATAAAGAATCGGCCAGATAAGCAGCGCATTTCTTCAGTACTGAATGAGATAACCCATCAGCATAATTCATAAATAAAAGGTAGTTCCTTAAATATAAAATAGGACTTAAAACTGACAACCTGACAAGAGTAGGGTTGAGCACAAACCATCGCCAATACATCAGCATCGTGAGCACCGCTTGTAGTATTTCATGATAATGTCTATACAATATATTTGTCGATAAAAGTATTCATATCGGTAGCGATATAAGAAATATAAAGATAACCACCAGATGCATAAGGGTATCTATTACACGCCATTCCTTGAGGTGAGCTGATAAAAAATCGTTCGACATTCCCCATCCTATGTAACCACTCTGAGGAATTATGGCTATTTCAAAAAGTGCTGTTTTTTCACGAAACACCTTGTAAGTTCCTGGCTGTATAACCTATGAATATGATTTTGAGCTCAGATTATAATCAACTATGTTTTCCAACACATGTCGAACCATCTTTCCACCCCCATAATGTCACTATTTATAGAACTTCAAAATCCAAAATATTGAAAAAATAACCTCCTTTTTTTGAATTTTTAAGATATGTCTAATAGTCGTTACATTTCTATGTAAGATTTATAAACCACCTTCATTTTATCCGACACGTATACCCACCTAAATGTAACCGTTTTTAGATAAATCTGATTTTATGATGCATAGTTTCATTAACTTTGCTACTGATAAAAGAAATCACAGCTAATTTAATG
The DNA here is from genome assembly GCA_963924295.1 of Dioctria rufipes. NCBI lineage: Eukaryota > Metazoa > Arthropoda > Insecta > Diptera > Asilidae > Dioctria > Dioctria rufipes. The sequence goes on along the minus strand of OZ002740.1, from coordinate 82,299,274 downwards.
CAGTTCACGCAATATTAGCAAAATTAATGTAAATTCTGCATCATAAGTAGTATATCAAGGAAATTAAAAAGTGTTTAATGAAAAACTAGCACATTTTCTTTGAATAGCTGTAATTTTTCAGGAGGCGCTTAGGGGGTATACCGGAATGCACCTTGAGCTAAAACACCCTGATGTATTCATTAAAGCCTTTTTTATATATAGTCACTTGCGACTGTAGCAGCACATTCTACTACTGCCTAGCTCCAAAAGCTATAGTCAGTGGATGAGATTTAATTACTTCAACAAATAGTGAGAGTTCGTTGGACTTCGAGTGAAAATGTTTACTTGCAAGTTCAAACTAGTGAGAATCAACGCCACCAGTTAAATATATAAGAGAAGTTAAAAGTTACATAACTAAGAACCAATAAAACTTTGAGGATTACCTCAATTCATACGTAAGATATATTACATATATTTAAGATCTTAGGGGAATCTGTCACCTCCTGTAAAGGCTTTCTTTTGCTAAAAAAGGAAACGGCCTCGATCATTGAAACATCATTGTTGTAAATTATGAAAAGTATTGGCCCTAAATGTTAGTCTGACGAACAGTTTTATTTTGTCTCAAAAGGCTGCACTATGTACGACCAGATCAATAAAAACAAAGCCTATTTCAAAGGGCTGAAATTTTACAAAAAGATATTTTATACGAAATAATAAAGAATATTAATTTTTCGTGTATTTAAGTTATTCCTTTTGTCTGTCATTTTGAAAGTTGTAAGGGGATTTATTGTATGAAAATTATTTCGCCCATATGCAAAAGGGCAAAAAAGTTCAATAAACAACTCTCCGACAAAAAAATTCCTTTTTAATTAAATATTTTAAAATTTAAAATTTTGAGCACAATTGAAATACCTTCAGAATTACTTTTCTAAGAATAAATTGAAGAAAACCGTTTTTGAAACAATATTCCCAAAATAACGTAGGAACAATATGAAAAATTCAAAAACTGTCTTTTACGATTCTAAATTAAATCATAAATACAAGAGAAAAAAAACAACCGCCTCGACGGGGTTTTCAAGGCACGACCTTCCGCTTTCCAGGCGACTGCGCTTAACTATGATCTAACGAGACAGATTTTTTTCCCTCTTGTAATTCGTAATTTTATCAAGCCCACTAAATCACCGTGCTTTCAGCTGACATTAACCAGTAGCAATGACAGCGCACAAATAAATTGTTCCGACTTCAAAACCCGGACGAGGTTTTCTCTTGTATTTATGATTTAATTTAGAATCGTTAAAAAGAAAGGCCATTAAAACTTCTTCGATCCTTCATATATGACTGATTCTAAAAATTGTGTGTTCGAGTCCCGTAAGGAACAGGATAAAAATAACAAGAAAGAAAGCTATAATTGGTCTAAGACCAATTCTTAAGATACCCTAGATGAATGCTCGTATGAAATTTCGTATGGTCACCGATCTATGCAAATTTGATTTTTGAAGTAGTTTTTCGCATATATTTCTAGAACGGTTCGTCGCCAGAAAAAATGATTATAACCAATTTTATAGAATTTCTATTCGGAAAAAGTCCTTAGTACAATAAAAATGTCTAGGACTGATCGTTTTCACAGTATATGTAAAAATTTAAATTTTTATATGGCAACACCAGATTGAGTCCATTTTTGAAATTTTATTTGCTATTATTATAAGAATACCATGCAACAAATTTCAGCCCTCTATGTCAATGCGTTCTCAGGTAGTGTCCAAATATATAGTGGAAAACGAAATTTTTGTATGGCAACCCCACGAAGGAGTTTCCCGATTTGTTTCATTTTCGAACTTAAATCAAAATAACTTTTAATATTATGCGTGGGTGTCCAATCCATTTTGCTCTACCATCATAGATTTCATCTAGGGTATAAAAATAGTACCTGTATTGTATGCAGAGCAACGGAACCATGGCTATGAAAGAGATGTCCTAGCCACCGTGCAAACTATACTACGGTTCCAATTAAAATTATTTCTCAGTGAGCAATTCCGAATTGTAGCAAAATGTGCTAATATTAGTGCGATAAAACAAACGAAAATATTTATATCTTGAATAGAAGATATCTATATCAATTCATCAGGCTACATTGTGTACAACCAATGATTTAAAATCGCGTTCACTTCATCATTAGTTTTCTTAATAATTTTTTCCCCAGATCCATAAACAAACAATCTGGACGATTATTTTTTCAATAATATGTATTAAATTAATTGACATCATTCATACCTACTAGTTAGAAGTGTTCTTAAAATGTATACATTCCGAAAAAAAAAACTATCGAATGAGGCTGCGGAGATTATTCAGAAAATTTTGTAAAACCAAATGAAAAATTTTATGGTGATCTAGTATTTACTGTCAAGATTTTAATCAGATGAATTTTTTATTAAAGCATAGCTTAGCTATACTACAGAATTGCTTAAGCGACATAAAACTTTGGACATAAATCATTCCATGTGATTCATTTCTTAACCTCGGCGTACATGTTAAATTAGTTGTAGATATCTCAGAGGAGACGTAGACAAAAAAGTTTTTCGTAGTAACTATGTATACGTTTGAGTTGTGCCCTGCTCTAAATGGAGTGCCTCAATCCTCCACCTTCGGACCATTATTTTTCTTTATTAACGATCTGCCGCCATTCAGTATACCAATTTATATATTTTTCAGATTCCGATAACGCTCAAAAAACGTTAACTCAATAAAAGTTTCAAATGAACAATTTTATTTTATTTTGGTTATCATTCCTTTATTATTTTTTTTTTTTATTTATTTAGAATAATATAATATAAAACGGTATGCTTCTTTAAAAACCAACATAATTTTAGCAATTTATAATGGTTATTGGTAACAATAAAAAAACATAAGCTTACATATACCTTTAATCCAAGATGGAGGACCACGCGGACCCCCGTCAAGGGTGAAAGCTTGGATTTTTCGTCGAGGCTCGGAACTAAATAACATATATAAAAATCACAACTAACCCACCTTTTGTAGGGAAAAAACCCCTATTGACTGGACTATAAGTTTGTGATTCCGTTTATAACATCTAGAAATAATGATGGTAGAGCAAAATATATTATATATATATTATAAATTTAAAAGTTATTTTGATTTTTGCATGTCCGTCCGTCCGTCTGTCCGTCCATCTGACCGTCCGTCTGTCTGTCCATTCGTCTGTACATATGTGCGTCCTCAAGATAACTCGAAAACGCGTGTACTTAGAGAGCTGAAACTTTGAATATGGGCTTTAAAAAAAAAAAAAGTAAAATTTAGTTCGAAAATGGGAAAAATCGGGTAACTCCTTCGTATGGTTGCCATACAAAAAATTTCGTTTTCACTATATATTTGGACACTACTTCAGAACGCGTCAACGTGGAAAACTGAAATTTTTTACATAGTGTTTCCACAAGAATAGTAAATATAATTTCAGAAATGGACTAAATAGGGCAACCCTTCTTGACGTTGCTATGTACCTATTTAGCAGGTTGAATATGAATTAGAATATAAAATCCTATATAATTGGTGTAATCCTTTTCCTGTCCGACCAACCGTTATAGAAATATATGCGAGAAACCACTCCAAGAATCAAACTTTCACAGATGGGAGCCCATGCGAAATGACATACGATTATTCATCTAGAGCAGTGTTTCCCAACGTGGGGCTAACGCCCCACCGAGGGGCAGTTCGGTTGTTAATGGGGGAAATTCGAAAATGGATGTGTCCAAGGGTTAAGTTAACAGTACGGCTACTCTCAGTCCCTAATCGAGCTGGGTAAATCTCCAGTATAAGTAACTTCTATCCGCCATGTTAGTAGTCTTGATTTCATTGGTAGACTTTGGGGTTGATCTACTGGTTATACTGGGTAGTTAGAAACATTTCGCCTGTTCTAAATGAAGTAGGTAAATTTAGTTATAAATTCTATCAATGCTAATAAAGCTAATGGCAAATGTGAACGTCCCTTCAAGCTATTTTGTGAAGAACAAAATGAAAACCATGTGAAACTTCACATTGAAGTAAGATGGCTCTCGAAAGGGAACTGCTTGAAAGGATTTATCGAACTATGCCCTTATTGATTTTTTAAGCGATAAACCTGAAATGAAAAATCTTTTAACGGTCGATGGTAAAGCATTTGTGAGTTATTTAGTCATCATCTTTGAAAAACTAAATACATAATATTAAATAAATAACTTCAAGGGACAAATAAAAGCCTTGTCGATACTTTCATTACTTTTATCAATTATGTCGGACTATTTACAACAAAATTTTTGAAAGTTTCATTGGCTCCGAAAATGTGAAGTGACCGGTACCATATACATGGATTTGTCTGATATTTCAAATTTGCAATATCCAGAAGAACTTCAGAAATGCAAAATTATGAGTCAATTAAAACTTTATTTAATATAAAAGGAGCGATGGGATGGGTTTTTGTGAGGAAACGGAAATCAAATATCTAAATGCAACCAATTGTGCAACTATTGTTACCGTTACCATCTTTATATTGAACTGAATGCGGTTTAGTGCCATAAATGATTTGCTGCTGTACTTTAATTTCAGTCTTCCATTATATGTTTTGAAAATTTACTTACTGTGTTTACTTAATAATTTTATAATGACTTCTCCTTAAAACCTATCATTTAAGTTTCTTTAGTGAACATTTCAATTAAAAATGATGTGTATGTTAGAGAAGAAGGGGGGGGGGGGGGCATAAAAACTTTAGAAAGGCTTAGGTGTGCCATAGCACAAAAAAGGTTGGGAAACACTGATCTAGAGGGTATCATAAGAATTTGTCTTGGACCAATTCTAGCTTTTTCACTTGTATTTTTCTTTTAATATTTCCATAGCCACTAGACAAGGTGATTCACAATATTACTTTCGCATAGATGAATTCCCATAGGAAACAAAAAAAAAAAATTGACCCATTCAAAGATCTCATGTATATTATGATTGTATATAACCTCGCCATCAAGTACCCCTATCCATTGATTGTGCAACACAATTCTCAAGAACAACGTTTTATATACCCCTCTATATACATATACAAATTACGAATTCCATGAAATTAGCATAAAATTAAAATAATTTTCATTAGCGGACCCTGGATTTTCGGTATTCCAAGAAGATTATTATCTCTTCAACGAAGATCCACTTCAGGAAACATGAAATAACTGGACTAAACTAATATAAAATCTTTCGTGTCTATATAATATGACGTAGGTAGCAGCCACGTTATCGATTGACGAAGCATCATCAGACCAGCACACCACAGCAGGTGGATTTTGTATTTTTTATTTTTTTTTTACATGTTGATATGCATCCGAGTGATTTGTAAGTAATTAACTCGGCAGGGACTCTCCTCCCAAGCTATGATCATCATAATTTAATAAATTCAAGAGATTTGGTTTGGGCACGTTATGATCTGTTGTGGGAAGCGTATTAAGGTGACTAAAACACGCCACACTACGTTCTCCTCGAAGTGGAACTCACCGAAAATTTACTGACCATGAACCTTCAATAAATTTGTCTGACTAAGCCTTTATCATATTTAGTCTTCGGCGCCTTTTTTGGACACCTGAATTCAGCTCGCTATGGATGGATCAGACCTGTTGCGGAGAGCCTTTGCAGTTCACGTATACACTTGATGGATCAAACGAAATGTCAAAACCGATTTGTGGTTTCATTATATATTTTGCGTACTTGCATAGTTTTGTTCGCATATGCCGAGATGGATCTAGCTTCGATACAACATCTCAAGAATTCTTAAGTTTCTTACTCTTTTATTTCGACTGAGTTATTTCGGTGACTTGTCGTGACGAGTTTCGATTTTAATATTTCATTATACAACTAAGTTTCGCTGTCAAGTCTTGATGGAAGACTGATCCCGAGGAATTTAAAATCTTCTTTGTCTTAAATGAATAAAACAAGTTCGTGAGTAACAGAAAATGTAAGTGAAATATGTCGAAGATAAAATCAAAATGCCGATTACATTAAAGAAAGAAATTTCCTCCGGGATCTATATACTAAGAAGGGTGAACAAAAAGCGAACACCAAAATCAACATATTTTATTGCTAGTCATACTCATATTCCACGACAGTTTTTGTTCACTTATTTTTTTTTTTTTTTTCAATAATTCTCTTGTATAGTCTTTCGTTCAAACATAAGTGCCTAACTTCTTATGAACAGAGGGCATACATATCATTATGACTCAGCAAAAGTTTGAAAGGAAGGGAGATGTCTGTTTCTTCCCTCTAATAACACCCAAACTAAAGAGCGACGAAGTCGAGAAAGTTATCGCTCTAAAAGATCCTTCTGGGGTTGTGTATTTGCGGTCTTATCATACATTGAAGGCGTGTTGCCACTTTTGTCCCATATTCTTGCTTACAGCCGACCATGAAAACTATTAGGGTGACTGGTAAGTTTCACAGAGTTCCCTTAATTCCATTTTAGAATATAATAATGACTCTTGAACATTGTTAGGAAACTAATGTTTAACTTCAGGAGCTAATGGATTCCTTTATGGATTTTTATTTTATTTTGAAGTTCAATATATTGTGGATAACTGCTACTTGAATGGATATATGTATTTTTATATGAACACGTGCTTTAAGTATGCAGTGATTATGATAAAGGACAGGCTAAACTATACTGAGGGTTAAGTGCATAGTGCAACATTTGAAAGAAAGGGCTAGGTGAATGCATGAAGTATGTATAATACAAAATTTTTAAGTAAATTGAAAGTTTCGGAGAATTATGATGACAAACATACCACAGTGGAATTTTTTATTTCATGAAAGTCAATAGAAGACATTAGCTACAAGTTTTTTTATGTGACTTGGCGGTTCCCCAAAGCCTTGTCTATGATAGCAAAAACCATCCATCTCATAATTCGTCGGGTTGCGATCACCGAGCCATAAAATGTGGCTGGGTGAGCTATGACATGTAACTCGGCAAAGAACAATATGTGTCTTTACGAAGAATGTTTTGGACCTTAGGCTATACCACTAATATTGAGCTCTATCAAATGGATCAGCGGATGGTGATTGCCAAGCCATGGGATGTGACTTAGAGGGCCCTGAGATGTGGTAAGCATACCCATCAATTCCGACTTAGCGAAACATTGCATGTACCTTATTGCTTGTGAGCTACAAACCTATCAGATGTAGCTCTTAGAGCTATAGAATGTGGCTCAACGAGTCATTCGATGTGCCTTGGTGTGTCATAGGTTGCTGGTTGGTGAATTATAGAAACATAGTTGGTAAGGCTTTTCTGCCTCCAGTAGGCACTTCCTCTTTGACTCAAAACCGGTTTGTTTCGAACAACACTGTCACAAAGCAATTATCGAGTGCATTCTGCTATCAGCCAATTACTTAGTACAATTCTTTTGTTATGATTGAATGTATAAGCTCTATTTTTCTCTAAGGCAAGTGCCACACTAGACTATTCATGTGCTAATGTTGCGATGATCAAGTTTTAAAATAATCAGCAGTTGGTATATTGCGAGGATATCATATCAGTAGGTAATGCTACATCCACTTAAGGCAAGTTCCACACCAGAGGTCAGATTCTATAAATTTGGAGAGGAGAATATTCGTTTTCTCCGATTAAACTCCCTAATTCTCCATTCCCAATTCACGAAAATGGTTTGAGAATTAGAGAAATATGAAAAGAATGATTACAATTCCGATCGCTACAGGGCTGTTTTTAATAAATTCCAAGTGACATTCTATATTTTATTGGTGACAGCTGACAAGATTTCAATTTGATTAATTATTGCATTATTTATTAACATGTTAATGTCAGAGAACAATCTAATAATAAGATAAACAACAATGAAAGGTGAAACGGCAAGATATTTCACACTCTCGTAGATTGATAATCTATTCAAACAGTTAAATCGAATCTAGGATTAATCCTTAATCCAATGAAGCAAATAGGCAATCACTCTGCTGAAATTCACGACAAAAAGATGATCTTCCAATGGTCCCTGCTTTTAAGTTTTTGGTAAATAGATAATTTTGTCTTTGTAATTAAGTTAAAGTTCTTACAAAGTTTTTTTGCAAAATAGTTTTCTTTTTTATAGCAGCAAGTGCCTCAGATGTATAAATTGTTAGTCGAAAAGATGACCATGACGTGATGATATCTTCCCACCTGAATTTTCCTTTGGAGTAATTATAGTCGCAAGAAGGCGTATGGGATGCAGATGGCAGAGACCCTTCTATCTCGGATACTTTTGCTCACGAACATCAAGAAAGGTTAAAGGATCGATCAAATGCTGATATTGGACCCAACTCTTATTATTTATTTGATGAAGATTTGAAAGCCTTGAAGGAGCTAGATGTTATTTGTCAATTTCTAATATAATGCAGACCCGATAACGTGAACAGAACCAGTTCAACGGAGTTCATGTTATCGCATTCTGGACAATTATTGTTATAAGGATTAAGTACTTAATTGGAAAATTGAAAAAAAGATCTCTATTAATATTACATAGTGATTCTTGTTCGTGTTGGCGGGTGTATATAATCCATGATTCGGAAATCTTGACGTTTCTGCGTTATTAAGTCCCCTTATAAATTACTTTAAATGTACTTTTTCATCTTTTCTTATCACCGAAAGCTTATCTGTATTTTGTACTTTATTGTGATCTTGGAAAATTAATTATGATGAGTTCTTATGTATCTGTAGTACAACGAACTATAAAAAGAAGTCTACTGTTATTATTGATTTTATTTGTCTGATATCTATTATATTAGCGGTGTATCATTCAATACCTCTTTAATGGATGAATCCCCCAAATTTTTACGCTTGCTTGCTTCTTCAGTTATCAATAATCAGTTTATTTCTGTTAAGTAAAATACGAGGATCGGTGACACAAATTCTGAAATTCATATAATTTGATCAGAAAAAAAGAAGATAAAACAACAAAGAAAAAAAAACGCAGCATTATACAAAATTAAATGTAGAAACAGGTATCTATTTTAATGTACACTTGATTGGATCCACTGTTATAAACATAAATAAAGGCATTATTTATATAACTTTTTAACATTTTAAAAATTGCCTATACGACAAGGAATTGAATCATAGACCTTTGGAATGTATTGGGAGGGGAATTTGCTCTCCAGAATCACGAATAGTGCATTTGCTGGTGTTGAAAATATGAGATACTTTAATAAGGGATGTTGTAAAAGGATAAAGGATAAATAGTCAATAGAATACAAAGTAAAGAAACATCAAGGCATAGCAAACGGTATAAACATGTAACAAGGGGCTATCTGAATTTATTTGAGTTAGAGAAGGCGTATAGTAAGAAAACAGTCCAACAATTTCTGGAAATTAGTTCGACTTACGGAGGTTCTCGAGAAAAAGGATTTAGAGTTAAGAAAAGGGTTTTATATGACAAATCGAAGGAAGTGCCAAATGATGTGCAAAAAAATACGGGTTTTAACGTACATATACTGCGAACACAGCCAGTCAGACGAACCGTTCTAGAAATAAATACGAAAACCATTTTAATTATTTAATATTGACATAGAATATCAGACAATTCTCAGTTGAGAATTCTTCTTCTTACTTTTGCACTTGAAAAAATCTGATAATTTTAATAAGTGGAGTAGAAAATTCGAGACTTTTCAAACCAAATTCGCCGAGTGAGAGAAATCCAGATTCCCCAATTCTCCGTGTTATAGAATCCGGCCACAGGCCACTGATATACTGATGTAATATCTTAAGGAGACATGCTACATTGTATGAGGTAGTCATGTACTGATGTGATACTGATCTGCTGATAATCAGCATGTTGCTGATTTTTACTATTTTCAAACTAATTAAGTCAGGTTAGTTATTAGAAAGGAGTGAACGAAATTTTATTTCAAAATAAGTGCAGTGTTGAAAAACGAATGTGACTACCGGAATCAACATCTGCAGACTGCTGCAAAAGGGATAAAGTTGAAAAAACTTGGAAAAAAATTTCGTCGTAAATAGAAGAGATGGTATGCTTTCTTTTGGAATTTTTTATTAAATTATACTCCATACTGAAGAGTATTAGGGTTACTACGAATTCGAAACGCTTTTTCCATTCAATTTTTGAAGTTCAAATTTGCAATTGACAATTGTCATAATCATGGTTTCGCGGAATATAACCCACCTTCCAGAAGGCGTTGGGATAATGTCACTTATCATGAATGATTGTTGGACTTTATCATTTATCATGAATAATGGCTGGATTTTATTATTGATCATGATTGATAGTTAGATATTGTCCTTTATAATTTATCATGAATAGTAGTTAGTTTTACTTCAGATATTAATGCCGTCAAAATCTCCCGACTATATTAATAAGAGTACCGTATATTTTGCTTTTTTCTTCCAATTTTTAATAATAAAATCTAGCAAAATCTTTTCCTCTTCGCTGAATTCTATTTTAAATGCTTGACATAAAAATCAGATCACTTGCTCCGGGTGCAATCACACCATTTGTCAGATTAGTAAAATACGCTCTTTTTTTATTAAACACCTTATATCTTGAACAGTACAGGGTATGCGGTCTATTTAAGACGGCATTGTATGCAGTTAATCTTGGGGTATTTTTTATGAATGTTAAACCAACCCCGTACAGCTTCCCGATCTAGAGTTATGATACTTCAAATTCAAAATTTCAGTTTTTAAATTTCCTTTAATTTTCCGTTATTGTTTTAAAATTACCACGACTAGCATGCATTTTTGTTACAAAATTTCGAAAGCCCAGAGTCTCCTTTTTAATTTAATTTGGCACACTAATTTTCTATATGTGACGGTTAAAGAATAAATAGCTCTTAAGCTATTCAGGTCATAGAGAAATTAGACGATATTTTTTTAAGGTGTATTATTTCTCGTCTAGAGTAGACTGAAATTCATTAAAAATAATTTCAATGAATTTCTAAAAAATGCATTGAGAATGTAGAAAAATCGAACTTTTTGACGCAGCGATCAGAGATCCAAGTGCCGTATGGTGACTACGGTAAATAATCACTCAATTTGTAAATTGCAATGAGCAATTGTTGCTGCCATAAATTCACACTTGCTTTTGATCAGAGATAACCATACTGATGAGACCTCTCTGATCGCTGGGTCGAATAGTTCGATTTTTCTGATATTTTTTTTAAAATGACGAGTTTTCAGTTACTGAGGGAACAAATTATCTGTGCCCTGATTAGGTTAAAAGCTAATAACTCCATAGCCGTCATAGATAGAACATCAGGTTTGTGAAATTTTGAAACAAAAATGTGTGTTAGTGGGGGTAAAAATAAATAATTTAAAAACCGACACGCTCAAATTTTGATTTGGTATACGACATTTTCATACAAATTGCAAGTACAACAGTAGAAGATATCTTTAATATTATGATAAAATGTATGTAAGAGAATAAAATTAATTGGAATAAATCTGTTGGAATAAGCACATATGGAACAAAAATTAATGTAGGAATCAATAAAGGACTGGAAGAATTCAAAATGTTGCCCCAAATTTCATATCCACATATTGTTGCATGCACAGAGAGGCTGTGGAAAGATGCCCGCTGATCTACAAAAAGTTCTGGATAAAAGCGTGAAAATCATTAACTACATTAAAGGCCGCCCTTGAATGCACGACTTTTTTTGTAAATGTGTGAAGAAATGGAAAGTAGTCGTAATCAGCTTATTTTTCATACCGATGTTCGTTGGTTATCTCGAGGAAAATTCTACATCGATTATATGAACTTAGACATGAACTTCAAATTTTTCTTAATGACATATTTGAGGAAACGGATCTGTAAATAGGAATACTTAGCAGTGATATATTCTCTGCTCTAGTTTGTCTCAACTTATTTCGTTGCAAAGCAAAAAATTTCATTTTTTCACGGTCATAATAAAGTGGACACTACCATGGCAAAATTAAATTTGTGGCAAAAGAGAATTGGTAGTGAAGAAATTGACTTGTTTCCCCTCTTCATGAATTTATAATAAAATAATTTTGTATGAAAATAATTTTCAATAAATAAATTGTTTTTGTTGTTACCGCACCTTATGTTATAGGCCCACAGCATTGATTTTTTTCTCCTAAAAACCATCATAACTGATTTGGAAAGATAATTAAAAATTTTTGAAAATCCCACGGGTTAATTTATTTCAAACAGGAAATTCGATACAGATTAATTTGTATATGTTTCCTTAATAAATTTTATAGTAATCTTACGTGCCCTCAAAATGTGTAAAATCGCAGCAAACAATCCGGCGGATGAATTCGGTAGCATAAAAGTGTCGGAAAGCCCCACAACCACCGGTGTGCGTGGGCTATGAATCGAAATGGAACATTTTCTCCTATAACATGGTCATGTTATTGGTCAATTAAAAATGTAAAATAAATTACAAATTGTAATTCAGCGGAAAGATGTCTTAAAACTGAATTTTAACGACTCTGTGGCTTCCCATTCAAGGCACCAAGTAAATACCTTCAAAAGTGCAGTAAAGCCATCAATTTGATTGCATGAGATGAGAGCTTTACCAGCTACACGATGCAGGAATTATGCGGCGAGATTCGAAAATTTTATGAGAGGAAGACCGCATTAAAGTGACGCTAATTCGACGCTTGATCACGACTTATGGAAATTTTTGTGTTCAGGTGCACATCAGACAAAACAATCCCTTGCCTGGTGATATGAAGTTTATCTAATACTTTTTGGAATTTGGGCGTTTGTTCGACCGCTGGCCGCGTCTTTTGTGGTGGTGATTTCTGTTCGAGTTTGAGTTGTTATTAAATTGAATAAATTTTCGAAGACGTTGAATGAAAAAATGCATTTTACATTTATTGCATCGTTTAAAAAACTGAGCCCAGGCTTATTAATGTATTGGTCAACTGCAGTTTTCTAAATGCAGAACTTGTAATTTAATTTTTTATTTTTATATATATGTATATATTCCATATAAGCACAGCACCTAGCTATGAAAATTTCGGATTTCAGAAATATATTTAGCTCCAGTAAATTGAAAATCTGCTTTCCTACTAAGGTGTTAATAATTTTTTATTTTCATCCCTCTTGTGTCCTGATACCATCCTAAGGTTTACTTTTCTTTCCTTTATTATGCATATAGTAAGTAATAGAGGATATTTCTACAGCACCAAACCAAAATTGAAGTAAAGATATTAATTATATTTAACTAAATGTTTGCTTGTCGATAACTCATTTTTAGGTTAACTTCAATAAAACTGTTTATGTATAAATTTATGCAAAACAGCTGAATAAGATACCTATAGACTCCCATATTATGTTTTTTTTTTTCATGTTTTTTTTTTCAAAAACTTCTGGGCGCAGATTTACGTAAGCCAATTAGAATGTGACTTTCTATAAGAGAAGCATCCTGTTGTAAATATATAAAAAATGAAGGTCCAACATCCCTTTTAAGGTTGGAAACTACTGTTCTTCAAGTCTATTATATAATATATTTCAGCGTAATCCAAACACAAGTTTTATATAAACTTTAATAATGGTGATCTTACGATAATAGGTTAATTGAAATGTAATAGTCGAGGTCCAAACGAGAAGAAGGCTTTCTATACCTTGAGCTAGTCAACTTCTCTGTATTAAAAGACTACAGATTATATTGATCATTAATATACAACAGTTCCTCCCTTTAGACTGGTACCATTTTGTGCTATCTCTGAAATATTATGAATATTGTGAAAATAATAAATTAAATAAACATAATAAACATGAAAATAAAAGGCATGAATTACGAACAAATTGCTGAAACTCAAACCAATAACGAAATCACTAACTCGACGAAGCCAGTTAAACAACTTATTTGGACCATTATTATCATTATTACTATAAACCCTAAATATGTAGAGGACCTGTAAGTCCAAAAATTAGATAACAGAGGAGAAAAGGTCTCTTCCGGCAAAGAAGTTCAAGGGACAGCACGTACAATAAACAGCAGAGAAGTTTATTTTTTTACATACAAAGAATCAGAAAAAATTTCATATTGCTCATCCAGTTTTTATCATTACTTTTCTTTCACGTGACCTTGGATAAAAGAAGCAACATCTTTTCTGCAAGCCTGAAGGAAGATTGTGACCACGTAGAGGAAATCCAAAAGGAAATAAATTAAAATAACTGAGATAAAAAATATATTAATATAAATTTAATAATAATTTGGCACTTAGCTCTAATAATCCAGTGAGTAGGGGTTTTTGTCCTAAAAAAGGTGGGGTAATTGTAATTTTTATATATATTATTCAGTTCCGGGCTCCAATGAAAAATCCAAGTTTAGACACTTGCGGGGAGGGGGGTGTCCGCGCTGTCCGCCATCTTAGATTAAAGGTACCATAAATTGTTTTTTTTTTTTTTTTAATAATTCCTCAACGGTTGATCCTACGACAAAAATATAAATTTGAAGAAGACTAAATTCCCTACAATTTTTGTAAAAACACTTGTTTTGTAAATTTTATGTGTAATGAGTTACAGCGGCGGAAACGTAAACATTCTTCCAAAAAAAATGTATATAAATAGTACCCCTTATACAGGGCGTTTCGTCCATGATGGCCTTAGAACAGGAGTTGACAATAGGCAAGGGGCGGGAGGCAACTCAACCGTTCCAGAATTACAGGGTGATTAAGGAAATAATTCACAAAATACCTTGTATATTAATAAGTGCAAGATGTACGGTCACTTATAGACCTTGCAAAACGTCTTGGCCTTTCCAACGACTGCTCGATACTCCTCTCTACTCAGGAGTTATGGTGGCCTAAATTAAGAATTTCGGATTTTCTTATATTGTTTTTTTTTTTTTACAAAAGGTTGGTTAGCATATTTTTTAAAAAAAACTTTAACTTGTAAACTCTGTAATTTGACTTAGTACAGTTATGTCCTAACTATCGCCATTAAAAAATTATTAGCTCATAGCCTATTCAAGTTAAGAAAATCCGAAATATTTAGTTTAGACCACTATAACTCCTCAGAGGAGAAGAGTACTGGCTGGTTGAGCAGCCGTTGGAAAGACAATAAGTTCCTCATATAATGATGTCTTGACGCAAAACACCTACTACCCCTTATAGTAGGCCTAATTGAAATGATTTATATACATTTTTTTCTGTCATGGCGAATCCCGAAATGTATTGTTGCATTTGTGATAAAAGTTTAAAAGAAGGTGAACAAGTTGTCTTGAAAAAAAGTGGCGTGCAGATATTTCTGAAATGTAGCATGAAACGGGGAAATCGCGAACACGTACGCTTTCTGAGAAATTTATCTTCAGTAACTGTTCATGCCACATATAAAAAACAAATTATAATAATGAAAAGTCGATCGCTGCGTATCTATGTACGTAAAATAGCTGACGCACCTCCAGTGGCATCGACATCACGGCGTTTGAGTATTCCACGTTTTTATTTTGAATACTAATATTTCCTGCATTTTGAAGAAATTACCGTCGATTTCTTAAATCAACACAGAAAAACAAATTATCGGATCAAGATATCATCCATAGGGTGGAAACATTAGAAGTAAATGAATGGGGACGGCTGATAATAGAGCGCATTCAACATGAAACAGACTTGATTGCTGTGGAGGGAAGGTACCATTTGTCTTGTTAGAACCGGTTGTATAATTGAGCAGCGTCCGGACAGAAAAGGGTATATCGACCCGTGATGAACGTTGACGAAGCGATGCAGTACATCTTCGCATATCTTTTCGAAGATTCCGAAGAATGTCAATTCTCCCTTGATGAAGTGATGGACTAAATTGAAGGTGACTACCGTCCAGATATCAGGACTATACTTATCATCGAATGAAATAATCAGTCACCTATTGTCTGCTTTCGGGAAATTGGTACACGGAAAAAATTCGATCGCAGAACTACGACATGTCAGAATATCCACCATTCGACCGTTTTTTAAATGAGGTCAATTCTGTTTTCCACAATTTTGGAAAGTATTCTTTCATGAAATAATTGCAGAGAAGAAGCCCCGTTCTTTTGATAAATGGAAAAGGATATGCGAATCGTTATCGCATGCTGTTATTTCTGCTGCAAGACTTCGATAATTTTTGTCGTTGTTTCTAATCGGATTAAGTTCATATTTATAGTCCATATTTATATAAGAAATTGTGGTCAAGAAAACTCATCGACATGCAGTCATCGTTAGGCTTTGCAGCGTCTTACACTGAAACGACTCTTTTCGAAAAATCTACCGTTGTGCGTTCTGGTGTATCAATTGATCAAAATACATTCACCCAAGTCATTTGTGATAATATGGACCACAACGTCACCACTATCGATGGGTTACATACCGGTCACATTATGGGAGCTGTCCGTTAGATTATATAGCAAAAAGGATAGGCTATATGTACTGTGTAAAATTCGTGTACGTATTATAAGCATTCTTTTTTCAGACACGGCGTGGGGGATAACAAGAGGGCTGGGTTATTTATTTGTTGTCAGTTCGAAATTTCTGACATTTCTAAATTTATTTGAATTTAAGAAAAACAGTGCGGTGGTTTTTAGTGATTTTTCTTAAAGAAGCAATAAAAAGTCATTTATAAAGTTATAGTCATATAATAGTGAGAAACAGTACTGAAGTGTCTGTGTAAGAGATTCTATATAATCGACACTCCGGAGTCTCGAATTATGGTGAAAAAGTGCGCTGTGATGTGCCATAGGAAATCAATTTCAGGCAAGTTTAATTGTTTCTGTTGGAAATGCTATTTAAAATTTATTTCAAAAATGAATCATCTTAAAATATTATTTGTCTGGCTAAAAGATGTATGCAGCTTCACTTAAGCTGAACCCTAGGTGCTATAAAATTAGCACGGAAAATTTCACTTTGAAATTTTCCCGAAAGTAATAAAATAAAGGATCTCTTTCAATAAAATAATAAAATAAGGGACAACGAATTTCTTCGAAATTCGTTGAAACATCTGCTAGCTATATTTGATATTTTCAGGGGTATAGTTAGGTAGGATAAGTTTGAGTCTAAGAATAATCTTTCTGTCTTGTGTAATTCTTCTTAAAGAAAAGATCGTGTGCGCCTTCGTAGTGTCGAGTTAAGATATAGTATAAATGAATATAAACTTTCAGTATAAAAAGTTGGTTTGAATTTTTAGTAACCCTTCCCAATAGTTTCAAATAAATTAAAAGTGAAATAATTTTAAAAATAAAATAATGTTTGTTTACAATTGAATTGTTAATGTTAGCTGATGGATGTCAGATATACAAAAGCAACAAGAAATATTATCAGCAAATAAAAGGGGCATTAGGAAATTTTTTAAAAATTCAAAAAATTATAAAATTAATTTAAAAATTTTGCGATATAATGGGGCCTCTTCTATTGAATTTATTCAAAACTTAATAAAGTTTCAACCACTAAATTATATGCCCGTTCTAAACATATCGTAGTTTACTACTTCCATGACACTAAAACGAACTCATCGATGCGGTTCTACTACAGGAAGAAAATTTCTTAAGTTTTTCGTCCTGATAGCCTATTATTTTTGCTATATAATTTAAGGTGACACCTCACGATGCTGTATTAGCTGATGAAAATATCACACGGTTGTCAAAATTACCATTAACCCAGAATGTTGGAGAGATTGGCTCAGCTTCCTTCTCATTTTACAATAAAAAACCAGAATACGGGCTTAAAAACGATAAAAAAAAGCATTCCCTTTCAAAACATTTTCTTTACCTCTATGGCAAGTGGTGGAGATTTCAACTGCCAAGATGGAACAGCTTCATGGAACAGGCAACAACTGATAAGTCTTCCATGCACTCGAAGATAATATGTCTTCCATTTATCCACCCAGTCAGTATGATACAATCAATACAGCTCTTCTCATGGCTGTCGAAAATGTAATTATATGTCCAACCAAAAAACGTGTTTCGTTACCTTCGATCAGCCGGAAGCGTATTGAAGGAACTCTTCACTACTATTTACGCTGAAAATAGTGGGGAGAAAATGCTATCCGGTTACGCATACGCTCGTGCAATTCGTGCATAAATGTTTTGTCATCTGGCGTTGGCGCACGTAATTTTGGAGTACATTGAATTTACTAACGACGAGCGCGGTTTGATGGAACAGTTGCTTGCTCATTTGGATAAATCGATGATTCTCAAAGCAGATGAAAGCGAACCATTCAGAGTGGTTGTGACAAAATTCAAAAAAGGGCTTACCAAATTGGAAAAAAACGGACGTACAGCAACACTATGGGTGCAGTATTTTCACATGGTCACTCTAGTCAAGCATTTCATTGCAGCTGAGGGAATAGGAAACTAGAAACTGCATCTCGATACAATTCAAAGAATGCTTCCCTATTTTCATGTAAGTGGACATTTTTTGTATGCAAAATGTGCTCAATTGTATCTGCAAGACATGTTGCATTTGGAAGAAAAAATGGACCCTGCTGAATACCACAAATTTACGACGGAAGCCAGTTTTACAATTAAGCGCACGGATAAGTTTTGGTCCGAAATATGGTCTGATATGACCATCGAGCAAACTGGGATGCGGATGATGCATAGCTGGTGGGGACTCACCCATGCACGTGGAATCAGTGACAGCGTAATCGCACTGTGGACTTTAGGAATGATATCTTTGTACAACGTTTGTGATTTCATTGAAGAATATTGTGACGTTCACCTGGACACATCCGAGCAACACGTCGATGCGAGGACTTCACGCATCACTCGAGACGATTAGGACATGAAAAAAAACATATTACACTGGCTTTGTCAGCACCTGCCCTTCCAGGATATTGATTCACTTCTTTGCATTAGCAGTGGAGTTGTAGAAGATGAAAAGATAAACTGTCATTTGTCAAGAGAAAAAGGTACTGATTTTATGTCGAAGTTACCTCATACGAAAATTACGAGTCCATCAAGTTCAAACACAAGGACAAGATTATTCCATTGGCTGCAATCAACTGCAGCATAAAAATAGGTGTAGAAACAGTTACCATCAACCCACTAATGCTGTTCCAGAGAATGTGCATAGTGAAGATCTCCGATAACGAGATAAAGGATTACTTTACATTCGATCTTGATCCATTTCCTTTGTTGCATTTTTCGGAAAAAGGAAGGCGCAAAGGCACGAAATATTCATTGTATGCTATTTTCACACCACTGTCAGAAGGCGTAGCACCCGGAGATAGCAATATGAAAATTGTGGATGGGGGTATCTTTTACATAAATTTGTATGGCATAGTAATGATTCTCTCGAATCAATTTGTGAAACGTACGTTCAATATGTACGAAATCACAACGATTCAAATACAGTCGTTGTTTTTTATGGATATCCATCTGATAGCGATAAGAAAAATACGAAGAGTGCTGAAAGACTTCGCCGAACGAAGAATCAGATGTATGCGGAAGTTTTTTTCAATGAAACAATGACGGCTCAATTTTCTCAAGACCGATTTATGGATAATGAAAAAATAAAGCTCCTCTGATTTCAATGCTGACAAAACAATTCGAACATTTACTGTTAAGCAGGCTGAAGAAGATGCTGATGCCTTTATTTTCAATACAGCGATTTTCTTCCGGTAAAAGTGAAAGAAGCAGCCAAAAAATCCTGTTTTTACATGCGGTTAGCGGCTGTGACTCGACGTCTTCCCTGTTAAACCAAATAACAAACAAAATTTTTTTCGCTTGTCCAAAAAAATAAAAGATTGAATGCCGTAATTAGCATTTTCAAAGATCAGAATGCCAAACCAAAAGACATCGCAGACGCTGGAGCAAGCTTTCTCGTTGCTTTGCATGGTGGCAACATTGAACAGAAAACCTTGGAAGAAGTCCGCTACCAACGATTCGCAAAATCAACAATAAAAACCAAATTCGACCTAGCTTCTTTACCACCAATGAAGGATGCTTCACGGTACCATGCATTTAGGACCTACCATCAAGTCCAAAAATGGTGTGGAATCCAAAAAAAATCCATCCAGCTGGGGCTGGAAACTTAGTGCCAATGTGCTCACTACAAGTAATAATATCAGAGAAACCTGCCCCAGATACCTTATTAGATACCATTTCATGAAATTTGCATAAAGGGATGCGGTGAAGCATGTAAGTGACCATTTTACAAATGATTCAATGCGGGCCAAAAATTCAAACTCAATTTAAATATTATGTACATTTTTTTATTAGTTATTAACCAGTAGAAAATAGATATTATATTATAATATATAATAAAAATTTAATTTTTTTATACCGAAACAATATTTTATTCATAAATTAAATTATTAAATATATTATATTTCATATTAATTGCACTTTGGATAGTATTATAAAAAAAATAGGAAAACTCAATTTACATACGAACATAATAAAATAATGAGATCACAATTACATCAGTTTCTATATTTTTTCATTGAATGGACATTTTTTTTAAATTTCGTCATTTTCTTTGATTTTGCTGCAAAATTCTTGGCAAGAATCAAAGTTTCCTCTAACAATTAAAATGGATTCGATTGTGTCTAACTTTAATTGTGTTTTTTCTGATGTCCAAATCTTGTTAATAAACCAAAATATTCGTTCTGTTGCTGCATTTGTGCCTGGTAAACACAACGCGAATTCAACCACCTTCTTAGCATTATCAAATGGTATATTTTCTTTTCTGAAATGCGAAAATATTTCCACCCATCTTTGGTCTGGATCAGTATTACTTTCATTCCAGGATTGAATTTTATCAAAGTTCCCGTACTTTATGATGCATGATATTTCGTCAAATAAATCGTCTTCTACAATTATGTGATTTTCAAAATTTTTTGAAATGTATTCAACACTCTTCTAAACTAATCCAGTCTAAGTTATTGATATCTTTAAATGGTTCGACCAAAGATCTAAATAATTAAAACAATTCGCGTAAAAATTATTAATATCAAGTTTAAATTTTTTCTCATCAATGCTACCATTTTCAACTAGACTTCTTAGTTCTGATCTGATTGTCAGCGGTAAATAATTTAATTCAACCCTCTCTTTAAACTTTGTTTTTAAATCATTTAACGTTTGTGAAACTTGCATGATCGTATTTTTAATCACCTTCAATTAATTGTACAGCATTATGGAAAATAGCAGCTTGGCTGTGCATAAATTTCAACCAAATTTCGGAAAAACTATTTAAAAAAAAAACCTTATTTGATATGGACATTTTTCCAATGATAAAAAATATGACTTTAATGGGTTAAAAAGTCTTATTACTCTTTCAATAGCTGGCATTAAAGCTAGTCATCGTGTTTTGCAGTACCCCAGAATTCGTTGATATGCAGTTTCAGCATCTTCACAAAACCCTTTTAAACTGTTTACGCGAATTGTATAAATATAAAAATGTCCATAAATTTTTTGGATAATATTTTCAATGTCTATTGGCAAAAGATCTGCTGCACTTTGAATAGTTTTGTTTGTAATGTGATCTGCACATCCAACACCTATTATGTTCCGATTTAATTTGTTTTTCATTTTACTGAATACGTTATTTGCTCCATTTCTTGCCACTCCTCCGAAATTGGTTTTGGCGTTATCAGCACAAAATGCTATTACTTTCGCTTCAATTTTGTTATTTTCAAAAGTATTCAATAAATAATTGCAGATTATTCAGAAGTCTCCGCCGGGTAATGATTCCAATTTTAAAAGTTTTACCTTTACGGACATATTTGGATTAAAATAACGTATTAGTATAGGAAATATTTTAAGATCTTTATGATTACATGCGTCAGTATAAACATATAAAAAATTCACGTCTTCTAACTCAGCTTTTAATTCTTTCAAAGTTTGAGGAGCTAATACAACTTTTATTACTGCCTCGGTTTTCGTTCTAGCGCAACTAAATTTTTTTTTTTTTTCAAACAAATATTGAACGAGTTTGGTTGTAGAATCTATTGAACGAAAACTGTGGTTATGTAGAACACAATGAAAAAAGATTGCCTCTGCTGCAGCCAATTCTTGTTCTTTAACCAAAAATTCAAATCTACGAAAATATGTGCTTAGATTTGCAGAATTAGCTGATGATTGAACTGCTAATCTATGTTTTTCTGACTTAATATGTCTGCTTATATCCGTTCTACCTCCAGACGTAATTTTAAATTCACTATTACATTTTAGGCAGTGAACATTTCCATTTACATTTTCACTAATTTTTTTTTTTTTTTAACAGAAACTCTTTTTCTAATTCTTCTGGGAGTTTGCAGTTTCATCTTCTATTTGCCATTTTTTACTAGGGTAAAAATATATAATATTTAAAATTAAAACATAAAACAACATTTTTAACGGTGAACATTTCCATTTACATTTGCACTAATTTTTTATTTTTTATTTCAACTGAACGTGTCAAGTTTTTTTTTTTGCAATAATATTTCTAAGTTCTTAGTTGACAGCAATTGAAACAACGACAACTGAAAACCTTTATTGTCGACAATAATGCTAGGGTTGCAATGTATAATACCGCAAGTGTTGCAATGTATAATAATGCTAAGGTTGCAATGTATAATAATTATAGGGTCGCAATGAACTTTTACTAATCCAGCTTAAGCAAACTTGAAAATTGGAGCAAAATGAGGATGTGGATATCAAGATTTTTTTTTTTTAATTAGGAAAAAAGCGAATTTCAAAACAGGACAGTTTTCACTGCGGATCAAAATGCGTGACAATATTCAATGCCGGACAGATCCTACAAACGCGGGCCTATCCCGCAAAATGCGGCTCGAATGGTCACTATAAGCATGTGGCCTCAGAAAATGTGGCCTGAAGTGCTCGGTTGTATGCGAATTCTGCAATTGTGAATCATGCTTGAATGCATCAGAGAGGGTACAGGACTGTTTAAAAGGCCTAGCTCACTTTAAAACAAACCCCAGAATTTTAAAAGCTTTGTTGGTGATATTATTAATGTGAGAGTCAAACAATAGCTTATTATCAAATTGTACTCCCAGGTCATTTATTTCTGAGACACGGGTAATTGGAAGAGTGCCCAACTTATATTCATAGTACACGTAGTGCGTTTTCTTGTAAAAGAAATTCATTGGCATTTGTCCTCGTTTAGGGACAAATGGGTTTTGTTACACCATGAGAGTAGCTTCTGGATGTCTGTTTGGAGATACTGGGAGTTAGATGGATCATTTATTACTCTATACGTTTTAGTGTCATCAGCATAGATTAAAGATAAGGAAGAGAATTCTTTGGGAAGGTCATTAATGTATAATAAGAAGAGAAGCGGGCCAAGAATCGAGCCTTGGGGTACACCCGAAGTTTGGGTATATAGATAAGATGAAAAACCATTTATTACAACAGAGTGCTGTCGATTCGAGAGATATGATTGAAACCAGAGGGTACTGCTAGAGTCAAAGCCCATTTTCTTCATCTTAGCCGAAACTGTATGGTGATTGATCTACCTGTTTAGCTTCATCAAGAGCTAGGGCAATAGACTCTGTGAATAACGAAAGATTAGTTACAGTCGATCGACCTGGAAGGAAGCCAAGTTGTTGTGGACTGATGCAGGGTTTTATTTGGGGCTGTAGATTATTGTAGATTAATTTTTTAATAAGCAAAGCTAAGGAATTACAAATAGAAATAGGGCGGTAGTTCTTTACTAATTGTTTATTCCCGGCTTTGAACGCAGGGTAAACATATAAGTCCTTAAGAACGTCTGGGTAAGTATGTTTGCAGTTAGAAGAATTAGTCAATACGGTAATAGGGTAACTGAGTAACAGTTCTTGTAAAATGTGTTAGGAATACCATCTGGACCCACATTTTTGTTTTTATCCAACGACATAAGTAATACTTGAACCTCAGTATGGTGTATGAGAGGGATAGTTAGGCAGCTATAAAGAGTTTCATCAGACGTATTACGGATAGTCGAACTCAGGTTATCATCAAATGTGGTCTAAAAGTGTTTAGCAAACAAGTTGCATATACTTTCTTGTTTGTTGGCAGATATTCCATCATAAACGACGAAGATGAAGCAAAGACAATGATGGAAGTCCAGATTCTCAGTGCGGAAAATGGGTTACAGAATATAACTAACGAAGGCGATTATGAAGGCATCAATATCAACCGACCTGGACCATCCAAAAGAAAGAAGTAATAGGAAAATACTTGGGGACAAAAATTACGGAATAAGAGGCATACTCAATTGTAAAAAAAATAATATGTGTGGATTAGGTCTACTGGGGATACCACAATTAAAAAACTCTACGTCGGGGTGGTGTGGAAATTAGTTATGTTATAGCTACAAATGATTTCCTAAAAAAAAAAAAAACGAGGAATTGAACGATTTTTTGGAAGAATGTTCACGTTTCCGCCGCTGTAACTCGTTACACATCAGACTAACAAAATAAGTGTTCATATAAAAAATGTAGGGAATTTAGTCTTCTTCAAATCTATATTTTTACATCGTACGATCAACCGTTGAGAAATAATTTTGAAAAAGCCAATTTTTGGTACCTTTAATCCAAGATAGCGGACAGCGGGGACCCTACCCGAAGAGTCTAAACTTGAATTTTTCATCGGAAGCGGAACTGAATAATATATATAAAAATCACAACTACCCCACCTTTTGCAGGGAAAAGGCCTTATTTAGTCTCTATTGACTGCACTAAAACCATACCAACCTAACACAAAACATTTTCGTCAATAACAAAATAAACCTAGTAACTAACCCGTCTAACAAACATATTTTTGTTAGAATTGTCTACAGGTCGGCCGTAGGGAAGATAATTAAATTTTTAGTATGTATTCTTGTGTTATGATGAGAATCTTGAATTTTTAGAAAAATAATAACTTTTCCGCAAAATTAAATATATCTTGTTTTTTTAAAGAGAAGCACCTAGAGATACAACTTTTTCAGCTAGTTTGTGTCGGCCAAAGAAACCCCTTGACTGCCTGGCTTACATATGTAGAATATATGAATAAAGTAGGTATAGTATAGACATGAATATATGCTCTATAAAATTAACGATACCTCGGACTGACCTCAATTTTTTTTTAGAAATTTCTTGGAAATTTTTTCTTCAGAATTTTTATGCATATTATTGGAGACCGACACAGAATCTGAAAATAAAGCAACCCATACACCGCGAACATGCTGTCCAACTTCATGTGTCATGAAAGATTTTCTCCACACACTGGAGCTGCTAGAACTGTTAACTACTATATTTTCTTCACTCAAGATTCGTTCTCAAATACGTAGCCCCGCCCCTAAAAATCAAACTAATTTGATTTTCGTCCAACCGCATGACACACTGCGTGTGACATCGTTAAGCACACACACACAGGGTCCAATCAGCGTGACAACATTGTTGTCCTACTCGATTTGGCCAGCATTCGTGCCCGTGTATGCGCCCCTCAACCAGGGTTGCCAGAAAATATAATTTTAAATCGGCAGCTGCATTTAAAAAAATCGTCAAATGAGAGTGAAAATCGTCATACATATTAAATGAAATGCATCCTTTGTATTATGCACTTTATTAAGGGAACGAAACAAATAAGATTAATAAAAGAATAACAACAGAATATAATACCAATACCATATCATTTTCAGAACTCGTCGTCGTAATATTCTTATTTTAAAAACGTAGTTCGAGAATATCAGAAGTTATAGAAATTAAGAATTTACCTATTATTTTGAAACATTTTTCTATTCCCTTCGTCATAGTGTTGGTACTACTGTTTCTCACAAAATGGTAAATTAAATCGTAATTATAAATGCTATGCAGATGCAGTTATAGTTAGGTCGAATTTTTTCTTATTTCAGAATGTATTTCCAGATCAAAAATTTTACATTTTGGCATGTACGTACGGTAACTTCAGGTCAAAGATTTTTTGTTTCGGTATATACTTCAAGGTCAAAAATTTGTCTTGTACAAAAAT
The DNA here is from genome assembly GCA_963924295.1 of Dioctria rufipes. NCBI lineage: Eukaryota > Metazoa > Arthropoda > Insecta > Diptera > Asilidae > Dioctria > Dioctria rufipes. The sequence goes on along the minus strand of OZ002740.1, from coordinate 82,273,396 downwards.
GACCAAAGCTTACAATTGTTATAAAATCGTCGTTTGGAGAAACAAAATCGGCATTAAAATTCTCGATGCAGAAATCGTCAATCTGACAACGCTGCCCTCAACTCCTGTCGACCTCCAAGAGTGAATAAAAATTCTGCCGAAACATTTTGTGTAAATTTCTATAAAAATGAATGCTTATGGCTTAAGGGGTTACACCGCCTCGAGATTTTGAAAAGCTCTTAATTTTTTTTGCTAGATAAATTATTCATACTTTGAACAATATTTTAATCGTTTAAGATTTTCGAAATATCTGCGAAGTTATAGCAATTAGAAGTGAGCGTGCCGGGAGTAGTTTTTTCTTTTGGGATTTTCCCGAAACTACGTTTTTTAAACTGGTGTAAAAAATATTTCAAGATCTGTTTAACCGATTTTGATAAAATTTAAACCACATATTCATTATAATATTATCTATCTCAGATATAAGAAAAATGTGTAATTATATTTTTTGATATTATTATCATAAATACCAAATTTTACACCTTGTTTATTTGTTCAGCAGAAAGGATTTATATATAGGTATGATATGTATGTAATGGCCGGTTTCACAGTCCAAGCTTAAGCCAGAGCTTAGCTATGCCACGAGTGTGGCTTAAGCCCAGAACTTAAGCCTACTCGGTTGCACAGTAGTCAGTACTTCGTTAAACCGCAGAGGAGAAATTTTAAGTTGTCAGCACTGCAGTAATTGTGAATTTTTAAAATGTATGTTGGCATTGTGAAGAAGAAGACATCAAAATAAAATATTGATATCACTCGTTTCTTTAAACTGTGCGCAGCTTTTACCAGTCAGTCCAGCTTTTTATCTGCGAGTGTATTAGATTCAAAATCACCAAACTGTCGGAACAGATAATAAAAATCAACGTCATCCTATTTCTCGATTTTTTCACGGGTCAAATTTTGCGATATTATATTATACATTTTTTCGTCGCTTATAGTATATCCTCTGCATCAGATAAATAACTCATTTTTGTCTTAAACTGTTTGATTTCATCCCAAAACGTCAAATGGAATGTTGACACTAGCTGCCAGACAGTACTGAAAACTGCTAACTAGATAAATATTTTTCGCCTAATAACAAAAATTATAATATTTAAGCAAAATATATATTTAACAATAATCTCCAGATGTGTTTCACAGCAACATCTGAGGCTTAAGCCTCTCAACTATGAATATTTTGCGATCTATAAAGTAGGTACAGTATCGACTATACCTGATGAATTACAAATTGTGAATTGTGACTTCTACTTCCAAATTTCAAAATTTAACGGGTGGGCCTCTGAATTCTTATCTATACCACTGGTACCAATACAAATAACGCGAGAAAATGGCTTCTCTGCATTAAAAGAATACAGATTATATTGATCATTAATATACAACAGAGGCAACTTCAGTAGTGTTCCGATATAGGTATGTATGCAGTTTTGTAACTTTGTAATCTTTGTACATTGTGCATTGCATTATGCATTGTTGCACAATACTAAGGAATCACAGGCCTAACGATGGTGAGAAAGAGCCAAAAAACTAATTAAGAATTTAAGCTCAATCTGTTACAATACAATCCTTGTGCTGCAGTATTTTTTTGTCTAATATTTGATATGTGTTGGCTCCATGTGAGCTTTTGGTCAAGAACTTTACTATTGTAGTGAATTATATAATCGTTCCATGAAAGGATGGTGCTCTAAACGTTGAATTTTCTCTACTTTGTAAATGGGACGATAAAGGTTTTACTAGGATTGATGCCAGTCCTTTGTATTCTGACCAGTCAGAGACAATTTACATGGCACTGAATTGTTCCATCATACTTGTCTCTGATTGTTGTGACAGCGGCATCAGCATACCTTAGAGCATTATATCTCGCAGTTCGTAGCTTTTCCACTTTCTTTGAAGGCAAACTTTATTTTATCAAAGGACCTTCACTGCCAAGATTATGTAAGGTACACTGATGGCTGTGAAATGAATGCTTCTGCTCATGTTCTCAACTATACATAGTACCTTTTTCATGATTTTCAAGACGTATGATGTCAGGGTGGTTGGGCGGTATGACTTAGACCGTGCACTATTATGCTTTTCATAATTTTAGAATAAAAATATACTTAACATCACTCCATGCTTCAAGAATAATGTCAGCTGTAATATGACCCCAAACAGCAAGATACAAATATATATATAGGGAGAGAAGAATAACAATGTTTGAAGTATTGAATTTAAATGCAAAGAATAGCTCTCAGTATTTCCAATAGTTCTTCTAAAATCCAGGAAACATTATACTTTTCATCTTTTGGCATCTACAGAATTTCGAATTTCGAAATGTTCTTCAACAAAATTTTCTGTTTAAAAGCCAAACCAAACAAAATTTCAATTTGGGTAGCTTTAAGCTAAGCTTAATGGATAGTCTATGATGTAAAGCACAGCATGGCAGGAGAGATGCAGATGTGCTAATATATGTCGCTATCAAAACTTCGCAGACTGTAAGCCAAAGGAAAAGCAGATGATGCTAGACTGTTCCACATTCGCACAGTTCAAGGTACAAAAATAAGCATCACGGGACTATACTGTACGGCAGAAAGTACCTTGAACGACATGCATGACTTGCACTTCAAGTACTCTATGTAGGAATTATTCTACAGCGGATCAGACTAGATATGTCATCAGAACATTGACCATTAATGTAGCGATAAATGAATGAAAGGCATCCGATATTGCGGCGATGCAAGAGCGGGTCGATATGACAAGTTATTTCCAAATCACTAATGATGTGGAAGGCTCCCTTTTTATACCCTAGATGAAATCTATAGGGTATACTAAGTTTGTCATTCCGTTTGTAACACCTCGAAATAATGATGGTAGAGCAAAATGGATTGGACACCCACGCATAATATTAAAAGTTATTTTGATTTTTGCATGCCCGTCCGTCTGTGCGCACGATAACTCGAGAACGCGTATACTTAGAGAGCTGAAGTTTTGTACACGGACTTTAAAAAAAAAGTAAAATTAAGTTCGAAAATGAGATAAATCGGGCAACTCCTTCGTGGGATTGCCGTACAAAACTTTCGTTTTCCACAATATATTTGGACTTTGCCTGAGAACATATCGATCTAGAGAGCTGAAATTTCGTACGTGTTTTTTTCATTGTACTAGCAAATAAAATTTCAAAAATGGACTAAATCGGGTAACTCCTTCTTGGTGTTTCCATATAAAAATTTAGGCTTTTTACGTATACTGTGAAAACGATTAGTCCAAGATATTTTTATTGTACTAAAAACTTCTTCAGAATACGAAATCCTATAAAATTGGTTATAATCATTTTTTCTGTCCGACAAACCGTTCTAGAAATATATGCGAAAAACCACTTCAAAAATCAAACTTGCACAGAAGGGTGACAATACGAAATTTCATACGGGCATTCATCTAGGTCTTGGTCTTGGTCTTAGACCAATTCTAGCTTTTTTACTTGTTAATAGTACAGACCCTGTCCATCGAATTAGTACCACTAAGATTTTACCAAATCATTGTTTTTCTTTTATTAAAACCAGATAATATAAGAAATATAATATAAAGAAAATTAATATTTTTACATTATACTTATTTATTAATTAATATATATATCTAATTGTTTTTTTCTTGTACATATCAATATTTTGTGTGGCCACACTTAGAGCTAATAACTGCATCGGAATATTATGGGTACTTAACAGGTTTTGAATGGAGCGAGTGTGATGACAGGGCGAATCATTATGCATAAAGGTATAGCATATATCAGAGGAATTCACAGAATTAAAATGGGGTAGTAAGTTTATCTGGATCATTTGCTCGTACTGATCCTTATTCATTGCCCCCTAGACAAGGAACTGCGGTCCAGGTCCTTGCGGCAGATACACACTCATTGCGGCTGGTGGGTGTTGCCGGTCCACACGACGCAATCTTTTTTATATCGCTCTGTTAGACTCCTTCGAGCAAATTGGTGGCTCTCCGTTACAGCTTTAAGTCTGCACTCGTCGGAAAATATCATCTAAATGGAACAGAAAAAATGAATAATTACGATGAGCTCTTGCCCATTGAAGTCTCGCTCGTCGCATTTTCTTTGTGAGCTTGGGCTTCTTTACTTGCTTACTCGATTTAAGGTTAACTTCGTGTAAGCGTCTCCTTTAGGTCATTCTCGATATTTGAATTCCTTCCTGCTGCATGTCTTCATGCAAGCTTCTTTGAGATGTGAAACGTCTTTCTACGGTCTATTCGCGGTGTTGTTTTTCTTCTACCACGACAATTTTGACGCTTGTTGCTTGCTTGCTCATGATTTTCTTTTGATGTTTTCAATATTCTCATTACCGTTTAGTAAGATACCTTCTCTCTTCTAGCAATTTCACGAAAGGAAAATATTCGTGTTTTAGCAAAGCAATCATTGCGGATTTGTTTTTTTTTTTTTCAGTATTAATGTCCTTACACTTTCCCTTCCTCGTTTTAGAAAAGTTTTACAAAACTCACAGTATTTTTCAAATTTCATAATAAAGTTCAGATGTAACGCCATCTAATACCTGCCATATGTGGGGACCAGATTAAAGTCTTCCATTTCATTATAGATGGCAAGGAGAAAAACTAAGTGGTTTAAGTTTAGGTAAAAGCTCAGGATGTAAGACGCTATTTAAGGCCCTTGAAATATATAGGGCTACAATTTCGCACTCACTAAAATCATCCGCACCGGAGGCCATATTGATCATCGCTGATGTGTTCATTAACCTTTAATTGCAATTGTCGATAATTTAAGGGATTGCTACCCTCTCTGAACGTGGCTCATTTGCAAGCAGCTGGAAAGTGTCCAGTTACAAAACATCAACTGCAAATTCAAAATTATCATCCTCGAGTAATTTAAAAAATATTAATTTCGTTCTGTGTGTACAAAAGAGAATCAAATAGAGTTATTTTTAAAAATGCCTACGGAAATTTATAAAACGTAGGAGAAGTTTTAGGGACATTATTACATGATGACCAACAAATTTTTGAATTGTAGGATGAATGAAGTTCTTATCCATAAGTTTTATTTATACCAAAGCATCTAAAAACTTTTTACAATACCTAATTCAACGGTACATCAAATGCTGCAAAGAAGTCTGTACGAGTCGATAAATAACCAAGTTATAGTCTGGTTCCCCTTATGCTTTCGGTCTACACTCATCCGAGAAAATAAATATGGTAGTGCATCTACATGTATCTATGTATATATGCATACAAATACATAAGTATTATATAATTCCATGAACTTTATGCTCCTATCAAATCTTTGTATCTGAGCATCGATCTCTTTGGTGCTGTTGGCATCCTATCTCTGATGTGAAATCTCATCATGCCTCGTACATTGACTTCAATTTCATGGTTGGTTATGAGGTAATTGAAGTTGAAAATGAAATTTGAATCTGATTATGTAAATTAGACGAAAGCCACCGAAAAGAAACTTGACGCGTACTATTGGTTTATCACTCAGCAACACCTCACCATTCTTCCAATACGAGAAAACAGGTGGTGTGGGCGCCGACAAGCTCCTCAATAATTTAATTTTTGCGTACTTAAATATGTAGTTGAAGTTATTTTACTTTTTCGTGGTTCTGATTCAAAAAATATTGGAACAACTCTTTGTATGGTCGATACAAATTAGCAGCTCGGAAATTACATTAATGAACTTTGCTTCATATTCTTTGAAAAAAATTTAATGGACATTAAAATTTTAATTGCATACGAGAAGATGAAACAAATTGTTGTCTCTACTTTGCTGTAAGAGTGGCGAAATTCCCTAAATTATTTCTGCATTTTTTTGCTTCTACTTAAAATTCATAAAAAATGTGCAGTGGCTTTTTCTGAAAATCTAATGAAATTCAAACGCAGCTGAATTTAATTTACTCTTGTTGAAATTCTAGGAAACTTCACGGTTAAAAATGTAAGTGTTTTATCTGTGTGCTATCTTTCATACATAGGTTTCAGTTAGATATGGACGGATGGATGGATTAAATAGAAGTTGAGAATCCTAACGATTCTTCAAAGCTTAGGTGCAATGATTAGCCTCCAGATTTAAGATATATTACTCAAAAATCCCAGCCGAATGCTTTTACAAAGATTACGATTCACCACCAACCTTTCCAACCAGCTGAAATGAGTTACCATTTCGGATTTCTGTCCGCATCATCTGCATACAGGATTATCAACAAGTCCCATTCTATGTAGGTGACTCATGAGAAAGGAGAGTCCAGTAAAAATTGATACGAGGGTTCCCTGAGTTCGCTTGTTAGGTCACAGGGCCAGTAACTTTCCGTTGAGTTTGGGTTTGGTTTCCCCACAGTTCCTATATGTAGAACTAACAAGGGGTCATCTAACCAAAGACGACTGTATTGGCAGTACGCCCAAGCCGAAATATTGGAAGTGAGGTGTTTTGGTGCAATCCCGATTGTGGAGTGGAAAGCCTCCAATACTTTGACCTCAATACACCGAGAAAGGGAATTTAGAATGATTTTATATTCCACTACCAGTTTATGGGGGTTGTAAAAGGCTTTGATCGCCACTTGGCTTTCTGAGCGGATAGCTATCTCCTTGTTCTCAGTATCTGAGCTCAGAAGTTACTTTTCCTTGATATGCGCTTGAAAAACAGTAACTTGGAATTTTCGATATGAAATTGCATTTTATTTTAGAATGTACCTGAGGAGGTGGTCGCTCTACCTACTGATGTCAGGTACCACTGACTAAAAAAATTCTAAAATGGATTCCTGTGGAACTCTTGTTCTACGGTGAATCAGCGAAAATAGCTTAAAAATCTTATTCCCAAAAAATAATTGCACACTTTCTAGCTCTTATTGACCTTTTCTGTTGGATGTGTTTAAGAAAAAGTGCAAAAAATGTGGAAAGGGTACATTTTAGGTACAAAGTGTGATAGGTAATTTTATATCCAATATGAAAAATTGGTGTTGGTGTGTTTTTTGATAAAAATAATAGTTAGATTAAAAACACGAGTTAAAATTACGAAATTTCAACTTTATTGAAATGGAGAATAGGAAGGGAAAAATTTATAGCTCATCAGAAAGGTCCAATAATTATCAATCTAACAAATTTTGAATCATCATTTTGTGTAACACTCCAAAGTAACAGGATAATCTGTATAAAATATACCCAAATATCATAAGTGCCGTTACCTCGGAAACCGTTTGAAACTTCCCCTCCTCCACCTGTACAATTTTGTGCTTACCAATTGCCTTCTTTATTACAGGCCGTGGCGATATAAAATGCACTTGTATGAGAAACGTGCTGTTTGAAAGCTTTTAGCATTGCGCGTTATGGAAAAACAAACATTTTTCATGTTTAAAAGTTTATGTAAAATAAACAACGCTTCTGGTGACGATAATTCTAACTCCTATTTATAGGCCAAGATGTTTACTTTTAGGGACAAAACGTAATTGTAATTATTTGAACAAAATTACAAAGAGTTTCTGCATTTTCCTAAACTCTACCCAATTCGCTGTGAAATGAGATTAAAACTTTCGCTCAAGACGAAAGTTAGTTTTTTAAACTTGAAGTCTATTTCTCTCATGAATATAGTTTTCTAATGAATGACAACATCAAATGCATAATAATTAAACTTATCAATTAAATGTAATAATTAAATAATAATTACATTTCATTTGTTTGTTAGACTTTATAAAAACATTCTTTTTAAGTTTTTTACCATCAAATTGACATTCTCTAATTTTGAAAAATAAAACAGAGTACTCCTCAAATTGCAGCGAAAGCTTTTTTTTCTTTCTCTTTTCGCTTCTAAACAACTTTTAAAAATTACAGAATAACATATGGGAGGTCAAAAAAGCGAAAATTATTGTTTTGTGAAGTCCAACAAACAAATATAATGCAATTGAAAGAAATTTAATTATTATATTAAAAGCATACGTTTAATTATTATGTATTTAAATTTTTCATTCAATAGAAAATCATATTCGTGATTTTCAGGGGAAAGAGACTTCAAACTTAAAAAAGAACGTTCGTCTTGAGCGAAAGCTGTACTCTCATTACACAGCGAATTGGGTAGAGTTTAATGAAATGCAGAAACTCTTCGTAATTTTGTTCAAATAATTACAATTACGTTTTGTCCCTAAAAGTAAACATTTTGGCCTATAAATAGGAGTAAAAATTATCGTCACCAGAAGCGTTGTTTATTTTACATAAATTTTTGAACATGAAACGTGTATGATTTTCCGCCGTAATGCGCAATGCTAAAAGCTTTCAAACTGCACGTTTCTCATACATATGCAAGTAAAGAAAATTTTCAGCACCACGGCCTGTAATAAAGAAGGCATGGCTTACCTAATCAAAACCTATCCATAGACTTCAGGTGCAAAACGACATACGAGACACACTGTAGCGCAACTTTAAATCTATTTGAGTAAAATTGCATATCTTCTCAGTAACATAATATCAACGAAGAGCTACAAATAGTAGGGTTAATGGCAATTTTATTTGATATCAGTGTAAAATTACATTCATAAACTGTAAAATTCCTTTCTTTGTTTGTAAGTTAATGTCAAAATTATTACGCTTACAGAAGAAAAAGTAATTGTACATAGCATGATATTTAAAATTTGTTTTACAGTAAATTTTACTTCCTTTTATCTAATCACCCTTTCTTAAATCTAGACTACTGGTAAATTAAATGAGAGCATACCAAAATTGCTGGTACTTCTTTGTGTTTTGCCACCATTGAATACCTCTTATGAACAGCATATCAACTTGAGATGGCCATTAATTTCTCACCTTTTTTGCGAAAGATTAAAATTTCGAAGACGTAAAAAATCAATGAGTCTTCTTAAGAATCTTTCCACTTCTAATTTCTTCCGAAAAATTTTATAAACAGGTAGGACCATCGAGCCAAGTAAAGACTAAAGTCACGAAAATATTAAAATACAAGGCCCAGGTCGGCTTAAAAGAAATCCATTCTTTTTTATTAACATATAATATGGATGTGCATATGTATGTATGTAGATATGTATATATCACATCAAGAGAGATGATGACTGTTAATTTTATCACTTTGCTTATGATTTACAGCTCAAATTTATTATATGTATGTACGTGATCTTGATGTTCAATTGAAACATTACACCGATATATGATTAAGTTTCGAATCCATCAAGTTGCAACCAGATGAGGAATATTTCCAACAGAATCGGGGTCAGGTCGGACGGAAGAGGCTAAGAATAATCATGTTCATAAAGCCATACTTCCGGGAAAGTTTGATTATTAGGTGTTAACTGTTTGATCTTTGGAAGAATCTTACGAATCTGGAACACCAGCCACTCATACCTGAAAATCATTTAGAGTAGTATCAACACATTTTGATTAATGGTCTACGATATTAGGTGCTACGTATGTAGCACAATTGACAGACAGGTGAATTGGATACCATTCATTCATGTCTGATTATGCATGACACTGAACTGATATCCACGACCGAGAAGGCTTTGATAAATTGTGGGAAATACTAAACATGTTCAACTCAGTGTTATTGCAGAAATTCAGGTCATCGAACAAGCAATGACTATGCAGTATCGAATTTCGCTTTGTTTAACCCAAGTTATTTTATCTTGGTCATAAAATGTCATTTTTAAAATAGATACGGCAGCGGTAGATTCCTGCGATATATAATCGTAGCCAGAGTAAAGCGTATCTAAAGAAACGACTGTATCTCCTTTTACGCATCTCGGACGCGTTTTTTATTTGTTTGCTTTTGCTACCTGCCTGCTTCACAATTTTTTAACAAGATTGCAGTCGAAATTGCTGGAGTACATAAGAGAGATTACATCTAGCTAAAAATCAGTTGAGATGCTGGCGTTTTACTATACAAAAACGAATATTGGACCTCTCTTCGTTTTCGTCGGTGGAATTATTTAAAAATGCAAGAAAGCACGAAGTGGCTTCTGCTTGATAAGATCTGATAAAGATGTGCCACGTTGTCTGAATGTTAATCATTTATACCCGGAGTCGAGGAGACCTACGTAGTGTATACACTGCAGCAACCTGATATGTTCAGGAAAGGTATATTCATTAGGTGACAAATGATTTCCAAAGTTAGCCTCCTATTGACTTTCTCGAGTGGTTAACGGAAGTTCTTTGTGGGAAGTATGGGTTCGTTAGTATGTTTTTGGTCACTTTACACCACAATGAATTTCCGGGAGGATAAAATTAAGTTGTTGGCAATTATTTTCGACTTAGATGATACTTTTGATGCCGAGTATTTTACATGAAGTAAGCATAGCAGATTTTTCAGGAGATTGAGAGATTTCATTATAAAAGCGTTCTATACTAAATTACAAGATTTTATCAAATAAAATTATTTGTTATTATGACGGGTTATGGCTTTCAACTTTTCTACTAGATGTGCAAGTTTGTACGGGTGGGAGTTGACTAGAATACGGATAACATTTTGATTACAGTTACACTTCCAGCCATGAATTGTTGATTTTTTCGTTATAAAATCTTAATAGGTGTAAATTGTGTATTTTCTCCTTTCTAACACAATTTTCTGATAATTTTGTGAAGAGCAGTTTCTGTCCCCAGGTTAAGTAACTGAATTGTGAAACAGTTTACAACAAAAATAATATTAAAATCAAAAAAGAACTAGAATTACTCTAAGACAAATTCTTATGATACCCTAGATGAATGCCACTATCTTATCTATTTAATTTCGTATGGTGATCCATCTGCGGAACTTTGATTTTTGAAGTGCTTTTTCGGTTATATTTCTAGAACGATTCGTTGGACAGCAAAAATTATTATAACAAATTTCATACAATTTCATATTCTGAATAGCTTTTCAGTACAATAAAAACGTTTAGGACTGATAGTTTTAACAGTACACGAAAAAATTAAAATTTTTATATGGCAACACTAGGAAGGTGATGCCCGATTTGTCTCATTTTCAAACTAATTTTTTTTTTTTTTTTTTTTTTTTTTTGTAAAAAGACCGGCTGCAAAATTTCTGTTGTCTAAGTCAACACGCTCTCGAGTAATCATGAGGACGGACGGAAAACTCAAATGACTTTCTATTTTATGCGTGGGTGCAATATTTTTATGCATTACAAATGGAATGTCAAACTTAGTATACCCTAGGATTTCATTTAGGGTATAAAAAACTAAGAATTACAGTAAAATTAGGTTTTGAAAATAACAAAATAATCAAGTAGGTATTCTGCATACATACTGCTGATATTGAGTGAGTGAGGTATTAGGTAATTTGTATAATGAATTTGTGTCCAAGTATTCATTAAAAACTTGTTTTCGGTCTCCTTGCATCAATGATGACATTAGAGCACTAATTATAGAGAGAAATTTTACTTACAATTGCTGGGAAAAGTACGAAAGTGCTGAGTTAAAAGCAAACTATGAGAGATTTTGCAACAAAATTGTTTCAGTAATTCGAAATGCGAAATTATCCTACTTTAGTCCTGAACTCAATCCAGACCTACCAACTAAAATGATTTGGAGGAATATGAAAGAGGCAGCTATTATTCCTAAAGCTAATAATTTATGTAGTTTCGATCCGGTTGAATTGAATGTTTACTTTATAAATAGCGCACAACATACTACCTAGGTACTTCCTTTGAACTAGATTTTCATGAGAAATCATATTAAATGGTCAATTTGTGTTTCCTAATGTGATTTTTGTATTAGAATTTAAATCTATTAAATCTAATGCTATTGACCTTGATAAAGTAGAGATTTGCTTCCTTAAATTTATTCTTCCATACATAATTCGACCTATTTTGCATATATTTAATACGGCAATCACCACATCCTTCCTTCCAGCTCAGTGGAAGGTTGCAAAAGTATACCCAATGAAGAAAAAAAGTCATATTTCTATGCTTTAAGATTTTAGACACATCAGCATTCTTCCTGTGCTATCGAAAGTATTGGAACGCTTGTTATACAGTCAAGTCCGGGAATTTATTAATCGTAATAATCTAATTTCCGATCAACAGTCTGGTTTCAGAGCTAAATACAGTACTATTACTGCTATGCTCTATCTTATAGAGAAGGTGCAACAAAACATTGAACTACGTTAACCCACAATTCTGTGTTTACTCGATTTTTCGAAAGCATTTGACTCGGTAGATCATCGAAGCTTATATTATAAACTACTTAGTTAGTTTGATTTTTGTACCTCTTCAACAAACTTAATACGGTCCTATCTCACAGATAGACAACAAACGAACTTCAGATTTATTACCTCTTTGCTCGGGTGTACCACAAGGTTCAATCTTGGGACCATTATTATTCACCATATACATTAATGATTTGGTACTTATCCTGGAACGTCCTTCAATACTTGTGTATGCTGATGACGTTCAACTATTTCTTCCAGCCAATATTGACAATATATCCGCCAGTGTTGATGAATTCAATAATGACTTATCTCGAATAAGTGCGTGGGCTGAGAATAATGAACTGTTGCTGAATCCAATTAAATCGCAAAGCATAATACTTTTTCATATACCGATTACCACTGTAACTGTCCCGGCTTTGTACCTAAACAGTATCCGTAAATAATATAATGAAATGGTAAATAATCTAGGCATGACTGTGGATGCAATGTTGGCATGGCGTTATTACATTTACAAAATTGTTTCCAAAGTCTATGATGTCTTAAGAAACTTATGGCGTCATGCAAGGTATACACCTTATAAGCTCCGTGAGCGACTTGTCAAAGCGCTTTGAATCCCCATTATAGCTTGTGGTATCTTCAGATATTCCAAAGTTGACAGCATTAATCGCAGGAAACTTAATTTGGCGTATAGTGCTTGCGCGCGATATATTTTTGGTCTTCGGAGATATGGATCATACATCTAAATTCTCTAGACAGGTTTTTGGCTGCTCACTGAATGATTGTTTAAAATTCCGCTTAGTGTAATGATGTATATGATAACAAACAATCATTGTCCCGATTATCTAAAAAACTATCTAGAGTTTCTCCCATCACCTCGTACAAAACAAATTTTTCGGACTTCTTTTAGTTCGCGCACCTTTTTCGGTTAAACTAAAACAATTTATCATCGCTACAGCCACAGATTCAATCATGGGCAAGGGTAAATGTGGAAAATAAATGTTTCTTTAAAATGAACATATAAAACTATATTAACAGCAATTACACATATCACTATTGTTATTGTGATTGTGATGGTCAGTTTCATGGTTCTGTGGGTCGAATTCAACAAGCCATTATGATATGTCAAATTTAATTAGAAAATGATAAATTTTTGACGAAGGAATGACCTGATTTTCGAAATTAGATAAAAAATTTAGATCTTACCTTTGTACAATATTTCAGCTAAATGTGTTCTCAATTACTTTTCATTGTCCAAATAATATAGTTGAAATGAAATTTTTTATAGCAACCCTATTTTAAATATCTAGAGCAATTATGAAATCATACGGACAGACGGACAAGCAGATATGTAAAAATCAAAATTCCTTTTAATATTATCAATGTGTCCAAACCATTTTTTATTCCATCATTTAGGGTATGAAATGTTACTGTATATTTTGTGAACATTTAAAGCAAACCTCATAAGAAGTCAACTCATATTACAATTGACCGATCGCCTGGCAGGGCGAAATCATGTTAAATTAGTCAAAGATTTTTGTCCCCACCTGCTCGTCCTCGTTAAAGTTTGACACTTTATGCCAAGATTTTTGCCACAAATCAAATAACTATATTTTTCTTAGGTAATTGGGAAAAATTTGATGATAATTGTATTTAAAATAAAAATATATTGTTGCAAGAACTTGTTTTAGGTAAAAATATGGCAGCTTCAATTCATTCAATTCAAGTAAAAAATTTACCCCGTTCAATTATATCAACAGGTAAATTAAATAAACAGGATTTTATGATATGCTAATTTAATTTTAAATGTTTTCCGGTTTCCACAAGCTTTTCCCACTCATATGACAAAAACTATTCTTTCGGGAAACAAAAATATTTAAAATTTGCCTTTCTTAGTGATATAGTATTTGCATACAATACTGTCCATGTAACTATTGTCTTTAAATTTATATTATAAAACCAGCAATACATATAGTATATCACATAAAATGCAAATCTAAAACGAATAATAATCCGCTGACCTTGAGCTATAAAAGTCGGGGAAAATTTAATGTCGATACAATTCCTCATTCAGAGCTAAATCAGAGTACTCGTACGGCTGTTTGCACACACTATGGCAGAATCGTTACCGCACCGCTACAATTACTATATATTTTATACGCACGACGATACCGCAACGGACATTTTAATTTTTATTTTATTATTATTGAATTTTATTGAATTTTTTTTTAAATATTTGTAAATTTAATTTTTCATTGAACTATTAATTTATTGGAATTGACTGTTATATTTATGTTTAGTGTCGTTGAATTTTGGATTTTGTTTTTAATTTCTTTTCAGGATAAAATAAATTTATTGAATTACATATATTGGTACATTTTGAAAACTAAAACCGTCACTTTTCTCCTACCAGATCGCACACAGAGGATACTTAACGATACTTAACGTACTATAGAACGTATATGTATACGCTTACATGTCGTGCAAATTTGTTTGCATAATGCATCAAGAAAATTACTCAATAATTGGTATACATTGTTGTGCAGTATGTACAATTTACATAGTTATTGACAAATGTTTAAAGAAAATAAGACCTATAAGGTCGCAGCATTAAGGTGCCCGCTCTCCGAACCTACCGCTATTTATAATACCTAATGGGTAGTATATATATGAAATTCTTTAAGTAATCATAATCTTCTCATATCATACGTTCAAACAAAATAGGGAGCAAACCAGAGGTGTTTGACTTATCCTTAATTAGTTTACCGGAAACATTATTGCAGCCGGAAATTTTAAATTAATAGTAAATTCTTTTCACCTGAACTGAACCGTAACTCGTTCGGTTCCTAAAGCTTAAGGCTGAAACTCAATTGCGACGATAGAGCGACCGACAAATTCCTATTCAATATACGCTCCATAAAACGTTCCTAGAGAAAATTGTTCCTATGACTGCAATAGTCGTCGCTCGTCGGCCTCTCTGGTCGTCGTAATTGAATTAATTCAATAAAGGCCTAGGCACAATTGTGACGGAGACGGCAAACGGCTGACTAATGCAGTAATAGGAACACTTTTCTTCAGGAACGTTCTAATGAACGTATATATAGTACATAGGAATTTGCAGTTGCCGTTGCCCGTCGGCTTTCGTATTTCAATTAATTGAATTTCAACAGCGAGAGATGCCGACGGGCGACGGCAACTGCAGATTCCTATGTATATACACGTTCCATAAAACGTTCCTGGTCAAAATTGTTCCTATTACTGCAATAGTCTCGGTCGTCGCAATTGTGTTTAAGAGTTAAGTGCCAAACACAACTCCGACGTTTCGATCCAATCCGATCCAACCCATTTCGATCTAACGGATGCATAAGCACAATTGGTCCGTTTGGTTTCAAACACTTGATTTTAAAATTTTGTCAGATGTTGTCTTTCCGCTTTACATTCATCCATGAAAACATTCTTTTTTTGTCATATAATTCATGTCTTTTTTTATTTTCTCAACAAAAGCCCTTTCATGCATTTTTGAGTATAAACAAATCTTAGGTTATGTCATCCATAAAAGTTGAAATTTGCTCAACTTCTCCGTTTCGATCCTTTTCGGTGTAATGTGTAGAAGCAAATTTGACCTTTGTACGAATCGGATCGAAACGGTGGAATTATGTTTCCCCCTTTAAAGTGTTTTCTTCACCACACTGACACAGAACTGGTTCCGAACGTATCTTTTTTTCACAGAAATTCATGTTCGGTTTACGCACCGGTTTTGAACTTTCTTGTTCCATGAAAATTTGCGGTTACGGTTCGAAGCTAAACGTCAAATTGGAAGTATTTGTAAATAAGGTGGGGATATGTGGACATTTTGTGAAAATACAAATTTTTGTTTTTTTTTTGAAGTGGTTTAATTTTTATTAAAATCATAAAGGACGAAAATTTTCGGATATTCTATTTTCTTGCATTCTTTTCAGCTTGTCCCCGTTCGGGACAGGGTTAAGTTTGGTGTAGATCTGACAGATTCTGATTCAGTTCAGTACCTGTTCGATTTTGTTGAAAAGAATTCACCACAAGTTCCTTATCTTCTTTAAATGGATCATCCATTCCTAAAAAGATCGGTCAACAATTTCCTATAGTGTAAAATTACAATAACAATAAATTATATATCTGTCCAAAGTTAATCCAAAATGATTAAAACAACAGTAACAAAAACAATTTTTTCATCACAATTTGGTGGTGATAGAACGAATATGGTATTTTTTTCGGAATTTCCTTATCCAATATATTATACAAATGTATAAAAATTTTACAATATTATTTATATTATTATTAAATTGAAAAATTAACAATTCGTTTACTATTTTTATAGAAGTTTTTATATTAAAATAGTAATACTGAATATTGACTACCTAGTGGTGCATTAAATATAAGATATTGAGGTGTTAAAAATATTCCATAACTCAATAATAGATTGTTCATTATAAAAATTATTAACAACACGAATACAGCAGAGAATTGATATCGAAAAGCTTATATTTAGTTTTAAACCATGCCGAAATATTAAATATGTGAATCACTAGGGATGTTGGTGGCCTTTGTAAGAATAAGATGATTTCGTCACCTTTTCCTCTTCTCTAATTTGTGCAATTTTTTTCAGATCCGATGCGTCCAATGTTAGTAACTTCGTTATCAATTGGGGTCCACAGGTGATGTAGTTAAATATGTTGATCGGTTCGGTATGTGGCCTGCTTCCCATTGATCTTCTTGAAATCATAGATGTCTTCCCTCACCACCTGGTATCCACATTCATCCGGACTGTTCCAGGTAACAATATTGTTGTTTTCTCTTCTGGAAATATTTTAAGAGGTTGTGAACTCATAGCTAGAAGTAATTCGTCGAGTATACCGCTTCCCGAAAGTGTTGGCTCCCTTTATATTTTTCTTAAAATAGTTGCTGCATTCACATCTACAGCTGAAGTTGTTAGTTGTAGGTGCAATCATTGACGACGTGGTAGTGGTCTAGATGATGGACGATGATGAGAATAGCTCCTGTAAACCGTCAATGAATTTCTCTAGCATCCTTTCCGATTGCGTTGTTTTCAGGCATTGTTTCGTAAACATAATGTAGTATTCGTTTTATTGGAGGTGTTTTACGAAAACCCTCTAACGTACAATTTTCAAATGCAGTCCTCGCTGGTTGCATGTTTTTTAATATATACATAATCTCTTGTTGTGCCAGAACTAAATATTTGTTCAACTCTATTTCGTCCTGGTTTAAAGCAGTCATTTTTTCCTCAGAAGCGCTAGAATGCTCAAAATTTCATCTTTTCAAATTATTAATAGTACTGGAGCTATGCTCATCAGACCATCCGCATTCGGCGACTGCTCCTCTATTAATATTTCTCCTATATTCTTCTTCTTTTTCATCACAGTAAGTTTTTTTAATATGCTTTTGCTTTTCCTCGTTATTCAGAGAAAACACATTGAACATTCGGAAGAACATCATTATCTGCTTTCGTAGTCTGTCCACATCTCAAATGTCACAAAGCTGTTAGTATGAGTTGCAATCGTTCTTACCAAAGTGAAGATGATTTTCTAATTGGAAATTTATTTGCTTTACGAGCAGCACATAATTATTTTTCTCAAAGTGATTTCAACGAAGAAACTAATGTTTTTATTAAATATTTCAAACGTCTTTCAGTAAATATAACGGAAAACTCAAAACAAATTCGCTAGAAATGACATTTGTCTTGAAATGACGTTGCATCACAACAAGCTCCTTTCAAATTGGCCATACCTTTTTAATCTTTATATCATGTGTGTAAAGTAAGTTTGTTTTGTTGTAGAAGGTAAGGTACTTCCTCCACATTAAATAAGTATTTTATAACTTTGGTTTAAATGTTTATATTCTTTGTGATTGTTTGTATTTATTTGTTTTTTATTTGTGTATTAGAGGACTGAACACTCTGACTTAGACGGAAGATTACGCTAGTTGCTGCATGTCACCCAAATCCACCGAGAAATATTTCCCAAGGCATAAAACAGACTCTCCGACTAATACATGAGAGCCTTAACATTAGTCCTAACAATCTAAAATATTTGCAGTGTTGTTATATAAAACTGAAAAATGTTTGATTTGAATTGCTCCTGCGCCCTGCCCTAAACTACTAAGTGTTCATCAGAAAAATTGTCTTCTGCTCAACCTTGCATTTTTATTTTCTTTCCCAGCAGTAGTGAAATTTTTATACCTTTCTTAACAAATTTTTTTTTTTTTTTAAAGAATTATCTTAACCGAATGACTATGATTCTGTAAAGGAAAACTCTCAACTGAGTAATAATTGCATACATATGCCATGTTCTCATGGATTCGAATGAATCTGCCTACAGATGCTATTCCACTTTTACTCAGTTGTCAGTTATTGACCGTAAAATGACAAGGTTCCTTTTTAATCAAAATTATTGTATTATTTTTTAAGTAGTTTAAAATTACTGAAAAACCATTTTCCTGTTTGGATAATAAGTTAGGATTTATGGCATATATAAAATCAACTTCTACTCTCTTTTCCATGAGTATTAATGTAGAACATTTTAATGAATCGGACCAGCACGCACACATATGAATTTTTTTATATTTGGGAATCATTTTTCGAGGGAGTTGGCATATATGTGATTGCAAATAATTAGGCCATCCATGTGAGGTGCATGGGAATTCAAGGGAATGTTTTCTTTCTCTATTGGATGTAAGTAAACACGATATAAATAGTCGATAAATTCATGAAAACTGCATTCTTGGAATATCTTTTTCATTGAAACACAATTTTTTTTTTCAGGATTATCGTGTGCTAAAGCAGTTGTCTCTTGATATCTCACAGTTCTTAAACCAAAACCAAAAGTTTCTGTGAGGATCTATGGAAATTGCTTAATATTTTAAAGCGAAAAAATTATTTCTTGGAATACTTTGCAGATATCAATATCTCTATCTCTACTACCATCCACCAACGGAACCTATTATTGGGGTGATCCAACTTGATACTCAAGCTGGTTTTCATAATTTCTTTGCAATACAAAGTAAATATTTAATTCTTGAACTTGACCGAAAAGGCAGCATCCCAAATTTGTCCTGGGTCAGCTTTTGTATTCTCAAAGAAAAACATCTGCAGAAGGCAAGAATCGTATTCGAAAGTAAATTGTTCGTCAAGCTTTTGTTTATTTACCAAGCTCACACCACGCATATCAAACAAGCGCCGACCGAGGTAAACTCAAGTAGATACAACACCCAACCAACGCCATAGATTTCATTTCAATGGTTTTATTTATTTTTGGAATTGAGTTTTAGAAGCTGTGCTTTTCATCTACCAGGCATTATTGCAATTTTCTTCTCAAATATTTGAGCTCAAAGTCGAAATGCCCTCAAAGGATAAAATTTAATAATTCTCCAGACAAAGGCTGTATATAGATACAGAATGGTAGAAGAAAATAATTCTGAGAAAAGCTGATACATATATGGTTTTACGGATGAGATGGATACGTAGGATATAAGCACACATTGCGGGTGAAACACTTTTGATGATAGTAAATATAAAACGTAATATCATCGTATTTAACAGTTTTGGTCCGTAAAGAGCACCAATATAGCGAATCGCAGCATTACACAAGGAAATATTCATATTTTCATATATAGTATAAAATTTAAAAAAAGGTAAAGTTTTTTCATTCTATTAAAACCCTTAAAAATCCCGGAAAATTTAAGCAGCATAATAATAGGTACACAACTGAAAATTACAAGGACTTTAAGTAGATATACGATAAATCATTTTAACGTAAACATCATTAAGGAATTTATAACAGAATAGTTCTCATTTAAAATAACTCCCTGTTGCTGTTTTGTTGTTTAACAAAGTTGTTCAGAGGTCCGAACCCCACGAGAGCCAAATGTACTCGCCTGGCCATACAGCATGTACAAACTAGGGGATTCCTGCTCTCCGTCAGATGGTGTACAGTCGTTGTAAAGTACATTTCAGATTGCAGACAAGAAGAGCAGATGTAAAGATATCCATCCTGCATCTACCGAAGTGCATTCAAATGCACCGGAAATTTTCGCTTAATCCCGACGAGATAAATATTGCGGAATATCAGATGCAACAATTTTATAATGTACTATTATTAGTTATATGGGCGATTATAGCTCAGAAAACCAACCACGAAACCCATTATGTTTTCCATTAAGGAAGAACTTTATTCACCTTCAATCTTTTGTGTTCTTCCACTGTTGTTAATGTTTCCGACGAATATCCCGTTTGGCGATTGACCTAATCATTAATACATTCCACTAACATCCCTTCTTATATAAAACCATTTGCATGACGTTGTTTCAGATTATGGCGATATGCTTCCCATCGAAAACCATGGGAGGTGTTAAGTCGCCCATTCACTTACAGAATATCGTCAGTTCTCTATATTGAAAATTCATACGATTGGTTTGTCAACCACATCGGCCGTCCTAAACTGCAGACTATAAGTTCTTAGATTAAGATTAAGCGGGGCGAGTGGCCTTTGCATTGCTGTCATCATCAACTTATTGTGCACCGTTCTCTTTATAGTTCATCCAACAATCCTTCCAACACACTTCCTAGGAAGAGCAGTATTTTTTTGGTGAAATTTTTTCAAAGTCAGCAGGATTAAGAAGTGTGAGCCAAAGGCGTGGAGTCTACACAGTGGCTAATATACCTATCCTATGCATGTATTTGTTGTTTTCAGTTTCCGGTTAGCACCCCTGTAATAAATCGGAGTTGATTCCTAGATAGCCTTAAACAGTCCGCGATCATACTTGGTGAAGGCCCTTAAATGAATCTTTTGGCTTGTCTGGAGCCTATAATTGAAGTTCATCTCTGGTCCATGTGATTTTGGATCCAGTTTTCAATGGAAAGCTTCTCAGTGTTGAGATACCGAAAAAATGGTGCCAGTTCTATGAGGTTTTCGGCCAGCGTTATTATTCCCTCTCCTGGAATGGCACCCATTGAAGTGCGAGGTGGTTCTGTAAATAATATATGTCAGATAATAAAGGGTTTTCCAATAAGAGGTGTTATTTTGATATTAAAAAAAAAATGCCAGTTTTTGAGATAAATGATCGGATCTTTAATTCATTATAAAGAGGAAGGTATGCCGTTAATAATGGAAAGTAACATCAGCCAAATGACCATAAAAAATCATTAATCATCTGTCGATAGCGCAATCCATTCACCGTAACTGTTGCTCCAGCCTCATTTTCGAAAAAGTAAGGTCCAATGACCCCGCCGGACCATAAACAGTCACACGTTGAGGATAAAGAGGCTTTTCAACAATAACTCTTGCGTTTTCCGAGCCCCAGATGCGACAATTTTGCTTGTTGACGAAGCAATCGAGGTGGAAATGGGCCTCATCACTCAAGATGAGTTTTCAATGGAATTCCGGATCATTTTCATGCATATCAAGGACCCAATCAGCAAAGACTCGACGTTGTTAATGATCGGCCGGCTTGAGTTCTTGTGTTAACTGAACTTTATAAGCCTTAAGACCCAAATCTTTATGCAAAATACGGTGTAATGACGTTTGTGGAATGCCTAATTTCAAAGAACGACGAGGATTGGACAAACCTGGGTTTTCTTCAACACTTTCGGCTACAGCAGCAATATTCTCGGCTGTTCTTGAGCGACGTGCACGGGTTTTATTCTTCACATCACTAACTTGTCCCGGCAGCTCGAATTTTTCTACCAATTTCTGTATTGCGGTCCGACAAGGTGCTTCACGAGGACACAAATTGTTCGAGTTTTACGAACCGTCTCTGCCATATTTTCACCATTTTTATAGTGAATTTTAATAATTTCAATGCGTTGCTGAATCGTGTATCGTTCCATTTTTATTAATGGCGTAGTTTCTACTTGTCAAATGTCAAAACATGACAGCTCCAAAAGTGACATCTACCGAAATAGCGGGCTAATTAAAATAACACCTCTTATTGGAAAACCCTGTAGATCTTTTAATTTGTAAACTGCAGACAAAGTGTTGAATTTCATCGTCAATTCATTATTTTCAGTTCAGTTTAATACTTTCGTGTCAAATAATTGTGGTTTCTCATTGTTCCCAAGATGGATAAAAGTACAAAATTGCATGATAAACTTTAAAAAACTAATTATGATATGGACTAAAGACCCAACTGTAGATGTGTGCTTATCGTCAGTTTATCTAAAGCTTTTTGTCTGCAAAAGTTCAAACTTAAGACGTGATCTGATAGTAGTGGGTGGACAAAAACAGATTGGCACTGAAACATGCCATCTACAGTCTGAAACTACAGATAGCCTATAAGTGAAGGTCTTATTGCGATTGGAATGTGGAATTGCATGTCAAGCGAAAGTACCATTACAATTTCAATGCCCGGATATATAAAGAAAACACCAGCATCGACCGCTTTACCTTTGAGGGATCCATCGGTAAGAACATGTAGAGCTGATCAAGGGATATCTAACAGACTTCCGTCTTAGGGTTTTCGTTTGGTTCATTTGAGGCATCAACATTTTCCCAAAATTAAAAATGTTTTCGTTTTGGAGATTTTTTACAATACCCTAATTAGTTTATTTCTGATTAAGATAGGATGGCGACATTTTAAATAAAGATCGACCTTAGTTTTATAGATGGAAACAGTATTCACTATTGTAGAGAAGAAACTGTGCCACTTGTCTTCTACACTATCACTCTAATTAAGTAGTGACTTGCAAATTCAACGATTCGTGTTCTTCGACTTAAACAACGTGCTACGACCAGCATTCAAATTGATCTTTTCAGAAATATCAGTTCACTGACATAATGCTAACAGAGCTCTGTCTACAATTTCCCGACATTTTTATTGTGCTGCCAATCCGACACCAATAACATGCATTTCGGAAGATATTAACCACCTTAGCAGCAGTGTACTAATCACCACCCTGCTGCAAGATGAACAGAATTGATCAATTTATTTATTTCTTCTATAAGTATAAATCTCTTAATTAGATTAAATCTTTAATACACCCAACATAATACACTTTAAAAATCTGGCAAGTTTTTTTTTTTTTTGCTTCAGCTCCATGCAGTAGCTTTGAGACAAGTTATGTTTGCTAATAGTAAGAGATTGTATAGACCTTGTGGTATTTAAAGCAGAAATAAATATGAATTAATGAATGAATATAGCTGCAGTACTTTTCCAGACAAAATTCTGGATTATGCGGAGATGAACTATACGGGTGTGTCCCACTAGGAGGTCAATAGAGCAGGACGTAATAGTGCTCACCTCAGCTGGACGAACCAAAAATTGTATGACAGGGGGGAGGCATATTAACCGTTTAGGAGTTACAGGGTGATTAAAGAAAAGGCAGTTTTCACAAACCTACCTGTATCCCCAAAACTACGGTCACAGTTAAGAACTCATTGTATACAGAGCTTCATGGCCTTTCCAACGACTTCTCAACCAGACCCATACCTCTCTCCCATCAAGAATTATGGCTGTCTGACCTAAAAAATTTGGATTTTCTTACCATTTTTTTTAATTTAACCTCTATTATTTTTGCAAAACGGTCATTAATAAAAGGTTTTTTTTTATAAAAACTGTAAACTGTAGACTCTCCTCTTTAAGTTGACCTACTGTATGTGTTAACTGTAGCCGTTAAACAGTTATTAGCTCTAAAGCTATTCTCAAACCTATTTTCAAATCTATTCTCAACGATAATTTGTTCCCTTAGCACGTTATTTTAAAAAGATATCGTCTATTTACGGTGTGACCAGAATAGGTTATGAGTTAATAACTGTCTAACGGCTACAGTTAACACATAGGGTGTAATAGGTCAAATTAAAGAGGAGACCTTTCTGCAAAAATAATAGAGGTCAAATTAAAAAAAAGGTAAGAAAACCCGCAATGTTTAGTTTAGACAACCATAATTCTTGACTAATCAGGGGTATTGGTTAGAAAGGGCATGAAGCTCTGCATACAATGAGCTCTTAACTGTGACCGTACGCCCTGTAGTTTTTAAGATACATGTTGTTTTGTGAAAAACTAGCTTTTGCTCTTAACTCCTAAACTGTTAATATGTCAACCCCATCCCTCCCTGTCATACAATTTTTGGTTCATCTAGGTGAGTACTATCACCTCCTGCTTTATTGACCTCCTAGTGGGAAACACCCTGTATGTCGTGTACTGAATGTTGCTGAATGGCGGGTACGTGAATTCAAACCATTGTGAGCATGACCCAAGATATCAATAGCATCCCTCGTGGATTATTGGACAATTAGACAAATACTGTAATCCAATCTACACATTTAGGTGGGTTACAAAATGTCACTCGATCGTTTGGTATATCGTAGCTACAATTTAATTTACACCATGCCACCCCTCATATACAGTAAAAGTATAAGAAAAATAATTGAAAGTTAAAAAACGATTTGCCTTGGACAATAAAATTTTCAGACTTAAATCACAGCAAAGTGGCATTCAGCAGTGTAATTGAATTACACAGAAATGCTTTGTTCGAAATACGAAAACATATGTAAGTCACATGAGAAAATGTCCCTGAATTAAATTTTTCAATCAAAATCCGAAATTGATTTACCTCTTGCGTGTGAAATGAATGAGAAAAAGAGGAAAAAGAATTCCTTTACATGACATACCGCATGCAAATAATATTCAGCCAACAAGGCTTTAATGAAACAGATATATAACTATAACCTCCCCCATTGGAATTCTGTTCATAAATAAAGATCCCCGTGCACAGACAGTTCCGACGACCCCTGTTGAGAACCGAGATGTACTATAAACCAAAAAATACCATGCAAAAGTGTCAGCCTGAGATAGGATTTATAGACCATTTGCGGTATTTGTCATAACTTGTATTTGCATTTTAGTACAGCCTTGGCAGACCTAACAAAATTCGCAACACCATGAATGTTTCTTGCCATATGACTGCACTGTCATGTCAGGGAAGATATCCGAATATTATACAGGATAGACTCCAATATTCTTCCATTCCCTCTATACATGATAATTAATGTAGTTGGAATGTAATGAAATTTGTTGTTATAAAACTCGAACCCTCTTATTCTGGCGAACAAAAACTGTCACTACTGTCACAAGTGATATGACATTAGGCGGAATACTGTTTGTAAGTAATGACCATATCTCCACCCCAGCATAGATCAAAATCAAAGTCAAAGTTGAATATACCTCAAGTTTCTTGTGGTCAAGGTATTTAATTGAACTTTTCAAAAGACAAATGAGCAAAATTTTGTCAAATTGACGACGAACCTTAATGGAATGAACGAGGCTAGGTGAAATTTCCTGTTTTCCGGTACAAACTTGACATGTTAACATTTCGGCTGGGGGCTGGATCACAGGTACTGAATTTATTGCAAAATCGTTCATGGTTATGATGGATTCGTTTGAAAAGTGTCGACCGGAAATACATGTGGTGAAGAGTAGAGGTATTATTCTGTAGGTATGTACTCTGAAGGCATATATCTGCACCCTTTTGTAAAAGCGAAATTCAATTAAAGTTTCCCCAAAATTCAAATTTGTGTGACTCTTGTGGTTGAAAAGTAGATAAAAAAATTTGACAAATGTGAACAACTATTCCCTTCGGGAACATTTGTGGCACACTTATCGCGGTTATACCGAAACGATACGAGAACCCCAGAATATTTCAGCCACATGCAGAGAATAATGATAAAGTATATAAACAGGATAGGTAATATATGTATGTATGTAGTATGTACATCAATACGAATAAGGAGGCTTTGAAAACGAGACTTTTATGGGTTTGGTTATATATTAAGCAATAGAAGTGATAAGAACATGAACGCATAGCGATATTAATAATGCTTTTATATACACACATATATATTTCTTTATTGAGATGAGATCCATTCAACGCAACGTGTTTGAATTTCTTGTAATAAATTGAAGTTCGTGATGGTATGCTTAATGTAACTGCAAATAGGGTAAGTATCGGGGAGTAATTTGTAGATGTATGTAGGTATATAACCAAGTAATTGTCACCCCAATTTCTGCTCCAAGTAAATTTGATATGTTTGTTGATGTAATCGAAAGAAACAATTAAATTATATATTTTACAAAAAAGCGATCGGTGTTTTCATCAAAATAATATCCAAAAATCCGTCATTCTATATAAATAAAAATCAATTGCCGCATGTATGTTAGATCATCACTTGAAAACAGCTTGGCTCATTTTTTGTTGTTGTGTTCATAATTATCAGGACAAGGTTTGTATGGAAAGCAACATTTGAATCGGCAACCCCTTCTTGGTGTTGCCATACAGAACTTTGGTTTTTCACTAAACATTTGGAAACTAATTGAGAACGCGTCGACGTGAAGAGCTAATTTTGTACACGGCGTTTGTAAAAAAAAATTAAATTTAATTTCAAAAATGGGACCAATCGGGCAACTTCTTCGTAGGGTTGCCATACAGAAGTCTCGTTTTTAACTATATATATGGCACTGCATGAGAACGTGTCGACGTAGAGAGCTAATATTTTATGAATGGTGTTTTCATAGCAATAGTAAATAAAATTGCAAGACTAAATCGGGTTAACCCTTCTTGGTGATGCCATACACATCTTTGGTTTTTCACTACATACTTGGAAGCTGCCTGAGAAAGCGTAGAAGTGGAGAGCTCATATTTTGGACATGGCGTTTTCATAAAAATTGCAAATACAGGCCCAAAAGTGGAACAAATTGGGCAACCCTTTCTTCGTGTTGCCATACAAAATTTTAGTTTTCACTATATATTTGGAGCTTGCCTCCCACGTCGATGCAGAGCGCTGAAATTTTATACACGGGCCTTTATTAAAAAAAGGGAAATTTAAGTACGAAAATGGGACCAATCGGGAAACTCTTTCGCAGGGTTGCCATACAAAAATTTCGTTTTTTACTATATATATGGCACTGCCTGAGCACGCATCGACGTAGAGAGCTACACTATCCCACACATATGAACATATGCACGCACCCACATACACACAGATGCACACTCGCAGAGTGAAAACCTTGAGTATGGAATCACGCGATTAAGTCAGATAATAACTTAGATATCTCTAACCACCACAACCTTTCAACCCCCACTCTGACCCAATTAGCACCTATATTATCGCCGGGCAACGCCGGCGGATTCCCCATCTAAATAATAAAAGTTAACGTCTAAAGCTGGCTTCCCACGACGCGTGGTTTCACACGCCGCGCCGCGGGAGCACAAGCTAACGCGCCTTGGGAAGGGTCCGGCTCGAGGTGGCGCGATCTCGCCTGTGCTGGCGCGCACGATCCATTTCGAGTTGGTAACTTCAAAGGCGCGGCGCGTGCGTGCACGAGGTGGCTCGAAGCGGCGCGTTAATTTACTCTTCATTTCGGCGGCACCGCGCCGCAAATCAACTCGAGCCAACACGCGCCGTGGGAAGTGTATAGGCGCGGCGCGGGCTGACGAGAGCTCGTAGCAGGCTTCACACGGCCTGTGATTTCACGGGCCGCGCCGCGCAAGCACGAGCTGGCTTGGCTTGTGAAACCACGCGCCGTGGGAAGCCACCTTAAGGCTTTCTACACGCCGATTCTTAATATTCAAAAATTATTCGAATGCAATTTGTGTTTCACTCGTTGCGTAATCGGTTCGTAATAGGTGTAGCTTGTATGTATCGATAATTTGATACAGAACCACTTTGACTTCTATCGACGAATCGTACGAAACTACCGTATGCTGCCTAGGGCAAATACCTGACATCGCCAATTATTCCGTACTATATATGTCACTTGAGTACAACTCATCATTTAATAAAAAGGAAGAAATAATTAAAAGGAAACTCGGATCTCATGCAACAATAACAATAGCCGCTTTTCAAATGAAAATACCCCTGGTATTGTTTCTAAAACTCGAATAATAAACGATTCAATTCGATTATTTTCTCTATACTTGTTCACTAAAACCTCGATCTCGCAGTCATTTTCGATTCGATAACGATCCGAAAAAAGGAGCGCTATATTGAATTGTAAAACGATTCGATTTCGAGCCATTTTATCGAAATTATCTCGAACGTTTTGAATGTATTTTGGCACATAATAGCTTTTTATACTCGCGTTTTTTCACGGAAAAGCTCTATAGCTTTCCGGTGATCTAAATCAAATAAATCCCTCAGATGTCTGCAGAACTGAAAAGGAAGTTATTAATCTGAGTCATTTTCCATGATGGAAGGCAAAAATTGTTTCCGGAAGATTTAGTCCAAACATACAACAAAGATTTTGTAACTCCCAAACAGACAACATATATATGATCAAAAGTCACTTGCTTAACGCTATTGAAATTTAAAGATTCCAAAACGACTAGATCCATTTGTTGATGATGTTCTGGTTGAGACCTCGAACGATCAGATTCATTGGTTCTTAGCTCAGTTTCCTCATATGGGAAAGTTACTTTGCGACCTAAAATTGCGCCTTTATTTTGTACATTTAGTGTGACCTTTGCTTTTCAAAACAATTGATCTGGCTGGTGCGTCAAAAATGAATCTTCCTATGATCCAGTTTAGATAGGTCAGTATGCTGATTCCGCCACACAAATTCTGTAGATAGGGTGATGCTTCATTCCTGCCCCCACCCATCTTCTTAACAACAAGTTTTCGTGAGTCAGAGGCAGCATACGACGCATCTAAGCTATCTACTGAGTATTCTTTCTTATTATCAATAAATCAATTTTCACTAATATCAATTAATTCTGCTGCAAAACGTGCTAAAAAGTCATCCAATTTATGTGGTTTACTATTGCCACCATAGCATCGTACTACAAATACATATTCATTTCCAACGATATTCAAGAGTATAGGCCACACCTGCAAACGTGAGCTTTTCGCAATTCGAGGGCCATCTACATTAAAATCTAAGATGACATTATCCTTGTCATAACTATGTTTGAAATTAAAAAATCGGGCAACTCATCTTTTATTCCATAGTGGAAATGTTCGCTATTATAGAGAGGAATTGATACCTACGGATTCTTTTGGGGTTTGTTTCTAGCTTCTTGGATCTTTAGGCAGTTCACTGATTTTTTCAGAAAGGATTTCCAGTAGCTCTCTTAAGGCATCATACCATACTCGATTCTTAATCGCCCAATTTTTCAATTTCGAAGTAATATCGGAACTAGATTCAGGAGAGCAAACATGATAATTTTGAGAAATTGATTTATTAGAATGTGGAAAAAAATTAGTATAGCCTGAATAACTATGAGGTGGGGTGTTTGGAGATGATAATAGTGACTTGATGAAGGTACTTCACATATTCTACTGTTATCAATTTTTACTTTTACTGTATCTTCAGCTTCTCTACGAATTCTTTTGGATCTATCCATCTCTACCGAAATATATTCCTAAACCTCACTTGTAATTCTTCAATCAGAATAAAAACGAGAAATTCAGATATATCAAATATTATCCTTAATTTGCTAGGTAAGTGCATTAGTTTTTGGAGAGGTACCAGTATCCGGCATTTTCAGAAATCTATTCCATATTATAGTCTAATAAAAATTTTTTGTTTTAAATTTCTAAGATGATAATGGTCTCTATTCTTAGAAGTTTAAAAAACATTTTATTTAGATTAATATGGGATAACTGGGTACTGATATCTGTTTGAAAACTAGCGCATGCCACTCTATACGCATAATTAAATTATTATTAAAATTATATATTAAGTTTTAACTTACCAAGAATAATATTTATTATTTTAAATAATCACTTAATTGAACTTATAATATTTACCCTCTAGTATGAAGCAGATAGAACAGACAGCAACAGATTAAATTCTTAGAACTTTCAGTTTTTATTTGACTCTTCAGAATAAGTAAGATCTTGAGTCTATTCACCTAAAATGCAAAATTATCGAAAGATCAGATCAGGCAAATTATTTTAAATCAAAACTTCGAGTTCATCGTGGCAAGCGAAGTACTTATTCTCAAATGATGGATTCTATTTACTTCTGAAAATATTTTATTCCTACTCTTCAATTCTTCGAGAATTCTTCGCAAAAGCAAAACATCGAGAAATTATTTGCTGGGGGTAAATCACGAAATTTTTAGAGTGGGCAAATAACTTAGTGGTTGAAACATTATAACGCAACATTTTTAAATTAATTTTTAAATTTATAATTTTATAATTCTTTTATAACGTTTTACATTTTTTAAATTTTCCTATTTCCCATTTTTTTTCGGACAATATTTCTTGGCATTGTCTTTGCATGGTTGACATCATACAGGGTGTTTCCCCTTAGGAGGTCCATAGAGCGGGAGGTGATAGTACTCACCCACGAACCAAAAATTGTATGGCGGCGGGGGGGGGGGGGCAATATCAACCGTTTAGGAGTTACAGGGTGATTCATAAAAAAAGCTAGGTTTTCACAAAACACCCTATATCTTAAAAACTACAGGGCGTATGGTCACAGTTAAGGGCTCACTATATGCAGAACTTCATGGCCTTTCCAACGACAGCTCAACCAGCCCCGTACCTCCCCTCAGAAGTTATGAAGGTCTAAACTAAAAATTTTGGATTTTCTTTCCTTTTTTTTTAATTTCACCTCTATTATTTTTGCAAAAAGGTCGTTAACATAACTTCGTTTTATAAAAACTGTAAACTGTAGACTCTCCTCTTTAATATGACCTATTACACCCAATGTGGTATCTGAAGCCATTTAAGAGCTATTATCTCTAAACCTATTCTCAAACCTATTTTCAAACCTATTCTCAACGCTAATTTGTTTCCTTAGCACGTAATTTTACAAAATATCGTCTAATTTCGCTGTGACTTGAATAGATTATGAGTTAATAACTCTTTAACGGATACAGATAGCACATAGGGTATAATAGGTCAAATTAAAGAGGAGGCTCCACAGTTTACAGTTTTTACAAAAAAAAAGTTATGCTAACGACCTTTTTGCAAAAATAATAGAGGTCAAAGTAAAAAAAAAGGAAAGAAAATCCGAAATTTTTAGTCTAGACCTTCATAACTTCTGAGGGGGAGAGGTCTGGTTGAGCTGTCGTTGGAAAGGCCATGAAGTTCTGCATACAGTGAGCCCTTAACTGTGAACATACGCCCTTACGCCCTGTAGTTTTTAAGATACAAGGTGTTTTGTGAAAACCCAGCTTTTTTTATGAATCACCCTGTAACTCCTAAACGGTGGATATTGCCCCCCCCCCTGCCATACAATTTTTGGTTCGTCTACTATCACCTCCCGCTCTATGGACCTCCTAAAGGGAAACACCCTGTATAAATGCCTGTAAATAAACAATGACAATTCAATTGTAAACAAACAAACCGGAACTGAAAAATGTCAACATTTTTTGCCACGGCTGTTTAGTTTTATAACTATTTCCTTCTATTTTATTTAAAATACTACACTTTATTAGTGAAACAATTAAACTTGCCTGAAAAATTATTTCCTATGGAAATAATTGCCATAATTCAAGGCTCTCGATTATATAAAATCTCTTGCACAGAACAATATTTTACTATTGTTTCTCACTATTATAAAGTCTATATAACTTTTAATCAGTTATTCACTACAAATCACTAAAACAACACCTGCTTGTTTTCGAAAAATCAGAAATGTCAGAAATGTCCAACTGACTCTAAATAAATACCAAGCCCTCTTGTGATTCCCCTCCGTGTACCTAAAAAAATAGCTATCACACGTACACGAATTTTGTACAAAATAGCCTATTAATCCTTTTTGCTATATAATCTAATATTATGTAATTGTATACATGTAGCCATACTAACATTACACTGTTTTACAATGAAAATATACATTTTTGTAAGCCTAAGTGGTATAGAAGAAATTTCTCATACAACCTCAAAATCTATATAACTCCGCCATTTTCTATTCGATGTCGAATTTTTTATTGGTATATGAGATACACATTTGTAACCACCATATATGCCTTATCTCGTTGCGATGAAAAGTCACGAATTACAGTCGAAAATATTTCGAGGTTTACCATTTTTTACCGATTTTTTCAACTTTGACAAAAATTTGATGACCTATTTTACTCTATAATATTTTTTTCTGTTTATATGTATATTAAGAGCCAATTTGATTTGTTAACTAAAATTGAAATTTGACTGAGTTATTGAATTTTTACTCATTAAGTAGCTACATTTCCCTATAATATTGAATTACAGCGAAAGTTGAAGAGATACTGGGTTTTAACCGTGAAAATTGTGAAATCGTGAAAAAAATGCTATAAATAACAACAACTAAAACTATGTACAACAACTGCACTAATCGGCTGCATCTCCTGTTGTTCTTGAATGGTTACTATTATTTCTATTTATTTTCCATTCCTTCTCTTGTTTCAAAACTGTACAGCAACAGGTTGAACAGTGTAAATGGCCAAAGAACCTTTTCCATCCCTAGACTCTAATCAGAAGGCAGTCTATGCCATGATAGAAGAAAATAGCTTCAGTGGCCTAGTGGTGGGCTTGCTGGTCTACCATCCCAGGGGTTCAAATTACACTTCGGTAAACACTTTGCTACACAGCATCCTTTTTACATTTGCTTGAACCTCCCTTATATATCCTCACTTCTAACATTCTTCCTCGTCACCAAGATCAGCCGTAAGGATACAGGGAGCATTTCTTAGGCTTATAACATCGGACAAAGTCTTTCACCATAAACAAAGACTTTTACCTAGCAAGAGCTGAGACATCTGTCGGTTACTGAAATGTAAATTTAACATTTATCATCGTTCTCTTTCTACAAAAAAGAAACAAAAACTACCTTTCATTTTTTACTTATACGGAACCAATTTTACAAAAAGTAACCATTATTAATATAAAATAACCCGCAAAGTATTATTTTCTTAATAACTGAAAATATAACCATTTCCTTCATTTTTAATAAACCTACTCCACTAGAAATGCAATCAGATAACATAGCATCCTGTATAAGTGCTTAAAATGTGATGATAAATATCAAATTAAGTCCCACACCGTGCCATCAAGCTCAGAGTTCTTTTACTTCCTTGAATACTTCTCCAAGATTTCATTAATGACACCAGAAGTAGCAATCTGTGACTAGATTTACGTGAGATAAATTTGAAAAAGCCATCACCACGAGTCTTTATTTCTGCGGTTTCGTACAACAATAAACGTGCTGGTTTCGATTACCTTCTTTATGCTACCATCGTCAGATATTAGTTAATTAACGAAGAGATTTAAGATTGCAACTATATGGAAGAACTAGATATTCATTCTGTAGAAAATTATATTGAGAGACAAGCGTAGGTGATGGGTGTGGCTCGCGGATATTCATTGATACAGAAAATTGGATCGATATCTGGAGCAGGATAAAAACTAAGAGTACTAAGAACCGGATAAGTTTTATTAATTTATTGCAAAATATGAATTTATTGTGGAATGGCAATTCAAATTACTAAGGAGAATGAGATGAATCAATTTAACACTGAGAAGTTTTAAAATCTCGAGAATAATATCTACAGAAATCTTTCCGAATTCCCTCCCGAATTTCAATAGGTCAAATCGAATCTTACATAACAAACCTACGTGCACACTAAACTGCAAGCGATTTAATCTGAAGGTCTGATCTCAGGACTCCGTTTTGAATATTATAATTTACATAAACTCTAAAATTCGTGTATATGACATTCGTTGGATGATTCAACTAGTAAGCCCAACTGATTTACCGAGCTCCATGTAACATGTAGAAAAGTCATTGTGATACCACGATTCGGCAAAATCACACAGATGTCGAGCTGTTGAATAAACTCTCCTGTTGTGAGTCACCCTGAGAATTCAAGCTGAAGATATAGATTTAAATATCCGAATCCAGCTTATGTAGTTTAAGAAGTGGATTCTTACCTTCTTCGTATAGATTTCTTTAAAGTCAATAAAGAGAAAATTATCTTTGCTCCCATATCTAGCCCTGGGAACTACCAGACATTTTCATAGAAAGTGAATAAAGTTCTCCATTTCAATAACATCATGACAGCTACAGAAATCCATATTTGAAGATGCTCTCATCTTTTTGCAAACCTATAAAAGAAAAAGTGGCCTGCGCTCCCCTATATTTTTTAGTTTACTTATTATATGATATAGATAAGCCACATTGCTCTAGATATAGTATAGATACTTCGGTTTTTCCATTTAAAGTTCGCTTGAGATAGACAGTATTATATCTTAGGCGTTGAGTACCAGAATGGACCACGATTTTTAGTCGTGTGCTTATATTTAAAAAGCATGTTGCTTTTGTAAAAGCATGTTGCTTAATTATAAATTATTTGTGACTTTAAGTATATAAAAATATAAAAAGTATTGGGGCTTGATCCACTTATGCATATCACATATTTCTAAGAGACTAAAAATTTGTTGGGATGGTCTGACTGTAACATACATCAGAGAATGTTTCGGTTTGTTGTTATTAACATAGCTAATTAAACAGAGACAAAAATGTTTATTCACAGGAATATTGGAAAGGTCTAGAAAAAAGCCCAGTTAATTATAACAATATTATAATAAAATAAGTAAAAAACGAGTTTGCAAACAAAACTGAGGCCAAGCCGCATGAAAAAGTAGAAAATAAACTTTTCTTCACACGCAGAGGTGGACTCAGATTTTTTGATTCGGACATTTCTTTTGAATATTCTTTCTCTTCATGAACCAAATCACTTATTACCTCTGATTGATCACACTGAAATATATCGGTGATTGTCAGCGAATAAAATCTGAGTCCACATCTGTGTGTGAAGAAAAGTTTATTTTCTACTTTTTCATGCGGCTTGGCCTCAATTTTGTTTGAAAACTGGTTTTTTACTTATTTGATTTTCTGCCTTTTTCACGTTCACTAAATTGTTATTACGTGCTGCATGGAGATATTTTAAAACAATTTTATGACGACTGAAAAGACACTGATTTACAAGTTTTTCAAAACATTTATTCGAGTATCAAATCGTTGAAGTACTGCAACTGTTTTCTGAAATTCAAATTATGTTTTAAACAGCGCTTTTTAGTTGTATTCCAACTTGATCCAATACAAGATGAATTTTCCCGATTTTTCATGTTTTCTACAGACTTTTCCTATTACTATGAATTTTTTTTTTAAATTTACATGAATTTTCCTCGATTTTTCATGCAAGTTTTCATGATTATTGAAGAGAAAGTATTGATGCCAGTAGGACGGAAAAAAATGATTCAGCATAGCTTATAAAACTTTATTGTCGGAAAATTTTCCGGAAAAGTCGGTAAATTTTCCGGAAAAGTCGGTAAATTTTCCGGAAAAGTCGGTAAATTTTCCGGCAAAGTCGGAAAATTCCGGAAATTTTCGGAAAATTTTCCAGAAAATTTGGAAAATTCTGCATTTTTCCTGAAACAGATTTATCACTAATCATATCGATCGATGAAAATTTTTCCGATGACTTCCCGCTTTTCCCGCTTTTCCGGGTTTTCCATGGAGTTTTCCACAAAAGCAACTGTATTCAATTCATTTCGCTCCACAACTTTGTCTTAGGTTGCAAAACGCTCAAACGCTTCCTTGGTCGGAAAAACTCCGGAAAAGCGTTTTACATGAATTTTCCTCGATTTTTTCTGCAAGTTTTCACCATTGTCGGAGAGAAAGTAATGCTGCCAGTTGATAGGGAACTTGGCCCTGCATAAGTTAGAAAACTTTTTTCCCGGAAAAGTTTCCGAAAAAGTCGGAAAATTCCGGAAATTTTTTTCGGAAAAATCGGAAAACTCTGCATTTTTCCTGAAACGGATTTATCACTAATCAAATTTGTACCAAATTTTCAATGATTTTTCCCGATTTTCCGGGTTTTCCATTGAAATTTCCGGTTCAAATTTTGATAGATTCAATTGTCACGCGACATGAACCTGTGTGCCAAATTTCAGCTCGCTGTGGTGACGAAAAGTGTGTCTACGAGAGTGTCGAAAATATTACAAAAGAAATATATAAATAAATATACAGGCAGACAAATTCGTGTACGAGTTAAAGGGGCGGGCTGGCCTCAAAAATTAATTATATTCTATAAAAGCAAAAATTTAACCCTCTTATTCAGTTTTTTCTTCCCTTGTCAGAGAATTAGTTTCTTTTTATTTTTTTGGAGGTGTTAAGATTAATATAAAATTCGTGACATATCGACGGCACAAAATCCAGCAGTACCTCCAGATCCGTCTTCTTAGCTTCACTAATCGAGTTACCTTCAGGGTAGACAACTTTAAGCTGTTTAGCATTGATATTTTTCTTATATTTACTGATGAAAGGCCTGAATCTCATTGAATCCGTATTTGTATCTAAATACAAATGGATTATCATATGTGTAGATAGTGGATGTTTAACCTGTTACACGCAACTTTTATGCGCGTATTATGCCGGCTGTGAAAGTGTGAGTGGAATAATTAGGAGCACTATGAGTGGAATAATTAGAGCACTCAAGGTCGCCACGTGGTTTTTGAATCCACAAACTCTAGATGGATTTGGAAAACTGGAGAAATCAAGATTTAAATAAAAACAAGAAAAATCCCAAATCACTTATAGATCTATTTTCGCACAGAATAAACCCACAATTGTACTCAACAATTAATTAATTTTCTTCAGATGGGCGTGTCAGTCCGCCTGCGAGGATATAGTATTGCGTATAAAAAAAAAAGAAATTCAAATTAATTAAAAACTGAGCTTAGAATTAGCCAATAATCAAATATACAGTATGTAGAAAAACAGTACTTATCTTTGACCTCAGTTTTTTTTTGTACGACTTTCAAGTGACCTTCAAAAAATATTTGTTTCTTTCGTCTTCGCTGCTTCGTTCTTCTTCTTTCTTTAATACTTTTTTTAATGAATGCTTCTAACTTTTCCACCCAAAACAAAGAAACTCGAAGCTTTTGACTATAAGTACTCTTTCCTCGACAAGTAACTCACTTCATTCACTTCATTCCCTCAGACAGCTCCCTATTATGGCCTTTTCGGCTATGTTTGAAATCGGGGCAATTATCTTCAATTATGATATTTAGCAATTTAATTTTTACTGGGTCTACGATCAGTTTAGCCAAATATTATGTTTTTTCCTCTTTTCCCAATTTTTCCTTCTAGGATTTTTGGAATTTTATTTTGAAAAATATTTGGTTGTTTCTTTACCTTTGGGTGTTATTCTGAAGTGCTTTTTCTCTTTTGTTTTCTATTTTTGTAGAGAAGGATTTTGGAAAGCTTTAACGAAGTAAGTATGCATGTACATTTACGTTTGTTTATCGCGAAACAAAATAGGTACTCTTTCCTACGATTATAAAATAATTACTTTCAGATGTGTTGAATCCTCACGCGCCTCATGCCATAGACTAGTTGTAACTTTACAATTAATTTCCAATTATTCGCTAATATACATTCTATTTACTTACCCAACACCATAGAAATTGACATCATTCAATTCATTAATTTAAAACAACTTGCACAATCTACTTAGCTCTATGTACTGCTATAGTACAAGGGCGGATACAGCGGTGGGCGATCGGGGCGATCGCTCCCCCCCCCCCCCTAGAGCTCTAATAAATCAAAATTTATGTAATCAAATGAAATAGAAAATACAGGAAAATTGTTTTTAAAAAGACTGTTTCTAAACCCGCATTAAAAAAATAGAAAATAATTTCTCCCTCACTTAATGAATGCATCACAACAGTTATCTAGAGTCTCCCTTCATTTTGCATTTAATTATATTTTTAAATTATATTACATTTGTGTATAAATTTTAAAATTTTCAAGGTATACAAAGAAAGCAAGATCTGATCTGGGCAGTTTAAATTTAAAAATACAGTGAAAAACAATTTCCCGAAACTGAAATTTGGAACTCCTAATATTTATCAAAATACTTAATTAAATTACTTTGCTTTGAATTTGCTTTCTCGGTGTATCATGAAAAATTTAAAATTTATGCAAATGTAATATAATTTCAATATTTAATTAAATTTCTTATTTTTTCGTTTTAGTCATAAATTATTCTCAAAAAAGTTAAAATTATACCACTAAGGAATTTTCAGTACAATAAAAATTGTAGCACTTTTTTGTGATCTAAAGCTCACAAAAGCCGGGTGTTTTGATGAAAAGTAGTATGTTGGGAAAATTATCATAGCCGGGGTAATTAATTTCAGATTCAGTTTCCTAGAAATATTTAATTTAAAGCAAATAATTATACATATATTCACCTTACCTAATTAGCTTTTCTCGAAAATTTCTTCAACCATATAAGTTGCAAGAAATTGCAGTCCAGCCCAGTAAATTATGGTGTTTGAACGAAAGCGAAGCGACCTTTATATGAAAAACACCAGCAGTAAGACGAGTAAGAAGTGTATAATGTCAATTTTATGTGGGATCAAATTTTACTATCCTTACGGGATAAAAAACTTATATTATATAGATAAAAGAACTCCGGCGATATCTGAATGCTAATGAAATTTTTATGCTGAAACGAAAAGAGAAAGCTATACAGAGCGGTCAACAACTGATGGCAAGTGCGGTTACAGGGGCGATGGGGGCGATCGCCCCCTAGAGTTAATGTCTGGATCCGCCCTTCCTATAGTATAATATAATATATATACATGCTATAACTATTACCTTCGTAGGTGATGGTTAATCCCTAGGAATACGAAATCGACGATAATAATTTGTAGCTGTTGGTGGATGCTTACGTGCGTACTAAACTATTCTACTTGTTTTATTCGACGGGCTATCCCACTTTCAGCCAATTCCCAAGAAAAGAGACGATAGCGATCGCCCAAATTATCGACCAATTGCGATGACTTCGATTCTTTTAAAGGTTTTTTAATTTATCATTAAGTCCAAATTAATTAAGGACATAGAAACCAATCAGCACATCAAAAATCTCCAATATGGCTTCCGGACTGGACGTTCATCTGGAGACTTGCTTACTTTTCTTACGGAACATTGGAACCGATAGACTACGGTGAGCCCAAAATCGTAGCCTGTATATTACAAAGAGCTTTAGTAGAGTGTGCGATTTAGCCCTTTCGGCAAACTTAAGGCACTTCGTTGCTCCCCTTCTCTTCTATTATGGCTTGAAAATTTCTTATCTGATCACCGGTTCTAGAAATAGATGGCGTTACATCTGCAAATCACCGTATAAATGCCGGTGTGCTCCATGGCTGTATTATCCCTCCGCCTCTTTTCTTAATTTTCATTAATGATCGCTTTCCCTATCCATATATTTTCGCTTGATTTCTCTCTTGTTTTCGCTTACTACCTTGACACTCTTGTAGAATCCAGATGGAACGCCGCATATGTTAAACCAGATTGCATAATTAGATCATTGAATAACGATCTTGATAATATCGTCGCTAGGGGCAAGGCGAATCACGTCGATTTCAATACATATAAGTCCAAAAAACTGTCTCATCTCTTTAAAACAAGTTCATCACTTAATCATTCCCATTTCTTTTGAGAGAGCATTAATTTCCGATTCACGGCCGGTACGCATTCTTGGCATTAATATTTGCAGTAAGTTAAACTGGAAAGTCACATTTTCTCTGTTGCCAAAAAAGCGTGGAAATGTCTTACAGTTCTGAAAAGGTGTAAGAAATATTTCAATCCGTCAAATATAACCTTATATCAGAACGAAATACAGTTCCCACATCTGGACCAAGGCTGGTTTCACAGCCTTAGCTTCATTAGATATTGTCCAAAAGAGAGTCTTAAAACTCATTGGGGTTATGGCAATAACTTGCCATATCAACTCGCTCGAATACGGCCGAAATGCTGGATACCACTCGCTTTTTATCCACGCATTGTCAATGTTTTGATGGAAGAAAAGTTGCTAAAGTTGAAAAAAGGAATATATTTTAGGTACGCATTGTAAAATTTTATACGAAATACTTAAATTTTGTTATTGGGTCACTTCGTATCAGAGGATCATTGGAAAGCTCCAATACATGTATGTCCAACAAATTTTAAGGCATCATCCCCAGCAAACATTTGGATGAAAAATCTTCAGGGCGATATGTGGATGATATTGCCAAATTATCTTCCACACGAAACTAAAGCAATTACTGTGAAATGATTTCTTCCTTGTCTTGCGTAGACGAAAACAAGATGAAATCACAAACAATTTTTCTTTCTCATTTTAAATCTGGAAGCAAGAGCACAATAGTTTCGCTTATTTGTCATCTCTATGATACACAAATTTATCATTTGGAAGAATGCGTCATTAGACTCCATGACAGTAATTAATGTGTGAGTTTTCTAGTGATTTTAATTCCACCAATCCATATTAAAATTGAAAATAAAATAAAATAAATATATACCTACTTTAAACAAATATGTTCTTTATTCCCTTACTTCAAATTCCAAAAGATTAATTTCGACGATTCTTGACCGATTTGCTTAGACGATAAGAAAGCGAAACATCTTG
Source organism: Dioctria rufipes (assembly GCA_963924295.1). Classification (NCBI taxonomy): domain Eukaryota; kingdom Metazoa; phylum Arthropoda; class Insecta; order Diptera; family Asilidae; genus Dioctria; species Dioctria rufipes. The sequence goes on along the minus strand of OZ002740.1, from coordinate 82,232,789 downwards.
AAGAAACGAATACGTTTCTTATACATGATATGAAAATAACTCATCAGGAAGAGATGCTGACAGATTACTTTAATGTATCACGTAGAAGATACGCATTCGTTTCTTCAAGATGTTTTGCCTTCGGGGTAACAGCTTCTCTCGTTGGAAGTTAAGAATGCAATACGAATATGATTATCATCCACGAGATATTTTATCATCCAGGTAAAAAGAAAGTAAATCTTCTGCGTTTCGCCATGTTTGCTGGGTCGTAGGGTGATTCATATATATATGTTGGAAATATCTTATACCAATACTACTCCCAAGAAAAACCTTTTACCCCTCTATTCTATACAATGTGTTACAGCGAAGTCATACATATGTATAATCCCAAGGCCCATTTCCAAGTCCAAGACTGATAATACCAATAGATGCAGGAGAGTAGATTTTGTCAAGACAACAAATTCCCAAACAAATTTGGCAGTACTGTATTGAGAATTAAAACAAAGAATTTGACTTTATTATTTCAATATTCAAAACTGGTTAATATATTAATTATTTCAAAAGTGCTCCGCAAAGCATTTGCAAGTGACATTATCAAGGAAATTTCATTTTCACAATATTTAATAACTTTTCTACATGGATGCAATTGGGTTTTACACGTCGAAACTCATTTTTATTAATAAAATTAAATTTGTAAACTAATTGGATACCTACCAAATAATTAAAATATCTTCTATGTTTTAATTATATATTATTAAGCCAAGCTCAAGGAGTAAAAGGATGTGCGAATTTTGCAGCGCGAGTAGATGAGACTAGATCTTTCATAAGAACATTGACCATGCATGTACCAATACAGGATCGAAAGGCACCTGACATTGCGGCGGTGCTCGAGCGAGTTGATATGTTATTGTGAGCTTGAAAACGCTCTTCTGGACAATATCCAATGAAGCGAAAGCTATGCGTAATTAATATATTTAATGAGTAGTTTAAAAGCTTACTCCAGTGGCCAATACTACCTTTTACTGCGATAAGATTTCATAGACGGTAAAATTTAACAAATTAAAATGACAAAAAATCACACATGGGCTCAACATATTTCTAATCTCTGCGTATATCATCATTATCATACTTATGATATGAGTTGGATTCAATGAACGAGTCGATCTTTTTCAACATAATTCTGAGGAATTCACAAAATTCAAAGAAGAAGGCATGCTTTCAATATATGCTACAAGATGTTTCCAAGCTTAGAAACCTAGTCAGCTAGAGTATGTAAGGGTCAAAGCACACCAGGGTGATCAAAGGCATTCACATAATTATCCCATCCTCATAGATCGGTCATGTACACTCATCACTTAAGACAATAATTTTTCCAATAAACCAAAATAAAAAGAATATCATTTCTTGTAGTTACATAACTGACTTCTCGTTGTCAGAGCTCTTTTCTCAGCTCATTAAACTAATCGGACAATTAATTTAAGAACCCGAATGAATTGGATTATATGACAAGTAAAAAAAAAGTCTGCAGTATATAGCCCACTCAATCTGGGCTTCGTTTACAAGTTCTCAATCCGACTCCGCGGGATTTACGGCTCATAGAAATTTTGATTAATTGCTTGGACAGAATTACCAAGTCTGGGATTGAAAAGAAATAGGAGCCATCTCAGCAGCTGACATCATTAACATAAATCAAAATCCTTTTTAACCCCGATGAAATTGGTCACATATGGGTTGTGTTACTATTGTTGCTGATGAAGAACTTTGTTTTGAGGGCATGTAAACATTATGAAACCTCAGAAAATATTTAAAAAAAAACACTCACACACTATAGTGTAAGGTCAGTTTGAAATGAATGTGGATAGAGACCAGTATATGTGTACATACCATGCTGAGAAGGGTCAAATTACAAATAATTTTCCCGACTTCGGTCTGGTGCATGGCTGGATACCCCAGGGAACCAAGCAAATGCAATAAAAAATAAAAGGAAACAAATAACAATGGGGTTAAAGCAGACATCGTCTATTTGCCCAACGTGCCAGAACCCAGAATCATACAGAATACAAAGTGACTGTGAAATTAGCTTTTTCCACCTGAATGTGTTTTCGTTCAAGGCGAAGAAATGAGTTCCTTCGGGAACAATGAAAAAGAAGCAAGAGGATTCTTAAGAGTGGCGGCGGCTACAGTTATGTGCTAATTGACTTTTTATGGGTTTAAGTGGTCAAGTATTTGCCAGTTTAAGGCACGCCCAACAGAAATGCATGATTGATGTGTTGATAAACAGAAATTAAGTTTATTTGTACGATGATGGTCAGTTCAAGTCAGGCATTTACATGGTAGCTCTCTAGAAAACGTGTAATTATTGTTTCGTCCCAACAAAAAAAAAATAATAATAATTATGATAGGTAACGAGTACCACACCCATCAGCATAACAAAAAATATTCCATCTCCCGGGCTACTGTGAAACAAAATCTTTGTCGATAGCCGTGCAGGGAGTCTCTTAAAGTTGCCTCAAAATCACAGGGAGAGCAGCAGAGATTAAACCACTGATTTCCTTCACATAAAAGGCGTGTGTTCAAAAATAAACTAAAACGTTCCATGTAGATGAAACCTCAATGGAAAAAGTTTCACTTTGAATCGATGCCCACATTCTGGATTTTGGTCTTCCGTATACTGTATCTCCCCCAAACGATCTCTAACTTTTGAATTAAATTACCACAGTCGAATTACCATGGCCAATGTAAAGTACATTCAATGGTTGAGATAATTGGAAAAGTCCAAACATCTAATGTAGGTCAGTCAAGAAAAATTCACCTTACGATCCCGCTAATGGTAATTCTCTTAATTAGGACTGTTTATAGCTGTGTTCGACACATTGTTATGAGAAGAAGGCTGAGAACAGAGTGAAAATCAAGAAAACCTTTTGAAAGACTCATTAAACGTGCTCAACTCTGTTGCGAGGAAGTAAAGTCGACTAAATTACAGATCTTACATACGTGCATATGTAAAAATATTCAAATACGTGCACTGAAACACCCTCAAATTTAAACGTTGTTTCCACGTCACGATGCACTCTTCTACACATAGTTCCTGAATTAACAATTTCTCACAGCGTCCTGCATTGGGGATGAGCTTATTTATAAGTAATAGAAGGAACCCTTCTTGTTTTAAGACTTATAAATGGTAAACGAGGGTAAAGGTGGAATTCTCTCATTAACCCTTCAGGCCTATGTCGTGTTAGAATCTATTTTACTGTTAAACATTAGTAAACGTCGCCTGCAGCTTTAATGGTGCGAAGTTCCATATGGGACTCATCAGTAGAAAACTGATGTTTCTCAGCGCAATTATGGGATGTCGGTTGTCATTTTCTTGATACTTGGCAGATGGTGAAAGGTGAAACGTATGACACATACATAAATAATATATACATCTTAATAACCGGGATTTTTTTTTTTTTTACTCTAATTTTCATGGAAAATTTCTCGGAAATGGATTTAAATTATGTGAAAGAGGTGCTCTTCGTTTTATGGAGTCTACTAAATTATCATTTTCAATTTCGGTTTTAATGACATTTCCAGATATTGTTGCCTGTGTTGCTGTTGGGTCTCATTTGCTTGAAAAATTGCATTTTTTATTTAATTCAATTCATTTATTTATTTAGAGAATGATATTTGTTCGAGAAGGAATTTATTTATATTCTCCTTCTTTCTCGAATAAATATAAGTTTACCCCGGTAAAAAATCCTAAAGAGTAATCTCTACTTTTATTTAGAGAATAATGTACGCCAAATTTACAATCTTATCAAATGCATAGTAGTATATAATTAGAAGAAGCTGTTAAAACAATTTTAATAAAATGATTGACAATAAGTTAACACAAATGCAAGGATAGATTGATAAGTCCACAGAATGACGGGAAAGATGATTAAAAAAACGAACAGTATTATTTTTCATTTTTAATATATGATCCCTTAACTCTAATATATTTTTAAGACCTATCAATTAGCTTACTTATTAATACCCTTGAAAAAAAAATGTGTTCCCCTTCGACTCAAAATAGGTCGAAATCGCACACTTCATCAACCCCCAAACTTCTTCCCTTGAAACTCATTTTCCATCTTTAGAGCCAAATAATACTCATACGGGGCCAGGACTTGGGAGTGTGGTTGAGTATTTGGAATGTAATCCATATTTCCGAAGGTCAGCCAACAAAAACTTCACTCATGTTCACGGGCGCATTATCGTGTAAAAGGAACACACCTATGCTCGATTTACCTATTATTTTCTCTTTGCTAGCCTCTTTCAATCATCCCAGAAGCCCAATCCCAGTGTAGTATTTATCACTTAATCTCCGTTCATAACCCGACACAAAATGTCATCCTTGTCGTCACCACAGAAGTCCAGGAACTCGCGTGCACACTCGACGCGGTGATGTTTTCGGAGCGGTAGGGCGTGAATATGCTCGGCAGTAGCGAGAAAACTTACATCTAGATGTGCAAAACCTTACAAAAACGCGGTCCAACTAAAATGAGCTAATAACCCTCTAATAGAAAGCTCTACACATTCTCACTCTCTCTTGCTGAAGTATGCCATATAAATTCTTCGCAATGATAGCTTTCTTTGGTTGAATAAAAAGTTAAAGATCTTTCAAAAAGTGATCCGGGATCATATACAGATTTTCATATCTAATTGTAAGTTGTCTCAGGCAGTAAGCACCCATTTTGTGCCGTCTTTGTTCATGCCAAAGTTATTAACGAGTGCTTCCAAGATGGTTGTAGGTGCAATTCCAAGCTGCAAGCTGATTCTTCTTTAAATGGTCATTTCCAAGTACAAGTTTTTCATCTTTTTCCACATTTTCTACTGATGCTGCAGAGACAGGCCGTCAAGAGCAGGGGGATTATACCACTAATAAATCATGGTTTTCTTAGGGCAAGAGTCACAGTAAAACAGTGATTGAACAGTGGGGGTTTTGGTTTTGCTTTGTTTGGAATTTTATAACGGTACAATACAAAATTTCTCCATGCTTGAAGTTGTCTTCCCGATTGCCTTACTAGTTAGGCGATATCTTCTAGGTTACTAATCCGACTGAGTTGAAACTTAGTATATATACTCATAATGAGTTGCACAATAGAACTCACCTGCACTGCACTCACCTGCAACTCCCACCCTCCCACCGCTCCTTCTCCACTATTCTGCAAACTTATTTTTCTCCTCTCGCAAATGTAGCAGTAGGTACTCAAATCAAAACAGAAAAAATACAAATAGAAAATCATATCGATTAAAACTGATTCTTAAAAGCACTTAAGCTGCTCATACACAATATGCACTAGCATGCGGCAAACTGTTCCATGTACGCACAATTTTCAAAAAGCAATCACACTTCTCAGGAAATTTTGAAAACGTCGCATGTTAGCACGTCCTGCATATCTCATAATAAGAGGAACTTTCATACCATACGTTAATAGAACCAAAGAGACTGGTCATTGTATAGTATTCATTAATATATTCCGTACCCAGTACGATATGATCACGTGATAATCCGTGGTCTGTTAATTGCTATATATGTCATGATTGCATGACGATTACGCGTAATTGTACCTTCCTGCATGGACATTTATTTCATATTACTGCCCCTGGCAATCTACAAAATTGCGTTTAATAGAGGGGTCCAGTAAATACCTAAACATTAACATTTAAGAAGAAACATTTGACTCAAATTTCAAATTACGAAAAGGAAACTAACACGATATTCAAAGGTCCACCTTGAAAATAGATCAATTTTCCCAAATGAATCAATATAATCACAATATTTCAGTCAAGAATTGAAATCATCGTAAGTCATTCGAGCTTCTCTTTCAAGTGTGTGTGTTTCTTAGAGTAGTTCCACCATATATTTCTATATAGGCATTGGAAATTGGTGTGATGCGGCAAATGGTGGCTATTCAATGCCGAATTATGAACTTTAGCATATGATAAAGCATCATTTATTCGAGCTATATAGTAAATAAATCCACTACATCTGCAGTATAATTACTTGCGAACATATTGATTTTAAAATGGAGTATATATTAGTAAAAGCATCAATATAATAACGGCCCTAAGACTGATCCTATTGAGACCTCAAAATTGGTATTCAGGATAACAGAATAAAACTCAGTCAACAAGATAATCAAAATAGCATTTGTGGATAAGATGAAGACTTAAATAGCAACGGACATTCGTTTCACTGCTTCGATTGTCACTACCAGCTTTCTGTACATAGAGTATGCAAAGATTTTTATAAAATTTAGTTGACTGCTCTCTCTATGTTCCTTTGCAATTAAGAGGTTTTTCCACTTCTAAAACTTTGGTGAGAACTTGGGATCAAATTTGTAATGATTCTAGTTATAATTAACAAAGCGTATACATAACATAAACATTTTTCTTTTTAACGGAAACGCGTATACTGCTAATCTTGAAGCATTTACATATATTGCCCAAATGAAAAACTCTAATTTGGTTCAAAATAGAAGGCCTACTGTTAGCACGAATAACCTTTAAAAAAAACTGTGTGACGGGACTAGCTGAATAAATCACTACTTTGGATTTTACCTCTATAGTTTAAATTTACATAAATATTTCTTAATGCTAAGACCAGTAAAGACCCTTGGGGTGCGTGTCCAGTGCAAGGCATTGAAAGAATGACTTGCTACTGGCGATAAATTCCCTTTTATACTTTTAGATGATACAGTTCTTGGTATGTGAAAATGTGCTGAGTTATGTTGTGATGCTGCCTTGTCAGGTATAAAGTTTTGGCTGTTACAACTGTTAATATTTACGGAAGCAAGAACTAAAACTCAAGACAGAAAATCTGTATTACCTTCTTACTTTGAACTGGATAGACGTAATCAATGTGCTTGGGCAATATTTTTTCAGACCATGTGCATGAAATTATCTACAGACACATCGAACGAAGATTAATACACCTACTGCGAACTGATGAGGGATTACATCTTACATGCCTGACAACTTCATATCTATTTTGCCTAATCCAAGCGTCATTTACCTTTTTCCATTTTGAAGACCCCGAATTTTCTAAGTCTATATCATTCTGAAGAGGGCTTTGTAGTACGATTGTCGTTATTGTTGTGCAAAAGATACTCTTCACAACCGTAAGCACATTCCATTTCATTCATGTAATAGGTATCGAGATTGAAGTGGAGTCAGTCCAAAAAATCAACTCGTGATGTGTTTCCAATATTAATGTCAATACAATATCAATTAAAATCTTCCTTTCTTGCATTTGTAGTAGGTAAGAATCATAAATTTCGTTAATGTACATACATACATAGACAAATTCAATTACAAAAAGTCATCTCTCATGAAAAAATAGGCAAAGGATTTCTCACTTCTTCAAATCCTTCACTTCGTCAAGTCCGATATGTGAATCGATGAATATGTCTTATCTATTTCAAAAATGTTAAATCAAATCTGAATTTTGGATAGCGTTTTGGTTAGATTTTACTTTCAGTTGGAATTGGCACTTTACTACAAAAGAGACTATAAACGAATCTCAATCTCTCTTGGAGAATACGAAATTAAACAACAACGGAGAAATAAAATTGAAATAAACAGAGGCGCATCAGTGTGTGGTGTAATGGATAGCACATGTTTCTATGCGCATAAATTCAAGACCAACTGGAATTCACCTAGATATGTTAAGCATTCTTCTGATAATCGAGGTTTTAAGTAAAAACCATTTGGGATGCTTTTTATAATGCTCGAATGATATCTTATATGGTGATTCTCAAGAAACAAATTAATTTGTTCATCTTCAAATCCCAGGAAGAGTTGAATTCAATAGAAGATAAGAACTTAAAGTCGATACCAAGTATGCTCATTTCTGATAATCTTTAACAAACCCCTAAAATAATTTAATTTGTTCTGACTATCAGTACACAGGATGGTCCGTCAACTGTGTAAAAACATACATATATCCGTTAATCATAGATAGCTAAGTTACTCAAGCACTCAAAGCACTCAAAAAGTATAGGATATGATGGTAGGGAATTGATAATGGTTTAAAATATACAAGTTGGTCATTTTTAACAGATAGAACTACAAATTTTTCCTCTATGCTATGCAAATCTGACGTGTAGCTCGAAAAACAACTCCATCAACTGTAACTCCATCACACTAATACCTCCGCAAACCTTTCCTTCTACAAATTTAAAAGGGCAGACACATTAGATATGCTGATGTCACATTTTCCTTAATTTCAGTTGACAGAATTTCAGAAAATTGAAACTCAGTATTGAATGGCACAGTTACTGAACCTCAAAAACTGAATTTTAGTTTATCCAGTAGAGCAGCGGTTTTCATTGAGTAATAACCAATGTACCTTGTGTTATTAGTCGAAAAATTTAATTTTTTGTTGGTATTAAAAACGGACTAATGGAGTAACAGACGCATATAGTCGACATTATACGTTCTACAAACAGTCTCTTTTTTCTGTACCCGATATGACTCTCTCCGTCTCGAACATTTTCACAAAACCATTTCAATTTGTGCTTGCGCCACTGACAATTCAGGGAATATAAATCAATGAAAAATCTGAAATGTGACAGGATTCTAAAGTTAGACTGAAAAAAATGATTAGTTAAAACGACAAATCACAATTAGAAATTCCTGTAAATTAATTTGGAAAAACAATTAGTGATTAATAAAATTGTAAGTGTTAATTAGTTGCAATTACTAATTAGAATTAGTTGATTTGCCTTTAGTTGTTTTGGAAAATACTTCAGTTGTAGCTTCGAATTCAATTAGTTAAGTTCACCAATATTTGATGATAAATTAACTAATCATATTTCAGAAGACATGTTAGTAAAATCAACATATAAAATTATGAATTTTTTTTGCAGAAACAACGAAACTGTTTTCTAATTTTTAAGAATATGATTTGTTATATTAGCGAATTTATGCAATTAATAAATTCAACAAAAATGAATTGATAGATTTTTTTTCATACGATGTAACCTCACAATTTTCTAAATTAACGAATTACATTAGTTGATATGAATAATATAATTTTCGCATAACTTAAATTTTAAATCACTGCATCATTAATATTTATTTTTATACCCTAGATGTAATCTCATAGGTCATACTGAATTTATCATTTCGCTGGTAACGCGTACTACTGATAAAGGAAAAATGGATTGGATACCCACGCATAATTGTTATTTTGATTTTTGCATATCTGTCTGTTTGTCTGTCTATCCGTTCGTCTATGGCGTTTTCAAAAAACTGATAACTATAATTTCATTAATGGAAGAAATCTTGAATCCCGTAGTGTTGTCATACAAAATTTACAATATTTTAAGTGTTCTGGGAAAACGTTTAGGGCCAATTTGTTCTTGTATTGAGAAATTACCTGCAAAATGAATCATAACCATTTTTACTGTCTCTTCATCATTCTAGCATTGAGCATTTGAGCATAACTCAAAACCATTAAATTAAACTAATATATTTGTTGAATTGAAAAATCTGAACATTTCTTTTGACACATCTTTTTTCATTTTGAATTTCGTTTGGACATATTAAAACCCAATTCGTAATTTAGACTTATACATTCGATGAAGCAATAAATCAGAAATTTATGCTTCATATAATTCACACTTAGAACTTATACTAAGTGTATATATGGGGTTTGCGTAATATTTTCTTCAGCATCTAAAGTAGACAGAATCTCTCAGTCGTACTAATGATTACATATAAAGTTTTTGCCCATACAGAACACTTTTTTTCCACTTTATTAAAAATATTGTCAGTCGGGCAGATAATAAAATCATATAATAATAATAATTACAACTAAAAAATTAGTTGAACTTTCCAATTTCATAACATATTTTAACCAATTCGATTAGTTGATTATTAATGTCTTCAAACTAATGTTTCAGTTATTTTAAATAGTGCGGTATGCAAAATCAACCAATCAATTAGTTAATTTGGAGAATTGAATTTGTTGAAAGAGCAATATTAATTAGTCGATTGTTCTAATAAGTGCTTCTAAAGACTAGATTAAACAACGACTGTTTTAGCTGATATCTCTATTTTTTCGAAATTTATTATATAAAAATTAGTCAATTTAACAAAATGGTTAGTTGAAAAAACAAAAGAGGTTCACGAAATTCCGAAAGATTATCAAAACTAACTGAACAATTAGTTGAATTCAAAATCAACTGATATTATTAGTTGATGAAAGAAATTCATTGGCGTAAAGCAACTAATCTTGTTTTTTTAGTGTACAAGGCTTTACAAAATTTACCAAACTGAAGAAATTCAGCAAAGTCAAAATTTAAGTAAACAGATAACTGAAGAAACGGAAACGCGTTCCGCATTTTTTCAGCAAAACTGAATCTCAGTTAACAGTGTAAAGGGCGCATGTGATTACGTGTATTTCGGTTTTTTTTTATTTTAGTTTTTTTTTAGAAATTCAGTAATATGAATTTCACGTGTTTCATCAATTCGAGTAAACATCTTTTCCCTTTAAATTATTAATTATTAAAACAAGCAAAAATTTAAAATTTTTCAACTTAAGGGGAAGGCACCGTCGAGAGGCACGAAAAATGCATGAACTGTGGAGATTTTTTTTTATACATCAAATAAATAATTTTTATTCTTCTATCAATGAAGAGTAAATTCCACTTTTATTTATACAAAAAAATATCCAAAATGGCGGCTCCAGCTCCCATCAAACAAAACCGTGCATGGCGTGCTTTGGTCTTTGTGGGGCGCTGCACAGATCTACCGATTCATCCAAAACAAGTAGGTTGAAAATGATGAAACTAGATAAATTTGGGGGGTTACCTTTTGTTTAAAAAAAAAAAAACTCTGAATAACAAAATGTTACCTGTTTGAAAAAAAACTAACTTTTTTCCGTTTTTTTTCCTTGCTTCAACGGCCGAAAAAAAATTTGTAAATAAATTTTTGACAAAAATCACTTCCTGATGGCCGCGAAAATTGAATTTCCTTTCAATTGCGCAGAGATTCATGTGAATCGGTTCATCCGTTGAAGATGTAGAGCGCCCCGCGCTCTGAAAAATGTTGTTCCCTGAAAAACTCATATAAAGTTGAACGTTATAAAAAATATTTGACAGCTTACTTCAGCTATTCCAGTACCGCACAGAAGCCCTTTTCTTCCTCCAAGAACTGATTGTGCTGAATCTGAAGGTTATCAGTTTTCCGAAATTAATGCGGGTACCTCAGGTAGCGAGAAAAGGTCTCCCCGGAAAGCGCGCTCCGAGCGCCTAAGATACCTGTTTTTCAGCCGGCGGCGGACAGTTCCGCTCTCAACAGACTGTGAATTCTATAATACTTTATACATATATGAAAATATCCTTTTACCCACATGTTCTAAACAGTTTAAGAATGATAATTATGTAATTAAAAAAATCGAATTTTCCATCGTCATGGCGGTAACCTGCCCTTAAGTTCTTTTTAACCGAAGAAAATACTTGCAATCACCCAAAAATTTTGGCACTATAAATTGTCCAAACAGTTTGGCTTGGTAATATCCTCGATTAGGGCAAAGCGAACCAAGTCGAATTCAATGCTTCTAAGACTTAAACCTGTTTCATCTATTTAAAACAAGATCATCACTTAACCATTCCCATTTCTTTTGATGGAGCATTAATTTCCGATTTACCGTCAGTACGAATTCTTAGCACTAATATTTCCAATAAGTTAATCTGGATAGATTATATTTTCTCAGTTGCCAAAGAAGCATTAAAATTTCTTGGATATCCTGGAAATATCTTAGCCCATCGAATGTAGCACTCCTCTACAAGCCTTATATCAGATGTAGAATGGAATACAATTCTCATAAGAGAGCATTCAAGCTTATAACGATCTGGCAATAACTTATCATATCCACTGACTCGATAACCGCCACAATGTTAGAGGGCTTTCGCTGGCCAGCGGGAATTATGTCAAGCGCCTGCCAGGAGATGCGCTTCCACAACCTAGCCAGAAAATATCTTTTTCGAAGCGCCCTTTAATCTTTGCGGAAGCAGATCTCATTGATGAAATTAAGCTTAGTCGTTTTTTGTTATTAAAAGATGAACCATATGCATCTGAAAGCGCAGCAGAAGTTTCAATATTTTTCAACGACCTCTCTTACCATAACCTCGGTCGGTTTTTTTTTTTTTGTTTTTTTTTTTAATGACTCATATGAATCTGAAAACGCAGCAGAATTGTCATTATTTAGTAGGAAGTGTGCGGTTAATTAAAATTTAAATTAATTTAAAAGAAAATGGAGCAGGATTCTGAATAAAACTGAAATTTTTAATAAAGCCAATATCTTAATTCCATCTGTATTCCCTATTAGCGCCCCAAGAGTGCTACCCTACAAGTTCTCCGAGAGTGTTACCCTACAACCGCTCCTAGTGAGCTTCCCAAGAATTTGCAGTTGAGCGCTTCCCTCTGCGGAGATGGTCACGTTAAAACGATATGAACAAGGATACGGTGTGGAAGCTCTGTGGTCTTCCAAAGAATCGTTCTTGCATTCCTTTTTGTGCGATTCCATTTCCCGTTGGGTAATTTATCGCTACGTGCATGGTCAATATTCTAATAAAATATCGAGCCTGATCCTATGTATACCTAGATTGATTTCTGCGTGCAATACTCGCGCTAAAAGCTGTGCAAACCGTTTTACCCTTTAAAATAATTTCGTCCGTACAGTAAAATTTCGTGAGGCTTTTTTATTCCGAAATGTGCGAATGTGGAACAGTGTACCATCTTTTCTCTGCCTTACAATTTGCGATGATTCAAGAGTGAAACACATCAACACCTCCGCCACTCTCCTCATTTCCCTTAATCATTTCCTTATCTCCTTTCTGCCTTACTGCTGAGCTTTGCATCATAGGGTATCCTTTGAGCTTGACGAAATAATATAGGTTTATATAAAAAAACAATAAGACCATTTTATGATGAAAAAAATTAAAAATCCTGAAGATCTAATTTTAGCATCTTGCAACGTGCACAAAATATGTACATATATGAATCTTACGTACGGCGAACATCTAATCATGTTGACAAAACATAAACAAAATGAAGAGATTCGGATAAGTCGATTTCTCCAAGGATAAGGCTATAAACAGTAAATAGTACCTACTTGGTCATAGAATATTTTATAAGTATTTCTATGGTCAGTTACTTTAATGCCAAAATGTAACACTACAATCGTAAAAACCTTCTACCGATCCGACAATATATCTAGACATATCTCGGGCACGGCGAGAATATCTATTAAATTAAAGGCATCGACCACAGACACTTTACTCTGCCCACCACACCACTGCTCTCACAGCAATCGAGATATTTGCGTATTTCAATGGATATGAAGAACAAACGTAGATCTACCTTATAACTCTATCTATTAAGTGGTCCGGCACCGGTGCTGCGCTGCAGGTACCGGCGCGATAGTGCTAGTAAACAGAACGCTTTTATCTCTTGATAACTTTTCAATGCAACTTCTTTCATGCGATTTTGTCTCGATTGCTAAATCTTTTATTAAACTTTCAATACGAATTCCAATCCAATCCAACCGAATTTTTCCCACATCACAATTCAACTTTCTTCCCTTCCACTGATCTTGCGCATTGTGAGTTATTAATTTCTTGGAAAATAAGTTCCACACTCGCATGATATATTCCACAAACTGGAATTGTAGTATTTCCCATATAGCGTGCGAGACGTAAATTATAAAAATGTTCTAGCAGCAATTTTCTATCTAAAGGCAAGGCTGTCGCTGTCGTTGCAAGCGGAGGACTTGGATTGGATTTCGTATACCTCATGACCATGAGACTCCTCCATCCCATCCAGATCTCAGAATAACAATTATACCAAAACCAAACAAGAAACAACCAGATAGCTGCTAGCAGCTAGACGCATGATGGTTTGGAAAGAAGCGACAAACAGACCAAAAGACGAGGCAATCGCATGGGATGCCATCATCAGTTCTGAATTCGAAGTAGCTTCGTATAGACGTGTTTCACATGAGTTCAGAAAAGCGCTTGAAATTCGAATTTTAAATTCGAAATATTTTACGAGTAACGCTCCGGAGTGATCGTAACATACGCTACAGATCTGTCAATCTCACGTGCGATTTCATAAATATCTTTGTAAAAAAAAAAAAATAATCTTTAATTATAGAAATGTACGTGGACGTCGTCTACATACAATTTTTTAACTCCTTAATCTCCCGGCTTCAATGGTGAAAGAATTCGTTTATTTACCCCGGTGATGGTGCGGTGTTTAGATTTAGTGTCGATGTCAACTAGTGTTTAAGGATATCACAAAATATATAAAAAGGAAAAGTTTGCAAAAAAAAAAGAATAATTGTTGTCACTTCCCAACAAAAAGAAGGGGAGACGAAAAAGTGTGTTCAAATGTTTAATTTGGTTGTGTCAAAGTGTGTATAGTTTTAATGGTGTAGAAAGAGGGTGGCTAACGCATGGTAATTAATTGGATTATGATATGCATACATGCACCGAACATCAGGCACGATAACATCTTACATCGGGCTCATACAAATTTTGGATAATTAGGTCTAAAATTGTTAAGAGTTGAGCTGTTCACTTCACATCACTTGGAAAAATTAATTGAATACTAAAGGTAGGAATTAGAGAGAGAATATAGTTTTTGCACGTACTTTCATAGGTAATAATCTGTTTTATGTACCTACCTACCTGCCACTTAAGAAAGTTGAAATTCTGGAGAAAAGTTTTATCTGCGCGTCCTTGAATTACGAATTCGTTAAAGTTGTTTCACTCAGTTTCTGCTATCAATTTGTAGAAAAATGTTGAGAAATCCTTATATTTTTCTATCTTGATTCTATTTTGGTAAACAACCAGTGAAAACGATAGCCAATCAGACAATAAATGTAAGACACGTTGTAGAATTTGACGCGGGATTTCTATTGTCCTACATGCCTTTTTGGTTTGAATTTGTTTTTGAAGTTAATTTATCCACAATAATGATGTTAATTGTTCTCATAAAAAAACTTCTCCGTAAATTTAAAAGATTTCCGCTATCTAAAAGTTTAGTGAATATTAGAATGCAAACAGTAGGTATAGATTTTTTCTCAAGAAGACCAATAGATCTTTCAGAGTTAAATGAGAGGCACAACAAATCCGCATATCTCATCCCAAAAACGCAAACCGAAAAAGTGAATTAACTCAGTTTTGAATCAAATCTTTGCATCCATGTATTGCGAAAACTTAGAAAATACTTAAATAGTTTTTTTGTGGAAAATTGTAAGGGCCTTATTCACCAAATAAAAGTAAATTAATTTTCAGTTAAATCTAATCATCAACCACACTTACCGAGTCGATTTAATAAAAATTTAATTTTAATTTTAAGTGAGGCTTTACCCTCTCTGAAATAAATTTAATTTCGTTATCAGCTGATTGAAGTGTCATGCAGTCAAATGACATATTTTTAATAGCGCTGTTAGAAAATTTGAAGTAGCGAAAATTTAACTGTTTAGTTATAAGCCGATATCAGTAAATAGAAGCACCGTTTTTAGTTTCAAATGGATTAAAAAGTGAATACAAATTACTTTAATCTTAATTACTAGTGCTATGGAAGAAATAAGACCATCGGAAGCAAGAGACGATAATGAATCTTCAGATGAAGAATTTATTGTGTTATCAGAGAATCGCAGTACATACCGTTATAGCCGAAGAGGAGAATAATTAGAGAAAGGCCAAATTAATTCCTAAAATACGATGCCGAATCTTTCTAATGTAGATTCAGACTACCGAAAAGTTTTGTAAGGAAAATGGTGGGAAAATTGAAAAGAAAACCATAGTTTCAAATAAAATAAGGAAGGAAATAATCCAGTTTCTGTAAAAGACCAAGTATACCTAATTATTGCCCGTAGATATTATCATAGATGGCACAAGAACTAGATGTCGCATGGCATACTAAAACAGAGTATACAGATTGTGAAATGGGTAATGTATTCTGGAATGGACCATAACATATTTTAGAGCATGCCAAAAGCAAATATTTTTATAATAGCAGTTTTGTAAACATTTAACCGACCTCCTCAATACTTCAGATACGAAAAAATATGAATCACTCGACGCATACATCATTTTAAATCTTGTGGTCCATTCCGGAATGGACCACCCAGCCATATAAATTTTGTATACTTTTTTGGTGCTATATGCGACATCTAGTTCTTGTGCCATCTTTGATATTATGCAACAGGGAGTTTCCAAATAATTAATGGAGATTTGTTTGGCCTTTCTAAACCTACCATAAGCAGAATAATTCTAAGGGTGTCAAAAAGCCATTTCATGATTAGGAGAAGAATATATTCGTATGCCTGAAACCGAAGAAGAATGTAATTGTAAAATTGTTTTTTCTAAAGGCACGTCAACAAATAAACAAATAAATAGTACATCAAATAATTTGCGTTAACTTTTTAAATAATATTTAAATTTCATCAACTGTCACTTGTTAAATTCGCAAATCTCCCAGCTGATAGTTCTAAATTTTCGGAATTTTTTTAATTTATTAAGGTTGGTGAATAGCTACAAAAATTTAATTACAGTCCCTCAATAATAATTAAATTAAAATATGTAAATATGTATTAAATGGCTTGGTGAATACGGCCCTTAATGTTTCGTACCTATTTAAGGATTTTCATGTGAAAAATGAAAGATGTGACTTTAAAATGTTTGCTTTCTTTTTGCAACTCTTGACTTTAGTTATCTTGCAACTGTATCTGGACTTGATGTGAAAGTGCTTTACTACCAAAAGGTTCATACATCTGTGAAATGTTTTGTCACTTAGTGAACTTCGTAAAATTCTTTACAATTGTGAATTATTTTGGCTAGTGAATACTAATTTAATATACCTTGAGTGTTTATACATGTAAAGCAAATCTGATGCTAATTGTAATATGACTTCACTATTACCATCAATGCCATAAGAACTGGATATCTCATATACCAGACCAGAGTATACAGATTGTGAAATGTGTAGTGAATTCCGGAATGACCCACAACATCTTTTAGAGTGTGACGAGAGCAAATGTTGCTTTAACAGCAATCTTATGTACATTTGATCGACTTCCTAAGCACGGCAGATTCAAGCAAATTCGAATCAAATGATGTATCCATAATTTGTCATGTTGTGGTCCATTCCGAAATGTACCACCAACCATACAAAATTTTTATATTCTACTCTGGTATTGAATGCGACATATAGTTCTTGTTCCATGTGTACTATTACCCATCATCAGAACAAGTTCCACAGGGATCAGTTATAGATCCTTTTTTATTTTGTGATGTATCGTAAACAAGAGGTTTGGCCGCTATTATTAAGATAGTACGGTGACTTGAAAGATCTCGACATAATTGATAATAGAATAAAGGTGACTACTTTTACTAAATGTTGAGCACAGATTCGTTGTAATAAGGAAGTTATCTTATTTAATTATTCACGTTTCCAAGTCTCGGTGATAAAAAGCCATGTTGGGTTGCAAAATTTAATGACTTACCTATTTAGTCAATGTATGCAAAGAATTTTCAAAACTAAATTATTATGGCACCTACCTTTATTTCCTAGTTTTCAATTTTTTATTAATCTCCAAACCGCAAAGACTACTAATAATAAGTTCACTTAAAATGTTTTGGGAAAGTTCTACCATAATAATTGCAAGTACATATTAGTTATGTTTTGATTTTTAGTTTATCTTCTCTGACTTTAGTAGGATTAAGCTTTTTGAAGAATATAGACTAGGTATCTTTAAAACTACCTGAAATTTCTTTTCCCATTAATCTTCTGTTGATCTACTGTAGGTAGGTACATACACAGTAAAAAATTTTCAGTTGAATTAACACATTTTATAGGGTCACTATAGATCCACTCTATTTTGAAAGTTATTTTAAGTAATGGGTAAAAATCAAAAATGACTCTGAAATTTGTGTTAAATTAAGTAACCAAAAATCCAAAAAAGGAGTTTTTTAACACAAAAATGTAGTTCTAGTGAATATTTATATTTCGTTATATCACCCTTTAAGTGAGTTGTTTTTAGCCAATCTAAGCGTTATTTCAACTTCCAGCTTTGAGTTAAAATAATTTTTCTGATAAAATTAATCTAACTGTTGCATGTGCATTAATTGCATTCACCAGAGTCAAAAGTACCCTATTTTTGGGAGGAAGAAATAAAAGATGCATTCAAATTTGGAGAATTTATTTCTTTAAATTTATCGAATTTTTTTAAAAAGTTATACATCTTAAACTTATGAACATTTTTTCAGTATTAATATTACATTTCAATTCAAATGTTTCTTTTGTAATCAATTGTTCGTAACCAAGCTCTTCCAGGTTTTGTTTCACTCAGAGCAAACATTTTAATTTTCACACGCGACATGTTTATACTTCAGCACCATACAACTGAATGAACAAGAAGCTTGCCAAGCGAAACACGTTGTCCTCTTGCATAGAACTAATTTACACAGCACAGTAAAAATAAAACACACATTGAGTCAATTTGACCTAACTTCTGCGTTAAATAACGTTTAACCAATTTTTCGGGTTATTATGATAAAGACGTGAGTTATTTTGACTCAAATAGGCGTTGTTTGCTTTTTAACTCTTTCGAATATACTTAAAATAACTTTTGAAAACTAATGAAATTCTCGCATATTTCATTAACTCACCTACGCATTTTTCATTTGACTCATTTATTTTTTACCGTGTACGAGTACATAGCTAAATTCACACTTTTCCTTATACTCTCATAGCTTAAGAGCAAGTAAATGATGAATTCCCATATGTAGTTTCGTATAGTCACCCATTTGAACAATTTTGATTTTTGCAGTGGTTTTTCGCATATCTTTCTAGAACGGTTCGTCGGACAATAAAAATTATTATAACCATTTTCATAGGATTTTATATTCTGAAGAACTTTTCTGTACAACAAAAACGTCGTTTTCACAGTATACGTAAAAAACCTAAATTTTTATATGGCAACACCAAGAAGGGATTCCCCGATTTAGTTTATTTTTGAAGTTTTATTTACTATTTTAACGAAAAGCTGTGCACAAAATTTCAGCTCTCTACGTTGAAACGTTCTCAGATAGTGCCCAACGAAGTTTTTATTTGGCAAACCTACGAAGGAGTTGTCGGATTGATCCACTTTCCGAACTTAATTTTACTTTTTTTTTAAAAAGCCAGTGTGACAATGTTCAGCTCTCTAAGTAGACGCGTTCTCGAGTTATCGTGAGGACGGACAGACAGACGGGTGATCAATCCATTTTGCTCTACCATCATTATTTCTATGTGTTACAAATGGACTGATCAACTTAGTACAATTATGATTTCATCATTTGGGTATGGGGAAAATGAGTTGAGGTAGTAGGTAAATCTAGCCTCTTTACGAGCTCGATTCTTAAAAAAAAACTAACTGGACGTCCAATAAAAGGGATGAAAGATACAGAACTAATATTGCTTCGAATACCACGAAATCAGACTAAGCAAGAGTGCCACCTGGACGTATTAGGAATTCAAATATATTAAAATTAAATTTAAGTTAGAGCCATGTCTGAAGCATCGCCTTTAATTTTTGCAAAACTATTATGAATGTGGGTCAAACATATGAAACCCTTTTTAATTTTCAAAAAGTTCTGGGTAAACGTAATGTTTGAGTTTTAGAATATTTTCAAATATCTAATCTTGACGGTCCTGATGGGTTCGATGAGATTTACAAAAGGAGTCACAATTTTTCTAGAAGAAAAATTTTAGTGATGGAATTGTTGTTGTTTTCCAAAATTTGTTTGACAATAAGATTTTGTACATAATTAAAAAAATTCGAAACTTAACGAAAAATTTCCCCTAAATTGCTAATAATCGATAAAAATGTAGGAATCTGAAATACTTTGCTGTAGAATACGCAAAATATGAGTACGCCATTATTTAATACACCTTTCGTCCCTCTACCCTTCATATAATATATATTCACGAAAATAAATTTATATGGAGGTATACAAACTCAAGGTGGTTTTTAAAATCAAACTCGGGGCATCCAATTATTTAGTTCTCTTATCTGAATAGAAAGAAGCTATTTCTGGTGAATATCTGCATCCCACCTCATCAAAATCTAGAAATTTACAACAATTACATTACTGCTATCGAATGGATTACTGACAGATGTGGAGCTGATGACGATCTGATCCTGATGGGAACCTCCCTCAGGTGGGTTGAGGTCGATATCAACGAATCTTTCCTTCCAGTTTTCTCTGCTATTTAATCCACCGTAATTGACGCTCTGAATGAATAGACATAAAGCAAATTAACTTCATCTTGAAATCTTCCAATAGACTGTTGGACTAACTTTTATATCTGATGCCGGGTATACTGCTGTCAGTCGAAGTGAGGTTTCTTTGGTTCCTGAGGTCTCTCATCATCCTGCACTTGTAATTTTATATAATAACATTCCACCTGAGCCTAGCATAGTTTTCACCCATTTTTATACTTTTGACTTTCGTAAAGCAGACCTTTCGCTGCTGTATAACATTTTATCAACTGGCCTGTGGCGGTCAATGAAAGTGATATTAATGAATCTATTCACAAATTTTACAAGATAATTTTTAATGGCTTTATATTATCAACGTCATATATTTGTAAAAAAAAATGGACCTAGGTCCCCTCCTTGGTATAATGATGAAATTAGAAGGACGCGTAACCTACGAAAGAAAGCGTGGTTGAGATATAATTTATCTAAAAATATGACTGAATGCAATGAATTTGCTAGTCTGCAGAGAAGAAGTTGCATTTATTAATTATTTACATTAAGTTCAAGTAGAGATGGAACCTAGAAAGTTTTGGACTTCTATCAACATGCAGCGGAGCTCTGATGGCTAGCCATCTCAAATGAAATATAAATGTACACACTAGTTCCGATCTCAACATTATCTGCTGTTTCTTTGCTGAATTCATTAGTACTACCTTTACCCATCATGGTGAAGTAATCGATGAGCCCTATATTAGTTCTATTCTTTCGTCTTCAGGAGTGGTGCTTGGCCTTAGTGACCTTAAAAAATCTGAAGATGTTTTACTTGAGTATATTGCCAAACTCGATTCCTAGTTCAATGCCGGCCCTGATAGAGGCCGACCCTTCTGTCTTTTTAAAATATTGCGGGCGTAATCTTTTAAATCCCTTGTTACATCTGTTTAATTCGTCTCTGCGGATCGGTATATTCCCATTATAGTTGAAGTTATCCTATAAAGATACAAAAACGGCAGAAAAGATGAAATAGAGCTAATTGTAGGAATATTACCCAGTTGTCTGTCATTCCGAATCTATTTAAAGCAATTGTATGTGATGATGATTACTTTCACTGAAAACATTTACTAACTACAAGATAACATAGTTTTGTGAAGAAGCCATCAACTTCCACTAAGCTGGTTGAATTTAAATCGGTTTATTTCAACTCTATGGAAAATAGAAACCAAGTTGCCGCGTGTATCTTCATCGACTTGCTCTTTAAGCTTGATGTTCTCAGATTTCCTATTTCTTCAATTAAATCGCTAGAGTCATATTTATCAAATATGATCCAGCAAGTTCTGTTTAGGTAGGCTGTCTCTTGCGAAATACCTGTACCTTCTGGTGTTCTTGAAAGTAGCCATCTTGGTCCACTGCTTTTCATCTTATACATATATAACCGATTTACGAAACGTTATGATATATGCTGACGATGCCTAAATTTTTAAGGTGGTCGATAACTCTATTGTTTGTCACACTTTGCAATCAGAGATTCACAGTTTCTTCATTTGGTGTAATAAAAATGGTATATACCTAAATATTAAAAGTGTAAAGCCGTTACCTTGACCCGTAAAAATTATTCACTTCTGACTACATACCTTATCAATGGTATCACTCTTGACAAAACCAATGAAGTCAAAGACCTGGGTATACCTTTAAACAACAAACTTAGCTTTTTACCACATATTGACAAGACAATCAATAAAGTTTATGCCACAATTGAGTTGAGTTCCTCATTTTACTGATCCTTTTACTTTAAGGACCTTGTATTTAGCTTTTGTGCAACCTGTTTGGTGTCCTTTTTATGATACTCATCTAAAGCGCTTGGAATCTATACAGAAAAGATTTATTCGATTCGCAATTAGACGTCTCCCATGGGATAATCCTCTTACGCTTCCTTCTTATGAGCAGAGATTAAATCTTGTTAAGCTACCTATACGCTCACTAAAAGAAATGAGGTAACTAAGGTAGTTTTCTTGTTTCAAATAATTACTGGGGTCTACGACCTCCTGAGCTCTTATCTAAAATTAACCTCAATATTTGCCACGAACTTCGAGGAATGAATCATATAACCTGTTGCAAGTACCTCATCATCGCATCAATTACGGTTATAATGAACGTATTTGATGTTGAGAGCCTTCAATGACCACCAGACTTCATTGATTTTGACTTAACTCCGACAAAGCTGAAAAGTGCTTTACAAATAAACCTAATTTCTTGTGTTTTTGTTTCGCTTCTGTACAGAACTTTTCTCTTTTTACTATTTTCTAATTGAAATTTTTGTATTTTTTCGCTTTTATATATTTAGAATTGTATTTTGTCTTTAACAGAGCCAAATAAATAAATAACAATTCATTTACCAATTTCTATAAATGGTAGCGACCTTAAAAGATATATTTAAAATAATAAAAAATTAAGCATATTCAAATAGTATCAAGAAGAAATTTGAAAAAGAGTAGTTTAGTCCATATACCCCTACTCCTGATAGCCCAGTTTACGAATATTTATAACAAAAAAATTAAACCCGATTCTTTTCATTCTATTAACAAAATAAATAAATAAATCCACAAAAAGATTCTTTCTGCTATTAATATTGACCATTTCCAATAACGTTTCATAGAAAAGATGTTTATTTTTCCTTTGTTAATTCTTATTGCAATTATATTTGAAAAGAAACAAACTTAAGGAGCAAATAATAATAAATAATAATTGCTAAAATTTAACAGCATTAGTTTGTCAAAAATAATTCTTGAAGTTCCACCTCTGAGGAAAACGAAACACGGCTATTTTACGATACTTCGACCACCTTTTTGAAGCGACGTCGCCGATTTGGCTTAAATTTTGGCAGCTTGTTAATTAGGTACATATCATAACAATTTAAATATTTTCCCGATTTTAATGATCTAAAGCCTTTTGGCAAGGATATATTTTTGATTTCTCTCAGACTATCCTCACTAAAATAGTTATGGTACGTGAACCCAAGAAGATCCAAAGTTAAAATTATTACAGATTGTTCCTTAGATTTAGGCCTTTCCAGCTATGGAAAAAGCCGAATATCACATATCCAATCAAGGATTTTTTCAAGTGGACAGTCCTTATTCTCGAATACAATTTATTTTATCCACCGGCGAGTCCAAGACACTGTAGATAATTAAAATCAGCAGAATTTTTGAAGTTAGATCGTAAGGGCATTGTTTTTTTTTCCATTTTCAAAGAGCTGCAACTTTCATAATATTCCTAACTTCTCTTCAAAAAGTTGTTCGGGAGGTGATTGAATGACTCTATAGTAACTTCTTACTTACACTAATGCCATCTCTGGATAAGTTAACACATAACAGATACCTACACAAAGTTTCATACAAAAAGTTGATAGGTTGTTCCACTATTAATTATTGCTCAATTTTTAAACAAATTTTGATCGCCCTTAATTCTAATCAAAGAGCAACGATAAAATTCTAAAAACTCAATTTCAATGTATATATGTATAAATATATATTTAATTGTAATGGAATGCAAACAGTAAGAGTTATTTTGTGTATCTATACAACAAAAAAACTGGAAAATCATAAATCATTATATGTATACGGCAAGCTACTACATATTATGTATACGACTGTACGTTTCACACTTAGAACCGTATCTGCATTTAAAATGTAGATATCTCGAAAAGGCTTTTAAGCGACATGGCCTGTAACCGCCATAAATATAATCAGCGAATAAATTAACACTTGAAAAAAACAAAAATTGAAAACAGGGATTATAATTATTCAGTCCCACTGGCCTATGACACCCATCTTTTTACCAGCGAATGACTTCTATCCTATGTTTTTTTTTTTCTAATGCGATAAGGGTCTAATTGACATTTTATACATTTCAACGGAAACCATGCTAGTAATTTTCCAATGTCTGGCATATTTATCTTCGCGCTATCAATGTTATTTGCATGACTCGCGCCTCTTGGTGCAATTATGCATACCAGCAATTATCACCTTTCGTAATTACCTGTCATTACCGTACACCAGACTTGTTCAATTTTTCAATGCAATATTATACTGAAAAGAACATGTCTTTTCGAAACCATTTGCAACCGCAAATGTAGAGCCAGAAATTTATTGAATTGCTCTTAATGACATGATGTCGGGTCGGTTCGGTCTATCCTCCAAACAGTGAAGTCTCTAGAATACTTAAAGGGAGACGTGAAATTTCTTCCTGTCTCGTTATTGGTCTTCTTATCCTATCGGACAATAGTGCCACCGTATAAACCCTGTAATAGAAGGCATACCAGCAGCTATATGTTTGCATGCCACACATATATAATTGTGTTTTCCCTAAAGGAACTCTGTTGCATACACACTAACCGTATACATATCTTGACATTTAAATAAATCTCTAATTTGTTCCCTTAATCTGTGGGAGAGCATTGTCTATTGTTTCAGTTTATTTTATGAAGGTTCCATGAGAAGGTCCCGTAGAGAGTCAAAACTTGAATGTAATTTTGAATTCTCTAGGTTTCGACTAAACTTAATTAATGCCAAAGGAAATAGATCTGAAAATGTGGTAGCCATTGAAATCATTGCGTAATCTCTCTCAGGGTCATCTTTAAATTATATACCTACCTAGGGCACGGTTTGATAATTTATGACTGTCGCCCAGATTTTCACTACATATTTCACAGGGCACTTCATCATATCGGAGACCGGTTGGATGAGTCGTAATGACATTATACGGAATCTAGTCAACTGAAATTTGAAATATCAACTGAGGTTCATATAATTATGTAAATTCATAAAGAAAAAAAATTAAGGTCACAAAAAATTGTAACTTTTTAGATGAATTCGAGATAAGTTTGCTAAATGGGCTCTGCAAAAACTCTGAGAAAGTAACATTGCATTAGTGAAAATTGATTGCTAGATTTCTTTTTCTCATACAATATTTTCTCTTATTTGAATATTTAGTAGAGTTCGACCAGTTTTTGAACATATGTATATAGACCAGAAATTTATACTTAATAAAAAAAAATGCTGACTTTATACGGTTGTCAAACCTTGAAAGTTACCCATTTTATAATTGGCTGCTTGTAGACTTTTGTATATAGATGCGCTGGATAGATCAAGTGTCAAATGAAGTGTAATAAAAACTCTGGGACAGAACAAATGTAAAAATAAATGAAGAAAATGGAATGAAAGCTTATTATAAAGGAGACATTCCGTGGTTACTATTTATGAATGGTGATAAGGAGCAGAATTTGCAACAACTGGAATTACCTTTTTGTTAGGGTATTATATGTAAACCGAGCGATTCTGAATCAAAAAAGGAATAAAATAAGTAAAAAACAAGTTTTCAAACAAAACTGAGGCCAAGTCGCATGAAAAAGTCGAAAATAAACTTTTCTTCACACACAGAGGTGGACTCAGATTTTTTGATTGGGACATTTCTCTTGAATATTCTTTCTCTTCATGAATCAAATCACTTATTACCTCTGATTGATCATACTGAAATACATATATCGGTGATTGTCAGCGAATTGATTTGATTCATGAAGAGAAAGAAAATTCAAGAGAAATGTCCCAATCAAAAAATTTGAGTCCACCTCTGTGTGTGAAGAAAAGTTTATTTTCTACTTTTTCATGCGGCTTGGCCTCAGTTTTGTTTGAAAACTCTTTTTTTTTACTTATGTGATTTTCTGCCTTTTTCACGTTAACTAAATTGTTATTACGTGCTGCAAGGAGATATTTTAAAACAATTTTACGACGACTGAAAAGACACTGATTTACCAGTTTTTCAAAAAATTTATTCGAGTATCAAATCGTTGAAGTACTGCAACGGTTTTCTGAAATTTCAATTATATTTTCAACAGCGCTTTTTAGCTGTATTCCAACTTGATCCCATATATCATGAATTTCCCCGATTTTCCATGTTTTCCACAGACTTTTCCTATTACTATGAATTTTTTTTAAAAATTTACATGAATTTTCCACGATTTTTCATGCAAGTTTTCATGATTGTTGAAGAGAAAGTATTGATGCCAGTAGGACCGAAAAACAAATGATTCCGCATAGCTTATAAAACTTTTTTGTCGGAAAATTTTCCGGAAAAGTCGGAAAATTCCAGAAAAATTGGAAAATTCTGCATTTTTCATGAAACAGATTTATCAGTAATCATATCGATGAAAATTTTTCGGATGATTTTCCCGCTTTTCCGGGTTTTTCATGGAGTTTTCCACAAAAGCAACTTTATGCAACTCATTTCGCTCTACAACTTAGCGCTCAAACGCTTCCTTGGTCGGAAAAACTCCGGTAAAGCGTTTTACATGAATTTTCATCGATCTTTTCTGCAAGTTTTCACCATTGTCGGAGAGAAAGTAATGATGCCAGTTGGTAGGGAACTTGATCCTGCATAATTTAGAAAACTTTTTTACCGGAAAATTTTCCGGAAAAGTCGGAAAATTCCGGAAATTTTTTTCAGAAAAATCGGAAAACTCTGCATTTTTCCCGAAACGTATTTATCACTAATCAAATTTGATAGATTCAATTGTCACGCGACATGAACCTGTGTGCCAAATTTCAGCTCGCTGTGATGAAGAAAAGTGGGTCTACGAGAGTTTCGAAATATATAAATAAATATACAGGCAGACAAATTCGTGTACGAGTTAAAGGGACGGGCTGGCCTCAAAAAGAATGATGTCCATAATATTGTAACGCACTATTCTCGGTCGAATTGTATGTACAAGGAGATGATGATCGTCGTCTATACTTTGAGAGATCTTCTTCGAACCCAGTAGAAATCAAATAAATATTATCCGTCATCAGCTCCCCATTGGTTTCATTTCGAGTAAATCTCAGCCCAATCTAACTTATGCTGCTATTTCTTCTAGTACCCATTCGATCCAAGTGAATTCCAATCGTTATCAGCTTCCCATCATGTCTACTTTGCATTGAGTGTAGTCTGCATGAATTATGACCATTATTACACTCAGTCCAGTGCTATACTGCCAAGCGACTTAACCTAAATGGTTGCCTATATAGAAAAATTAACGTAGTAGAATCAGTACAAAATTGTTTCAAATTCAAATTGCCATAATTACAGATAGAAAACATGTAAAGAAAAAATTGTCAAACGTCAGTTGCATTCTAGTCGTTGTACGCTGCAGGTAAATTTTTAATAAATCACGGCAAATCTAGAAGTTTATCATTATTCATTCCTCGTGTCCTATATCATCGCTTCGCAATCAGGTTAAAAAAGCTTAACCCAACACCTCTCATCTTGCTATCCTATCTTAATCTGAGTGTAAGTCTTATTTCTTTAAATACCGTTCGAAAAAGATATGAAATATTTCCGAGTTTTCATTAATCTTGACGGGCGTGATCAACTCATCTGAATGACTTTAATTCCGTAAATTCTCCAATTCCGTCTCACTCCTGCAGGTACTCTGTTTTTCGTCTAATTCTCTACCATTGACCAGTAACTGTGCCATGAATGAGCCCTTAACATCAATACCGGATCTGTTTAACATGCATATGTCAACAGAATTTGCTTTAAATTGCTTCTAAATCGATACTAAAAAATATTCTTACGCTTACGGTTAATTAGTTAATCTGATTCTAACTAGGTGAAATTATAAAATATTAAATTCTTCTTATATATATTTTTAAAATATTGGAATTTTAATAAAACTGGCACTAAAAAAGAAGTTCTAGTTTTCATAAAACAGTCACCTATGCATTCGAAATACATGTTCCTGCCAAACTTCAAGTATCTGAAAAATGTCAATATGCTGCATTCGTCTTCAAAAACCAATTCGACCCGTCGTCAATCATAAATTTCTGCTTTATCTATTTTTGTTTTGTTTTTTTAACTTTGAGCCAAAAAAACATCTACATAATAGATAAGGTCTTTACAATACAATGAATATTTGTATATACATACATGTGTAGGAGATGCAACCAAGAACTGATACCAAGATATTCAAAAACTTGATAAATTACAAAAAGTCCCATTAGCATAGATTAGATACAGCCTACCTACATAGAATTTGTAAACCACTTTACCACCCTTATCGCGTACTATATGGGTATTGAATTGTATTTAATTTCTGGTAAACAAAGAGCATTCTGTCAAATATGGACGACACCCCAAAAGTCGATGGCATCTACAATTTCACTTATTTAACAAAAAAAAAATTATCAATTCTTGTAGATAATTTCCACGTTTCCGGTTGATTCACTACTAACTATTTTCCCAGACGTATTTTTACGTCTTTGTGCACACAGAACGTGTCATTTTGTTGCTTGCACATCAAAGTGGAAGGAAGACCTACGGTTTTGGTCTTTGACACTGCGGTCCGTTAAATCCAGTACTGAAATCTCTGGAGATGATGGTTAAGTCAACTTGAATACTTAAGAGGTTATCACTTGACTCGATAGCATAAGTAAACATTCTTCCAAGTTCTGACTTGGTCTATAGACCGACCCCATAGAGACTCTATACTGTCAGAAATTTGAGAGTTATTTGCTCTAGCTCTTGTGATTCGCTCTTGTGTGTGCATTCCTCGGTATACATCGGCTGCAGCATAATGTTAGCCGTAAAAGGAAATAGGAATTTTGTCGTTATCAGTGGAATGCAAGCACATAAATATGAGGATGTATGTTATATTACACACTGTTTCTTATCTTTATACCACTTGAGTAAACATATCAAGGTTTTCGACACATTTTCAACTAAAACAACAAAAAATATTAGCGACCTGAATAAATAAAGCGGGTGAGAACTAAAGTAAAGACACAAAATGAAAAAGTCAAAGTGCATCTCTAAGGGGGTTGCTATATGCGGTATTATAATGGTAGTCAAGTCAACTTTATCGCATTCCAGTTCGTTGTCCCTGGCGAGACCACAGCAGAAAAAAAGAGAAAGTATCGAGTGACATATTGTCTCAGGGTATTAGTTTACGTTTTCCTGTTTATCCAAGAACTCTCGGGTACGTATTCGCTGAGTGTTTTATTCCTTTTAACACTTATCTCGGTTGGATAACTCTCGAATTTTAGTCCTTTCAGTTGGAAACGTTGGAAACGTTATCTTCCTTTTTTGTTTTGTGTATGTTTTAGAGAGGATTAAGCTATTTTTAATTTACTGCGAAAAGGATAATTTACCCAGACAGCTACTTAAGACGAATGTACCGCTCCTCCTCGTATAATATTGCCCAGAACTGGAAATATGTAATGCATACGAAACGAAACTAGCAGAACATTCTTTGTGTTAGCATTCGGGTGATAAATGGAAAAAGTTGAAAGAAAGTGAGCCTCACTTAGAGGCAGAATGAACGATTAAATCGACTCAATTAGATGTTCGCTAACGAGAGCTATGGCATTTTAATGATAGCTGGGTGGTGATTCCTTCACAGATGGTTTTCTTCGTTCGAATGATAATTAGAAAAGACTAATTGCAAATTAAAATCAAATATTCATATTATGTTGCTATCTATAGTTAGCTGTACAGAACTGAATACATATACACATCATATTTCATTTCATTTTATTTATAATTTTTTTGCACATTATAATTTCCACGAAAAGAGTTTTGTTGAAATATGAGAGATGCTTATAAATAGGATTTTCAGAATAGTAAAAAAATGCAACTAAAGGATCTGTTAATGTTTGTTAGTGAGATAAGAAGATTCCAAAAGAAAACATAGATTTACGTACTTATTACTATAGTTTATCTAGTAAGAATTGTCTCTATTTTTGTACTGAATCGAAAACAAAAAGTTTATGAAAGTTAAGCGTGGTCATTTTCATTTATATATTTTTCTAATTGCATAACTCTTAATGAATTATTAAGCATTTCATAAATGTATGAAAGTAGTCCTCTGTCCGTAAGTTGTAAACTTGATAGCTCCGAATAGCACGTGAGCATGTAGCATGTAGTTTGCTAGAGGTTATGCTTATTTTTAATAAAAAAAAAAAACTACTGTAGATCTATGTACCCACCGTTTAAAAGACGTCGCCTCGGTCAGAGTTTTTCAATAAAATATATTTGTATTATTGTATTGTACTGGCTGATTCCAGTTTTATTTAGTCCTACTGCGATTATATGAGGATGTTGTTGACTCATATCATAACTGTCCGTGTGCATATTTGACTCAAATAAAAAGACAATTCAAAATAATTAGATATGTATTAGTTACATTTTCGTAACAAATTAATCTTGATATAGAATTTTCAAAACTAAGTTTTTTTTTTTTTATTTCGGATGACGACAATTGCTTGAGTAAGGCTAAAAATTTCTTACTTTGTGCGTTCCTAACCTAAAAACTAAATTTTAATAATTTTAAAAGTTAAAATTATTTAGTTTTTAAAAATTAAAATTGTTATCGATTACCGACTAATTAAGGAGCATTACATTATGATGGCATGAATTTTTTTACAGAAATTGTGAGGGAGATAGTATAATGAAATTTAAATGCTGCCGAAACAATCACTGCAATACCTCACAAGTACACTCCCCTCTATTTTTTATAGTAAAAATTGCAAACTAACTGTTGAACAGTTAAATTATTAAATTGGAATATCAACTTCAAAATCATCTCTAATGAGTTTCTGGACGATGGACTACCTTCGAAATAATTTCAATGTTTTCATAAATAAATATTAAAAATCTTTCAATTACGAAGTATTTACTTACAAATTAAAAACGTACCTTTATTTTTTTTTCCATTTTGTCAGGTAGGTAATTTAATAAATATTTGCTATAAAATCATAGTAAAACGTGTTGCCAATAATCAAAATTTATGGATTAGGGTTGTCAGTAACAATGTTTTAGTTTCATGCTTCATGTTACTATGCTTGAGAACTTTTTATGTTTCTGGAAAAAATCTTAAAATATATAGCAAACAGGAATGGTGATAAGCCAGATTTCGCGTAATTAATTCTGGTTGTGTTGGTAATCCATGTTTTAAGTCCATTTACACGCCGTCCCTATTCGAAACAACTTGTCAATTTGCAAAAAGTAAACAACGATTTTGTGCGGTAAAAACATTATTTTTCTACTTTATTTTGAAATAATTCACATAATTAATTTATATAAATCTTTGTTTCTATTAACAAAAATGATAATTTATATAGTTGCCTGAAACTTGATTTCCCTAGTTTACAATCCAATTTATATTTACAAGCAATGACCGAACACTTCATTTCTGTTTTTTCAATTGATATGATGACGATTTTAACAGGTACTAGTGGCACTATAAAACTTTGCACTAAATAAACTTAAAGATAAATAGTTTTGAAAAAAAAAATGATTCCGTACTTTTGTTAAATTTCGCAAAAGAATTTTAGATTTCATAAACCTGTTCACAAAACAAAAGCACATTTGACAATCATGCAGTCAGTTTTGACAATTGTTCCTTCCGGAATCTCACTTACTCCTATGTATAATGTGCTGTTCTTTAAAATATTAGGCTCATGTACACGATTTATACACGATTCAGCCATTCCTGTTTGCTATATATTCTAAGGAAAAAATGCAGAACGCGTTTGCTTCTCTCTTTACTCATAAATAAATTTCCGTATACAATAGTACTATCTCCCTCACAATTTTTGTAAAAAATTCGTGGCATCATAATGTGAATCCTCCTTTTATCGTATACTATTTCCTTTACTTTCTAATAGTATATGATGTACCCCATGCTGGTATTTTTTCTACCAGTTATTTAGCAAATTGTTGAATATATTTGTATCGAAACGAAACTAGAAATCATAAACAATCGGGAAGTAGTGAATCGATTAGTTTTGTAGAGTTTAAATTACCAGATTGGAATTGAAAAAGTAGAACTGAAATTTTCAAATAGATCAAGTGGTTGTGATAAAATAACTCTTGGTTGAACTAAAGTTTTCTTTAATTTATCTGTACTTAGTACCACTTTTTCTTTCAGATCACCGCTTTCTTCAATCAACTTCGATTTTTTTAACGGAATACTTATTTAATCGATTTTATTGCATCTAACGTTTATGTTTTTCACTTTTGTTGCTAGATACCCTGTATTATTTTCTGGGTTGTACAAATGATCCAATAATACAATTCCACCAATATTAACAACTTTGAATGATGGGAACAGAGAAATTACAGCCCTGGCAGTTGATATGTTCTCTTCTCTTTTATGATAATTTCCGAAATTGCTTCTTACAAAATTAACTGCTAATCTTACTACTGATCGCCGAGTAACAGCCTTTAGAGTATTTTGTCTTCTTCTTTATATTCATTAATAATATATTGCTCTTCATTATTTATAATATATAGTATGCTTCCAATGTCTTGTTATTTATTATTAGTTGTGAGCCAATCACTGTATTTGTCTGACTAAATTTTCAACCTGACATTCCTCATTTACATTTTCTTTATTATTATGAAATTCCAATATAAAACAATTACACCCACAAAACTGAGCTATTATCTCTGGTAGTTCTTCCAATAATATATATATTTGTGCCGGTCCGTAAAATAAAACGTTTCTTTTGGCAATTACCTACTAAGAGTAAATATTTAAGCAAAATATAACGAAACTAAGGAATGAGCAAAGGACCAGGAAATACTTGTGATGCCAGCTACACATACATGGTAGAATTTTACATTAAAACAAAATGATATAAATATTAATTACATTTACATATACTCTTCATAATTACATTGGTCAACTCAATTTTTGTCTCCGAAATAAGAACAAAGGAATCAAATAGTTCTGGTACCATAATCTTCATTAGTAATATTAAAAAATTCCAGTTCGTATTTTGCAGGAATTTTCAAAAACAAGTATTTCATTTACAACTCTCAAAAATGCATACCTGTTGTCGCCTTCTCAGTGATACTTTTATGGAAATTTTTATCTGAGTTATCTCGGTTGTAATTGCAGGAGAAGAGTAGGGCTGGGATACGTATATATGTCCTAGACACTTGATATAACTCAGTACTTCACGAAAAGTCTGGACACTTCATGAAATATAGGCAGATAGTGTAACAGTTTGCGCTTAATAACTTTTTACATGATGTGTCTAAATTTTTTTTTAGCTACTTCATGAAATGATACAAGCAGATATATGGAACTTAATGCTCCATATGAAGATGCGACAGCTAGAATGAAAAACGCAAACGCATTTCGCATCTACAGACCTCTGAGATTGCCTCCACTTTTTAGCAACAAGCAACATATTAAAGTTTCCAGATACATTAAGATCCGAAATTATACTTCTCAGCCATGGTCCGCAACACAAGAGATGCGGTGAGTTTGTTGATATGGACGCTAACATTTTAGGGGGGCAAGGAAAGGAACTGACAACAGAATATTTATCGCAACATTGTCATCGACTACTTTATGGCTGTTGATAATGAGCGTCAACTTTTGCCTGTAGGGTGCTATTTTGAAGAATCGTGCTGGAGTTTTGATTCCCTACGGCGTCGTAGGGTACACTAAATTTTTCATTCCATTTGTAACACATACAAATCTGTGGTTTTTTCAAATAACTCGTTATCTGCAAATTTTACTATTTTAAACTAAATATACTATTCGACATAAAATTTTATATTTTATAATCCTACGTACTCTGTTATAGCAATTATACTATTATTAACAAAAGAATAACCACTGAAGTACCCAAAAATCTCAAATTATATTTTCAAGAAACCGTAAGTCGATCACTGAAGTACCCAAAAATCTCAAATTATATTTTCAAGAAATCTGCAAATCTGCAAATCTGCAACGATTACTGATTTCAAATAACTTATTCATCTTCAATTGAGTCGTTAGTTCGCACACAGTATATCGAAATAACCGGCCAAGCGCGAGTCGGACTCGCGCACGAAGGGTTCCGTATCATCCTATACTACAAAATTCAACACTATGTACTTTTTATTAATTTTTTTAAATGAGAGTAGACTCCATGTGAAAAAATAATGCTGTCATTTGAAAAAATAATAATAATGCTGTCATTTAAAAAAAAAAAACAAAAAAAATGCCTACTTATGATAATAATGAATGAGAATAAAACGAGGAAAAAAATGCCGAAAAAATCACGTTGCTTGTATGGGGGCTTCTTTGAATTTTTAATTTAATTTAATTTTTATTATTTTTTGTTATAGCGGCAATAGAAATACACAGTCTGTGAAAATTTCAACTGTCTGCCTATTACGGTTCATGAGATACAACCTGGTGACGGACGGACAGCGAAGGCTTAGTGATAGAGTTCCCGTTGTTACTCCCCTTTGGGTACGGAACCCTAAAAGGTGTTATAATTGGAGCGAAAAACATTGTATGTGCAACTTTTTCGCTATATTTAACACTTTTTGAAAATAGTATCAGTACTGTTAATAAAATTTATTTCAAAACGTCCTGTGGAAAAAAGAAAAAAAAATTCCACAAATTGGTGTATTTCCAATAGTTTTTCTCACTTTTTTCCACTTTTCCCTAGTTTTCTCAAGACTGGCTTTTTGCAGATAACGAGTTATTTGAAAAAACCACAGAAATATAATATTGTGTACAATAACTTGAGAACGTAGTGATCCAGCGAGCTAAAATTTTGTGCACAGTATTTTTATACTCTACGTGAATACTCAAGGTATACTAAGTTTGTCATTCTGCTTCTTGTCACGCATAGAAACAAATGATGGTAGAGCAAAATGGATTGTATACCAACAACGCATAATATTAAAATTAATTTTGATTCTTGAATGACCGTCTGTCCGCCCTTCTGTACCCGTCTGCCACCATCTATCCCCTGTCTGTCCTGAACGCATTTATTTAGAGAGCTGAAATTTTTTACAGCGTATTTTCAAAAAATAGTAAATAAAATTTCAAAAATGAACTAAATCGGGCAACCTTTTTTAGTCTTGCACTTTTATTTTAGTCTTTCAATTTTATTTTTATCTAGGGTATCATAATATTAATATGAGACAGACCAATTGTAGATTTGAGTTTGAAAAGGGGCTAAATCGGGTGAGACCTTTATTTGGTTGCCATGCAAATATTTCAGCTTTTTCGAGAACGCAAATACAGATAATATTTAAAAAATAATATCATATACAGGGTGTTTCCGCCATGGTGGTCAGTAGAGCAGAATCTGATAGTACTTACCAAGGCAAACAAACAAATTGTATGGCACGGTGGGAAAATTTAAGTTAGTCAGATGTGAGCATCTAGCGAATCTTAAAAATTGTGTTTTTTTTCATTTTCGAGTAATCTCTGTACAAAAAATTATTTTAACCATTACTTTGATAAAATTTTTAGTGCTTATAAAAATACTCGGTGTAATAGCACTCTTGATAAAATTTGTTATGTTTGTAGTGGATAAAGGGAAAACTATAGGTCCTGCACTTTGCAAACTACAAAAATGTATTTCGGGATACCTGTAGGGCACCAAGCAAGCCATAGATTCCATACCTATTTTGTAGAAGTTGTCCTAAATACTTATTTGACTGGAAAGCATCAACAATTAAGGATGCCATTTGGTGTATCAATGATATAGACAGAACAAGTAGATCATGACAACGATTGTAATTTTTACAAAAATAAAACACGTAAACTGTGCATAAAATAAGGTGCATTGAATACGTGGAGACACCTGCAGCACGTAGACCTAGACCGCATGACGAAACTTATCCAGTACTTCTAGTCGCAGGAAGCTTATCACCAGGATGAAGTGAAGCTAGTAGTGTAGAATCTCCCATTGAGGCATCTGAAGACATCGAATTTTTGCCGTCAACATCCACACAACCATGAGGAATTAAACGACTTAGTAAGCGATTTAAACTTATCGAAATCACAAGCAGAACTTCTTCTGGAATTTTTTGGAAAAGGAGACAAAAGTTACTTTGTTTCGTCATCGTCATGAAGATTTTGTAGATTTTTACAGTATCGATGGTGATTTAGTGTATTGCAACGACATTGAACGTCATTTTGAAAGTCTTGGAATAGAACATTATCGAGAACATTGTAGACTTTTCATCGATTCTTCTAAAACAAGTCTCAAATCGGCACTTCTCCACGATGGAAACAATTACCGTTCTGTTCGTGTTGGTAATGCAGCATACATGAAGGAAAGTTATGAAATTATGAAGAAGTGGCTGGCAAAAGCTAATTACAATCAATACTCTTCGAGGATTTGTTCTGACTTTAAAGTTATCGCTGTACCTTTGAGGATGTAACAAGGTTACACCAAATACTATTGTTTTCTATGTCTGTGGGATAGTCGCGATAAGGAGAATCATTATCTTAAACGGGGTCATTCAATAAGAGAACATTTTACGCCAGGAAATCAAAATGTTCAATATGTTCCTTTAGTGGATAAAGCAAAAAATCATAATACCTGCTCTTCACATCAAATTAGGTTTAATGAAAAACTTCGTGAAGGCGATGAATCGTGAAGGAGAAGGATTCCAATATCTCCGAGAGCAATTGTCAAAATAAAAGAGGGAATATTTGTTGGTCATCAACAGTGATAACAGATTAGGCGCTTTTCCGCAAATTGGGCTATCTTTTTACAAAATCTACTCTTCGATTTTCTGGAAAAGCGCCCAACGCCCAATTGGGCGCGACACTATTTTTTCTGCGCTTTTTGGGTTCTATTTAAAGATACAAAATGGAATGAAAATGGGTTTTATTCACATTAAATGATTCTTGGATATCTCATTCTAACTAAATAGAAGAGGCGGGAGCTAAGTATTTCGAGACCCGTATAATATACACGTAAACAGGCAATTTTCCATTTACTGCGTGCAATGTTTAAAAGACAAGTACCGAGGTACTGGTCAGTTACAGGCTTTGTAGCCGAAAATCAAAATTTTGTAAAGAAATTTTGAGAGCATACTGCATGTTTCGATTAGCAGTGCAGAAATATCTCATCAGGACAGCAAGGAATCTCTGAACTACCTGCTGTCTACACTACAGTGAACTCAGATGTCCAAAAGTTGGTGGTGGATATATAAAAATTTATTTAAAAATATAAATATTGAAAATGGGTTTTATTCACATTAAATGATTCTTGACACGTCCAAGAAAAGAAGAAGTTTGGAAGTTAACTAATGTAATATTTTATATTTGTTCATGAAAATGTTCAGTTCACAACAACAAAAGCATATATGTATAGACATTAGGTAAGACCGTAAGGGTGGCCCGAAAATGTGTGGATTTGCAAAAGTGTTAAAATGGCCATTTAGAATTTGTTAGATAATGTAATTTCAAACTTCTATGAAAAATTTCAGTGAGATTCAAATCGAGAATAGTAATTTTTTGGCTGTTAGCGCGGTAATGGGTGGACTGTCACTAAAACCGTTTCTTTCATAACTTTTTAAATTGACAATATTTTTTCTTTTTCATTTTAAGGGATCATAGTTATCAACTTATTGCAGTGAAAGCAGTTTTAAAAAATTGAATATTTCTATTTTTTATAAATTTTTTAAAACGAAAATTCGGACATGAAGCGCCAATTTTTGAATTGGCAGCATTTTTTTTTTTTTTTTCTAAAAAAAATTATCGCGCGGGTATACTTCTTAACGCAATCTACAATCGATTAAATCGTTGAAAACTAATCAAATAGCAAACCCCTTATCAGAAATGCACCCTTATTAAAAACAAATATTTCGGCGCCTTTTGGGCGATATTTTTTCTTCATTTGGGCGGTTAGTCCATGGCATAATCTGGCATCACTGGTCCTCAAATCAACGAAGTAATAGGAGTCCCAAATTTCGAAGCAAAATTAAATTTAACAGAAACAAGTAAAAAAGCTAGAATTGGTCTAAGACCAATTCTTATGATACCCTAGATGAATGCCCTTATTAAATTTCGTATGGTCACCGATCTATTCAAGTATTGATTTTAAAGTTGTTTTTCGCATATATTTCTAGAACAGTTTGTCGCACAGAAAAAATGGTAATAACCAATTTTATAGGATTACGTATTCTGCAGAAGTTTTTAGTACAATAAAATGGTCGTGGACTGATCGTTTTCAAAGTATACGTAAAAAACCGAAAATTTTATAAGGCAACACCAAGAAGGAGTTGCCCGATTTAGTCCATTTTTGACATTTTATTTGCTAATGTAGTAAAAACATCATGTACGAAATTTTAGCTCTCTACGTCGATGCGTTCTCAGGCAGTGTCCAAATATATAGCGGAAAACGAAATTTTTATATGGCAACCCCACGAAGGAGTTGAACGATTTGTGTCATTTTCGAACTTAATTTCCGTGTACAAAATTTCAGCTCTCTAAGTATACGCGTTCTCGAGTTATCGTGCGCACAGACGGATGGACCTGCAAAAATCAAAATAACTTTTAATATTATGCGTGGGTGTCCAATCCATTTTGCTCTACCATCATTATTTCGAGGTGTTACAAACGGAATGACAAACTTAGTATACCCCTATGATTTCATCTAGGGTATAAAAAGACATGGAGAACTATGGTTGCACTTTTTATGAATTACTTAGGAAACCGAAAAGTTGAAGAATACAAAGCGTTAGACAAAACAGAAGACATGTTGGAACCATTTAGGGTAGTAGGCTGCATAACGTCATTGAAGGATTGAAGGTGCATATGATGCAGTCTCATTTGGATTTTTCCCAGAAAATATGGGCGATGTCAACGATGAGCACAGAGAACGGTTTCATCAAGATATTTTGGGTAGGGAAAGGTGTTACCAGGGCAAGTGGAAACCCGTTATGCTAGCAGATTATTGTTTAACTTTAAAGAGGGAAGCCGTAGATGTAATTTATAAAAGATAGTCAACAACACATAAATATTTTCATTAATGAATATGAATAAATGTATTTAAAAATTTCACAAATTTGTTTTCATTAGTATCTAAGACACCCAAAACCAACTTGAACTTATGACTATGGTACAAATTCTTCTGTAGATGTCTTCTTTCAGTATCAGTTCAAGTCAATTCGAATATCCAAAAATACTTTAAATTTGTTGACCAATTTTATCGCTACAATAATTTTCACATTTACCTACTTGATAAAAATATTCAGCTGTAAAGGCTGTGGTATTTGTTTAACTAAATTTCTTCAACATATTCAAATACATAATCTTTCAAAAAATAATTTAACTTTCAATAAAATGCCTGTCTTACACTCCTTCTTAAATAAACAAAATTTACTTAACACTTCAATTTTCGATGATGAGCTGTAATCTGATGACACTAATTACATTTAAATACAGCTAGATTTTATCTTATCTGTTCAATTCATAATAAAAAGTATTATTTTCAAAAACTCGTACCTAAGTTAATTTACACTGTAAAGGGGTGGGTGAATCCGCAAATATCACTATCACAGTTGATTAGTTTATATTTACACCTTGGAAGCCCTTTACCCCCAGAAAGATGTCTAAGCTATTTACAAAAAAATGAAAATAGAATTGTCGCTAAGGCATATAAATTCTGTAGTAACCGTATAAACTTCCCACGCATATCAAAAGAAGACTGAAAAACGTTTCTTTAAAAGATCAGGTGTAAAGGCGAGGTTACACTTCAGTTTCGCATTCTTCCACGAAAAGCATGTGAAATAAAAACACTTATTCGCAGCTTCTCTTGGAAGCACTTGTTATATTTCCCGCTGAATAATATATATGTATATCTACATAACATTGAAAGAACATAAGACAATTGTATATGCACCGTCCTAGATTCATAATAACAACATATGCGTGTGAGAAATGCAATAAAAAATTCCAGTATCAGAAAAATGTGCAGATTTGAACCCATCATATTGCGTTTGAAAGAATTTTTATTCAGACTAACTGCAGCTGCGGATTCATGTACTTCAGTGCAACTTGAAAATAGAAATAGGGGTAAACTTTAAAAACTTTGTAAACTCTATAAGTTTAAGGAACCCTTGACTTCCTTCCTTGTGTAGAAGAATATTCGTGTGCTATCCACCGTGAGTGATTCTTATGACTTCAGATATTATAAAACTCATTTTATTCTGAGAGAAGGAGGAACTGCTGGCAATTCGCACATATTCTCTAAGCCTTAAAATTCCAACATCATACTCTCGTATACCATCAATGGCAGAAAATGTGAGGAGTACGATTAAGACTTAGTTAAAAGGGTTGGGTGGTCTAGGAACATGACCATAGAACCCGAGGGGATGGTACAAATGGTGTCTGGCGAAGTGTTTTATCACGTCCTGGGATCTTCGCATTATAGTGACAGGCCAGGTAGTAGTCATGTATATATATTTACTCCTATTTTGCTATCAGTTTGTTTGCTTGGTAAAAGCGAGTCCACTGATAAGCCAATACATACACATATGTATAGGGGTGAATATGGCTTCCTGGTGATTAATTTTTTCTCATTTCTGGCACTAGTGCTGCGGCTAATGGAAGTTAATGTATCCCAGCGCCAAGGGTATCCAGCAGGTTTCCAGGTAAAAATTTTTGTGGGACATGATGAGCAACATTTAGGTAGTAGGAATAGTGGCGATGGTGATCGTCGGAGTTTCATATATATATATGTACGTGTGCATAGACATGGTTGAGTACTCTCTTCTTAAAAGTTAACCATTAAAATTTGATGAAAAGGCACTTTTTTCATACGCCTCGTTGCTCTTTTGGACAACCTTAGATAGAAAAAATTATTGTTACCACTTTTGTCTATAATTCTGAATATTATATCGCCAGTCATTATTATTTGTGAGATTTGTTGATAACAACTTAAAACCAAAGCAGTTCATCTTAAGTGTTTTTAAAATGAGATATGACGATATAATTGGATGCCATTAATGTCTTTATCGTTCGTCATGTCTACGGATTTGATGGACCAAGCCATAACTAAAAAACTTACTGAAGGAAAGAAAAAAATCTTGATTGATTGGTGAGGCAACGAAGTTAATGACCGCGAAAAGTGTATAGAGCAAAAATGACCAATCTTCACTGTGATTGACAAGTAGTTAGGAAGATAATTTTTAGATTATCTAATCGATTATATCGGTTTGAAGAATTACAAAGCGGATCCCGCACAGATCTTATGAAGAAGTTATTAATAACAGTTTTCAGAACACGTAAAAGGTTTTTATACATACAGATGGATGCGGCATCGTCTATCCGATTAGAAAGCTGAAAATTGGTTGGCGCAGCCTTTTTTGATTACCTATATTTTATTAGATGAAGTCTTTTTTTTTCACGGTGTGCCTTAGTTTGATTTTATCAGATTACAAAAGTTTTTGGTGAATGTTAATTTCGGTTAGTATTCTTATGTAAATTATGCAAAGCATTTTATCAGACTTCTGGGCTTAGGCTTTTGATAGCTTTAATGAATATTTAAGATATGACAAGATGTTTTTGCGAGATTTATAGATGTAGCTCTTGTGAATAAATTGTAGTCGTGTAGAACTGCTGTAGACAGGTTTATTACTTTCATAAATTAACATTGTTGTTATGATAAGAAAGTCTTGGTATTAATAGAGTTGCTGCGTTTTCTGCGAATAAGTTCTTAATAGTGTCAGGTTTGTGACAGGTTGAAAAATGTCGTATAAATTTAATGCATTCATTTATGACACATTTATTTTATAGCAGATTGCACCGTAAACTGGAAAAATTATGTTTCACAGACAAGCAGAATTTTTATCTTATAAAATAGTGGGAGGAGCAATAATTTTATGATCCATGTATGTTATTTTCACAATATTTATTAAGTCATGCTCTATAGGTGCTACAGGAGCAGTCAGGTACTGTATCTTTCCGTTATTAGTAATTATAGTATACAGATGAAATTCAACAAGAACATTAGAAGGCTAAAAAGAAACTGAATATCTATTCAACTGGAACTTCATACTCTACTGTTGTCTCTCTCGCACACAATTCTTAATCGTCACTTAATGTATTTGGCTAATTTGATAAGGTATGGTATGGAATCATCTGAGTCATCTGTGTCCTCAACTGTTCACAATAAAAATACGCACAATGTTCGTTAACCGGCAATCAAACATCAGCCTACCTTTGATGAATAGATTTCTTTTACAATCTTATGATATAGTAGGTATGTATGTAAGAAATATGAAAATAAAATTTTATGATTGAAATGAGTATGTATAGTTCCTATCCGTAAAAATTGCGATACAGAAGTACATATGTATCTGATCAATTATCGACGAATCGCCATACTGAATCTTTCATCAAAAATTCTATGGGATATCTGATAACAGACCATCACAAATTTTAAACAGGAGAAAATTCTGGACAGGTATCATTGTGACATCAGAGACAAAATATTAACTACTGAATACACAAAACACCAAAGAATGCAGAAATTCTCCAAGTATAAAATCGAACTCCCAAAACAATTTTGAGCTGCGCTGGCCAGTATTGAAATACTTCAAAAAATGGTAATCCGTTTCAAAGTCATAGTTGAGGGTTCTGCGGTCCACTAATGTTAATACTTGGCGTTTGAGAGTCTTAATACAAAATTACGCAAAATAAAATGATTCCAAAATTTCTGAAACTGTATCCGCCTTCTTTTTAGAACCCGACACGGCGAACTTATCCTTTTTATACCCTAGATAAAACTTCTATGGTGTAAGTTTGTCATTCTGTTTGTAACGCACAGAAATAATTATGGTAGAGCAAAATTGTTTGGATACCCACACATAATATTAAAAGTTATTTTGATTTTTACATGTCCGTCTGTCCGTCTTCACGATAACTCGAGAAGGCATTTATTTATAGAGCTGAAATTTTGCATACGGACTTTTTTTTTTTTTTTTAAACAAAAGTAAATTTAAAATCGCAAGTGGGACAAATCGGGTAACTCTTTCGTAGGATTGCCATACAAAAATTTAGTTTTTTACTATACATTTGGAAACTGCCTGAGAACGCGTTGACGTAAAGAGCTAAAATTTAGTACATAATGTGTTCATAGAAAAATTAAATAAAATTTTAAAAATGGACAAAATCCCGAAAGCCCTTCTTGGTGTTGCCAAATGAAAATTTTAGTTTTTTACTTATACTGTGAAAATATACTGAAAAGTTCTTCAGAATATAAACTCGTGTGAATTTTGTTATAATCATTTTTTCTGTCTGTCGAACCATTCTAAGCGAAAAACCACTTCAAAATCAAACTTCCATAGATGGGTCACCATACGAATTTACCTACGGGCATTCATCTAGGGTATCTTAATATTTAGGTTCTAGACCAATTGTAGCTTTTTTACTTGTTATATTATATGATTATTTTTCGTGAAGGTTTTGCTCATAAAGTTACTTTTGAATTTACAGTAATCAAAAACACCATCACACTCTAACTTCTCCTAGCTGGAATTTAATAGCTACTAAGCATTTAAATTTACTTAAATTTTACTTTTTTACAAAACGGCAAAGATTTTTTGTGGATAAATTTGAAAAACAAATTCCAAGCAATGGAAATATGGAAAATAAAATTATTTGGAAATTCCATATTTCCTGAAGATGGGATTCGTTTTCCCATTTTGAAAAATTCTCTGTTTTTAAAACTTTGGGTGACCCACAGATACGGTACTGAAAAACCTTGAATATTACTGCTTTATTTACAGTATTTCGAGAATAATGCGATTATAATCAGAGCACATTTAGAAGGATAATCCCCATTCAATATGTATGCCTTGTATAGAACAACCTGTTGAGTGCAGTTATGCAGCTTCCAACTTCTCTAGATGTCCTTTATCAAAACCGACAAGTTATATCATCAATTTATTTTTTTAACCATTAACACAATTACCATAAACTATTAGAATACGGGCATCTTACTGGATATGTGCATCTACCAAATCTTACGATTTTACGCAAGATATCTTTTTCGTAAAGTGTATATTCTAAAGTTCTTTTGATGTGAAATCAATATTACCAATGAAAATTCTTTTGGAAATATCATACTAGTATTTAGTAACAGGGATCGTAACGGTTATATGTTTAATCGTAAAACTCATTGTGCAATGAGTTTATATATGAATTTTACTTTAAATGTCCCAGCGAAACGGTTAAACTTTACTTACATAGGGTTTCAGTACTTGCTTATAAAAGATTTTTATTTTTTTAAGTCATCATCATCATCAATAATCGTTATGAGATGATTAACAGGAATAAAAATCATTTCCTGACCTCAAATAAAAGTCACATAGTGATTTTTATTTTTCTTGATTAAGAATAAAAATCATGTAGTGAGTTTTATTTTTATG
Organism: Dioctria rufipes; assembly: GCA_963924295.1. Classification (NCBI taxonomy): domain Eukaryota; kingdom Metazoa; phylum Arthropoda; class Insecta; order Diptera; family Asilidae; genus Dioctria; species Dioctria rufipes. Next base: position 82,188,301 of record OZ002740.1, on the reverse strand, counting down.
GTCGACATATAAAAATCACCAAGTGATTTTCTTCTTTTTCAGTTGACATTTACTAGTTATTTTTGAATTATAAAGTTATCCGTCGCCGTAAATAGCTCGTAATTAGAATAATAAAAACTACTTGGTGATTTTTATTTGTCGACCCGAAAAACAAAAATTACCTCATGAGTATATTATTCGTAATTAAGAATAATGATGATATTTTTATATGTGATCAGGAAAAATAAAAATCAAGAATGATTTTTATTCCTGATGAAAAAAATGTTAATCATCTCATAACGATTATTGATGACTTAAAAAAATAAAAATCTTCCATAAGCATTTCGCAAGGACTGAAACCCTATATGTAAGTAAAGTTTAACGGTTTCGTTGAGACTTTTATATTAATTCTTATATGATTTTTATATTATTGTCAAAAATTTTGGAATTTCACTAGCAATTAACATAGCCACTCAATAGCTGCAAGTAGGTGTCGAAAAGATTTTAATCTGATAAATATTTCTGTGTGATTTTTTCCAAGATAATTTAAAAAATAATCGTTATTTACGAACCTTGGCTAGTATCTAATATCAAATCATGCGTGATGCGTGTACTATTTCAACGTTTTAATAAAAAAAAATAGTCAATTTTTGTTTTTCGGCAAAAGATAACAAATCTCCAACCCTAAGTGCAGAGAAAATATCAATACTGAACTTTTCCAAAATTTTGAAAATCGATTGAACGCCTACAATTTTTACATATTATTAACAAAGGTGGGTTAGTGTAATATCTGATTATATACGGTTTATATAAGGATAGGAGTGCGCTTGAGTTGAAAAGTTAACTACTCTTGATGACAAATTATGACATGTTACCGAGTTCACAGTAAAGGTTCACTACCCAATGATGCGCTGAGATTGGCTTACGCCCTAAAACGAATAGTTTCTTCTCAATAAACCCTTCATAAATAATGAAGCCCTAAAATAAATAACGCGCTAATGCAACAAAATCCCCGCAAAATAAGCTTGGAATTTATCTAAATACTTTTCCCCAATTTTCTTATTACTGTAATTTCACATTTTAGTTAAAAGTCACCAAGTATGAGTTTATCTTAAGACAGAATTATGACTTGGCCTCACCCTAATATAACACCTCAAAGCCAAAACTGTCATCAGATTAGTTTCTGAAGCATTACGTCCCGCCTAGTAATTCTGGAAGTCTCCTTCACTTGTACATATGTATGTAAGTATAAGTGGGTGTCGTACAATAAAGTTTAATTCTGTCTATAACTCATCTCTTAAGGAGGTACTTTAAAGCAAATTATTACAAACAGATACTTATCATATGAGCAAAAGATCTTTTAACGCCCCAAGTTCAGCGACCACAATTCAAAAGCGCATGTGCTATTCACTTTTTCTTCATATTTTCGTCATATATACCTGCGCAGACGCATAGCACTTTGCCTTGAGAGATTATTTAAATTTGGCACGTGCACATTTCTACTGCATGATTATGTATGCTATACGGTGAGCCTAAACAGAGATACTTGTGTAAAAGACGAAAATATTTTTCCGGACCCGACTATGCTGGATATCATCAGTGGGATTTTAATTTTAGTCTCCCTTTGTTGTATTGCCCCGAAAATTTATAGCTAAAGAATTCGAATCGCCTATTCGTGGGGTGATAATTTTGATTTCAGACTGTAAGCTCAACACTTATATGAACAGTCGCAACAAAGACGTTGATTTAACTCCTTTTCTTATATATAAGATCTCTGAAGAACACACTTGACTCTTTTATGTTGGAGATGGGCGTGTGCGCTTTCAATTACGTTTTTTTTTTTTTTAATGATTCAACTCTTGGTCCCTTTAGGACCCTCTTAAACATGTTCCGTTGCAGTACTTAAGGTCTCTAAGATGGTATAAATTGAAATTTTACAACAGTACCACAGTAGGCTTAATGGGAAAAGAATCAAAGCAATAACGACGAAGAACATGGTAACATCCGAAACTTATGAAACTGATTTCAGTCCACTACGCTTTTGTATCTTTAGCTCTAATGGTCATAACTCTTTTTGAGTGCGGAACAATTTTCTTATTTTTCCTCTTTGCTTTTTGTACGATTTTTACGGGTTGAATTTAGTTTATGACCACAAAGCGATTAATAGTCACTCAGACTCGGAGTGTGTCGAAATTGAATTCACATTTTCTCGGCGTTTTCATCTGTCCACATAAATTCAAAATTAGTTTCGAGTTTAGAGCTAATGGCCATAACTTATGTACCCTATACAGGTTAGACTATAGTGACCAGTGTCGGATTTTCATTGAATGATATCTCGTACAGGCTCTGACGAATTATTAGATGCCAAAAGCCTTTTTTCAAGATAATTGATTCGAAATTAATGTGAATAGAAGAATGAGGAGAACTCATGGGCAACCAAAGCGATCATTAATAAGTCAGTATTGTGATGACTTTGATAGAAGAAAAGGTGAGCTCACGGAAGGTAATAAAATGGAATTTATAAAATTATGTAGATTTAAAATTCATTTCATTCATAGCACTAATCTTACTTCATTTGTTCAAAAGATTTTGTTCTAATTTTTCCGTGGGAAAAAACTTAATGATTTTGATGATGTGCGAAATTTCTCATGAGGCATTAAATTTTAATTCTTCTAAGAATTTATTAAAAAAAATAATAATCTGACAAGAGATGTGCTTAAGACATCTTGGGACTGGCGAGATCTTGGTTTACATATGAAAATCTGTGATCTTAAAATGGGTTGATGTTGGCGTCACATGAGTGGAGGTAGTGCTTGGTCATTAAGAGTAAGTTTAGATAATTTAAGTTTTAGTGAAAAATAATGAATAAATTTGTTTAATTCCATTATCCCTTATGGATGCTGAAATTTTAACGAAAAGATGACTAGTGCCGTCGGCTAAATCAAAATGTCTTGTGTGACAGTTTTTTTTTTTATCTCGTCCATCACTACATTTTTATAATTTTCACCGATGTTTTATTTCTATTGGTTCACAAACTAAGTGAACTCAGAAAGAGACGATAACATAACTATTCGGGAATTGTATTCAGTTAATTTAGGTGCCAATTCGCAATCTTTCATGTAAATGTATTGCAATCGATTGACAAAATCGGGATAAAATCAAGCAATCAAGCAGAACAAGCAGTTCGATGCTGTGAAAAGATGCACAAACGCAAGTTGCTCACCATTTTCGGAACTAGCAACAAAACCACTACGGGATGAAATGTCTGGGAAGGGTAACAAAATGGAGAACGACGAATTCACCAGGTATGTATTACTGACCTGTGTAGCAATAATACCCCTATAGATTACACAAAAACTGCGCTAATCGAGGAACATCTAACCAGGAAACCATACTAAATTTAGAAGTGTGCGTAGCTCAAATAGAAACAATAAGAGGTTTTGGATCCATCGGGATCATCTGCTTACAAACTATACCACAATAGAAAGTTAGTAGTTATGTCTGGATGATGTCTCCATTACACCTGCTTTTTACTTATACCATGTATACCTGCGGCTAATAAAAAAAAAAAAATATATATATATATATCCATATTACATATATATATAACATTATACCAAAAGATTAATCCCTTCTTGTTAAATCGATTGACATTTTTATCTATAAGTGTACAATTCGAGTTTTAATGTATATCGCCTATCTCGAATATCTATAGTCATCCCACAAGGATCCATCCTTTCTCCAAAATTATACCTGATATTTGTTCACTATACAGGGTGTTTCCACCTAGGTGGGGTCCACAGAACAAGAGGTGATAGTACTCACCTAGACATACATATATCGATTGGGGGGGGGGGGGGTCCATATGAACTGTTTCGGAGTTACAGGGTGATTAGAGAAAATTCTAGTTTTTTACAAAACACCCTGTATTTTAAAAAGTACAGTGTGTACAGTCACCATATAAAGCTTTCCAAAATCTTACTTGAGACAAATTCTACATAATCTATTTCGACCGAGGATCTTCATAAATGTTTCCTTGGCCAGATATCTTAACATATTTGTAACTGAAATATTTAGCATTTTTAGTTGGACTGATATCTTGACAATTGGCCAGAATCTCGGAAAACACCCCAGCTTTTTTCAGAGTTGTGAGAATTTAAGTTCACTTATTTAGATATAGTTAACATTTCATCCTCAGTATTTCAATATTATTTATAGCTTCCATCAAAAGACATTTCAACCTTAAAATTGCTGTCTCGCTCTGTAAATCAATAATTATTATTGAACTTCAGGGTACAAACAATAAAATAAAATATTTCATTACGGCTTAGAGCCTTATGCTGCAGTGAAATTTTCCCAGTAATTATCTAACAATTAATTTTCTAAATTACTCTTGGCATTTAATCATTACAACAACCATTACCTGTACGCTGGCATTCTTCAAATACATAAATAACTCAGTCGATTAGATCAGCATATAACTATGATAGAACCAAGCAGGGAAAGATAGAGAGAGAAAGCAAATCCCATTCAACTTTCATGAAATAAAATTACTTGATAACCGGCATTCTTCTCTTCTACCGGATTAAATTTACGCAGCTTAAAACCCACCATAGAGTTCAATCAAAAGGGCATCCAAGTCCAAGCTATGTATGTATATAGAAAGCGTACGATGGAAGATAATTGAACCGTTTACTACTGTCGTTTGGTATAAGACTAGCAATTAATCTTGCGGCAGATAAGAATCGCACTGAAAAGGGAAGAAAGTCAATGGAATGTACAGTAAGGTGTGTGGGGAATGGGGGCAATTTCTCAGAGCCATAAGTATTCTAAGGAGAAACAGAAGAATGCTGAAGAAAGGACAGCATCGCGGCGTTCGTACAGATACTTATTAAGAAGCTTTAAAGTGTTTGATTTTATCTCATTTCACTTTAAACTGCTTTCCGGTACTTAAGATCAATTAATTATACATCCCCAGGCTTGTAATCAATTTTTAATCAAAGTTCTGATTTAAAGCGCGCCGTGGTTTTTGTTTTCTTGCTAAGTAGCACTTCATTGAGTTAATATTGCAGACTAATGATAGTGGTATGATCGACACGTCATCATTATGAATTTATGATGTGTGGAATTTATGTGCTTATCCTAATCCAAGTTGTTTAAGGGGGTATTCTAGTCCAGAAATTCGAAAAAATATATTTTTTTTGTTTTCATATTTTCAAAGTTTAACTATTCAAGAATATGCCTACAAGAGGATTTTTCAAAATGGTGGCTTGTATCTTTTATATTTAGTGTTCAACTGCATCCAGCTGCTAACAGTTGAATTCTAACTTCTAAACCACTTGGACTTTAAGGAGTAACGCTACTGTAACGGCTAAAAAAAAGGTTTTTTCACGAAGTTTTTTCTCGCGAAATTAAAGGTGTTTGAAAAAAAACTTTTAAGGGTATTATCGGGCATACATTGAACTTTATTGATAAATTTTTGACAGCGAAAAAAAAAACAAAATGGCGGCTCCATAGCCATCTTCCCGGGACATGTTTCGGAGCAAGTTTAACGCGCTTGGTGGCGACCTCCATTTTCAAATTAAAAAAGAATTTTTCTCGCACGGGACCTTTTTTTTTCTTATTCTAGAAGGTTTAAGCTATTTTTTAAGCCAATAAAAACAAACGATTTTTCAAAAAACTTACAGTGGCGTTACCCCTTAAACGCGTTTTTCTCGAAACTGCCTTTTTCAAGACGATGCCCACGATTTCTCAAGTTCTACTGGACCGATTTACTTGAAATTTTTTTGAAAGTCTTCTTTATATACTTGTCTATGTCCGGAACTAGCCGCATCCCCAAATATCAATTTTTACTATTTTTAAAAAATTCGAAAAAGTCAAAAAAAGTGGTACAAAAATTGCTTTTTTTTTCAGGCAGCGGCCATTTTGTGAAAAAAAATTTTTTCAACTTTTCCCTAGTTCCGGACATAGCGACATTACTCTAGACTAATAATCTTTTTTATTTTTTTTTTTCGGATTGCTAGGCGGGTTGGAATCGTGGGCATGATCACGCGCCAATTTTTTTAGGCCCCCCACTTCATCAGCTGCTAATTTTTTTAATATTCAACTTTTTTAATTTTTTAATTTTTTTCTGTATTCTTGTAATGTTAATAAATAACTCATAAAAAAATGGATAGAAAGATATTGATTGCCATTTTTTTACGGCACTTCAAAAATCACCTAAAAATTCGGGCCTCTAGACTAGAATACCCCCTTAAGCTAAATTTGTTGAAAATTTACTGGAGACATGGTTTAACTTAAGTTTTTTTTCCTCTCCTTGAATTATTCTTATTTATATAGATTACTATGAATTATTACCGGGTAAACTTTATATTTGTTTAAGATGGCTACTTTTTGGGATATTCCGTTACAACAGCAAAAGTGGAAAAAAAATTACATTCGATCTTTTATCACACAACTTAATGATTTAGAGCAGTAAGTTGCAGTTCTTGGTTTGACTCATCAACAGATCGCAAATAGCGAAATTGAGTTCCACCATCTATTTCTTGTAACTTAAATTTTATTTGCCAAAATTGTGACCACAGTTGCAATTATATTACCTGTATCTCGATAGAATTAAACCCGAGTTCTTCTAGGAAGGTGGCTTCAGTTACATTTTGATAGTCCTTAATCTTTCGTAATATCGATTCTTAAAAAAAATTTTTTTTTTTAATGGCAATAAGTATACAAATTTAAAGTAGGCATAGTTTTCAAAATTTCCAGGAAAAACAAGGGACAAAAAGAAGCTCTGCATTAATCAATTTATTATTCTTTGTGCCTCAAATAAGTTTTATCGGTACATTTGGGATTAGGGTCGTCCCGTATAATTTTTGACTTGTCTTGACTCCTCCTATCACTGTTTTCAGAAGATTTTCAGAAGGTCGAAAACATCCTTTATATTCGGCTGGGTGATTCCTCTTATCGAAACATACAAACAAATTTATGGAATGCTGTTTGATGCGATCTTCACGAGCTGCAGGGTGATTAGATTTTGTAAATCATATTGTTTTCTGTATAAGCCATCGTTGCTCTTCGAACTCTTTAAAAACGAAGAATTACCTGCCATGCTTAACCCATTACCGACTTCATGATTTTAGCTTTTAAAAATTTCGAAATCCTGTTATTTATTTATTTTATGTAAATATTATAACATTTTCTTATGAAATTATCAAGTCCAAACTAAAGGAGTTAACGACATATTTGCATTTATTGTAATTCCTATTCACTTTCAGAAAATATAGAGCTTTTTCCCCCAGTTACTGAAAATATTGTTACTTTTATGACGTTTTCGTTTGAACATCCAGGTTCGCTCTGGAGGCAACCCCGTTCAATCGAACGGTTTCAGAGTGCACCTGAAAAAGTTCGCTTGTGTATGTATACTAACGTCAAAGTACTATGAACTTTTTGCGAAAACTGGTTGGTAATTTGTTTGCGGAAAAATTTTGAAGATAATATAATAATAGCAGAGGTCTTAATAATAATTGTTGACTTTAAAATTAATTAAATAATATCAAATCACAACTAGACTTTGTTTGTGTGAGTGAACTCATAGTGTACCCGAGTAAATTTTCAGAGTGAAACTGATGCTATTTGGGTTGCCACCAGAGGCAACCCATGACGTCATTTTTGCTTCAAACGAACGCTTTGACAGCACTTAGGTTGCCTCCAGAGCGAAACTAATGTTCAAACGAAAACGACATTAGATAATACAGCAATCACTATTATTTGTCTCGCGGGTTATTGTTGAGTGCAGTCACAATAGCTGCAAAAGCGTGCACACAATCTTTTCGACCTATAGAATTATGCTACGGCTGTCCAATCATCCTTCATTGCAAAGAACTCTACACTTAAAATTTTTTATACGACTCTTTATCAATTCAAAATTCTTTTCGGAAGCTCTACGCTCGATGTGGCGTTTTCCACGTTTGTCCTCTATCAACGGACTCTATGGACTTTTCTAGTCAACAAAAGCTATAGGTAAAGGAAAGACTAAAATTCAGCGGATTGTTCCAGGATGATCGACCACTATTTTAATTTTCACTAGAATCACATAAGTTAGAATTTTCTCTACACTGGTCAGAAGACAGATTCCTCTCAAATTATCATATTTTGTTAGCACCCCCTTATTAAGAACTTACTATTTCCGTACAATCCTACAGGCAGTTACAAGTGCTCGGAGCTTATAAGTGAGCAAGAAAGAATTTTCTAAGTTACCCAAAAACTATGTACGTAACTTTGGGTCAATCAACAACAGCACTGAAAAAATAATATTGAAACATAGTTAAGCCCGTGGCAATCTAACTTTCATGCTAAGCACAGTTGCGAGACGACGCTATTAAAATCTAACTTGTTTTTTTAACTTTAACTTTTACTATATTTGCACAAAAGATTTTAAGATCTTATAAGTTCATACACACAGGCTAAGAATGCCGGATTTAACTAACTCTATTAATGCATAAATAAATAAACAATGCAAATTATACGGAAAGAGATACAAGAAGTAGTATACATTAAATATATACATCAGGGTGTCCCGTAAGTCCACGTCAAGCCGGAATCGTGTGATAGATCAAATCATAATAGTTACCAGAAAAATATAAAAAAATCCAAGTCATATTTTTTTTTAAATATAGACATTTCTTTTGTTTTCGAGAAAATTTACACCCGTGATAGGTTTTTAGCTCCTGTTGCTACAAATCTTTACTTTTTTCAATTTTATGTTTCTTATGTAATCCCGAATAGTCCTTATGTAACCTGTTGCTTTAAATTCTAAGCCAACCGCTCCAGCTTGGAAGAAAATGTCACATTTTGCCGAACCAAGAATAGAAAATTAATACTTCACCCAATTTTACTGACTGTACTGAGAAAAAAAAGTACTACGCCTGTTTGGAAAGTAAGTTTAAAAGTTCACGCATTTAATAAGGATTCTAAAATGGTATAACACTTGCTACTTTATTTCTTAGATTACGGGAAAAAAATTTCTTAAGGAAAATTTGTTCTAAATTTAACAAAAAGTTAGCATCTTTAACTTGAAAGTGTCACTATCTGTCTCACTCACACTTCATGCAATGACTCTCCGTCTCACTCAAACTAGAATCTTAAAGTTACGGTTTTAAGGCAAGCTTTGGGTATACTGGAATCAATTTTAGTAGGTGAAAAGAAATTTTTCGAAACTGGGTTTCTTGAAGAAAAAATTTTTTTTTTCGTAATCTAAGAAATAATGTAGCAAGTGTTGTACCATTTTAGAATCCTTATTAAATGCGTCAACTTTTAAAGTTACTTGCCAGACTGGCGTAGTACATTTTTTTTTCAGTACAGTCAGTAAAGTTCGGTGAAGTAATAATTTTCTATTCTTGGTTTGGCAAAATGTGACATTTTCTTACAATCTGGAGCAGTTGGCTTAGAATGTCTATAATTTAAAAAATACGCGACTTATTTTTTTTTATATTTTTCTGGTAACTATTATGATTTGATCTATCACTCGATTCCGGCTTGACGTCGACTTACGGGACACCCTGTATATAAAAATACAATGAGCAAAAAAAACAACAAATGAATCTAAAATAAAAACAATAGACTGAGAAAGCGAAATTAAAGAAAGAACGAGACATAGAGTAACCAAGCAAAAACGCGCGTCCACTTATTCTTTCAAGAAAAATAGAGAATTCAACTTAAGCGGATCGAAGTCAAAAGGCTGACGAATGTATCAACCGAACTAGCTCTTTGAACGCTATTGGATAGACTATGCCTTTTGCGTACAACCTGTACAAAGAAAGATCGCTCGGCCAATTTGAGTTCGAAAGTAAGGCAATAATAGGTTGCGGTCCGATATGAACCTAGGAACTGAATACGATCATATAGATATTCAAGCTCCTTAGAACATACCAAATTTTATAAAAATTTGAATCTTCTTTCCATTAGATACATATCCAGTGTACAACCTAGGTATGAGTTAATGTAAGGAGACACATGAAAAGTTTTGGGTAAACCATGAACAAATCGAACAGAGTCATTAATAGCTACTGTTAGCTTGCGCTGACATTATGAATCAAGTTTCGGAAAAATTAAACTTCCAAAATTGAAATGCGGTAATACAATAGCTTTTGGTACCATGCCCATTTGACGGGACATGTTGGCAGAAAATCTCAACATTCTCAGACAGGAATAAATTTGTCTAATCGTATTAGAGACATGATTACAGCAAGTGAGAGACCTATTTAACATAACGACAAGATTCTTAACAGAATCGACATAAGGTACGATGGTGCTGTTTATCTTGATTGGAGGTAAGTCTGAAACATCGTAGCTTCTTCGACACACTGGTATATATGTGGTCTTCTTGGGGTTGAGTATAAGCTGATTACGTTGGGCCCCTCACCAATTCTAACCAGGTGGTCATTTAGCCGCTTAACACAGTCCTCAATTAGCCCAATTGACCTATCTAAATATATCTGAACATCATCAGCATAGAGATGAACTGATACATCAAGAAGCTCCATGAGTAGTTCATTAATGTAAAACGAAAGAGAAGAGGTCCGAGAATGGAACTTTGAGGCAAGCCACAAATGAGAGTTAGGGGTGATGAAAGAATATCAGAAACTTTGACAGACTTGATTCTGGAGAAAAGGAAAATTTTTATCAATTTGATAGCTGTGATCGAGAAATTGAAGTGTTGGCGCAGTTTGAAGAAGAGCAGGCCATGATTGATGGAATCAAATGCCTTACTAAAGTTAAGGAGAACTAGTATGACTATATGACTATAGGACTGCCAGCAGGTTACCAAATTTCTTTGGTTAACATATGTGTAATTTGATCGTTCATTAATTTTTCGAGAGCCTTACTGAAAAAACAAAGTAGATTGATCGGGTGAAAATCTTTGAATTCGGTACACTTGCGGGACTTGGAAATCGGTAGAATAACAACCCTATTCCATTGCACTAAGAATCAGAACGGCCATCCCACCTCACTTTCAACATTCTTTTAGACTTAACTATACTTCTTGATAAGATAGATGAGCTCTTTCATTAGGAACCTTTTATCCTATTATTGGCAACTAGTCTTCGAATTTTACTAACTACTATTTTGAGACTCCTTTTATTCAGTTTGTTCTCACTTGTCAGCTTTCTCAAAAACTGTTCAGTTCACATGTGCATATGCCAACGATGTTCAAATCTATTTTACATCACCCATTTCGTCCAAATTCACTGTATATGGGGGCTTGACTAGAAATGAAAGTAACGCAAGTGGGAACTCCAGATGATCAAGCGAAATCACAATAATGCATAATGTAGAGGAACCCGGGGTTAAAATTATCACTTTTTGGAAAACTTTGATAATTACCATCTTGCGGGTATATTCGCAACATTTAAGCCACTTTCTATTCGTTACAATTTTCTGTAATCTGTTATTTTTCATATATAGAAAACCGGAAGTCATTTCCACAATTAGCTGAGGATCATTTTCTAAAATAAGATTGCGAGGTTTGCTAAATTACTTTCAACTTATGTACATTAATTAGCAGCATATACTGTAAAGCTACCACCTTTATCTCTCGGTTAAATTCCAACCGAATTTCTAAATTCTTTATGCTAAGTTCATTGCGAGTTTTTTTATGATTTTTTGAAACTATTTTGAAATTCGTATACGGCAGCGGGCTACAGAGTGGTAACAGGTGGTCGGTTACTAATATATTATTATAATAAAAAAAAAAAAACAATTATTTTTCCAGTGGTGGTTGGGGGATTTATTTTATATTCTACCATCTGTATAGAATATTCGTACCCAATCTCATCAAAATCAGATGAAAATTTCAATGTCAAAAGGTCGCTCATATACACCAATGGGAAAAAGTTTCTCATAACCCGAACTCAGGTGTTCTGAGAGCGTGTGGTAAATAAAATCCGATTTGCAAAACACCTTTTGCTAGTTTTTTAATGATTTTTTGTGATTTTTTGAACCTATTTTCCCTCCCCTTCTGATTAAGTTTCGAAATTTAATTTTCGACAGCCAAAATTCTGTCTGAAAAATTCATTTCGAAATGTTTTTCTACAACTTATCGATTAATGCAATTTTTTTTTTTTATGCACTTTTACGAAGAGATTATTTGTACAAAATTTCAGAAAGATCGGATGTCATTTACCTATTTAAAAAAGAAATAAATCTTTAAAAATTTTGCATACCCACTTTTCGCCATCTACCGGCAATCTTTGAAAACGCACGGAGATGCCACTTACAGAATCGAAAATCTACATACCTCCTCTGCGGTTTACATTTCACCCGATTGAATTTTGCACTTTCGTTCAAATTCTGTTGCAATTTAACCGCGAAAACTCCCGCGAAAATTTGCAAATTTTAGCATTTTCCAAAGAGTGAGCCTACAAAACCTCGGGCTTCCTACATTATGCATAACTTCGGTTTCGTTTGATCATCTGGAGCTCCGACTTGCGTCACTTTCATTTCTAGTCAAGCTCTACTTATACTGTGAATTTGGACGAAATCGCTGATGACAAGTAGGGACCCTCTCCTTGTTAGACCTCAAGCTATACCCCTGGATATGAATGAACTAGACACTTTGTCCTTACCACCTATTAATTTATTCAACGATTACAAACTCATTCGTAAATTGTAACTACACAATTCACGAGTTAATTTGAACTCTAGAGTAAGTCAACCTTGCTGTGATCTGTTTTGACCATATCAAAATGATGTTAAGTAAGGTATATGACTATCTTTGTCGACCGTTTGCACACATTTTACCCTGAGAAATTCGCTTAAAAGGTGAAAATGATCTTACTTCCACATTGAACTTACGAGTCCTTTGTATTAAGTTAAATTGAATCTTGTTCTTGAACGAAAAGCAGGAGGTCAACATCGTTAATCAATTCAATTACGTCGATATTTTCTGATTTTTAGCAGTTGGTTTTTTCATGAGAGAAAGTCGCTAAACCTTAGAATAACCCCTCTAGAAGGACAAGAACGCTCGTTATTTAACCCAACTCTAAGAGCTGGTTATCAGTGCTGTGTCAGGGAGGGGGGAAGCATAAACTTGATGAAGTTAGTATAATGTAGAAAAATGCAAAGAAAATATGTAATAATTTTGAAGCTAATATTTTAGGCATTGTAAAGACAAACTTTATACGTCATGACAGAAGTGCATTAACTGTACATAAAAGCATTAGATACATGCATCTATCAGCAAATATCACGACCTGCAGAATTGTACCATTCAAATCAACTTTTAAGTCAATCAAAGGCAACAAAAGCTCTATTCTATCTTTCATCCGAGGTATCATTCGTCTAACAGAAGAATTTCTCTATAGACATCTCAATAATTCCATGAGAGCCCTTCACAAAATCTGGATCGAGATCAAAAAGATGATGACGATAGACGCTTCAAAACGAGTCCCTTGCCCTTCATTTGAAAATCCATCGAAATAATCTGACACTAAGCTTTGAATATTATCATCTCTCACCTGTCAATTGAATGGCGACCATGATTAAAACGAATTTAAATGCAAATCGACCCAGGTCGCGGTGGTGGATAAATGCGGGTAAAATGCCTTTGGTTCCAAGTACCCTGATGGACGCCAGTCTTGAAGGCAATCGACGGATCTTTTTATGATTTATTCCCCTTTCCGTTCCAATCATTCATCCGCAACTGTGGATGGACCAAAGATGATGAAGCCTCTGTATAGATAGAAATGAAATGCAATCAAGTATTAAAGGAATTTTTAAAATTCGTGCGTTAAAATTTGTGTACTGTATGTATACTGTATACTCGACTCGTACATATACATATCATCTTAGGGATCAGTCAGTCATTAAGCGGTGGCGGTGGCTATAGATGCGGTACGGCGGCGGCGGCGGCGTCGGCAACGAGGCGGTTATTGACCATAGTGGGAGAAAAGGGCGGTATTCGGATGAACGTGGCACCTCTAGATGGGAAATTCAGTCATGTCCGGTGATAAATTTTCAATTTGTCAGACTTCACTGAATTTTTTTCTGTTATCTCGGTTTTCTTACTTTATGTGAAGTCATTCAGTCTGGAGATTAGTATGGTATCGCAGGAATTAGTTCTGACGGGCAGTTTTAATTGGTGGCCTCCATTACGTACATGTAGCCCTGCAACACACCTGATTTATTAAGGATAGAAGTCTATTCGGGAAATGTAAATAAGGATAAACCCGTAATTAATGAGATTTGCATATATAAATAAAAGGCGGCCACAGGCGCGGTAGCATTGGCACCGCGACTCGGCGTGGATGATTTATGAAATATGAACTCAGTGGATGCGGATGGGTGATTATTACTGTGATTTGGCTTTGTGTTGTGTCGTTGACTTTTAATCGGATTTTATCAGGTTAACTTGCGGTATAGAAATTAATAACTACATACATATAAACCTTGGAATTTATGTGTTGATTTTCTTAAGTATTAAACTTAGGGAAAGTTTTTTTTTTCTATATATCTTTAATTTCAGATACATGGGATGGGATGTTGTCTCTAAGAACTTTTTTTAGTTTTTCGATAAAGATATACCTGACCTGAAAACATTTTCTCTAAATGATAAGGCTTTACAAAATTGAGATTTAATCCTATTTTCTTTAGTATTATTTATGAATTCGTTAGATAATTTCAGAACCTTCTTTTTTTTCAACTAAAAAATGGAAAATTGAATAGAAAGTGTGAGTAACACAGAGATCATAAGAACATTTTATGGTCATAGTTATTATTTTAGGCAGGGCAGGGCCCACACTTTACATGCGATGAAATTATTATCAAACCAAAAAATCTACAAATTGTTTATTATGGACCCAATTTTCTTATGGATACAGACACACTTATGAGACCGAGGGGAATATATGTAGCGAGCATTGCAATTCCAAATTATGTTTGGCACATCCTATTTAGAATATTTCAAATTTCTCTGGAACACTGTTCTACATGACAGCTTTCAGGTTCTTCTTATCTGGTTCTTTACCATACAGATTTTGGTTTTCTGCGTTGAATACCCCACACTTGCTGGAAATATTATTTCCTTCAATTCGTGGGATGCAGCCAACCCAAATCTCATTTTATTCTTATGATTCCTTTATCTGTCCTTACTTGAAATTTTCTACAATTGTTCATTTGATAGTCAGTCTCTGTTCAGCGAATATTTATAATTCAGTTTATATACCTACATATTTACAAAAGTCTGTAAACGGCGTATTATAAATCGTTTCAGAACAGTATAGTACGACTGCATTACCTTCATAATGGAGTTGAATAGCCATAGTTTTTTCATGATTTACATCACTCTGGAGCTCAAAATTCAGACTAGCTGAGAAAAGGCGTCTGTAGATTTGTTTATACGGGCATCGAAATCTTATTCTGCATTACTAGTTTCAACTCGTATTAAATTGATGTAGGGCATCTGAAATACATTATTCTGCAAGATTTCGAATCATTGTATTGAGTTCCTGGTGTTGATGGAGAAGCAAGCAAATATAATCATCAAAATCAAAATCTGTAAGACTTTCTAATTCTTATTGCATGTCACCGGAGTTGTTATCAAGAATGCGCGTTACTATAAACTATACTGAGATTAGTGACAGCATGACCCTATCAAAACAATATCCAAGTTAATCTTGGATTTTCCTACCCGAGTAAAGTGCATGCCATTTAAGACAATAAATGAAAAATCGACATAATTCAATTGTGTCCAGTGAAATATAATAAGCTTACATTTTGAGCACTGGTACTTAAGTTGGTTGTTATTTAGCACTGGTATCATCTAATTTAGAAAGTCAGTTAGTAGCCTCAATAGGTCGATTTATACCTGTGAATTGTAAGCAAATGTGTGCAGTTTACTCTTGAATTAGATACGATTATTGGACGTTAAGGCTGTTATATAAAATATTAATAGAAGTGGGAACCTTGAAGAGCAATTACAACATGTTAGGAAAAAGCACTGCTACTAACATTAACTTCCGATTTGATAAAAAAAAAAAAATACTCTATGAAAGTAATATCCAAATTTAAATTTAATATGGTTATCAGCTTATATAAAATATTGAGATGTTTGTGATAGTCAAAAGCTTGAAAACTTAAAGGAATAGTGTATAGTAATTTCCTGAAGGCAGTTTTAAAATTGCTGGGAATATTCAAAATGACTGATTCGCATGATCGATTTCGGCTACACTCAGGTTGGAATTATTTTCATCACTAATGAGCGGAATCTCCTTCATTTGAACTATGTGAACTCTGACAGTACCAAAAATGTAATTAAAACATCACCTGAATTTGTTGAATATTTCTATGCCTAAGATTTTTAGGAAAGTCGAATTTGTGATATCTAATTTCATCAACGAAAATGAATTGAGATGGTCTTGAGTTAAATATCTGACACCGTTGCTCATTCAAAGCCACAGCGTTCGTACCGGAGTTGAGTTCACTATAAAGATAGAAACGCTTTGCAATATTTTATGACTTTTTGACTTATTGATATTGTATCGAAAATTTTACCTTTTGTGTACGTTACACGAACGTAAATTATGTATTCCTATTTTTAAGTTTAGTAATATCAGACAGCTTTGCAATTTTATGGCTAAACGAGTATTTTGACAATTCTCGGTGTTAAATCAATCAAACATACTGGATTGCAGAGCTTGGCAATACTTAAGTAAAAAAAGACTTAAGTACTTCTTAAAGTGCATTTTCGTTACTTAAGACTTATTACTCAATACTTTTGAAATGCCCTACTTACTACTTGAACATAATAAGAACTTCTTCTATTTACTTGTACCTACAAATATCAAACTCTTCGTAGAAAAACAAACACAATGTCTAGCGCAACTCCTTTTTTGTTGAGTTTTAAAGCACGCAAAGAACTGTCAAAGCACGTGGCGCACTCACGCATCAAGGCAGAACCTTACACAAACAATACTGAGCAAGTAGAGCAAAAAGCAGTAACGTCTCGCTCGAATATAAAACCGACGATGTCTCGACTTTATGACATAACCACTGACATGTATAATATGGACTGACTATGTTCATAGAAATACACTGCAGAAAGTGGGCTCACTTCTATATTGCTGACTCTTTCGGTCTAAGCATCAACTGAGAGAGAGCTGAAAACAACAAATGAACTAGTGGATTTGTCGAAATACATGATTTTAAATTAAACATTTAGGGTTATTACTAATATAAACTGTTTTACCAAAGTCAATACATTAGACACGCAGAAGAAATTCTAAATGTTTTATTAAAATCACTTTCCGAGCTGCGTGCTTGCTTTTTCAATTTCCCGCCAATGATTTTTTCAATGTTGGCACCGACGTAAGAATTCTTTTTGACACAAGCAATTGTGCCCACGTAAAATAGAAAAGTAGGCAGTCCATATTATATACGTCAGTGGACATAACCAAGGGTAAGCAAGCAATGCTTCGCTCCAATATAAAATCAACGATGCCTCGACCTGATGTAGGGAAAGCCTCAATTCTTTCTTAGAAATTTACTGGACATTTTTTCCTTAGAATAGTTATGCATTATTGGAGGCGATAATGGGTGCATGGGCGAACCTCTAATAGTTTTTATGAGTGTTGCAATGAGAGGTGAAAGTTTTACTCTACGAGCAGCGTCATCAGTTCATTATATTACTACTAACGTACAAAGATTCTAAAAAGTAATTTAAAAAGTACTTCAAAAAGTACTCAGTACTTTTTATAGACTTAGTATTTAGTTACAAGTACTTTTCATACATGCTGTACTTGTACTTACGCTGAAGTACTCAGGCCTTCGGTACTTCTACTTGTACTTAAGTACTTTTTCTTTGGTACTTGGCCAGCTCTGCTAGATTATATTATAATTACATACAATATATAAATTCTTTAATAATAACAAACGGAAAAGGATAGCTCTAGTGTGCATCACCATAAATGGGCTGGAAAAAAGATAATTCTACGTCATTTAATGAGGAAATAATAATTTTTCATTGTTATAAATTTGTTTAGGAACTAACCCTCTTTTCTTAAAATGGGTTGAAAATTTTCTCCCTCAAAGGAATATCAACAGCAAGTATTGATTCTCTAGAGCACCGGCGTAATATCGGATGTCTATCTCTCTTGTATCACTACTTCTATAGCTATTGCGCAGATAAAATCTCTAGCTCTATCCCTTGTAGAATTCTTCCTATGCGCACCACACGATTTGTAACCCGAGCTCGACCTCGCAGCTTTGAAGTCAGATTTCGCCGTACCGTGAAATTTTGCAAATCATTCATAAGCAAACCAGTACGAATGTGGAACAGTTTTCCATCCTCTGTTTTCCTCTCAGTTATGAGCCGCAAACATTCAAGCGTAATACAGTCAGGAACCTTTCACAAAGACTGAATTGAGCATGATCTCCTCTATGGTGGATCTTAAATAGTTGTACTATACACTCGTTTTAGCGCTGAAAATGACCATTATGCCGAATATTTTGACCTTGGTGTATACAACAACATCCGGAACGCTATTTCAGCATTTAGATAAAAGTCCCAAAGGTCTTTTTCCAGGATGTACTTGTATAACTCCAGGGCCGATAATTGTTTTCCCTGTGTAGCCGCAGCAGACGACAAATGAGCTCGCAAGTACGGACGTCTAGATCTCCTAGATAGCAGGCTTTCAAGTCCCGCGCGCCCTCACGGATATCTTGAGATTTCAAGCTATTTAGCTTCATAAAAAAGTCAAATATTTTACTCAAGATCTCGTAAGCAAAATCAGGTCTCTGATGCAGTATACTACAATCAACCTGTTGATAATAACGTTGAAAATGGTATCTCTGAATCCGTTCCGGTCGGATAGTACGACTTCGATCTCGTTTCCTTTCACTTCATCAATGGAGAACATTCCTCCCCCCAGAAATGTTGGTCCTTTGCTCTGCCTATGTATACAGGAATAAAAAGGTGAATTAATTTGTTTAATGTTCGGTGTCGTATGTCCTCTATTTATACCACTTCGACCACCAGGGAACTGCGTATTTTGCGTAGACATAAGTTCGCCGTTGGGCATCATAGGGTTTCCCTAAGCTTTGACAATATCATAAAAAAAAGTTTTATGTTTCAATTCTCATTACATGTATTTTGTATGCCTAAATGATTGAGTTGCGATATCATTGCTACCTTATAAAATTTGGAACCGAAAACTAAAGCAATTCCCAAAAATTACAAAAATTATTAATTTCTGTTTTTTTTTTTTTCAATGAACTCATAGCAACCGCAGAAATGTTTTCTCTTAATAAAATTCTTAGCAAACAAATTTGAATCATAATATCGGTAAAACAGTGGAGCTAAATTTCAAAAATTTCATCCAAAAATCTAATTTTCTTAAGTTTTTATTTAATACTGATATATTTATTCCAAAATCATAGCAAGACAGCTAGACTATAAAACGAAAAGCCAATCTTCCCGATACCTCTCAGCCATATGTATGTAATATCATCTCTACAAAAAAAAAAAAAAAAAAAAACTATATGAGAAAAATCTTTCTTATAGTGCAGTTGATATTGATATTCGATACTTTTGGCAGCTATACGGCATTTTCCGTAATGATCTCTGCTAAGTACCACATAAAATCGCATATGTGCTGCTCACAATGTTAAATGTTTTCTTATCGATCCCGAAGAACTCGTACTCGGATCCTAAGCAATTTTCGCTCCCTTTTGCTGTTTATTCAATTGATGGAGCACTTTCAGCCCTAGACATCGAAATTGGAAATGTTTTCCTAACTATGTGAACACCGTACATATTTACTTACATTTATGTATAGGTACAGTAAGGGAGGTATGGCGTATGGTGAATATAGGTGTACAACGAACACTTCTATTATATTTTGGATTGTATCTTTCTATCTAAGTATATTGCAATTGAAGTAAAGGGAGGTGACTATACAGTGTAAATAGTGCATATGGATTGAGGACGATGCAAACTATATTACTCGATATCGAACTACATTTACTAGATACATACATACATGACCCAGCCAGAACTCTCCTTACTCATTTTGTCGGAGTTTGCCCGGAAAAGCTGCTTTCATCTGTGTCGCTCCCTGTATTAAAGGAATGAAAACTTCCACTGATATTGGTTCACCTGTATGCAAACTGCTTTCGGCAGAAACGGAAATTAGACCACAAATGCAAACGGAGGAATGACATAATAAAATTTACTAATTGATTGAGAGCAGATATGACCCACATGCCGTGTCATCCTGTGTGTGTATGTACTAGTCGAGATATAATATTCTTACGTCCTTTTTAGAAGCTTTGAATTAGGGAATATTTGCTTAGTTTTTGTCTAATTTAATGTAGTCTGGTTATACCTTTTTTTATTTTCGATTTGGAGTTATAAAACATTTAAGTTTTCTATTTTTCTGTATTTAGAGATACTTAATAGCATGAGCTTGACTACACCTATTTTTCCCCATGAGAATCAATATATTATTTAGAAAGATAGAAAATGAAACAAAGGTCAACAGTTTTATACGAACCTGTCGCTTAATCAATATTTCCTGTCATAAAAATAAATAATCAATTTCAAAGATCTTATCTAGGTATTTGGACATCAACAGACATACACTCGAGCACTACACCGAATCTGCATTTCTGACCTATGCAAAATTCTTTCTATGCTGGAAAGAACGCTTGCGAAGAAGTAAAAAATAGAAAAAAGAAAAGTAAGACGAAAAAATAGATAAAAATCTTGAAAGAACTCGACATCATGGCCGTCTTTAGCGAATTGGGGGCCCTGGGCACTTTAGGATATGGGGGGCCCCTAACAGAAATTATTTTCCAAAGTAATTTGTGTTATCAACTGGACTAATATAACGTAAAGTATTTAAGGCCAATCGCACACTGGAGACTTTTAGTCACGAAACTGTTTTGTCACCACCGACAATTTCATTAGGCTCTAATGTTAATGTGCGCATGAAGTGACGTGACAGCAACTTGACTTTTTGGTTCCTCCGGCTAGCAATATTTCGGTGACGAAACTATCACCGCATCTTCACGTTTATATGAATGTGCATGCACTGATAGCATTTTTGTCGCTATTTGACTGCCATTGTTTTGGGAGACGTTATAGAGCTAGGAAAAAACTTAAGCATTTTTTTTTAATGTCTGTTGCAACGATGGTATGAAGGGAAGATGTAAATAATAAAGCATTAATACAAGAATTACAAAGAAGACCACCCTATACAACAAAAAGAAAACTTTTAAGGAATACACTGATAGCAATTTGAAGATAAAATATCGGGAAAAATATCCTTGAAAGTGTTTATATATACCTTAGAGTTATAGCAAGTCTCTCTTCGAGTTCAATTAATAATCGCATCATATTGGTACTTTGATTAGTTATAGCAGGTCTCAAGGTCTGTAGTAAATCATCAAAGCGGTCAACACTCATAAGGAAATATCCAGAGAATTTTTCAGGAGAAGATCCCAGTTCATCAAACATTCAGCGAAATTTTCTTTTAAGAACCCCTTCGCTCCAAATTGGAAGAGCCCAATAGGGTTGATGTATTCTATGTATGTCCTTATGACAAATACGTATATCACAGCTGCCTCCTCAAAGTTTATATTGATGAATGATGATATAAAACATGAGTTTTTTGGGTGACAGTTAGTCACTCTGTGCATAGTAAACTAGCCCACAGCAACAGGACGGCGACAATGATCAATAAGTTGTGTGACAAAAAGTCTCCAGTGCGCGTAAGACCTAGCATCAACCAACAATATACAAATTTGCGCTAATTACCAAATAAATTGAATTTGGCTACTGAAAGTATATCATGCGGAAATGCCGAAAATTTAAAAAATACTGGGGCTGTAAAGACAGTCACTATATGGTATGTTGTATGAAAAGTTGTTGTTCGTATAAATACCACGGTCTACTTTCAGTAGCTAAACTCTAACAGCTAAACTAGATTGCAAAATGTTGGCTTACTGGAAGCAGAATTGGTCATCGGTTAGTCTACTATCGCAGTGGCTAGGGGGCCCCAGGGATCATGGGGCCCTGGGTCGGTCACAGTAGGCTCATGCGTAAAGATGGCACTGCTCGACATTACGAGTTTGAGTAAAAACATTGCCAACTCTTTTTATTAATGAGAAACATTACAATTACAAGGACATTATAAGTAATGCAAAAAAGATAAATTATCAGTAGCATTAATAGTATATTTTATTCAAAAACATTAATTACCATTACATGTAATGATACTAATAATTAACCACTACTGTATTCATTTCTCAGAATTACTTAGCAATACTCAGAATTAATCTGCATTACACCGAAATGAAAAAAAAAGGTAGCACGTGAGTTTCAACTGATTTTTGTTTAATTTCTTAAAAGTGTGGTAATTAAAAAATATTATAAGTTTGATATATTAAGCAATTATTAGAACCAGAATAATTTTTAATGACGTAGGAAGTTTTCAACATTCAGCATTCGGAAATAATCAAAAAATCATTCTGTTAACAAATTTCTTTTGAGAATCAATTGAATTTCTTTCTATGGCTGATAATATTTTATAGCGTAAAAGCTTTTAATCAGAATTATTATTATAAAATTCAGTAATACTTGTAATAGTAATTCTATTTAAGACCTGGAAATTCATCATGCTTATATTATTTTTAATGGTACTAACTGCAGTAATGCATCATTTTACAATTGTGGTTACATTGGACCGATAACATACCCAAATAGAGAATGGAAAATTTGTTTTGAACAAACGAGAAATATAAATAAAATTTTAAAAAACAAATCTAGAAAAGCGAAGGATAACAATCCTGAAAACACTGAAATCTCGATCTGATAACAGAAGTGTATATTCAAAGTCGTTGACGCATATCTGTAAACGTAAAGATTAATATTGACGACTCCAGAAGGTTAGTGGTATAAGAATAATAGCATTGGCCTTTCGATAAACATAAGTTCGACCACACAACTATAAGAATGAGAAGAGAACAATTAATTAGCAAATTTAAGAATCTGATTACATCCCATGAAAAACCCTTCAACAATAGATGATAATTCATATTAAGAAACTATCTTTTTGAGAAGTATTTTATTCTATATACTGTCAAAGATTACAAATAAATTATGTAGTAAAAACAAAACTCTAAATTAGTCTCAAATCTGTTGAAAATACTTTTTATTTTCCTGTTATTACCGACCGGATTTACATTGTCTTAATATGATTGTAAAATTTCATGTATCCAGATATTTGAAAACTAAACAGATATGTAGATTGCAAGCTAATGGTAAAAAAAATATCATTAAAAATGCATTGTTGAGTTGAGACCCGATCATCAGAAAATGACTAAACCAGTATTTTTGATATTCGGTTTCTAAGTGAATAAAAAGGTTACTAACCGACAAGTTTTGCAAGCTCTGAGTAACTATTTTTTCCCTCTCATGGTTGTGGTACTGAGCTCTGCCTTTCAAGGAAGGATATTCCTCGGTGGAAACAAATGTTCTTACATATACTTCTTTTTAAATACTATGGTCCTGCTCAGGAGTCTATTTTTTGTCCACAATTCTTTTAACTTTTATTAATAATATATGTATAATTACCGATTTATTTTCAAAATCTATTGGAATGAATGAAATATGAGAATTCCATACGCAGAATAATATGTGGCTTTCTAGTTTTATAAACCAATGTTTAATAACACGATATTTGTTCTTAGACCAGACTTTTGAATACCAAATCCCACAGGCAATATTAAGGAATTTTTTCGGTCGAGTACATTGAATTTTTATTGTTATTTGTTAGGTAAAACCTAAGTTAGGCATATTCGCACTAAATAATCGAAAACTTGGCATATACGTGTACAAATATCGATATCTGTTAATTTTGTTGAAGCCACATATCCAATCAAGATCTTGAAAGAATATTTGTAGCGGAGGGTAATTTAATTTTCCTCTGAATTACACCTCCGGTCATTATAGTCCTGGCACCTGAACAGTTTTGCTGGTTTCCATTTGATGTGAAATAGGCTAATACGCGGTAAATTTGTAGAACGAAAAACGCCCGTAACAGACACAAAAGACTGGTTTCGATAGGATAAAATAAATAAATTTTCCAATCAATAGAATTGCATTAAAGTTCTGAAGAAGGTTTAAATCTCGTACCTTTCCATCTAAACCACCCATCCGTCTGTCTGTCCATTTACCTTCACGTCAATTCAACACACACCTGGCGAAAATACTGAAAAAGTGGTAAACCATATACATACTGCTCTCCTTGAAATTGACTTTCATTGCTAGAATGGGTGTGATATATTCTACCGATTTTCCACATCTTACACTTATTCCGCAGAACCTTTCTCTACTACATTGGTATATGCACACATTACTCTACGTAGAATTGGGGATACCTCTTTTGTGCGGTTAAGTGAAATGCTTAATGTTAAATTGTGAAAATTTATGCACCACTTAATGGAGGGAGGGAGTAATATTGGATTTTCATGGTATGCATTTAACCGGACGAAGAAAGCAGGTTGATAACTATGTAGAGATCATATTTAGCATTGTTAAGATAGAACATCCAACTCCATTACACTGTAGTGAACCACTTTGAAAGTAATAACGTGGCTTTGATATGACAACTTTTTACTCTCTTTCTTCAATATGTACGTAATTTGCTTTAGTTTTTGGCGCAGATTGGAATTCCTAAGGCTATCCTCAAATGAACGTACGCACTGTAAACAATCACCAACAACTAAGCAACTTCCGTTGTATCAATTTAATTGAAATTAATATTTTGTTAAGTCAGTATAATACGGGCTACCATCATCCATTACAATTAAAGAGAGTAATTTATTTTGAAATCTCTACAGCAATTCTGAAACGATATTTTCCTATAGATAATGCGCACACTAATTTATGTGCGAAATTAAAATTACTTTGGAACTTGTTTCGATATTTCTTGACATTTAATACTTAATTTGAAGCTAGAAACTGATGTCAAAAGCTAGATAAAATACAATCAGTATCAACAGAAAATTTTAGTTGGGAAGTTTGAAAAAAAAAAAAAAAATTATTGAAACATTTGACTGAAAAATTAAATAACAGTATTGTGGAATTTGGCAAAATTTGAGTGATTAAAACAAAAAAATTATTATTATTTGAAATGGCTTCAAGTAGTGAGGATGAGGTGATGGTGAAACTCTCAGAGTTGAAAGTTAAAGACTTAAAAAGTGAACTAAAAGCCAGAGGTATTTGTAGTGTGGGAAAAAAGAAAATGTTGGAGAAAAGGTTGAAGAAAGCGTTAGCCAGCAATAACAAAACTAGTGATAACACAA
Source organism: Dioctria rufipes (assembly GCA_963924295.1). Classification (NCBI taxonomy): domain Eukaryota; kingdom Metazoa; phylum Arthropoda; class Insecta; order Diptera; family Asilidae; genus Dioctria; species Dioctria rufipes. The sequence goes on along the minus strand of OZ002740.1, from coordinate 82,162,963 downwards.
GTAGCTGTCATATTGACGAATTGGTTCAAAGGGAAATGGAACTGCTTAGGAAGGAAAAGGAGATTTTGGAAAAGGAAAAGGATTTGTTAAACCAAAAAGTTGAGTTACTGGAAAAACAGAAGGGAAACCCTAATACCAGCTCACTACAAAATATAAATACCTCGATTCAATTCATTCCAAGTTTGGTACCAGATTTTGATGGTGGACGCGAAACATTTGAAAATTGGAAGCAGCAAATATTGGCAGGGCAGGTTACTTTTAAGATTGACGAAGGTGCCCTTAAAATTATAATTATTGGAAAATTGAAGGGGAAGGCTTTAGCATGGTTCCGCTCAAAGCCAGAGCACATGCAACTAAGCCTCGAGGAATTAATGATTGAATTTTCGGAAATATTTGGTGGCATATCAAGCCGTATCAATTTGAGACGACAATTTGAAGCGCGAAGATGGAAATCATCAGAGGAATTTTTGGACTACTTCCATCATAAATTGGAATTAGGAAATCAACTAAATTTGAGTGAGATGGAATTGGTTGAATACATCATTGATGGAATTAATGATGTTAACATTAGAACTCAGGCGAAAATGCAGAAATTCGCAAATTTAAAAGAATTGGTCAACATTCTAAATAATATTGGAATAACCAATAAAGGTGAATCTACGCATTCGTTCGGTAATAAACGTGACATGCGTACCTACAACAATCATAATAAAAATATTAATGACAGTAGCAGAAGTAAAGAAAACCAAAAATGTTACAATTGCGGACTTCGGGGACACTGGGCATCAGTTTGCCGAAAGCCTCGTCGTGAATGGGGCACATGCTACAAATGTGGAAAAAAGGGACACATGGCGGACAATTGCAACTCTTCTCCTAATCCGGGGTTCACAACAAAGTTAGTACAAGTGCAACCTGAATACAAAGTGGATGTAAAGTTCGAGACGCCGACTGGAAGTATTAAGATTGAAGCAATGGTTGATTCTGGTAGCCCTATTTCTTTGATATTGGATTCATATGCGGACTTCTTTCCCAGACAGAAGTATGAAGATGGTATAAACTATTCAGGATTAAATAGTAGTAAACTGGATATTCTTGGAGTTGGCGAATGCGGAGCTGAGGTCGAAGGAATTAAATTAAAACTAAAACTTTATGTGGTCAGCAACAATACTATGGAGAACTCAGCCTTAATATTGGGTAGAGATTTCATCAATAACCCAGAAGTTTTCGTACAAATAATCAATAGTAAAATTTATGTTGATAAACCAAGAAATTTTATATTTAACATTAACTGTTTTGAAAGTGTGGATGGTATGGATAAATTTCAATTAGGTAAGCTTAATATTAATTCAGAAGAAACAATTAAAAATATATTTTCAAAATATTTGGATGTTTTAAATTCAAAAAATTTGCATTATTCCGAAAAGTATTTTATAAAAATTAATTTGAAAAAGGAGGAACCATTTTGTTTTAAACCTCGTAGAATATCATTTGCTGAAAAGGAAGAATTAAATAATATTATAGAAGAGTTGTTGGAACAAGGCACAATTCAACATAGTAATTCTCCTTTTAGTAGCCCAGTGGTATTGGTTAAGAAAAAAACAGGCCAGTTGAGAATGTGTATTGATTTTCGACAACTAAATAAAATTACAATTAAAGAACATTTTCCTATACCCCTAATAGAGGATCATCTGCAATTATTAAGTGGCAAAAAGTATTTTAGTAGCCTTGATTTAAAAAACGCTTTTTATAATGTTCATGTAGATGAAGAATCTATGAGGTACACATCGTTTGTTGTTCCATTTGGACAATTTGAGTTTCGGAGGATGCCTTTTGGTTTGGTGAATGCTCCTTCCGTGTTTCAGCGTTATATTTCGACATTATTTAAAGATTTGCTAGCCAAGGGGATAGTAATGATATATTTTGATGATATCTTTTTTGGAACAGAAACGTTAGAGGAACATTTTGAAACATTACAGAGGGTGTTAGACATCCTTGGTAAAAATGGTTTAGAATTGAGATTAGACAAGTGTCATATTGCTAAAATGGAAATAAACTATTTGGGATACGAAATTAGTGGAGACGGTATTAGACCAAACAAAAAGAATATTGAGGCGATATTAGACTTCCCGATTCCAAAAAATATAAAGGAAGTTGATAGTTTTGTTGGTATGTGTTCATACTTCAGGAAGTTTATACAAGATTTTGCATTGTTGGCTAAGCCATTATATGATTTGTTGAAAAAGGATATCAGTTTTATTTTTGATGACAATTGTGTTACAAGTTTTAGTACGTTAAAACAAAAGTTAATTCGAGAACCAGTATTAGCTTTATATTCACCGAAAGATGAAACTGAATTGCATTGTGATGCTAGTGCATTAGGATATGGTGCAATCCTTTTCCAGAGAAAATTGGATGGGAAATTGCATCCAGTTTTTTATTTTAGTAAGAGAACAACCCCAACTGAGGCAAAATACCATAGTTTCGAATTGGAAACTTTGGCAATAATATATGCTCTGCAGCGGTTCAGAGTTTATTTGCATGGTATCCATTTCAAAATCTTTACAGACTGTAATTCTTTGACTTTGACATTGAACAAAAAAGATATTAATCCTAGGATAGCGAGATGGGCATTAGAGCTTCAGAATTATGATTATAAGGTTATGCATAGAGAATCAAGTAGAATGAAACATGTTGATGCATTAAGTCGGGTTCATAATATTCTGGTTTTAGAAGAAAATACTTTTGAACAAACGTTAGCACTACACCAGTATCAGGACGATAATATTAGTGTGAGTCGTCAATTATTAGAAACAAGCGAACAAAAAAATTTTGAACTTAGGAATGGGTTGGTTTATAGGAAAACTAACGATCAGAGGTTACTATTTTATGTACCAGAATGTTTAATTGATAATGTCATTAGAACATGTTATGATAACATGGGACATTTTGGAAGTGATAAAATAGTAGGATTAATTTTGGCAAATTATTGGTTTCCAAAAGTTAAAAAAAGAGTTGACGAGTATATTTCTAGATGCTTTAAATGTATAGCTTTCCAACCAACGAGTGGGAAGCCTAGTGGAACTTTACATTCTATTCCAAAACAGGATAAACCATTTGATACATTGCATATAGATCATTTTGGACCTTTGCAGAGAACGAGAGATAGGTACAAATTCATATTTGTGGTAGTAGATGCTTTTACAAGGTATTTAAGGTTATATCCTACAAAATCTACCAATGCACAAGAAGTCATAAAAAGTCTTCAAGAATATTTTAGGGCATTAAGCCGTCCGGTAAGAATTATTTCAGATAGAGGTAGTGCGTTTACGTCGAAAGAATTTGCTTCATTTTGTTTAGATAATAATATCAAGCATGTTTTGGTAGCCACTGCATGCCCGCAGGCGAATGGAGCAGTAGAACGGGTTAATAGAGTTCTGAAACCAATGTTAGCAAAATTGGTTGATAAGAATAAGCGAATAGAGTGGTCTAATGTTTTATCAGACATAGAATTTGCCGTTAACAATACAATGAATCGTTCGACAGGAGAAAGTCCTAGTAAAATATTATTTGGCATAGAGCAGAGAGGAAATGTTGTGGATTATTTAAAAGAACAATTGTTGGATGAAATATTGACAGATAGTGAGAAAAGGGAGGACTTTAATGTCATTAGAACACGTGTAGTAGACAAAAATATTAAAACGCAGAGTTACAATGAGAATTATTATAATTTGAGACATAAGCGACCAAGGGTTTATTCGGTTGGCGACCTAGTTGACATTATTAATGTAGTAGATACCACTATTGGAGTTAATAAAAAACTAATACCAAAATATAGAGGCTCTTTTGTCATTAGGAAAACATTAGGCAACGACAGATATATTATTGAGGATCCTGAAGGCTTCCAAAATACTAGTAAACCATTTAAAGGTATATTTGCCAGCAGTCAGATGAATATTTATAAAGTAAAAAATTAACCGTTTTATTTCTTGATCAATACAATTTATTGGAGAATCAGATGTTATTATCATTGTTATACTAACTTGTTTGATGTGAAAGCTAGTTGAATAAAATAATTGCGAATAAAATAAAAAAAACATGAGTTGTGTTAATAGCAGTATATGCGACTGTTTGCAGAATTAGATCATTGTTGTTATGAAAATTAGTATTGATTGGTTTTATTATTAGGACAATTTGGTATTTGTGAAAAACTGTTAATGTGTATTAATTATTGGAGATTAAGTTGTACCAAAATACAAAAATACATTCCACAATGCTCCAAGGACAACACGCTGTTATAGAGGGTTGTACCCTTGGAACATGACATGCTAGAATGTTCATTAATCCAATTACGTAATTGATCGAATGATCGTTGCCTCGTAAGGCAAGCACACGATATATTGTAATTCGATTTGACAGATGTCAGTTATCAATTTTGTAAATTAAAAACTGTGAAGTAATTTTTGAAAAACGGAATTGAGCCTTGAATCCGATAGCATAAATATTATAAATAAAATACATAATTATAAGTGAAAATCAAAAATCTTAAAACAACTTGCAATGATTTCAAATTTGCAAGTTTCACAAATGACACCTGACAGTGATGGGTGGAAAATCAGCTGATTTTTCCAATAACTTGCAGTTTCTCACCACTGAAAGCGCACTTATCGGCAAGAGGAATAACGAGCAATGCATAATTACAAACGAGTGATCTTATGAGAGCGTAATTGGTGCAATGACGAAACGAATGACCATTGCGCCAATGCTGCAATTACACATGAGATATGCAATGATCATTGCTCCATCAATGATCATTGATATTTCGTGTGCCTAGGGTATTACGGGTTTAGAGAGCTCAGCACAGGCGTGTAATAGAATCAACCTAGAGAGTGGGGAAACAAGATATATGGTTGAAAATATTGCACTTGCTCTCACCGGAACTGCTCTTAGTCGATGTTACTATTCCAAGGTACTCAGGAGTTTCTCAGATATTTAAAATATAGGCAGCGGAGCATACATTTCCCCAATTTCCCCTACTTCAAGGACCCTAAAGAAAGCCACGCTCATGTACATGAATTTTATAGGTATCATTACTTCCTGTTCTCTCTATATTCTAAGGTTACCGGCAACACAACTCAATAATTCTATGCTGAAAGATCTCTGTTACAGTACACTTTTTTGACTTACTATAAGAATAAACAGGAGACAAGTGTTTGACAAAATGAAGAGATTCTTGCTAAATCATCTTTTATTCTGTAAATGCAATCGAAATATAACAGCTGAATGCATTGCAATGAACTCTGCCATTGCAGTTCATTCAGAATAAGAGAGACTAGAAATCCTCAAGACTAAGATTGTACAGAAGATAAACGGTTTTCTCAATTGGAGAAGAACTTGTTAAACAGACGATGTGTGAGAGGTGGATTGGAGAGCGACCTAAGGGAAACGTAAATCTGATTAGTGTGCTAAAAGATATGTAAATAAGATGAACCGAAAAGGAAGACAACAGGAACAACTTTAATACATAAATAAATTGATAAAACTTTGAATCATAATTTATGTAAAAATTTAAAAATATATGTAGGTATAAGTAACAAGTTCCTTACAAACCAATTATATACACATCATCAAGCAATAAAATTTTTTAACGACTTCCAAACAACTCAGAATGTTCACAACTCCGGGAAAACTTGTGATCAGTTTCAATTACGACCACTTCATCTTGAAGAAGGTGTTTTTCAAATTGCAAATTGACTTTGAGGTCTCTTATCCGTAAGCATCCAGCCATCGTTGATGTTTTATAAGTTTTGGGCACTTTACATGTTGTTTACAATAAACTCGGGAGAAAAATATTTTTTCACGAAATTTACTTCTAAAGAAACCGCAATTTCTTTCGCCCACACTGAAGATGCTTGCTGCCCTTATTTCCACTCAAAAAGAGACATTGCCAAAAGAAACAATATTATGGTCCATTGCCTTTTTTTTTTTTTGTATCGTAACCACAGCATAACATCAAACGATATAGTCAGGACACACTCATCAATCAAATTGAGGTATTCAGATACATTTCCTGGTCAAATAGAACTAGGTCTTCTAGTCCTTATGTCGATTTTTATTGCTTTATCGCCCAAGTATCCTATAAACGTACCCAGAGGAAATTCTATAAACAAATTTCCTATTTGTATGATCCGGGTCTATACCTATACACCCACTCTATACAGTATCTTTTAATGCACCCACTTCATCATCTCGGACTAACTTTCTCTTTTATTGGAAAAGAAGAAACATAAATAATTTTCTTTTTTTTTTTTAGGGAGTTGAGAATATTTTATACTCTAGACCCGACCTAGCACAGCTGTTGATTTTCCCGGCACGATGGCCACGAAAACGAATTATTTACCCCAGTTGGGCTGAAAGTATTCCTTTGGAAAAATATACCCACACGTGCCAGTCTCCAGTTTTCTATCCAACCACCGAGCTAAAACCACACCGCACCGCACCGCAACCCAGTATATTGTGAAATAAAAAGCGAAAAATATTCACACAGGCCTATAACAGCACCACTAAGTGTTCGGAGTTCGGAAATCGGAGCACTACATACTCAGTTATGGAGTGATGTTGGGGGGAGGTGGTGGAGAGCCTATTAATCTACAGCTATATATACGACAGGCTGTAAAGGTGGCTGGGTCAGGAATGATAAATATATAATCACCTCACGGACCACCCATTCCTAGGTACAAAACGTTTGTTGATGGAGGCGCATAGGTTTACTTTGTCAAATATTCATTATACGACCTCGGGACTCTGGGCGTTTCTTTGTCGCTTCGTTTTGTCTTTTTCGAAAAGAAAGGAGGTAAACGGAATATAGTGACTGCTTTTTAGCTATATCTTTACACATACCATTTGTCACGTCTAGTACCCTGAACAACCCTTTCACCTGGTTAGCCTTAAAAGCTCTGGGAGCTGCCATGAGGGATGACAACAGATAACTGAAGATTTGGAGGAGTCGTTTCCTTGAATTATTCTAAGCACGTCCAAAATCGATTTTGGCCCCTTCTCTTATGTTTGATAATTTTATGATATGTACGCGGTTTTGGTTTTGTGGATCTTTCTAATTTTCATGTTTTCTTCATTACAGATGAAACCAATGAAGTACTCAAAGAAGTTTTGGCTGTTCTTCGAATAACTCTCATGCAGATGAGGTAAATATATAAGTAATTGATTTGCTGAAATATTCTATTCTCACTAACAGCGTAATTTGCTAAGTAAGCATCAAGGATAATTAGTAAAGGTTTTTTACATCCTACCTCTGCCATTTGAATTTGTTAGCATCACCAAAATAAAAAAAAATGTGGAGTAGCTCTGACGGAAACAATACCCCTCTGAAGTGAGCTTGAGGTTTAAACCAGGAAATAATTTGACGATAAGTGTTAAAATGCAAACCAAATGAGAAAAATCTGCATTAAATATCTTACAATACCGGAACGTAGTAAAGTTTCTTTAGGCATAATATCTTAAGATAAAACCTCCACTTCCGATTGCAAATTATTAAATATTAGAGCTGGAAACTTATTGCAAATATCCAATGCATCTTCCAAGAGTAGTCGGCACATTTGAATAAGAATATAGTATACGGCGGGGGGTGTCAATTTAAAGCGGTCACTTCATATTTTATACTTATTTATAAATCCATGAAATCAGTAGGTATCCAATTTAATCAGTTATGAACACTAGGTACCTTATAATTGTGCAAGTCAATTTTACATATCCTTTTCGGATAAGTTTTCATTTCAGTCGAAGAGTATTAAATCAACATAAATATAAAATAAAACTAAATAGTTATTTTTATAGTATTCTGTTGGCAGCTTTTATTGCATTCTTTATTCCCACCCCTTTTTTAACAAAAATGTAGAGTAGCATTCACCTATCGAACGTTTTTTAGTTAAATTGAAAATGACCTTTGCTACTGCGAGGATCACTGTTTGCACGACACTGTTCAAAAATATGCAGAATTGTGCCCCAATTACTTTTTGTTCCTTTCTGGCGCTCTTTAAAGTTTCATGCAGATATCACATGATTTCACGTCAAGGGTGGTATGGGAGCGTTGGAAAGTCCTGAATCTGCTATGAAAACCATTATATAGGTAATTAAATTTATGAACGTTGTCAAGGAAAAGATCTAATGATTTAACTTACCCAAAGATTTCTGACGTGTTACGAAAAGGCACTTAAGCAAGAAGGCTAACGGGAAAAAATCAAAAAGGAAAATTTTATTTGCGTAATTCAAAGCAGTTGTAAAGTGTAGCCACATTAAACTATATATGCAGTCTTAAAAAGTGTACTGGACCTGCTTCCTCTGTATCTAAATATTAAGAAGGAGGCCATCCTCAGCGTAATAAGACTGCCGAGGGCAACTCTCCTGAGCACAGGTAAACCCATCTCAGATGTTATGGCGCGACGACGTAATTTTGAAACACCATATACAAGGTAACCTTAGCGGACCATCAGCAGGGCATTCTGTTAACTTACTTTTAGAAAAATGATCTCTTAAATGGTACACGGACCCAAAAAGGAAGATAGAGGAGGCGTGGGCATATATAGGCTGAATTACTGAGAGCCTGCGGTACTGGGGGTCCTTATATACCCTCTTTCAACAAAAATCCACGCCATATTACTCTGCGCTCGCGAAATCATTCATAAGAATATTCGTGGATCAAAAATATATATAATATCAGACAGTTAAACAATACTAAAAGCATTAAAATCACTTACATTTGAATCTAAGCTGGTCTGGATTGTCTTACTCTCTTACTACAACTAGCCGAAACAAAAACGATTACGCTGATTTGGGTACCAGGACATGAAGGCACTAAGGACTATGAGATTGTGGACCACCTTGCAAAGGAAAAATCCAGATCTCTATTTATTAGCTCTGAGCCTGTTTTTAGCCACCCAAAAGAGACACCTTTTGGCACAAGCCAGGCTTTGGGAGGACTGAATTAAATTGGTACATTGGGAAAACATCGCAGGGCTGAGACAAGTGAAGAAATTCCATAGGTATTCCAACGGAAGACGAAAATATTCCTTGCGCTCAGCAGGGAAGATAAGGCTCATTATGAGCCTACTTACTTAAAACCCTTTTAGGAGCAAATTTATGGTTACCTGAAATACAGTTGAACGAAATAGCACGGATTCGATTTTATTTCCACTTCCGGACGTATATAATGTGGAATCTACGAACTAACAAATTTTGATCATATTACCGTTTAGAAATAAAATATTAAAGTCGAAATTTGCTAAGCAATTAGGTTGAAAGCGTGAAACCAGAAGCTTTTTTCCTGACTTTTTGTATAAGGCAAATGTGTTCTTCTTTTACAGAAATCTGGAACAAATCGATATGTAATTGGTTAATTTCATTCATATATCATTAGCATATCACCGAACTTCCTCCTTTCATAAAACCTTCACAATATTCAAAGCGATAAACCAAATCATCTGCCATTGTTAGCAAGTTACTTAATAACACGAGGTACACCAACTACTGAAATGATCTCAATTGAGTGCGGTCCACAAGCACTTCATTCTGTAGAGCCCTTTTTTCTAATAAACATCGTATGAATACTTTTTTGGTCTTATTTCACAACTTAGTTCGGTATTAACTGATCGTTGGCATTATTTCAGTTTATGAAAATGCAATATAGCCTATTCAAATAAAGCAAAAAAAGTGGAAAACCTCGGAATGGAAGCGAACAAGCTGTCAATTGGTATAAGCCTTTGTTTGGGCATTCTAAAGACTGGGAAAAAAGTCTCATATAATTTCGTGTCTGCGTCACCAGATATTCAAGGTCAAAGGTCGCGAAAATCGGGGTTTTTTTTTCAATTATCTAGTTTTCTATGGAAAATACATAATTTTTATTTATTTATTATTAAGACGAAATACACTATAGCGTATTTCAAATTATTCTTATTCGTCGTCGTCTTAGTGCTGAGGTAGCCCAAGATCAATGTCGACATCATTATCATCGTCCTCGATATCCGGTACAGTTGTTTCGCCAAGCTCGTGGGCTTCATGCACGCTGTCTCCATCGGAATCATTTGGTATTGATGAGGCACTGAGGCATGTGATACAACATCAGCATTATTTAAAAAAGGAAAACTGAACATCATTGATATGTTTGAGAAACACCCCAATATGTACCAGTCGGTGCAATTATTCTTACAAGAAAATTGCCCTCCAAACGTATTATGCGATCATGGAATACATGTACTTTTACCCATGTAATGCGGCAAAATCAGAGTTAAATATTGACAATTATAGACATATTCAATTTATAAAAGCAACCAAACTTAACAGTCCAGTGCAATTATGGTCTCTTCCACTCACAAGTGCAGCAGCTCAACATCTAACAAGTCTACTTCCAGGTCCAAACGTGGCTGGGAAAAGATTTGCAGCCTGAGGAATGGGTGTGGACTTTACAGAATGAGATTTTACAGTCTGAGAGAACGAAGTTCTTTCCCTAGACCATGTCGTTGACGAGAAATTTCTGATCCCTCCTACGGAGGTCATAAGTACGCTTACATACCCCTGATGCTTTTTGCAATCTTCCACCTACACCTTTCTTAACATTCTCTAAAGCTACTGATCTAATTACTGTATCTCTCCCATGTGTGACCATTTCCTTACCGAAGTTAACGAAGTACGGCGTAAGCTTCATGATATCGTACATAGATGTACGAATGGTGCAGGTTACCTTCGCTAATTATAGATTCCACTTCCTGTGATTGTCCGCTATATATGCCCGAAGCATGGACCTTATAACTTGATTGGTGCGTTTTGCAGGATTGGCCGATAAACTGCCGTGTAATTTATCTTTATTCCGTAGTCTTCGCAAAGCCTTTTGAATTCTTTACTTCGAAACTGTGTACCATTATCACTAACCAAAGCTGTTTGTCGGTGTCTAAACCACGAGAGACTCTGCCGTATTGTATTTCTCAACCATTGAGTTGCAGCAATTTATTGAAGTTTGCAATCACCCTGGAAACAATTTAAAATCTGGTTGTTAGGCTGGAAGGATTTCACGCTGATAGACTCCCATGGTTTACTGACTACAGTGCGGGGAGCCATAAGACCTGCTGGGTTTTTGAGCTCTGATTTTATGGCTTGGCAGACAGTACACCGTTTTTCATAGTCGGCCACGTCTACCTTCATCTTCGGCCAATAATATTTTCGTAATAACCGGTCGTATGTTTTCTGTGCCCGCGATGTCCTGCTGTCGGTGCATCGTGACTTGAAATATTAAGCTTTTACTTTCCTGTTCCAAGAGTCATTAGACATGACCAAATCTGGGTACTTCGACTGACAGTGCTTCCATAATATACCACGTTCTACTTTCCAGTCAGGATATATGGTATGTTTCATCGAGACTTTCCTTGTCATTTTCATATACCGCTTGTCTGCACCATGAATATCTTGGCCAATGCAAACTAGTACTGGTACAGATCGAGACAACCAATCTCGTAAAAGGTGTTCTTTGCCCTTCCTATGTATGATGTCGAATTCATGCTATCGCCCACCTGGCTAACCTTCCGGTTGGGTCTTTCAAATTATGCAGCCCTACCAAGGCGGCATGCTCGGTGATTACTGAGAACTTAGTTCCTTCTAGATATGGTCGTAATTTCTCTATTGCCCACAGCACCGCAAGACACTCGCGCTCCGTTGTAGAGTAATTACGCTCGCATCGACTAAACGAGTGACTAAAATATGCTAAATACTGTCTTGTCTATAAATATGCTGTGTTAACACTGCTCCTAACCCATATATTGAAGCATCTGAATGCAAAATGAACGGTAGATCGAAATTCGGGCAAGTAAGTAGAGGCGTACTTACAAGCTGATCTTTAACTTCTCGAAAACATTGCTCACACTCTTCGGACCAAACAAACTTTTTGTGTTTCTTGAGCAGTTCTGTAAAATAGGGGCGATCAGTGTAGCAAAATTGGGCACAAATTTCCTATACCAAGCTACCATTCCTACGAATCTACGTACTTCCGTTACATTTTTAGGGTTAGCGATTTCCAGGACACACCGTATTTTGTCAGCATCTACTTGAATACCAGTTTTGCCTACTAGGTACCCTATGTAACGAAGTTCTGGTCTACAAAATTCGCCCCTTTCATAATTGCAACCTATCTAATACTTTCTTTAACAATTTTTTATGCTCCTCAAAAGACTGCGCTAACACAAACACGTCATTTAGGTACACGAACACTTCGCTATCTAAATCGCCTGATAGCAGTATGTCGATTAAACGTTGCCACGTCGCAGGCGATTTGATGAACCCGAAAGGCATTCGGCGGAACTGAAATAAGCCTTTGTTTGGAACTGTGAAGACTAAAACGCAGACTGAATGTCTAGCGATGACATGAACTTGGTACCTCTGAGCTTATCCAAGATGGCAGACACATAGGGTAAAGGGTACGCCTCCTTCTTTGTAACCTTATTCAGTTTCTGGTAATCAACGCAGAAACGATACTTGCCGTCCTCCATCTTGGCCATCACGACAGGTGAGACCCTGCACTATTCGATGGTGTGACGAACTACTACTTCGAGCATGCTCCCGAGCTCCTCATTTATCACTTTTTGTATGGCAGGTGATATTGGGTAGTACCTGTGCTATATCGGAGAGGATTCAGTTTGAGTTACGTGCTCTACTTCTTTTGTACACCCCAGGCCTGTAGCCATCTTTGCTTTGGCTCGGAAGATAATTTCCTCCAGTTCTCTCTTCTGCCTAGGTGACAACCTTGATTGACTTTGCAGTGAACTAACATGATAATCTTCTTCATGTTTTGCGAATTACCACGAATTACCTCTAAAATTAGCTTCGATATTCATATGTCAGCAATAATCGATACCAAGTATTATATAATGTGGGAGGCCTAGTATAACTATGCTCTTATTTAGTCGACAAACTTACTTCTCCGAGCACGTTCACGAATCCACAATTAGCTAGACTTACTCTTTTCGCATCTGCCTCATTATTTTTCAGACCCATACTTTTTGGCAGCTCCCAGCCTGACGCCCAATAATCGTTAGTGATGCTCCTGAATCCAGTAACCCACAAAAAATCGATCCGAAAATAGAAACTTTTAAATGCGGATGCACATCATTATCTGCTTGAGCATAGACAAAATCCATTAAAATGTTAAGTGCGCTGTCAGACCTCTTTATGACGCACCTCTTTTCTACTTTCTTAAAATCCTTGTAGACTACGGCGTTTGGCGGATTACTCGAATCACCGTCTAATTCGTAGCTTCATTCCCGTTTCCCGATTGGAGTGGTTGCAGTACTACAATACTACTTTGCATTTGTCTTCTAGGGTTGCATCTTGAACAATTTGGACGACTCACACCCAAAACACTTACAGTTATTCCTGTAGAACCTTGCAATATGACCTGTGAGCCCACAGTTGAAACATTTCCGAACCATGGTCGCATTGGAAACTATAGAAACCGCCTGAAATTTGGTCGCGGGCATATGCCAGATCGGGCTCGAGAAGTTGATTATTACGTCTTGAGAGCGGTGGAACAAAAGCTTCAACCGATTGATTCCAGTTGTCTTCCTAACTCTACCAACTCTTGAACTGTCTTAACCTCGGTCAAGCCTAACTGGCTTTGAGCGAATAGACCTATATTGCGCTTTAGGATTCTAAGTTCTTGGCCTTCGGATAGTGGTTCAGTTAGACGGGCAAACATATTCGACATCATCGCGATGTACATCCCTATAGACTCATCCTTACTTTGAGTTCTTTGCTTGATTTCTTAGATTAGACGGTCATCATAATCGGACGGCAAAAATTCTTTCTTTAATTTCTTTACAAGCTCTGCCCAAGAATGGAATTCTGCCTTGTATGCCCTATACCATATGAGTGCACGTCCTGAAAACATATCAAGAGCGGAACGGAATAATAGCTGTTTAATAACTCCCCGAGCTTCTACCAATACGTTTACTCTTTCTAGAAATGAATTCAAGGACTGCCCGTGTTTCCCTGAAAACTTAATGTCCTACTATGTAAGAGTACGTGAGAACGGGTATTTGTTAAGACCGTGTCTGCCATAGATAAGTCTTCTTATTCTTCAAAAGAATCATTCTCGTCTTCGCCGTCTGCTGTTCTGTACAATGAGCCTAAAGCTAGAACCATGTCGGCTCGTACTCGTGCTTTTTCCTTGATCTGTTCTGCACATTCCGGTTTAACCCTACCTAGCCTTCATAAAGCCCAGTCGATCGTAGTGACAATTTTCCGATAATCTCCGGAACCAGATTCTCTTATAAAAGTATCTATCAGCTTCTTAATTTCCTCGCCCTTTCTATTAAGAATTTCTATGTCGTCTGTGAATTTAAATGGATAGGGATGAAAAACAATTGCTTCCCTTCTACCTTTCTACCTTTAATGCTAATCGGAGACTTATCCTCATCTCATCCACTGTTAACGCAGGTAAACCTCTAACTGTGAGCTCATATGTTAGCTCCTCCTGGTTTTGCCGATCGACTTTACTTATAGTTTTTCTTTCAATTCTCAATACGCGAAGACAAAAATAATAAGAAAATCCAAAAGCCCTAGTTTTGTAGCGGATGAACAAAAGTATACTTAGATAAAGAAGACCCAAATGTGTACTTGTTATGTAAATTTCTGACGCTGTGAATTCTACCCCGATTGTTAAGGAGATCTTTATATCTACGACCAGCTACGAAACATCAATAAATTCAGACTTATAGTTACACCTAGGTTGACTGCACGCGAAAACAAAGCTTATGTACGTACATATATATGTGTCGATTAAGTAAGATAACCATCCAAGTTCAATGATTATTCAAAGCTCGTTGGCAAGCAAGCCAACCACTATAAAATCTCCAGCCTAAATTTCGCGAAAGCCCTTTTTTCTTCAATTGACAAAAAAAAATTATGCACAATTCCACTCCACTCTTAATAGAAATCCAATAAAAAAAATCAAAGAGAATAGTTCATTTACTAGGAACTAGGTCAGCTAATGATCAAGGTCAGGGCTCCATGAACTTTAAACTCAAAATCGATTGGCACCTAAATTTAAGCCTTCTGTTCTGTATAGACAGGGTTCATCATCACACTTATCTCTTAAAATGTATTTCCTTATCAGTAAATAACTGGTACATAGAGCAAGGGACGTCAATATCGGGTCAGTTTCGTCAATAACACTCGGTCAAATAGTATCGCTCAGCTTAAAATTGGCACAAAAGTTAATAAAATATTCTCCTTATAATAGCAATTTCATAAATAATTGAAAGCGCGTTGATATTTAGTTGTACTTAGGTCTAAGGTACGACTGCACGGCTGCAAGTAAAAGAAAAGTCCAAGCAATAAGCAAAAACAAATATACAGTGATCTGAAAACAAATATAAATGGACTCCGCAAATTAACAATTACACACTTGAATATTTTATTTCTGGTAAGCTTCTTAATTATCAGCACATCTCCCCCTGTGTGTTAGCTTGTGTTAGCTTGTGGTATAAAATTCTTTTTTTCTCTCGCAACTTGACCCGCTTTTAATTCATTTTCGGTAATATTTTTTTTTTTTTGTTCCGATGTTAGGACCCCACGTTGAGCGCCAAAATTTGTTACGCGCTTTTCCTTCGGTGCGTAATTATGCCCTTACTGCCAACTGGTGAAGGGGCGAGTAAAGTGGACCAAAACATCTGTTGGGCGCCACGATATTGTACAAGTCATTTACCAAAAAAAAAAAAACAAAAAAACAAAAATTTCGACGCCACTATCAAAAGAAAATTTATTTTATTATCAAGCGGGTTGAATATATGACTTGGTTTTTTTTAAGAAAACTTAGGGCTATTAAACAAACTGTGTATGTGAATTTAAGAGAAAAAAAAATTATAACAACACTTAAAGCGGCACACACGCCATATGGGAATACGTATTATGTAGTTGCGAGCAACAAAGATGAAAAAAACCCTTGCCTTTTTTGTTTTTGTTTTAAAAGGAAATAAGGAAAACCAATGCGGTACTTATCTTCAATTAATTCGGACAATCCTCGCTAGAAATTCCTTTGGCTGGGCATTTTCTCCTCCTCCAACAATTCTTTCAGTTTTTTTCTCCAAATCACTTTAACTTTAACTCGGCTTCGATTTTTTGTTTATTTTCTTTCCGCCAGTAGTATCTCCTTCCTTTTTATAACTCGTGCCTGTACGATTCTCCTAGGCTTCTGTCTTGATTTTTCTGTGGTTTTCGACTGTCACCTTCACTTACCAAAGGCGGGACTTTTATCCACAAACTGCCCCTATTTGTAACTTCCGGCCCGTATTTTGGAGACTTTTTCTCCAGTTCCCATATATCCTCAATCTATGAACGAATCTGTTATTAAAATATTCTCCCAGCATTTTAATTGATTTCTGTTGATCATTTGTAGACTTTGGAATCATCGTAATTCTTCCTTGATCATAGGAATTCCTATTTAGGGGTCTCACAGTTCCTATTTTATTGATCTGTATGCTGCGGATTTTCACCGATTCGTGAAATCTAAAGGCAATTTCACATCAAACACAAGAAATGAAAAAATATAAACTCAATTTATTCCACTTTAAAACAAGATTTTTGCTGCAATGATTAATAAAATCATGGGAAATAGAATAAACTATTAATTTTACTAATAAAATAGTACCTTTATCTCACATTTTTTAAGAAAAACACAACTTTTATGTTTTATCGGTTTTTCGGCCGATAAAACATAAAACTTGTTTTTTTTTTTAAATCTGGAATAAATATAACTATTTTTCTATTCACTGGATTTTATTAAACATTGGAGCAAAAATCTTGTTTTAAATTGGAATAAATGGAGTTTTTCTGTTTACATTTTTCTGTTCTTGTTTTTGATGTGAAAGTGTATCCAGTAAGATCAACACATTGAAGTTAAGCGTCACTTTAGAAGGAGAGGAGAAGCCCATACTAGACAATTTTTCTTTTTTTTTTGTTCCATACTACCTGATAAGTACCACTCTGAGAGTTCATATCATTATATGTATACATTCCTATTATTAGCTCCGCCTTATTTGCTTACCAGAAATCTTGACATTTTCACCAACTTATCTCTTAGTTCATTATAAATTTCCCTAATATGTATACTACTACGATATGTTTAACTAGTCTATGCATCTTTGCCTTAACCTATCTAATAATTTCAGAAAATTTCTTAAACTAGGGTGGCCATAACATCACTAAATTATTTGGCCTTACTCCTTATACCGGTTTCCTCTGGGTATATTCAAGGTGGTCAGAGAACCTGAGAGTTGCTTCGACGACGAGGGATGAGGGTGTAACTGAGCTTTCCACATACCTTCTTTAGTTTCATCGGCGGCTGATCTTTCAGGAATTGTAGATTGTTCCACAGCATTTTGGAAGTAGCCATACGACGAATTCATTTTGAACATATATATAATAAGGAGCGGGTATTAAAACAAAACATTTATTCGCGGGTAGTTCTATATTCATGTGTCACGCACTTCTTCCTTGTTCTCAGGTCACTTCAAATTACAGATTTAACAATATACAAAGAGAAAAACATTTTATTAAAAAGAATATTCAATATTCAGTTTGAAATTTGCATTGCTTTGCATTTCTTCTTCATATTTTTCAAATCTGCAAATGCACAGCAGAGTTCCAGATTTATATTAAATATATGCGAAATCTACCAAATTTTTTCTCATTATAGTTATAATGAAGAAGAAAAAAAACACTTCATTAAGATCTGATTTTCGTGCCATAATGAGTATATTTTGTGACACACAGCATTTAATTAATAGTTAGTATTAATGATTCATTAGATCGTGCTGTGTGTCTAGGGTATTAGCGCGCTAAATTTTCATTTAAAATTTAGCTTAGCGCTGACTTTAGTACTAGGCTTTAGCAGTAACTTTAGGTAGTTATTTCTTATATCTTATTTTTTTTTCATGTTTCCTTCTCTCTTGTTCTTTTTTTCTTTTTACATACATATATGTATATGCGATGCTGTGCTTTGCATTATTGGGTATCCTCTTAGCTTGGCTTAATAATAAAAAAAGGTAAAAAAGATTGTATCTTAATTGTGCAATGTCATTAGAATGAATAAATTGAATTGAATTGAATTGAGTTGCTGAATAGTGACAGTGATCAAATATTTTGTCTGTGATGAGATGCTTTTAATTGGAAATTTCATAAAGGCTATATCTTCGTAAGTTATAACTAAAAACATTTTTCAATCATTTTAAATTTATTTTCAAATACAAGAACGTGAACTTTCCACATATTCTAGTTATGTTATACTACGTTAGACGAAATCTGTCTTATCAGCCATCCTGTTTGCTATATAATCTACTGACAAGTTCGTTAGCCATTCTTTTAGCCAGACTAGAATAGCATACTTGTCAAAGTCAAAATACGCGGTGATATTCCATACGTCGTAGTTAACGAATTCGTTTCATGATGACAGCAGATATTTTGACATTTATATCCGGCATAGCTGTATTACAATAACACAGGTAACTAGCTTACCCATCTATGCTTGGCAAGTTGGGGTTGTCGTTAAAACCATTTGTCTCTTAACTAATTTCAAGGGCGTTTTTGAGCCTTCTCTAGCAAGTGGTACCCAGTAGAGAATTACTTTGTATAAAGCACCTAAATAATTTTTTTTTTGTTATTATTTAAATCGATAGATAAACTATGTAAGAATATGTTTACAAAGAAAGAGAGACCAATTCTAAACATTTCCAAGAATATAAAGACAGGAGCAGATGAGCGTCGACCTGCTCGATGTGTGCGAGTGCTCGCCACTCCGACTTTCTATTCAAAATTCGATTCCTGGAAAAGGTTGGGGAATGGAGGCTCGCTCAATACAATAAAAATTCATATTTTTCCTATCGAAAACTTTCAAAACGCTTTTTAAATTCTCTTCTAAGGGAACTAAAAACATTCGTCAAAAAGCTTATTTATATAATTGTTATAGCACCTTAAATTTGGTTTTTTTTTAAACACATTTTTTTTTAAAACCGCCTAAATTTTTTATTTCACATATTTTCTGCCTGTTTTTAGTTCACCCAGATGAAAAATTTCTAATAAATTTAATCCTTTTTTGGTTTTTTTGTTTTAATAACAAATTACGAGGTGAATCTTTCCCGTCGTTTGAAGACTACAGCGACATGACGCCCATGAAATAAGCTTAGAAATCAGTTATACTATATATATTTTTTTAATGTAAATTTTTTATGTCTAAAACCATACCTCAAAATTCAATACCTTCATTTCTTTCTTTCTCTTCTAAAAAAAAATCAAAAAAAAACTAGGGTTTAGAACATTCTAATTCAGGACAAATCCCTGTAACTTCCAGGCAGACAGCTCTGTGGATCTTGGCTAGGTTCTTGAGGTATTTGACCTTGTCTTGAACTAAAGTAGCTAAAATGGATCCTACTAGTGAAGTACATTATATGTACGATTTTTACTGATTTTAAAGATAATCAAACAGCTCTACACTCTTTTGTCGATTTTCTATAATGAGTGGATGAATAATAATATAATTCTTCTATATATGCTTACATATATGCATATACATAACACCGATTCCAGCTCTTTTTCGTCATGTATCAGCTGGTGAGCTTAATTTTTTAACGACTCAACTACATACTTCTAGATAATAAATGTAAAATTTATGATCCGATTTTGAAAAAATCCTCTTAGATTATGAAAAAAGCAGCATCCATCCAAAAACAATAAAAACAGCAACAACAAAATTACTAAATCTCACTCATGCTCCACTTATTTTAATCTAACAATTTTTGAACAATAAATTCATATAACACAATGAAATCTCGAAACAAAATATTTGCTGAAGTGAAATCAAAATCACTTGATTGTCTGTCTAATTGGGGTGGCGTAACTAGGTAGCTGGTGCCAAGAGTGCTCAACGAAATTTATGAGGATCACCTGTTGAGCATATACACATAGAACGAAGAATCAGTGGAGCTATTTATATGGCATTTCCTAACAATCCTTTTTATTTCTCGTGTATTATATCCACAGAGTTCTTTGTCGTTGTTGTCATTCTTGTGGCATTCAGAGAAGCAAAAAAAAAGTTGAAAATTAAAATCGATAGGGTCGTCGTCCGGGCCCACCCCAAATATACTCGACAGCATAACGCCTAGCAAAAACTCCAGCACAGTACTAACAGCATTATGAAGGAAAAAAAGCAGTGTTGAAATAGTGCCAGAAAAACTGCATCAAAGGAGTGCCAGTGCAGTGCCAGTTCATTGCTTCGTGCGCGATTATTTTTAATTCAACTCATGAGAAGAACTTATCTCATACCTTTGGAGCCGGGTGGTATGAAATCCGTGCGCACCACTCATCGCCTATAATAATGTAAGGTCGACTCCTGGTCTCCACATCCATCCAAAATTAATTCAACTCTGCCCTATCTATTGTTGAATTTGTTGAAGATTTTTACTCTTTTGCTCCTTTAATGGGATTCTCTAGCCCGTTTTACTTTTTTCCTCTTTCATGGTCCTCAATCTCTGGCCCTTTAGCCACATCTTCGTTCAAGCTGAGCATTGTTAAGTAAATTTTGGTAAGAATAGTGCAAAGACTTTAGGACTTTTGTGCCTATCATTATGTGGATTTATGATGATGTCTCCATTCTTGGAATGCGATTTTGCCAAGGCACAAAACAAGGCCCTTGTAGTAGTACAATTTGTCACGACTTTACTAATTTGATATCCATTGCTCTAGACGTCGCGTCGGTCGTACAGCTCCTAGTACTATAGTAGTCGCCGCCATTAATTTAGAATATCATTTCATAAACTACGTTAGTATTGCATGAAACCCAGACTATGCACAACCAGATTGTGAACATTTTATTTTGGATCAAAGTTGTATTAAACCGAAACATCTGCGCGCTAGGAACAACCGACGACAGTGGGAAATTGTTTAAATTTTTTCATGTGACGGATTTATGTAGCCATTTGGCTCTTTAAATCTTAGCAAAAGTGTGTTGGAGCACGTTCATTTTTCAAGGAATTGTTATGGCATTTTGTGTTGGTTTTAAGTATTTTGACAAACATATTTTAAAAGAAGGAAATTTGTCTTGTTTACGCGTGAAACTCTTGACATTTATTTGAACAGAAGTAATATCTCCACTTAGCTGAGGAATTTTGTAAGTTGTTTATGTGGTGATTTCATGATGGATAGCCAGAATAATTATTCACAAGGCACTTAACGAAACCAAAAATAGATGTTTTAATATAAATGCTGTGGGCAAGGGTGAAGTGGTTTCCTAGAATTTACCTAATGAAAAATAATGCTCATTTAACAGATAAATCTTATGTAGATCTATTTAATACCTACGATTCTTTCTGTTATGATATCTGACATTTTGGTCTTTAAACATATTAGAAATTTGTTTTCTTACCTTTTCCATAACCTTTGTGGTATTCCTCAAAGCTCTATCCTTAGCCCTTTTACTTTTTTAAATAAGCATATTAGTGTACGTGTAAAATAATGCAAACTATACTAAATATAATAGTATAATGTAGATGATTAAAATATATATAAACTATGATCTAACTGATAGCTTTCTGGACAAAAAGACCCATCTAAAGTTAACAGTTATTTATCACATCTATATAAATAGTACCCAACCCAAAAATATACTCTACAAATGTTGTCGGTTGTATCCTGTGTTATTGCTGTTTGGATAATGTATTGAAATTATACCGAAAATCTTTATAGCGATATGATTAATTGATTGATTGATTATGTTCGTTCTAACAGTTCCTTAATATAACCACTGAATCTGGAACATGACTGTGAAACGTCTAGATATACTGACTGAATATATTAATAAAAAGTTATTATAAAAAAATTAAAAAAAAAGATTACTGCAAATGGGAAAAATAATCGTATCACCTTTCTGAGAAATATATACAAATTTTCTATTATTTAACTCTAGTAGTAGACCAATGATATCCATTACAAACAATATCAACCATAGAATTCAGTAAGTTAAAGCTGTTGGCTTCGGTAGCTCGGCACGGTGTTATCTTCATACCTAGTTTCCTGTCAACTTGTATAGCTTCTCCTACTTAACAGATTAGCACAATCAGTAGCCTTGGCCTTCGTACTTAGGATCCTTGGGATCCCCTTGGCATGAAAAAAAATTATAGCTGACATAAGTTTAACTTTGAAAGTATTTATTAAAAATGTCATTGTTTCCAAATTCCAAATAATAATCTGTCAATGGAAATGTGTTGTTGATGACTTCAAATTTCTCCTCTTTCCATTATTGTACATACTCATTACAGAGATTCTTCATGTGTTGATCGTCGACTTCACAAGATCGCAGTGAATGATAATTCTTCATCTGATCTGGAATTTTCGAACTATCGACTCAGCTTACTAAAGAATAATGTGTTTTGTTTTGGCATAGTGTAATGAAGACGGTGGGAGATTAGAGTTTTGAATATGACTTCTAACTCCCAATATAAGCTAATATAATCTTCGTTCAGCGCCTTATCGCCCCTTCTTCGCGTGGTGAGCAAGTCTAGGCTTTATGAGGATGTTAGAGTATCCATAGCAATATTAGACTTAGAGTGTATTGCTTTTACAATAATTTATCTTCATCTGATTCTTCTAAGGAGAATATTCTTAATCATGGTAGTCAAACATTACATTTATCTAGTTGCATTGTATCGAATATTTGAAGGCTTTCCATCTGAATTTAATGTTTACAAATTTTTCAATAAACCCAGATCTGTTCATTCAGTAGACTAAAATACAAATCCGCAGATTAAAACACAAATCAATGAATTTCTATATAACTGCACCAATGCAAGAGCCGGTCTCCCATAATTTTCCGTTGTGTTGTGACTCTGCTACCAGAAATAGTTAGTAACAGTTTCAATCTTCCATTTTCTAGAAGCATACGTGTATGTACGAATATATTTATTACGTTTTTAATTAGGAATATTATCTCCAGCTGGAACTTTATTAGGTATTCTAAAATTACATAATAATATTTATAGCCTCAGTATACTCTTGTTTTTTATTCCTTATCAGTACAGATTCTCAAGCTCAGAAGTATCAATTGAATTAAAAATAAACTAAAATTACGAGTACTTTGGATGACTTTTGTACCTAATATAATCGCCCACAACAAACTTTAATATTTTATACTATTTTCCACATCTTGTAAAGTACCTCAACGTATGGTAACCTCGTAAGGCTGGAAAAGCTACAAGATTTTTAATTTGCCATTAACAAATATACTTATATTCTGCAAGATCCCTCATATTAGCCTTAAGCCATAAAGTTAAAACAATAAATAGGAAAAAATAAAATTGAAATTACAAATAAACAAAACTATAATAAATAATAATAAAAAAAGAAATCATTAATTTAAATTTTAACCTATACGTGCAACCTTGAAGAAATTATTAAAAGTTTTCCAAAAAGCTGGAATAAACTCGCAAAATAAACAATTAAGCGAAGAAATCAGAACCATGTGTATGTGATTCACAACAAAACCACTATTTAAAACCTAACAAATGCTGAACACTAAAAGCCCAACGAAAATATGGGGAACTTGACAATGAGATGTCAAAACGAAGACCGGAAAAGAGAGTTTTTTTTCTGATGGAGTCGTCTGGAAGTCAAGACGGAGAGAAGAGATTTATCTATATTTTTGCACAAGTGATTCGGCCTCAAAATTTTAAAATAAACTGCAATTTTTTTGGAGCATCCTAGCATCCTACTGCTATCATCAAGGCAACAGCAAAGGATGGAATTCTAAATACGCCTGGAGACCTGACGAAGCTCTGCACGTTGTTGTTCCTGAACATTTTCATGACATGGAAGGAAAATAATAATACTTAAATTTCGAATCAAGTAATTCATCTAGCTTATTGCATTAACCACACTAACCTAATTCAACACATATAATAATTTGTAATTTGTAGTTGTAACCTATCTAACCATCCATAAATTTGTTATTGAGGACGGCCGTAGCAAATGACATCATATTAAATTGTGAGAGGGATTTTGAAGAAAGAATAAAAGTAATTATCAGTTCATGAATTTTACAAAACGCAGTGTGATTATTATTTCAGTTCAGAACGATCTTAAATTTTCTTCTAGTTGATGTAGACCAAGCCTACGCCGGCTTACAATCTGAAGCATACAAACAGATATATCCTCATCGCGATTAGTGCTAGCCAGTAAATACATTAAAATACTGAAATGCTCCGCACTTCCTCCCATTGTCAAAAATGTAAATTGAGAGAAACGTTAAAAGAAGAATTTATACATATCGATAAAATTGACAGATAAATTTTTCTTCCATGTAATTCACACCTACCTTTTACAATTCTAGTATAGTTTAATCCTAGAGATGGTACATTTCCACGTTCAGCCTATTCCCAAAAAGAAGAGGGTAGCGATCCCTTAAATTATCGACTAATTGCAATCTAGAAAGTCAACGATCGCCAATATGGCTTCCGGACTGGATGCTCATTTGGAGACTTGCTGACTTTTTTTATGCAACGTTGGAATCGTAGTCATGGATGGAAAGAGTTATATCTGGTCGCCTCATTCGTGTTGTATTAGATGGCGTTGTATCCTAACCTCACCCTATAAATGGCAGTCTGCTCTAAGCCTCTGTTAACTCTCCATCTCTTTTCCTAATTATACCCTAGATAAAGTCTCTAGGGTATACTAAGTTTGTCATTCCGTTTGTAACACATCGAAATAATGATGGTAGGGCAAAATGGATTGGACACTCACGTATAATATTAAAATTTATTTTGATTTTTGCATGTCCGTCCATATGTCTGTGTGTCCGTTCGTCTGTGCGCACGATTAATCGAGAACGCGTTCACTTAGAAAGCAGAAATTTTGTACACGGACTTTAAAAAAAAAGCAAAATTAAATTCGAAAAAGAGACAAATCGGGCAACTCCTTCGTGGGGTTGCCATTCAAAAATTTCGTTTTCCACTATATATTTGAACACTGCCTGAGAATACGTCGACATAGAGAGCTGAAATTTGCTACATGGTGTTTTTATAGTAATATCAAATAAAACTTCAAAAATGGACTAAATCGGGCGACCGCTTTTTGGTGTTGCCATATAAAAATTTAGGTTTTTTACATATACTATGAAAACGATCAGTCCTAGACATTTTTATTGTACTAAAAACTTTTTCAGAATACGAAATCCTATAAAATTGGTTATAATCATTTTTTCTGTCCGACAAACCGTTCTAGAAATATATGCGAAAAACCTCTTCAAAAATCAAACCTGCATGTATTCTTCTGGAACGTTGCGGCTGTAGTGGAAGGAAAGCTATGAATTAAGAATACTCAGAAAATACAGCATTTTATATGGCAAATTTGACATTCCTGGCATTCGCTTTTTTATAAGAAGAATGTCAACTTTTTAGCATCATATAACTTTTATTGCAAAAAACGCATTGCAATACATGTTTTTTTTTATCAAAAGGATTCAATAACCTTTAAGACAAATTCGAACATGAAAAACAAATATATAAAAAGTTTTTTTTTTAATTTTAACGTTATTTTCTAATTTAAAAAAAAACAAGTAATTTTATTTCATGTCAATCAATTTTGAAGTAGTGTATACTATACAGTGAACAAAATTATTACAGTAAGCCATTATTTATGACAAATTTCCAAATCCGGTGATACTAATAAAATACAGTACACAAAAGCAAAATTTTGACTGGCAGATATCAAAATACCTTTACTGCCAGGGCGAAAGTTTGGCTTACGTAAAGAAAGTACCTAAATATAAGAAAAAGTCTGAATTTGTCCACATTTGGTGGAGCAGTTGCATTGTTTTTGTTACAAAAAGGACAAGGGGTTAAGAGCTCACTTCTTTCCTAACCAAAAGCCGTAATTTATGCCCCTGATCTATAAAATTGTCAACATAACCTAATTTAACTTTACCTATCCAGACGTGCGTCGTCTATCAGTTGACTGAACAAAATTGGGCAACAAGTCATAATAATAATAAAACATACGAACAATAGAATAGTAAATAATATTTACTACTCATAAGCTTATTAGTTGATATTAATTTTTTTGTGCGTACATCTAAAAACATTCAAGTGAATCGAATCAGCTCGACAGAAATTTTTGTAAGATTTTGTAGATGAACTTTTCTAATTTTTTTCACCGCGAACTAATTTATAATATTTACGAAATTCAAAATGCATGTAATTTTTTTGAATGGACAAAACGGCTACATTAGATAACCCTTCTTGACCTATTGTAGATCGTTAGTATTTTTTTCTTAACTTCAATTTGCTAAAACTTCGTTCGCAATCAAAGAAAAACTCGAAGTGCGATTTTAACATTTAAATAGAATTCTTGAAAGCTATGGTCGTGAATTGATTGAAGCAAATCCAAGAACGACTTTTCTTAGAATTTTGGGGTCCATTTTGCTGAAAATATCGCCGAAAAGGAATTCGAAATCTTGGAAACTTGTTTCAATTGTTCATGCCCCAAGTTATCAAGAATAAGTGAAGATAAAAAAATTAGTGTACCAAGCTGTGTACGAAGCTTTTGTTTTATTGATAAACTAGGTCATCATCTCGTAATTTAAAAGGTGTGAGTCGCTTTTGTTTTTTGTTCTTGTTTCTTTCAATTTTGCTGGTCTATCCGTCAAATTTTGTACAACTTTTCCATGTCAGAATTACGAATCAACCTGAGTGTTGTCATGCGGGTAAACTCAATTCAAGAACAAAACATTTATTTGAATAAAGGATCAGAACTCAAAAATAATTTATATTTGTCAAATGTAAATGTTATTTTTTTGCCCGCAGTAAAAAAAAAACATTTTTTCAATCGAGCTTATAAGCTACAATGCCTCACTTGACTCACTCTTACAAAAAAGTCAATTTTGAAGACCCAATAACGGGCTGGTTTGTCGTCATTTGACCGGACTGGTTTCAAAATCCAGTCCGGTCCTGAGGCGCTCACATCATTTCAGCCTTCAAAATACTTTCACTCGTGCAGTAAAGCTCCGTGATTTATTTATTTCTTAATATTCATCAAGCACTAATTACTACAAAAAGAATTGCATACTAAAGGTACAAAAATTGAGAAAAGCCAACCGAGCTGAATCTTTACGTGAAATTTAGATAAGTGGAAATCTATGCAATTAATATAACCGTTAACAAGAGGAGGCATTCAAGTAATATACTCGTACATACGAATTTTGTACGGTGCAAGGAATGTGAAAAAAAATCATCGTTCCTCAAAGCCTCAAAGCCTCCAACAATTTAAAGGAATTATCTACGCTTTGTAAGCAGTCAAAAACAGAAAACAATTCTGGGGTTGTTGCGTACGATTTCGAGAGACTTCAAAGAAATAACATTCAGTCGATCAAGATAGGGAGGCAGTCGGAAGGTATCAGCCCAGAGGAGGCCACAAAGAGATAATCTTACAAATTTACACTGGACAGGGTCGATCCGGCAGGACTAGCGTACTCTAGAATAGGTCGAACAAATGTACAATATAAATGCTTCAGTATATATGGATATTCAACTCCTTAGACTATATTTTAATGAAACCCAAAGGCGAATTAGCTTTATTTGTAACTGCATATAATCATCGAATGAAAAGCGAGAATTGAATATAACCTCCAGGTCTTTGTAAAGCCGAATTAAAAATCTTCCGTCAATTGTGGAATTGAATTGCAGAGGATTGCTTCGACGAACGACATATGGTACACTTACTAATGGTCAAAAGGAAGGAAGTTTATCGAAAACTGTTTATGGAAGACGTCAAAGTCAGAGTAAAGAACGCAATCATTCTCACTAAAAACTATACGGAAAGTTTCGGCATCGTCAGCGTTATAAAGACTTCTTCACGTAGACACAGTCATAAATTCATCATTGAAGTAAATGGTCACAAGTAATGGTCCTAAATGGCTTGCACAATGGACACGAGAGGTAGCGTCAGTTTTATTAAATATAGCACCTCGAAATAAAACGAAAACAGAAAGCTTATTTATGAGAACCCTATGATCATTTCTGTTGAAAGCCTTGCAA
Source organism: Dioctria rufipes (assembly GCA_963924295.1). Classification (NCBI taxonomy): domain Eukaryota; kingdom Metazoa; phylum Arthropoda; class Insecta; order Diptera; family Asilidae; genus Dioctria; species Dioctria rufipes. The sequence goes on along the minus strand of OZ002740.1, from coordinate 82,134,839 downwards.
AAATCAGTAAAAATACAGTCATTTGCCTGTCACGTTCAATTACGGAAATACAAAAAATAAAGAATTCCAGTAAATTATAGTTGGGGTGGATATACCCTTCATACACTCATGGTAAAAAGTGGCCAAAAAAGGTTTCCAATGAAAGTAGAGGACATCACAAACCACGGCATCTAAAATCTTATCAAGACATCATAAATTAGCGACAGGTCAATAAAATGTCGCATTTGCTGCCTTTCTTATGAAAAGGAATATCGCAGATAATTTTAAGGGTTTCGGAAAAACACCACAAGAAATCAAGAAATTAATTAGATGACAAAGAAAACTTTCAGTATGCAGTAATGCCATCAGGTGAGCATGTCTCAATAGAAAAGGATTACCCGTCAGAGTAGGCATCATTTCAAAAAAAATAAAATAAAAAATAAAATGAATGCAAATTTTGAAAGAAGGAATTGGATATAGCATATTTAAGGAAATTGAGCATGTGTATGACAAATAGAAATATACGCGTTTTTGTTTTTTTCTTCTAAAGCAGAAATGTTTACATTTTTCAATAACCAAGTAGGTAGGTTGTTTTACGCACAGACGAATAAGGGTGTGTTGGACAGCTGTTCAAGAGGTTTCTCTTGTTAGTATACGCTCGCTGATCAAGACTACTCAAAAAACTATCAGCCAAATACGAAATGATGCTTTTTATATTTCGAATTGTGAGAATGTGTAACTGTCTACCACCTTCTGTCTTTCCTCGTGCTTACAATCTGCGAAAATTCAAGATAGACATAAATCAGCACCTCCGCCACTCTCCTCATGACCGTAATCCTTTCACTATCTCCTTCCGCTCATACTATGCTGTGCTTTGCATCATAAGGCTATCCTCTGAGTTTGGCTTAATAATATAAAACCAAACATAAATTAGTTGAATGAACTTAGCCACCCTATTGAAGATTTACTTCCTTTAGTAATCCTTCATTTGTATTTTCATGCTATAAACTCCTTTCAGTTATACTCGCAAAGAAAAATAAATTATTTGAATTGAATCATAAAAGAAATCATCAATGGGATCATGAACTCTGAATGGAAAATGTATTTTACAATACTTTAAACTTCCGGTAGTGCAAGTATTTCCTTCCTTACTGAAAATTAGATTTGCCCCGTTCAATTTTTGCACCTCCATTCTATTCAGTGGCATTTTGATCGTGTTTTTTTTTTATTTAATCCAGCTTCCTCGGAAAAAAAATATTATATTCCTTCGTCAAAATTCAAATGAAATAGAAAATGTTCGGAAAGTGGCGTTGTTCGACTTGCACACGTTTTTCTAAAAATAAATTGACATGCTGCAGGTGCTATGTTTTGTTGTTTGTTTAAAATCGATGTCAAAAACCAACACAAACATGCAGTGAGAAAACTACACACTCATGCATAGTCATATAACTTCAAAAAACTTTCTGTACATGAATTCGTTCATATTGTGATTTAAAGGTTTTCTATTTTTCCCTAAACTTTATAAGTTCTTTTCTGACAACAGAACGGGTGTAACCGCATCATGAAAAATTCACTTGTGCAAAGGATACGGAGAAAAGTTTCGTAGACAAATAACTTTTTTTTTTCACTTACATACCAGACAGGGTAAATGTAATAGTTAGAAAAAGTTGTTCTTTTGCTTGCCAGTTGCATTTGTACCACATGCAGCTAACGATATTCACTGAATTTTGTAGTCAAATGAAATTTTCTGAGTGCTAATAATAAGGAGTCTGTTCGTGTAATGAACTGATTTCCTAATGAGTAAGTCGGTCCTTTCTCTTTCCATTCAAACTCATCTATATTTTAATAATTTTTACAAATGATGCACATTAATTTTTACACCGTAAGAAAACTAAGATATTAAGCTAAAAACACTGGTAGACAATATTTCTGTTGGAGTTATGTTTTATGTTAACTCTCTCAACAAGATATCTGTCATGTTGTCTACTAGGAAAACGTATATAGTGGGTCTCGTTGTACCCAACCTAGTTAGACAAAAGGTTTTTCAAACATATTAAACCTATTCATATTTCCGCCATGAATTCAGATAAATAGAAAAAGATCGATTTAAAGAGATTCAAAAGGAGATCGACACTGGTTATGGCAGTGATCTTCTATTTTCTCCTATACGACACTACTTTATTTTACCATTTCATTTGTAACACATACAACAATTTCGATTTTCGCTATATATTTGTAGATGACATTTTTATAAAACTTGTAGATTTAAGCTTGAAAATTAACGAAAACGAGAAAATCCTTTGCAGTATTGCCATATAAAAATTTAATTTTTCACTACACATGTATGTATATGGATATATTTGACACCGATTGAAAAGGCTACACGGCTCTATGTAAAACTTTTAAATTTAAGTACGATAATTAGTAAAATATGGCAATCTTTTTAGGAATATAAAATCTTCGACTTACCGTGTACACTATACTCGGGATAAGGTGAACAAAAAAAAACCTAGATTGTTCACTTTTTCAAAGGCATTCAGTTCATCGAGAGGGTATGTTAGCCAATTAAAAATTAACAGAAAATTCTTCCTTTTTCTCATTTTTAATATATTCTATTTCCAATAAATACAATATACGTAAAGCGTACTTATTGGTTTCTATTCAAATACACACGCAGCTATCTCTGAACTTTATTTCTTTCGGCATGAATATATCCAATTTTTATTAGGACCCAAATGACATCGTTTTTTATTAAATCTTCCTCAGCTTAAAGTATCTAAACTGCATGCCCCCGATGAAACCACTATTTTCAACCACCACGATATTATGTTCAACATATAGACAAATAAGATAAAATATATGTAGATAGCCAAAGAAAATAAATTGGAATCAACAATTGCCCAAACAGATTAATCCTGCACAGAGACACGAAAACTGTTAACATGAAGGTACCCTAATGAAATAACACGCTTGTCCAGTTAAGAGTCTATTCAAGGAAACTCTTTAACATGGTGAAGACCACTGATTAGGAAAGCCAGCAGAGGATCTTGTGAGACGTTCTATCAGGAGATAAATAGATCTATCATAACAGTACAAACAAAATTTTACACGTAGAAAGGTCGACTGCAGTTTCACAAAATCGGAAAACAGTAATAACTGGAGCTATTAGCGCAAAGATATTTTCCCGATCAACAGTAATGAGCAAAACGACATTAAGCTCCGACATTAAGGTATGTCATACATACATGTGCCAAAACCTGGGAGAACCCCTAATGATCTCGTATCGTGCAATAGGCATGTATGATAATTTTTATTAGGAAAACAATGATAGACAAATGCTAAGCAATTGAGTCCACTACATAAAAAATATATTAAGCTATGCGCATTAGGGGACTTACCAGAAAAGACTATAAGAATGCCAGACTTTAGAAAATCATTCCAAGAAAAGAACTTTCGGATTACAGTTGACATTTCATTATCATATATATTTATATCTTTTAAATAATGATATTTTACGTAAACTGGGATAACGGTAGAAGTCCTAGATATGCTTAATGCACTGAAAATATCATTGTGGAAAGATATGTGAATAGCACTAACGATTTAAGGCGAAAAGAAAAAATATGTATATAATGAAATTAGCAATTGTTTCGAGGTAATCTCTGGTGCAAAGCACAGCTTTCGAAAAAAAAAATTAGGAAAAGGATTAGATGTTTTCTTATTCTTGGAAATTAAACGGTAAAAAATCATTGTTTTCATAAAACACTTAAGCAAACTAAAGTTTCGTTGAATCCTATAACAAGGGTTTGATTGAAAAAAAAAAGTTGGTTCGAAAACGAGCTTTAGAGGCCCTGATTGTTACAAGTCTCTTAGAAGAAAAATCACGCGATTAACCCCCACAGTCATCAATATCTTCCTTCCTGTTTCAATCAATGCATACATTTCCTCTTGGAAATATAATACACACAGAATTACTATAAAAACGAAATTAAAAATAGCTGAACATAGAACACAATAACATTAAAGCCAAACTTTTACAGGACCCTCTTTGTAGGTCGGGGAGTTATCGAACGCTCTTCTACTAAACGGTGGTATGTCGCAAGGTTCCATTCTTGTTCCACTATTGCTCAACTTACCTACATTGTAGATATTAATTGCACATTAATATTTAACTGTACGTAATTATTTAAAAATATCCGTATACACGTACCTTAGTATCGGTCTGTTCGTGTATTGTGAGGCATATATCTGCTATTATTTGAGTTTAAGAATGCCTACTCAAATATTAGCAATATTAGAGGATGATGTTTTGGTGAACGAAAGAAAGAAACTCTCGATTATCCAGTTAGAAATACTTTATTTGACGACGATCTGAATGAGTGTTTCCTGTACAATTTTTAGAACCCATTTTCGACTATAATTTATCATACAAATTTTGAATGCAAATAGCAACAAAACTCGAATTTAATTGAAATTTAGAAAATCTTATATTGTCTATGTCTGAATGAATTTTTGCAATAGAAATTAATTAGAAAATTTAGAATCTTTGATTTATACAATTACTTACAAGCAAAGTTTAGTGCTGAAAATTTATTGGAAATTTAGGGAAGTTTCTATGAATTTTGGTTGTCAGCTAGATTCCTTATTACGGAGTTGCACGGGAATTTCGGAATTTTTTTAACTTTTGTATTTTGAATTTTTTGTTCCTTTGTTATCAAAATTTGTCTATCCGCACTTATCCCACCAATCTTAACAATATACTTGAGACATCAAGATTTCGGTTTCATCTTTTCATTCGTTTATAATCCAGACTTCGTGCATTGTAGGTTTAGTATGCTCTTTTTTATCTGTTGGAGAAATCAACATAAAATAAGTTCTAAAGAACACTTCAAGTTGGCAATACTTTTCGGAATTCTTTCAAAAATTGAGCAAAACGTTGGGCAAAACGTTTTCGGCAGAATTAGTTGCAAAAAAGAAAACAGCCTATTTACTTTCTTTTCTATTTTTGTTTTATTGATTTTATTTTGTATTTTAGTAGATTAAGGACAATGGCAGTAAATTATTAAATACTAATAACAAAATGTTCACTCTTCTTTTTCAGATGAAATACAAAGGAGCTCCGCAGCACAAAAAATAGAGGCTTCACGCTGCAGCCAGTTAAAATCTGCGCAGCAATTTAAAAGCTTCATTGCGCACTCATTTAACTCTATAAGTTAACAATGCATTCATATTATCCATGGAAATGGATTGTCCTAGTGATTATCCTTCTAAAGCAACAAGCACAAAGTTTTTGCCCATCCAAATGTACCTGTGCTGGTGACTCAAATTCTCGGACTTCGTGTATAAGTGCTGATCTAGAAGTTGTTCCAATTCAATTGAATCCGGACACGAAATATTTAAATTTGACGCTTAATAAAATTCGCGAGGTGAATTTCGTTTTGCCACTCTATATGCAGCTGGAAGTTCTTGATATGTCACAGAATTTAATAGACTCATTAGGTTCTAAGAATTTCGAATACCAAACAGAATTGAGAACGTTGAATTTAAGCAGAAATAGCGTGCCAAGTTTAATGAAAGATGCATTTAAGGGACTAAAGAGCTTACTGCTACTGGATGTAAGCTATAATCGTATAGAAATTATTCATCCATCGGCCATGATCGATTTGACCGGCCTAATAGAATTGGACTTAACCAACAATTTATTAGTCAGCATGGAGGATGGGACATTTAAAAATATGATCTCACTGGAAATTCTAATTTTCAGAAATAATCAACTTTTAGATATACCTACCAACAACTTAGCTTACCTTCGATCCTTAAAGTCATTGGATCTATCAGAAAACTTGGTCGAGTATGTCAGAAATGATAGTTTTGAGGGTCTAAAGGATCTCATTATGCTTAGCCTTAGTGGAAATCTTATACAAGAACTGGATATGGGGGCCTACGATGGACTTGTTGGTCTCAAACATATGGATATAGCAGACAATAATTTAACGGTAAGTTTAAGATTGTATCAATTTTTAGAATTAACATTATACACCTATCTAATTCTCTATATATCTTGTTTGAAGTGAACTGTATATATGGCTGCGAGGATGTTTATTTATGAGTGTACATATAAAGCACTTTCTCCCAAGTCTACAAACATATCCCTAACCATAAGTACACATTTTACGACTTCATAAATTCTCATTTGAAAAGCTCAGATTTTTTTTTTTTGTACTAGCCTCATTCAAGTACTTTTTGGTTTGAGTTCAATTCTTTGGTGCGGTTCCTAAATACATATTTGAACTGGCACAATACCCCCTAGCTTCTCGTGCTCCAGCAGCATACCAATACCCCACACTTCCGCGATTCGAGTTCATTTTGAGATTCTCATGAAAACCGGCTGTCGGCAATGGGGCAAGTTTTGTGCCCGCACTGAAAGTACTTTACCATTACCGGTAATTCAATCTTGTTAGTTGCCAACTTCACGGTGTGTGTTTGTTACATAAACCTGCCCGCTACACAAAAGTTTCTCAAAGGTAAAAAAAAAAGTTTTCTAAGATTCTGTCGGTCCCGGTGTTCGTTACTTTCTGCTGCTGCTATTGCTTTTATTCACTACCAGCTAGAATAGGTACATAGTTGACGCTAAGAAAGAAGTTCCACCACCAAGGGGGCGGACGGCGGTGGATAAACGTGATTTCCCACTTTACGTCTTCGATGACCTAGATTTGAAGTGGTGGTAAACAAAAGAAAAAAACAACATTTTTCCTAGTACATGCTGACAGGTGGTGTGGAAGGTATGCAAAGGGATGGATTTCAAATTTCTTGGCAAATTTTCATCGATTGCAACAGCTGCACGCATATTTAAGGAGAACTTCATTGCGGTCTAATATAGTGACCAATGAGCATAGTATGAGTTAAACCCTGTTGAACATATAAGGTTTCTAGTTGGCAGCTAAAGTGGTAGCAAATTAGTTGAAAGTTCGCTTGATGACAAGTGTAGTAGTTTTTCAGCTTAAGGTGGGAATATTTTAGCATTTTAGGTCAATGCTATATAAATCAATTAAATTTACCACAAATTCTGAAAACATTAGATAAATTGTGATTATCATTCTTTTTTTTTTGCATTCTAGTTCATAATAGCACAAAATCTTATAAATTCCCATTTCTTACTTGTTACTTGATGAGCGTATGAAGATATTTCAATTGCCTTTCTAATAATATTTTTATAACGAATTTTTTTTGTGGGTCAGATCTATAATTACGCTACATTCTAACTAAAGACTAGAGGCTTTGCTAAGTCCACAGCTCAGGTGACTTATGTATCTTTAAATACTCAATTTTCAAAAAACATACCATTAATTTATAATTTTGAAAACATCGAAGAAGTCGTTGTATCCAACATAACTTAATTATTAATGTTACTATACAAAATTAAGAATTTCAGAAAGATTATTGACCAAAATTAATATTTTATTTCAAATTAAATAGGAGTATAGCGCAGGAGTTATTGCTCTAACATCAAGCGTAATAACACAAAACAAAACAAACAAGAACAGAGTGTTTTGGTTGGATGAAACTATTAATAAGCTGTTTTCTATATGGATAGAGAAATTAATAGACTCCAACTCCGAAAACATTGAAAACTGATATACATCACGGTACAGAGAATACATGGTATTCTCATTATGAATCACTTTCCACCATTAGGGAACAACATGACGTATTATGTATAGGAAAGTACGTTGCAGAGAACAGAATACTCCTTCTCCTCTCTGTCCTTTCTAGATAAATGTATATAAAGGGTTTTCCAATAAGAGGTGTTATTTTGATATTCAAAGAAAAATCCCATTTTTTGCGACAAATGATCGGATCTTTATTTCATTATAAAGAGCAAGGTATGCCGTTAATAATGGAAAATAACATCAGCCAAATGACCACCACGACCACGCCTATAGGACCGTATCCTTTTCATGAAATTCTCCATAACCAAATCGCAAAGTGGCTGCCCTATGTCCTCGATAGCCTCACGAATTCCATCTTTGAGGTCTTGAATCGATGCTGGGCTGTTGGCGTAGACCTTCTCTTTCACGTGGCTCCAAAGGAAGAAGTCGCAAGGTGTTAAGTCACAAGATCTCGGTGGCCAATTGTGATCACCTCTTCGAGAGATAACACGGTCCGGAAACTTTTCCCGTAATAGATCAATGGTTTCGTTGCTTGTATGGCACGTAGCGCCGTCTTGTTGAAAGTTAACGTTGTACAGATCAATACCATCCAATTCCAGCCATAAAAAACCATTAATCATCTGTCGATAGCGCAATCCATTCACCGTCACTGTTGCTCCAGCCTCATTTTCGAAAAAGTAAAGTCCAATGACCCCGCGGGACCATAAACCGCACCAAACAGTCACACGTTGAGGATAGAAAGGCTTTTGGACAATAACTCTTGGGTTTTCTGAGCCCCAGAAGCGACAATTTTGCTTGTTGACGAAGCCATCGAGATGGAAATGAGCCTCATCACTCAAGATGAGTTTTCGATGGAAGTCCGGATCATTTTCATGCATTTCAAGGACCCAATCAGCAAAGACTCGACGTTGTTGATGATCGGCCGGCTTGAGTTCTAGTGTTAACTGAACTATATAAGCCTTAAGGCCCAAATCTTAATGCAAAATACGGTGTAATGACGTTTGTGGAATGCCTAATTCCAAAGAACGACGAGGAATGGACAAACCTGGGTTTTCTTCAACACTTTCGGCTACAGCAGCAATGTTCTCGGCTGTTCTTGAGCGACGTGCACGGGTTTTATTCTTCACATCACTAACTTGTCTCGACAGCTCGAATTTTTCTACCAATTTCTGTATTGCGGTCCGACAAGGTGCTTCACGACGACCCAAAAATGTTCGAGTTTTACGAACCGTCTCTGCCACATTTTCACCATTTTTATAGTGAATTTTAATAATTTCAATGCGTTGTTGAATCGTGTATCGTTCCATTTTTATTAATGGCGTAGTTTCTACTTGTCAAATGTCAAAAAATGACAGCTCCAAAAGTGACATCTACCGAAATAGCGGGCTAATTAAAATAACACCTCCTATTGGAAACCCATTTACATTAGCGTACAAAATGACGTCACAGCTCATGTGTTAAAATTTTAATGAGAATACCTAGTATTCTCTGTACCGTAATATAAACTATATTCCGCAGATGATCCGAGTGCATAAAGTTCTATGATTTCTATCTTTTTTTAGTAAAATTGCATGTCTCATAACAGTGCCCTTCATCCCGTCGCAAGGATTCACTGAGCTCTTTAAAAAGGTTTCTGCTCATACGAAAATTCTGTTTAAATTTGTTATTATCATAAAGCGGAATATCTTCTTCCCAGAATTTTTTATTTCTTTTATTTTAGATAATTCTATACACAAGGGTCATACTTAACAAATGTTTCACCTTTTCGTAACCGAAACACTGTTGCAGTACACTGCTGCACACTGCTGCAAGTATTAACGCATCGTTTATTTTCTCTTGGTTTTCGTGCACTGTTATAAATACCTATGTCTTTTCAACTTCTTTAATCTACATATGTAAAAGAAATGTTAGATATAATAGTATAATATTACTTTGGTTGTTTGCAAACAGAAATGTCAAACTTGCCTATAATTCATTTAACCCTTTCGGTGCGGAATAGCTCAATGCATAAACGCTTTGTATGCCTGAAGAAAAATCAGAAGAAACATGTCTCTGTGGACGGCCAATTTTTCGTGCATTGCTACATACATAGCTTTCCGTATAAGGGGAGTAGAGCAATGCGGTTTTAATTTCCATTTGTAATGTTCGGGAGAAAGGGATAGGTGAAAAAAAATATGGTTGGTTAGTGACGGGTACCCCTCATAGTGATTGCCCAAAATAGGGCGTGTGGGGTATCACATTAAACGGTTGTTCGCAAACATTAGATTAAAAGAAACTCATTTTTTTCACACAAAAAACTGCCATTTACCAGTTTAAAAAGGACTGGTTTATTTCTCTAAGTGTTATCTCCGAAACTAATTATCGACTTGAAAAACTAATTAGATATGTGATTAAGCGAAAAAAGTTAGATGCAATTTCATTCTATAAACATGACTCAACGTTTATATTTAAAATTTTTATAGCATTTGAGCATTTTTAAAAATTAAAGTTTAAAAAAAGGTTACATTTCCGTTGGACGCCACCTGGTGGCGGCCAATAAAGCCGCACGCAGCTGGTATTTCCAGAAACAGCATTACATATCTGTTTTATCGCTCAAAATTTATTTGAGTCAATTCGATTACATGCTATAAATTTTATAAGCGTTTAATTTCGACAAGCCTCTGAGCGCATATATGCACACTTAGGCTAGAATTACCATATTTTTCTAAGCGCATATATGCACCCATAGTACCGAAATGGTTTTAAAATTACAAATAATTTTCAATTACATAATTGGAAATTATTTCTGTTCGTTCGTTTGACGTTATATGGCTTTATAAGAGTAGATAACGTTTCGTTCGAGTTGTTCGAAACAAATACGAGTAATTTCATATTAACAAATATGATCCAACATGTTCTTGAAAGACATTGGAAAACTCTTACCTTCCCGGAAAAGTAATCGGAACATATTCTGGTAAAAAAAAAATAAATGTCACGGAAATCTTTCGACTGAACATAGGAAAGCATGAAAATAACTAATTATCTCTATGCCTTGTACATACAATTATTTCCTAGATATAAAAATAATAATATAATAATTATATAATAATTAATTTACAAAATTTAATTTTTACTATTTAAAATAATATAAAATGTGTTAAACCATTCTCAAAGGTAGAGCAATGAAATTCAAGCTTGCGGAATTTCTTTGAAATTTATCCTATAAATCCTTCGAAAAAATTGCCATTCCTTTTAGTGAGTGTAACCGTAATTATAAGATTTGCTGCCTGAGCCCCCGAATCTGAATGATGTCTTCATTCTAGTTTTTGCAAGTGGCGCTAGCAGTCCGAGTGAATATCAAATACAGTGAGTGTCGAATAGTTAATCTCGAGTGTTTAAGTAGTATTATTAGTTATTGTTAGTGTTAAATCTATAAGGAGTTAAAATAATTGTGAATATTATCTCAGAAGTTGTATCTTCAATCCATAAATGGTATCAAGCCCTGAGGCTCGTTTATATTGAGATGCTTAGGGCGAAACATTTAAACAAAACAAAAATAGTGGTAAATAATAGTGCATGCATCATAGAAATGTTGATATGTAAACGATTAAAATATACTCCCTGATTCTGGTGTCATTTACCTTTGTTTTAATAAATTCAAGTGAAATCTATCTATGGCAGTACAACGGCGTCAAGAAAAATGTAATCTGGATATTAGGAAGAGGTAAAGGTTGGATCGAGAAATCGGGAATTAAGTAATTCCATAAAATCGTCGTCACCCAGCGATAACATCCGGTTTAAGTGGCACTATTAATAGAACCCGAACTTCGTATCTTGGTCGTAGGGGCGTTGCAGATATAGTTCCAAGTTGGAAACTTAAATTAAAGGAGGCTTTTCCCAATCTAAATATGCGCAACAACTCCAAGAAATGCTGAATCGTGTAAAAACACGAGATAAATCTATGCACAATTATTTTTACTACAAATTGTGCTTGCTTAATATCTGCGAAATATATGGTAGAGGGAAGACCCAATACTACAACTCAAGCGGCTGCTAACGTTTCAAATTACTCACGTCCTCCCTTTTGATTAAGTTATTTAAGAGCAATTCCTGAAGAACAATTAATTTCCCATTATCCGGTTATAATTAAAAGTATTCGAAAACCTTTCAAGAATTTAGTAATCATGAAAATGTGACGCACCAAAGCAAATGTTATGGCTGCGGTATTAGAAACCATATCGAGTCCAACTGTCCCAATAAAAGACATAAGTGTAACAAATGTGAAAGCTATCATTTTGGAGAATATCTACAGATAGGGAAGCAACAACATCAAGTGCTTGTCCAGGAAGAGAACAGAAATCAAGGTAATAAATATTTTATGAGGGCTTTAATAAATAGTATTCCAATAGAGGTATTTGTTGACTGCGATTCCAGTTGCAATGTTATAAAATGAGATGCTTTACGTAAGCTTACCCCCGATTCTACATAAGAGACTTTTAAGAGATCTCTTAACCTCTTAAATTAACAAGTAAGAGCAGAATTAGTATTCTACACAAATTTTTATGGAGAAATATTAACTTTAAGAGGTTAAGAGGGTTTGGAGAATCTTTCAGTCAGCCCAACTATTAAAGACGTTTACTTTTCAAGAAGGAAGAAGAAGAAGTAATTTTTTTGGCGGGGCGATGATGGCAATATGACCAACCCACACGTAGCTATAATTTTGTGCGCCTTTAATCAAGTCACAATTATCGATATAAATAATAGTTAATTGTATGATAAATTCACAGCACGTAATGATAATTGATTTGTGATTTTAATACCTAAATCGCAGGTAAAGAGTTCCACAGCCGTCGTTACGTCCAACAGGATTTTCGTATAAACCTGTAGCAAAAAAATTAATTGTTACCAAAACTTTAAAGTGACGATAATATTGTCGAGTAATAGAGATTATCGTAAAACCTTGTCATTTCTATCACTTTAATTGCAAAAGATTTTAGCATTCTGAAATTCTATACAGCCTCAGAAATAGAAAAGTGATTCAAGTCGTCTCTCATATTGCTCAGAACTATCCTCTGTGCATGTTTCAAATTGTATAATTATTTTATATTTCACAAACTTGCACATATTTATATAATATATACAAATTAAATAAATATGTACTTATTTTACAGCATTTTTATCCAATATTTTGGTATTTTAAAACAAAACAATTTCTGCAACTATCACGATAAGAAATTTAAACGTACCTCGGTGAAGAGCTCTTATGTTATGAGATATTTGACAGATATTTTCGTTTGCTAGAATATCAAATCTCTTTCCACCAAAGTAAAGAGACATTGCTTAACACTTTACGTAAAATACCAATGTCTGCTAATGGGCTTTGACAGCCCAGTTAAGAGCATATGAGCTCTTATGTCTTATGGAGAATCGGGGGGTTAGTCTTCAGTATAGGGTAAATGCACCAATTCGCGTCCACTACCCAATTTCCACTTTATTTTATAATATGCCAAAAAACGACGTATTTTCCTTAAAATGCAGATATATCTAGATCCTCATGTTCGTGTATGTATTTGCTACCCCTAAAGTGAGCAACAGGATCGCTGAGTTAAAGTTCAGTCGTCAGAGTTCAATTTATTAGGAGCTGGAATGTAAATAATAGGCAAATGCAATAAAACATTTTTTTAATGTATGTAGTGCTATGAGTTTAAAAGGTAAGGGACTGCTTTTTTATCCCATTTTTATTTCATGTGAAAACTATTTAAGTAGTTATATATAGTATTAGAAATAAATATGCTATTGTTTAAAGTTTAAGTTAATTATCGGAATAATCACATTAATTTTAGTGTCCGCGAAATGGATTAATAATTACTATCATGAGCCAGTTTTCGTGTTCTGGTGGCCGGAAGTTAGAGCTGAGTTTTTTAGCTTTCTCCCAATTGCGGCGTACAAGCAGCACTTTATAAATTAATCTGATTTCAATGTAACATTGCCGGATATACAAGGAATAGTTTCTACTAGAGAAGCTAAATACAATAATAATAAATAAAATATTCCAAAAACATCATTGCAGGATAAATTGTTTGGAAGACATCCTGAAGGCTTAGGAAAATCTGGACCACAAAGTATTTTATTAAAAAGTGAAGAAAAAACTAGTTAAGTTGTGTGAAGTCGTTAGCCAGAAGTGGATTTCCATGAAGTCCTTAAACACAGTTCAAAAAAATTGAGCAAAACGACAGCACGACTTTGACTTTCAAAAATTATATATATGTATGTACATACTTATCTTAAAATTCAATTCAGAGCTTGCATATCGAGTTCGCGAAGACAAAACTAAAGCCACAGGTACGCTTTCTGAAAAGGTTATTCGAAAATTATTTGATGAGCTGCAAAATTATATAAAGGATATAAATACAGTAGACATACTTGAAGAAACTATTGTTTTCCTCTACACAGTAAAAAATTTGCACAAATTCTTGCCACAAAGCTCAGGTATTTTTCGATAAGATTAGGGAATTTGCCCTAAAATGTAAACAATATTCCCTAATATGTAGGGACTATTCCCTATATTTTAATGAAATGTAGGGAATATTCCCTACATTTTAGGGAATATACCCTAAAATGTAGGGTTTTCCCTTCTAAATTTTAGGGAATATTCCCTATATTTTAAGGAATAGTTTTAATATTTTTTACAGCATATGTACGCCCACCTCACGGTTAAAAATATTGATATTATTTCGTTAAAAATATTGATATTATTTCGATAAATAAAAGTGTACACATAAATCCTCACACTTTGTAAAGGGTTTTCCAATAAGAGGTGTTATTTTGATATTCAAAGAAAAATGCCATTTTTTGAGATAAATGATCGGATCTTTATTTCATTATAAACAGGAAGGTATGCCGTTAATAATGGAAAATAACATGAGCCAAATGACCACCACGACCACGCCTACAGGACCATATCCTTTTCATGAAATTTTCCATAACAAAATCGCAAAGTGGCTGCCCTATGTCCTCGATAGCCTCACGAATTCCATCCTTGACGTCTTGAATCGACGCTGGGCTGTTGGCGTAGACCTTCTCTTTCACGTGGCCCCAAAGGAAGAAGTCGCAAGGTGTTAAGTCACAAGATCTCGGTGGCAAATTGTGATCACCTCTTCGAGAGATAACACGGTACGGAAACTTTTCCCGTAAAAGATCAATGGTTTCGTTGCTTGTATGGCACGTAGCGCCGTCTTGTTGAAAGTAAACGTTGTCCAGATCAATATCATCCAAATCCGGCCATTAAAAACCATTAATCATCTGTCGATAGCGCAATCCATTCACCGTAACTGTTGATCCAGCCTCATTTTCGAAAAAGTAAGGTCCAATGACCCCGCGGGACCATAAACCGCACCAAACAGTCACACGTTGAGGATAAAGAGACTTTTCAACAATAACTCTTGGGTTTTCCGAGCCCCAGATGCGACAATTTTGCTTGTTGACGAAGCCATCGAGGTGGAAATGGGCCTCATCACTCAAGATAAGTTTGCGATGGAATTCCGGATCATTTTCATGCAATTCAAGGACCCAATCAGCAAAGACTCGACGTTGTTGATGATCGGCCGGCTTGAGTTCTTGTGTTAGCTGAACTTTATAAGCCTTAAGATCCAAATCTTTATGCAAAAACATTTTACCCCCACCATATAATTTAGTGAAAAGGAAGGCGGAGAAAGGAATTATTTGTACTACGCGTACAGTTTGAGCACGTGTATCTCCTACAATTATTCACTTATTTCAGAAAATTTTCGATTTTCTGTTATTGTGAATTTTTCCGATTTTTTGAACATATTTGCAAACTCCTGCGACGAACAACGTGGCGTAATCAGAAGTTCTTGAGCGCCAAATTTCCACCTTGAAAAGTGATTTGAAAATTTTATTGTATGAAATAACGGTTATTCGAATTTTTAATTTTTTCCTACAATTGTTATCATAAAAGGATTGTCTGTACCGAATTTTAGTATTCCTAGATTTTAGTTTTCTATTAAAAAAAAATAAAATCTCACGATTAATTTTTACGCGTCTGTATACACCCGTGAGATCGAACACAATTCGGTCTAAATATACATTTATAGCCCAAACTAACTGAGGAAGTTTGGTTCAGTCAGTAGGGCGGTAGGTCAAAGTGTTCGAGTAGGGCGGGTATGGGTTCGATTGTTGACAATGGCAAGGTTTTTTTTTGTTTATTTTTTTTTTTTATTTTTTTTTATATATGACGGGTTTATTGCTAAAGTGAACCAAGTCCACTTTTACAACTGATAGTAATATTGATTAGAGTTGGTCTATTGTGATTTTATTTACTATTTTTATGAAAAAGGCCGTCTGCTAACTTTCAGCGCTCTAAGTGAACTATGCCTATAAAAAAATTCGTATACAAAATTTCAGCTCACTACGTAGATGCATTCTCAAAAATTCTCAAATATATAGCGAAAAACTAAATTTTTAAAGAAAGCCCTATGAAAGAGATACCCGAATTATTCCATTTTCGAACTTAAATTTACTTTTTGTTTTTTTTTAAAGCCAGTGTGCAAAATTTCAACTCAGTTAATTGGGAAATTTTTATTTTTCCTGTATCTTACTACGTTCATGCGTCAGTTTCCAAACAAGATAAACAAAAGTACCAAAGTGCCAAGTTCCCGCTTTGAAATTTGGCAGTCAGGCTCTAATATGGCCGAACTTCACGCACAGATAAGCCGGCATTTTGGTTACGCTGAAGGTAGATACACGACAAGTATTCCCATTAGAATTTTGACACATTGAAGCTGATAGCCTGTGACGTAATTGTGTGACTAATGTACTTGCATGTTTATAGGAAAGACAGAGAGATTAGAGAGCGTATTGTGTTCCCTGTACCGTGCTTTCCTATACATTTCACGATATGGCATCATCTAATGGTGGAACATGGTTCGTAATGGGCATAACATGAATTCTATATACCTTGGGATACGCTCATGTACTTGAGAAGATGGCCTTATACCGGCACGGCGCTCCCTTGAAATATCGAGACTTCCAATATAAGAGAAAGTTATACTCACTTAGCTTTTAGCGTTCAGCAGATATCAAAATTCAAAGTATTTAAGCCCCTATCTAATTGGGGATTGGTGTAGGTTCCATACATTATGTATGTATGTAAGTGGTAAAACATCAATTTACTATTTTTCATCCAATCTTAACGTATGACCACTCATTGGAAAGGTCTCGATGAGTGTATTATGAACATGTAAAAATATTTTACCCCCTCCATATAATTTAGTGAAAAAGATGGGGAGGGTGGGAGTAAAAACCAGAATTGACTCCACTCTTTTGGCTATTGGTCCTCACCCTCCTTACCGTTTCTCTTCATTCTTTTTGCATATGGTAGCCAACCCCTCTCTCTACAAACATTCAATCATCTGTTCCTCCCCTCACACCCTCGCGAAGCACACCATGCCAATCTACAGTCTACATTCAAAAAAAATTTCCGACATGCCTCCACTCTTTTGTCCATTGCTCCTCACCCTCTGGAGCGTTTCTCTTCATTCTTCTCTCAAATGATAGCCAACCCCTCCCCCTACGTATGGGAAAACGTCGCACCCATCCCCACCCTCTCGCCGGGCATCGCCGGCGGGCTCACCCTAGTAATAAGTGAAAAGGTGCAGAGATCCCAATTTACACAAGAAAAGTAACTTTTGTAAAATCTATATAACAGTAAAATTATAATCTTTTTCTCTGTCTATCTCAGTGTGTAATTTTTTTTAATTTCTTCTTTTACCGCAGTAAATAAATATGGTGTTGTAAGGTGGGCCAAATTTCCAGAAGTCGCTCACTTCAATGTTTAAACTCCAAGCTAAAATCGAATGAAATCTGAACAAAAGATTGAATAATATCTTTCAATTTCGAGCAATATAAAAATGACTATCTACTAATTCGGGGGCGGTATAAATTTAGATATAATTCCCATAAACGTTAAAACCAAATTTAAACAGTTTTCCAAAAATGTTACTTATCTGAACGTCGTATAAAATTTATACATAACTTGTGTGTAAATTCAAGTTACAGAATTTTGAAATAAAAAATTATACACCTATGTAATAACTTATTTGTATATAAGTTTATAATATTCACTTGATAAATTTAATTATGAATTCCATAAATCTTCAAATGAAATTTATCATATTACTTATAAAAATAATCTGGTATATATATATATATATTTCATATACATTATATCCCCATTTAGCATACATTTTATCAAGTTTTATATTAATTTTGATATACATAAAGCTTTAACATAAAAAGATTAGATAAAGTATTTACACCAATATTTTTAACTGTGTAGGGATGTAGTCAATAGCCATGAAAGAGGACTGGTTTTTAGGTCATTCTGTGCCAGGCTGCATGAGAATATATCACGAATCTGGTAAATTTATGGGTAATTAGTGAACAAATTCAAAAACAACCGAACATTTTTTTTGACAGCCACAAGTCTCGTTTAACATTACAACTAAACGAATCTTTCAGCGCAAACGGGATAATTTGATACACAGATCCTGACAGCACAATACATATCCCACAACCAGCAGAGTATAGTATTTCCACCTAATACGCCATTAAAAGAAATGGGAGTGATTAAGTGATGATATTGTTTTAAAGAGATGGATTACCTTTGGATCTTACACGAATTAAATTAGACGCAGTTCCCTGTACACCAAGCGGGGATTTTGTCAAGATCGTAATTCAATTATCTAATTAGGCATACTTATTTGACACATACAGCATTCAGTATTCAGCTTACTACAAATTTTTAAATATCGAAATTAAGTAAATTCTACTAAAAACCCTTCTTGTTAGGATAAAAGGACACGAATTGGTGCGTTCACCCTATGAAACGTGTTATGAACATAAAAGATTTTTGGAGGTAGAGTCTTTGAGTCTTTAAGTGTAGTTGAAAATGACAACGTAAAATTAGACAAGGCTAGTGCTAAAGTTGACTTCGTAGAGTCAATACTGGATAATCAATAAACTGTCAAACGTAAAATTAAATGGCCGAAACTGAAAATAAATACTGATAATGAAGATTATGATGATAAAGATTCCAGCTATTGGTCAAGTATTTACAGAGCAGCCACATATTTTAGTTTTTAAGAATTTCGAACAATTACGAACTAATGATAGACATTTTAGTAAATATGTAATAGATCTGCCAATAACTCAAATAAATTTTCTGATCAATGAAACAATAGTAATTCCATCCCACACTTGCCACCATATTAAATGTAACATAACAATAATAACACTTAATTATATTATATAATAAAAATAATGACTATAAATGTCAGTTGCAAGCAGATTCAGCATGGTATTAAAAAAACTGACATTAAAATTTCTTTGGGTTAAGCCATGTAAAATACGTTAATAACTATAGGAATCATCTTAATAGGTATCCTAGATAATTTTTATTTCTAATCCGAGCAGGTAGACTATTGTAGATTGAGATGGCTGCGTAAATTTATCCCATACTTACTCGGCTTTTTCTTGGAATTTTATTGTGATGTTGTCAGTTTTCTTAATGATAATTTTCATGACAATGAGGCTCTGGAGCTGACTGCCAATGGCTTGTTTTATGCAATTATCTTTTCATTTGTGTATAAGATGCTCTCTCTCATAGGAAATGTGTTGAAATTGAAATAGGTTAAATTTACTTGTGCTGCTATACGCTTCAAATCAATCTATTCATGCTTTTTTATAAGAATAGTGATCGGGAACAAGATTGTTATATTATAACATATTTTGAAAGATGCATGGGCGTAATAAATCATATTTTGGACTTTACTATTAATTTTACTTGAGCGCTTTATGGCGTCCACTAGTGATACTATATTGGTTCGAATCCTTCTAATACATATATGGTTCCCAGGTCAGTTTGTCAGCTATTGTCTCTGATTTCAGGTGTTTACATACGACCTTGCCATTTAATTTAAGTCCAGGATTTATAGAATTCTTATTTTCCTACTTTAATATTATGTATTTGGTTTTGATTACGTTTACCACTAACCTATTGCTACAAACCCATTTATTTAACAGTTAATTTCCAACTAGGTTGTTCCATAATTCTCTGATTCTTAATTTGAACTCCTTCCATATCAAAAGTCTTCCAGAGGTGTACAAATATTGTAGAAACATAATTATCCTCTGTCTAAGGCATCATTAATTTCATGGACTTTGGTAGTTAAATCAGATTCAGTATCACTAATTTTTTCAGAATCCGAATGGGCGCTTATCAAAATTTCCTGTATTAGATATATAAGTATATATAGTTCTTTAAGCGCTTATCAATTATTCCTTCACATATTTTTGCGAATGTAGTGAGAAGGCTTATTGGTCTGTAATTGTCCGGATCCTTACCACTACCACATTTGTACATTGGAATGATAATTGCTTCATTTATTCAGTCATGGAAGACGCCAGTTTCTAGTGTTTTATTAATCAACACCATAAGTGGCTTAGAAATTATTTCCATTACATTTTTTATATCCCGAGTTATTAATATATCAGTACCAGAAGCAGCTGTTTTTAATTTACTTACATATTGTTTGCATAGTTTCTCCTGTGTTTGTCGGTTTTAAGTTCATGGACTTTTCCTTTCCAGGGTTTTGAACACTCACGCTTGAGTCGATTGAGAGACTCAGAGTCCCTTCTATAGTTTTTGAGAAATGCTTATGTAGAAAATTTACTATATCTACCTCATCAGTATAGGTGTTTCCTCCGCGCACTATTTCATATATTTGTATTTTTTTACCGAATGCTTTAATAGAAAAAATGGTTTACCACATTCTGTGGTTGTTTACTCAATTTCACTTATGACTTAGAAAGAAGTTAATATAACTACTTTATTCAACACATATATCCTTTTTTACTCCTCTTAAGGTATGTTGATAGCAGATTGTTTACAATCAGTGTTTCTTATTGTAGATCACTTTATGCCATTCTATTTTATTTTATACAATTTGCATATAAATAAAGCCCCTTCATGTACAAAAAAATCTACAAGCACTATTCGAAGCTGCTACGCTAACACCACTCTAACTAATGTCTGCTATGTAGACAAAATTTGCCTCCGACAAAATATCATTTTATTACTCGTATTCCTCCTACAGAAAAGGCTGCAGATTTAGTCGTTGGTTGGTGTCCACTTCTTTCGGTAGGTATTCAACGAGCTCCTCAGTATTACCACTATATTTTTCTAAGCGACACCAACAACATAAAACCAAGAAATATCATACCATCATCCAAAACTCCAGACTCCAAAGTTTTTATATGTAGTCTGGCAGCTGGTGATCATATTACGCCTGCAAGAAATATTCTGAAATATAGGAAAATTGAAATTTTCGAATGCCTTTGGTTGCTTTTCGTCCCAACTCCTCCCTGATTCATGTAAAACACTAAAACTAATGCCGGTACAATTCGAAGGGTTGTATTAAGCAGCATCAGCTGAGCGAGCGACATGCTGGATGGACCCACCTCTCTTTAAGCGGATATTCTCCGCTCTTCATGCATCTACATATACTCATGGTATGAAAATTTAAATAACCAGAACGTTTGCAATGGATTTTGCGAGGTTTCAGAATCCAAAGTTCCTTAATGGTCCTCTCATCCTATAGATCTTACTGTGGCACATAGTATCCCACCCAGCTTATGGATATTAATTTCTCTAGTCGTAGCAATAGAATAAGGCGATTATCTTTTCAAATGTTTGTGCAGTTGTTGCCTTTACCTCATAGCTTGTTCAAACTAAGCGGCGGGCTAAAGATGTATCAAAACATTCCTGTTCTGGGTACAAGCCCTGGAAAAGTTTCCTGCTGTTAGTACGAAGCAATGAAAAAGCGCCAGGGTTCGGATAAATTAAAACTGCATATTAAATTTGGGTGTGGCTGGTAGCGGTAACAGGACAAGAAGGACTTACGGTTTGTGATTAATATTTATGAAAGACGATATTGAATTATATTGCACGGGGAGCCCATAATGAACAGATTTCCACCAAACAAGGAAACCAAGGAAATTGTTTGGAAAAGGAGGAAAAAATTAAAATTGCATACAGAAAATGTATTTTGTTAGCAGACAGAGTTAAACCAAGCGAAAGGAAAATGTGAATAAACGTTTTCGAAAATTTCTAGTTGTGAGTACAGTTTTCATTATTAATTTCAATTTCCTTAATTAAGTATATGTATGTATATGACCTTAAGAGATGCTGAATTAAATATGATTCCTGAATTTATACATTATACGTAGCAATTTTACATTGTATATGCAGTATTTAGTGCATTTATTCTAATTAAAATAGCACATTCAAGGCATATTTAGTCAGACTAGGAGATTTTCAATACAATTTAATTAAATCCATATATTTATAGGCAACGTATTTGCAAAAGATAAGTAGGTAAATAAAATTAATTCCAATTTAAAATGAAAAGATATAAGAAAAAAAGAGATAAATGAATTAAGTAAAGGAAAAATACTTGAAATACAAAATCTAAACTAAACTAAAAGCACACCACGAATGCTTCAATTGCGTATATTTCAATACACGGGACACTCTTGAAGTAAGTAGTAGACATGATAATATAATTGCCTATGAACTAAATTAAACATTATAAGTAATTGTAATTGAAAACCCAAATTACTTACAATTCAACAAATAATCTTACAATTTAAAAACGACAAATTAACAAAGAGTAATTATCAAAAAATCTAGTATAATGCGTAATCATTAACTTTAAATGTTTTTAATTCCTCGTCCTTCTTACAAAATAAATTAATCAAAATCAAAGCGCATGCTATCAGATCAGTCTTCGCTTAATTTCCGCAATATTCATAGAACAAAGAATTTCTTTATGGTATTTACGTTAAAGATATATAAATTATTTAGTACGAATAGTCACACATATATTTTGAATTAGTCAATGTTGATTATGGTCAACCTTCCTGGAAGGAGAAGCAGACACTTGTAATTATAATTAGCTGTGTAATTGATGGGATACTCCCAGTTTTGGTGAGAGCCCTTTATTATAGAGCTTGAAAGGTAAGGAATTAATAAGTTCCAAATGAAATATTAAGTCAAATAATAAACCCTGTACGAGAGGCAGTATTAAATTCTCGTAGGTTAAACAGATCCATTAAAAGTCCCTCAAAAATTTCTAGTGGATTTAGCGAAGTTAGGATTCCAAGACCAGAATGGCGTCGAAATCAAAAGGGTCAAAATCACTATATATGTATACATATAGCGAATATATAACCTTTTAGAGGCAAACCCAGATCACAACTTTGTCAAATGGATATTTCTGACTGCATCTAGTACTTTAAAATAAATTAATAAATCGTTCATTATGTATGGACCATTCACATTCCAATTAGGAGTGCTC
The DNA here is from genome assembly GCA_963924295.1 of Dioctria rufipes. Lineage (NCBI taxonomy): Eukaryota > Metazoa > Arthropoda > Insecta > Diptera > Asilidae > Dioctria > Dioctria rufipes. Next base: position 82,111,774 of record OZ002740.1, on the reverse strand, counting down.
CTTCTAGAAGCAATAAAGGATCATATAACTTTGATTAGATTTCAGTCCTACTTTAAGGGAACACCAACAGGAGCTATTCTGGAGCAGAGATAAGCGAATGAGATAGAATTGAATTATCCGCAATTCATGAGTCATAAACTTTATAGTCAGCGTCAGCGTCCAATTTTATTCCTACGCATGCTGTGTTTATTGTTTAAAAAAAATACTAAAAGACTGAGAAATGGCGAAATTAATTAATCTGCATCTTTGAAAATATTTTGCAAACTAAACCCATGCTGCAAAAATCACATTTATGTAAACGCCGGCTTTCTTGATTTATAATTCATTTGCGAAATGGTTTTTAAAAATGAATGAATAATTTTATTTAGGATAATTATAATGAAAAGCTCACTGTATGATAATTTTGAGTTGTGGAGGTCTATTACCATACTGAGCTGAAAAGGAGTCATCCCTTTATGATCATTCTGATCTAAAAACGAATATTCCAGTTTTGATAATTTCAGAGTTCAAAACGAGTGCTCGCTAATGACAGTAATCTCGGGGAGCGCTCTTGCAGGATGACGGGAGCGCTCGTTATCAGCTACATTTGACCTATAGGTTAAAAATAGGTCTGCTGAGTACTTACACAGCCAACACATTAGTTTCTGTCCCTAAATAAATAATAAATAAGGCTACAAAATATCCAGGAATATTCAAAAATAGGAATAAAGGGCTCTAAAGGTAGGAGACTTGTATATTTTACGTACATTTTACAAATACATTACTTGATACAAAACAATAACAAGAATCGAGTCTTATTTATAACGAATGGAAAATTATTTAAATATTCGTAACATTAAAGACGATACCCCTGAAAATAAAAAGAGACAAGTACAAATTTTTGTTAATTGTTTGGGACCGAAACTGTACCATACACTAACGTGCCTAACGGCTACAGATAACCTAACTACAAAAAATTACTCGGAGCTAGTAGAGCTTTTGAAAACTCATGTATGTCCTAAAGCAAGTGAGGTGGCTGAACAGAAATTTACTTTGCGAATTCAGCACGAAGGTGAATCAATAGGTGATTTTCAAGCCGATCTAAAACGGATTGCAGCTACATGTAATTTAAGGTTACTTCAAGAAGATTCAGTGACTACATTTGAAAAAATTGTCAAAATTGCTTTAGCTATCCAAGCTGCAAAAATTGAAAGTCAGGAAATTAAAGGCCATACATACAGTTCAGTATATGCTTTAGAAAAATCAAATAATAATTCATAGGCAGAAATCAATCAGATAATAGAGATAAGGTCGGTACGAATAGAAACCAGTTAGTTCACAAATTTAGAGGCAAATGTTTCAAATGCGGTAAATCTAATCCCAAAGCTGATAAATGTAGAGAAAAAAAATTTAAAATGCGTGAAGTGCAAGAAAGAAGGTCACGTCGGGAACGTATGTTTTAGTAAGGAAACGGTGGAGCAAAATTTTTTTTGGATTTCACAATGTTACATGCAGTCAGATTAATGATAGGAGGAAAATGCTACGAAAAATTTTAGTCGATAAAGTTGATTGTTTAATGGAATTAAACACTGGAGCGGCAGTATCAACAGTATCGGAAGAAGTATTTAAAAGTTTATGGCGGAATAAAATACTTACTCCCTTTTCGGTTAACTTAAGGACAGGTGAAGTTATATATCCAGTGAGTGTTTGAGAAATGGAAATTACATATAAAGCCAAAATACAGCTCATGGATCTCTATATATGTCCTACGTGAGAATGTTGGCACAATCTTAGGAAGAGATAGGATTAGAAAATTAAAATTTGAAATTAATTGTATAAGTATGGAGAATGTGGAAGATATCTCTGAAGATCAGTACAAGAACAAAATTAAGGATTTACTTATAAAGTTTAGCGATATATTCACAAATCAAGTTGGTTTAATTTCAAATGTTCAATGTTCCATTCCGCTCAAATATCCTCACACAAAACCAATATTTTTGAAAGCCAGACCTGTGCCTTATGCTTTAAAGGAAAAAATAGAAGTTGAATTAGATCGTTTGATCAAAGAACATATAATATAAAAAGTTAATTACTGCCCATGGGGAATATTAATCATTCCTGTGGTTAAAAAGAATGGTGACATAAGACTTTGTGCCAATTATAAGGCTACTATAAATCAAGTAATTAAAGACGATACCTACCCGATTCCAAGATTAGAGGCTAATACTTTTGTGTCTTAGACTTACATCAGGCTTATCTACACATGCCAGTAGATGATAATAGTGCATCATTACAAGCAATCAGTACGCATAAAGGGACCTACAAAGTAAATCGTCTTATGTTTGGCGTTAAAGTTAATCCAAATACCTGGCAAAGATACAATATGTAACTGGAGTGAGCTGCTTTTTCGACGACATATTAGTTCAAGGCTCTACATATCGTTAATTGCTTACAAACGTAACAGCTACACTCAAGCGACTTCAGGAAAATGGACTACACGTTAATAAAAGTAAATGCCAATTTCTTCTGAATGAAATTACATACCTTGGACATATTATTGAAAAAAAAAAAGGAATACGACCAATGTCATGTAAAATAGAAGCTATTGTAAAAAGTAAAAGGCCAGCAAATGTCTCAGAACTGCAAACATTTCTCGAATTGGTAAACTATTACCAAAAATTTCTTCCAAATTTGGCAAGCAAGCTAGCTCCGTTAAATAAACTTCTGAGAAAAGGAGAAGAATACGTTTGGAATAAAGATGCTGAAAAATCATATAAAAAATTGAAAGAGGAAATTATTAGCCCGGCAACTTTAGTAAAGTATGATCCCAGTCTACCTTTGGTTTTGGCAACCAATGCTTCACCTTCAGGTCTCGGCGCAGTTATTTCAGTGTCTAAAGCAGAATCAAACTATTCACAACTCGACAAATAAGCAACTGCTATTTATTGGGGACTTAGAAAATTCTTCCAATATTATTATAGACGAAAAATCATTCTGTTAATAGACCACAAACCATTGACTCGAATATTACACCCAAGCAAGGATTTGCCTCCAACGTCGGAACTTCGCCTATTGTATTACGCAAGTTTTATGTCTGGTTTCGATTACCAAATACAATACAGGAATACGAAACAGCACGCCAGTGCGGATTTTTTGTCACGTTTCCCAGTTGAAAAACCTGCAAACGACTCTGAAGTTGACTGCGACACAATTTTCCTCATCAGCCAAATAGATACACTGCCTGATTCAGAGGGAAACAAAAAAAGATGCCGAGTGTCTATAATATTACAATGCCCTGCAATCCGGACATCCATTACCCTCAGGTGAAGATCTTGTAAATTTTTCATTACAAGAAGGGTGTATTTTCAGAGACATTAGGGTAATGATAGCAAAAAATCTAAGGAAGCAAATCTTATATGAACTACACACAGCGCAGACAGGAATTGTACGAATGAAGGCATTAGCACGTAGCTATGTATGGTGGAAATATATTGACCGTGACATAGAGTTGTTAAGTCAACAGTGTCGCAGTTGCGCCCTAATAAAAACAAATCCGAGGAAAGTGTCTGATCATCATGGGAATACCCTAGAGAACCTTGGCAACGCATTCATCTGGACTATGCTGGGCCATTCATGAATACGAACCTTTTGATTGTGGTTGACGCATACAGTAAATGGATTGAAGTAATTCGGCGGAACAACACATCGAGCAGTAAAACTATAGAGGCATTACGAGAAATTTTTGCACGATTAGGCCTACCTATGACAGTAGTAACAGACAATGGACCTCAATTTAAATCATACGAGTTTGAACATTTCATGAAGGCTAATGGAATTGCACATAAAGTGACAGCGCCCTATCACCCGGCAACCAATGGACAAGCCGAAAGATTCGTCCAAATTGTTAAACAGAGTTTACGCGCGATGAAGGATGAGCCAGGTAGTTTAAATGAAAAGATATGCAGGTATGTGATGCAAATTAGAAAAACTCCTAACAGCGTTACAGGAATAAGCACATCAGAAATATTATTAAAATATCCGATGAGAACCAAGATAGATTTAGTAAAAAGAAATCTTAGGAAAGACATGCTTGAGTCGCAGACACCCACCAGCATGCGAAATGTTCCAACTTTTGAAATTGGAGATGAAGTGCAAATAAGACTATATAATCCAGCGAATAAAAGGAAATTTGGTAAAATTTTAGGGGAGACCTCCACTACGAGATTTTGGTAAATGAACAAACACATGTTAGACATGTTGATCTAATACGTAAAACATGATGTGATTCTGTGAATGAAGTTGAAAAATATCCAGTTATGAATTCGACAAAAAACACACTAGCCGATAACACACACAAATTATATGCATATTGACAGAACTGACAGCAGGCTGTTACTACCTCCTAATAACCTACCAAAGCTTTCTACAAGCCCTAAAGAGACTACACCAATGAAGGATGTTCGGGAACAGACCATTTCTAGAGTTACCAGGAACAGCAAAGCACCCCTGGTGCATTAGCCAGAGAGTCAGCCAGATCCACGACGATCATTTCGTACACGAACGGCACCTGAGCGTTTAACGTGTGTAACTTTTTCTCAACAAGGGAGAAAGTGCTGAGTACTTACACAACCAACACATTAGTTTCTATCCCTAAATACATGACAAGGTCAAATGTAGCTGATAACGGGCATGCAAATGTTCCGATGAAATATCTAGTCTGATCCTTTGTAGTTTAATTCCTGCACGAAATACTCGAAGCTTAAATATAATATACTATATATATAAAATGTTACAAGTTGCCTAATATTTGGCACTTGAGAAATTAGCTTTAAACTAATGTGAATACCCTTTGTTCTAATATTGGTTAGAACAATTATTTATTCCCGTCGAGACCAGAAGTAAAGTGTTAATGTTAGTAAATTTTTATTTCAGTCAAGACCCGAAATAAAATGCTTTAATTCACTCGATGCCCGGCTTAAAATCTTATCTTAACTTTAGTCAAGACCCGAAGCAAGATTATTTATTTCAGTCACCACTCGAAATAATATTTGTTTAAGCATTAAACATTAAAAAAAAAATAATCAGCAAATTCAGAAGTCAATAACTTTATTGAAGAAAAAAAAATGCAGCACAAATTCAATTTAATTAGGTAAATTTCATGCACTTTTGCTGCATCAGCAACACCTGCAGACAAATAACAATTTCGTGAGATCGAATTTCACGCATGAAATTTGTTGTCAATTAAATTTGTTAAATTGAATTTGTTGATTCTGCATATTTATCATATTAAAATTTGTATATAAATATCGATCTTTGTAAATAGAATTTTAGAATAAAGTTTTTATTAAATGAAAGCGTTGTTCTGTTGTTCTGGGTTTAATTAGGAAGCCTTCTTAAACCAACCAAATCTGAACTGTGTAGGAATCCTTCACGGCTCAAACAAAATTGGTGACCCCGACGTGATATTAATCGCTACTTGTGTAACATAAGTAGTGCTATATCACGCACCACAAGCAGTCCAGACTCTCTTTTGGCATCCATTTGAGAGCTCAATAGTCAAATCTCGCTTTCTTAAGAAGCTGGATCTTCCTTCGTGCCAACTTACAGCCGAAGGATAAATCAAGGAATACTTCTGGAGCTTACCTTGTGTCAACAGGCGACACAATAGCCAACAGCACCCGGATTTCATTTGCAGCTCCAGCAAGTTAAAGCAATTACTACATAAGTAGTATACTGTGTCACGCAGTAGCACCTTCTTGTAGTCGGCATTCCCTCTGGCATTCCAGAGTTCAGCAGTCGCCCTTTTAAGAAGCTAGATCTTCCGTTGTGGCTACTTACAGCAAAAGAGTACATCAAGAAATAGCTCAGGAGCTCACTTTGTGTCAACAGGCGACACAATAGCCAGCAGTATCCGGACTCCGCTTGCATCCATAAGCAACCACAATCAGCTCACCATTCTACGATTCATACGATAAGTTTGTTTTGTGTGCCAAATGACAGATATTGCAGCACTCGCGTCAGCTCAATCAGAGCTTGGCCGTGCCATCAACCAACTCTTCGATAACTTTAAAAAGGAGAGGATTGAGCGGAGAACCAAGGAAGGCACTTTGAAGTACCAGACATCCCTGAACGAATTCATCATTCAATTCAATAAAAAACATCAAGAGCTAGAATGCATCCAGCAAGTACATCCAGATCATGCGTACTTCACACAAGCATACCATACACAAGTCCAAGAAATCTGCAAGGACTTCCTAGGTAAAATAGACCAGAGATTGAGGGAGTGTTCCGCGGATGCACCACAGTCAAGTGCTCCAGCGACCACACCCACTGACGCTAATCAAGATGACTCAGCCAAGACTCTAAGGATGCACGCCGCAACAATAAAGGCGTTGGACAGATTGATAAACTCAATTAGAGAAGAGTTTAATGCACCTCGTTCAAGGGCTTACTATAATCAGAAGCTTAAGTCGATCAATGACTACTGGGCTCAAATAACTTGCCTCCATCAAGAAGTAATAGCAGAATTGCTCGACTCTACAAAGGCACAAGAAGAATATAGAAGCATTGAAGATAAATATCAAAACCTGGCGATTGAACTACAGGAAAGACTAGATGAACAATCCATAACGTGTAGTAATAGCATGAATGTAAAGCTTCCTAAGATAGCTCTTCCGAACTTCGATGGAACGAATACACAATGGAAACCATTTATGGATCTTTTCACTCAGCTAATACATCATCAGTCTATAAGCGCAGCAGAAAAAATGTCTACCTGAAAGCTCATCTTACCGGTGAACCAAGCCGGTTGATAAGACATCTACATGCCACGGAACAAAACTACACCGTGGCTTGGAAGATACTGACAGACAGGTACAATAACTCAAGAAGTATAATAACTGCAATTCTAAATGAACTGCTGTCACAAAGTACGTTGACAGTTGAATCTGGAACTGGAATAAAGCGGATGCATGATGTCAGTAAAGAATGCCTTCTATCACTGCAGAACATGGGGGTTAAGATCAAAGAATGGAATGCCATATTGATCCATATATTACTTCAGAAGCTAGACAAAGAATCCCGGAAATTATACGAACAATCTCTCCAGCGTCCTCGTGAAATCCAAAACGTAGATGACTTCTTCAAGTTCTTAGAATCCAGATTTCAGATGCTGGAGGCAATGCACACGAAAGACGAGCGCAGAAGGCCTGTTACATTTGTGACATCAACGCCAAGAACTCAGTGTCCCGTCTGTAAAGCAGAGCATAAAATTTACAGATGCAACAAGTTCCTGAATTCATCACTTGACAATAAGTTCCAGCTGGTGAAGCAATTCAAGCTATGCCCTAACTGCCTGAAACCTGGACATCAGATTCAAGGATGTACTTCAGGAAATTGCACATATTGCAGGGGCCGACACAACAGTCTGCTTCACAATTCATTCCGCGACAAGCAAGAGACCGCCAAGCCCAATCATACAATACGACAGAACAACACGACACTGCAGTCAATTACTCCTTCAAAATTAATACAGCAAACTTCGAACAAAGCTACCACCAGTCTTAAGGCATCAGCCAAATCACAAGTCTTACTGGCAACAGCTGTAGTGGACATCGTCAATGCAACAGGAGGTCTGGTTCCATGTCGAATACTGCTTTATTCAGCGTCTCAATTACATTTCATCCGGGACAGTTTTGTTCAACTGCTGGGTTTAAAGAGACAGAAAATTAGCATTCCGATTATTGGCATCGGTGGACACGAAACCATTGCCAAACACGAGACTAAATTAGCCTTACACTCTAGAGCAAATGATTTTACTACAACACTTACAGCTGTTGTACTGCCGAAGATCAGCGACTATCAGCCAGCAACATATGTGTGTACCTCAAGATGGGAAATTCCAGCCAACATCCAGTTGGCAGATCCCGATTTCTATCAGCCTCAAGCAATCGACATGCTGATAGGAGCTGACTTGTATTATGATCTCTTACAAGGTGGCCAGATTAGAGTATCCAACAATCTGCCTCTCCTACAAAACACCCGCTTGGCCTGGATTGTAGCAGGGAGAACACCAAATACGTCGTCCATCAGTCGCTTCCAATGCACTATTGTAACTCAGCCTTCAGTGGCATCTCTGGAGAAACAATTAGTCAAATTTTGGGAATTAGACCAACATGATGTACCATCAAACCGGATGACAAAGGAAGAATACGAATGCGAGCAGCACTTTCAAGAGACATTTCAACGTTCTCCATCAGGTCAACTCATTGTCCAGCTACCATTTCGCGAGCCACCACATAAGTTGGGATCCTCAATTGAGATGGCAACAAAACGATTCTATTGTCTAGAACGCAAATTAGACAAAAATCAAGAGCTAAAACGACAATATCAGGCCTTCATGCGAGAATACGAGCACCTGGTGCACATGCAAGCAATACAAAAGGAACTCATCCCATCCGAGAATTATTACTTACCACATCACTGCGTTGTTAAGCCTGAGAGTTCGAGCACGAAACTGCGTGTAGTGTTCGATGCGTCAGCAAAGACTACAACTGGCAAATCTCTCAACGACATCCTCAAGATTGGACCAACTGTACAATCAGACTTGTTTTCCATTCTAATAAGATTTAGAATGCACAAATATGTGATGACCGCAGATATATGCAAGATGTATCGGCAAATTCAAGTGGATCCCGAGCAAAGAAAATATCAACTTATTCTCTGGCGCGAACATAAAGACAGGCCTATTCAGACATACCAGCTCAAAACAGTGACATATGGCACGGCCTCAGCACCATTTCTTGCTACAAGGTGTCTTAATCAATTAGCACTTTTGGAAGTCGACACCTTTCCTCGAGCAGCTAAGGTCATACGAACTGATACTTATGTTGATGACATCCTAACTGGAACAGACTCCATTGATGATACCATCAAACTAAGAGAGGAGTTAGTGGCACTTCTAAAAAGTGGAAATTTCGAACTAAGAAAGTTCTGTTCAAATCACCCAGATATATTGCGTACCATTCCTGAAGAATTAAGAGAAAAACTACTACTGCTCCAAGGAGACGAAGTCGTGAAAACCCTAGGAATGATTTGGCAACCAAAAGATGATGTCTTTCAATTTAAAACAACACACCATGAGTCAGATAAGACTACCAAGCGAACAGTGCTGTCAGACATCACTCGTATTTTTGACCCACTTGGACTAATTGGACCTGTGACAGTTCTTGGGAAACTATTTGTACAGGATCTATGGAAATCAAACATTTCGTGGGATGAAGAACTTCCAATACAGTTAAAAAAAAGGTGGCAACTCTTTCAATGCCAATTGAAAGAGCTCAGTTGTCTCAAAATCTCAAGACACGTATCATTCACCGATCCAGTGGAGCTTCAATTGCACGCCTTTTCTGATAGCAGTGAATCGGCATATGGTGCATGCTGTTATATCAGGACGGTAGATGACTTCGGCCAAATACGAGTTCAATTGTTGTGTTCAAAGTCAAGATTAGCACCCCTAAAGTCGACAACGCTAGCAAGACTAGAACTGTGCGCTGCTGTCCTCTTAGCAGAATTGGTGGAGCGGATACGTCAATGTCTACCGAAGAATTTATCAAAGGTTTACTACTACACGGATTCAACAATCGTTCTTTCATGGATTGCTGCACCGTCCTACACTTGGAGCACCTTTGTCGCAAATAGGGTGGAAAAAATCCAACAATTAACGACCGAACATCAGTGGCATCATGTAGAAGGTACCCAAAATCCTGCTGACATCATCTCTCGGGGCATGCTTCCAGCTAGACTACACCAATCAAAACTATGGTTCAGGGGCCCAGATTTCTTATTTGAACCAGCATCAAGGTGGCCTAACAAAAAATTTCAACCACTGCAAGAGGTGCCTGAAGCTCGAGAAAGAAAATTCGCATTTTCAACAAGGTTAAAGACAGACAATTATACGGACATAATTGCATCTGTCAACCATAAGAACTCCTTCACGAGGCTTCAACGAATCTTCGCTTACTGCATATGTTTCTGGGAAAATTGCAGACTACCAAAGGAGCGTAGATCAACAGGCCTTCTAACGATAACAGAAGTGGACATGGCGCAAAATGGCCTAGTCAGAAATGTACAACGCATAACGTTTAGCAAAGAGTTTCAAAATCTCAAGGATAACAAATCGCTCGACATCAACAGTTCAATCCAATCATTGAATCCATTTCTGGACGAAGCAACTAGCGTCATCAGAGTTGGTGGCCGATTAAAACATTCCCAACTGAACGCAGATGCAAAACATCAAATGTTACTTCCAAGGAATCATATACTCAGCGAGTTGTTGCTTAATCATCTTCACAGAAAGCACATGCATGCAGCTCCACAGACCTTAACAGCAATCGCAAGACAAAGATTCTGGATCATAGACATCAGGACACTAGCACGACAGATAGTGCACAGGCGCATTCGCTGTTTTAAATGCAAACCACAGAGCATCAATCAAATCATGGCCGATCTACCAGCCAGAAGAGTAACTCCTGCACAACCATTTCACACCACAGGTGTTGATTTTAGTGGACCGATTGTCATTCACCACAGGCTAAGACGAGCCGTCTCAGACAAAGCATATATCGCAGTCTTTGTTTGCTTCGCAACAAAGGCGGTTCATCTAGAAATCGTCAGCAATTTAAGCTCTATCGCCTTTATAAATGCACTAAAGCGATTCATTTCGCAAAGAGGACTTTGCGCGACAATTTTCTGTGATAATGCAACCAATTTTGTTGGTGCTAAATCCGGATTAAAGGAGCTTGATGACTTATTCAAATCACAGGAATTGAAGGAGTCCATACACGAACTTTGCTCACAAAATCGTATAGACTGGAAGCCAATACCTCCACGTTCACCGCATTTTGGAGGTCTCTGGGAAGCAGCAGTAAAATCTGCGAAGAAGCATCTTATACGGCAAACTGGAAATGCAAGCCTGACGCAGGAAGAATTGCATACAGTCATCACCCAAATCGAAGCTATTCTCAACTCACGGCCTTTAACGTCCATGTCATCTGATCCAAACGACTTGAACGCTCTGACCCCAGGGCACTTCCTGATAGGCAGGCCACTAACAGCCTTTGCAGAATCAGATGTAAGTGCCCTAAATATAAACAGTCTTACAAGATTTAGACGACTGCACCATATCCAACAATCATTCTGGAAGAGATGGTCATTAGAATATCTACAGGAGCTTCAACTAAGATACAAGTGGAAAAACAAACAACATGACTTAAAGAAGGGCACCCTAGTACTGTTAAAGGATATGAACTTACCCCCTCTTAAATGGGCTCTTGGTCGCATTATAGACACATTTAATGGACCGGATAATCACACCAGGGTTGTGAATGTAAAAACAGCATCTGGCATTTTTAAAAGAGCGATCCACAACCTGTGTCCACTACCAATTGAAGAGTACAACAATAACCATCAGAACGAAGATTCAAACAGTCAACAAGTTACCGAAACAATAACAAACGGAGCTACATGCCTCCTACTGCAAGGACCACGAAGAACTAAGCCCGCGGCAACAGATGACATCACTGCCAGTCCTCCTGCCAAAAGGCGAAACCTGAGCTCTGGCAAGAAAGTCAATCATCCATTGAAAGGCAGATTCTTACCTATAAACCCAAACTGGTCAAATTGGCTAACATTCTCAAAACAGGCAAAAACCACACAACCAAGCATAACGGCAGAAGGGAGCAAGGGTTTTGCGCAACAGACTCAAGGTTTAAGTAATCCACAACGAGGTAATTCGATGGCTGTCAGTTTTCTCCTGCTAACATCTTTGGTGCTGCCAATATTCGGAGCACCTTTTAATGAGCCAGTGGAGATAGCACCATTCACAGATAATCCTGGGTTATTCTTCGAATCTATAGGCCAGGCTCAAATAATAAACAGTGAATGGAACTTGCTGGTTTATTATAACCTAACAAATTACTGGGCCGAATTTCAAGGAATAAGGAGTTGTATAGCGGCAATAGACCACCTTTGCAATGCAACAACAATCAGAAAGAATCATTGCCTAGAGATACTAAATCAGTTCGAGCATCAGCTTAGAGAACTAGAGGAAGCAAGTGACCTTTTATATAAACGAAGTGGTGGCCACAAAATGGTAAAAAGAGCACCTCTCAATATAATCGGAAATATTGCAAGAAAACTCTTTGGAGTACTCGACTCCGAGTACGCTGAATATATAACGGGTGAAATTGAAAAAACACGGATGAATGAGAATTACCTCATGCAATTACTAAAAAATCAAACATCAGTTCTGGAATCTACTACAAATATTATGAAAGGCAGGGAAGAATCCATTCAACAGCAGTTCAACTCCATAAAGAATCACATCGAAGCTTTACATAAGTACATAGGTAATGCCCAATACGAACAACAAAGTGCACAAACTTTCAACTCATTGTCCATACTAACCACGCTAGTCCTGCAAAATTTTCACAGAATTCAAGGAGCATTACTTGATGTTTTAACGGATCTTCATCACGACAAAATTAATCCTCTTTTGCTCTCTCCTATCCAGCTACAAGAACAAATCGCACAAATTAAAGAGCACCTTCCTTCCATGTTAACAATTCCTGGAAATGGAAAGGATGGCGGTTTGTTACTTTACAGCCTAATGACAGCCGCAGCAAGGGTGACAGAATCATATATCCTGTTCGACATACGAATTCCACTACAACAAGATGAATACTTTCAACTCTTTAAAGTAATCCCAATTCCTACACTCCACAAAGGTAGCTTTATCTTAATTGAGCCATCTACCGAATATCTCATCGTTAATCTACCGAGAGACCGATACTATCCCTTAATGCAATTCGAACTAGACAAATGCAAAACCTTAGACGATGAACGATATCTATGTGCTCAAAATCATCCGATCTACAACTTAAAATCCAGTGTGAGCCACTGTGAAATGGAGCTACTAAATCATCACCAAAAATTATCACCAACGTGTCGATTCCGAACCACAAAGCTCTTGAAGATATGGATTCAGCTTCACACACCTAACAACTGGCTATTTTCATTGGATGCGGAAACTACACTCAATATTGTCTGTGGAACTGAAGTCCTTCTCAAAACGCTTAACGGAAGTGGAATCTTAAGGCTACGACCAGAGTGCGCAGTCAAACAGACTTCCATGACGATTAGCGGACACGGCCGGTATCAAAGTAACCTTACCTCCGCACTTATCCCACGGATAAACATCAGTGCTTTGATAGAAGACCACCTGAGTTTAACACAAAGGACACCGCAACTAGCCTCATCCGAATTTCATCTGCAATCTAATGCACGAGAAATGAAGGAACTAACCTCTAGAATCAAGGGCCTCAAGGCAGCTTCAACCTTTCCCGAACAATTTAACGTCCATGATGTCCATCACTATACCATAACCTATCTATCAGTGACGGCTTTGCTAGCAATCTTCACCTACTTAATGTATTTGCGGTGTAAGAAAACTAATACCTTTAAACTACCAGGAGCATCGCAAGGGGAGCAGCATCAACCTATCCCAAGAAAACGCAAGGGCCTGGACCAGAAATTTGTGTTGGACACCAACTCAAGGGGGGAGGATGTTTAAGCATTAAACATTAAAAAAAAAATAATCAGCAAATTCAGAAGTCAATAACTTTATTGAAGAAAAAAAAATGCAGCACAAATTCAATTTAATTAGGTAAATTTCATGCACTTTTGCTGCATCAGCAACACCTGCAGACAAATAACAATTTCGTGAGATCGAATTTCACGCATGAAATTTGTTGTCAATTAAATTTGTTAAATTGAATTTGTTGATTCTGCATATTTATCATATTAAAATTTGTATATAAATATCGATCTTTGTAAATAGAATTTTAGAATAAAGTTTTTATTAAATGAAAGCGTTGTTCTGTTGTTCTGGGTTTAATTAGGAAGCCTTCTTAAACCAACCAAATCTGAACTGTGTAGGAATCCTTCACGGCTCAAACAATATTCTTTAAGTCAGTCAATACCCAGCGCAAAGTATTTTGTTAATAAGAATTGTATATCAGCCGAGGCCCGATATAAAAATTAGTTCCTATCTATCCAACCTACCTCGAGCGATTCAAAATGTAAAAAGAGATCGATACAAGTCAGGTTGTTGTTTATATAGCCCTTGCCTGCACACGACACCAACGATGCGAAGTATCAGAGACGCATGGGAACAAGAATTGGCATTGTATCAGTGATCTTACAGTACTAGCAGCAAAATTTGCATAGTAACGACAAAAGATGCATAGCAACAATTAATTTATGGCAAAATATGCTGCTCTGTTAAATTATGATCTGAGCGCTGCTTGCAATAAAGGTTTCCTTTATCATATATGTAGAAAAAAAACGTTCCTTTTCGTGGTAATAATGTTATATTAATTTTAAATTGATTTGTTCGATCTGGGTGTGTTTATGCAATTAGTTGTATGTTAAATGACAAAAAAATAGCCCTGCTGGGCAGTATACCTGTATTTTGGGCGAACTGTAGGGGAAGGAAGGGTAAGATGACGATAGTAAGCTTTGATCATTTTTATATCGTCGTGGCTTTGACCTAAAATCTTAGTTATTTATTTAGAGCAATCGTTAATAAGTTTACTTTCAACTACTAATTTTCTGATTTTTGAGGCCAGCCATTCCCTTTAACTCGTACACGAATTTGTCTATTTCTTTACTATTTTCGACACTCTCGTAGACCCACTTTTCGTCATCACAGCGAGCTGAAATTTGGCACACAGGTTCATGTCGCGTGACAATTGAATCTATCAAACCGGAAATTTCCATGGAAAACCCCGAAAATCGGGAAAAATCATTTGAAAATTTGGTACAAATTTGATTAGTGATAAATCCGTTTCAGGAAAAATGCAGAGTTTTCCGATTTTTCCGAAAATTTTTCGGGAATTTTCCGACTTTTCCGGAAAATTTTCCGGTAAAAGAGTACATGACTTAAAATGTCGGTAATGATAAGCTGAACAAAAACTTCCAGGCAACCACGGTGCTGACTTCCAATCATCTCATCGTAACTGCCTTCAAAATTTCAAATTTTTCGAAACCTCAGTAAACCGTAGTCCGAGTTATCGAAACTGTTCGGATTGTGTTCGAAGTACGGTCAGTCCATTGGAAACTCTCGAGTCGTATGGACGCAAAAAAATTTCACTGCGAATATAGAAAGAAATATAAGGATAAATATAAGAAAAATTAAAGGAAAACGGAAAATTAAAAGGAAAACGGAAAATTAAAGAGAAAGTAAGAAACTAAAATTAAATTAGAATTAAGTAAAAATATAATTAAGTTCGGTTAAATTGATTTTAGAAACAAAATAAGAAGTAAAGTACACGAATAAAGAAATTCTAAAATGGCTCGAAAAGAAACACCAACGCAACGTGAGCGACGTTTAAATAAATACAGGAAAAGCAATCAGAAAAAATAAATTTTTTGAAAAACTGGTAAATCAGTGTCCTTTCAGCCGTCATAAAATTGTTTTAAAATATCTCCATGCAGCACGTAATAATAATTAAGTTAACGTGAAAAAGGCAGAAAATAAAATAAATAAAAAACGAGTTTTCAAAAACTGATGCCAAGCCGCATGAAAAAGTAGATAAAATAAGTAAAAAACGAGTTTTCAAACAAAACTGAGGCCAATCGGCATGGGACATTTCTCTTGAATATTCTTTCTCTTCATGAACCAAATCACTTATTACCTCTGATTGATCATACTGAAATACATTGGTGATTGTCAGCGAACAAAATCTGAGTCCACATCTGTGTGTGAAGAAAAGTTTATTTTCTACTTTTTCATGCGGCTTGGCCTCAGTTTTGTTTGAAAACTCATTTTTTACTTATTTTATCTACTTTTTCATGCGGCTTGGCCTCAGTTTTTGAAAACTCGTTTTTTATTTATTTTATCTTAAATTAAAAACAAAGTATCGCATTTTCGTTTGTTTTATTTCATGTCAAATTCGTCATCTTATCCTCGATTGCGAGTAAGATGACACAGGACAAAAGAAATGAAAAACAAAATCAATTCACATACATATATAATTTAATGTATAAAATTCGTATACATAGGGCACTTCGCTTCTGACGGAGTGGCCTAACTACACGCGGCATGGACTCATTTACGACATATTGAACAGAAATACCACATTTCATTTTTACTAGTGTCATTACAGATCAATCAAAGTTCTGCCACCACGAAATTGTTATTCTCGTCTTCTTCCATATAATTTCAATACAATTTCAATACAAAAGATCACAGCAAAATTTGTGAACGATTCGGTAACGTCTTCGTCATCTTGCTCGTCTGTTGAGTTCGCCAACTTACCCGAAACGACCATTTATAAGTTAAAGTGGTAAAAAATATTGCAATAAATTTTATTTGAAATTTGCTTTATTAATTCAAGTAACAACAAGTAAAAAAGCTAGAATTGGTTAAAGACCAATTCTTAGGATACCCTGGATGAATGCCCGTATTAAATTTCGTATGGTCACCGATCTATTCAAGTATTGATTTTGAAGTTGTTTTTCGCATGTATTTCTAGAACGGTTTGTCGCACAGAAAAAAATGATTATAACCAATTTTATAGGACTTCGTATTCTGCAGAAGTTTTTAGTACAATAAAAATGTATTGGACTGATCGTTTTCAAAGTATACGTAAAAAACCGAAATTTTTATATGGCAACACCAAGAAGGAGTTGCCCGATTTAGTCCATTTTTGACATTTTATTTGCTGATGTAGTAAGGACATCATGTACGAAATTTCAGCTCTCTACGTCGACGCGTTCTCAGGCAGTGTCCAAATATATAGCGGAAAACGAAATTTTTATATGTCAACCCCACGATGGAGTTGCCCCATTTGTCTCATTTTCGAACTTAATTTTACATTTTTTAAGTCCGTGTACAAAATTTCAGCTCTCTAAGTATACGCGTTCTCGAGTTATCGTGCGCACGGACGGACGGACGGACATGCAAAAATCGAAATAACTTTTAATATTATAAGTGAGTGTCCAATCAATTTTGCTCTACCATCATTATTTCGAGGTGTTACAAACGGAATGACAAACTTAGTATACCCCTATAATTTCATCTAGGGTATAAAAAGCATATAACTTAAAAAAATACTCGAACATAATTTTACAATGAACTTGCATGTGAGCACATGAGACGCTATGGCATGAATAACAGATGGTTGCTGATGTTAGTTTCTCTTTAACTGTGCAAGCGGAGCCGACGTAATCCTGTACAAATCACAGAATTCGTACCATTGGCCGGCAATTCCCAGTAATTAACGATTCGTCATTTTGTCCGACTGATCATCTTACCCTCTCTTCCCCTAGTAAGATTAAATACAATTTGAATAAAAGTATTTATGCTTTGTGGTCACTGTGTTTTCTTTTCAAGACTAGCTTCTAGCATAAAATATATTTGTTACGTTTTTTCCAAAATTATACTAGTCCGATTTATTTTTATAGAAGAAAACGTTTTATATCACAAACACCAACCCATAGGCTTTCTAGTTTCGTTAGTTAATTTAAAATAACTTTAATGGGAACCAATTTATATTAATATAAACTAAAACTTTTCGTTAAGTGGTCGACCACTGGGGAAACTACCCTATTCGATCTGGCTCGAACACGGCACACGAAAGATATGTATGTGGAAAGGTCAGTTGAATTCGTATGTTTTTGGTTTCTAGTTAAGACAGAAATTCTCGAGATAAAAACATTGAATAAATTGAAATTATTGGAAATTTATATGGTAATAGTACTTAAAATGCCTTTTCGAACATTTAAATAATAATTTTTATTGTTCACCTATTGCAGATATTACCTACATATGTACATAAATTACTAACCGCTTGGGGGGAAAAAAATATGAGAAGGAAATAAGGAAAGTGATGGAAATTAATGAAAATAGATTTAGTCATAAGAAAAGTAAATTTAATAGTAATTCTCCTTAGATTTGAGTTTTTATGTTCTTTCATTATTTTTTTTATTTTTCAATTTGGAATATTTAATCTTAAATTTGCTCTTAACTTTTATTCCTAAAAAATTTATTTTTATTTTGGTGTAGATTTTTGGAGATTTATTAAGATAAATTACTGGACAAATCTACTGTAATTCGTCATCATTTCGCGTAAGAAATTACTGTTAGACATACTAGAAGATTTGAGTTAAATGGATGAAAAAGAATTACCATTAGAATTACTTAATAGTTCACTGGTTATTTAACCAGAAAGAATACATTAATTTAATATTAATAATTATTTGCTGTTATTAAATAGTATACAAACTAGTATTAATAAATAATATCGCATGATATTTAATTTTATAGATTTTGCGATTATTAAATTTATCTGCAATTTAGATTCGTCAATATTTATACATACCCTTTTCGTATAACATTTGCACCCAAATTTCTAGCCGTGTACGTTTAGTCTGCTGTTTCTCCTGCTTTACGGTAATATCAATGCAAAGCCAAGTAAAAAATTAACCAAACACCATTATCGTGCTGTGTTTGCCTCAACAACAAGGATGAATGAGCGAATGGAACATGAACATCACCCAAATGTTCACTTATTCCTCCAAAATCCTTTTCAAGCATAAATCGGGTTTGATTAATGTATGAATTTACAAATGGTTTCCCAATCTACCCCAACTCACTAATGTACATACATAAGAAATATATTTATGATAAGATGATGGCTGGCTTATTGCATAAATACACATACATATATATCTGAACGCTAAGTGTGCTTGTCTTTAGTACCTTATTGAAATTTTAATGACATACATACATATCCATTTAAACTATAAACCAAATTAATGAAATCTTAACATGTTTTCCAGACTGTGCCAACTCAGCAGCTCTCAAAGCTATCGAATTTGACGTATCTATCATTAAGCGGAAATCGATTTACTCATATACCACCGGTTGCCCTGCTGAATCTCTTTCATCTGCGAGAATTGCACTTAGATCGTCTCGGCAAACTAATTAAGATCGACTCAAGGTAAGTTTCTTCCCAGAAATAGTTCAGTTCTTATTGCATTACATACATATATACACATAATATATAACATAAAATTTGAAAATCTTCATACACAACATATGCAGAGATATATGACCTATATATTGTACAATAACGGTTTATGCTATATCGCCTGCTCCTAACCGAATTGGCTCAGGATTGAATGTGGAGTTCCTTCTCTAGTGCATCATGTAACTTTTGAATATTTGACAAGTTCAGGGTAAAGAAAAGGAAGTTCATGTTTGCAGACTATGAGCTCTTCAACAGAATTCGTATATTGTTATAGCTTCAGGATACGGCGACGGTACGGCAACGTAACGTCTTTGCGGTCGCTTTTGCCCGAAATGGATTTTCGTTGTGTTCCATCAAATAATTGAATATAAAATCCATGTGCATGTGCACTTTGTACATCCAATAGATGAGTTTTGTTAAACTTAATAAATAGCGGTAGGTACACGAGCGTAGAATTTATTGGCTGGATAGGTACAGCCCCATGTCATAAATAGTTAAATTTCAAAAACTTGTATATACTTTAAATGGGTTATTACCGCGGCGATGTTGGAACTTTATCCTGACCATTTATTAAATTATGTATTTTTGTTCAAGAAAGAATTTTTTGGGATTCTCCAGTATATAGCAAAAGCTAAAAAATGTTCTGATTTGTTATTTCATCACACAACCCATTAATTTATTGGTGACAAGTTTCAAGTCTTGGTTTGACTCATCAACAGGTCCCAAATAGCGAAATTGGGTGATTTGAAAAACAAATGAAAAAATGAAAAAAGAAGAAAGAAATGAAAAGTTTGAGAAAAATTGAAAAAAACAATTTTTTTTTATTTATTAAAAATAAAGAAACATTCATTCGAAGCGAATCGAACCTGTATACGCCAAGCAGTGGGCTGAAAAATAAAGAAGAAAAGGAAGAAGAAGAAGAAGAAGCGTTTCGTGTCAGCAGAAAACCTTACACTCATCGGTGGAGCTTGGTTTTCTGCCTGCTGCAGACGCTTGAAAATAGATCAAACTGATCTCTTCTCATATAAACTCAGAATAAATTCTGGGTGTGAATTATATGAGGAAAAAAACACTCCTATACAAGCCCAGGAGGAAAAATAAAATAAAAAATTTTTAATAAATAAAAAAATTATGTTTTTCTATTTTTCTCAAACTTTTCATTTCTTTCTTCTTTTTTCATTTTTTCATTTGTTTTTCAAATCACCCAATTTCGCTATTTGGGACCTGTTGATGAGTTAAACCAAGACTTGAAACTTGTCACCAAAAAAAATTAATGGGTTGTGTGATGAAATAACAAATTAGAATATTTTTTAGCTTTTGCTATATACCGGAGAATCCCAAAAAATTCTTTTTTGAACAAAATTAAGTTTAACCCGGTAAAAAGTCCAAAAGAGTAATCTTTTTATTTAAATTATGTAGGTACTATCAATTTTAGACTATGTAAATCGCTAATCTTAAAATAAAAAAAAAGTACAAACATATCAACTATGTTCAACATGTTTTCCTAGTAATCAGAAATTCTTGCTTGTAGAATCGGTTTTCGAATTAAACGTATTTTGTTCAATTAATGTCAGTGAAATTTGACTTATTCCATTTATTTATATATGTATACTTCAAGATAGTTTCAGCGCCTGAATTCACATCATCTTTTTTTATTGGATAAAAATTTGCATACAGGTTAACCCGGAAACATATTCTAATTGATTCTATAGTTCTATTAGTTGTCCCGACTAATGATTGTGAGGAGATCCACCGTCTCTCCCTGAAATGCATAGTTTGCAGGCATGAGAGTCTAAAGATTTTTTGTCCATATTTTATAAATCATCCTATAACTTCTGAACATTCATTACATGCTACGATAATTGCTTAAATTTTTTGAATAGACAATCGCAGAAATCTTTTAACAGTCCATAGTTCTCCTCCTTCCGCCAGTTTTACAGCTATGATTGGACAAAGTTAATATTTTAAAAATATTTATTTAATTTAACACTGTTTTTTTTTTTTTTTTTTTTTTTTCAATAAATACGTCGTCAAAACATTTTCTTCAATGTTTACATTTACAAGTTATAGGGTTATTCATTTAACATTAAAATATTTAATTTCTCTTACAATCCCTCCACCTCCCAACACAAACAACGCACAAATATTGATTATTATGATTAGGATACCCCATATAATCGTTTGGTATAACTAACATGTATAACTTGGAGCGCTGACACTACTGTAATTCCTCACATTAACATGAGATCACTTTTTTACCATTTTCTCTTTTTGGTTTAAGTACTGAATTCCGCTGAACTTCAACTTAATAAATTATACACGAAATCCGTCATAGGTCGGTACATTTTCCAAAGGAATACATAGAATAGAAATAGATGGCAATACAATATATGTAATCTTGTCTCTCGCTCTCCAATACTTACCTTTGGGCAAACAAAATTGATTAATTTTATTTCCTTAGAAATGGAGTGTAAAAAATATTTGATGTGGTAGGAGATAAGTTTCCAATGAAAGTAATTATTTCGAATGTTGAACTTGTAATATGAATATTAAAGCGAAAATGAAACTTGAAAATAATATAATTGTCACAGGCCTGGCAACAAAAGTAGTCCCATATGAAAAAGAAAATGAAGCAGTTCAGGTGATTGGTATGTTCACAAAAGGACCAACCTGTATAAATCCATTTGTGGACAATTCGGAAGGGGGTTAAGTGCTTTGATATGTGCGCTTGGTTTTCCAATAAGAGGTGTTATTTTAATTAGCCCACTATTTCGGTAGATGTCACTTTTGGAGCTGTCATTTTTCGACATTTGACAAGTAGAAACTACGCCATTAATATAAATGGAACGATACACGATTCAACAATGCATTGAAATTATTAAAATTCACTATAAAAATGGTGAAAATGTGGCAGAGACGGTTCGTAAAACTCGAACATTTTTGGGTCGTCGTGAAGCACCTTGTCGGACCGCAATACAAAAATTGGTAGAAAAATTCGAGCTGTCGGGACAAGTTAGTGATGTGAAGAATAAAACCCGTGCATGTCGCTCAAGAACAGCCGAGAATATTGCTTCTGTAGCCGAAAGTGTTGAAGAAAACCCAGGTTTGCCCATTCCTCGTCGTTCTTTGGAATTAGGCATTCCACAAACGTCATTACACCGTATTTTGCATAAAGATTTGGGTCTTAAGGCTTATAAAGTTCAGTTAACACAAGAACTCAAGCCGGCCGATCATCAACAACGTCGAGTCTTTGCTGATTGGGTCCTTGAAATTCATGAAAATGATCCGGAATTCCATCGAAAACTCATCTTGAGTGATGAGGCCCATTTCCACCTCGATGGCTTCATCAACAAGCAAAATTGTCGCATGTGGGGCTCGGAAAACCCAAGAGTTATTATTGAAAAGCCTCTCTATCCTCAACGTGTGACTGTTTTGTGCGGTTTATGGTCCCGCGGGGTCATTGGACCTTACTTTTTCGAAAATGAGGCTGGAGCAACAGTTACGGTGAATGGATTGCGCTATCGACAGATGATTGATGATTTTTTATGGCCGGAATTGGATGGTATTGATCTGGACAACGTTTACTTTCAACAAGACGGCGCTACGTGCCATACAAGCAACAAAACCATTGATCTTTTACGGGAAAGTTTCCGGACCGTGTTATCTCTCGAAGAGGTGATCACAATTGGCCTCCGAGATCTTATGACTTAACACCTTGCGACTTCTTCCTTTGGGGCCATGTGAAAGGGAAGGTCTACGCCAATAGCCCAGCGTCGATTCAAGACCTCAAAGATGGCTATCGAGGACATAGGGCAGCCACTTTGCGATTTGGTTATGGAAAATTTCATGAAAAGGATATGGTCCTGTAGGCGTGGTGGTGGTGGTGGTAATTTGGCTGATGTTATTTTCCATTATTAACGGCATACCTTCCTCTTTATAATGAAATAAAGATCCGATCATTTATCTCAAAAAATGGAATTTTCTTTGAATATCAAAATAAAACCTCTTATTGGAAAACCCTTTAGCAGAAATGTTGCGATTATTTAGCTAATTAATTCACTTTATCCAATAAACATGTTATTAGCTATATTTTTGATACAAGCTTTCTACATTATATTACCAATAATGTTGCTTTTTGCAATAAAATGGTATTAATTATGGAGGACATGTATCTACATACTGAAAAATTAACTTTCTGGTTATGCAAGGAGAGGATGCAGAGATAACATTACTATATACAGAAAGGTTGAGATCTGCAATGAAGACAAAAAAAAAACTTATAATAATGAGAGAAATTAATCCAAGAATCCAATAAAAACTACCTCCAGATAGATAAATCTGCTCCCAAGCTATCAATAAAAACAAGTAAAAAAGCTAGAAATGGTCTAAGACCAATTCTTATGATACCCTAGATTAATGCCCGTATGAAATTTCGTATTGTCACCCTTCTGTGCAAGTTTGATTTTTGAAGTCGAATTTCGCATATATTTCTAGAACGGTTTGTCGGACAGAAAAAATGATTATAACCAATTTTATAGGATTTCGTATTCTGAAGAAGTTCTTAGTACAATAAAAATGTCTTGGACTAATCGTTTTCACAGTATACGTAAAAAGCCAAAATTTTTATATGGCAACACCAAGGATTTGCCCGATTTAGTCCATTTTTGAAATTTTATTTTCTAGTACAATGAAAATACCATGTACCAAATTTCAGCGTTCTCAAGCAGTGTCCAAATATATATTGGAAAACGAAAGTTTTGTATGGCAACCGCACGAAGGAGTTGCCCGATTTGTCTCATTTTCGAACTTAATTTTACTTTTTTTTCTAAAGTCCGTGTACAATATTTCAGCTCTCTAAGTATACGCGTTCTCGAGTTATCGTGCGCACAGACGGACGAACATGCAAAAATCAAAATAACTTTTAATATTATGCGTGGGTGTCCAATCCATTTTGCTCTACCATCATTATTTCGAGGTGTTACAAACGGAATGACAAACTTAGTATACGCTATAGATTTCATCTAGGGTATAATAAACCTTCACCAATGCCTACACAATATTAAAACATGCTACATCGCAAGTGTCAATATTGACAATTTAATAGCCAAAAGAAGAAACCACTTTTCCCCTCGATAAGTAAAATCAATTAATTTTTTCCAGTCATTAAATTGCCGGCTCATCTAACTCATTCAGACAACAGAAAAGAATTGCACTTAATGCAATACTAGCGCAGCAATAGCTCCATTACGTTCTTCTGTCGAAACCGTTAACTAAATCCATATCAAATTCCTTTCACGAAATTCTAGAGCTGATAAGTCGTAAATACGAGCAAATTAATTAAAAGAAGCCCTATGCATAACAAGAAATGTACGACAATTCATAGCCATCCTTTCTTCAGAAGA
The DNA here is from genome assembly GCA_963924295.1 of Dioctria rufipes. Taxonomy (NCBI): domain Eukaryota; kingdom Metazoa; phylum Arthropoda; class Insecta; order Diptera; family Asilidae; genus Dioctria; species Dioctria rufipes. Next base: position 82,087,299 of record OZ002740.1, on the reverse strand, counting down.
ATTTTCCTTCGAATGTTCATATACAGGATGGTCCATTTATAATATTAAATGCAAATAATAGAATCAAAAAATGCTTCTATATAAGGGAAAGGATTTTAAATTAAATCACCTCCTAACCTCGCCGCACCCGAAGGTAACCTTAGATTTTCAAATTAGGACCACCCATTTTATTTTTGCATTTTTGGATTCTCTATGAACATATAATAAACTTTTATTTGGAATACTTTTATGCTATATTCAACGCAGATATATTAAACAAAAACAATACTCGGAAAACTTCATATTATTTAAAGACGACATTTGTATCGATGAACCACAACCTGCACATAGCAAAAATAGGTCAACACTGTTGTTCTTGTTACTTTTTTCTCTCCAGTGAACCGAAAAAATACTCAGCGATTTTATAAATTTGGGCTTGTTTATGCGTTTGGATATGTACATGTATGTGTATGCCCTTGAATTGAGTAAAGGTGGATTGATTTAATAAAATTTGTATAAAAATTTACCTGAATTTAATGCTTTACCCCATGTGATTCGCTTTTTTTTTTTATTCTCGTCGTGTATGCTCTCTATGTCCCATACCTATCAATAAAATCGGAATTTTCCATCAAATTTTCGACCTTTCATAACTCCTCCATTTATAGGTCATTTATGGATTCATAATACCTTCCGCCCAATAAATTATCACCATTCCTTGTCTGTCCCTTACTCAACCTTTTCATTTCTTTCGAGAAACAGGTGTTCTATGTTGAATTCTCGACCTTTTATATTTCTCTCATTTATGGGTAACTGAATTTGAATTTGTGGGATGTTGTGTCGCTATAAAGATCTTTTTATGGCCTAGATTTGCTGTATTAAAGGGGTATTTAATAATTTTAAATTGATTTGATTGCGAGATGGTTTTACTGTATCCATGTAGACCAAAATACTTTGATAAATACTTAGAATCTTAACGCACGACGACATGACTTGATAGATTTTGAAACATCCTGTGTAAAGGGTACATATAAAGTTTTTTTGATGAATGTTCACGTTTCCGCCGTTGTAACTCGTAACATATCAGATTTACAAAAAAGGCTACGCAAAATTTTGGGAATTTAGGCTTCATCAAATTGGTATCAGTCAGTTTTGTCGTATTATCAACCGTTGAGGAATTATTTTGAAAAAAAAACAAAAAAATACAAATTTTTGTTCCCTTAATCCAAGCTGGCGGACCACGCAAAGCCCTCCCCCAAAAATGGAAGCTTCGATTTTTCATCGGGGCCCAGAACTAAATAACATATATAACAATCACAACTACCCCACCTTTTTTTAGGGAAAAAACCAATATTGACTGGACTATTAGTCGGCCGTCGATATAGTTTTTGTACCTAGTATCACGAAAAGATATTTAGTTAAATAACAATGAAGAATCAACACCCGTGTTTAATAGTTGATGCACGAAAGTTACACCGGCAACAATACGACGTTTTTCAAGCGAATGCATATTTAACAGCTTCAAGCGATCCGCATAAGGTGGAAGAATCAATGAATTATTCCAGGGTAGGTACCTAAGAGCAAAGTGTAGGAAGATGAAGCCTTCAAGACTCTCCAGATGATTGGTGTAAATAGTTTTGGTACATTTTGTTATCTAAATAAGACTCCATGAATTTTAGAAATCTTAGATGAAACCCATACCTTTCCATTTAAAGCAGTATGAAAGAGTGAGATAACTTGTGCAAGGCTGTACTAAAGTCTGTATGAATACAATCTATCTGGTAGCCTTCTGCAAACCTGCCAAAGGTATCAAACAAATTCCAACAAGTTAGTTGTTGTAGACCTGCCCGATATAAAGACATGTTGGTGTAAAGAGAGCAAATTCTATCAGAAAATTGAGTGTAAATGATTGATTCGAATACTTTTGGCATATAAGATAATTTTGTAATAGGCCTATAGTTAGAAATTTCACATTTACTGCCTTATTTGTGGATAGATATTCGATATAGCTGCTAGAAACAATCACTATTGAGCGTTTTTTGGAAAATAATTCTCAGCAGAGCTGTCTGGGAAAGGGAGCATTGTTTAAGAAGGGATCCCATCACAACCGGTTGTGTTATCATTCGGAGGCCCATTGATATGACCATTATATGGTAATTAAGCAAGCAAAATATAGGTTCTATTTTATTTTGATATCTACAATTAGATTCCACTGCGAAAAATCCTGAAGATTATTTTGGGCAATATGACCTAAAGGTACCTAAAGGTAAAAGGTGCGACAGCTAGTGCTGTGTAAAAGTTATGGTGTGGCTAGTGTTCTCAGGAGGAAGAACCTTCGCACACTTCACTGAAGAGCATCTTGAGGAAATTTCTGATTCTGCAATGACATCACCCTATATGTCGACTCTCATCATTCCAGATACCTTAAATAGTAACTGAAGAACCGAATCTCCCAACGAAGACCCCATAACAACATTAACAACTTCATGTTCTTTACATGGGTTATCTGATTGCCCGACGATAATTAGATGTAAAATGGTAACGTTCGGTAAATCAAAGCTGGATCCTTGTGATCTGGTATACAGCCCTTTGTGAACCTGTTTAAAGGGACTGGCTCTTTCTAACGATATGGTAGTATTGTTACAATAGGTTTCTCAGTAGTGACATCATTTTGACATCTTTCATAAACCTCAAGACGAGCGAATCTATCTGAAAAATGTGCAAATAAATCTTCCCTTATTGAACTTTTCATAATTGTAATCGAGATAAAAGATAAGATAGAGATAAAACCCATAGCATTCAAACCTGCCTTGTAATTGATTACTGCAGCACATAAAATTTTAAAAGAATTAAAGATGCGGATAATGAAAACTAGCGTATTTCCAGGACAATTACGGTTCAACTTTCTTAGTATTTGTTCAATTTATGTAGGTAGGTAAGGGATGCATATATGTATACTGTAATATATAGGTACGTCGTAAAATTACGAAAATAAATATAAGGACAAACTTTGCTCCCATATGCCTGTGTGGGGGGTTTCGTGTAGACTGGCGGCAAAATTTTGTAAGCAGTTTTGCAGTAGAGAACCAAATTACTAAACAAAAAAGAAGGTTTTGCACGCAAAGAAATAGCGTTTTTATAAACAAAGTGTCAAGTTAGACAGAATGCCTCCACTTTATATCCCTCAAGATGGAGCTCCTTAGTTCTTAGTTTCTTTGTCGATTTCACATCATGCCACATATTATCATGTACATGGTGCGGCATAAGGAAAATATTTGTCTAAAAGCAGAAGATATACAAATGCTTTTCCAGGAAATAAAGGAAATGAATTCGTGCACAAGTGACAAAGTCATGCATTTTTTTTTTCAACATTGACAAAACAACACTCCAGTTGCTCCTATGGATTTGATCCATCCAACTGTGTAATTCTCAATGTACTTTACATGCATACACCTATACATATATACTACCCTGCTCTCCTCTAAAGCAAACAGATACAAAAGCTCGTAATTGCTGCATACTAATTTCAGATTTTGGGCAGAGCTCAGTCAATAAAGACGTTGACAGCTGAATTAGGTGCTTCATGAATTTTGATTGTAGGTTTATGAAGGCTTCGAGTGCTTGCTAGCTCTTCCTGCTGTTTGCTTTTTCACTATATGTATATCATCAGACGTAGAGTAACTGTTCCTTATTATACGAAACAATAGGCTATGACACAGTAGGAGACATGAACACAACAAGGACATACTAATTGGAAGGCAAAGGCAATATTTACTCCTGTAATTTGAGTCGTGGAAAGCTAATGTTTGATTTAATGAAGCTATGTGGACTCGGAGAATGCAGGAATTTTTAAAGAATTTCCAAAATTTTGAATTCTTTGTAAAATCACGTCTTATTTTGACATACATAATATTTATACAAGAACTTGAGTTGTTGAGGAAATGTAAAATTCATGTGACTACTCTTTGCTAGTTGTTTGCTAGTAAGTTTCCTCAAAGAAGCTCATTATGAAATGTAATGGTATTATGCCCTAGACACATAGCACTCTTAATGAAGAAATAACTAACAACTCATTAGTCATTATAAACTGCAGACACACAGCCATTTCTTTTTAAGTTGTTCTGTCAAACTGGTTTTGATAAACCCGTCACATTAAAGTAGAAATATGGATGGAATTAACGCGATAAACTTTGTTTTCATTTATTTTATTTTCAATTTAACAATTTTAAATGAGAAAAACATTATTAAAAAAAATATTGATAATATAATTTGTGATTTGCATATCTTTGCATTTCTTCTTCTTATTTTTCCAATCGGCAGATGCACAGCGGAGCTCCAGATTTACATTATATGCCAAATCTAGCACATTTTTCTTCATTGCAGCTATAATGAAGGAGGAAAGCACTTTATTAGTGTACTTCATTATCATCTGATTTTCGACCTATAATGACATATACTATGTGACACACGGCATTTTAATGAATAGTTAGTACAAATGATTCATTAGGTCGTGCTGTGTGTCTAGGGTATTAACAGTTTAACAGTAATTATTAGGGTTTACAAGGAGTCGAATATTCAACACGAAACGAAATTTCGGACCTCTCGAAATTTATGTACGAACAACTATATTCGAGCTATGATTGAATACGAACGAACTCTATGTAAAGCATTACCATATAAAAAAAAGAGTAGTGTAGTACAAAAACTCGATATGTAATAGATTTTCTGTTAATCTGTCAATTGTCATAGTGATGTGATCATTCCTTTTAGAAAAATATTCGTGTTGTAATTTTAAAAATAGATAGTAATGCAATATGTTTTTACGAAAAGGAGGGCGGAAATTTAAGGATTATTCGAAAACGAATTCACGATCAGTCTAACATATTTGAGACACCTACGAAACAATAAGGCTTTGTAAGCATTTACGACAAATCAAATTCATTTTATTCTTTCAAGGTTCATGAAATACTACCGGGTCTTAAAGGATGCATTTAAATATTTCTTAGACGAGTTGCAAGATAAATTTTAAATCAACCGTCATCTCTACATCAATACCACCGATATTAAAAATTGCTGCGGCAATGAGATTCTTTGCTGAAAGTAGTTCTCAAGGTGGGACGGGCCAAGATCTAAATATTGGAATGTCCCAATCTACTGTATCTGTCGTGTTATCACAAATTTTTGATATTATGGAATTGGAACGTTTTGTGTTGATTAGTTTTCGTAAGCCTAATAATAATGCATAGTTATTATCTCATTGTTTTTTAAAGTAGAAGTCTCAATACAATTAATAACAACTACTTACATGATAGTTTGTTTGCATAAACTACTCCGCACTTCAATAACTCGATAAGTTAAATGTCAACGAGAAAATGTCCGAAAATTTCCGCTCGAAAAATTGACATATTCGTGTTCAATGGTGCCAGATGTACGAAAATTTCCATTCGAAATTTCGTTTCGTATTCAATAATAGACCCCCAGGAGGATGATTCTGATGTTTTGTCGTACTATTTAGTCGTGAATTTTGACATATTTTGTCGTACTTTTTGTTTTAACACAGTTCATTTTGTGTCTTCACTATTATCTACCACAAAGTGAACTATAATTAATTTTCATTGAACAAACGTCTAAGAGCACAACGAAATATACGACAAATTAGTCAACTGCTCCCAGAGGTTGTGACAAAAATTTTACACTGGTAAATGGAACTAATACACCTAACTAGAGCATTACAAGTGCTTAAATTCGAAATACTATTTTGAATTTGTAATGTGAAGTGTCATTTTCAGTTCATTCTACGTCATGCAAGGGTTGCTGACCTGAATAAAAACACGAAAAAAATCAGTAGAAAAGTTTATTTTATTTAGTCGTATATTTTGACATTCAAGTACGACAAAAGATCAGAATTACCCTCCAGGTCTAGTTTGAAATAAATCACTTCATTGATCTCAAAAATAAGTCAGTACATAAAGTCAGTACATTGATCGAATTTATAAGAATCATATAGGAGTTACAAAAAGATATTAACACAAGCAGAGTATTTTTTTGTGGATACGTCGAATTTTCCTTCATAAAATAACATATTACCTTTATTTATTGTAGGCTACACTACATATATATAAGATATTATCCCTTTTGTCGGTGTTTGCTGTTAAAGATGACTAAAGGTACATCAAGTTTTGTAAACGTCATAACAAGACGCACACTTTGTGTAGTCGGACCGGACGGTCTTCATATCATATTCAAAAATCAACCTGTGTCCAATGTGGATATCCAGCCGCTAAACTGAGATCATACAATTGGTCAATTAAAGTCAAGAGGAGGAAGACAACAGGTACAGGCCGTATGCGTTATCTTAAGATAGTCCGAAGGCGTTTCCGTACTGGTTTCCATGAAGGAACACAAGCTAAGCCAAGGAAATCCACTTAATTTGTAGAAAACCAACAATACAAATTATTAATATAAAAAACGAGAACCAAACATATTATTATATAAGATAACATAATATAAACAAGTAAAGAAGCTAGAATTGGTCTATGACCAATTCTTATGATACCCTAGATGAATGCCCGTATGTAATTTTGTGTGATCACCCTAGTCTGTTCAAGTTTGATTTTTGAAGTGGTTTTTCGAAAATATTTCTAAAACGGCTCGTCGGACAGTAAAAATGGTTATGACCAATTTCATGGAATTTCATATTCTGCAGAACTTTTCAGTACAATAAAACGTCTAGTCCTTATCGTTTTGACAGTATAAGTAAAAAACATAAATTTTTAAATGGCAATACAAAGAAAGAGTAGCCCTATTTAGTTCATTTTTATACCCTAGATAAAGTCATAGGGTATACTAAGCTTGTCGTTCCATTTGTAACGCACAGAAATAATGCTAGTAGAGAAAAATGGGTTGGACCCACGCATTATATTAAAAGTTATTTTGATTCTTGCATGTCCGTCCGTTCGTCTAACTCTCCTCACGATAACTCGAGAACACGTTCACTTAGCGAACTGAAATTTTGCACATTTTACACAATTAAATAAAAAAAAAAGTAAACTTAAGTTCGAAAATGGGACAAATCGGGTAACTCCTTCGTTGGGTTGCCATGCAAAAATTTCGTACTTTACTATATATTTGAACAGTGCCTCATAACGCGTACACGTAAAGAGCTGAAATTTAGAACACTGTGCTTTCATAGTAATAGTAAATAAGACTTCAAAAATTGACTAAATCGGGGAACCCCTTCTTAGTGTTGCCATATAAAAATTGAGGTTTTTTACGTATACTGTAAAAACGATCACTCTTAGACGTTTTTATTGTACTGAAAAGTTCTTCAGAATATGAAATCCTATGAAATTGTTTATAATAACTTATACTATCCGACGAACCGTTCTAGAAATGCGAAAAACCACTTCTAAAATCATACTAACACAGAGAATTGACCATACGAAATTACATACATGAGAATTGGTCTTAGACCAATTCTAGCTTTTTTACTTATTTAAATTTGATTTAAGTACTATTTTTATGAAAACACTGTACAAAAATTTCAGATCTCTATGCCGGCTCGTTCTCAGGCAGTGTTCAAATATACGTATAGTGAAAAACGAAATTTTTGTATGGCAAACCTACCAAGGAGTTGCCCTATTGGTACCATTTCGAACTTGATTTTAGTTTTTTTTTTTTAAATCCTGTCTGTAAAATTTGAGCCTTCTAACTACACGCGTTTTCAATTTATCGTGAGGACAGACAGACAGACATGCAAAAATCAAAATAACTTTTAATATTATGAACGGGTGTACTTGTCTAATCCACATTGCTCTACCAGCATTACTTCTTTGCGTTACAAGCGGAATGACAAACAGAGCAGGGTTTTAAAATGACTTTTTCTTTTATATAATTAGGTAGTTAACATAACTCTGTTTTACAAAAACTGTAAACTGGGGACCCTCCTCTATAATTTGACCTATTACACCCAATACTGGGCTGGTTGAGCAGTCGTTGGAAAGGCCATGAAGTTCTGCATACAATTAACTATTAACTGTGACCATACGCGCTGTACTTTTTAAGAAAAAGTAGCCTTTTTCTTAATCACCCTGTAACTCCTAAAGCTCCTTGCATACATTTTTTTTTTTTTAAGATTCTTCTTATAAAATATAAAATTTATTATAGTATTGTAGTGGTAAATTACATATTAAGCGTAGTTTTAAATTTGAAACGGGAAAAACGTAAGTACTTAAAATATTTGCTGAATATTTTGCAACAACTTAATTAATTAAGAACTGCGTACAGAATTAATTTTTAAAATGAAATTGAAAATTTCCCTTCATATTAGCTAATCATGGTAGCCCTACTTATGTAACATGCAGCACCATGACAGCAAATCTAACTTAATGTAACTTAATTTGGGATATTTTGCACTACTGATAGGGGCATATGCTGGCCTCAATAATTTTATATGGGGAAGGCATGCAGTTAGCAGTTTATATTATTGAAGTTGACTATGGGCCTTGCATATCTGTTATTACTTATCTGTGGTAAAACTAACGTAAAACTTTTCTTAGCAGGGCAAAATTCCAAACACAAAAAGTAAGTTTTAATTGGTTGACCGTTTTTACATAGTCTATCAATCGCAGGAACGAAAGATAAGCTAAATTTACGTTGGCATTCTTATCCCAAAAGCTAGTAATAGTTTTTTTTTTATATTCAAATCAAAATGTTCTAATTTACATTTTAGAGGACATGAATTTTCGACAGTACTCAATCAGTTTTATAGAAACTTAAAGTTTTTTATTAAAATACTTAATTATTATAGGAAAGGTTTTATATATTTCCTTTATTTGAAACGTATGTGGAAATAGAAAACGGATAGTTATCCTTTGGAAGACGTTCAAGAATATTTTTTATCGAAACTTTCGACATTACATTTGTTACAATCTTGGAGCATTTTGTACGCCCACATGAAAACTCCGAAGATGTGTTTGAGTCGCTGAAAATACATGTAAATAATTTCCTTAAACAATCAGCAGAATTTTAACTATACGCATGTATGATCGTATAGTATGCAAAAGTCCCAGCTGCAATTGCTGTTTTGCTTTTTCTGTTGTCAGTGATATTAGAAAGTGAAAAAAAAGGACTTTTGACTAATCGGCCTATTTTTTCTTTGTGCTTCAGGTAATTTATATGCTTTTATTTATCCGAAGGTTCCGTTCAAAGTTGAAAATTCTGTGCAGCAACGATATATTTTGCCGTAGTATTTTTTTACCTTTGCACGAAAAAGGGTTGGTTAAATTATTTTTAAATTTATATTTTCTCGGCTAATACTTTTCTTTTCATTTTCAGAGAACTTGATTCTTTTTCATTTTTCCTCGGAAGAATTGTAAGACTCTCGTTCCTCCATATTTATTTGATTGCACTCTACACAAAATTTTTCTAAAATCACAATCAAAATAAAAGTAATGTGAGATCAAAGAAAAAGTAAACTTACTTTCAATATTTATTTTTATCAAGAAGTAAAAACTAAAAGCGACAGCTTCATTCAAACTGAACGAATTTAATTTGTGTTCACAAATGTTAGTTGACAAATGAATTTATAGGAATCATTCTTTGCAATAGGCATTGAAGGCATTGTGAGATTTTACTGAAATTATGTAGTAGAAGCAAAGAAAGACATATACTTATGTCGTTTTCATTTGAACATCAGTTTCGCTCTGGAGGCAACCTAAGTGTTGTAAAAGCGTTGGTTTGAAGTAAAAATGACGTCATGGGTTGCCTCTGGTGGCAACCCAAAATGCATCAGTTTCACTCTGAAAATTTACTCGGGTACACTATGATTTCACTCACACAAACAAAGTCTAGTTGTGATTTGATATTATTTAATTAATTTTAAAGTCAACAATTATTATTAAGACCACTCTACTATTATTATATTATCCTCAAAGTTATTCCGCAAACAAATTACCAACCAGTTTTCGCAAAAAGTTAATAGCTACTTTGACGTTAGTATGCATACACAAGCGAACTTCTTCAGGTGCACTCTGAAACCGTTCGATTGAAGGGGGTTGCCTCCAGAGCGAACCTGGATGTTCAAACGAAAACGACATTAATATTCATTTCAGAACATTTCTTAAGTTTTAACATTAGCTTACAAATTCAGTATATTCACGTACTGAAATTAAAATCATTAGAAATCCACGTAAGTTCCAAAGTACGAAAATTAGTACTGTATTGACTAAAAAAGTACTCCTGGCAACGCTATTAATTATGGACATAGTTCGTATGACCTTTTCATATTGCCTCTCCAGTATGGACATTTTTTGGAGCCAATATCAAGCAAGCACAGCTTTACATCTCTCACATCACCTGTTCTGGCAGTCGCATCCACTACTACAGCCATGGATGTGAACCAACACAGCCATGGTGTTCACCGACACCACCGTGACCCTCCACAAACATGGCGGCTCCAACTAGCCCTTACCAGCTGTGACCTACTTAAAACACAGTCGCTGGTAATATTTGATATCGGTCGGACTCACTTTATCATTTTCATACCAAAAACAAGCTAAGATAAGAAATTAACCCCTAAACTACCCGAAACTTATACAAGCCACTGACCATCGCTTCCACACGAACTATTCTTACTTCAAGACTAAACAGTTCGCTGAATTGCCTCAGCCTACCTCTCTCTAACTACTACGATCAATATATATACATACAAATAAAGCCTATGAGAGAGCAATTGTATCTTTTCTCCTTACCAATGATATTTGACAAAAGTACATTTTCCAGGATATTTCAGGATAAAGAATAAAATCCTTATTCTTGATGTCATTTTTCACATATATTTTTGATATGCTATTTTTTTTAGATTGCTTGAAATCCCAACTTTCAAATGACCCATATTCCTTGTGCTCGTATGAATAGCAAAATAATTTTTAAAGACCAGGACAGCATGTTTTTCGACATTTTAAAAATATCGTAACTCGCGAAATACGCTATACATTGTATGTAGGGACAATTTTTATTCCGTACTCTTCAGTATATAAGGTTTAAAAAAAAACAAAATTTTGATTTTTGGTCCATTTGTTATGGAATGACCCCTGACGTTAATCTGCCTTCTGCGAATACAACTTGCTTTCCATTTGGAATTTGTTGGTAGAAGGAATCTGCTACCATCTTTGTCCGCTGTCCCTCTGCCATACTTTCTGGAACCGGACTGATGCAATCTAGCTGCATTAAGATTGGTTCTGACAGGCATTGAACAGGATTTGCACTTTGTGTTCTCCCCTGCCATACATACTTTAGAAGGCTGATTTTTCACGACTTAGGTAACTTATGACTTTCTAACTGCAATTGATAGAATTTTCTAACTGAGCGAGATGTTGACAAAGTTGTTCAGCTATTCGATATTTTTCTATTTTAATAACTTAAAGAGCACTGAAATCATCACTTAAATACTTACTTGAGCTTATTGGCTTATTCGCAATTTTAGTAGTGTAATTTATGGAGCTGATCCTCAAGTCAAACTTTAAGAGTTAATTTCTCCTCCAAAACAGTTTTGTCTCCACAAGTATACTATACTATAAGTATACTAAAATAGAAAGGTACCTATTGGTAGAAAGGTACCTATTGGTAGAATCTTTGTTTTATCCCCATTAACCAATATAGACCTCTCAAAAGGAAATAAAGGGACTTGGTGTACTCTGAGTTTTTTTATTTTTTATGCAAACCGTAATGGGACAACTTTACAACAACAAAATGAAGTTTGCCTATTAACAGCAAGTGACTACAGATTAGATTTCCAGCTTTAAATAGGAACTGATGCTAATAACGAGTAACTCCAGAAATAGTACCTCAATACCTCAAGGTATGGTACATATCTGCTGCCTTTGTTCAATTAAAGAAAGAAGTGCTGAGCTGCTATGACCATCTTCCTGTCATGTACTCCTATTCGGAGGTACACTCAATTCACACAATCACTATGAAAGACATTATGATCCGGAATAGAGATGAATACGATAGAACTTTCTCGCAGCACCACGAAATTTCTAAGCAACTAGTTTGATGATTTTATATTATTTAAATTTATTCAATTGGAACACTTTTTAGATGCATTATGCACAATAATGCGACATATATCGTTTTCATAGATTTGTGAATGTTTAAATTTACATAGACCGGGTATACAGCTACCAAATTATCTCCTTAAAAAAAAATAAGAAACATGTACAAACAAGAATACAATGCGACTCCATAATTTCATAAGTCAAAAAACCTTTTTCTACTATACACAAGATCCTAAGCGATTTCAATTCATTTAAGACAAATTTCATTAAATATATTACTCTTTGTTTTGTTTTTTTCATTTCAGAGCTTTTGTGGATAACACCTACCTACAAGTAATTAACCTAAATGAGAATCCAATATTCTCAGAACTACCAATGCGACTATTTCATGGGAATCCAAACTTATTGGAGATCTCAATGCAAGCGAACAATCTTCATACATTGGATGCTGCTCAATTTCCCATCGATCGTATTCAACGATTGCAGCTAGGTGATAATCCTCTACAATGTAATTGTTCACTTCTATGGCTGTGGCGTCTAGTTACCGGCAATGTGGCCGACTCTGCGGCTTCACCACATCCAACAGATGCAAATAATACCTTCAATTTCTTAACATTGGACAGTGATCGTATAGGTTGTGACATTTGGCAAGATCAAGTACGAACTCGCAGAATTATACGGACAATGGCTGAAAGTGATATATCTTGTCCAGCCCATATAGTGACAATAGTGTGTGCAATCTTAAGTTCTCTAGTTGTAGTTATGACTGGTGCTAGTATACTATTCTATGTACGTTTTGTTAAACGACGACGAAAGCTATTGCACGATCGGAGTAATGTAAAAGCGATTATAAATGTACATGATCGTATTATGCAACATCAACCGAATCATCTTCAACATCCGCAAGTTGATAAATTAGAATTAGAACGATATTTAGAGGCACAAGCTATTGCAAATGAGTATCGTGCCTTAAAACCTTGGGATCTTCCTATTAAAGAAGCTCCAGACGAACCAGAACATCATTATGAGAAATTTGATCATTACGATTATCCAGATACACGACCCATGGCCAAACCACATGTAGTCTATGTATGACTCTTAAAGGAAAACCATTTTTTTAATTATATCTATCACAAATTAGGGTAAAATAACTAGTTTCCTTTTAGTTTTCATTATCAATTTTGTTTGTTTTTTATAAATAATAGAAAACAGCTCGATGCAAAATATTGTGGAACAAAGAACATAAAAAAAAAACAAGTTTTGTAAATACAAAAGAAATTTAAATTAAATTTTTCTACCAGTTATATTAATTGCTATTAATATAGAATATAAAAGAAAAAAAAACAAGAAACAAAAACAACTCAAAGAATTTATATAACATAGCTATGAAAAACACTGACTATTAAAAATTTCATTAAAAAGGCAAAAAAAAAAACAATAATAAATAAAAGAGGAAATATTAACAAACAACTAAACAAGGGATTTGTGTAAAATGTTTATAACTGTGAAAGTATTGAAAAAATAAATAATAAATGAAATAAATGGTATAAAATTATTCCAAAACTATTTAAAAAAAAAAGTGCAAATACATAAAATGTTTAAAATGAACTCTATATATATATATATATGTATAGTGTATATGTATTATGAATAAAATAAAGATAATAGATACATGTACTACTTTACGTGGAATAGGCTACAAAAAAAAAATATGTATGTAATTCATAGCGTCTTCTGAAAGCAATAATTAAAATTAAAATTTTTTTATTTTCATGGTTTTCAATATTGAGTTTTTGAGGAAAATTTAAAGATATAAATATAGATATATATATATACATAATATATAAAATAACAATAAAATGAACAACAATACGAGGAAATATTGTGAAAAAAACGTAAGAAAATTAATAAATAAATTTTTGAAAATAAAAATACATAATGCGCTATTTTCTTATTCTTATTCTGTAAATTTATAAATATGGATTATGATCATGTGTTTAATTTAAATTAAGTTAATTGTAAACTTAATGAAGAATAGAAGTGAGATGATAAATAAAATAAAACAAAAAAACTTTAAAAACTAAAAGTTAAACATAAAAACAAATATTTCTACACACATATTATTAATGTAAAACGATGTAAATTTTCCAACTGTTATTTTATATTCCTTTTACAATATTACATATTTGTAATATGTATGTATAACTTTTGAGCAAGCTGTTATCTCGGTGACTATCAATTATTATTAAAAAAAAAAAAACAAAAAAAAACAAAAAAATGATTTTTATTTTTAAGTTTAGATTTTACATGAAAAAATCATGGTCTGTGTTAAGTTTTAATTGTAAAAACTATTTAATTTTTTTTTTTTTTTTTTAGTGTGATTTAAGATGAATTATTATTATCTAGCGATGGGATTCAAAATTTACTGATGCGAAAGTGAAATTATAAAATATTTTCAAGTACTTAAATATCTTGTTTTATTATTTAAGCCTTGTGCTGGACATACTCCAATTCAATTTAAATCATTTGTTGGTTTAAGAAAAGGGATTGTAACAGTTATAAATTTTATTATAAAACTCTTTGTTCAATGATGAGTTTAGCTATGAGTTTTACTTTAAATGTACGAATGATACAGCTACTTTACTTACATACATACATATGTATATGATTTCGGTCCTTGTGAAATACTTTTGATCAGTTTTTATTTTTTGAAGTCATCAATAATCGTTATGAGAATAATTAATATTTTTCTCATCACGAATAAAAGTCATTTGTTGTTTTGTTTTTTCCTAATCACAATTAAAAACTACATCATTACTTTGATATTTCTTGATCAAAAATAAAACTCATGAAGTTATTTCCATTATCGTGGTCAACAAATAAAAAAAAAATCGGGCAAGTGTGAGTCAGACTTGCACACGAAGGTTCCCGTACCATCGTACAAAATTCAACACTATGTGCTTTTTATTTATTTTTTCAAATGAGAGTAGGCGTCATTTGAAAAAATAATGCTGTCATTTGAAAAAAACTGATTATAATAATAATGAATGAGAATAAAACGAGGAAAAAAACTCCGAAAAAATCACGTTTCTTGTATGGGGGCCCCTTCAATTTTTAATTTAATTTTATTTTATTTTTAATATATGTTGTTATAGCGGCAATAGACATCGGAAGCTCAGTAATAGGGTTCCCGTTTTTACCCTTTGGGTACGGAACACTATAAATCGCCAAGTGATTTTCTCCTTTTTCAGTTCACTTATAGTATTTTCTTTTGAGTGCTAAGGCCATCAGTCAATACATAAAGAAACTCACTACGATAATTACTACAAAATAATAGTTGCGGATTTTCAGATGTAACATATTGTTAAATCGCACATTTCATCTGAACATCTGAGCACTACCACTTATAACTTTTCGCGGCGGTACAAATAGTTCATGATTAGAATCATAAAAATCACTTGGTGATAGTCGTGGTTCATGAGCTTCAGAAGAAGGGAAGCAATTCATTTGTTTGGTAGAATTTACAGGGAGATTTTACTTTCAAGTTAATCACATGCAATGCACTACAATCCTGGCTAAGGCTTTAAATATCACTTCGAAAATAGTGTGATGTAATTACACATAAAAATATAAACGATAAGCAAACCAATTAAAAACGTAAGAATGCACACTCAGCGTAATTGCAATAATGCATTGACCTGAAATCATAAATCATTTCTCAATAAAGTTAATCACAATAAATGTGACACAATAATGTTAATGCATTATAAGCAAAACATCCACCCAAATGTACGTCACACTCGAACAGTAGGTGACTGCATTTGTTTACATGATATGCAACATACTTAACACAGGTCACTCGAGTTTCATCACACCAAACCCAATGTTAAGCACTAGTGATTTTATTTAACATGCCCCCAAATCACGGGCATGTGTACCTATGATAATTGTACAAATCATAATTAAGATTAGGCTAGAAAATTTAGTTGTGTATAAATAAGATAGGGATAGTTCAATAAAATACAGTCGAATTCGTTACGTAGTCTAACACAGTCGAGACTTTCATTTTGGTAATTGCTAGTCTTAGCTGCACCCCCTTCATAGGCATCTGCTGCGCCTACAAAGTGATCTGCTCTCTGAGCTTCTCTTAAGGAGATCTGCTTTAATAGCTGCCTCCTCAGGAGCACTGCCCAATGGCTGACTACGATCATCCTTAAACCAACTTGGCAATCATATATCTATTCACTACTTGACGACCGTATCATATTATTACATGGCGACCCCCGCGAATTGTTTACCACATGGCTACCATCATAAATCATATTACTAAAATATGTCACTACATTTATTATTGCAATATTGATGATTAACTAGCGCATTTTACCCCAGTTGGAATAAAATATTTTGCTAATTGAAGGTAAAAAAGCTTTTCCAAAGAGCAAAATATTTTTTAGTTCCACTAAGATGCTCCAGATATAGAACAAAATGATGAGTTAAAAATACGCGAATTTTGGGTTTTTCAATAAATCTTTTTAACTTTGGGATATAAAAACTACACATATACCAACATATCGGATATAACTTCTTGCGTTAATACATGTCCTCTAGGCCTCCTTAAGTGCTTATTTTAATAGTTGTAAAGAACTATATTATTTTTGAGCTCCAAATGGAGCTTAGACTTTGTTGGGGCATTTCAAAAAGTCCAGGTAGAGTAACACTTCGGTGTGGAGCATTTACTTCCAATCAAATGGAGTTTTGCTCCAGACGAAGCTAACTAATAATGAGTTTAAAATATAACGCCCGGGAAGTAGCTTTATTTTTAATGCAATACTTTCGAGTAGGAGTGATATTTCAACCACTAGTCCTGGCAATGATGTCTTTCATTCAACCTATCAACCAATCTAATCCATACATAGCATGCACCATCATCATGAATCATAAAGTGAGCAAAAGATTTTAATTCAACCTCCTCTTGCAGCATTAAATAGTACGTATACGTTTCTCATCTTCATCATAATGATGGTCGTCAATATATGCAAATGTAATACCCTACAATCCTGGAAATCATTCGTTATCTATCATCCAATCCAATCATCTGATTCATTCTTAGCAGTTACCATGCAACATGCATATTCAATCCATATAGCCCACTCGTAAGCCAGAATTCTCAAAAATAAAAAAATAATTGTCCTTCCCTAATTAAAGAGAAACGTCATTATATAACTGTATAATAAAATAAAGCTAAAAAATTAGATCGTGTGCGAGACAAATACTGAGCTTTAGTATTTCTTCGATCAAAGTTCTACCAGGGGTGTAAATAATTTGTGAAAGCGCTACATTTTGTTCAGCGTCCCATAGCGGTGTACATATGCAAATCCTTGAATGCATATCAGTCCGATAAGTTAAATGTGTTTAAATTTTTAAGTTAACCTTGTTGCTTCAAAGATGTTGCCAAAATATCAGCGTCTCTGCAAGTTTGCGACGAAAGCGTCTCCATCCATACGACTCGATTATATGTAGTTTGGCGGGCGACGAGCCGAAGCGAAGGTTGCATATGGTGTTGGGTTACATAGACGCGGCAAATATTTCAGCGCCTCAGACTCCATCCAAGTGCTGGTCATTGCCTTCCAGAGGTTAGATGATATGCTGGATGGTATAATGGTGCATTGGGAAATGGGAAAGCGCTATTAAGCGTCCCATAGAAATGTAGAATGTACATTTTTTGTTTGTAGGAAAAATTGGGTGTTTCATACAAAAATTTTCTACTTGTATTTAGTGCTGCTAGAGGATGAACAATTTTCGAATTTTTAGATAGTTTTTTTTTTTTTATTTGATTTGTCTTTTATGTATGGAATTTTCCATTTTGCTTCCAGCGAGGAACCGCCTCTGCTTGGTGATTTTTATTTGTCGACCAGAAAAATAAAATTTCCTTCCGACTTTTATTCTCTACATATCAAAAGAAAGAAAAATCACGATGAGGTTTTTACTTTGTTTTCAGGAAAAATAAAAATCAGGAAATGATTTTTATTCGTGATGAGAGAAACGTTAATCATCTCATAACCACTATTGATAACTTATAAAAATAAAAACATTTATTAAGCATTTAAGAGGGACTGAAAGTGTATGTAAGTAAAGTTTAACTGTTTCATTTATATTGTTAAAATAAAATTGAAATACATATATAACTGGTTTACTATGATTTTAATATTATTAATTAAAAGTTTTGTGATTTTATTAGCAATGGACAGAGCATCTTAATAGCTGAAACCTGCTTTAAAATATCTAAGATGTTAATTACAATCGTTTGATGATACGAAGGAAAATAGACTCTTTATATTAAACTAGCAATAACTAAAAGATACTAAAGCAACAATGCACAATGGCAAACAAGAAAATAACAAGAAATTGACATTTGAGCTAGGCGACAAATATAAATAGTTGAAAATAGAAACTAAAACAAAATCAAAATTATATTATTAAAAATAAAAGCTCAATATAGTTGTTTCGGAATGTGAGCGCATTACCAGATCGCATGAGGGTCATGCGAAGCCAGAGGACGACTCAGCAGTTCTCCGAATGAACTGGCCGTGCTTGTACATTGCAATGCCGTTGGGAGACTGTTCCAAGGGCGAGCAAAATAAACAAGGTGAGAGTATTCTAAAATTCTATGGTAGTAAGGAGGGACACGCAGTAGGTCGGAAAATAGATATCCTGGGGGTAGATGATCTTATACAGAAAGCGGAAAATTATCAGAGTCAGACAAGCACCTAAAAACATACCCAATAGAGAAATGCGATCAGTACCGCCGAGGATGGTAGAAAATTTGACTTATCTAATAGGACGGTAAGGAGCTTGGAATGGTGGATGCTGTGGAAGAGTTTCGAATAATTCTTGTCTCTACCTTAATTGTCTCATTGACTTTTAAGAGCTGTTGCGGTATATAGAGTAAATGCACCAATTCGCGGCCATTTAAGGAAATGTCATCACTACAAGAAGGGTTTTTAGTAGAATTTACTTAATGTCGTTGTTTAAACTTTTGTAGTACAATAGTAAGTTGAATATTTATCTTTTAGTTTAAATTAAAAACTCAAAACATTTATCTAGTCTGCATAATAATTTAAAATATCAGTGTATGCGGAAATCACCAGTTTGCGTCCAGTCTAAACCAGTTTGCGTCCACCAAAGTGCCAATTCGCGGCCAGTTTAAAAAAAACTTCTTTTATATGGGGTATTAAATGTTTTGAAAGATACGATTTTATTAAGTTTTCGTTATTTCTGATTTGAAAAGCCATTAAAAAATAAAAGTTGTGATATAATTCAGAGTAACATAACATTCTTCAGATTAAAACTAATTCAATTCAAACTGTGTTGTTTTTAATAACAGCATCTTTAAAAATTAATTATATTAAAAGGAACAAATCAAGAAAGAATTATATAACAAACTGGAATTCAACGTTTTATAAATTAGAATAATAAAACAATTTCTTGCCTCAAAGCTATATTCAGTTCAATATACTTTTTGGCCAAAGTGGAACCTCTTGGTCTCTCCTCTCCACTTTTATTATGGTTTGGGAGTTTATGATCTGTTTGATGTGTTACATCTGAAGTTCACCCTATAAATGCTGTGTGCCCCAGGGCTCTATTATTTCTCCGTTTTTCCTCTTAATTTTCAATGATCTGCTTTGCCTTAATTTCAACCCCATACATAGTTTTGCCGATTTTTTGATATCGCTTATTCTTTGACACTCTTGCGGACTTCAAGGGAATGTCACATGTGTTGTACGAGATTGAATGATTAGATCATTGAATAACGATCTTGACAATATTCTCGGTTGTGCAAAGTGATCACGTCGAATTCCATGCCCCTAAGTTCCAAAGTTAACTCATCTCTTTAAATCAAGATCATCACTTAACCACTCCAGTTAGTTTCGATGAAGCATTAGTTGAAAACATTAGCACCTGTTCGTTGTAGCATATGTATTGTGCTAGGAGGAAGTGCGTATAAAATTATCCCCTTTGCCTGAAAAACTCGCATAGCTCCAATTTTAAGTGGAACTTGCGGCCCTCAGCAAAAAAGCTCACATGTTTTTGAATTTATTCAGTAATTAACCATGTAACCATTAAGGCACTTTCACATCGAAACCGAAAACCGATATGTTCTACACCGGAAACTCGCTTTTGCTTTCACATCAAAAACCGAAACTTTTTTTCGGTTAAATAGAAGTTACATTTAATTATCATAAAAGTTGTATGATGAGAGCTCATACAAAAAACGTATTTTAATTTTTCTTCGAAATCCCTATCCATATTGTAATAATATAATAAATAATAAAATAAAATAATATGATTTTCAGTGTAAACACAAAAGTGAGGAATACGACCGAAAAAATTTTTCGTCTCGAAACGTTCCACATGTGGAAACCGAAAACAAATTGACAGATGCAACCGAAATTTCGTTTTTCGGCCGAAAAAAGATAAAAGTTGTGTTTTTCTTCAAAATCTGAGATAAATATTCTATTTTATTAGTAAAATTATTAGTTCATATTTTCCATGATTTTATTAATCATTGGAGCAAAAATCTTGTTTTAAAGTGGAATAAATTGATTTTTTTGGTTTACATTTTTCGGTTTTCGGTTTTGATGTGAAAGTGCCTTTAACCCCATTCGCGAATATTCTCATGCATCCTGACTCAGAACGAACTAAGAACCCGGCTTCTGTCATGGCTATTGACTAGATCCCTAAGTGGTCGTAAGTAAGGGAAAACAACTGTTTCTTTAAATATGCCTCTTGCATTCATCTCCTTTATATAATTTTGCAGCTCATCAAACCACTTTCGAATAACCTCTTCAGAAGCAGTATCTCTGGCTTCGGTCAGGCCTTCGGGAATTGGATGTGCTAGCTCTGGATTGCATTTCAGGAAAAGGTCGTAACATTTTCGCTATGATCGCCTATTTTTGAAGGATGTATTCGTGCTATCATCTTGCTCCTTTTTTGGGTTCCGTACCCGTACTAAGGCTCCGCTGTCCGTCTGTCTGTCAGCGGGCTGTATCTTATGAACCGTAATAGGTAGTGAGTTGAAATTTTTATTAAGTGTGTATTTCTATTGCTGCTATAATAACAAATAATAAAAATTAAATTGAATTCAAAGGGGCCCAAGAATCTCGATTTTCTCAGCGTTTTTTGCTCGACCTTAACCATCGCTGTATCTCTTGAACCGTAATAGGTAGACACACGAAATTTCCAAAGAGTGAGAAATACTATAGCTGCTATAACAATACAACAACAAATAATGAAAATAAAAAAAAATAATAAAATAAAATTAAATTAAAAATTAAAGGGAGCCCATAAAAGAATCGTGATTTTTGCGGCGTTTTTTGCTCGACCTTAACAATTGCTGTATCTCTTGCACCGTAATAGGTAGACACACGAAAAGAGTGCGTAATACTATAGCTGCTATAATAACAAATAATGAAAATAAAAAAATAATAATAAAATAAAAAGTACATAGTGTTAAATCTTGTAAGATGGTATGGAACCCTTCGTGTGCGAGTCCGATTCGCTCTTTGCCTGTTTTTTTTAACTGTGCTTAAAAGGCTATCAGGATTTAATAGAAACCCACATGTGGTTAACGACTCGCTACTTAACTACTTTTTTCTTCGGTTTCCGTTAAAATACTTCATGATCCAAACTTGTCTACACCTTCAGGAGATTTTTCAGACAATTTCTCCTGTAATGTTTTTTGGAATATTTTATTTGATGCTAGAAGCTGTTCTAATAGAACGCGAACTGGCTCATGATAGTAATCATTGATCCATTTGGCGGACAAACAATATTATATTTATTCGAAATATAACTACTTAAAAAACTTTCTTACGAAATAAAAATGGCATAAAAAACTCAGTCTCTTACATTTTAAACTCATAGCACTACGTTACAAAAAAAATATGTTTTCTTGCATTTTCGCATTATTTACCTGCCGATTCCTAATGAACTAAGCTCTGAAGACTCAGATTTAACTCAACCATCCCATTGCTTACTTTAGGAGTAGCAGACATATACACGAACATAAGGATAAAGAAATATCTGCATTTTAATGAAAATACGTCGTTTTATGGCATGTTATAAAATGAAGTGGAAGCGAATTGGGTAGTGGACGCGAATTGGTGCATTTACCCTACAGTTTTTAAGATGAAAGTTTAAGAAAAAAAAGGTTTATGTACATCTATACACTAATATATGTATTAACATATTCTTTTAAATTTGCATTGGTGAATTTTTAATGAAAAATGTAAAAAAGCTAGAATTGGTCTAAGACCAATTCTTATGATACGCTAGATGAAGCGTGTATCAAATTTCGTATGGTCACCCATCTGTGCAATTTTGATTCTTGATATGGTTTTTCGCATATATTTCTAGACGGACAGATCAAATTATTATAACCAATTTTATAGGATTTCATATTTTAAACAAGTTTTTAGAACAATAAAAATGTCTAGAGCTAATCGTTTTCACAGTATACGTAAAAAACCTAAATTTTTTATATGGTAACACCAAGAACGGGTTGGCCGATTTAGTCCATTTTTGATTTTTTTTTCTATTACTATAAAAACACTATGTACATACCAAATTTCAGCTCTCCATGTTGTCGCGTTCTCGGGCAGTGTCCAAATATATAGTGGAAAATGAAATTTTTGAATGGCAACCTCACAAGGAGTTGCCCGATTTGTCTCATTTTCGAACGTATCAGAATTATAAGAATTATACGTATCCGTTGTTGAACTATAGGAGTGTGGAAATCGTGCTCTAATCTAGGTGTGGTATGAGGATTGTGGATTTATAAGTCAAATCGAATAAGGTTTTTGTTTTATCTTTACTAGAAACCCAGGAACTTTATCACATTTTTGGCTAATACCAAAAATGTAATATAACAACTTCACTTCCTAAATATTTGCATGTCCAAGATGTTTAGAGACAACGAGTTCTTGATATCCACTTCATATATAGAAATAGGTTGAAATTGTGTTGAACTATGTTTCAATTATATTAGCCACATTTGAATTGCTAGATAAGATGTAATTCGATCTCTTCCCCATGGGATTTTTATTGGAAAGTCATTGTTTGGTACAATTAACATGCGACATTGATTCTCATGCACAAAGTCCTCTCGAGAGAGTCCGTAATTAAGTTAAATGAATTCGAAATCAATTCGTCTGCAAAACTGTGAATAGGTTAGAAAGTGATAGCAGCAAAATCATCAATATGAATACGAAAAAGAGTAGCAGAAAAAATAAGTTCTTGGCGGTACACCGGCGTTGATTATTATAATCAAGTCGGGTATAACTCAGTCTAATAACACTTACATTCGACCGCCTACAAATAAAATGTGCACTCCATTTTAAGGAGGTGTGGGTCCAGTTCTATTTCCTGAAGTTTGGCTAAAACAGCAGGATGCCGGAATCTGTCGAAGGCCTCCAAAACACTAATTCAACAATTTCAGACTCACCTAAATTATAGAGCCATTGGCTCTAGTCCTTAGTGAGGAAAGTTAGTAAATCTCCGATTGAGCTGCCAACACGAAAACCATACTATCGCTCTTAAGCACGTACTTCTACATATTTCATCAATTAGATGCTTTCGAATTCCTTATAATCGAAGTTACGACAATTGATCTATAGTCTCACAGATTGCTTGGATATCTTTTTTTTTTAGTAAAAAGAACTTGCGGCTAATGTAAGAAAATTTATCTTGTCCAAAATCTACATTTACACATCTCCAAGAGGAATAAATGATTGTACGGATGAACTGGTAAGTGTTTTAATAAAAGACAAGAAACTCTTACTAATCTTGCGGCTAGTAAAGTATTTCTATTTAATTTTATGGTCAAATTGAAAGTTGCCGCCCAAGTAACGGAATTGCAGGTATTAACTGTCTACTAATAGATCTGTCTCAATTTCTGTGATTCGATTAAAGTAGTTGTTTTTTTATGCCTGCATAACCATTGTCATTGTGGGCAAGGGTTTTAAGGTTTATATAATTTTATTTTATTAATGTATGGAAAGAAGGTGTACATCCTAAACATTAAGATGTTGAGAAATACTCAAAATTGTTGTTGAAAAATGTCCGCGCTATTGTGTGTTGTGTACATTGAAATCGCCAGCAAAATCGATTTCAGAACAGGATGTTTCTAAAATAATTCCGATAATAGAGAACGAATAATCAAAGAAGCAGTGTCAGTATCAGACATATTCAGCCTGTTATATGAATAGAAATTATATGTGGGACCTAAAAACTCAAGCTCGGTACTTTTTCTATTTCATATTTGGTTCATATTCCCTTATTCTTTATCAAATTCAATAATCAGCTAAGGTTAAATTAACTTTTGAATATCACTGACTTCTGTAACCCAACTTTCTTCAAATTGTTTTGAGCAATTCTAATGGAAGACATGTCCCGATCGTAAACTATCCGCTCCATAATTGTCACAAAAATTCTTGATGGAATTTTTGTCGGCAATAAGCGCTTCCCACTGTAATAAAAATAAGAATTTATTGCTAGTAAATGTACACAAGATTTACAATCTTTTATAGTACGAAATAGTAAGTCGGTGCTAGATAAATTAGTGTTAAAAATAAGAACTGAGCTATGAATAAAATTAATCTGCATTGAGTTCATAGTTCAGAGAAGAAAAAAAAATACATAAAAAAGTTATTTCAAAGCAAAAAAGCAAAAAAGCAAACAAATTAGTATCTATTGCATTTTATCAATTAGTTCAAATTTAGTTTAAATATAATATAAGAATAATATAAATAGTTTAAATACTGCCTCTTAGCCTAGAAGAGAATAGGAAGAATTATCCTATAAAGGGGTTATTTTAAGTGAGTTCGAACTTGCATTCTAAACGCATTGACGGTGTTTGGGGTTTGTATAGTAACGGGTAAACTATTCCATAGTCTGATAGATTGGACGAGATAAGAACTCTCCATAACTGATCTATACAATCGTGGCATTATCAGGTTTCTGTTCCGCTGAGACGAAGTAATCTGGAAAAGTTCCCTGAGATAATCCGGTTTATTGGACCGTAGTATGCCGAACAGTAGGAAGAACACCCGATGTTTTAAAAAGATTCCAGAGAACACCGGGGAAACGTGATCAAATCGTCGCAATCTAAAAATAAATCGGATACAGTCGTTGAATGCAACCTCCATTTTACGTGCACATATACTATCTAGTTTGGGAAACACAACGCTACCAAACGAGAAATGAGGCAGAATCAACGTCTTTACTAGGACCAGACGAGTGTTACGACGCAATATATCGGCCGAGAGCCAAAGTCCACATAGCTCAGCATAAATTTTACACAATCTCGCCTTAATATAATCACAGCACTTCATACTGCTGTTTAATTCTATACCAAGATTGGTAACCTTATTCAGCATGGGTAGTGGAGAATGGTTCAGGATCACTGGTGGGACATCGGACACATCGAAAGCATTATTATAAAAACTTATAGAAAGTGATTTTATGGGATTAAGTTGCAGACCATTATCCACAGACCAGGCATAAATTCTATCCAGGTCACTATTAATGCATGATAAGCAATCCTCGAGAAGACCTATGGGCCGGCTTAGATGAACCTGAACATCATCCGCATAGAGGTGTAATTCTATATCACAAACTGCTTTCGGCAAGTCATTAATGAATAAGCTGAATAACAGCGGACCCAATATCGATCCTTGGGGAACTCCATACTGTAGAGGCAAAAAAGCAGAATAAGCATTGCCTTAGACACACAACGCTCCTAACGAATAATTAACTAATGACTCATTAGACAGTAATTATTCATTGGGAACTGCAGACACACAGCCATTTCTTTAAAATAATTGTACTGTCAAACTGATTTTGACAAATTTATGACAAGGAAGAGGCGAAAGGGATCAAATTGAAGCAATAAACTTACTTTTTATTTATTTAATTTAACGAATTGGAAATAAAAAAAAATATTTTGATAATATATAGTGTGTGCTTGGCATTTCTCCTTTATATTTTGTAAGTGGGCATATGCACATCGGAGCTCCAGATTTACATTATATTACAAAATACATTCAGTTTTAGTATGTTTCTTCTCATTAGTTCTCTTATGAAAGGGGAAAAACACTTCATAAGTCCCGTGACACACGATGATACACACTCGAAACTAGACACGACGTAAAACCGTTTTTGTATCGAGTGTGTATCAGCCCATGGTAGACGTAGTTTATACACGGTTAATACACGTTCTTGAGGCACGAAAGAAAATTCATCATTTCCAAATGTTCTGTACGCATACAAACCGAGTACACGCATTCATATATAATAAAACTCTCGTGTATCATCTCTGCTCTAAATTGAGGTATACACTAAAATGTTCTAAAACAGTGCTAAGAAAACTAGTTTTTAGTACGGTATTCCGCGTGTGTATCATCGTGTGTCACCGAACCTATTGCGGTACGACATCGACGGGACAAATGTCGTATCGATACTATTTCGCTACGTGCCGACCCGTCAGGGAAGGGCCTAAGGTAGAATGCTTCCCCACCACATCTTTATTGCAATTTTTCTGGAGGCACCTGTATAAATATCCTCCTAGAATATTTGATAAGCAACATTTTTCTCCCATTAACAAATTTTAAATCGATCCTCACGAGAATGGCTAAATTATTGGAGATGTTCTAAATTGCCCTCCATCAAGGTCGGAGGTTTACATTATTCCACTCGCTTCAGCTATTGGATCAGACCAGACTATTTTTCTCCTAATAATGCTTTCCATTGATCATTAGACTTGCAATCTCTCAGATATATTTATTACATATTTATTGTTCGCGCGAGAGTCAGATCACGTAAATGGCCAGGTGGCGTTTATTCATGTTACATGGTAACGAATGGTTTTTAATTTCAAAATCGTTATCGTTTCTATGTCGATCTAGTTACGACTCCCAAAAGGTATATTAGAATTAAACACGTGTAGTCCGTATGCAGTAATTCGCGCTATTTAAGAGTCGTAATTCATTAAAGGTAAATGGTAACACCGTAAAAACAAATTGCAAGTAAACTATCACTTCTCTGAAGTACAGAATTCTCGAACAAATCATTATTGAAAATTCCCTGCTTTTTTTCAAGTCTTCAATCACAGTTCGAAAAAATGGGCTAATAAAACCTATATTATTGCCTGAAAACTCCACTTTCAATAGAAATTGTGTTAATTAAGGCATAAAAACTTATTCATCTTTGGGAAACTAAAGAACCAAGTTAAAAGATACCCCTTCATATAAATAACAGGCATTTTAGTCGTTCATTGCTTTTTTATTAAAAAAAACATTGATTTTAGAGAATCTCGAGCTTGCTATGTTTTTCTATATATACCCAAGTTGATTTGTTTCAAAATCAACAAGATTTTCTGATGATGCCGTACAAATCCTGAAGATATTGAACTGGACTCAACTTAAAGACATTATCATAACCTTTAACTGTAACTCAATTTCGAATTTAGATATAAACGAAGGAACCAAGTAAGTAATTGAAACAAGTTCACAAGCTGGGAGATGGCATTGGGATGAAGAGTTATTGGAATTAGGATAGTTGTATACAGTTCGTCACCGAAATTTTCTATTTGCAAATTATTGTTGGATTGGAAAATGGAAAAATAGGAATTCTTCATTCTTTAAAATATTGCTTTGCCAACTACAAAACGAATTGAAATGTACAAAGGATAGGAGTCTCTTCAATCCAAATAAACCTAACCAGCACAGTTGACAGAGTACACCATTAGTCCTGACTGAATCCTAAATTCGCAGGATCAGTAAATAGTTGGGTGTCAAAGGGAAGTAAGTATGTTTATCATATGAACAAATTCAACAGAAAAAAGAAAACAAGTTAAAGAGCTTGAATTGGTCTAAGACCAATCTTATGATACCCTAGATGAAGTCCCGTATGTAATTTCGTATGGTCACCCATCTGTGAAAGTTTGATTTTTGAAGTGGATTTTCGCATATATTTCTAAAACGGTTCGTCGGACAGCAAAAGTGATTATAACCATAAGATTTTGTATTCTGAAAAACTTTCCAGTATAATAACAAGTAAAAAAGCTAGAATGGCCTAAGACCAATTCTTATGATACCCTAGATGAATGCCCGTATGAAATTTCGTATTGTCACCCTTCTGTGCAAGTTTGATTTTTGAAGTGGTTTTTTGCATAGAATTTCGTATTCTGAAGAAGTTTTTAGTACAATAAAAATGTCTTGGACTGATCGTTTTCACAGTATACGTAAAAAACATAAATTTTTATATGGCAACACCAGGAAGGAGTTGACCGATTTAGTCCATTTTTGAAATTTTACTTTCTCGTACAATGAGATCACCATCTACTAAATTTTAACTCTCTATATCGATGC
Organism: Dioctria rufipes; assembly: GCA_963924295.1. Taxonomy (NCBI): domain Eukaryota; kingdom Metazoa; phylum Arthropoda; class Insecta; order Diptera; family Asilidae; genus Dioctria; species Dioctria rufipes. Next base: position 82,058,837 of record OZ002740.1, on the reverse strand, counting down.
GTTGTCAGGCAGTGTCCGAATATATAGTGGAAAACGAAAGTCTTGTATGGCAACCCCACAACGGAGTTGCACGATTTGTCTCATTTTCGAACTTAATTTTACTTTTTTTTTTAAAGTCAGTGTACAAAATTTCAGCTCTCTAAGTATACGCGTTCTCGAGTTATCGTGCGCACAGGCGGACAGACGGAGAGACGGACGTGTTGAAAATTCCAGCTCTCTAAGTATACGCGTTCTCGAGTTAATAACTTAATATTATGCGTGGGTGTCTAATCCATTTTGCTCTACCATCATTATTTCGAGGTGTTACAAACGGAATGACAAACCTAGTATACCCTATAGATTTCATTTAGGGTATAAAAATGTCGAGGAATGATCGTTTTCACAATACACTTAAAAATGAGAAATTTTTAAATGGCAACACCAAGATGGGCTTGTCCAAAATGGCCCATTTTGAAATTATATTTACTATTTTTATGGAAATAATGTGTACAAAATTTAAGCACTCTAGGTTAACGCGTTCTCAGGCAGTGTCAAAATATATAGTGAAAAACAAAATAAATTTACTTTTTTCTTGAAAGCCTGTGTGAAAAATTGCAGCTCTCTAAATACACGCGTTCTCGAGCTAGACAGACGGACGGACATGCAAAAATCAAAACAACTTTTTATATTATGTGTGGGTGTCCGATCCATTTTGCTCTATCAGGATTATTTCTATGCTTTACAAACGGAATGACAAACTTATAATATCCTATGATTTCATCATCCAGTATATTACAAGAAGCATCTCTCCATCAATACATCATACCATGGTACTGGTCTGCCTCTCCGATAGCGATTCCTCTACGTAGGAGGAAGAAAATACAAAAGTGCAGAGAAACTGACCCCTCTGATCCCCTACAATAGAAGTTCAGTGATTGATATTCATACTTGATTTTTTCAAAAACTAATTATAAGGGCAATTGGAAAACCTCCATCATTGAACTTCTTTTGTAGGTGATCAGATCAGAGATAACCATACTGATGAGACCTCTCTGATCGATGGGTCGAAAAGTTCAACTTTTCTTCATTTTTAATGCAATTTTCAAATTTATTGAAATTGTTTTCAATTTATACGAGAAATTGTCCACTTAAAATATAAAAGGTGATCAGACGCTCTGGATCATTGCTGAAAATGATCACGTGAAGAAAATATGTAAATTAACATTCAAATAAGCTGTGATAGCCAATAATAATTGAAGATATTCTAGTTGGTAGATGATCATCGTAACGAAAACAGAAAGGGAAAGGAATTCAGAGAGACCTTAACAAACAAATATGAGATGATCGATTTACTAAGTGATCTACTAAGTGATAGTGAATTTCGTGTAATTCACTACAAATCTCAAACCGATAGCCCAACCAATATTCATTCAATAAAATTTATGACTTGAAACCTGTTCGTAAATCTTCGAAAAGTATTTCTATGGTGCCCGTTTTGTAGGTATTGTGGTATTTCTGGATGATAAATGGCAGATAAATATGCAGTAGGAATTATAAGGCATAAAGTGATATATTGTTAGACCATACGTTTTGTGATGTTATGTTAGACGTAGCTAATAAGAGGCCGCCTTGCAAACTAGGTCTTAATCGAACACGGAAAATGTGGGTTAGTGAAAAATTAAAACAAAAGGTTCCATACCAAGGCAAAACATGAACTAAATTCTCAGTAAGTGCTACTACAGTCCAATTATACCTGAAAGATTAAAATAATATTTTTTAAGATTATTAAAATGTTAAAACGAGCTTTAACGAGCTTACAGCCTATCTGTTTTGAATTACACAATTTGAACCAGCGAAAAAGCGGAAACAAACAAATCTTTGAATGCGATAAACTCCTTTTAGTCTTTATATTTGGTATCAGAATTGAATATTATATTTGAAAAATAAGTTGTATGTATATAGTTTAGCCGTGAACTTAAAGACTAAACATTTTTCGAACTTATAGTATTTTTGCTGATTTAAGTACTATTCTCCCCGATATAAGATCAAATTTGCTAGAAAATTCACTTTTTTACAATACAGCAAAGAACTATGCATTAAATATCTTGCCAGATCTACTCATAATACGTACCATGGATTTGGAACTCAGCACTCAGTAACTTCAAATATACCGACTACACATTCAGATCTGGCGTAAAAACAGAAGGATGTTGGATAGGTTTCAAGGGAGGGGTTTTGGGTGTTAAACCCCTCCCATTACAGCTCAAACGTACCTAGATATTAGTACAAGATAACAGAGGAAAAATACCTGAACTCAATTCCATGCCACAATTTCAATAATGTAAAATAGTTTATAATTTTTATAATATTATTTTAAATAATAAATAATGGGAAATTCGCCGTCCCCAAATTGAAAATTCTGTTTACGGAGTTTCGGTTCTGCATCTCCTCGCGGAAGAGCAGTGGTAAATTTATTTTATTAATAGGTTTGCTGGCAAGTAATGATGGCAAGAAACCTCAATTAAATTGTCGTTAATTAGGCAATTGCAAAAGGTAGGGATTGAACTAGTACTCACATTAAAATTGGCCAAAAGTGCTGATTAAATTATTACATTTTTATAAATTTATAAAAGTTTAAAAATTATCTTCGTAATTTAATAACCGAAAATCGACTTAACGACTTGGGTTCCTAAATATTCATAGGAAAAGGAATATATTAAGACTTTCTCAATCTTTTTCGTTCAAAATTTCCATGATTTCTTTCAATGTGAGATAACTGACCCTAAATGCTAATATTCGCAATTCTGATAATATCGGACAAACGGCAAGAAAATGATATACAACTTGTATTTTATTACTCCTTCAAGTTACACAGAGGGCACGTGGAACTTCCTTCAACTCTTCAAAGACTCGCGTTTAAATTAAAAGAACTTCATCTTCATTTAAAAATATACGGATGCTTTCTCAATGTTATATACTAGCAGACAATTTAATTCACACTCAGACAATCTATCAGCCAGAGACGTATTTTAATAACTCCAATGTTATATTGTTTCGTCCGCAATTTCTTCTCAGTATTTGAACCAAAATATCTTCTTTTTAATAACTCTGTGTGCTGATACAATATTTAGAGTTTTTATTGGCTTTTTAAAGTTTGTGTATAAACGTCTTTTAAATAGGTTTCCAAACCTATCAAAATTAGGGGCTTACATTACGAGGCAAAATACTGTTTTAAAAAATATATGAACAGTTGTTCTGGTTTGCTAATTATATTCGTAGCCACACACTTCCTATTCATAGTACATAATTAACATAGACATCGCAGTAAAGACCTTATAATGGCGACATCGCAGTAAAGACCTTATAATGGCATCAAGTAGTTACGCATTTCCTGGATAAGAAGTTTTTCCATGCTGGATTTCGCTAGTGTAAACCGTTCAATAAGATGGAGTAAAAGATACTTATACATTTTAACAACTTCCATATCATATTTACCGCCTAGTTCTCATTTCTGCGGCGACAACCTTCTAACCCTGCGGCGACAACCTTCTAACCCCCCCCCCCCCCTTACGATTTTAACTTACATTACTTTCGACTCTTAAAAATTAACTGTCAGATTCCAAAGTGTGTAGTAGTTTTATAGATTACATATCATCGTACCTAGAGCATTCGGGTACTCTCCAAGTACTACAAAAATTATAGAATATAGAATTATAGAATTCTATAGATTACATCATTTAATGAATTTTTTTAAATATGATCATGTAAAAATATGAAAATGTAAACTTATCAATAAATGTTCTGCTAAACCGGTAAATTAAAAAAATAAATCCTATTTTTATTCTTAACCAATTTTTCCAAAACCCTATCCATGAAAAATTCTTGCCACCGGCCCTGATGTTAGATGATGTGAGAAACAGATATAAAATAATAGTCGTCGGCTATATAAACTCGTACCAACATTAACTCTACCTCAATACTTTTGGTTGTGGGTTTTATGCCGTTCAGGCATTTCCATAGAAGTTTAAATTGAAACGTCAAGAGTTCAGGGCTTTTAACGTCTGATCTTCAAGAGAGCACCTATCAGTCTGATCTTATATAAATATTTCTTTTACGGCAACGGCAGCATCCTTCGATGATTTACTTAGCATGAATCTCTTTGTGAAGAACCTTAGTTTAAGTTCTCTTTCTAGTACAAGTTTAAGCACACTGTGAATTGTCTCGTTCCTACATTTTCTATGACCTCAAGCACAATATTCAGCTTTTTTCGACATTTCTTGGGTACAACTATCAACTAGGCATTGAAGCATTGCTAGTAAATGTCATAATACATGAGTTGAGTTCAATTTAGTTATTGTTGTATAGTTGTTGTATAGTTGTATTCTTGTGTGTGCCGCCTACAACACCCGTTTATTGAAGAAAACTATATATTGAATAGAACTAGAATCTTCAATGACAACTAGATGGCGGTTTCATCGTTATGAGACTATTTTCTAAAATTGTTGCTTAATATTTGGTGGAAAATAATTACCAAATGAAAACATGAAAAGTATTTCCAAATAAGGACTTCAAATAGAATAATTGTTCTCTTAATGTATTCAGCTACTTCTAATCTGCCCTGCGCAGGTATATTAAAAGGCATACCTAATGTATTCTTAGAAAGGAGAGTATTATTCCTGATATCGTTCTTATGCAGAGTACGGAAATGCACACTGACGTACGCACACGCGCGTGAGTAATAAATTATTTGCAATCAAAGCGCATATACTCGTGAGTCGTGTGCGATTTTCTTGCGCATTCCACTCACGCATATGAGTGAGTAATTCAAAATAAAAACGCGAACATTCGCCTGTGCACTGCTTAGTGCTCGCAAGTGAGTAATTCAATATAAGAAAGCGCACACTAACGTGTGCACATGAAATTTCTGCCTGCTCATTACTCCCTAGTGAGTAAAGAAAACGCACACGAAATTTCTCATTGCTCATTTCCAACATATGTTTGTGCAGGGCTGAATGGTTTAATAAGGGAATTTGACAAAATGTTTTTCCGTTTTTTAAGGTAAGTTTCAATTTATAAAGACTGTCGCCTAACAAATTGGTGTGGTGGTGTCCAAACATCTAAAAGAATAGTGGAGAAATGATTGTAACCTATCAAAACCCATTTTGCATATAGCAGTAAGGACAGAACTGATAAATTTTACCTTTTTAGCTGTATCAGAATCTTGAGCTATTGTTCTATTGTCCGCCCGTGCAGCTGAAAAGGTAATATTTATCAGTTCTATCCTTACTGATGATTGCAAAATGAGTTTTGATAGGTGACAATCATTTCTCGACTATTCTTTTAGATATTTTAAATACCGATCACCGCCACACCAATTTGTTAGGCGACAGTCTATATAAATTGCAACTTACCTTAAAAAACGGGAAAACATTTGGTCAAATTCCCTTATTAAACCCTTCAGCCCTTCATATACATATGTATGCTCATAAGGCGAATAAACATTTAAATATTAATTATCCACGTTTTCTACATAATGTTAGTATTTCATAAATAAAATTGCTCATACAAGTTGGAAATGAGCAATAAGAAATTTCGTGTGCGCACGCTAGTGTGCACTTTCTTATTTTGAATTACTCACTCATGGGCGCGTGCGCTAATAGAAATGACAACAACTCACGCACTCGCACATGAGCTTTTAAAAATGGAACGCGTACATGAATCGTAAATTACTCATGAGTCTTTCATGTGCGCACGTGAGTGTGAGTTTCCTTACTCTGTTCTTTTGTGACATTCCACAGGGGTCTATTATTGGTACCGTGCTATTTTATATTTTTATAAAGTATCTCTCTGAAAACACCATTTGGTTCTACACACTCAAGAGTTCAACCAGCTAACGAACTGTTGCAATGGGCTCCATATAAATTGTTTAAAGTAAATGTTTTCAAAAAAGGTTCTTAGATCATAAGTTCATATGCGAAGATAAATAGAGAAATGTATGAAGATGGATAGATGGTTAAATTTATATATTGCAGAAAAATGAAAACTATTGTTATACAGAAATACTTAGATTTTATCACGATTTAAAAAAGGCGGATTACCATCCATGAACTTTTGAATTGTAATAAATATTAAAAGTTTATGGTACCGACAATATTCTCTAAACCTTTGAAAAAATAGAAACTAGGATTTTAAACTTTCCCTTCCCCTTGCCTTCTTAAGAGTAGCAACATTTTAATGATTTAAAGCCTGAATACAATGCAGATCTGTGAAAATGCCAGTATCGACATTGAGTATTGTGTACTGTCAAAACGATTAGCATATTACATATATGGTTATAAAGTTATGTTTACAATCGTCGTAGGTTTGATGATGTAACCGCCTGACTATTTTGATATATAGATATCTTATTTTACTAGTATACCTATTATTACATTTGGTATCTGAAAAGCCTGCAATTTGTTACATCGTTCAGAACACACAACTTAATAATACCGCGATCAAACTGTCTAGTTACAGAACCAATTTTTATAAAAATGCTCTGAATATTTTAAAATTCTTGCCTAATATCATTAATGAGTCTATCAGGACGTGTTAATTTACATCCATCAGGCATGCATAAAATTCGAAAATATTAAAATTTATATATCATTAGCTAATATCACGTAAACAAAATAATTTCTTGCTCTCACAAACGAGCAAAAACAACTCTTTCTCCTTTCATGGGATTTGCCTTGATGAACTGATTTCCGCAATCTTTTCTATCAGTTCGGAAGCAATTGACCCTGACAGCTTACCACTTTGCTTTATTAAGCTTTTGCTACCGCTAATCGATAAAGTTGTCCTTCATTCATAATGTAAAAACGTGTTTGATGTCATCTGCTCTTCCTAAGCTGTGGAAAGCAGCAACCGTTTTACCAATACAAAAATAAAAAATAAGGCTTGTGCTGAATTACCATCCGATTTCCAACCTATAAGTATTTTGTTTTTTTTATCGAAGGTTCTGGAGAAACTGGTTTATAAAGAAATTCTCGAGCACATGGAAAACAACAATTCACTTACGCGCTACACAATCAGGTTTTCGCTCTTCTTTGAGATTTGAAACAGCAATATTAAAGTTGCGTTGAGCAGGAATGAGCTTACCGCCTTAGTCCTTCTTGATTTCTCAAAAGTCTTCGATAATGTTGATCATAGTTTACTTCTACAGAAGACCTCCATCAGGTTTGGGTCCAGTTCTTCCGCTATTGTGTTAGTTAGAGAGTTTTTATCTGCTCATCAGCAGCAAGTTAAGATAGGTGAAGCACTCGCTGGTTCTTTGTCCATTCTCTGGTGGTGTTCCTCAAGGATGAGTACTGGGCTCCTTGTTGTTTAGCCTGCTTATATATGACCTTGCACAAATGGTAGATGATGATAAACTGCATCTGTATGCGAACGATGTACAATTATATCTTAGTAGGCTTATTGAAGTTCTTGAGGACTGTATTGAGCGAATGCATTATGAGTTAGATAGAAACTGGTATTTATTAAATGGGTTAGTACGCAACCCTGATTAATCTAAGTGCATTATCTTTTACGCCACATCACTGGATAATATTGATTTTCCTCCAATAATTATAAACAGCGTTCTACTACAACTACAAGAAGTTCGGATTGTTTTAAATAGTGTGATAAAGTGTTGCGATAACGTTAATATGGTAATATGTTAAGTTGTATGCTGTACTATGTAGGTTGTGGCCTTCAGCGGGTATTTTGCCAAGAAATATTCATATGAAACTTTATCTTAATTCCGCGATTCAGCAAGTCGGTCATGGAGAGGTTTTTCCTTGTTCAGGCCGCCCGACTTTAGAATAGTCTTCCATCCAACGTTCAGGGTACTGGTACTGCCAACGCATTTAAGAAGCTTATAAAGATGCATTTGCGAGTTAAGAAATTTCATATATTTCTGTTTATTTCTTATTATTATTTTTATTTATTTAGTCATTAATTTTATCTTATTTTATTTATTTATTATATAATTATTCTATTGTCTACTTATGATTCATCTATAGTTATTTAATTCTTTGCTTTTGAGCATAACATTTTCCATTAATCTTATATGTAGCAGTAACAAAAGATTTGTAAATTCTGCGTACGTAGCTCATAAATAAATTATTATTATTATTATTAATTTTTGCTTTAATTTTTCTATTATTTATAATATTTTATTTTATAAAATTTATAATAGTGAGTTGTGTACATAAAATAATTACTAATAAATTGAATTAAAATTGAGAGCTCAAAGAACCCTTAAAATATAAAAACAAAAATTCTCGTCAGTAATAAAAAATCTCATGGCCCCTTCTTTGATAGAAAAAATTAAGAAAAAAGACGTACTTTTAACTAGACCTTCTATAATATGACAATATAAAAAAAATATTAAGTAATATAAATGTGTGTATGCACAAAGAAACAAATCTAAAAATGTGTAATTATTATAAAATTAAAAAACAAAAAAAAAACAGACCTTGTAAGTTTTTTGTACATACATATCTACATAAAAAAGGCAGACCATTGTATAATGCGACCCAAATTAAATATGCGAAAATCGGAAATCCCCCAAAATATAATGAAAGTAAACATATTAAAACGATCGAAAGTGAATGGTTAATTAAAAGCAAACACAGAGATAATTTTAAGTATGCACCTTAATATTTTGTAAGGATGGGCCCATTATTGTACACAAGCATAAATTATTTTGAACAAAAACAAGAGAACAAAGCGGTTTGTTTGTCTTTTTTAAATATGCATTGGGAGATAATCGAGCAGGAAATGAGTGATAAAATATTAAAATTAAGCAATGCAGGGGTGGAGGTGAATGAAAATTAATTAAAATAGATCGACATACATATGTATAACGAAGGATAAAATGAGCGTTTAATATACCATAGAAATGTTCAATATTTTAATTTTGCAAATATGTACCTACCTAACCTAATTGCTGAGTTTTAGTATGTTGTCATTAATTTTCTCCCATTTATTTCTGAAATAACTATGACATGACAAGAGAAAAATAATATGTTGAGAATATTTTTTGTATATAGATAAACATCAGAAATATGTATCTAGATTAAAAATTCTTGTTAATTTTATTGTATAAAGGAACATATATGGAAGTATGTATGTACATAAATTAATATAAATAGACAAAAAAACGTAATCTATTGAAAGCAAAACACGCATTTCATCCACGCATTGAAATTATTTTCCCAGTATTTAAAAAACAAAAACTATACAACAGTATAAGTTAAAAATGCATGTAAAAACAAAAAAAAAGACAATGTTATTTCGTATAAAAAGACTGAAATTATGCAGAAATATAACAAAAAAAGTAATAAAAATTTAAACATTTTTGTTTTATATCACCTCTAGCGACTGCCTGCGGTTCCATTCGCGTGAACTAATTATTATTGCTTAGTTTTTCTATGTAGGTATATATTATATACAGGGTGTCCCGTAAGTCGACGTCATGCCGGAACCGGGTGATAGACCAAATCGTAATAGTTACCAGAAAAATATAAAAAGAAAAATCTAAGTCATGTATTTTTCAAATTATAAGCATCTCTTTTGTTTTCGAGAAAATGTACACCTTGTGATGGTTTTTTAGCTCCTATTGCTACAAATCTTTACTTTTTTTCAATTTTATTTTTCTTATGTAATCCCGACTAGTGCTTATTAACCTGTTGCTTTAAGTTCTAAGCTAACTGCTCCAGCTTGGATGAAAATGTCACATTTTGACGAACCAAGAATATAAAATTAATAATTCGTTGAACTTTAACTGACTGTACTGAAAAAAAATGTACTACGCCAGTCTGGCAAGTAACTTTAAAAGTTGGCGCATTTAATAAGGATTCTAAAATGGTATAACACTTGTTACATTACATTGTCACTTTCGAAAAATTTCTTTTTACCTACTAAAAATGATTCTAGTTTGATTCTAGTTTGAGTGAGACAGAGAGTCATTCGGCAAAGATTACGGAAGCAGTTGAATTTGTCAACAACGGAAGAATTGCCCGTCTGATAGCCCGATCTTTTTTAGGAAGATGTCGAGCTTGTATTGAGGCTGAAGGAAGGCAGTTTGAACATCTTTTGTAAATAATAAATCTTAGCATCCAAATAATTGGTGTTTAATTTTAAAATTAAGGTAAATTTGTCCTAAATTTAAGAAAAAGTTAGCATCTCTAACTTGAAAGCGTCACTATCTGTCTCACTCGCACTTCATAGAATGGCTCTCCGTCTCACTCAAGCTAGAATCGTAAAGTTACGCTCTTAAGGCAAGCTTTGGGTACACTAGAATCAATTTTAGTAGGTGGGTTTCTTGAAGAAAAAATTTTTTTTCCCGTAATCTAAGAAATAATGTAGCAAGTGTTGTACCATTTTAGAATCCTTATTAAATGCGTCAACTTTTAAAGTTACTTGCCAGACTGGCGTAGTACATTTTTTTTTCAATGCAGTCAGTTAAAGTTCAACGAATTATTAATTTTATATTGTTGGTTCGGCAAAATGTGACATTTTCTTCCAAGCTGGAGCAGTTGGCTTAGAACTTAAAGCAACAGGTTACATAAGCACTATTCGGGATTACATAAGAAAAATAAAATTAAAAAAAGTTAAGATTTGTAGCAACAGGAGCTAAAAGACCATCACAGGGTGTACATTTTCTCGAAAACAAAAGAAATGCCTATAATTTCAAAAATACATGACTTAGATTTTTTTTTACATTTTTCTGGTAACTGTTACAATTTGGTCTATCACCCGGTTCCGGCTTGACGTCGACTTACGGGACACCCTGTATATATTTAAAAAAAAAACAATTAGTGCGCCAATTATTACCATTAGAGCTTGAACGGTCAGACCTGGTAAAATGAAAGAATTTAAAAATTCGGCCGAGTAGTGTTGACTGCATCTTCAAATATGTACAGGATCGTTTTATTGATTTGACGATTTTGTTTTTCGAATATAGCGTACTTCAGAATGTTCGAATGAATTTTTCCGTTTGAATTCTGAAAATTATTAATATTCGGTACATGTTAGTATTTTCATTCGATTTTTCTCCATTGGTTTTTGCAACAGTTCCATTTCTAAGTTAAAGCAAAATAGCAGAAAATTGGCACATCACCCAAAGATAAATTAACACTCACAATTCCAAAACAGTTCTCCACATACATATTTGACTTACCTTGCAAGCATTCCTCATAGATATATATAAATATTGATAATATACCATATATTTCTATATATTTTTTTATATTTTCCTTTATATAATCTTTGTATACCTTTTACTATTTTCGTGAGAACCACACCTTATTAAGTCACGCATGATTAATTGTATATAAAAAACAAACATAAGTTTATCACATATGCAATCTATGCTCAATCGGATCTCGTCAAACTAACTAAGCATCCCAAACGTAGTTTTTTAGAGTTTTGAGGGACAAACAAAAACAAGCCCATCCAATAGTAATAGTCTGAACAGCGCTGATGAGTCTCGTACCTGGAACGAAGCGAAATAGCCAATAGTTAGCTCACATGGAATCTTCATAACGCTAAATAACATTAACCAATAATGAAGTCTGAGCATATCATAGAATCCCCTATATTGGCTTCACATACAGATAATTAATTTCTCATATTTTATATGTCGTTTAATATATATTATTATTTTATTTTATAATATTTAATGTTAAATTTCAAAATTCATAAATGAACCCGCTGTACATATCAGGAACAATAAAGACGGCTCTTCATATATCAAATGCTTACCTGAAGAACACAACTGAACTCCAAAAAGTTGGTCTGTCTTGCTTGAACCAACAACAGGCGCAACATTCAGCCTAAAAGCTTCGTCCTACGTAAGATATTTTTCTGCCTCATGTCTTTACGTGGTATAGCGCCTAAAATGTTCTCTGCAGGTTAAGGGGATGTTAGAAAGAATTAAGGTGTATGATAGTTGGCCGAAATATATTAAAGTCCTTTTTTACCTATATTATCATTGACTATGTTGCATGTCAAATACTTGAAATGGTTTCATGTCATTTGTTCATCGAGGGTCGTAAATTTGCTGGTGTTATCTTGGTTGACATCTATGTAGGTCCTTGTGAATTTGGAGACTTTTATGTTACTTGTTATTTTATTTAGTATTTGGATTTGTTCGTGTAACATGGGGCGGTGATGATTTTTCTGAGCTTTTCAATCGGCCTTTTTTGGTTTGTCGTGTTGCTTACTGTTTCATTTATGTTCTTCCTTCCTGGAGTAGAAGGTTTTGCAGTCTTTGCATTTGAATTTAATGTTCCAGTTCTCTAGTTTCGTTTGCTGGATCTCTGTGTTGGTGAAGCAGTAACGGGTTTTGACTATTTTACCTGGTGTATACCTGCTCCTGACTCTGGAATTTGGTGTTTTGCATGTGCACTTTAATTGCATTGGTGATTCTGTGGATTTGGGTAATGAGTTCGGTTGTCGAATTGTTGCTGTACGCCACTCTAATAAAGGTGTCTTGCCTAGGGGTCGTTGTTATTAACAGAGTAATTTGTTTCGGTGTTGGGTCCTGTTGTATTGTTGCTGCTTATATTGAGTGTTGTTAGTACCCTGTTTAGCCTACTTCTGGCGAATAAGGCTTTTTTACATTCCTGCTCGTAACTCTTTCTTATAATGGCTGCAGAAGTTATTATTGAATTGATCAGTGGTCAGTTTAGCTATTATTTCTTTCAAGTATTCTGGGTCTGTTACATACATATTTGCTTGAGGTTTTTCCACCCATTGGTGTACCTTTGGCTTGTTTCGTCGTTGGCTTTGAAATAATTGGAGTGATATAAATCAAAGTCAATTATGTTTATTAGGTATTTTATGTTATAGGTGTCTATAGTTTGAGGCTCTATATACTTTTGGATGTTAGTCCTAAGGTCATATAAATGCAGGTTGTTAAGCATGTCTCTAACGTTCATCTAAGACTTGGGATTCTTTTAACGCTTCCCTAAGTGCGGTTCTGTCTTTGACTTTGGGATTGAATTTTAAGTAATCTAGATGTCCGGATATCAATTAGGGTTTTATTAATATATCTTCCAAGTATGGTATTAATAGAGTTTTTTTTTTTTGTAGTGTACTAATCTCATTTTCGATATCACCCAGTTCTGTCAGCATGATTGCATCTTCTCGCGTTAGCTTTAGATTGTCTTGCCCATCTCTCTTAATGTATAGGCATTTTTCCATAATTAGGTATATTTTCCGTTTATAAGAAAGCCTTATGGCTTTTTAAAATCTGTTATCGCTGTCTTTTTTTATTATGGCATAGATTATTTTTTCAGTGCTGTCATTTAACACGTCATTAAATGAGGTGTTATTATTGCTCTGTGTATAAAGTGACCGCTACCATGCCTTTTTTGGCTTCCATTATTGTAATATCTGGTCTATCGTGTAGCATTATTTTAATTTTACTTACTGCTATATTTATTTGCGATCTGTTTTAATTATTTTGCTGTTTTTGTTGATTTTTAGATAATTATTGGTGTGCTCAGCTAGATCCTTCATTGCTTGTTACCTAGATTTTCTTCATATGATATGTATGTCCTCGACGATGTTTTAGGTAATGAAGTTGTCTTTCATGTCTAGATGCTTTATCGTGGGTACGAACTTCGGGCCATAGGATAAGATTGCTACCATATCCTGGTACATCTCCCTTAGTGTCATTGTTGTGATGTGAATCTGAGGTGGTGTAGAGAAGGTTTGTTTTTTGAATGGTAAGTTCTGTGTTTTTGGGAGCAAAGGTGTGATTATCGCGTGTATATGTATGTGTAGATATTTGGTATGTGAAAGTTATTTGTGTTTATAACTTTCATTGGTTATATTGAAAAGTGTAATCCATAACATATACACATGCACAGATCTGTACATATGCTTATGCGGTGGATCTTGGATCCAACCAAAACCCTCGAGAATGGCTTCTCAAGCCATGAAACAGAAATCGAAATGTGTGCGTTGGGAGTCCGTTCTCTAAAATATTCTATATTGATACTCATGGAAAAGTGCCAAACATTGACTTTATATATGATATAGAGTCTAAACTGCTATCCATACAGGAAAATAGTCTTCTGCTTACTGCTTAGTTCCTTACCTTCCCAAAAGCTACATTTACTACATATATGCCTTACTTAACAAAATAATGAAATAGTTTTGATGACAAAGCAACCTTACCATTTTACACTCACTAAGTCTCAGCTGAGTGATAATTCCATGTGTGTACTTATATGCAGCTGGAGTCCGAATCTGTAGGCAGCTACATTCGATATCATCAGCTCATGGCATGCCATGACGACTAATCCACATACAATGATTACTCAGCCATCTCAGCCAGGAGTTTTTGTTTGAAGAATCGTAGTCGTTTGGTTTAGATAATTTTTTTAAAATAATTTCGTTAGGGAAAGTATAACAAATTTTTTTCGGTTCGGAAGATAAGAAAGCAAGCTTAAGATCATCAGAACACCATTTTTCTGCATGAATAGTAGTTTAGGGCAGAGGAGCTATTCAAATCAAATTTTTGTCAGTTTTACATAAGAGCACTGCAAATATTTTTGTATTTTAGGATTCCGTTGTGTCTCTCATGTTGTAGTGGGGGAGTCTGTTTCATGGCTTGTGAAGTAATCTCGAGAGTTTTCACCCAACACATCTCCTACTTCTACTTCGGTTTTCCCAATATATAACACCTGTAATGGAAGATGTCTGGATAGGGTCCCGAATATATACGTTTCTGATCAGCGCTGTGCTGGGGTTTATGGATTAATAACGGCATCTTCGTTTTCATCAAAAATCCCCTAAATTGCTGCTTTCTGTAGATGTAGCATTGCTCTTTCCTAGGAGCACTAATGAATAAAAAAATTAATAAGTACAGAATTCTTAAGCACAGCGATGTGTCAATGGAGATATGTATGTATAGTTACGAAGTGGTATGACTGCCTAAGGTGCACCAATTTTCTCCCCCATCGCCTGAGTAGCTTAGTTACGGGATAAATTGGTATTGGCTCATGTAGATAAATATAACTCGATAGAGCAAGCAACTAAAAATTTGCCTTAAAAAATTATTTTTCATAATTTATCTGTATAAAAACTTTTTACAAATATTTCAGTCGGGTCGAAATTTGTAAACTTAGTTTTTTTCTTTGATTGATATTCCTAGTGCTTAAGTAGAATAAAATTATTAATCACATAATAACTTCATCGGTTCTTTTGCTAAGTTTTTTTTTAAAGAAGAAAAAATCTTTCAGCACCTGAACTGCTTTAGGGAAGTGCTAATAAATTTAAAGCCAAAGCATTGAATAAGAGAAAGTAAAATTTACCCTAACCATATAATTCTCCTATATAAATTTTTTTCGTTATAGAAATGAGCACAGAAATTTAAGGAACTTTCAAACAGTGCTTAAAATTAGAACTGTTGGAAATATTTTGGCCACGTATTCAAAAATTCTCTAGCGGAGCTAAAATATTAGGGGAGTATCCCTGTAGTCAAACGTTGCCCAAAGTAGTCATTTGCTACAATTGTAGCCAAAGTGACAACGCTGGTTGGGCGTAAATATAAAAATAAAAAGCCTAAAAAAAGGCGCCTCCACTTAAAATAAAAGCTCGATGTTTGACAGTAATGCCACCTGTCAGTATTGTTCCATTATGTAGTGCCACCTGTCGAGAGTTAGTTAACAGATTTGATTCAGCTTATGATTCGTTCATTATTATACTGTCGTATTCTTAAAATAACAATGAGGAATACTAATAAGCTATATCAGAGAAGCCGGACCTTTGTGTTGAGCTAGACAAACTAACGCATACAAAGACTGGGCAATTAACAAAAATTGATAGCGCCTCGTTCGAATATAAAATGGACGATGCCTCGACTTGCGTTTAATGAGGTAATCAAAGGGAAGCCAGCAAAGAAAACAATCATTTTTTTTTAGAAATTTACTGGAAATTTTTCCTTTAGAAATTTTATGCATTATTTGAGGCAGACTGTGATGCATGGTACAAGGAATATAGTATTCTTTGTACCATGCAGTAATGCCTCCTTCCAATATAAAATCATCGATATCTCGACCTAATGTAGGGAATCCTTAAATTTTTTCTAAGGAGTTAGAAATTTCTTAATTTTACGATGAAACGCCATTTTCAAAAAATCATATCTGGGGAATTTAGCGACTGATTTTTCTGATTTAAGTTCCAAATGAAGCTTAATACTTTATAATTTTCACAAAAACCTACAGTAGTACGGACGAAATTTTTTATTGTTAATAACAGTATTTTCTTTTAAATAGTAATATTTACTACTGAGAACCTTTAAAACTTTTTTGTCTGTATTTTCATTTAAAAGTTAAAAGCAAAAAATTGCGATGGTGTTCAGATTCATTGTGGAGATATAAATTTTTAAAGTGACCACGTATACACAGCCCTTCCACCTAAAAGCAATCCCTTTGTATTATTTTGGATTAATTTTGCAATAAAACATTTTCGATTTAGATGAAACTTTCATAGTTTATATGAAATACAACAAGAGCTCACCCGTATTTTTTGGTCTCCCCCACCATACCCTACCACCAGAGGGTTTAGGAATTTCGTGATTTTACGATGAAGCGTGATTTAAACATACATTTTCCAAACATATAAAATGCAATCACCAAACCACTGAATTAAAAAAACTCATGAATATCTCGCCCGCTACCAGGGTTGTATGTAATCTGTAGCAGTATATAAATGAAGTATCGGAAATATTCTCAAAACTTTCTTGAAATTTTCAAGTCTCCTCGCTACAATTTTCCTTTTTCTCACTTTATTTACTTTTGCCCACACACAATTTTTTTTTTTTTAATATTTTAAAACATATAATCTGAACTTTCGCAGACACTATTACATATTAAATAGGCACGATCGCACCATTTTGGTCTACTCGTCAGAAAGCCAAGTAAAACAAAGCTTTTCTCCCATACAAATCAAAGCTCAATGAAAGAATTTCTATAGTTCAGTTTGAGCGCCATCTACTATGTGTTAGTAAAAACCAGAATAGCAATTTGTATGTAAGGGCTGGTTTTTAAAAATTACTTGTAATTCACTTTACACATAAAAAACTTAAATTTTTATGTCAGAATATATCATAAAATATATCACTCTAAGTAATAATACAAAAGGGTGCATGAAAACGTATTTAAAAGTAAGGAGATTCGCCTGTAAAAATTAGGATTTTTTCTCAAAAAAAGGGTTATGGTTGAGACTGCTTTTCAAGGAAATAATTCTCAACAGCATTCTAATTTACTGATATATGTGCTCTTGATTTAATTTTATTAATTTTCAAACAAAGTATCACATTTTGAAAATCACCGAAATTTAGCTAATCTGGTAAATACCATATTTTAAAAAGCTTACAACTTTTTATAAATTCCTTATATCAAAAATTTATTCCCAACAATTTCTCCATAATTACATTTCTCCATTATTACAATTTAAAGAATATAATTGCATGAAGTAAGTTATAGCCGTATTCAAAAATTAATTAAGTAAGTTATAGCCATGTTCAAAAATTTAAGAGGAGGCGCCTTAAGGTATCACGTATTGAAAATAAAGCAGATAGATCTGTCATATTTTTGAATGTCAACAGTGGCAAAGGCTTTCAAAATTGAACATGTTGAGGTTGTTAAAAATATACTACCTTTTGCAACAAGTATTTTTCACTTGAATGAATATATAAAACGAAGCTGAAAAATTGATTGGGCTTGGAAAACAGTATACAAATTACTCCGACATCAAAATGCCCCGATTTGGATGACATTGTATCAGAAATGAAACAACAGAATTTCTGTAATTCAAAAGAAATCTTTTTGTTTCATAATTAGGCATTAATTTATTCTATTCCATTTCTTTTATACTTTTTTAATTTATAATTGTATTCTCCGTATAAATAGATTCAATGATCCTTTTAAATTTACATAATGTATGCTTTTCTTCCTTCCAAATTGAGGTAGTAACGTCGTCGGCGTAAATAAATATATTTTGGGATAATTGGTTAAAAAGTTCCTCTATTTTTGATCTAGAGTGTATTTTAAGGCTGAGTTACAATGTGATGCTTTCGCGAGTCGCGGACGCTGTCGCTAAACATGTCAAAAGCTAAAATGTATGAAATTACTCAAGCGCAGGTACAGTGTTTCGCTAAGGGTGTTGCTGACGTTGAAAATATTTTAACTTGAGACGCGCAAGAAATTGACAGCTACAGTTGAGGCTATTTATTTTTGCAGAACATTGAACTTGTGAGTGAAAATTGTAAGTTTTAAGTAATCCCACATTGTTTAATAACTAGTTGAATTCTTTATTTACAATTTAATGATTTTCTTTAATAATGGAACGAAAATTCAACACATGTTAGAGCGTCATCATTGGAACAGCATGAACAACAGGCACTGCGTCCGCGTCAGCATCAGCAATATCATTCGCGACCGCTTCTCGCAAAAGCGTCACATTGTAACTCAGGCTTTAGATGCAGCAGCGACGCGACGCATTAAGGTACTTGTGAAAAGATTATTTCGCTCAACGTAGTTAAAGTGAGAGCATGTAGTGATAATGTAACAAATTTTGTGGGAACAAATCGTTAGCTACAAAAATTGTGCAAATCCAGACAGCAAAACACACACAAAATAATCTATCTTCTTCACAATGATTCGTTGACTATAGCGAAGAATTTCGTACAGTAGTCTCCCAAATAGACTCCTGATAACTTTTGAATCCGCGCGGGGACTTTGACTTAGAGCAAAAAATATATGGGATATCAACATCAGTTGGAATAATACTCACCCATATTTCTGGAACCGATGCTTGTTGCTGTAGCATCTCCCGGAATTTCGAAAATGAACGATGTGGACTATACTGAGAAAAATGCACCGAACTAGGAGTTACAGCGCTTCTCATAGATGAAAATCTGCGATTAGAGAAGTAGAAAATGAATAATGTTTTGCCCCATATGCAAAAATGTAGTTTTGAGATAAATGCTGTTAAAAGACCTTTATCATAAGAAAACTGTTCGAAAATTTTTTTTTAAATTTGTTTTCCATCTATTTATTTCATGAATTAGTTTTGTTCCGATAGAGGAAAATTTCCATAAAATTAAATTAATTTGAACCTATGTTGTTAATGGGGCAAAACTTGATTTCCAAACATTACATTGCTTTTACTAATAAAGTTAAAATAAACATTTTATTACTTCAATATCTTTATTTAGTCTTGAATATTTATTTTTTTTTCTAAACAAAAATATTGTTCATTACAATGAATAAATTTTTATAATTTTTTTACCAGGGGTAAAGTTTATATTTGTCCAAATAGGTCTTTTTGAGATTCTCCGGTAAAAGCCAAAAGCAAAAAAATAGGATTTTTTTTTTATTTTATCACACAATCATTTTATTTAAGCTGAAAAGTTGATGGAAGCTAAAAGTCTTGGTTCAAGAGGTCCCAAACAATAGAATTGAGTGATTCGAAAAATTCCTCCATTTTCCCCTAAATAAAATAATTGTGCGCTAGAATAAATTAAAAAAAAAATCCTTTTTTTCCTTTGGTTTGTACCGGAGAATCCTAAAAAGGCCTACTTGAACAAAAAGGCCTACTTAATTCAATAAAGTTAATAAAAAAAGGTAAATAAAAAATAACAGAAACAAATTAAATTAAGCAATAACACTCCTTATTTGATCATTAATAAAGTTTGATAATAATTTCTATTTGTATCTGGAAGAGAGACCAAAGGAGATTTTATATCTTTTGCTTTATCTTTAAATCCAGTTTGGTTGACTTTAATCGGTACAATGTTATGAAATAAATTATTCGGTGTTGGAAGTTTATTTCTGACAGCTGCATTCCAAATTGGCTCCGAAATAAATTATGCCTATGCTCCTGAAAAGTTATAATATACCTTGAGAGACTATTTTTTTTATATGTATTTTTTATATTTACTTTTGAAAACGGTACCTTTTGGTAAATTAATAAATTTGATTTTTATGAATATGCCATGAAAGTCCTGTTTTTTTAGTTTGAATTATAGCTATTTCAGCAAAACTGTATTTGACTTTTTTCAAAAGTTTTCATTAAGGACAATGTGAAATTCTTTTACTTTACGTAGAAATTGCAGTCAAGGTTTTAACCCTGGCTGTTATTTCATGGAGTGCAAGCTTTACATAAACCACTATACCAGATATAATTAGCTGAAAGATAATGGGATTAGGAATTGTAATAAAAATACTGTCGCTTGGCTAAAAACAAAACTGACAAGCTGGGGTGGGGTGGCGGGGGGGGGGGGGGGGTGGAGGGGATTAAAAATTTTTAAAAGTAGAAGTAGAAATTAGAAAGAAACTAATTACTTATATCACGATGTGTGATAAAAAAATACGGTGAATGGTTTTATTACAAAAAAAGTAATCAGTTTACGTCAAATTCCTTGAAAGTAGGTACTCTCCTTGGCTAGCGATGCAATTATGCCAACGTTGATTCCTTGATTGGAAGCATTTCTGGAAGAGTTCTTTCGGAACGGCCTTCAGCTGCTCTGTCGTGACCCTCTAAATGTCGAAAAAGGTGTCAAACGTTTTTCTTCTAGTCAGGGGCGGTTCCAGCTAAGGAGCGCGGGTAGCGCACCCCCCTGAAGACCACTGAAAAAATTGCAGTACATCTTCTGAATTTTTCTTAACAAAATGATTCACATCTATTCTACTGAACCTTTTGTAAAAAACGTAAAAATTTCTGGAAGCGTTCAAAATGATACATTTAGGAACGCAGGCCCTAGCTAGCATCTTGGCCTTCGGTCATGGTTATTGAAGCCTAAAAACAGGAAGCGCGCGGATACCTGTACATGAGCATCGCTTTGCGCGGGGTGTTTGAAGCAAGACAGAGACTATTCATGTTAACACGATGGAAGATTTGTTTTTATTGAAAACAGCTGCCAAAGGGTCTTTGATAAGCCTTTCATGTAAAGACGGCTTCATAGAACATTATCGGCGCGGCTTTGCAAAACAAACTTTTAAAGAAACAATTATAACTCGTAATTGGAGAAATTCAGCAAACTACACAACGGCGAACAAGTCATTGTGCATTGTTATAGTGAGTGTTAATACATTTAAAGCAAGAGATTAATTTTTAAATAATTTTTCTTTTATTATTTCGTAAAATGTCATAGTTTTTAAATAATACTTAGCCCAAACGTTAAATAAAAACAAAATAAATCTGCAGATTGGGAAACTCTCAATGAGTATCCTAGAGAATTTGATTGGTCGGTCTGTTTTGCTTCAAGGAATGTTGATGAATGCATATTTGAATTTAGTACAATTCTAAGTCTTGGGCATGCATGAATACATACGGTATTTACACAGCAGATCTTAACAACAGCAAAATCGCTCTTGGTTTAGTGATAAGTACAACCAAGCAATAAAAGCGAAATAGCCTGGCTTTCACACCAATCAATTGCATCCATGTCCAGAACTGAAACACTATCCAAAGAGAAAAATTTCTTTTTGACCAGAACGTTAGAATATTGACAAGATGCAAGGGCAGCAAAGGTTTCTCGTCCCAGGTCTAAACTATCAGGATCAATTTCAGCAGTTCCTATATTCCTTCTTTACTTTATAATGAAGTGATTGTTGACTCCCAGAATAAAATTAATATTTAGACTGTTAGATTCAGTTCAAATTCTTCTTTTCCACCCACTTTACATCTCCCTTGTAGATGTGTACAAGAGCCAATACACATCCATATGAGAGATATGTTCAAGGTCCTTAAGGAGATCAACGTCTACATAGCTGCAGGTCCTAATAGTTTCAAGCCCCCGTTAAATAAAACCTGTGCTTTGTTCTTGGCTATAGCTCTGCGAAAACTATTCTACTTGTCTTATTCGACAGGAAAATTTCCAATTGCTTGGAAACTACCGCACGTTCAGCCTAATCCCAAGAAAGGAAAGGGTAGTGACCGCTCAAATTATCGACAAATGACAATCACTTCGATTCTTAGAAAGGTTTTTGAATCTATCATTAACTCCAACTAATCAAACTCACAACGATGGCCAATATGGCTTTTCTTTTTCTGACTTTCCTTATGGAACCTCGAAGCCTTAGTCTTCTTAATTTTAGTGAGTCCAAGATCGTTGCTCTAGATATTTCAAAGACCTATCATAGTGTCTGGAGTACAGCCCTTTTAGTCAAACTTAATGCACTTGGCCTAATTCGTCCTCTTCTATTATGAATGTAAAGTGTTTTATCTGGTCGCTTAATACAGATTATATTAGATGTTAGTTATATTTCAATCTCAGCGAATAAATGCCAGGGTGCCTTAGGGATCTGCAATCTCTCTACCTCTCTTCTCAATTTTCATTAAAAATCTGCATTCCCTTTCAATCCCATCCATTGCTTTGCCGAAGACAGTGCCCTTGGTTTCGCTTACTTCCTTGACACCCTTGGGGACTACAGAAGAAATGTCACATCTATCAAACTGCAGGATTAGATCCATGAATAACCACCTTGATAATATCCTCGCTTGGAGCAAAGCGAATCGCATCGAATTCAATACATCTAAGTTCCAGAGCTGTTCCATGACTTTAAAATAAGATCATAATTTTTCCAGTCCCGTTTCTTTTGATGGAGCACTTCGTGACGATATCCGTCTTTATGCATTCTTGACATTAATATTTGCAGTATGTACAGCTGGACAAATCACAACTTCTCTGTTGCCAAATAAGCAACGAAATATCTTGGATTTTTGAAAAGTTGTAAGAAATATTTCAGCCCATCGATTCTAGCGCTCCTCTACAAGTCCTACATCAGACCTAGAATGGAATACAGTTTCGACATGTAAGCCAGGGCTGGACGTAGAGCCGAATCTTCGTTGGATATTGTCAAAAAGGGAGCCTTCAGCTCATTGGCGATGTGGCACAAATTTGTCATATGGACTTACACGAGCACCGCCACAATGTTGGTTGCCTTTCGTTCCTATATTGCTACATGCATGATCAATATTTTGATGAAATGTCTAGTCTGATCCCGGATTCCTCCATGTAATACTCGCACTGCAAGCCGCGCACATCATTTTGCCCTTCAAAATACCTTCGGTTGTGTGCGAACGTGGACAGTCTCCAATCTTCTGTCTTTTCTCCGGCATGCAAACTGCGAAAGTATAAGGGTGACATACATCAGCACCTTCGCCACCCTCCTCTCGTTCCTTAATTGCTTTCTTTATCATCTTCTTGCTATGCTGCGCTTTGCATCATAGTTCATAGGATATCTCCTGAGCTTGTCTTAATAATATAAAAACAATAGTCAGACTTTCTTAGCTTGCCAACGAAGTTATATACGTACAAGGTAAATATGTATTGCATCTGTTCTGTGACAGCTATTTTAAAAAAATATAATTTATGATGATTCGTGAATTTGAGTAAAATACATTTCCCCGGTTTTACTAAATAAAATGGATGATTGGGAAGTTTTACACTTCCACTATTTACAAACCAAAACAAAACGAATAATCTAATATCTCCTTTGACTTTCGGGAGTGGCAAAGAACGTTGAGCAACTTTCTTCGTTACGAGTGGTAACCACTTGCTAATCTGTTCGACTCGTATGTTTTAAATGATAAATTTTGTGCATTTGACATTTGCGAGTGGTGGCGAGTGTCTTCAAACTTTTGTTCAGTTTTCAGCATATACCATTTTTAAACCATAGTTGCGCCCCCCCCCCCCCCCCTCACCGGAATCCTGGATCCGCCACTGCTTCTAGTGCAATTTTTATTTTTGGTAAGAGCCAAAAGTCGCATGGTGTTAAATTCGGAGAGTTACGGCGGATGTGGACAGACAGGATTTAGAGTGAGGTGTGGCACGGAGCATTGTTGTGATAAAAGAGGAAGCCATTGAGCCATTTTTCTGGCTTATCATGGCTCACGCGAGATCTTCAGCTTTACTCCAAGCTCGCGAATAGTCAATCACCTGTTTGAACGAATCCGTTTTGGCAGCTTTTTGCACTTTTCGTATATTTTTGAGGTCCAAGGACGTCCCAACCATTGCTCGTCTTCAACCCACTCATGTTTGATTTTGAATCGCTCTAATCATTTATAGATAGTCTTCAGAGTCATGATTTTAATTATTTATGACCTTCTTTGGCACTTTTTTTCTAACTGAACCAAAATGTGATATTAACACGTTGTTCGAAATCCATAATGTGCAACAGACACGGTAAACATGACGTTACTCTTCCTACTCTGGAAGGCGACTGACAAGTCACAACTTGTTTAACCTTAATATTGGCTTTCTGAAAGAATCAGGCTATTAGACGGATGCCTCAAATGGATATAGCGCCAGAAGTTGCTGCTATAAACATTCATTCACCGAATTTTTTGATCACACCTTGTATATTACTTTGGTAAAGGTTACATGAACTGATTGTTAGTATTGTTATATCGTAGATAGAGTGGTGAAATGACTGAGGGCATTTGAAACAATACAAAAGCTTGATATACCTGTACAAAATTTTAAACAATAATATAATAAAGTATTTAAAAAAGCTGTCGTAAATTCTCGATATGAAAGATTTTCGTAGTATTGAATTTATAACGCATTTTAACAAACATATTTTAAAAATTTATAAAGCCTTTCATAAAAATAGAACGCACGTACGTTTACGATTGTCGAAGCTTGCTTCATAGTTTTTACGAAATGTAAATTTCTTTTGATAATATAAAATGTAAAAATTGCGAATAATTCGTACATATTCTTTAGAGAGAGATTGTGTAATATTACATGCACTTTCGTAAACTTAAGGAAAATATCGTAAAATTAATAAAAATATTTGCATACCCGAACAATGAAGTACAGCTACTATCAGTTTGCTACTAATTGGGTGCTTTTCAATGTATAGAACTTGATCGACAAAACTTCAATTTGTAAGTCGGGCGTAATGACGGAAAATGGTAAAGTACCTACTTATAGCGCTAACAAATTATCTTCGATGCATAGATCTTACTAATAACTTCATAGTTAAGAATTCGCGCACTTAACTATGAAGTTATTTGTGCAAAGTGAAAGTTGAGTGTGGAAAGTCTTATTTTCAATTTAGGTATAATAAAGGAAGGAAGTACAATCAGTTACAAATGATTTGTTCGACTTAATGGATTTAATTCGATTAATAGAATTTTGAGGAATATTACTAATATTTTAAAGGCATGTAGTTATCTATAATACGTGAGTGCATATAAAAGAATTTTTCATAACATATACAATGTAAAATAGACATTGATATTTTAACGTCAATGAACGCACATCATTTAGATTTGTTGTACCCTTAGATCATATAACGAAAGGATAGGCTACCTTGTATAAAATTCGTGTACGTGTGATAAGCAATTTTTTGTGGACACGGGAGGGAAATGACAAGAGGGCTGGGTTTTTAGTTTTTGTCAGTTCGATATTTCTGACATTTTTCATTTGTCATTTCTTAGGTCGGGTGTTGTTTTAGTGATTTGTGAGTGTAAACATTAATAAAAGTCTTTTACAATTTTGTAATAGTGAAAATCTGTAGAAATTATTTTTTCTGTGCAAGAGATTTGATATAATCGAGACTCCGGAGTCTATAATTATGGTGTTGAAGTGCGCTGTGCTCTGCTGCAGAAACAAACGGAGTTTGTGTCGTGGGAAAGGATTTTTCAAGCAAGTTTAAAAGTTTTACTAATAAATTATAGTTTTAAGTAAAATAAAAGTGAAAGTTATAAAAATAAGCAGCTATGGTAAAAAAATTAACGTTTTCCAATGCCGGTTTGTTTGCTTACAATTGAATTGACATCAGGTGTCTTGTTTGATGTCAGTCAAGCAAAGGCAACGACAAGAAATATTATCAGCAAATAAATGGGGCATTTGGAAGATTCTTAAAAATTTTAAATTTTAAAAATAATTTAAAAATGTTGCGATATAATGAGTATTTTCTATTAAATTTCGTTTATTCGCAAGTTTACTTTTATTTTTCAAATTTTGCAAATTAGGTTTCCTAAATATAAGTTCCTGTGTAAAAAATGGCTTGAAGCTATTGGGCGGATTAGTTTTATTCGCAACTTTTTTTAAACATAAGATGCCAAAAGCATTAGAAGCTAAAAGGCCACTGGGGACTAAATGAGGTACACGATTCGTCCAGGAGGCATTTACAAATATTTATTTTGTTTATTGCATTCTGGGGATACGTGAACCTAATTCTCCTAAATCTAACCTCCCCGTGGTGGTCCCTGGAAACAAGTCACAATGTGCATAAACAGAAAGAACCCATTTTGACTTGGCTAAAGAGAAGGAGGACCTATTCTACTTTGCTCAATATGCACAATAATTATATAAATATACATATAATATTCTCTATCAAATAAATTATTCATAAGATGCACATCGAAAGTCATAATGAGTAAAACAGAATAGAGTAATAACAAATTTAAATACATATTAGGCTATGTACTTTTCCTTATGCTTATACCGCAAATAGTTTTTGTTTTGTTTTTGTTTTGAAAAATAATTCGAATAACGGTGACAGAAAATTATAATTCTTCAATTATTTAATAAAATTTCAACCACTAAGTTATGTGCCTCTCTGAAAATATCGTGGTTTACTACTTCCATGACTAAACAAAGATATCGATGCGATTCTTTTACTTGAAGAAAAATGCTTAAATTTTTCATCCTCATAGCCTATCCTTTCGTTATATGATCTAAGGTTATATCCTGCTACTAAGCAAGTTGGAACTCGAATTAAATTCAATCAGAAATTACGGGAATGGCAGTAGGCTAATATAATCTAATATAACTGATTACCTCCTCAGCAATTTTGTAAAGTTTTGAAATGTATTGTGAACATTTTTTATATTCAGGATAACCTCGCAGAAATTAATAATTATTCTTGTGCCCATAATACATTATCAATAACCCTTAGCGTTGAACAATGGGTTAAACATAAAGAATCGAACCCATCTTCACATTGTTTTGTCTGTTGAATATGTACTTGTAGTTTTTAAGATGAATATACTTCGTTAAGATTTTACTAAAAAGTGAAAGAAAAGTTGATTGAACGAACATTGACCACCCCAATACTATTGTTATATGATACGATTTGCAGAGTGTCTTCAATTTACCAAAGGTATTTGCTTCGATGTTTTATTATAAACGAAAATTGAAAGTATAATGTAACTGCTACATTATATTACAAAATTAAAAAATATATATAACATTTTGCGCCGTGTGGACAGAAGAACTTATCTGCCGTTCAGAGAATGATTTAGTATCAGTTCTTAAAAAGTTATGAACCAAAATTATACGCTCATGTGGCGAACATAAATTTCTGTGGAATGATTCATGTATGTCTCAAAACCAAAACAGAATAACTTCGACAGCTATACTGGGTGTTTCCCACTAGGTGGTCAATAGAGCAGGCGGTGAGAGTACTCACCTAGAAGAACGAAAAATTGTATAGCAGGGGGGGGCATATAAATAGTTTAGGAGTTACAGGGTGATTAAGAAAAAAAGGTAGTTTTGCACAAAACACCCTGTGTGAGAGCTAGTCTCGGACGTGGGAGGGAGTGCCGGTTTGTAAAGGATAACTCAACTCTAGATTCAGTTCAAATATAAATTTTATTAAAATAATTCATATACTTAACCTAATATCACAAATTCAATAGTTTCAATTCAAATAATAACTTACAATCTAATAAAACTACTAATACTATCAAAAAATTCAACTAAAATTCAATTAAAATCCAACAACAACAATGACGACAATTTAAAAATCCAAAATAAAAATTCAATATAAATCGTGCTGCCTTGCCCACACTCTCTGTCCTTAGTTCTGTTTCTAGAAAGAAGAAGAAGAAAGCTTTTATTTCTTCGGAATTAAATAACGACAATTTTAGAAGGAATTTCTGAGAAAGAGAGCGACGATGTAGCAGAATTAAACTTCGGCTGCAACGTGCTGAGACGTGTAAGCAGAATTATACTTCTGTTGCAGTGAGTATTGAAACGCGTAGGCAGAATTATACTCCTGCTACAACGTGCTGGGGCGTGTAAACAGAATTAAACTTCTGTCACAGCGAATGTTAAAATGTCTGCGCAGAACTATACTTCAATCGCAACGTTCTAGAGCGTGTAAGCAGAATTAAACTTCTGTTACACGATTGGGGATCAAGTGTCAGATTTTTGGGAGTGTGAATTTTAATAGAATTAGACTTCTATATGAAGGATAGAGCAAAATTATACTTTTGCTTTTAGGATGGGATTCAGATTAGACTCTGATGGAGGAGATTTTCAGATTAAACTCTGAAATTATAATATGCGGCAAAATTGGATGTTGGATATAAGTAGAATTATACTTCTACAATAATGGAATTAAACTTTTATATGAAGGAATAAACAAAATTATACTTTTGTTCAAAGGATAGGAAACAGATTAGACTCTGGTGGAGGATGCTTTCAGATTAGACTCTGAAAACCGAATGGTGATTTTGCTGCGGCTCGCCGCCTTTTTATAGACGCCGTGAACAGCTATGTCCCAGCTTCATAATATGTTGCCCTGGCAATGCTTGGTTCGATGGTCCAAATTTGATTGTGGCGACACCAGCTGTTTGACGTAATGTCATTAGATGACATGACAAAATTGTAAACATTTGGAGGAAAGTGGAATTTTGGGTAAGTTTGAGCTATTTTTATTTATTTTACATATTATTAATGTACTTTCTATTTAATTTCAGCTCAAGAATATTGTTGGATGGCTGTAGGCAGGATTGGAATGAATTGTATTTGTTCAGGACGTTGAAAAATCAGATAAGTTTCTTTCATAAAAATATGGTATATTGATTCTTCGTGTTTCCTTTTTTTGTATTTTTTAGGAAAAAAGTTTTCATCGAGGGATGTAATTATTGTGTAGAGTTGTTCGTCGTGACATATATGTATGTGGACTGAACATCCTGTATTTTAAAAACTGCAGTGCGTACTGTCACAGTTATATGCAGAACTTCATAACCTTTGCAACGACAGTTCAATCAGCCCCGTACCTCTCTCTCAACGAGAATTATGGTTGTCTAAACTAAAAATATCGGATTTTCTTACCTTTTTTTAATTTAATCTCTATTATTTTTGCAAAAAGGTCATTAACATAACTTTTTTTATATTAAAACTGTAAATTCTCCACCCAGTGTGCTATCTGAAGCCCTTTAAGAGTTATTAGCTCTAAACCTATTCTCAAACCTGTCTTTTTTAAAAAAAAAATTTTGTTATATATATATTTTATGATTTTATATGATTAGAGTATAAATTTTGACTTTGTTAGAACTATATCGGGGGCGATCGCCCCGATCGCCCCCCCCCCCCCTTGAAACCTCCTATACATTGTATCAAATTTCAATTCTCTACGTGGACTCGTTCTCAGGCAGTGCCCAATATATTGTGAAAATAAAATTTTTTTATGGCAACCCTACGAAGGAGTTGATTGTTTCGACTCATTTTCGAACATAATTTTACTATTTTTCTTAAAAACCCCGAGTTCAAAATTTCAGCACTCTATATGAATGCGTCTTCGAGTTATCATGAATACGGATGGACGGACAATATGGCTTTTAATATCTTGTGCTGGTGTCCAACCCATTTTGCTCTACCAGTATTATTTCTGTTTGTTAGAAATGATGATTTAATCTAAAGTATAAAAAGTATAATCGTTAAAAGGCTCACCTCAATCCAACCCGGCCTTGACTCTGTGTCAGATATTATTTCGTCCAATATTCTTCAATATATCAAAAACAGTTTTAAATTTGTTAATTTAATTTTTACTACATCAATGAGATATAAAAACATTATACTAATAACGGGTGTCGGTAACTTACCCTAGCATGGCTGTAGACAAACTTGGTGCACTCGTTGACTTCTTAAGATGAACTATATTTCAGAATTCTATTTATATTAGTCAATGTCGCCGTAACTATATGGAGCTGACCAAGATTTTAGCAAAATTGATTTTGATTTACTCTATGTGTAAGAACACTTCCACATGAAGCGATCCAGTTTTAAATACAGTTTTATATTTCCGCCCGTGTATCAAAACAATGTTTAAAAAAAATATTTTATAGTATTTAATGTAATTCATGCCCCATGTATTAAAAAATTTTATTTGCGGTAAATCAATACTAACTTTTGTGGTAAAAATATGATATGGTGCAAACATGACATGACTTATCTCGTAACATACATATATAACTTAGAAAAAAGCTGAATAAATAATTTAATTCTGCTTCAGTAATAATCTAAAAAACCGTACTTAACTCAAAATATCAAATTTGCCGGATGGGGCGAACCAATATTCTGGCAACGATTTGTTAAATTAAGATCTATAGAACATCATCCACGTATAGTGAAATTAAATCTATTAAAATAGAAATAAATTATACGTAGCGACACCATTTTATGTACTGGCTCTCCCTAATAATTAAGTCAAGAGACGCCACTTAGTTCAACATGTTTTCTAACAGGCTAATTTCGAAATTACTTTTCTTCAAAATTCAACTGGCATCTTAAATAACATAATATTTCGGTAATTTTTTTTCATTTGCTAAATGTCTTCGAAGTGCTACTCTGTAAAACTAGTATGCGTACGTACAATCTCAAGTAAATGTTTTTTTAAGGGATTTCTTTTCTGAATACCTACGTGTATCCCTTAAAATATGGAAAAATTATCTGAGAATCCATTCCATCAGCTCAGACAACATATAAATATTCCCATGAATCTGTATTTGGACTTTGTGCAGACGAATACGAATTGATCCAGAAATGTATCAACAAATATTAAAAAAAAACATCCAAGACGAATGCGTTTTTTAAACCAAGGGTAAGCAAAGATATATTTTCTAAGAATCTAGAAGGGTGTTTTTTTTTGTGTTTCTAGAACGTGCAAAAAAATAAATAAATAAATAATGTAAACATACTCTTTCACCCACCTCCACCTTCATCCCTCTCAACGAACTCAGCCCGAAAATTCCTTATTCTACCCCTCCCAGTTTTGAGGGTTTTTTTTAGGGGATAGAATAAAACAGATATTTCGTGCTCCTTATTCGCCTTGTTCTATTGCTCTTCTTCTTATATATTTTATTAGCTTTTAAGAGGAATCGGGCAAATCACATAAATACATTTCCGATCTGGTAATAAAAATATATTGACGTAGGGTAGATATGGGGTGTAGGGCACGCCACTGTATGGAGTATCCTTCAACGTTCAGCAAGGAGTGAACAGAGCAGAGAACCAACAACAACTATAACATGAGTAAAAGGAAATTTATGTATGTTAGTTTTAAGCAAATATCTTTCGGATGATTTACATTAAGTGCTTCTGACTGGTAGAATTGCAAGCGGATACTTACCAGGTTTGTTTCTTGTTTTTTTTTTTTCGTGTTTGAATTCGAACAGATTTTCCAAGTAATTTTCACACGTTGACTCTGCCTGGCCTGATCTGGGTGGGTGGAAAATGCATCCACCACCAGATTTACATAAAAGCAATAAAAATATTTCAGATTTTGGCAATGATAAACAACTGCCGATAAATACAAAGTGATATTCCATGGTAATTTCAACGTGACTATGAATTTTTTTTATTTGCATATTCTTTTTTCTTATATGACTGAATATAATATGCTCACGGCAAGCATAATACCATAATCGTTTAAGGGATTACATATTAAAAAAAAGATGGAATGCCATTAAATTTTCCTTTATTGTTATTGGAATTTGGAAACTTTCATGCATACGTTTCGACTGAAATTCGCAATTTTCATGTGATTTATGGAACTAGAAAAAAGGTCCGTCAAATTTATTTTATTTACAATTTATTTGACGTTTTTAATAGTTCTCCTCAATAGGATTAAATAGCGGGAATCTAAAAACGTTATGGTTTTTATAGGAAGCAAGTGCTCAGTTAGCGGTGCATTTTTGGAACTAATGAAGTAAAGTGAAGACATTGAAGAAAAATAGTCTATGTAAATATTGATCACCTGGTAAAGAGTCTATGTAAATATTGACCGCCTTTTGGTGGGCAACACTACAATCCAGTTAAATTTTAATGTAATTATATTGTTTTACTTTATCATGCCATGACGACTTTTGTTTTTGTGTATATCTACCACTGACTTATAACAATTAACTGAGCGTATTGCCATTTTCCTATAGGAAATAATGGCACAAGTTTTATAGTTTTCTCTTCCGCCCTATGGAAGAGTTGGATCTACCAATACAAAATATTGCTTACTGAACATTTTCTTATGCTATCTAATGTTTTCATGTTGGCTACAGATGCAATCACCGCAGAAAGAATAAGGTAAAGGACGTCTGGTAGTTTCTGAAATATCCATCATTTTTGAATGCCACAGTGTTGAACAAATTAATATTTTGGGTAATTTGAACGAGGACATTCGCATTAGTGCCACAAAGTTTACTTCATAAGCAAACTACTACCACTACTGGCCGTACTCAAATAGATTGGGCGTTTTCAAGCCTGGACGCAAACGCGGACATTACAACAACGCATGAGACGGCGGCGTACAGTTACCACGACTGTATTTGCGTAAGGCTTGAAAGAAACCTTTTCAAATAGTAGAGAAACACATAATAATTTAATTTACGCTACTAAATTTTTTTTTATTCACTCCTTCAGTTGCCTTATTATACCTTAGATGAAATCGCCGCTCGTTTTTTTTAATGTAATTTATTTATTTTATGTATTCATTTATCTATTTACTTATTTATCCTTTATTTGTTGATTGTTTTTGTTTTGTTTGTATTTGTTTATCAAATTTTCCCTTGGCCATAATGTTAGCTATAGCACGCTTTTACAGTTTGCGGATAGTGGAACGACCTATAAACACGCAAATACGCAAATTTGAACTTAGTGAAAGTGAAATGGATGCACTGGTAAATTTGGATCAAGGTCAGTGGTCGACTCTCTTATCAGAACAAATACCGTTCATATCGTTTTAACTTTCAAGAAACTATCACACTTAAGATTGCCCACTAATTATATTAAGATCAGATTATGTGTATAAGTTGTTAGGTCAGAGATCCACACACACTAGAAAACACTTATTGCCACAGACTTAGAATGTACGATTATCAAGAATAGTTGTATTGTGATAAATCTCAATATATAAGTTTTGGGTCAGAGAATTTTGTATTACACTGGAAACACTTATTGGCAGAACAGTTGCAATCTAAAATCGTCAAGAGCGTCATACATATAAATATATATATGTAAAATTAATATAGAATAAAGATAAATTATGGTATTTAATAAATATGTACAAGAAATGTAGAATATGTAAATATATATATGAGTAAATATTAATTTGTTGCAAGTGACTGGTACTCACCGATCTACAACTTGACGCTTCAGTTGGCTTTAACCTCAGTTAAGACCCTTCGTTCTAATCATTGGTTAGAACAATTCTTTATTCCCGCCGAGACCAGAAATAAAGTGTTAATGTTAGTAATATAATGTCTCAGTCGTGACTCGATATAATATTCTTTAAGGTAGTCGAGACCCGGCTTAAAGTGTTATATTATGTTCATTCGAGACCCGAAATAAGATGTGTTTGTTTCCGTCGAAACCAGAAATGATTTGTTTTGTTAGTTGTTAAAAAGTGATATATTAGTCGATACCCGATATAAATGTTAGTCTTTAACTAGCCAGCTTACCTCAAGCGATTCCAAGTACAAAAAGAGATCGGGATCGGTCAGCTTGTTGTTTTTATAGCCCTTGATTGCACACGACACCACTGATGGAGTAGCAGAGGCGCAGATCACAAGAAGTGGCCGTGCAGCTGTGATCTTACGGTATGAGCGATAAAGTTACATAACAATGCACAAAAATGCATAGCAACAAGAAACTTAAAGCAGCTGCTATGATAAATGAACAAAATTCTGCTTGCTATGAAGCGGAGAAAATTCCGTTAGATGGCGATGATGAGAATAATGATATTTGCGGAAAATGTTATCTCTATCACGTATAGAAGAAATTCCCGCTTAATGGCACTACTGACGATAAAAGTACAACTTGACTTACTTGAGCTGATGTATATGTGCCATGCATTGTATGTTACATGACAACACATGCTTTAGTTAGATATTTTACCTATTGTTTAGGAAAAATTGTAATTAGCTTTTCTTTTCAGAACTTAATTTCAGCATGGTATTTTTGGATACGTTCCCTTTTCAGGAATTATTTTTAACGCGAATCTAACTAATTCAAATATATGATAATTATTTTAGTTTGTCTGCTGAATGAGGCTATACTGTTGTGTTGTATTTGTACAATGTGCTATACAGATTACAAATACATGGCTTTGTTGGATTTTGTAACTTTTTTTATTAAGAGCAACTAGATAAGATTTAATTCCACTAAAAGTTTTGGTGTTTTCTTTTCAGAAGGTATCTGTTAAAAAAAAGCGATTTGGTTCGAACAGTAATACCCAGGTTAGCTGCGAATATTCAAATAAGCAGCCGCGGACAATATAGCTAAAAATATTTAAATAAAATTTAGCTATTGTTGCACTGAAGATGTCAGCGATTTCATCTTGTTTTTATTCTATTTAAGCAAACGTGATTACATTACCATACCGTCTGCGTTACCATGCCTTTTATAAAATAGACGTGCGGTATTCTTAGATGAAATAACCCATTACCGTATTCACTAATCCCTCGATTTCCTACTGGGGTCTTATCTTCCGAACCGAAATAAAAGTTTTATACTTTTCCTAATAAAATTATTTAAAGAAAATTATCTAAACCAAATGACTACGATTCTTCAAACAAAAACTCTCAGCTGAGTAATCATTGTATGTGGATTAGTCGTCATGGCATGCCATGAGCTGATGATATCGAATGTAGCTGCCTACAGATTCGGACTCCAGCTGGAAATACACACATGCAATTATCATTCAGCTGAAAGTTAGTGAGAGTAAAATGGTAAGGTTACTTTGTCATTAAAACTGTTTTATTATTTTTATTATTTAAATAAGCCTTGAGGAAGGTAGGGAACCAAGCTTTAAATTACTAGAAGACTATTTTCCTGAATGGATATTAGTTTAGGATCTATAGCATATATAAAGGCAATGTTTGATACTTTTCCATAAGTATCAATGTAGAATATTTTAGAGAACGGACTCCCAACGCACACATATAGATTACTGTTTCATGGTTTGGGAAGTATTCTCGAGGGTTTTGCGTGGCCTAAAACGTGATAAAAAAAGTATTTTATGAGTTCATTAATTTTTCAGGAACTTTACTGAGGAAGTCTAATATTAAAAACTAAACATTTTATTAGAAGGTATATTACCGTGTGTATCAAATAAAAATACTCAAAATTAATTACAATACAATAACAATAAAAAAACACTTATATAAATATATACAGGATGGGGTGGGTCTTAATACGTGGAAAAATTTGTTATGTTGAATGTCCGGAATTGATAATATTTTTTCGGCTTTATTTATTTATTTTTTAATTTTATAGACTTAGTGACAGTACTCAAGCGACCTCATAGTGCGGGATTCACGAAGTAGTTATTTTAATGTATTTTTTCCAGGACGTGTTTGGACGTTTTGCCGGCATTCATTCGCATGCTCATTTATCAGATATGACTTCACCATATTTTTTGATGCGATTACTTTAAAGAAAAAGTGTATTCTAATAAACCATATACTTTAATTGATCTGAAATACAATTTTTTCGCGGAAATTGGAACATTGACCGAACAAAAATTGATTAATGTAGTGAGAACTTTACTTTATGTATCATTCATCATACATGATGCAACACAGAAATTTTTGTATGTTATGATATTATAAAAAAAGGTTATTGAAAATAAGGTTATCGCAAGAATTATTGGCTACCCTGTACAGATACATTTGCATACATGTTAAAAATTTAGCGAATAGCTCGCTTTCTCGAAGTAATCTCGAAATGAGAATTTCGAATTTTGTTTCTTTGAATATCTGGAGGTAATAAGTTGAGAATTACTTAAGTATGTTCCTTTTACTACGCTGGAAATCTGGTTTCTTTTCGCTATCGTGATTAGAGTTACTCACAAATCTTTTTCGAGTCACTATGTTTGCATATGTGGCATAACTAACACCAAGTTAAGCATTACCGAAGAACGGAAAATTTAAAAGGTTTTGCCAAAAAATGTGAAGAGTTAAATTATGAAAACATAAACATTCTACGGAATACAACGAAAGCTTCCCAATAACATCAGGGAAACAATGTTGATCTGAAGCGATTCATATTGGTGTCCAAAGCTTTATACAGTGAGGTTAAATTCAGCGTTGACAAAGGAAAGCGATGTAGCAGACTACAAACTAAGCATCAGAAACCAAAACGCTCGAACAGTGACAACAGTAGAGCGCAATGATAAATATGGTTAGACGCTTCCCAAAGGGGAATGCGATAAAGAGTGAAGAGCGGAAGGAATCTAAGCAGAAATGAAAAACAACTGCTGAGGGGAAAGTCAAACTTTTTGAAATTTGTTATCAGTGCCATTTTAGAAAGTGAAGGAGAAAAACACCTTCGTGAATGTGCAATCCTTCTGAGTAAAAATGCACGATTTACGTACCTTGCATAGACCACACATTTCATAATTTTATTTCGCATTCTAATATAACATTCATTGCACTTTGTCTAGAAATATTTAAGTTCACAAATATGTAAACTTAATTTTTTCATAAAAATAGCTTAGATAGTAGAACAGCTAGAACAGTTAAAGTTCAATGTAATTCCAATTGGCTTTAAAAGTGGTTAGGTCAGGTCTGCTGTACCTAAAATGCATGATTTGTAGGTCGATATCTGCCTCCGATGTAAATTTTTAGAGACACTAGTCTTATTAATTCTAATTTTGATCTTCTTCAATGGTGACTCGAAATTGAAATTTTTAGAATCGCTCAGATGGAATAGAAGAATTTTTAGAAAAACTTTTTATTTTTACGATTCAAATCAAATTATTAAATAAAAGCGAAAAAACAACCGCCTCGTCCCGTTTTTGTAGCCGAGACCTGAAGCTTTCCAGGCGACTGCCCTTACGTCGAGCCTACCATTGGACAAGATCAAAATTAAATAAAAAATTACAAATTTATTTGTTCCCTTCCATCGTTACTGGTTAATGTCAACTGGGAGCAAATGTGGCTTAATAGACTAGACAAATTGATAAATATAAGAGTTAAAGACATCTGTCTCGTTAGCTCAAAGGTACGAGCAAACGCCCGAAAAGCGGCAAACATTTTGCTAAGAAGATAGCCAGAAAGGAATCAAAAGTCTTCTGAAACTTGTTCCAACATTTCGTACGTCCTCGTTAGTTAGAATAAAATTCAAAAATTGGTGTACGCAGCTTTTGTTTTGTGGCAATATTGACATCACTCATCAATTTGTGATTCAAAAAGTTCAAGTCTCTTCTTTTTTCTTGTTCCTTTATCGTTTGCTGTTATGACCATATCTTCAGAAAATTTTGTAGAACTGGCAAAAATTTCTTCCAAGTCAGGATCACGAACCAACATCAGCCTTGTCAAGCGGGTTAATTCAAATCGAAAACAAAAAATTTATTTAACAGTTAAAAATCAAAAATAATTTATATTTGTCAAAGGAAAAGGTTGTTAATATAATTTTTTTCGGTCGCAATCCTGTTTTTTTTTAACAGGTGGCGCCCCTCCGCCTCAATGTC
The DNA here is from genome assembly GCA_963924295.1 of Dioctria rufipes. Taxonomy (NCBI): domain Eukaryota; kingdom Metazoa; phylum Arthropoda; class Insecta; order Diptera; family Asilidae; genus Dioctria; species Dioctria rufipes. The sequence goes on along the minus strand of OZ002740.1, from coordinate 82,021,095 downwards.
TGCCCCACTTGCCATACTCTTGTTACAGATGTGTAAGTAAAATTGTTGGTCTCTCTGATACTGTTTACACAGAGAAATCATGTTTTAGTTTTATTTTTGTATGAAAGGGCCAACTGCTCTTACACATATTCTGTGCATACATATTTCCTGTATAAATTTCTTCTTTCTTTCTTCTTATTTAATTTTATTTGTTTGGCTTGTTATTATTTGCCCGGACCGATTTGAAGTCCGGCCCTGGTCATATTATTACGATCTGCTCTCACAAATTGTACGAATTGTATGACAATTATCTGCTTTTTTACGACCCGCCACTCATCACGGTAGCGAGTGGCGGGTCGTCGAAGCACCAGCACGCACCAGATCCAGTGCATGCAGTTCGCCCCATGCCCATGTCAAAGGAATCAGCTGAACAAAATTGAAAATTTTTCGTGTTTTTAATAACTTTCTATCAACTTACAATCCTCTGACTCAAAAAGTTTTTGTCTGAGCGCCTGAGAGTGCCGTTCGTGGCGAAAAAGTTTTAGGGTAGTAAACGTGGATTTACATAGGGTTTTTTTGATTTAGAATGGGTGAAAGTGATCTTTCCGATGGCGTAAAATGTTCTTACATGTGGGGATTTTGAGGTTGGTGTTGATAACTATCACCCTTTGAGAGTGCCGTTCATGACAGAAGAATTTTAGGTTGGTAACGTGGATGGATTTAGATGGGGTTTTTTGATTTAAAATGAGTGTATGTGGAGCTTTACGCTGATGTAAACTTTTCTTACGTGGGGCTATCTAATTTGGGCCGTGTGTGATATGAGTCGAGAGTAGATTTTCGAGAGTCGAATTTTGAGAGTCCCGTTTCGAGAGCCGATTGATTTTCGAGAGCCGAATTTCGAGAGTCGAGTTTCGAGAGTAGGTATGACTAAAAGGTAGAAAATAAAAATTGTGTTAAAAAACTTTTAAAATAAATAAGTTTTGCACTAAAAAGTAAAAAATAATTTTAATCTTTCTTAGTGATATAAACAAGAAAAGAAGAAATGCTACAACTCAGATTAAATTTTAAATGTTTGGGCATGATCTGCAGTTAGACAATTGTGTTTATAGTTATGGATGCCAAAACTTTTATGATTTAATCTGAGTTGTAGCATTTCTTATTTTGCATTAAACTTTTCTTGTATATATCACTGAGAGAGAAAAAAAAAATTTTTTAATTGTAGTGCATTTTATTTACAAAAGTTATTTATTTTAAAAGTTCTTTTAATATATATTTTTTTAAATGTAACAAGTAATATCCTATACTTTCGTCTTTTGTATGAATGGGGGAAAAGAACTTGGCTATGCACTATTGTAGTGCGACCGAGAAACGAATTAAACACAAAAATTGATCGAACGTAGGATTACCCGAATGATAAAATTTTCTTGAGAACCTTCAAAATCCTTTCATACTATTCATGATAATGTACATCAGGTAACACTACCTCTATTTTTAAATAAAAAGATAAATTTCGCTTTGGTCAAGGTGCTGAAAGAAGATATAAAATTTTCATTTTTCCCGAAAATATCAAAGGATCCAGCATGATTTTCTCCAGCTTAATCTCTTCAGAGAAAAACCAATGTAAACACAAGCACGTGCTGTTCAAATATCATACGAATTACACCATCAAACATTGATTTTTCTATAAAAAACATTGGATAATTCTCTCAAAATTTTACAGAAAACCGGTTTTCACAAATGCGCGAGAACATTTTATGAGAGTTAAACGTGAAAACTCCGCCTCTTCACATTTATTAACGAAAATGAATCATTTACCATTCTGTTTCGTTGCATGCAATCTGTGCTTTCACATTTTTTATCTTTATTCATAAAAGTTTAAAGAGAGTTTGAGAGAGTTTTTCTTCCTTCTTACTTTCCTTGCTCTGTGCATTTTAAACAAAATAAAACAATCGGAAAACTCTTCTCTGTTCTAACTTGCCATTAAGTTAACTTTGGTATATAGTATGTACAGCTATGAGGTGGCGGAGACAGAGAGAACAGAGAAATATTCTCTCAGTATCAAAACTTTCCGTTTGTTACCTCCCGACCGCATCATCAGCTAAGTATACGACTTGTGCATTTTTAGAGGCCAGATAAAGCTTCTTGTTAAGATATATATTCTTTGATAGAAGACATAATCCTAAAACTTAATCTGGAGAAAATGACTCAAATGCGGATTAATATGAACCACAACCGTTGGACAGTCCTTATCGAGAGCAAGAAAAGGAAAATAGTAAAGAATTTAAATTACCTTATTAAAGTCATTACTGAAACTGGCGGTACATAAAATGATGGTTTCCGTATAAACAAATCGAGAAGGTCGTTTTTCGAGCTAGCTCGGATATCTAATAACTTACTGAATAGCTTGAGAGTCAAAAGCACAACTCATCCAACTTATGGAATAGAAAATTGAGAGAAGGAACTGAAATGAGATTGAGAATGCATACTCTCTAACATAAATTAAGCAATATTGACAAGAAATTCATAAATGGCATCCTGTAAAAAGATCACGCATCGGGAGACCAAGAACCACATTCAAAAGTTCCTTTATTTTGCTCCCATTGCCATATACGATGTCTGTCCAATAAATATTCGAACTGAGGTAATAAAAACTTTATTTTACAAAACTTTTGATACATCAATCTCATCCCCATCAAAATACTCCCCATTTGTAGCAATGCAGTTGTCTTATCTCCATTTCCATTATCAGTCATCCCTGGAAGTCATTAGAAGTCTGGCTTTTCAGCTGCTTCGTCGTTTGACGTTTCATCGTTTCCCATCGTCCAAATTCCACCCCGCATGACATTTTTGCATTTTGGTAAAAAAAGATATTGCAGGGGGCTGAGTCTGATGAATAGGGTGGGTGATCCAGGGTGGTGATCGAATTACACGGCTAAAACTGGCGGACAATCACTGATGAATATGAAGGCGCTTTGTCGTCATGCAACAGCCATCCATTACACAAATTTGATCACACACGAAGTACACGTTCCTTCACTCGCTTGAGACCCTACACGTTTAGAATGCATCATTCACTGTTTGGCTCCAGGCAGAAATTCATGATGGAGAATACCGTGAATATAAAAAACAAACAATGACAAGCATGGTCTTGATTCTTGATCGGCTTTTTTTACATTTTTTTCTTCGTGGTTCACCTTTTGCTTTCCATTCCTTACTCTGCGATTTCAGTTCAACCGAAGAACTATGATTCGTCTCGATTGATTACATTTTCAAGGAAACCGGACATTTGAGGTCAGGTGTCAGCAAGTTTGGACTATTTGTGCTGTTAGAATGGCGTTTACAGACGATTTTCCCAAATTCTGTTCTTCAGCAATCATCCCAATAGTGAGTCGGCAATCGGCAAGCACAGTCGTCCTGCTTTGGCATCATCCTAGCAGTCTTCACGCCCCCACTAAAACACTTGAACCATTTGAAAAGAGCTGTTCTCTACTACGTTCTCTCCATAAACAGCTCTCAGAATTTCATGAATTTCCTGTGAGCTTTTCCCAAGTTTCACTAAAATTTTTATATTGACTTGCTGATCCATCTGCTCATTAATCTCCATCGTTGACAAGAACAAAAAAATTCATAAATTCACTTATAGGCTTTCGTCGATGGTTTGACGGTCACTGCCACTTTAGTGGGTCTCCGCCAACAGATTAGCTGGTGCATGATCAAGCATCATCTCAAAACCACTCCAGCAGCTCAGTTCACATATTTATCGGACAGACTACGTATAGCAAGTGAGATATTTCGATTTTTCGCCCCTTTTAGTGACTTCTATCTTCTGGTATGACTTTTTAAAATATTAGTATTATGTGCGTTCCAACGTCGGACGGTAGAAATCTTAAGCTTGCAAGTTATCAAAAAAGAAATAAATTTTCCTATACATCTTAACCTATTTCCCACAAGTTGTTTAAGAGAAATGTTGATTGTGATGTTATTATATTTTCTGACATTTTGAATAATTTATAAAATTTTAAGTAATCAACTAAAAACTATTTAAATTTTACAAACATGTGTATCTTCATTTTCAAATCTGGTGACCTACCCTATATTTTTACTTGTCCCGAAATCTTATATAACTAAAACCTAAAAAAAAAGACATTAGCTCACGATAGAAAGTAAAATCGATGAAATGAGTTGGTCACTACCACAAAACTGTAACTACCGCAACCATCACCACTACCACCGATAAGGCACCGTAATAAATTACCGTTCGCAATTTATTTCCACTATCTAGCCCTAGTTCTTTTGATTAAGTATCCTTAAAAGAGATTGCTTCCAGCAGCGTATAGACGACGAGACGAGATGAAACAAGAGTAGTGCAGTGAGTAACAAATAAAATGCCCGTTGTTTCCATTAAATGGTTCCAATTTCTTCGAATTGGGCTTACAATAAATTATTTCAAACGAAATCAATCAAATCAATTTCTAAAACGAATTCCTAAGGATTTGGTTGGGGGTATTGAAGTGAGCTCTCCACGCATATAACAGACCGGAAAAAGGAAAACCTGAACGAGCATCTGCTCTACCGCACACTCTACTTTAGCTTTTAGGATAGGAAGAATCTATCCTTTTATCATCGGCTATCTCCTTTTAATCAAGATTCAAAGTAATCCTTTTCATCCCATCACCCTTCTACTTCCGTCCCGCCAAAATCACTATATGCTTCGTTGATGACTGAAATAGATTTCTCAGGTAGAATATTCAACGGGGTTCGAGAGGAGCGAGTGTTGGAATTTTACTTGAAGAAAAATGTCGAAAACGGTTACGATTCGGGCACATTTCAATTTTTAATGAATCTCACAATTTAAAGGATGACTAGGGATAATCATGGGAGTGTTTTAGCAATTTTTCATTGCGATCAAAGAAATGTTTTATTGCCTCGAATTTGTTTTGTTGTTCTTAGGATGAATTTATTATTTGAAGAAGAATGGGGAGCAATTTATTTTACTGTAGAAATGTTAGCAGTTGGAAGTTTGATTGAGTGCGCGCTCTGGATCAATTGAGGATGGACTTGACACACAGCATAAAATACTTCTAGAAAAATCAAAACATTTCCATAAATATATAATAGTAGTTACATAATTACGTTCATTAATTTACTGAAATTAATCAACCGAGTAAAACTACTCACACTTACTATTAGTATTAAGTGAAGGAAATAAATTTAAATTAAATTAAATTTATCTGCATTATATTTTATAATTTTACTATTCCATCTTAGTATTTATCTTAAAAAATTAACTTTAATCAATTTGAGATGAAATTTTGTTACTGAAACCAAAACGAACACTTATTTCAGTTAATTTTATGTTAATGTAAGGATTCCCTGTTTTCGGCATCATTTCAAATCAGCATAAAAAAGATAAAAAAAAACTTGTTTAAAAAGACTTCTGCAAAACACGCACTAAAAATTATAAAATAATTGTTCTTTTCATATACATCACAGCCATGTTTTCTTACAATGAAATGTTTTACGAAATCGTGCGAACTGCTTGCAATCATAAATATAAATGTGAATTTAGAAAAACCTTGCACAACAGCAGCAAAGTTGTTCTTCTCTTCTGGAAAATTGAAGAAAAAGTTGCTCTTTTCATTTTGGAAAAATAATATGGAGAACAGTGCAGGCAAACGGACCAGCAGCAAAACTGATGCAGAATAGCATTACGCATGTAAGGAGCAGATAAGCCATATCCCATGTATTCAATGGAAAAACCTTTCAGGTAAAAGTTGTTTGCACTCATAGGCTTCAATAAGTCTACGTTTTATACTATCTGTGTGTGGAATAAACAGGGGAATTGGTTGTGCTTTTAACAAGTCACAAGTCGCACTATTAATCTGAAAAAATGCGAGTAGAGTTAATCTGTTCCGACACAAATAAATTAGTAGAGCGTAGTTGTTAACTAATGGAGATGGATTTGAATCGAACTTGTTTTTCACCTTAATATCGGGTATGGGACTATGCGGCCAAGGTGTGCTTATACACTCTAGAAAAAGTAGGACAATTCCCTAAATTTAAGACACGTTTTTTCCTAAAAATATATGTCATTTTCTCTGAAATCAAATGAAAATTAGTTTGATTTCCCCAAATCAATGAAACATTCAATAGATGTAGGTATTTGTGCACCAGAAAATCTTATAGTGCGAAGAATATTAAGTTTTCTCGGATAAAAGTTAAAGAATATTTAATAAATTAGGTATTTTTCTACTGAACGGTAGTCAACTGACATTTAATTCAACAGTGTGTTAAATCAAGTGTACAGTTGAATGTGTATGACCGTAGCTCGAGTGGCATAGATAAGAATTCAAGGACCAACCCCCGAAATTTTTAAGGACCCTTTTTAAATAAAGATTAAGAAATGGAAATCGCAATTTGTAACTCCTCAGGTATAGTCGATACTGTTCTTTATAGATCGCAAAAAAATCATAATTGAGAGCTAAAAGTTGCGGAAGATATGAGCGTGTATCTTTATTCTGCTCAGAGCACTCCAAACGTTCTGAACACATATTTCTTTTAACTTTACTTAATTTGAGAGTAATCTTAGAGCTCTGGACGTGTTTCTTTATTATTGTGCCCAAACAGATCGTAGATAGAACAAAAAAAAACCTATTGAAAATATGAATACTTTTTTAAATTTCATAGTTATTTCCTTTCCTTCATCCCTTATTTGTTTTTATAACTTTATTATTATTATTTAATTATTTTTATAAAGAATTTTGTAATATCAATTGCTATTTCACAAATGTCAAGTGTTACCAATATTCAAAAAAAAAAAAACGAACTGCACGCTCAGAGCCTTTGGTTTTGTATCTTTTTTCCAGGGTGCTCTGAACGGTTTATAAAATCTGTTCGATCTGTAGAGCGGAAAAAGATACATATTATACCTATATTTAAATTCCCTCTAGCGAAAAAATAAGTAAGTTTAAGATTTGGTATTTATTATAAAAATTTTACTATTCATACAGAAAAATGCTGTTCTGATAATCTTAAGCAAACTTTCTTACCTCGACAACCGTAATCAAATTTTTATATCTTTTTTAACAAAAATATTTAAAAAAAATTTATCTTAACCAAATGACTATGATTCTTCAAACAAAAATTCTCAGCTGACTGATAATTGCATATGTCGCTGTGCCGTGGTCTGATGAAATCAAATCAGTCTACCTACAGATTCGGACTCCGGATGCAAATACGCTATTGCAACTATTACTCAAGAGTTATTGAGTGTAAAATGGTAAGGTTATATTTTAAATCCAAACTATTTTATTATTTTGTTAAGTAAGGTATATGCCAAGTAAGTTCAGCATATGGGAAGGTAAGGAGCCAACCTTAAAATTACTGGAAGACTATTTTCCTGTGTGAATAGTGGCTCAGGCTTTATGTCTACTCCAATAAAAACATTTTAGAGAATCGGACTAGCATGCACACATATGTATTTCTGTTTCGGCTTGGGAAGTATTTGTCGAGGGTTTTGATGAAACTATCCGACATAAGCAATGCAAGCAAGGTTCATTTTACTTCTTTCAGGATATTTTAAATAAAATAAAATAAAATCTTCAGAGAAATTGTATTTATGCAGTGGCGTTGTTAATGCTTGAGAGGGGGTCGTACGGACTCTGCTGCTAACACATCCCAGGAAGCAATTTTCTGATACAACCCAAGCATGGTCATGCAATATCCTTATGTTGTATTATTTGTGATAAAATTTTGAAATTCTGTGAAAATTCTAGTTATCAGTTTGGAGCCCCTAAATTTCGGAGGCCTCCCCGCTTGACGGGGTCTGCGGGTACCTTTTCTATGCCACTGCGTAGCTTGTTGCTTCTTTTATTTACCTTACCTTTGGTAGGAGGTGATATAATAGATTCTTTGAATAAAATAAAGTTATAGCTTTGGATTGCTAACTAAAACTTATTTATTAACGAGAAATCACTTATTTTATATTATCATAAATTTGCATAGCAGGTGAAAAATAAACATTAAACGGTTACTTCATTGAGTCGCTGTTGTTTAAATAATTGAAATTTGATGATGTACATTTTCATCGACCTGGTCAGTGCGATGGAAATACGTGAAAATAACAACTTGCAATTTGAGTAGAAGTAGAAGAATTTGGGTCATTTAATTTCACTTTGACCAAAATAAACAAAGAATGACTCAGTCAACTGAGGATACAATGTTTTAGATATTACTTATTTATTTCAAGTTTGATTTTTATTTTTTTTTTTACTTAGGGAAAAAAATTGTTATGTTCAGGGTTGAACATCTACATTTGAAAGTACCTACATTTTAGTGATAAAAATCTATTCCACTTTTTCCACGGTAGAGCTTTCTCTAATCTTATCACAAAATACCTAAACTTAGTAGCACAAATTATTGCCACTCACTTTAGGGAAATTTATTTTACGGTGTACTCTGGCCTCAAGTTGTGTTGGAAGCAAAAGAAAATGGCGATAAAAAAGCCTAGTTATTTGAATTTTTCAGAATTTCGATTTCGGGATTTTGAAATTTTAGGATTTTTAAAACTTTGCAATTCTGTGATTCCAGAATCTTTAGAGGAATTCTTTCATGAAATAATTGTGAAGAAGAAGCGCAATTCTTTAGATAAATGAATTAGAATATGCCCATCGTTATCAATTGCTGTTATTTCTGCGGCAAGAGCTTGCTTTTTTGTTTGTTTTTTTTTTTTCTTACTTCCAATCTGAGTCAGTACATGTTTATACAAGAAATTTGGGTCAAGAAAACTTAACAACATGCTGTCATCCTTGGGTTTTGCCACGTCTTACTCTAAAACAGCGTCTTCCGAAAAATCTGCCTTATGCATCGATGAATGCATTCTCCGAAATTATGTGTGATAATGCGGCCGACAACGTCAACCATAGGCGGATCCAGAGGGGGGGGGGGGGTGGGGGGGGGTTCATAGGGGTCATCACACCCCCTAAATTTCAAGAAATGACATTTAATTAATTGAGTTTTTTGAAAAAATATATTTATTATTTTATATTTTTTGTTACTTATTCAACTTCAAAAAAAATTTTTATTCCAAAACTTAAAAAATCAAAATTTATTCCAATGAATATTATTGTATGCATGTGAAGTATGTGTTTAGGGTTTTCTCAGAATTTGAGTTTGGAACCCTAATTTTGGGTGATCCAAAACCCGCGAGAAATACTTCCCAGGCTACGAAACAGACTCCCTCACTACCACACCACAGAACTAATTTAGTCCTAACTCCTAACATTCCAAAATATTTGCAGCGTTCTTATGTAAAGTAAAATCACTGGCATATACATACATATAGTATAATATGGACAAACTACGTCCATAGAAATACACTGCAGAAAGTGGGCTTACTTTGTTACGTCACTAAATCCGCATTGCGTTACACATTAAATAGGGCTCCGCCCTTTCATATTTGCTGCTCAGTGGAGACGGGCTGGGTCCCTTTGGGAGGAATTTTGGGCGCCACTTGGTTTTCTAGAGCAACCAAGAAACTAAAAATGAGAAGCCAATGCGAGGTTTGGTAATATATATATGATCATATAATTCATTTCAGTTTTATAAACTACGAACAAAACGTATCCGTGTCTAAACTATTTCTCGTGGTTATTCCACCTATGAAACACCTGACCGCTTGAAGAAATCAGTCGCAACTAATTATCTACCAAAGAAAATATCTCATGGGTTTACTTACTTTCCTAGCGATGTGGAGATAAAGAAAACCAAAACAGTACAAACTTAATAAATGATTATGGGGACGACACGCATACTGACATCTAATGGCGAATAGTCATTTCTGCATTCGGATGGTGGGTGGCTTTGGATTTGTAACAACTTCTATATAGCCTTCTTTTTCGGTCTAAGCACCAGGTACCAAGTGAGAGAGTAAACAACAAATAAATAAGTGGGTTCATCGAAATAAATGTTTTTAAATTAATTATTTGGATTAATTAGTGATAAGAAGTGTTTTACCAAAGGCAATATATTCATAGATACTCAACAGAAATTCGAAAGGTTTAAGGCCTGAAACACAATTGGAGCTTCTCAGTCAGCTTTATCGCGAGCTTTCTTCTAAAGCTGACTGAAAAAGCCGAATTGAACACAACTGGGGTTTTTGACATTTGCAACTTTAACTTGTTTATATTGAGAGCTTTTATTAAGGAACGACAGTTAATTTTTCAAAATTATGATAAATTCATGCTTCTTTGAATAGATACGAGATGTACCAATTATATGTAAAAATAATATTAAGTTTTTTTATGTCCGACAGGAACTGCTTATCTTTTACTAACTCTGTATAAGTCTTATAACTTTTGTTTTGTTTTAACATTTTTGGTAGCATTTTAGTTCTTAAATGTGTCAACAGAAGCCCATCTCATCTAATATTCGACATTCGGACAGTTGGCAACATTAAAATTCCCTCAAGTTGGAAGTCAGTGGGCTTGAAATTTGCAATTTAATTAAATCTCAAGCCAGCTTGAAGCTAGCAAAAAAGCTAAAGCTCCAATTGTGTTCTGACTGAAAAGCACTAATTGTGTTTCAGACTTAATGAAAATCACTTTTCAACTTCACACCAATGGTTTTTTCAATGTTGGCACCGATCTAAGAACTATCTTTCACACAAAAAATTGTGCACTCATGAAATAGCATATCGAGCAATCCATATAATTATGCCAGTGTGTAAAACTGGGAAAAGTTTGGTTTGAATGACTCCTGCAGTTTGTACCCTAAACTACTATTCCATTTTTTTCGTTTTTGTAAAAAAGTATACTAAACAAGTGAAAAAGCTAGAATTGGTCTAAGACCAATTCTTATGATACCCTAGATGACTACCCATATCAAATTTCGTATTGTTACCCTTCTGTTCACGTTTGATTTTGAAGTGGTTTTTCGCATATATTTCTAGAACGGTTTGTTGCACAGAAAAAGTGATTATAACCAATTTTATAGGATTTCGTATTCTGCAGCAGTTTTTAGTACAATAAAAATGTCTTGGACTGATCGTTTTCAAAGTATACGCAAAAAACCTAAATTTTTATATGGCAACACCAAGAAGGAGTTGCCCGATTTAGTCCATTTTTGACATTTTATTTGCTAATGTATAAAAACATCATGTACGAAATTTCAGCTCTCTATGTACGTCGACGCGTTCTCAGGCAGTGTCCAAATATATAGCGGAAAACGAAATTTTTGTATGGCAACCCCACGAAGGAGTTGGCCGATTTGTCTCATTTTCGAACTTAATTTTACTGTTTTTTTTTTTAAATCCGTGTACAAAATTTCAGCTCTCTAAGTATACGGGTTCTCGAGTTATCGTGCGCACGGACATACGGACGGACGTACATTCAAAAATCAAAATAACTTTTAATATTACGAATGGGTGTCCAATCCATTTTGCTCTACCATCATTATTTCGAGGTGTTACAAACGGAATGACAAACTTAGTATACCCTATAGATTTCATCTAGGGTATAAAAATGACAAATTATATCCACACCGCTTAATTGGGAACCTTCCTAGTACTGCACTACTGCGCTGGCTAAACTAAGCAACTTACAGCGCTGGATGTTTGTTTTTTTACTCAATTTAATTTGTTAGAAAGATGACCCCTCCTAATTTCGATCCGCGCTTGTTGACAATACTATCTATGGCTTGCATATCGATCGCATTATGGGAGCTGGTCAATGTGTGAACCCTCAAATGCTGTATTACCCGATGAACAAATCACACGTTTGACAAAACTACCATCAGCCTAGGTTGTTGGAAAGGTTGGCTCCGTTTAATTCTAATTTTACAATAAAAAACAAAAGACGAGCGAAGAATGATAAAAATTTCAGAGACGTCGAAGAAAAACATTCCATTTCAAAAGAAATTTTGTCTTCTTTCCCCGATTTGCGTCATGGAGCGGGTAATGGTTAAAACGAGAAAAACGGGGAGTTCTACGTATTTTTGGAAGTATGTTCACGTTTTCGCCGCTGTAACTTGGTACACATCAGATTTACAAAAAAAAAAAAAGTGTTTGTACAAAAAATGTAGGGAATTCAGTATTCGTCAAAGTTTTATGGGACATTTTTATAGTAGGATAAACCGGGATTTATTTTGAAAAAACAATAATTTCTTTGTACCTTTAACCCAAGATGGCGGACCGCGTCGACGCTACTGTAGGTCGAAAACATGAAGTTTTCATCGGGGTTCTGAACTAAATAACTCATTTCTATCCCGCCTTTTGTAGAACAACAACCCTTATTGACTGGACTATCTTGTATTTCTGGAATTTTAATTTTGAATTTCACGCTAAAGTGTGTCGAATGTTTAACTATTCTTTTTTTTAACTGCGGCTGAATGGAACATAAAACCAACTCTGTATGAAAAATGTTTTTATTGTATTTTTAAATGCGCTAGTAAACTTCAAATGAGAAGAAAAAATTTAATTTTCTCATCTACTAAACTGTCCACTTTATACAGAAAATAATCCCCGGAGATGAAAATCAGGAACAACTTATGTTCGACATTAGAAATATACTCTTGAATATCAGCACCTCTTGCTAAAAATACAGATTAGATAAAATACTCAGTTTACTAAATAACTTGCAGCAGACAGAAAATCGAATTCAATGGCAATTTGTTAGTGACTTTAGCCAATCATAAACAATTCACTACAAAGATAAGTTACTGATATTCAACCATGCCTGTCTGTACCGTGAAGGTTTCCCAAATGGTTCATGTTTGGTTGATTCAAAAAGGCTTTCTATTTAAATCGATAACAACGTTTTCGTTTGTGAAAAATTTTATTCTATTTTTTATTTATAAAATGCGGGATATTTATACAAGTTTTAATACTAGAAATCTGCAAAATCAACAATTTAACAAATTCAATTTACAAGAGATTCCTTGTGTGAAATTTGAGCTTGCGAATTACATAATTTGTCTGGAGGTGTTGCAGATGCAACAAAGTGCGTGGAAATGACCTTCTTAAATTGAACCTTTGTGTTTTAATTTGATGAAAACTTATTGAATTATTTATTATGATTTATGCTTAATTTATTTATTTATTTATTTTGCTAAATGCTACAATGGTCCGAGGACACAATACTTAAATTAATGCTAAAGTACAGAAAAATTATTTACGTTTTGCTTAATTGAGACTTATTAATATTAAAATCTATCGAATGGAAATTCAAATTAAAAGTACAGCACATTCTAGTCATAGGCTCAAAGTGTCCATAGATGGTGCGAAAGGAACACAAATAAATAAAGTCATTAGATCGCAAATGTCGAGATCGTGAATTGAAATTAATTTTCTCAAGCATCAAAGACATGTCGATGTCACCCTGCACAAGGTGGAATACAAAGCTTATATCACAAATTTTTCTACCAGTGTCAAGAGTAGGAAGGTGTGATAGGAGTGATTTTTGTAAGAGGGAGACCAAACAGGACTGGCATATACCAAAATGGATCTAACAAAAGTGGTAAAAAGAGCTTTGTTAATATAGATATCATCTAATTCTTTTGTCTAGCGCTGTACAAAGCCTGACATTGAGTTTGTCCTATTAACGATGCGAATGTGAATGTTAAAAGTGAGTTTCGAGTCAAACAATATCCCCAAGTCACATATTTTATCAACTTTCAAAAGTAATAACCCATAGAATAGACAACATTTTAAGGGACTCGTTTACGAGAGAAAATAGTTGTCCTACATTTATAAACGTTTAAAATGAGGGAACTCTTTTCACACAAGTCAGTCTATCCAGGTCATCCTGTAATTTGAGACAGTCACAAAGCGAGTCGATAGATTTATATAGTTTTAGATAATTTGTGTATATTAGCAAATCAGATTTGGTAACTGCTTAAACAATAACGTTGAGCTTACTTCAAAATTCAAAAAAGAAATTTTGTTAGCTAGTAATACTTAAAAGAAATTCGAATTAAAAAGAGAATCGAATCAAGAATCAATATTTCAAAAAAGTGCGTAAGAAGCGCTTTTTAGTGACGTTTGAGAAAATTTAATTCTCTCGAAAAAGAAATGTACTTTTGCAACTTCCTAATTAATAATCTTTTCTTTTGATTTTACATATCCCGTGGGAAACTATGGAGTGAACGTATAGATTTCTCAGCTGCAAAATTTCATTACACATATTTTTAGTATGGGTATCATTCCAAAACAAACAAAAAAATTGATCTAAATGTTTCAAAATCTGTACGGCCATGTTGTTATGAAATTAATGCATGCTGTATACCAAGTTTTTTTCGACTCTATATTACATCAATAAATGCCACTTAAAGGGTACTAAATTTTTTTTCTTTTGCCTATCAAAAAATTAAAAGCACGTTTTCCAGGATATTCAAGGATAAAGATAAAATTCTTATTATTGATGTCATTTTCGCACATATTTTTAAGATGCTATTTTTCTTAGCTTAAAATTCTAGTAAACCATATTTCACTGCTCTAGTATGAGTTTTTAGACCAGAACAACATTTTTTTGAAATTTTAAAAATGCAATAACTCGCGAAATACGCCTTTCATATAAAGGAAAATGTTTTTAACTTGCATTCTTGTTTTCACAAGCCATCTCAGTTTGTAAAATTTCACAAAAAAATTGGTTATGGTCATGCCAGGCTTTATGTGATTTTGGATTGATTTTTATGGAATGACTTTATAACGATTACGTGTGAGACGACAAACAGTAACGGCTCGTTCTGTGCGTTGAAAAATAAGTGACATGAGCAAAATATATTAAACTTCTAAAATTATAGTAATCAGTGCTTGTTTGGTTAAAGAAATCACCACCGGAACCGTGGGCTATTAATTTTAAATTTTTGATTACATAAGTGAGTGTCAAAGCGTTGGACGAAAAAAAAATTTAGGTGTACTCTTCCATTGAACCATTGTGTCGTTTGGTAATAATTTTAGTACTGGCTTTTTTAAACTCAAGAGAGTTTTATCATTATGTATGAGAACTGTAAAAATGTGCAAATATCAATAAATTTAATTTTTTTATGCAGCTATTCTAAAAGATTTTCAGGTTTAAAAATGTTCTTCAAATCAAGTTTAAAAACTTCAAAATACTTTACGAACAGAGCTGGGCAATTCTTAAATAAAAAAAGAATTAAGTACTACTTAAAGTAGTTTTTCGTCATTACTCAATACTTTTGAAATGCCCTAGTTACTACTTAAACATAAGAACTTCTTCTATTTACTTGTACTTAAGACTTAGTTTTGTACTGAAGCACCAAGCTTTTTACTTGAGTATTTCTGAGTCTATTAAGTACCTGCAAATATCTAATTCTTCGTAGAAAAGCAAACTCAATCTCTAACGTAACTTTTTTTTTGTTGAGTTTTAAAGCACGCAAAAAACTGTCAAAGCATATACCGCATTCACGCGTCAAGGCAGAACCTTAGATAAACTAACCCATGCAAAAAAAGACTGAGCAAGTAGAAAAAAAAACAGTAACGTCTCGCTCTAATATAAAATCGACGATGTTTCGACTTGATGACATAACCACGAGTAAGCAAGCAATATCTCGCTCAAATATTAAATCAACAATGCCTCGACCTGATGTAGTAAAGGCCTCAATTTTTATGCCTTATCGGAGGCGACAATGGGTGCTTGGGCGGACCTCTAATAGTTTTTATGAGTGTATCAATAAGAGGTCAATGTTTTGCTCTACGTGTAGCGCCGAAAACTATAAAAAACTGTAAATAGTAGCCAATGGTTACTATACATATTATAGTTTTCAAAAGGCATTTATTTATTAATATCTATTAACTGAACTTTGTAAACTTCATTATATTACTGCCAACGTACAAACAAGTACTTTAAAGAGTACTTCAAAAATTACTCAGTGCTTTTAGTACTTAGTTACAAGTACTTTTCATACATGTGGTACTTGTGCTTACGCTGAATTACTCATGCCTTCGGTACTTGTACTTAAGTACTTTTTCGTTAGTACTTGCCCAGCTCTGTTTACGAACTAGTCCTTTGCAAGAAGATAAGATATTTTGCATCAAGATTCTTTCTAAGCACCCACTCGATGATTTGTTAAACTGTGAAGTTGAGGTGCCCAGACTCGCAGGTCATCATAATGTTTTGAAAATGGTCCTCGGTGAACCTACTACTTAGACTATATGTTTTAGAAACTTGAATTCGAAGAAACTCTTCTCAACACAGACTATATGTATGGGTACACGACAAGTTAAGTGAACTTACAGTAAACATGATATTTAACAGAAACTGTGTAGGTAACTATGCGCAATTGCGGCATGATTGTAATAACTTTTTCCGCTTCTCACCGCACGTTCAGCTTTGATCCTTATTAGTATCATTCTCTAATACACCGTCTCCAGATCATACTCTTCAAAGATACTCAGCATCAATCTCTACCATTTCTCAACAAAAATAACGATTTCTTCACGCAAGATGCTAAAATGTATTATACGTATATGGCAGTATGTGCAAATTAATTTTATCTTAAGGTAAGCAGATCCCCAAAGTATCTGGACTAATATCGTATCTCAAAAATATCTAAAATTATTTGTTATATCTTTTACAAAGAATTGGCACTACATTTGCAAAAAAAAAACATTTAAGTACTCTAATTTTTTGAAGTATAATATTTTCTTGTTTACATAATGTTTCTAGGTATCATGCACTTGTATATAAAATATAAAAGCAAAAACAAAAAACAATATCCATCTACCATATGGTATAATAATAAAAAAGGTCACATTTTTATTACGTTCTATCGAAATTAATAATAATGGTTACATAATAACTTATGGCTTCGAATTATGTGACAAAACAATATATTTAATATTTTTAAAGAACTGAAATAAAATTATTTTGTACTAATTTTTGCTTTATTGCATAATTCTTTTTTTGTCAATCTGAAATATATAAAATAAGTAAAAAACGTGTTTTCAAACAAAACTGAGGCCAAGCCGCATGAAAAAGTAGAAAATAAACTTTTCTTCACATACAGAGGTGGACTCAGATTTTATTCGCTGACAATCACCGATATATTTCAGTATGATCAATCAGAGGTAATAAGTGATTTGATTCATGAAGAGAAAGAATATTCAAGAGAAATGTCCGAATCAAAAAATCTGAGTCCACCTTTGCGTGTGAAGAAAAGTTTATTTTCTACTTTTACATGCGGCTTGGCCTCAGTATTGTTTGAAAACTGGTTTTTTACTTACTTTATTTTCTGCCTTTTTCACGTTAACTAAATTGTTCTAATATGAATTTAACCGAACTTAATTATATTTTTACTTAATTCTAATTTAATTTTAGTTTCTTACTTTATTTTTAATTTTCCGTTTTCCTTTTAACTTTCCGTTTTCCTTTAATTTTTCTTATATTTATCCTTATATTTCTTTCTCTCTTCTTTATTTTGAGTCAATTTTTGAATATTCGCAGTGAAATTTTTTTTGCGTCCATACGACTCGAGAGTTTCCAATCGACTGACCGTACTTCGAACACAATCCCAACAGTTTCGATAATTCGGACTACGGTTTACCGAGGTTTCGAAAAATTTGGAATTTTGAAGGCAGTTATGATGAGATGATTGGAAGTCAGCACCGTGGTTGCCTGGAAGTTTTTGTTCAGCTTATCATTACCGACATTTTCAGTCATGTTTGGTGCCGTTCCGAAAACAAAAATTTTTTGAGTATCAAATCGTTGAAGTACTGCAACGGTTTTCTGAAATTCAAATTATGTTTTTAACAGCGCTTTTTAGCTGTCTTCTAACTTGATCCCATATAACATGAATTTTCCCGATTTTCCATGTTTTCCACAGACTTTCCCTATTACTATGAAATTTTTTTAAAAATTTACATGAATTTTCCTGGATTTTTAATGCAAGTTTTCATGATTGTTGAAGAGAAAGTATTGATGCCAGTAGGATTCCACATAGCTTATAAAACTTTTTTGTAGGAAAATTTTCCGGAAAAGTCGGAAAATTCCGGAAACTTTCGGAAAATTTTCCAGAAAAATTGGAAAATTCTGCATTTTTCCTGAAACAGATTTATCATTAATCATATCGATGAAAATTTTTCAGATGATTTTCCCGCTTTTCCGGGTTTTCCATGGAGTTTTCCAAAAAAGCAACTTTATGCAAATCATTTCGCTCTACAACTTTGTCTTAGGTTGCAAAACGCTCAAATGCTTCCTTGGTCGGAAAAACTCCAGAAAAGCGTTTTACATGAATTTTCCTCGATTTTTTCTGCAAGTTTTCACCATTGTCGGATAGAAAGTAATAATGCCAGTTGATAGGGAATTTAATCCTGCATAATTTAGAAAACTTTTTTATCGGAAAATTTTCCGGAAAAGTTGGAAAATTCCGGAAATTTTTTTCGGAAAAATCTGAAAACTCTGCATTTTTCCTGAAACGGATTTATCACTAATCAAATTTGTACCAAATTTTTAAATGTTTTTCCCGATTTTGCGAGTTTTCCAATGAAATTTGCGGTTCAAATTTTGACAGATTCAATTGTCACGCGACGTGAACTGTGTGCCAAATTTCAGCTCGCTGTGATGACGAAAAGTGGGTCTACGAGAGTGTCGAAAATAGTAAAGAAGAAATATATAAATAAATATACAGACAGACTAATTCGTGTACGAGTTAAAGGGATGGGTTGGCCTCAAAAATACAAGAGCTTTTGATATAATATAGTGTCGTTTAAAAAGTTAATAAATACAATAATAGAAAATGCTCTAATTCAAAAGTGCAACATTTGAATAAAAGCTTATTTTTTTTTAATTAAAAAAAAATAATAATAATATGGGTTTTGTTTAATTAAAATCATATAGTTAAAAAAATATATATATAGTACACATTGAAGCAAATATTTCTTTCAACTATTTTCAAAAATTAAATATTCTAATGTCTCATTAAGAAATATTTATTTATAATTCAATATTAATTTGTTTGAAGAAAATATTCCTTTTGTTAAAAAAACATAATATTTTAAAGAAACATATAATTTTCTTAATTCAAATGCGTATAATTTTGAAACAAAAACTAGTATTGTGATTTTATATACATACACAAATCAAGTATGGATATTTTCAAACCAATAAAATTTAGTATGGGCGCAAAAGAAGCCTATAGATTTTTGAATTAATGCATATTTTAGTGGATTTGACCTACGTTTTTCTCTGAGTGTATTGGTAATGTTGCCAACCTGAATTAAATATTCTCGGCAATTTTGGGAACAAAATTGGTATAAAAGTAAAATATACTTACTATCAAAATAAGAAATATAGGAAGAAGCCTATAGAACATTCGATTAAATTAAACAAAGTCCTTGTGAGACAAAGAAAGGATAACAAATTTTTCTTTAACCTGTAATTGGACTTCGAATTTATCTAAGCTTTAAACTACCGAGTGAAATAATATATGAATATGTAAATAATATATTCACACATCATATAATTTTTTTATAGTGCTGCTTCAAACATTTATGTGCATAGATGAGATTCGAACCAATGAATGAAACCGCACGCTATGTATGCATATACCTATTATATTAACAACCAGAACTAGACCATTGACCAATCATAGTAAGCGCAATTACAGCCTACAACAATTTTGTTACCTCAAGGACAGAACTCGATATATCGAACCATTGAAAGCCGCATTTGTCCTTTCATAGAGCTTAATACCTAGTAACTAACAAAGACAAATTTGACTCATTAAGTATAGAAATCCTAAATAAACAGAAATTATCCTTCACTCGCTTTCAATGGTTCTCAATCCTTTAGAAGGGACACGCTTACAGCTAACAAACTGAAAATATATATATATAGTCAAACTGCGAATGCATTAATTTTCCCAAAGCCTCCAGTTGTTATTTACAATATACGCCCGATTCAGGGCTGATATCATTCACATTCATCCCTTTCCCAGTGTTGTTACTGCTGCTGTAACATTCGAAAAAAAAAAACACCCAAAGCGGGACTATTCGTTCAGTTTGTATCTCTTATCAATTTGCATTGGAGATTTATTCATTTGTGTAGTTTCTATTGTTGTTTTATTAATGAGCGTGCATGTAAATCCTGATATGTTCTCGTATCCTGGCTGGCTGTACTGTACGCCCACCGACAATCCCAAGGTTTCGGCAGGGTGCCTTGCTATTTGGGGTACACGCGTTGTGTCAGTTTTTGAAACTCGGTCTGTCTACAAAGAACGCAATCTCCTCACTTGGTGCAGATCCTGATGGTGTAGTGCCTATTCGGAGAAGGCTGGGCGAATCCCTTTGATTTATTTCTGCGGTTTGTGTTTGGAATTTGTTTCTGCTTTTGTTGTTGTAGTATTGTTTTTTTTTTTACTTTTGTTCACCCTGTGTATGTATGTTTTTCCACACAATTTCGTCTTTTGCATTTTTCACACGTACTACTGTGTGCGGTTATTTTCCGATGCTTGTGCTTTTGGTAATTTCGGTCTTTTTTTTAAACGCCCAACACAATCAACTTTTCTCTGTTTTTTTTTTGTAGAAAAAAATTAAACGAAATTTAGCTTGTATAGGGTGATGTCTGTATTTTACAATTATTATCGAAACTGTTCCCAAGAGCTTTCATTTTTCCTTAAACCGAGATTTTCTACAATTTATGGGCCTCGTCTCCTTGTTGTGAATGTTGGTCTTCTAATATCTTTTGAAACAGTGTGTCTTGAAAGCTTAATTCTTGTGTCTTCTCTACATAAAAATATCTGATTCCGAAAATAATAATAAAGTAAAATTTTCCTGATATGGAATTTGGAATTGAATTTAAAATCCAAAAAACAAAACATTATTGATTTGAATTACAGTTCTTAATCATTCTAATATCTTCAATAGTAAGTTCAGTCTTTTGAATGTTGTGTGCATGGTTAAAAATCTGGGTTTAATTTTACGAGAATTTGATTTGTATATAGTTACAATAAAAAAAAGGTTACATATAAACTTTCCTAGAAATTTCAAATAATAAAAGTCTAGCAAGTCTTAGTTTCTAAACAAAACGAATTTCTTAATTCGAAACTATTTTTTTAAACCTTTTGAGCATTAACAGCATTAACAGACAGCTGCAGTTTAAAACTAAAACACATTTATTATTTTATATATAAAACTGAAAAAGGTTTTTTATGAAAGAAATCAATACATATAAGTATGAATAGTGAATTTGCTGGTAAGTTTTAGATTTATACTGCCTTTTAAGTTTTGGAATAAAACTGCACTGCTTAATACGTTTTTCGTTAGAACAGTTAATTTGAAGTGATTATAAATACATTAAAATCAAAAAATAAAATTAATAATTACAGGCACAATATCAAGTATTGTTTAATATTTTTTATTCAGGTTTCCTGTTGTTTATATGTATAAATACAGGGTGGGCCAAAAGTCACCATGGGGTTTAAAAATAACTAACTTTTTCGTTTGTACATTGCTCCACACCCTGTTGACCGTTTCTCTTCATTCCTTTTTTACATGATAGACAACTGTCTGTTCTTCATAGGTAAGCATGTTTCCCCACCCCACCTTACCCCTCCTTTTTTTCATCCTACCATATGTTACCCATGGTGACTTTTGGCCCCCATGGTGACTTTTGGCCCACCCTGTAAATGAAAGTACATAGTTTAAAGTCAGTGCCCAACTTGTGGTATGTTATTAGTATTAGTGAAGAAAATAATAAAATTAAGACACACAATCACAGTTTTGTTTGTTACTTAAAAAGCGGTTTCATATTAATTTCACAGTATAATCTTTTAACTAAATATGTATATATATATATATATAGGTTTTTTTTTTTAGATTTTTCATATATTTTAATAGGCTAATTAAATAACTAACATAAAACGCACGAACGTTTTCTCATATATTTATATGATTTTAAGCAAAGTTTTACTGGGTGGCTAAGTTAATTTCACCCACTGGACTATTCCATAGCAAATCGACCAAAAATCACAGATAGTGTGACATGACTATTAACAATTTTGTTAAAATTTTATATACTTACTTGCAGTGTTTGTGAATGCAAAAAAAAAATGGATTGAAAATTGTCCCTGTACAATGCTTATTTCATGAGTTATGGAATTTTCAAAATTTCACAAAAATGCTGTCGGTGTTGTGACTCAGGTACCTATCGTCCCGAATCACGACCATATAGTCAATACATCAATATATGGTCCTATACAATATATTGATGTATTGAAAACTCGACCCTGAAAACGAAAAGTCATACAAATTTAAATTTTCATTTAAATTTTTTTTTTGTCGTATTCAAAAATTTCAAATGCATTTAAAAATGCATTTGCATGTCGTAACAAAATGCAATTTAGCATAAATTGCATTTCGTTATCAGTAATGCACTCCACTCACACGGTATACCTACCTACATGCCGTGTAATCGGATATGATTTTTCGTCGTGCAAATTAAATGCACATAATATAATTCGCATATTCTCACGTACGATCTTTCATCGTCGTGAGAAAGCAAAAGAAAAAAGAAAAAGAGCTTTTGAAGCGATCGTGGGTACCTGGGGCTATCAAGCCCGATCCTCGCGGAGTTCGTTCTTTAATCCCGTCGTGTTGAAAGCGTTTTTCAAAAATCCGTTCTAACTTATTAATTGAGTGAAAAGCAAATCTTATTAAATGAATTGTATTGAGTTATCTTCGAATAAAACCATTATTCTGTGAAAAGAAAATATAATTAAATAGCTTTGAAAAGAAAATATAATTAAATAATTTGTATTGAGTTAATCATCGAAGCAATTTGAGTGCAGAGAAAAGTGGAATGACAAAAATAATAATATTAAAAAAATAGAAAAAAGAATAATAAAGTGTTTCGGTTTTACTTTTCCCCTTTCCTCGATATCGGCGACTGCTCTCTCCTTCGGAGCACGGAGCGGAACCAGGATACAACATCGGGATCTTCTTTGAAACTTCACACATTTTTTCTATTAATGATATGCATAGGAAAAGTGAAAAAAATGCAAAAAGGGTTACATTTTGGGTACACAGTGTCATAGATCATTTTAAAGGAAAGCTTTTGGGCTCTTAAAATCCAATATTAAAGCTTAGTGTTGATTACGGATTTTTTTTTATAAAAATAGTAGTTCAGAAAACCGAGTTAAAATTCCGAAATTTTCATTTTGTTGAGCCATAACTTTAAAATGAAGAGGGTGAGTACAAAAATTTATTATCTTTGTAAAGGTCCAACTATTATTAATCTTACAAATATTAACCCATCACCATAGGTTGTTATGTTCAGAAGTTACAGGGTGATATATTAAAACATGCACAAATGCCTTAAAGTACCGTTATCTCAGAAACCGTTAGAATTTCTTCCACCACTAATACTTGTTTGTCTAAGTATGACCTATCCATAGCCTACAGGTGCAAGACCAAATACTGGACACCCTGTATAAAAACATTGCTTTTTTTGTTTTGTAGGTAATTATAGATGTACTTTGGTGAAACTTTTCTTTCCTTTCCTTCCTTGAACCCCTCGAGATCCCAAGTTAAAATTTTAATATGTTTTAGTGGATAATATAAGGTAAAAAATAAAAAAATAAATTAATGAAATCAAAAGTACGCCTTCCATGATTCAAAGATAAAGGATAAAATCCTCATTCTTGATGTTCTTTTTCACATATATTCTTAAGATACTATTTTTTTAGATAATTCGAAATCCTATCTTTCACTGTCCTCGCATGAATAGAAAAATATATATGAATTAAAGAAGACCATGACAGCATTTTTGTGCGTAATACGCATTATATAGGAAAAATTCTCAATTCATATTTTGTTTTTCACAAACCCTCCAAGTATGTAAAATTTCAACAAAATTGGTGATGGTCATGTCACACATGTTGCCTATTTGATATGGAATGACC
This sequence comes from Dioctria rufipes, assembly GCA_963924295.1. NCBI lineage: Eukaryota > Metazoa > Arthropoda > Insecta > Diptera > Asilidae > Dioctria > Dioctria rufipes. Next base: position 81,997,203 of record OZ002740.1, on the reverse strand, counting down.
CAACTGTATACAAGCATTTTACTTATTATAAAAATCTTATCATTATTAAGAACACACTCATAAGTCTTGAGAAATTGCAATTCATCTAAAACAATTAAACAGAATCATTCCGTTCTTTTCAGGTGTATGTATATATTGCTTTTTACTTTTTAAGCTGAAAATTTTTCGTCTTTATTAGACTGAAATTCAATGGAAAAAAAAATATTTTTTTCCCCCAATGGATTTACAAAATACATTGAGGTGCAGAAAAAATATCGAACTTTTCGACCCAGCGATCATCAGTGTGGTTATCTCTGATCGCCTACCACAGAAGTTCGATGATGGAGGTCACACATATAAATACTTTTTACAAAAGCAAGTGTGAATTATATGGTAGCAAGATTTCTCATTGCAATTTTCAATTAGCTGATTATTCCCCTTGTTGCCGTATGGCACTCGGATAACCCTAGTAAAACTTTAAGCTGAAAATTTTTCGTCTCTATTAGACTGAAATTCATTGAAAAAAAAAGTATTTTTCCCCAATAAATTTACAAAATGCATTGAGATGCAGAAAATATATCGAACTTTTCGACCCAGCGAACAGAGAGTTCCCATCAGTGTAGTTATCTCTACGCCTATCACAGATGTTCGAAGTTTTTTCCACAAAACAGATTTTTAAATATACATCAGCATGAGGTGCAATTACGATAATTAATTAAAATTATTCAGATACATAAACTTCGGAACACCATAAATCACGAATAAAACTGAATGATGCAATACATGCCTATAAGGTCAAATAGAATATTTTTATCTAGGCTTGTTCGAGCTTGTTCAGTTTTAAACTGTAATGGTTAAAACTGAAGCGTCTGGTCTAAAATTTCAACATCGAAGACGTTTAATAATTATACTAAAAAACAAACCGTAATCGGAATTTTTAAACCTTTAAGCCCTATTCTGTTTACAAATTAAACAACAAAAGTTTGAAGTAAATATTAAGTGATTTCTGCATTGAAGTCAACACTTTATTATAAGTTTGGAGAAAAAGCGAAATCATAAAAGGTTTTAAGCAAAACTAAAAAAATTCATGCGACTTTTAGACATCTCCCTCTGTTTTTAAACTAAAACTGATTTCACTTAAGCTTTTTTAGACTTTACATAAATTTGGTTCCTAATCTGAAATTCATGAACATGGGAAAATCAAAATATTCCACAATTCAAATACACGAATTGTGGAATATTTTGATTTTCCCAAGTTAACAAAATATAAGGACTTCGACGATTTACGCAAATTGAAATCCAAAAGTGATCAGATTTGAATGTTCTTCATAATAAGTATCGAACTAATAAACGGCATATTTAGTTAGTTTTAGTTTTTATAAATAGTGTTCTATAAAATTGCATTGTGTGAAGTGACAAATTCTAGCTCATTTTAGAGTTTCCCAGTTATAGTACTAGTGATTTTCGAGCGAATTTCCTTATTTTTTAACATAAATATGTAATAACAAAAGTGTAAAATTAAAGATTGTATTAACATACATACATAGAGTGTTCGTGCATATTGTATAACCTTTAACGTAACACCGTACGCGTACATCAAACAAAGCAAAAAGTTGTTCTATAGTTACATACATAATAACAGTTTTTTTGACATCACCTCCAAAAAGGAAAGACTTTTGCTTACCTGTCTAGAACTCTTGCGGGAGACTACTAATGTGACTACCGCGTGAGTTAAAGTAAAATTTTCTGCAGTAAACTTCTTCTCTTTTTATTATAATGACAAAATTATTGCTATTGAATTCTAGGATAGGACAAAAAATATCATATTTTTGGATTTTAGATATAAAATTGATAAAACCAGATATAGTTTCCTAGCTACGTTACCATTAACTCCGAAATTGGATTTTGCTACTCTATGCAGTTACGCGATTATGATATTGCTAGTCTCGCGGTTATGCATATAACTTTTTTTAGTTGGTAGTCCAAACTTTACACTTCCCAATGATATACATACATACTTACCATTTACTTATAGGCTACTGGTAGAAATATATAATATTTTTAAATTCATGAAGAAAATTTTAATGCAATCCTAGATTTCTAAGGTATTCGCACAAACGATACCAAAATTGTATAGGAGTCTCCCCTGTAACAAATTTTTGCTTACATTTTTATAAGTAAGTGCAAAAAATAAAAAAAAAATAAAAAATAAAAATGTACTTTTCGACCCGGCGATCAGAGAGATCTCATCAGTATGGTTATCTCTGATCGCCTACCATAGAAGTTTAAAGATGGAGGTCACACCAATTGTCCATATAAATACTTTATAATACTTCTAATAGGCATCAGAATTAATTCCATTCTTTTTTGTACAAGTTGCAAATACTCCGTAGCATCAATTTCATTTAGTCGATCTGATTACAAAAAGCGCAAAACATAAATGCACTATTGCATGTATACTCAATATCGAACTTTGCTTAAGAATTTAGTAATGGGAAAAGAAATCCGATTTTTCTGTCTTTTCAGTACTATCTTACAAGCCCTGCATATTAGTTTGATCGCCAATAAAAATAACAATATTATGAATTACAATAATAAATAATTAGTTACAGTCTATATACGCCCAGTACGTACTTGATATTTTGATATAGTTAACCATATTGTACCTTTGAGAAACCATAAACGACTAGCCTCCAAATTCTTATTTATACAAGAGATACAATACTCAATGTGAGCGACTCTGCATAAAATTAAAGATTACAATTTTTAACTTGCATACAAGATACTATAGAAGATACTAAGCTACTATTGGAAAAAAGAGAGAACCTTCAGAAAACACAGCTTGTGACTTTTTGAAAGGGGTAAATGCTAAACAAAAGATCAGTTTTTATGTTATTTTTTAATCATACTGGAAAACACTGGCATTAATTTGAAGAAATTTCAAATTTGAAAAAAAAATTTATGGAGGATACTAATATACTTTTATTTATAAAGATACATGGATGGGAGATCGCAAGCAAGGAGACCGGGGCGCTCCATTGTGCTAAATTGCTAGAAAACCTTTTCACCAAAACCTTTCAGTCCTCTTAATGAAGCACATCAGGTCTTGGTGAGGTAAGATCCGTATCCAGCCGTCTTGGGGCAAAAGCTGGACAAGCACACAGAAAGTGTTCGGTTTCCTCAGACTCTCCTTCCAGGCAAAACAGAAACTCAGGGCTCTACACAACTTCCATCCTTGTCAGATCAGCGTGAAGTGAGATGTAGCCAGTGAATTAATATTGTTCCGGCTTTCTTCTGCCTTTCTTCTGATTTCCTGCATAATAATTATCTCTTTTTATAATTGCAACTTAATATGTAACTGAATGTAAAATTATTTCTAGTGCTGTATAATCATTTTTTCTAAACTTGTTTAAATCTGCAAATATTTCGAATTTGGTAATTCGATGTAACAAACACCCTGTGTTTAATCTAGTCATTTGCCCCACAACAAAATCTTTTGTTAAATCATTGCTGTAAATTTATCGATAGGCAGAAAAACGAATTGTAATCGTGAGATATTGAGCTCATCACAGTCAAGAACGTTCGCTTGGATTGTTAAGAACCGAAGCAGAAAAAATTCAGTAAAATCATTTAAATATCAAATTAAGAAATTCTTTTAATTTCTAAGTACCTTATACTTCCCCATTATTAACGAGGGAAATCAGTTTTTGTGTGCTACTAAATTCAATTGGTGAATATCACGAGCGGATATCATCAGAAATCAGACACAGCAGTAGATAATAGCGGTTTGTCAATATACATACATACAAATATTCTTACTATCTATATCGAAATGTTCACACTGTCGAAAGGATTTACTATCATAAATGAATATCTTAACGATTTTCATAATTGGAAGAGAACATATGGTACAAGGCTATTTCGAAACATCATGATCTTGCTACTCGGTTTGGATGTTCAAATTTTGGTGCTTTCTGAGTTCTGCCAACATATTAAAAAAAATAGCTCCCATATTTCCTTCCGATGCTTTTTTTTTCAAGAAAATCGATTAAATTAAAATTATAAAAATAAAAAACAAAACTCTGTTTTAAGGTGTTATGTTTGCGTAAACTAATTTCAACTATAAAAGTGGTTACTCGTAGCATCGCAAAGTTTCTTATACTGCATTTGATTGCGATTTGACCTTAATGATTCTAACTTCAGGAGCTGATAGAAGATGTTGAGCTATGAAAGAGAAAAATGCGTCTTTTAGGAGGAAGAGGGTGCTTAGGATTTTGGTATATATATTTCCCCTTAACATCCTGTAACACCCTTACTGTACACCCATAAAGGAATGATGCGAAATGATGACTAAATGTCTAAGCTTTCCAAGAAATACTTTACTCCTATTTTTTTTATAAACTTTACCCCGTTTTCTGCCAAATCGTTTTGATATTTAGCAGCGCTGATGATCGTAGCATTGTGTGTTCCGCTTAATGTTCCAAGTGACCATACAGCACCACTGAATTGTGAAAAGTGGTTAGTTATCTTGCCGCTCATTATTTAATGTAAATACATCTCGTAACAATATCCATACATATGTATAGGTATTCTTTTATTTGTAAGGAATAAAGATAGCTTGCGTCAGAAATGTGTCTGAGGAAGTATGCAGTTTTACAATATTTTGTCCCTCCCATCCACCGAAAACTGAACATTTGTCAGTGTTAGCAAAAAATCACTGAATTTTTTATCCCACTGAAAAAGACATTAAAAATTTCACCGGAACCAGTTGTATATTATTTTTGATACTTATAAAATATTAAATAATTTTGTTTTTTTTTTCGCAATTTAGTAACATGGTTATAGCTTACATTAACAGCAGCAGATATTACCATTTTTCTGAGTTTACCGTAGTTTTCTTAACTACTCAATATTTTAACAGAAAATTAACTTGAAATAATTATTGCTTCCCGTATTATAATTGTTTTAAATATATTGGAGTATTTAGTGAGGAATAGGGTATTTAACGAAGAAAAAATTCTATTAAGATTTGCATAAATAGTGAAAATTTAAATTTATACTCTGGAGCGTAAGCTATCTGTGCAAGCTAGAGCTTAAGCTATTTGTGCAGACTGGAGCTTATTTGTTTGCAGGCAAAATAAGCTAATATTCTTAAACGACCAAATAAGCTTCTGAAAAAAATTTTTCCATCTTTTACAGAAATTTTCCTATACCCCAGCATAGTATAAGTTAGCTAAATTATGCTCTCGAAGACTGTCAAAAAATAGCTTATTTGAGAAATCTTGAACGACAGAGAGCTTGACTGGGATTATAATATAAACAATTGCTTTATTTCTTATTTTCAATTCTAATTTTAAATTTTTCTACTTTATCACCCCCCCCCCCTCTCCTTCTTAGAGCAAATGTCTGGATCCGCCCTTGTCTACCTCTACAGTTTTGTCACTGAAAAAGGATTAATAGCCTATTAAAAAAGCTTACGGCTTAAAACGAAAGTTAAACCCAAAGTTTGATTAAATGACTCGCGGTTGGTTAAGTGCGAAATAAAACTCATGAAATATGCGTGTGCTTTCGACTCATTCGTGGGCCGTATACATATGCTTATACATAGGCTTGCCAATTTTACCTTTTCCGGAGATATTCAAATCCGTTAGCTGAAAATTTTAATAAATTCTGAACCACGAATAATTTTCGCATTCTGATAATTAAAACTGGATATAGTCATTACCGTCCCTTACGTCCACAACCTACCTATCCTAAAGCCCATATGATCATATTCATCAGAATTTCGGGTACAATTTGAAATTCTTGCATATATTTAACACTTTGTGTAGAGATATACATATGTATGTGTAGCGTTTGAGGTATGGCTCGGCAGCCTTCGTTCTGTTTATTTTTATTTCGGCTTTCAATTTATACCCCCAGTAGAGCATAGTAGCTACAATAAAGTTATATGTACATACACATATATGAAAGAATTTTCATTTAAACTTTAATCCTTTCATTCACTTCTGAATAAAGATTGTTCATAGATTTCCAGATATAATAAACCAGCACACACCAGTCACATCGTTACTAGATTCGAACTGTATTCAGTGAAATCGATATAAATAAGCAACATGAAAAGGTTTGATAATCGAGAAGAAATGCACGGAACTATGTCACATAATTGGCATCAGTGGTCAAAAGCGAATATCAAATTGGAAATTGTGGATGCTGGGACTAGCAACTTTAGAGAAAATCTTCATGAGATGAAAAACTCTGTAGGGACTATTGCAGGCGATTCAGTTTGGAAATGGAATCAAAACGAACTTGTGACCAAATCAAGAGCGTTCATAACGGAATACTTGGAAACATCATCAATTCATGGATTGATATACCTAGCCAGGGTTGGACTACACATTATTGAAAGGTAAGAGCAACAACATATTTTTAGTTAGACACACATGTATAATTCTAGTTTAGATTTGACATAAAAGTTTTGTTTTGTGTCGTGTTTAGGGCAGAACAAAAAATACACAAAAGAACGCCTCATACATTTTCATAGAAGATTTATAAATGAAGCGAACAGTACAAGTTGTTCGCTTTAATCGACAGAACAATTTGTTCTCTTCAGTATATGCGAGTTCTATGACACATGTCGTTTCAACTTTCTACCAAGCCCATATTTATTCTTCCCAAGAAATTTGTTTCATTTTTATTTCATATTACTATTTTATAGTCCAGTTGGAAATTTTGCTCCAGCTAGCTGAATGTAAAGGAGTTGAAATATGTATGATTAAGGTTTTTTTATAATTTTTTTAAAAATTATCCTGTATTTTGAAATTAGGGTGTACAATAGACACTGTATGTACGTACATATAGAACCCGTTGAAAACATCAGATATTTATACAGAATTTAAGAATCTCAAAACGTTCAATTTTACATTACCTATGACACGCTAAGCACAACATACAGAAGCGTTTGTAGTTTTCTTTACCTATTCAAGTATTGCAGCAAAAACCACCAAAAAATGCTTAAGGGTAGACAATTTTTGTTGGATATGCTAAAGAAAAGATGCAAAAAACGTGAAAGAATTCCATTATGGGCACGAAGTATATGACATTATTATAAAATGGTGTCTCTGGCATTGTATGCGATTTGAATACCTGGTTTTGAATTTTAATTTTTAATTTTGATTTTAAACAGGAATCGGCACGTTGTCGTTCTAAAATTACTAGAAGGAGCAAAGGGTTCTACATTCAATTATTTATCAATAACAATCCTAACTTTCATAGTTTGAAAGATACAGAGCTGTAACGTCGGGTGCGTGAATGCGACGGGTAGCCAGGAGTAGTTCAGGGTAAATTCCCACGACGTGTGAAGAATATTCAGAATGGTGGTAGTTTCAATTTAACAATAGCTTTATTGATCACTTATCTTTACTTTACAATATTCTTTACTATCTAATTCAATACTATTGCCATAATTCGTTACTAATATTACTAATATACTTGTACTTAAATCTGAAGAGGACGATTCGTTCGAATGCCTGTAGCCTGTCCCGGTACGTAGAACGTACGGATGTCGCAGGTGTAGTCAGAACGAAAGACAAAGTGAAATAACAAGTGCGTGTGAACGCTAATACTAGGACCAGTACGAATAACATACGAATGACGTAGATATAGCCAACACGAACGAAGAAGTGAGACAGGACATGTTTACGAATTATATGACAAGGCGCACGAATGCTATTACTATAGGGCCAATACGAATAAGGTACGAATACCGTAGATACAGCCAACATGGAAAAGAAGCAGCGGGAGAAGAAACACGTGCGAATACTATTACTAGGATCATTACGAATAACGTATGGATGCCCTATGTATGTATATAACGGGCTTTCCAATAAGAGGTGTTATTTTGATATTCAAAGAAAAATGCCATTTTTTGAGATAAATGATCGGATCTTTATTTCATTATAAAGAGGAAGGTATGCCGTTAATAATGGAAAATAACATCAGCCAAGTGACCACCACGACCACGCCTACATAACCGTATCCTTTTCATGAAATTTTCCATAACCAAATCGCAAATTGGCTGCCCTATGTCCTCGATAGCCTCACGAATTCCATCTTTGAGGTCTTGAATCGACGCTGGGCTGTTGGCGTTCTCTTTCACGTGGCCCAAAAAGAAGAAGTTGCAAGGTGTTAACTAACAAGATCTCGGTGGCCAATTGTGATCACCTCTTCGAGAGATAACACGGTCCGGAAACTTTTCCCGTAGAAGATCAATGGTTTCGTTGCTTGTATGGCACGTAGCGCCGTCTTTGAAAGTAAACGTTGTCCAGATCAATACCATCCAATTCCGGCAATAAAAAATCATTAATCATCTGTCGATAGCGCAATCCATTCACTGTAACTGTTGCTCCAGCCTCATTTTCGAAAAAGTAAGGTCCAAAGACCCCGCGGGACCATAAACCGCACCAAACAGCCACACGTTGAGGATAGAGAGGCTTTTCAACAATAACTCTTGGGTTTTCCGAGCCCCAAATGCGACAATTTTGCTTGTTGACGAAGCCATCGAGGTGGAAATGGGCCTCATCACTCAAGATGAGTTTTCGATGGAATTCCGGATCATTTTCATGCATTTCAAGGACCCAATCAGCAAAGACTCGACGTTGTTGATGATCGGCCGGCTTGAGTTCTTGTGTTAACTGAACTTTATAAGCCTTAAGACCCAAATCTTTATGCAAAATACGGTGTAATGACCTTTGTGGAATGCCTAATTCCAAAGAACGCCGAGGAATGGACGAACCTGGGGTTTCTTCAACACTTTCCGCTACAGCAGCAATATTCTCGGCTGTTCTTGAGCGACGTGCACGGGTTTTATTCTTCACATCACTAACTTGTCCCGACAGCTCGCATTTTTCTACCAATTTCTGTATTGCGGTCCAACAAGGTGCTTCACGACGACCCAAAAATGTTCGAGTTTTACGAACCGTCTCTGCCACATTTTCACCATATTTATAGTAAATTTTAATAATTTCAATGCGTTGTTGAATCGTGTATCGTTCCATTTTTATTAATGGCGTAGTTTCTACTTGTCAAATGTCAAAAAATGACAGCTCCAAAAGTGACATCTACCGAAATAGCGGGCTAATTCAAATAACACCTCTTATTGGAAAACCCTTTAAAACCCACACAGAAAAAGCTGGTCAGGAATATGTGCGAATACTATTACCAGGGCCAGTACGAATAACGTATGGATGCCGTAGGTATAGTCAACACGGAAGAGGATAAATACTGGGACTGGGGGAACGATGTGATAAATCGAGATGCTGGGAGGCAACTGACTTCTGCTGTAGTGCGATGCGTGTTTTTATATCTTCCCTCTTGCAAAGTTAACCTAATGTCAAGCTAAGAAGCAGTAGAGCAAAATTGGAAAATTTCTGGTGTGTTTTAGAATGAAACAAGTAATTTCATATACTTTCGTCTTTTGCATAAATGGGGGAAAAGAACTTGGCTATGCACTATTGTAGTGCAACTGAGACAACGAGTTAAAAACAAAAATCGAATGAACGTAGGATTACCCGAACGACAAAATCTTATTAAATCCATCAAAATCGTTTCAACCTATTCATAATAATGTACATCAGGTCACACTACCTCCTAACATAAAGATATATTTCGCTTTGGCCCAGATGCTGAAAGGAGATGTAAAGTTCCTCTCAAACAAAATTCTCATTTTTCCCGAAAATATCAGAGAATCCAGCATGAGTTCTCCCATTTAATATCTTCATAGCAAAACGAATGTAAACAGAAACACGTGCTGTTCAATTATTATAGGATTAGAGCAACAACATGTTTCCATTTACAGCAACAACATGTGACCAAAGATTATTAATTTTTCATGAAAACCGGTTTTCACAAAAGCGCGGGACCATTTTATGAGAGTAAAACGTGAAAACTCCGCTCCTTCTTATTTATTTATGTAAATGAAACATTTGTCATTCTGTTCCGTTGCATGCAATTTGCGCTTTCACATTTTTTATCTTTATTCATAAAAGTTTTAAAAAGAGTTTGATTTTTATCGATTTTGTTTGTTTCTTTCTTCCTTTTCTTGCCGTGTGCATTTTAAATTAAAAACACTCGGAAATCTCGCCTACTGCTTAAATTGTCATTAAGTTAACTTTTCCTTGGTGTACAGTCAAAGATAACCTAATAAGAAGATAGGACACAGCCGAACAAAATTGGAAGTTTTCATTGTTTTTTAGACAGAAATAAGTATATGTCATATATATCCGTCTTTTACACGAATAGGGGAAAGGAACTTGGCGATGCATTATTGTACTGCAACTCAGACAACGAGTTAAAAACAGAAATTGAGAACTAGGGATTACCCGAATGATAAAATCTTCTTGAATCTTCTTCATAAAAATGCACATCGGGTCACACCACGGCAATATTTTAAGAAGAAGATACATTTTGCTTGACCAAAGTGCTGAAGGGAGATGTAAAACTTTTGTCAAATAAAATTCTCGGAAAAATATTAGAGAATTCCACTTAATCTCATCAGAGCAAAAGCACTTGCGTTCAAATATCATAGGATTACTGCAACAACTTTGGAACCTACGCACTCAATATTTCAGAAAAATCTGTTTTCACAAAAGCGCGGGAACTTTTTATGAGGGTAAAATATGAAAACTCCGCCCTTTTCATTTATTTACGAAAATGAATTATTCGCCATTCTGTTTCTTGCATGTAATCTGCGCTTTCACATTTTTTGTCTTTATTCGTAAAACTTTTAAAGATAGTTTGATTTTTTTGTCATTTTTTTTCTCTTTTTCTTTCCTTTACAAGACGTGTACATTTTAAATGTAAAACAGTCGGAAATCTCACCTGTGTCCTATCTTGTTATTAGGTTATCTTTGGTACAGTCGTCTCTATTCTCTGCTTGGTGGCTGGTATCGGGCTGGTGGTGGCTGAACTTGTCTACTGGTCTGCTTCACTTTGCGGTAGATTGACTGTTCTTGCTGGTGTTTGTTCGCTTTCTCAAAATCGACAACTGATTTCATTGCCATCATGACGGCCTCCTTTTAATATGCGCGGCTTACTGTTTTGTCGTGTGTAACTTAAAAGCGCAATCATCTGAAAGATGTACGTTTTCTCTGCTGGTACTCTGTCGAGAAGCGTTTATTAAGGAATGAATTTGTGTGAATATTTTGTATGGTAGGGACTGGACGTGATTGGGATAGCGGGCGGTCATGTAACTTCGTTACATCTCCCCATCACTTCGAAAAAGAAATATGCTATATTTATATTTCTTTATACAAAGAACCATTCATAAATCATAAAAGAATTTGGCTAACATGATTAAACGACCTCCCTTTTTTCCAATAACTAGATAACACAAAAAACTATACTATTAATTCATTTCTCGATAAAAACAAAACAGATACCCTAAACTTACATTAGGCACGCGAATATTGGTGGGGAGGGGGTCACCTTACAAATTAAATTGAGCAAACAAAAAAACAAACGCCATAAGACGCTTAGTTTTGGCCCATACTGCAGTACTAGGTAAGGTTTCCGCATTCAGCGATGTGGATTATGCGTCATTATATATATTTCATGTGGATACAATTTTTGTGTCAAAAATAGTTCTTACGTCGGTGCCAACCATTGACGGGAAGTTGAAAATTGATTTTAATAAAACCTTTCGAATTTCTGTCGAGTATCTATGAATATAAAACTTTATAATTAATTTAAAAACATTTATTTCGACGAACCCACTTATTTATTTGTTGTTTATAATCCTCTCTAAGTTGGTAATTGGTGCTTATACCAAAAGAGAACGCTATATAGAAGTGAGCTCTGTTTCTGCAGAGTATTTCTATGGACGTAGTAAGTCCATATACATAAGAAGGCTGCAAATATTTTAGAATGTTAAGTGTTCGGACTAAGTTGGGGCTCTGATATGGTAGTGGGAGTCTGTTTCGTGGCTTGGGAAGTGTTTTTTGAGGGTTTTGGATCACTCAAAGTTGGGGTCCCAAACTCAAATTCTGAGAAAAAACCTATTCACATACATTACATGCATACAATAATATTCATTGAAATAAATTTTGATTTTTTTACCTGTTGCAATAAAAAATTTTTTTGTTGAATTAAACTATAAATAAAAAAATATAAAATAATAAATATATTTTTTCAAATAACTTAATTAATTAAATATTTTTTCTTCAAATTTAGGGGGTGGGTCATGACTCCACGACCACCTCCCCTCTGGATCCGCCACTGTGCTTTATGGTATTGCTATGTGGCAATAATTTCGTCCAAAGATTATTTCAAACTGAAACACAGAAGGTCTTCAATCCTTAAAATCCGGAAAGCATTTCTACTATAAAGATATTTCATGTCTTCCTCTCATTCCCGCCACTCTTGAGAACATTGTGCGCTATTTATATAGGATAGCATTTCAAAAATGCCGCTGAGAAATTTCCAGTTTTATGCACAATTTTTGCAATTATCTTAGTTTTTAGCAATACTGCAAGGCAAATTCAAAAAAGGAAAGATGCGCTCCACTCTCGCCCCAGATATATGATAGGAAGAAAAAGCGCTGATCCAATTTGCGCTGACTAAAAAATGCACACACGTTGCCCAGTTTTGAAGGATTTAAATGAAAAGTTTCATTGCACAACTTGCCGTCAACACTAATACAATCGCAAACTTTTCATTCATATCAAAATTAAAACTTTTCCATAAATTTTTCAGACCATCATCGTAGCTGTTTGACAGAATCCTGTCTACCGAATAAACACATACATACTATGAGAGCAGGCATTCGTACATACATAAAATGTATATCTGTTTAGGCAGAAAAAATAAGTTTGAAAAAATATTAAAACTTCCATATTCTGAACCATTCAGTTCTTATTAATGCTTGTTTGCTCTCCCCTTGATGCTGGGTACCTTAACTATCCCATAGCCAGAGATGTTCATCCCTCTGGAAAACTTCCCAGCAATTAGCGTACATTTAAAAATTATCAACTCTGTTACGGATGGGAATCCGACCGTAGTTTCTACAATGCAGAAAATAAAGAAGAATGCAGGCGCAATAATTATATATGTGCTTTCACATACATATGTCAGTTCACGCCTGCTTACCCTGCGGGTATATAATATACAGAGCTGTATCACAGCCTATCCTACTTATCCAGAAATTATTCGGACAAGCAACGTGACAAAATCAACAACGAGATAGCAAACATGCCGTCAGAGTATTTTCCACTTGCCGGATGCCGTGTTTAGAATTATCTCAAATAACTTTGCCTTTTAGATTTTTTTTTTTTTCATTTTTAGCTAATTACGGCCAATTTTTAGCTCATGTTAATTAGGACAGTGAAATCCTTTCGTTTATATTTGTTTGCCATAATAATTAAGAAATGTTGTCATGTCTACATGGTACGTATTGCTTTGATCTTGCTCATATGTTACTCTCTCGTATTTCAGAGCAGCTATTCTAGGGCAGCTCAATAGAATTAAGGTTTGCCAATTACTAATATGACTAGTTATAAATTAATAAAATTAAGCTAATTATATGCAAAGACTAATTTGGTTTCCGAGGCATTATTGGGACAACTGTAATCTAATTATTCCCAAATTTGTAATGGAAACTTTGTAAATATTGATGCAAAGAGAAAACAAACTAGCTAAACGTTTGAGTTGGACTCCCAAGTCCAAGTGCATACTTAACTAGGAAATGTGAGAGACTACGCGCAAGTAAACACATACTCATGGTTGAACAAATACTCAGCAAACATTGCGAAGGCAATACGAAGCGAAAAAATACCACAAAGTGCAACATAAATTTCGCTAGTGAATTCAAATGAGATATGAAAGCGAAGCCTCGAGCGGGAGCAAATGTTGACAGAACATTGTATTATAATGGTGTGTATCACTTCGAACTCACTTTGCCTGTAATTTTGTATCCAAAGTGAATATTGATCTACTAGGGTAGTGATAACTCCAGCAATTCGCAAATGAAATTATTTCTTAATCATTAGCGTTATTGCTCCATTACATTGGTGGAATCACTTCGACTTTTCTTTACTTCTCTTCCTATCTAATCCAGTCTCCGATAAATGTAGCCTTTCATTTTATCCTTTATATTAATTACATGTAATTTTAATTGCTCACCTTTTACAATTCACTGATAGAAACACAGACACGACATATTTCTTGTTCACACTGAAATGGAAACTCAGATGGGAAAAATGGAACCAAAAATCTTGAAACTGTAAAATTCTCGTTTCGTTTTTATATCGCTTCGATAACATAAATAATTTTTACCTCTGTCGCATTTAATGTTAAATTTTAATGTTAAGAGTAGGGGCGACTGGGTCTACAAGACCATGTGCACACCGCGACCATAGTTGATTTATTGTGCCTTCCCTAAGGTGGTTAAGCAAAGTCGAGTCTTTTGGTGAGCTCAATTATTGCTCTTGGGTTTAGATTGAAAATTTTATTTGGAGAGATAAGTGTTCCTCAAGCGATTTGCATCCTCAGACCTCCTAGCGCTGGGCACTCACAAATAATATGCATCGAGGTTTCATCTTCCTCTTCACACAGTGGACACAGTTCACTGTCGGATTTTCCTATCTTCTTCAGAAAATGACGGAAGGGTCAATGACCAGTGATTGTGTCAGTAAACAGTCTGAGCGACTGTCTGCTGAGTCCAATAAGTTAGCGCGACTGGAGAGAAGAGGGGTTGAAGAATTTCTTCGCCTGCCTCATATCGGGCGTGCTACGCCAAAGAAGATCCAGTTGCTTGTTTTCCTACTTAAGCAGTTCCCCCCTAAAGTGGCTTTTTGGTAGGCTGTGCCGGATAGGGACCAGTATACGGACATTTAGCTTCGGTTTTAGCCATTTCGTTCGCTTTTTAATTACCGTCCACTCCTTCGTGTTCAGGAACCCAAACCATGGTTACTTGGTTTACCCTAGACAGTAGTTTCAAGTAGCAGCTCCAAACTAGTTTCGACTCAAAGACTTGAGACGAACGAACTAGAAGTGCAGCTTGGCTGTCTGAACAACCTCCAACGTCTATAGCATAGACTCCACCTGAAAATGGAGGGTGACACACCAAGCAGAATGGCTAGTTCCACTTCGGGACCAACTACGCCTGCGCCTGTTTTGCCATCCTTCCGGGATCCGTCAGAATACCAGACTTGATCGTTAATGTTGACCTGTTCGAAGATATTGAGATGACCCACACTGGAGGAAGTGCGATCTCTTTACTTTTCCGTACGGAGCATATTAGCTGCTGCGTTCTTCTTAATAAAGAGGTAGAGTGGCTGTATACCAAGAATGGCTTCAAGTGCTCGTTGAGAACACAATACGAAGGCGCCATCGGCGCCAAAACATTCCATCCTTTGCACCTGGTTTTTCTGGTGGTTGCCTGCCATGTTTTAGGCCACCAGACGTTTGCCTCATATGAAGGTATAGGTCTGACTATGCCTTCGAAGATGCATGAGGTTGTTTTTCCTTAAACGCCTGTGGCATGAGCTGAATGCCCACATGGGTTTGTTAGTTAACATTTTAAGGTAAGTTTCCAGGTAAGCTTGCTATCTAGGATTACTCCTAGATATTTTGCTTCTTTGGAATATTCTATTGCAATTCCATTTAACTTAGGAGGTGGGATCTGAAGACTCCTTTTCCTAGTAAGGGGAACTAACACTGTCTTACCTGGGATTATTGATAGTCCTATGTGCTGGCACTATCTGGTAACGATGTTGAAGGCAGATTGCATTTGCTCGGATAAAGCTGATTCAAACTTTCATTTAACACAAATGAAAATATAATCAGCGTATCCTAGGGCCTTAAAGCCGGCCTCTTGGAGTAAATTTAATAGCTCATCCACAACGAAGAGCCATAGAAGTGGCGATACCGAGCTGAATATTCCACCAAGGAACGTTCTTTCCTTTTGATAGTGCTAATAGGCAGCTCTCTTCGTAAGCTCGAATAACCGTTGTTTGAAGTTGATCTGCTAGAAGATCGACTTCTTCGATCAATTTGATCCTTTTTGGAAGGCCTATTAGTTCCTCTTGGACCAGGGCCCTGTATGCTGCCCAGATTGTCCTTTTTGGGATTCTTATATGTTCCTTCCTTGTTTGTAGAGCCGCAATATTGAACATGATGTACCTATGGTCCGATGAGGAGGCTTAGCTTGAGACTTTCCAGTTCGTGACCAGTTCAACACCTTGCCTATTGGTGATTCTCAGGTCAAAGACTTCCTGTCTAATTGCATTAACGAATATGGGTTCAACTCCTCGGATGGCTATTTGTAGGCCTTTTGAGAGGACATAGTGTAGAACCTCCTTAGCACTGTCTTTGATATCGCTGCTACTCCAAGCTGTGTGATAAGCATTGGCATCGCAATCGATGATCAGCTTCAGATTATTTGAACGTCAGTGCTCCACAAGATCTTTAACCTCCTGTGTTGGTGGGAGTTCTTGATCTCCCAAAAAGTAGGCAGACGCTAGAACAATCTGCGCCTTGCCATTCTGAAGATTCTTGAATTCGATTGACACTGCAGTCAGATTCCTTGTGATAAATCTGTGCATGGGAACAGTATCCTTGCCGCACATAATTCCTGTACGGGGTCTGTCCCCATTGGAGTAGTAAAATGTATTGGTTTCCTTCCCGAAAAGGAGGCCACAGATTTTGCCGTTGTAGGCCAACTGTACTTGTATCAGGGCAATATCCTATCCAGATTTGAGGAACCTTTCGAAGAGAGCTGCAGAGGCACATTTTGCTCTCTGAAGGTTAATCTGAACAAATTTAATATTTGTAGCCTTAACATTATCCGAGTGGATCCAAGTGCGAAATTTTCCTCGAACTGAATGTTTTGGTCGGCTTAATATTTGCCGCAATGCGCATATGGAGTTTCATGACTCGTCCGTCGGAAGTCCTGTCCTGTTAATGTACGTACGCAATGATACCCCGGTCACAGGCATCATTTCATTGTGGAGTCTTCAAGGTTCTTCGGCCTGTCCTAGGACGTCGAAGAACGCTTGCCAATGCTACTGGGTCTTGGCTGTGGGCTCTTTAGCACCCCACGTACCATAACAATCCTGGTTCTGGCAGCCGATTGGGGCTTTGGAACAGACGCTTTGGTTGATGGAAGGTCATGTTTGCGGCTGATTTTACCGTCTTTATGGAGGTTTTTTTAAGGTGCAGGCTTTGTCGGTCCGCCGCTCCCTTCACCCTTTGTGTCCAAGAAGCTTACCTGAAGCATCAGGAGCTTTTGGTTTGACAGGAAGGGCATCCTCAGCTATCGACGCTTTGGTGGACGCCTTCTGCGATCGAAGGTGGATGTAGCTGGACAGGTAATTAATCCTGCCCTGAGTCTTTTCGATTCGCTCAACAGATGCACTATCAATGAAAGAAACCGGCTACACCATGGAGTTGGTTAAATCTCGGTAGATTACCTTCCATTTAGAGGTCCACAGTTCATTCTGTGCTGGAATTATACGCAGAATCTTCTCATTGGAGTCTCCTTCGCTCATTGAGAGGTACGCTGTATAGAACTTGTGGCGCGAGAGGTTTTCACCCCCCACCACCACAAGCTTAGCACTATCCCACGGATTAAGGCTACGTATGATGGCCATAATCTAGTAGGCGGTGGTCGCGTCTCCGCAGTTGAGAGAGAGCCAGCCTGAGCTTAACTTCCTTGTCTGCTTGCTCTTCTATATCCTCAACAACCCTCCTCTGAGTTGGTCCAAAGAGAGGAGCGCTGTTGGATATTCTTCAGCAACAATAGCAACCTTGATACTTGACTAAAGAGAGGGGTCCTTTTTGGTCCCTTTTTCAGATTTACCCGACCAGCTTTAGGTTTAAGTTCGTTTGCAGGCCAAGGTAGATTGGCTCTCGACAGCTGTGGCACCACATGCTCCTGTTTGCCGAGATCCTTCCTATCCAGATGTTGGGCCTCTATGCAGGCACGCTTACTACTAAAGCCTTCAGGAGATAATCCGTCAGAGTATTTACTTTCATGCTTGGTATTGTGCAGCTCTATTGTCGCTGAATTTTCGCTGTTGCAGACGTTCGCCAAATTGTTTGCTGGGTAGGCAAACCCATCTAGGGCACGGTCACCAAGCCAAAATATTCAATGTTATGTATGTCTGTAAAAATATGATCGAGACAATGCTATGTGTTAAATAGCTGAGCAGCATACCCAGGCTATGTACTGTAGCACACAAAATTAATGGAGGATAACGAAGTCAACTCCAATGATATTATACCTACTATTGCAGTAAAGTTCTAATTGCCATAAGACTTCCGATCAGTAATTTCAGTGTTTTTTAGCTCTGCGAAAAAAGATCAATCCCACTTCAAATTATGTTTCCATTTTCAAGTAAAGATTAGCCGTGAAATGCGCGCACTTCAAATATTGTGATAAGCGCGTGAAACTTTTCTTGTAATATAATTCCAATTAATTCCTTAAGCAGAGCATACACTGGCTGTCTACAAAGAAACCGAAATTTTGCTCTGGAAACGGTACCACTAGCGCCAATAAGGCGGTATCTTGTGGAATTTTATATGTTCACGTTTACACAATTTTTGAGATCTCTGGTTATTGGCTCAGCGGAATGGAATTCAGATTTATAATGGGCCTATTTACAGAGTCTTGTCCAATTAGATATTGTTTTAAAAGATCGGTAAGCTCGATGATGAGACCTGTCACCAGTGGCGGATCCAGCTAGGTGCCGTGGGGGGAGCGCGCCACCTGAATAAAAAAAAATAATTGCAGTAGATATTCTGAATTTTTCTACTGCATTTTTGTAAAAAACATAAAAATTTCTGGAAACGTTCAATTTGAAGCAGAGCTTATTCGTTTTAATTGAAAACAGCGAAAGTTTTCTTGAAGAGTCTTCGATATAAAGACGGCTCGTTATAATATTATCGGCGGTACAAACCAAATATTTAAAAAAACAAGTACATTTCGTATTTCGAAAAATTCAACGAAACTACAGAACGGCAAACAAATCATTGTATATTGTTGTATTGAGTTATTAAATATAAAGCAAGGCATTTATTTTGGAAACAAATGTTTTGTTATTTTCTAAAATGCAATAGTAGAATATTTAGCTAAAACGTTAAATAAAAAAAATTATCTAATTGCTGATTGAGAAATTCTCAATCAGTATCTTAGAGAAATAGATTGGTCGATTTGTTTTTCTTCGAGGGATGTTGATGAATGCACATTACATATATTTAGTCTTGGCATGCGTGAATACATTCCTTATTCTTGCAGCAGGTCTCAAAAACAGTATAATAGATCTTGATTTAACGATAAGTTCAACCAAGTAATAAAAGCGAAAGAGTCTGCTTTCTGCGCCTATCAACTGCATCCATGTCCAGAACTGAAAAAAGTCTAGAAGACCACACGGAACACCTGTAAGTCCGTTATCGAGAGAGAGAAAATATGTTTTACCAGAGTGTGAGACAAGGAATCTTGGCAAACGGCAAAGGCAACAGAGGTTTCTGGTCTATGGTAAAACATCAGGAACAACTTCAGCAGTTCTTCTATACCTTCATTACTTATTAATGGTGAAGTGGTTGTTGACTACCTGGATCAAGCTAATATTTCCTCGCTTCAAATTCTGTATATAAGGGCCCATACACTTCCGTAAGAGAGATGTGCTGAAGGTGCTTAAGGGAATCAACGTCTCCAAACCATAGGTCCTGATGGTGTCTCAACCCTGTTAATTAAAAGCTGTGCCTCATCCTTGTTCAATTATCGCCATTATGGCTTTCGAACTGGACGCTCGTCTGAAGACTTGCTGACTTTTCTTACGGAACATTCGAACCGTAGTCTTTACAATTTTGGTGATTACAAAATCTTTGATCTAGATATTTAAAAGGTCTCTGATAGAGTCGAATTTCCAGCCCTTTTAGTTAAACTTAAAGCACTTGGTCTCTCCCCTCCTCTTCTATTATGTAATGAACATTTTTTACCTGATCGTATAATACAGGTTGTACTAGATTGTACTAGTTTTACTTGTAATAGTAGCCTTGATTTCACTTACTCCTTTGACACTCTTGGGGACTCCAGAGATTATGCCACATCAGTCAAACGAGATTGCCTGATCAGATCATTAAATAGCGACCTTGATAATATCATATTTTATCGTTGAAAGTAACCTTGATAATCTTATGGACAGCAGACGGAATGCCAAATCTGTAAAACGAGATTGCAAGATTAGATCAATGATTAACGACCTTTATAGTATCCTCGCTCATATCCTGTCTCATCATTTTGAAGCAAGATCATAACTTTACACTCCCATTTCTTTTGATGGAGCACTGACTTACGATACACCATCATTATCCATTCTTGGCATTAAAGGTTAAGCTGGACAGATCACATCTTCTCTACTGCCAAAGAAGCATCGAAATGTCTTGGATCTGAAAAGGTGTAAGAAATATTTCATCTCATCGAATCTAGCGTTATTCCATAAGTCCTACACCAGACCTAGAATTTAATACAATTTCCATATCTGGGCCGGGGCTGGTCGTACAGTCCTACCTTCATTGGATATTGCCCAGAAGAGAGCCTTCAAGCTCACTGGCGATAGGTCAATAACTTGAAATGTCGACTTACTCGAACACCGCCGCAATGACGGATGTCTTTCACTCCTTTATCGCTGGTCCATGTTTCGATGCAATATCTAAACTGATCCCTTGTAGGATAATTCCTGCACGAATACTCGCACTGCAAATCGCGCACATCTTTATACACATAAAATTACCTTCCGCCGTACAGTAAAATTCCGTGATGCTTTTTTATCCCTAACTGTGTGAATGTGGAACAGTCTACCATTTTCTGTCTTTACCTCAACATACAATATGCGACAGTTTAAGGGTGACATATATCAGCACCTCTGCCGCTCTCCTCACATTCCCTAATTCCTTTCCGTATCGCCTTCATGCTGTGCTTAGCATCACCTGAACTTGCCTTAATAATATAAAGAAGAAAACCAAACTTTCTGGATTTTAGTAGAGTATATTGCAAAGTTACAATTTATGATGAATGTCAATTTGAACAAACTGTGTTTCCCATTTTTACTAACTAAAACGGATGATTTGGAAGTTTTACACTTCCATTATTTACAAACCAAAACAAAACAAATAATTTAACGCCTCGTTTGACTTTTGCGAGTGGCAAAAGTTGAACGTTAAACAACTTTCTTCGTTCCGAGTGGTAGCCACTTACTTATCTGTTCGACAGGTATCTTTTAAATGATAGATTTTGTGCATTTGACATTTTCGAGTGGTAGCGAGTGTCTTCCAACGTTTGATCTGTTTCCAGCTTATACCGTTTTTAAACATAAGTTGTCCCTGCCTGCGACTTCTATAGACAATGGAACCGCTGAACACGTCCTTTGTGACTGTGGAGCTCTGTACCATATAAGGCTAAGACATCTAGGAAAGGTATTCCCACTACCAGAAGAAAAGATCTTATAGCTCGCGGTGACTATATGAGAGGCGGAAAATCTATCTGCATCCCCCCAATAATAATAATAAAAATAAATAATAATCTGCTATGATCATTTCAATAAAAAATATAGTGCTGCTGTGTTCCGCATTTATTGATTAAGGACCACAAGTAGGCGTGCATTGATCACTCAAACATCATCCAAACCCAAATTTCACCAAGAACATTGTTACTGCTGATGATCCGTTGACGATGGCTCAAACGTAGAAGTCGCCAAATAAACTCCACCGAAAAAACAATCATTTCCAAAACTTGCGGCTCAAGACAATGCCTCTCTGTTTTTACGTCAGCAAGGGCATCGTCCATAGGAAATTTATCCCAAACGTTCAGAATGTCACCGGACGGTACTATTAAACATTTTGGAGTAGAATAATAATCGTACGACCGAAATATCATTCGAAAAAAATTTTTACACTGCTGCATGACAATGCGCTAACGCACAAGTGCACCGCCCGCTCTTAAATTGTTAGCCCAAAATGGCATTGTAATGTACGATCTTACGCCATATTCGCTCTATTTGGCTCACTGCGATTATTTCCCGTTACCCAAAGTTCAAATGAAAGGGAGTCACTACAATGACATGCCACAGAGATTGCAATAGCCGTGATCGCAGTACTCCAGCCATTCCCAAAACAGATGCTAGAAAAGTCATTCCAAATCCTTCTTACCCCTTTGTGAGCATTGTATTACTACAGACGGTGCTGATTTCGAATAAGTACAAAAAAAAAATTCCAATAGTTCTTGTAGTTTCTAGTTTTTTTTTTACTAAATGAAAAGTTCGTGTTCTTTGTACACAGCCTATGTCAAGATCCGTCAATAATATATTCCGCAGCTAAAAAGCGATTGGACTGAGAATGTAAGCATGTGTCGCGAACATTCAGTAATAAATTTACACGCATTAGTCGACAGATTTGCCGTCTTGCCGCCCAGTATTACAAAGGAAAAATATTGAACTGCAAATTGTTATAGCCTTAGTTTTCTATGGAAATAAGAGCCAGAGCTATTTGAGTCAGCTAATCGGTCATAAGTAAGTATTATCTGATAGTTCAGATTAAAAAAAAAATACATGCTGACATTATTAATATTATCGGAACAAAATGTTAATTTTTTCTCTAATTACAATGTCTTCTTAACCTATATAAATCTGTGTTAATATTGTCAAATTTGATCATTCATTTTGAGGCCTTTGTATGTCAATAAATCTTGTACCCTATATGTATCTACAAAACGAACTCAAGCTTAATTCACAATTATTTCTTAAATTAAATGTTTGCACATTCCCAACGTAACGCACATAATATTTTTCTTGATCCCTTTAGTCAGTGTCTTCAAGAAATGCTTCCCAAAAGTTATAAAACAGAAACCTATATGTGTGCGTGCGAGTCCGTTCTCTAAAATGTTCTATATTGATACTTATGAAAAGTGCCAGACATTAACTTTATATATGCTAAGCAGCATAAACTACTATCAATACAGGAAAATAGCCTTCCAGCAATTATAAGCTTGGCTCCTTACCATCCCAAAGGATACACTTACTAGGTATATACCTTACTTAACAAAATAATAAAATAGTTTTGATTAAAACTTAACCTTACCATTTTACACTCAATAACTCTCATCTGAGTAATAGCTGCAATAGTGTATGTGCGGCCGGAGTCCGAATCTATAAGCATCATCAGACTATGGCACAGCGGCATATACAAATTATTACGCAGTTGAGAGTTTTCGTTTGAGGAATCGTAGTCATTTGGTAAGCCCTTGCTGCCACACCTCCGCGGAGTAACATGCTTGCCCCACTGGGGTGTCGGTCACCCCATCCATAAAAACTATAACAAGAAATTAATTATAATAAAAGAGAAACTAAAAACACTAAGTATACGCTGCAAAACGAAATGTGAACATCCAAAACGCACATGATCCCACACAGTGCAACACAAAAAATTTAAGCAAGAAAAGTAAGAAAATTACAAAAAAGAGTAGAAATAGTAAGAATACAAAAAGTAAGGCAAAAGTAGAAAAATCGAAATACGTAGCAATTGAAAGAAAACGTAAAATCACAAAGAGCAGCAGAAATGCAACGTCTAAGCGCAGAGGAGGGAAGAAACACACTATGACAAAAACGAAGAATAGAAATTGCAACCTAGAATAAAACAATTCGCAAATATTCCCCATTTCAAAAAAGAGAATGAACTAGAAATAAGAACGCAAGTTCAGTTCGCACGTAACTATTGATGAGCAGGTCCGGGCTGACTGACCAGAAATCTAGTCAGCACTGATATATCAGTAAAAATACACATAAAAAAATATATATAAAAGCAATAACAGGAAACCGCTAGTCTGTGGAAAAGTACTGATCAGTTCCACTGACTGGTGGGGGTCCCCAAATGAGGACTATGACAAACTCACTAACAAAAGACCACAACAGACAAAGCAACACAAGAACAACGGCAAAAATCTCTCTACAATTTGAACAATTTTACTCTAAAATAAGATAGTTTTCAGCAATCAGCCAGTCAAAGAACTGAGCATAGAGAAAGAAAAACAAAATAAAATATATATTTGTAAATGATTAATACATACTCAAAACTAATACAGTTATTCGTGTTCAAAACACAAAATAGGGAGTGACCATTCACTCGAATCTTAGTAAAACCGCTAATAACGCTCTGTGTCAAAAGCAAAACGTTTCAGTAACACAAACCAAACAGCCTGTACGGCCAAAAATGCAATATAAAATATTGCAAAGGTAGGGAAAATATCGGTGGAGGCATATTCGCTAAATATGCTGAAAGCCCACTCATGTTACGAGCCACCATTGTTACATTTATCGGGACGTAACAAAGTGAATTTAACAACAAAAAATACTAAAATACTTGAAAGAATATTTACAATACGCAAATACACACCGAAAAAGGAAAGAATAGAAAAATAAAAATTAAAAAAATTAAGAGAAGAAAGAAAACAAATACCACTCATTTATTCATACATATATTTATCAATATACGAGTACTATAATTTAAGAGCAAAATATAAACGCAAAATATAGCCATTTACAGAAGCCCACACACTTCATCCAAAATTTAATAAAACACATCAACACAATACAAACACACACCCATGATTAGATTTATAGCACACAATAAATAGCGGAACATAGGACAGCAACCATACTATATTTGGCTGAAATTTTGGTTTAACTCCATTTATCTGTGGAAGCGATAGTTCTAGGCTTTAGGACCTGTTTAAGATAAAATCTTAGTTCATTCTCTAGGATGAGTGTACAAAACAAGTAAAAGTTAGCGCTGTAGCTGTAGCCGGTCCATTAAAGCCTTTTAATGGGTCGGTGTCATCGCCGACTTCATGGCTTCTTCCGGGCGTTACGCTCTAGTGCATTCAGCATCAATGCAGTTGGTATGTATTGGTTGCATAACAATATAGCTCTCATTTCCTTGTTCTGCAACCTTTGCATCCGTTCTAACATTCCTTTGATACTTATAAATAAAACAGTTGAGCAATACTCAAGTCCAATTTGCAGAAAACTTATCGCTCTTTTTATACCCTAGATGAAATCTATAGGGGTATACTAAGTTTGTCATTCCGTTTGTAACACCTCGAAATAATGATGGTAAAGCAAAATGAATTGGACACCCACGCATAATATTAAAAGTTATTTGGATTTTTGCATGTCCGTCCGTCCGTCTGTCTGTCTGTCTGTGCGCACGATAACTCGAGAACGCGTATACTTAGAGAGCTGAAATTTTGTACACGGACTTTAAAAAAAAAGTAAAATTAAGTTCGAAAAAGAGACAAATCGGGCAACTCCTTCATGGGGTTGCCATTCAAAACTTTCGTTTTTCGCTATATATTTGGACACTGCTTGAGAACGCGTCGACGTAGAGAGCTGAAATTTCGTACATGATGTTTTTACTACATTAGCAAATAAAATGTCAAAAATGGACTAAATCGGGAAACTCCTTCTTGGTGTTGCCATATAAAAATTTAGGTTTTTTACGTATACTTTGAAAACGATCAGTCCAAAACATTTTTATTGTACTAAAAACTTCTGCAGAATACGAAATCCTATAAAATTGGTTAATTACATTTTTTCTGTGCGACAAACAGTTCTAGAAATATATGCGAAAAACAATTTCTAAATCAAACTGGAATAGATCGGTGACCATACGAAATTTAATACGGGCATTCATCTAGGGTATCATAAGAATTGGTCTTAGACCAATTCTAGCTTTTTTACTTGTTTTTCATAAGTATTCCCTTTAGTCGTAAGACCGACAGGAACGAAGATATTCGCCAAAAATAGAAAAAGGTAATTTTTGCTCCATTTTTGGGCTGGAGAGAGCTGAAAAGTAAGAGTATATCAATTTTTAGCTTGGTTGGACTTTTTCCGAAGATGAGCCCATTTTTTACCTAAAGTTCCTGGACTGTAATTCCATATCGCTGCAATTTTGTTAGAAGTATTCTTCGACCAACAGTCTCAAAAGCTCGTTTCAAATCCAGCAATACTGCCGACAGGTACCTTTCTTTTATTCTCAAGCTCTTGGTTCCATTTAATTTTTTTTGCAAGAATGCCTTTTTCGAAAACCACCTGATAGTTGTTACATAACTAAATTGCACCGCCTTTTACTAAAAATTTTCATAGATTATCATAATGTTGATTGCCGAACAATTTTTCAATGTTTGATGTATATTTTATTATCTCTACTAGATTAATTAGTGAATATTTCCATGCCTTAGGAAATACACCCTCATTAAATGATTGATTTACAATATGCAATAATAGTTCCCCGATGAATGGTCAGTTATCCCAAATAATTTTATTTTATGTGAATGTAATCTTTTCTATTATTTATTTTATTCACAATTTCCTTTAGTTCATATTGATAAGATTTTTAAAAACGAAAATTGATTCTGACTGCCATTTATTATTTTTAAACATTACATCAGGAATTGAATTATTAATCTCAATTATACTTGATACAAAGAATTTATTAAACTTTTCTGCAATTGTATTCTCTTCCGACTCATTGTATGTATATTACCAAATTTAATTTTGTTAATAGATTTTCACGAGTCACCCATTACATATCTTTTATCGCCTTCCACATTTCTTTAGAATCACATGCATTAATAATTTTATTTTTTAAATAATCATATTTTTGTACCTTTATACTGTTACTATAAATAGTACACTTCGATTTGTATTCGAACCAGTCATTTAAGTTTACACTTAGTACTGCCTTATTATAGCGAGACTTCTAACCTTTCCTTTTTTTATTCTTCCCAACTCACTCGAAAACCGTTCGTTATCACTAATCCTAATACCTTATTTTACCATACATATATCTGTTCTGTTACATACTTCACTTTTTTCTTAAATATTTCTCGGCATTCATCCAGATTTGCATAATCACAGAACGCATTAATGTTCTGATCCCTTAACTGATGCTGATAAGCCTATCTAGTGTATTTAAAAAAGCTATTGTACTTCTTATCTTCACTTTTTGCTCTAAGTCCAATTTTTTGTGAATTATGTGAAGAGCAAAGTGGAAAGATGATCCACATTTTTGCTTTTAAATATCTATTACGCAGTAACTGAAAGGCTGACGAAAATGAAAAGAATGTTATTTTTTACACTTAAGGCTGTATATTCAGAATATGTTTCTTTAATTTTTACTTCATCTAAATACTAAGAAAAAATTGCAGTTATGTCGAAAAAGTCCACTTTTCCACTTTTGCACCAAACTCGGCGTACGTGACCATTTCGTATTTACCGCTATTTCAGAAAATTCTTTGCAATGTTAAATGTTTGCATGTTAAATGCAATTGTAAAAATTTGCATCTTAATAAGTATATTAATTCGATACAAATCATGAAGCCAATTGCAGTGCACATTAAGGAAAACCTCCTTGAACTTTCTCGCGAAGCTAAATCAAGGCATACTGCTGAGAAATGTAAAATAACCCATACAACAGTTCTAATAATTCAAAAATATGTGAGCGTGGAATTTACAAAACCAAAATATGGCCGACCAGTGACGAACTCTGATCGAGCACCCAGGGAAATGTCTCGATGTGTAGTGTCTGGAGTAGCAAGCTGCTCAACAGATCGGCAATGAAGCCAGTAAATAGATGGAAGTAAATTGGCCTCGAGCCTAAGGAAAAAAAGAAGAATCCTGCTCTCTCTGCTAAAAAATTTTTAGCACGTAACAGGTTTGCTGAAGCATATCGTAACTGGGCGCTGTTAAACATGTAAAAAGGGCTCTGAACAGAAAACAAAGCCTCTAACTGAATCTAAAGAGGACGCAAAAGGCTCAAACAATGGTATAAGAATTAGAAACTATACTAAGACTAAGCACACTAAAAACACAAACGATTAACAAGATAGCAATATGTAGAATTTAAAAATAAAATTTTCGACTATAATTTTGAAACTAGATAAAATCTAAGGTCGAAAGTCCTTATATGCCTAGATAAATAACAAGAATTTTTAATAGAAATCGAAAGAGAAAGAGAAATTTAAAATTTATTACGACGTTAATTTTGTTAAATGCCACTGAAACCATCATAGAGTCCCGCGAGAGCATCCTGTGGTATCATAGACCTTTACAAGCTCCTCTCAAAATATATTCCCGTGACCACCATTTCCAAATTTTTTGTTTCAAATACTGCCATCGTGTTAATGTTTGAACGTTCATATACAAAATATTGATATCTGCTGGAGCCAGAGGTATGTTGAGTATGAGGAAATGCCCAGTAGTTAACAGCGAACATGTCACGATCGTTTGACATAGGACATATGTAAGCATCTCGAATTCAGACAGGCCTCAATTTGAGCTAGAAGTGTGGCTAGCTCTTCAAATGTAAGTGATGTTTCGCCTGTTACCCGTTTAAAATGGTGTTTCAGAGGCTTGATCCCCACTTCCCACAAGCCTCCGAAATGAGAAGATGCGGGGGGTTGAAGTGCCACCTGACATTTTCATAAGTTAATTTTGTTGCAGATTCCCTTAATGTATCACCAATACACCTTTCATATTCATTTCTCAAAACTTTGATTGCACCGACGAAGTTGGTCCCACAATCTGAGCAGATATCTGAACACTTATTTCTTCGTGACGTAAATCTTTGAAATGCTGCCCAAAAAGCTAGAGTTGTCTGATTGCTGACAGGTTATAAATGAATTGCCTTTGTATATGAAAAGCTGAAAATGGCTATATACCACAGGTGACCAAAGCGTTGGCCGAGTAATTATTCCTAGTTGCCCGCTACACATCTCGACATCAAACAAATGTTTTCTTAATTTAAGTTTTTTTTTTTTTTAATTCAAGTTTCTCTTTCAAATCTACAAAAGTCAGGCGATGACTGGAGAGGGGTCTACGTTTTTGATTTTAGTCCCTTTTAAAATCTAACGGGTGAGGAATTTTTTAAAAAATTATCGCTTGATAAGATACTCGATGATTCTTCAATTCTCTTTAAACTTTCTAAATAATTTTTTGAAATTTTATGCCTTCCTTATTCGTCTACTAATGTAGAACGGGTATACTCAGCAATTAACATTAATAAAACGAAAATAAGAGATGACCGCATAGAATTCTTCATTATTTTTGATATTTTTTCTTAATTTATTTCATTTCATTCCCATTCCCATGATGAAGTAAACACAGATGAAATGTCAATCAAATTAAAAGAATTTTTGGATATAAACCAAATACTAGTTGAGAATGAAATCCTTAACTTAAAATGCGATATGTTTTTTAAATCAAAAGCTTCCTCTCAAATAGTTATTGGAATTTATTTTGTACAGAAAAATATCTACGTTTATGGAGATATGTAGCATATTCAGCATCATTTTTCGATTATACGAAACAACATTTTCTGCCATGAATGCAATTAAAACAAAACATCGCTCCCGTTTGATATTTGACCATTTGGCAGCATATTTACGAATAGCTATAAATAAGTACATATGTACCACAATATGAAAAGCTTTCCGAAAATATGCAATGTCACGTTTCCATCGTTTTCTGATACGACATAAAAAATAATAGGTAATACGTATTTAAAATAATATTGTTCGTATTAATAATAAGATGATAAAAGAACGTAATGTTTTATTTATAAACTAACTAGGGGGAGCCCGTCGGCGTTGCCCGGCGATAATATAGACACCTAGATGAGTGGGGGTGGGGTGGGTTGGTTAGAGATTAATAATATCTAAGCTATTATTTGACTCGATCGCGCGATTCCATACTCTAGGGTCTCACTCTATGTCTGTATATGTGTGTGTTTATGCGTGTATGAGTGTGCGTGCTTACAATCTAATGTGTGGGAGAATGTAGCTCTCTAAGTCAACGCGTTCTCATGCAGTGCCCAAATATATAGTAAACACGAAATTTTGGTATGGAAACCATACGAAGGAGTTGCCCGATTGGTGCCATTTTCAAACTATGTATGCTGTTTTAATGAAAACGTCATGTACAAAATATGAGCTCTCCACCTCGAAACCTTCTCAGGCAGCTACCAAGTACATAGTGAGAAACAAAAGTTGTGTATGGCATAACTACGAAAGGGTAACCCAGTTTAGCCCATTTTTGAAATTTTATTTACCATTTCTATGAAAGCACCATGTAGAAATATTTTGCATGGCAACCCTACGAAGGAGTTGCCCATTTGTTGTCCATTTCTGAACTTAATTTAAATTTTTCCTTAAGAAAGTCCCGTGTACAAAATGTCAGCTCTCTACGTCGACGCATGAGGCAGTTTCCAAATATACAGTGAATACCTAAATTTTTGTATGGCAACACCAAAAAGTGGTGGGCCGATTTGGATCATTTTTGAACTTGTATTTGCAAATTTTTATGAAAACACCACGTCGACGCGTTCTCAGACAGTTTCCAAATATGTAGTGAAAAACCAAAATTTTGTATGGCAACACCAAGAAGGGGTTGCTCGATTTAGTCAATTTTTTAAATTTTATTCACTATTGCTATGAAAATACTATGTACCAAATTTCAGCTCTCTACGTGCACTCGTTGTCAGGCAGTGTCTAAATATATACTAAAAAACGAAATATTTATATGGCAACTCTACGAAGGAGTTACTAGGTTTAGTCCATTTTTGAACTTGTATTTGCAAATTTTATTAAAACGCCATGCACAAAATTTCAGCTTTCCAAATTGATGCGTTCTCAGCCCGACAACAGCGCAATCTATCGTCTCCAAACTATGCTATATTTCAAGCTGGAACCAACCAAACACATTCACAAAATTTCATTGGAATCGGTTGGGCGCCTTCGGAGATAGCGTGCACAAATATCGTGACACTGGATTTTTATACATTAAGATTAGTTTGTGAGAAGAAATCATTATTTTCTCTTATTAAAATAATTTGATATTGTATTAGCATTATCTATATTTATTTTGAATTTAAACTTATTTTTTACTGTAAATTACTACTTTTCTTACGATCAGTTAACACATACGATGTTGGTATATCGCCGCCTATAATTAAAAAAAAAAACAGGTCGCCCAGCGATCAAAAGTTTGGCCAGTCCTGTTATATACCCTTTGAGGATCATACTTCCTCTCACTTTTGACATACGCACAGAGATTGAGCCTCCATAATGTACACCTGTGTGTAAGAATGCTCGGGATATTTTTAAACGTGGTTCTGGTAAGCTACCTATAATTTGCGAGGAGTATGACCTTTTATATCTAAACCAAGTCATACACTGATGAACAATTTGTCGAATCATATTTCTTGGGTGTGGAATCCAATTAGTCCTTCGTAAATATGCTGCTATAGTTGGGGTCCTCAATGTAATGTTATAAGGTGAGCTTATTTGACAATGATATAAGTCAGATGATGCTTGGTAGGCGGTATAATTGGATGTTTTTCATTATAGTTGAAATTTTTTTATTGTAAGCGCCCTCCTACTGTGACTAACCCGTCCTTGCATTTGAATGGAGTTAAAGCTAATATTAGACTTTTATGATGAACGATTTGTTTAGCTTTTAAATCTGTAATTCCCCTTGATGTTTTAATCTGAATATTTTTAATCCAAAAATATAGTGCATGGCGAACTTCATCGGGCTCGGACATATTGTCTTTCCTTTTATCCTCGGAACATCGAATTTTTCTTATAAAACGAAATCACAAGACTGTAATCTTCAATAATCGTGGTAAATTGGAGAAATTTTCTATTAAAATGCCTTGGTTTATTTCTGTAAAATGCACTTTCAGTTTTTTCTCGTAATGTGTATCTACATATTTTTTTTTTTTTTATATTATTAAGCCAAGCTCAGGGGATACCCTATGGTGCAAAGCACAGCGTGGCAGGAAGGAGATAGGGAAAGGATTAAGGAATATGATGAGAGCGGCGGAGGTGCCGATGTATGTCGCCCTTAAACTTTTGCAGGTTGTATGCCGGAGGAAAGACAGAAGATGGTAGACTGTTCCACATTCGCACAGTTCGGGATAAGAAAGCATCACGGAATTTAAGTGTACGGCCGAAGGTAATTTGAAGGGTAAAAGGATGAGCGCGGGATGCAGCGCAGGTATTGCGTGCAGGAACTATTCTACAAGGGATCAGACTAGATATTTCATCAGAACATTGGCCATGCATATAGCGATAAAGGAGCGAACGGCATCCAACATTGCGACGGTGCTCGAGCGAGTCGATATGACGAGTAATTGCCACATCGCCAATGAGCTTGCAGGCTCTCTTTTGGACAATATCCAATGAAGCTAAGGCTGTGCGACCAGCCCCGGCCCAGATATGGGAATTGTATTCCATTCTGGGTCTGATGTAGGACTTGTAGAGGAGCGCTATATTTGATGGGCTGAAATATTTCTTACACCTTTTCAAAAAACCAAGACATTTGGATGCTTCTTTGGCAACCGAGAAGATGTGATCTGTCCAGCTTAACTTACTGGAAATATTAATGCCAAGAATTCTTAGTGACGGTGATTCGGAAATTAATGCACCATCAAACGAAACGGGAGTGGTTAAGTGATGGTCTAGTTTTAATGAGATGAGACAGCTTTGGGTCTTAGATGCATTGAATTCGACGCGATTCACTTTGCCCCAAGCGAGAATATTGTCAAGATCGTTATTCAATGATCTAATCATGCAGTCTCGTTTAACACATGCGGCGTTCCCTCTGGAATCCGCAAGGGTGTCAAAGGAATATGCGAAATCAAGGGTACTGTCATCAGCAAAGCTATGGATAGAATTGAAAGTAAGGGAAAGCAGATCATTAATGAAGATTAGAAATAGAGTCGGAGAAATAACAGAGCCCTGGGGGACACCGGCAGTAATAGGATGAGGATCAACTCGTATTTGGCGACTAGATAAAAAACTTTCAATCCATAATAGAAGAGGAGGGGAAAGACCAAGTGCTTTGAATTTGGCTAAAAGGGCTGAATGCCAGACTCTATCAAATATCAAATATCTAGAGCAACGATTTTGGACTCACCAAAATTGTGAAGACTACGATTCCAACGTTCCGTAAGAAAAGTCAGCAAGTCTCCAGATGAGCGTCCGTGCCGGAAGCCGTATTGGCGATCGTTGATGAGCTGATTGGTTTCCAGATACTTCATTAATTTGGAGTTAATGATAGATTCAAAAACCTTTGAAAGAATCGAAGTAATTGCAATTGGTCGATAATTTGAGGGATCGCTACCCTCTCCTTTCTTGGGAATAGGCTGAACGTGAGCTAGTTTCCAAGCAGTTGGAAATTTTCCTGTCGAATAGGACAGGTAGAATAGTTTGCGCAGAGGTTTAGTCAAGGATGAAGCACAGCTTTTAATTAATAGGGGCGAGAAACCATCAGGGCCTGCGGCTTTAGAGACGTTGATTCCTTTAAGGACCTTGAATACATCCCTCGTACGGATGTGTATTGGCTCTTGTACACATCCGCACGGGGGATGCACGACAGGTGCCTGTGAAGTGGGTGGAAGAAAAGAATTTGATGCGAATCTAGCAGCCAAAATATTAGCTTTATCCAGGGAGTCAACAACCACTTCACCATTATTAAGTAGTGAAGGTATAGAGGAACTGCTGAAGTTGTTCCTGATGGTTTTGACCAGGGACCAGAAACCTTTACTACCTTTGCGGCTTGACAAGATTCTTTGTCTAACATTCTGGTCAAAAAGAAATTTTTCTCTCTAGATAATGGACTTGCAGGTGTTCCGTGCAGTCTTGTAGATTTCTTTCAGTTCTGGACAAGGATGCACTTGATAGGCACGAAAAGCAGACTCTTTCGCTTTTATAGCTTGGTTGCACTTATCGTTAAACCAAGAGCGATTTTGCTGTTGTTGAGATCTGCTGTAAGAATACGGAATATATTCACGCATGCCTAGACTTAGTATGTTACTAAGTTCTAATGTGCATTCATCAGCATCCCTCGAAGCAAAACAGACCGACCAATCTATATCTCTAAGATACTGATTGAGACTTTCCCAATCAGCGTTCTTATAGTGCCAGAGGAGCCTACTTGTAGGTGGAGATGGAATATTAGTCAGGGTGAGATGACAGAAACAAATCTAGTAATTCGGCCCTATCTCCAGCTGCATCAGGGATTCTCGTCGGTGCATCCACTAGCTGATGCAAATTGAAAGATTCACAAAATAGTTCAACGAATCGGCCCGAAGGACTTGTGGTAGAAGAATGTCTGGACCATGGCATGTTATGGACATTAAAATCGCCTGCCAGGATGATTTCGGAAGAGGGGGAGACAGAAAGCAGATGATCAATATTGTTGGAGATATTGTCAAATGCGGATACCGTGTCGACATCAGACATATTTGGGCTGCGATAAAGGAAGCAAAAGTAGATGATGTGCCTGTGAAGTTTGAAACTAATGTAATGTAATTAAACTCAGGATTGGCAGAAGGTGGAAAATCTTTTAGAATGGTAAAGGCCACATCATTCAGAATATATATTGCGATCCCCCTATGTGGAGAAAAAAGAGGCACTAAGCTATAACCAGGGACGTGATATTGATTAGAATCAGCATCAGAAACGACCTTGGTTTCACTTAACGCAAGAATTGCCGGATTTTTTGATTGAAGGTGGCAGTACACCGAGAAACGATTTGCCCCCAATCCACCTTGCGTTTTTCGTAGGACATTGACTTTCTGCTGAATGCAGCCATTGCGGATCCTACCGCCAACAAGAGTTGTTGCTGAGGGATGAAAGTAGGCAATCTCTTGAACCGCAATCAGCAGGATTGTTCTCTGTGTTTACATAACGACACGAACTACAATTAATAAACTCTTGTATCATAGCAACTCTGTTACTGGAAAACTTTTTCCAATTATTGATTGGGCTTAGAGAATCGTACCATGTAAAAATTTGAAGATTTTTTATTGCAATTGTCCCTTTAACTTTATGTATAAGTTTTGCAAGCCATGCAGATTCACATAGTTCGAGTCTGGGTAGGGTTACAGGTTTGACTGATGCGACCTTCGATTTAGAAACAAGAAAATTTATTTGAATGTTATTTTTTTCATCTACGAAATGGGGAGTTTTATGCTCTCCAAAACTTTGTATTCGTTCTTTAATTTCAGCCATCTGTGCGCGATATTTTCATTAACAGGATCACCCCAATTTTTTCCAGCTAACCATAATTCCTGTATCATAATTTTAGCCATTACAATTATTGGAATCGGCCATCCGATTGGGTCGAATAGCTGTGCTATTTGTGATAAGAGATTACGTTTTGTCAACATGTTTTGTTTTTCCTTTGTTGAATAAGGACTAATTTTTCGAATGCCAGTATACGCCTAGAGCTCTAATGAAATTATATTCATTTAAGTTCAGTGCAATTCGTACCTCTCTCTCCTTTTCTGATACAGATTCCAATAAACAATTGTTGTCAGTAGCCCTTTTACGTAATTTAAAACCTCCAGCAGATAACATCCCTTTTAATTGTGTTTGAATTTCCAAAGCAGCATCTTCGGTATCAGCGCCGGACAGGACGTCATTAACATAGAAATCATCTAGTACAACTGGAACGTCAAGAGGGTAGTTGTCCTTTTCATCGTGGGCTAGCTGTGTCAATATTTTGATTGCTAAGTGTGGAGCATAGGCAGTTCCAAATATGACCGTGGCTACATCCTATTCTTGGATGAGCTGTGAAGGGTTATCTCTCAAGATTATTCGTTAATACGATACATCTGATTCCGCTACTCGTATCTGATGATACATTTATGTTATGTCCGCAGAGAGTACTATTCGATGCTACCTCCAGCGCAATATATTGCGACTAGCTCCTCGTGTACCTTTTAGCAGTGAGTCATTCAAAGATAGACGATTTATTGTCCGATGGTAATCGACGAACGTGCACTTAATCTGTACTTGTTTACGAAGGACCAGTGATAGAGAATATGCTCTAATTATGTGGTGTGTTGTGTCCCGTATCTTGCCGAGATATGTTTGTGATCTTGTGTGGGGTGTTAATTAAAAACACCGTGTGCTGAGTATAAATATTCCCTTTATTTGCACAAATACTTTATGAAAAATAAATGATGATATATTACTTCAGAAAATACTTTAAGTTACAAAACGAGAAATATTTTAATAAAACTTGCACAGCTGCGGTCGAGATCCAAGTGATCAAAAACAAAGAATTCAATCGAGCTCACTGGATATACATGGACCACATAGCGGTATATTTGTGAGAGATGCTACTGCCGAATAGACGTGAACGAGTTTTTGTGATAAATATAGGGAAGTAAAACCTTAATGTACTTGTTTAATTTCAGATTGCTGTGTGCTTCAACACAATGAATGTGAGAATTCTATTGACGATGAGAATCGGCCAAGTGATGCTTCTAAATCACTTCCTCCATCTTCCTAGAGAGATTCTTACAGCGAGATCCATCGTTGTACTTTCCACTCTTCTTAGACTTTTGTTGTACGAGTTGAAGCTGAGGAAGTAAAAACTCTGGTCTTTCCAACTCCCTTGCAAGAATATTCCAGATTCTATCTGAACTCTTTTTGTAATGGAGCTGATCAAGAATACCGCGAATCTTCTCCATAGGAATGGTTTCCATCCCCTTCGAGACTTCAAATTGGCTACCAGTCGAAATGGTACTACCATACAACTAGTAGCCAATGAAGCTCGAGAGACCAGTCTAATGCAAACCGGTCATCTCACAGTCCGAAAGCTGCTCGAGATATGCTTCCGTCTCATGCACAACAGCCTTCGAATGGCAAGATCCACTATCATCCTCCTCTGAGTGGGGCCGCTTTAGTACGATTGGCTTTGCTGGCTCTGGAGGAGGTAGCATCGCCCGGTCAACCTTGTTTCTCCTTCTCGTCCTTCTTTTTTTGCCTACCTGGCTACTCGACTCCTCGTCGGAAGTAGCTATGCATTCGCGTGTTGACAAGGCACCGTTACCAGCCGCAAGATGTTTGGCCTCTGGGCAACTTTAGGCACTTGTTGCTCCAAAATTGCAGGTCGCATGCTGGCTGAAGGTTTCTTCTCAAGAACCACTGCTGAAATAGTGGTTTCCTTCGAGGGAGCCTTCTGTTCAGCCTTCTATCTGCTTCTTTTGGGGCAGTCAGCAATAAAATGCCATATCAAACGGCAAGCATGGCATTTCGTTTCGGTGCCCACTTCAATCCAGCGCCTTGAGCCGGATATGCTCAAGTAAAAGCCTGTCACAAGCGTACATACCTTGTCCCAATTTTTAAGGGAATGGCGTGCACCTTCCCATGAACCGTCCCGAATCTTCCAAGGAAATTGGAGAAGCCTTCATGTTGGGCTCAAATCGGGACTTGCGAAAACATGACCTTCGTGGGCTTTCCGTTGAATGGAAATGACACAAAGTGTCTACCACCCACTCCGATGCTCGCAAGCAAAAGCTTGTTAGCCCTCTCAAAAGTTCTGGAATACACCTCAACGATTCCCCCAGTTAATATTCCAATGGAGAACAGCAGCTCACGCGAGATGATCTGGTAGATTGCTTTCAGGTATGCGCTCTAAGGACATTTGCTGATATGCTCGAGTTGCATACCATAGCTCTCATCCTGCCATCCCCCGTAGAAAAAGCCTAGAAGACCCGCAGAGACTTACCCGCGTTCAATGAATCTTGACGAGGAGTGATGCCTGTTCCTCAAATTTCAATGGCTGACTCTTTATTAAAACTGCCACTTTCCTGCTGAGCATAAGATGTCTTGTAGTTAACGAAACGGCCATGGTGCTGCTGCCAGTGGCTGCTTCTGTGAGGCATTTGCTTTCGTAGAGGAAAGCGATAACCTCAATGATGCTACACCAGTAGGCATAGTTGCTGAAGCCGAAGCCGAAGCCGTGTTTATGCCATCAGCATTTTTTGACATTACAGGCATTTTATTCGAAAACGACTCGACGTTGGAATTTGAAATATGGGAGAACGTTAGGTGTTTGTGACACGGACAAATTTCGATAGTCAAAGATTATGAAAATTTTTATTTTTTCTTTATTTTTTTCTTTGGCTGCTCAAAAAACAATTCAAGGGTTAAAAAAATCAAAGGTTTTGGTAACCAATTCACCAAGAAAAAGATATAAATCGAAATGTACGAAAAAATACCGCCCCCTGATCTTCTAGATTTATGTAAATAAAATTTTAATATTATCAGGATTATGTAGTAGGTATTGAGTCAACGAATACGGGAAAACCCCAGATTTTCTCGTCAGTCTCATAGTTGCTGGAAAAAAAAAGTCTTTTGTGTTAACTTTTAAGACAACTTTTACTAATAAGAGCAACTCTTATAAGATCACTCTTGCGTCCATTTCCTTGATTATTATTGAAATTTGAAAATACAGTAATGTTTAAGCCACATGAAATCTAGATCTAACTAAAGAGGGAATGAAATAATCGATAACGCATTTACTATTGTTCCAGAACAATTCGGTACAATTCATTTATTTACCACAAGCAAATTTGGGTTGGGTTTAAATATACTTAAATTCGGTCGGTCGACTGTTCCGGTACAGAACCCTCATTGTGCGA
Organism: Dioctria rufipes; assembly: GCA_963924295.1. Lineage (NCBI taxonomy): Eukaryota > Metazoa > Arthropoda > Insecta > Diptera > Asilidae > Dioctria > Dioctria rufipes. The sequence goes on along the minus strand of OZ002740.1, from coordinate 81,958,674 downwards.
GTTCGACTCGCTCTTGACGGAGTATTATTTATATAAATAGGTATGCACATATGTACGTACTTATTATTTAAAATTTTTTTTTTTATTGTATCACCAAAATATTCAAAATTTTATTTAGTTTTACAACTTCGTATACACAATTTGTTTATGTTTATGTATTAACAAAAACTTGAGTTTGTTATAAAATAAAACGTGTTATTGTTTATATTACGAGCACGTTTTATTTACTGTGACTTTCAATTTTCCGGGAAAGTCCCGAAGCCGGGCATTCCTGATAATCGAGTTTCAACTGTATATTAAAAACTCCGTACTATCGTACAAGATTTAACACTATATAAAGGGCTTTCCAATAAGAGGTGTTATTTTGATATTCAAAGAAAAATGCCATTTTTTGAGATAAATGATCGGATCTTTATTTCATTATAAAGAGGAAGGTATGCCATTAATAATGGAAAATAACATCATGACCACCACGATCACGCTTACAGGACCATATCCTTTTCATAAATTTTCCATAACCAAATCGCAAAGTGGCTGCCCTATGTCCTCGATAGCCTCACGAGTTCCATCTTTGAGGTCTTGAATCGACGCTGGGCTGTTGGCGTAGACCTTCTCTTTCACTTGGCCCCAAAGGAAGAAGTCGCAAGGTGTTAAGTCACAAGATCTCGGTGGCCAATTGTGATCACCTCTTCGAGAGATAACACGGTCCGGCAAATTTTCCCGTAATAGATCAATGGTTTCGTTGCTTGTATGGCACGTAGCGCCGTCTTGTTGAAAGTAAACGTTGTCCAGATCAATACCATCCAATTCAAGCCATAAAAAACCATTAATCATCTGTCGATAGCGCAATCCATTCACCGTCACTGTTGCTCCAGCCTCATTTTCGAAAAAGTAAGGTCCAATGACCCCGCGGGACCATAAACCGCACCAAACAGTCACACGTTGAGGATAGAAAGGCTTTTGGACAATAACTCTTGGGTTTTCTGAGCCCCAGAAGCGACAATTTTGCTTGTTGACGAAGCCATCGAGATGGAAATGGGCCTCATCACTCAAGATGAGTTTTCGATGGAATTCCGGATCATTTTCATGCATTTCAAGGACCCAATCAGCAAAGACTCGACGTTGTTGATGATCGGCCGGCTTGAGTTCTAGTGTTAACTGAACTTTATAAGCCTTAAGGCCCAAATCTTAATGCAAAATACGGTGTAATGACGTTTGTGGAATGCCTAATTCCAAAGAACGACGAGGAATGGACAAACCTGGGTTTTTTTCAACACTTTCGGCTACAGCAGCAGTATTCTCGGCTGTTCTTGAGCGAGGTGCACGGTTTTTATTCTTCACATCACTAACTTGTCCCGACAGCACGAATTTTTCTACCAATTTCTGTATTGCGGTCCGACAAGGTGCTTCACGACGACCCAAAAATGTTCGAGTTTTACGAACCGTTTCTGCCACATTTTCACAATTTTTATAGTGAATTTTAATAATATCAATGCGTTGTTGAATCGTGTATCGTTCCATTTTCATGAATGGCATAGTTTCTACTTGTCAAATGTTAAAAAATGACAGCTCCAGAGATGACATCTGTAGCGGAAGCTACATATTAATTATTGTTAATAATTGTGTTACAATTTTCCTGTACTGAAAATAATAATAATTTAAATTGTCGGTCTAATATTCGAGTCGACTGTAAAAAAATCAATTTGAGTTGACATTTGAAAACAATTTGAAAACTTTCAAAAGCTTTAAATCATAGACACACGCCACTGTACGCAAATTTTAAAATATTCACATCAAAGACACTTTACTTTGTAAATTAAAAATAAGTTTAGTTTATGTCAGGATTTGAATTCAGTTTAAAAAGTATTCGCCAGAGGGTAGACACCTTTTACTAGAAATAAAAATAAAAAAAGCTTTTCATTTTTTAAAAAAAAATTAAATTCATTATCTCCTATTAATGTTATCAATTTGTTTTAGAGGTTTCTCCATGTTCAAAGATTTATATATATAAAACCCAGAGAAGTTATAAATAAAAATAATAATAATAAAAAATAAACATAAAAAATTATTTTATTAAAATAAAATATTCATCTTGAATTTTGCTCCCAATTTAAGGTGAAATAAAGAACTGCAAGATATACAAATATTGAACAGTTCAATTGGTGACCCCGACAATTCTAAAAAGGATAAAAACAAGCAAACTGAAAATTTAGTTTGAAAGAAAATAAAGAAAATAAATAGAAGAAAGAACATTTGAAAGGATTCGAAAGAAAATAAAGAAAATAAATAGAAGAAAGAACATTAGAAAGGATTTGAAAGAAAATAAAGAAAATAGAAGAAAGGATTTGACAGAAAATAAAGAAAACAGAAGAAAGAATATTTTAAAAGATAGTGAAAAAAAATAATTAGAAGAAAGAACATTTAAAAAAAAAATTCAGAAGAAATAAAGAAGGAAAATTCTGTAAGTTTAGTTTAATTTAAATTAGTAAATTAAGAATGGTGTAATGATAAATAACCACAATAAGACAATAGAACAATCACAATTACATTTACACACATTTATTTAAGAATAGAAAAACAATTTTCTTTCTTTGAACCGTTATTCCTTCAGTACATTTAATAAACCTTTGGAAGTTTATATATATATAATATTTTCTGTCTAAACGAACAGATTGATTTTTTTTTATTGAATGACAAATAACTAGGTGTGAGTCCATCCAAGTATCGCGAGTGTTTTAAAAGTGATTTAAAAGTGTTAATAATTTTGTTGGTGGAAGAAGTGTTCGTTTCTAATTATTACTCCAAAATGCCGGGAGACGAAGGAAACAATGCACAGCAAAATTTCGTTGCGGCAGCTTCTGTTAAGCTTCCAACATTTTGGCCACCATGTCCACAAGCTTGGTTTGTTCAAGCAGAAGCTGAATTCCGTGCTAAAGGTATTCGAGTAGACGAGACGAAATTTGGTCACGTAGTACAAGCTCTTCCACTGGAGGTAATTATGAATGTTCTAGATTTTCTGCAAGCTCCTCCCACGGAAGAAAAATATGAAAATCTTAAAAGGATTCTCATACAAAGATTCAGCGAGTCAGAAGAAAAAAGATTGGAACAACTTCTTTGCACCTCGGAGATGGGAGATAAAAGACCTTCCGAGTTCTATAGATCAATGAAGACTCTAGCTGGTACATCCACAACATTTGGAACAGAATTGATAAAAAAATTATGGATGAGAAAACTTCCGGCAAATATCAACATTGCATTGGTTGCATCAAGTAAAGAGAACATAGAGGATTTAATAGAATTAGCCGATAAAATATTTGATGTTACAAAATTTCAATATGTATCAATATGTATCTTCAATAAATAATAGTTTTTCTTTACCTCTCCCCCAACAGACCATTTCAACAATAACTAGTGATAATATTATAGCAAACAAAGTAACAATTTTAGAAAATAAAATAGATAACTTGGAAAATTTGCTAAAAAATTTTACAATGCGTAACAATGAATACAACAATTCAATTGATCATTCTAAGAACAATTTCAGATATCGAACAAGAAGTCGTTCACAAAGTCATTCAAGACTTGGGAACAATAAACACCTTTGTTGGTATCATTTTAAATTCGGAGATAAAGCTAATAAATGCATTTCTCCTTGCGCTTTTGTTAGTAACGGTAATTCAAAAAACTAAATATCCCCTCAGCGTCCTATTCGTCTAATACTAATATTTCAAAAAGACTTTTTCTTTTAGATAGAGAAAATAAATTTTAATTTTTGATTGACACTGGGGCGGATCTTTCAGTGCTACCTAACGCATATTATGGTAAATTTAAAAGTAACCCAAATTTGATATTAACCGCAGCTAACGGATCAACAATTAATACATACGGCACAAAATTATTAAAGGTAGATTTCGGATTAAGACGAAATCTAACTTATCCCTTCATAATAGCTGGAATAAACAAACCTATTATTGGAGCAGATTTCCTAGAAAAATTTAATTTATTGGTTGACATTAAAAATAAAAAATTGATTGACGGGAACACGTCGTTATGTGTAAATGGAATCACGATAAATGCAAATACTCCTTCACCACGTCATTATACAATTGATAATGAGTATGGTAAAATTTTGCAAAGATTTCCATCATTAACACAAACACTTTGTTACGACACTCCCATACAACATAATGTTGTACATCACATATGTACAAAAGGACAACTACCATTTTCAAGACCACGAAGACTGGATATCCAAAAATTAAAAATAGCGAAATTGGAATTCGAACATATGGTCAAATTAGGGTTATGTCGACTTTCTTCGTCACCAGTTTATTCTCCATTACAGATGGTACCAAAGAAAAACTCGTCAGATTGGCGACCTTGCGGAGATTACAGGCGTTTAAATGCTATTACTACACCAGATAGATATCCGATTCCGCATATTCAAAATTTCTCGTTGAATTTAAATGGATCTTCAATATTTTCAAAAATCGATTTAGTAAGAGCATATCACCACATACCAGTAGCCGATGGTGACATTCAGAAGACAGCCATAACTACACCTTTCGGTTTATTCGAATTCACTAGAATGCCTTTTGGATTAAGAAGCATTAATCCAACGAAATGTATTTTTGGAGTCAACACCTTAGATTTTTTAAGTCACAAAATCACAAAAGATGGAATTCTGCCATCTGAAGATAGAGTGAATGTAATTAAAAATTTTCCTTCTCCAAAGTCAATAAGACAAATCCAGCAATTCATCGGAATGGTTAATTATTATCACAGATTTGTTCCGCATATAGCAGAATTGTTAAATCCAATTTATGACAATTTAACCAAGTTACTTAAGAAACCCAAAAATCTTAAAAATTTTGTCTGGCCTCAAGGATGCGAAGATGTTTTCAGGAAAATTAAGGAAGCCCTTTCCTCCGCGACTCTTTTGGTCCATCCACTCGAAAATGCTAAGTTTATATTAACGGTTGACGCGTCGTCCATAGCAGCTGGATCAGTATTAGAACAGTCAACAAACCTTTAGCTTTCTTTTCAAAAAAACTGACTCCACCCGAAACAAGATATTCGACATTCGACAGAGAACTTTTGGCAATATACTTAGCCATTAAACATTTCAAACATTTTCTAGAAGGTCGAGATTTTACCGTTTTCACAGACCATAAACCATTAACGTCTGCAGTCTGGACTAAAACAGAACGAAGTCCCAGACAAGCCAGACATTTGGATTTTATTACACAGTTCACTTCAGATATTAGACATATTAAAGGAGAGTCTAACGTGGTTGCTGATTCCTTATCCCGCATATCTGAGTACGACAAAAGTCTCTGTGAGCTAAATAAAGATAAGATAGATTTACAAATCATCGCAAAAAACCAAAAAGACGACAAAGAATTAAAGCATCTAATTTCCACGCAAGGAACTACACAAAATTATAAGTTTAGATTAATCGAAACAAAGCTATCCTACTCCGAAAATAAAATTTGGTGTGATATATCAACAGAAAATTCGCGACCATACATTCCGAAACTATTAAGACGAAAGATATTTGATATTATACATACTCTATCACACCCCGGTATAAGAGCAACCAGGAAATTGATTTCGTCGAGATACTTTTGGCCTAACATGAATGGAAACATAAATTTGTGGGCAAAGTCCTGTTTATCTTGTCAAAGATCTAAAATTCATAAGCATACGAAGTCGAAAATTGGTCAGTTCAAAATTCCAAAAGGCAGGTTCGAACATATTCACGTGGATTTAGTCGGCCCATTACCACCTTCAGATGGATTTACTCATCTATTAACTGTCATTGACAGATTCACTAGGTGGCCTGAAATTTATCCTATAAAGGATATTACGGCAACGACAGTGGTAAATACGTTGTACTCACAATATATTTCACGTTTCGGAATACCACTGGAAATAACAACAGACCAAGGTGCTCAATTTGAGTCAAAATTATTTGATGAGTTTTCAAAATTGCTTGGATCACACAGAATTCGCTCTTCACCTTATCATCCACAATCAAATGGAATGATAGAGCGTTTCCATAGACAGTTAAAAACAGCTTTAAGAGCAAAAACAGCTCACACTAATTGGGTAACACAAATACCAGCGATTCTTTTAGGTTTCAGAACCACAATAAAAGAAGATATTAACTGCTGTCCAGCGGATCTAGTTTATGGGCAACCGCTACGTATCCCAGGTGAATTCTTTGTAGATACACCAAAAACCATATTAGATCCATCAAATTTAGTTAATAAACTCAGGAATCATATACAAAATTTTATACCGGCAAGTACTAGAATTCAAGATACAAAAATATTTGTTCCAAAAGATTTAAAAGATTGCGAATTCGTTTTTGTAAGAATTGATAGACCTAAACCATCATTAAATTGTCCGTACGAAGGACCTTTCAAAGTTATAAAAAGAAACAGCAAGAACTTCATGATTGACTTCGGCGGAAGAGAGACCACTATCTCAATTGATCGTTTAAAACCGGCATTTGTGGACGTGGTGTTAGATGGAAAGGAACCCACAACAAGAAATACCACCAGTAAAAAAAAGGTTTCGTTCATTTTGTAACGATAAAATTTGTTTGTTTGTTGTTTTGTCTCTTTGTTTTATTAAATTAACATCAAACGTTACTTTTATGGACGTTATCACTGAAGAGGGAGTTGATGTAGCGGAAGCTACATATTAATTATTGTTAATAATTGTGTTGCAATTTTCCTGTACTGAAAATAATAATAATTTAAATTGTCGGTCTAATATTCGAGCCGACTGTAAAAAAATCAATTTGAGTTGACATTTGAAAACACTTTGAAAACTTTCAAAAGCTTTAAATCATAGACACACGCCACTGTACGCAAATTTTAAAATATTCACATCAAAGACACTTTACTTTGTAAATTAAAAATAAGTTTAGTTTATGTCAGGATTTGAATTCAGTTTAAAAAGTATTCGCCAGAGGGTAGACACCTTTTACTAGAAATAAAAATAAAAAAAGCTTTTCATTTTTTAAAAAAAAATTAAATTCATTATCTCCTATTAATGTTATCAATTTGTTTTAGAGGTTTCTCCATGTTCAAAGATTTATATATATAAAACCGAGAGAAGTTATAAATAAAAATAATAATAATAAAAAATAAACATAAAAAATTATTTTATTAAAATAAAATATTCATCTTGAATTTTGCTCCCAATTTAAGGTGAAATAAAGAACTGCAAGATATACAAATATTGAACAGTTCAACATCTACCGAAATAGCGGGCTAATTAAAATAACACCTCTTATTGAGTTGAGTCTACAAATTTATTATTCATGTGGAACTTATTATGCATGCGTGACTTAGAGTCCTATAGGAAAGTTTCACTTAACACAAAAGATGGCATTATAAAATATGATTGAGGAACATATTTATTAATATTAAAATTATTTTTTCACATTGGTATATATTTGAATTTACCAACGATTTAAATTTTTCTGTTGGTATTTAACACGCGAGATCGAAAAATAACAAAGCGCCTCAAAATAAATAAATAATTAGAATGTTTAATTAATTATGGTTAAAAACAGTTATTTTCATTTGGTTCTCCAAATAAATGGAACTAATGTGAATTTATCTAGTTTTCAATAAATTTACCAGTATGTCATTATTTTCATATTTCTAAGCTAATTTATACCTAAATAAAAATACGTCTTTTTTTTATTACAAATATGGCCGTACAAATAATCAGCAAACATGGCTACTGGGTAGGGGTAATAATAATAATAAGTTTTTTTTTTATGTATATAAGAATCTTTTATTAAACATTATAAAAATGGCTTACATTTAAAAACAAAGAAAAGTGGCTCTGAAAACAGAAAAAAAACAGGCTCTAACTAAACTAAATCTAAAAGGTCGCAAAAGGCTCAAACAATACAAAAAAGAAACTTGACAAAAGGTATGAACACTAAAACTAGACATGGCACACAAAAACACAAAAGAATAGACCACAAAGGTAAAAGGTAAATGTAAAAATTTTCACAATAATTTTGAAATAAAGTTTTTAAAGCCAAAGTTGAAGTTATCCTTAATTTAAAAAGTGTGCCTATATCTGCAGATAAGTGGCAGTTCCAAGAAGAGTCCCCCATGAAAAATAAACCAAATAATTGACAAGAAATTTTTTTTTTTAAAAACGATCGAATGAGAAATTTAGAATTTCGAAACTAATAATTTTATTAAATGCCACTGATACTATTATAGAGTCCCGCAAGAGCAGCCTGTAGTATCATAGACCTCTACAAACTGCCCTCATCATCCCTCCAGCTGAGCATCTCTAACGGAGCGCTTATCCTTCCCACAGCACTTGCAACGGTTCCAAAGCGAGGAGAAGCCCCGTGGACTAGAGTTGCAAATGCTGTGGCCTGATATCACTAGCAAAAGACAAGAGCGCCGTCCTGCACTGACGATAGTGGATGCCATGTGCAGTTGAATGTATCTGCGTTCGTTGCCAGATATTCAAGACGTAAACGTCTCTTCAATCTGTCAACGAAGTGGCGCTTAAGTGCTTGTGCGTGGTGTTGTGGGTCAGTGTTCTGATTCCCATCTCCGGCTCTCATGTAGTACAAGTGAACTGTAGATTTGGCCAGTGTCAACACAAAGCTAATCAAACAATTCACCCGACTACAAACCTTTGGTCCCCATCGAATCGATGTCCTAGTAATGCTGAAATTCGGGTGGATCAACTGACACATATCGCGCACCAGTTCCATCAGACTCTGCAAAGCTGGACAAGTGAAGAAACTGTGAAACAAGGTGCCTTCACCAGAACAAACTGTGCAGATCCTTTGAACCCGAGGGTCGATATGGGACAACTGATTAGGATGCATAAGACTGTGATGCAGCAATTTGAATGCTACATCAGCATGTTTGTAACTAGAAGGATAACTGTAGACTACTCTGCAAGTTATCCCTCCCATCACGCCCATATTCACCCCGAGGTGCGTTCGCCATCTGTTGTATCCTGTATACTCCGGAGGTCTTATTGACATAAGCACGTCACGGAGCACATGTTTTGTAAGTGTGCTGAAAGGTGTGTGAGGCGGTCTGTCCAGAACGAAAGCATCTTCCAACTTACTGCCAGGGTCACAGGTCCCAAGTTGGCGAAATCTCTCCCGCGCAGAAGCCACCAGTTCGTGTAGTTGTCGAGTGTTCGTGTTTATTCGACAGTTTCCAGAGATATCAATAATATCTCCGAGAACTGTCAGTGTATGCGTGTCAGCTTCAAAACCTCGAGCATTACTGAACACTGAATCTATTAATTCAGGATTAAACCTGATTGGAATCGACGCGAATTGCGTGTACTGTAGAGCATTCCATTTAAGGTGAAATTCAGGCCTGATTATGCCCCAGGTCTGAATCGTTGAGATTAGATCCTGCGGCCATTCACGAGGATAGGGTGGTCAAACTGAGAGCAGGTAGTAGTACTCTCCTATTCCGATCCCTCCCAGTACATTCACCCACAGTTGTGAAATTAAGGTGTCTCTCTGACAAAACACTCGTTGGAATGCACGCTCTTGGAGACACCTTGATTTCACAACCAAGTTAGTGAGACCTAATCCACCTATCTTGACTGGCAGACAGAGCGTGCTTTCAGCAACCCATCGTCTTCCGCACCAAAAGGCGTCTATCGCTTTTGCTTGAAGAAGACCTACGAAGCCTTCATCAAACGTCTCAGACTTTAGCAGATGAACGATGGACGAGGTAATCAAATAGTTTATCACGACTGACCTTCCCATTAGGGATAAAGGAAACAGTCGACTACGCCATGAGTTAACAGCTCTAGAGAGTTTCTCAAGAGCGATGCGGCTATTATTTGATTTACTCTCGCGCCCGATATACACACCTAAATACTTCAGGCAAGTATTAGTCCATTGGATGTTCAGTGGAGTATCTGTACGATCTCTCCTAAATTCCTGAAACGTATGAAGAATTCTGGAGTCAAGCCGTCATAACCAGGTGAAGTGTGTCCTTTGTCGCAGCGATCATATCCTCCAATGTCATGACTGTATCCAGGAGCTCCTTGCGGTCTTCAGAGAAAGTGGGAGTATTCTCAAGAAATTCATGAGTGGTCGAGGATGTTGTCGACGTCGATTCAGAGTAGAGACTACTATAATTGTCTCGAATAAATTCTGATAGCTGTTGTCCGTTGAGGACTTGTCCAGATTCATCAACTATCGACTCGACTTCACAAGAAGCAGTACGTCGTCTAGTTGCCTGAAAGAAGTACTCAGTTGGAGAATCGCCTTCCCTCAGCCAGCGTGATTGGCTGCGCAGCACAAACTCCAAGCTGTGCTTGTAAGTTTGTGTTGCCAAGCGTTCCTTATTCTGTTAAAATAAAGAATCAACTCCGGCTGAGTTGGGAGAAGAGCTGCCACCCGAGATACTTCGGCCGATAAGCTAGCAGCTTGATACCCACTTCGATTGAAATTCGTTTCGATAAAAGATCGAATTTGGAGCTTTCCAACATCCCACCATTGACTAAGAAGAGGAAAGTCACCTTTCCTCTCTTGCCAATCGTGCCAGAATTCAGTGAATTCATTGATGAACTGCTCGGAATTCAATAAATAGTTGTTGAATATCCAGTATGCAGTTCATCTTTCAACTAGAGTGCTGGTTGCCACTACAAGAAGGTGGTCGCTAACGGAACACACTTCATGAGTGACATCAACGAAATGTTCTAGTATTCCAGGTGAGACGTAAAGTCTATCGATTCTGGAGCCTGCGAGACTTCCATGGATATTTCGCGAGACCCTCGTGTATGATCTAGTCGTAGGATGCATCCAACGATAGATATCCACGAGTCTGAAAACACGGACAAAATTCCTCAACCGAGTAGCATTGACAGAGTTGAACTCAACTCCGGAATGCCGATCCATTGAGGGATTTAGCGTGCAGTTTAAATCACCTCCGAGGATAGTTTCGCCACTTAAATTCACCAGACAGGATTGAACACTATCAAGAACTTGTCTTGTAATATCCTGGTCATGAGGAAGGTACACGTTTACTACCTTGATATGTTTGTCTTGAACGATAAAGTCCAAGGAAGAAGCGAAGCCTGGGAAGATATCTGTATAGACAGGAGACGATAGTGTGAATTTGTTGGATACAACGATTGCCACGCCTGAGCCTCGGCGAGGCGCAGGTGTGGCAAAAATTGCATAGCCAGTGTGTAGATAAGCATAGCGCTCAAGGTGTGTATACGTGTCTTGTGTAAAATTCGTCTCCTGTAGAAGTGTAATGTCTATATCGAACAGTTTGACATGTTCGATAGTACTGTGTAGTCTTGTATGAGCACTTAAACCCCCGGTGTTAACAGAGCCTATCTTACACATTCACAGAGATAAGAAGCTCAAACGATGATGGTACGGCGTCTATTGACGAGGAGAATCGACCAAGCGATGCTCCTGTATCAACTCCTCCACCTTACTATGAAGGCGTTCTAGCCGCGCTACATCGTTGTACTTCCTCCTCTTCTTGGACTCCTGTTGTAGGAGTAGAATCTGAGGAAGTAACAACTCTGGCCTCTCCAGCTCCCTTACAAGAATACTCCAGATTTTATCTGAATTCTTCTTGTACTGGAGCTGGGTAAGAATTCCGGCGATCTTCTTCCTAGAAAGGGTTTCCATCCCCTTCGAGACCTCAAATTGGCTACCAGTCGAAATGATACTATCACACGACTCGTAGCCACCGAGGCTCGAAAGACCAGTCTCATCAAAACCGGTCATATCGCAGTCCGTGTCTCTCACAACAACCTTCGAACCGCGAGCACCACTATCGTCCTCCTGCGAGTGGGGCCGTTTTGAAACGACTGGCTTTGCTGGCTCTGGAGGAGGCAGCATCAGCCTGTCAACTTTCTTCCTGCTCGTCCTCTTTTTTTTACTACATGGCTAGGCGACTCCTCGTCAGAAGTAGCCATGCTTTCACGTGCTGACGTGGCACCGTTTACAGCCGTAATATTTTTTGCCTCTAAGACAACTTCAGGCACTTTAGCCACTGGCTGCTCCAAGATAGCAGGTTGAGTGCTGGCAGAAAGTTCCTTCTCCAGAGCCACTACTGTAGTAGTGGTTTCCTTCGAGCGAACCCTCGGTTCAGCCTTCTTCCCGCTTCTCTTGGGGCAGTCAGCAATAAAATGCCCTACCAAATGGCAAGCATGGCATTTCGCTTCGGTGCCTACGTCTATCCAGTATCTCGAGCCGGATATGCTCAGGTAAAAGCCTGCTGGAAGCTTGCACCCCTTATTTAAAGAGATGGACAATTCCCGGCTGGTACCGATGATACCCCGCCCGAGACCCTCGTCCCGATTTTAATGGGAATTGCGCGAACCTTTCCATGAACTTTCCCGAATCTCCCAAGGAAATTCGAGAGGTCTTCATGTTGGGCTCGCATAGGGACCCGCGAAAACACGACCTTCGTGGGCTTCTCTTTTAGCGGGAATGGAACGAGGTGTCTACCCTCCACCTCGATGCCCTCAAGCATGAGCTTGGTAGCGCTTTCGAGGGTCGTGGTGTACACCTCGACCATTCCTCCAGCTATAATCCCCATAGAAAATAGCTGCTCACAAAGACGACGCGGAAGATCACCTTCAGGTATGCAGACTGAGGACATCCTCTGATGTGATCAAGCTACATCCCGTAGCTCTTGTCGATGGTGATAACGTTCTTGGAACCACCACTTACCTGCGCATATGATAACTCTGACATTAACGCCGGGGATCGTGGTGCTGCTGCTTGTCCTCCTGGTACTGTTTGCTGCTTCTTGGAAACGCTTGAAGAAAGCGGTGGCCTCATTACCAAGCCGCTAGGTTTTGGCGCTAACGACGAAGCCGTGTTGACAACTTCCGATAATTTCGGACGTTGTCCTTTTACTACAGGTGCTGCTGGCGTAGCTGCCATTGTAGCAGCTGACGTCCCAGGTATTTCTCGGTCTGCATCCGCTGCCCTGGTTGCTGTCTGCTTTACGGCCTCTTGAGTAGGGCCCTTAATGGCCTTTTCTGTGGGCCGTTGATTATTTTTTCCGGAAGAAGAAGCCTTATTACTCTTGTTAAGTACCTGCTTGTGGGGGCAAGCGTGTGCCGTATCCAGTTCTCCCTTGATGAAGGCTTTAATAACACTCTCTTCCTTGTTAATTCTTTTCTTTTTATTTTAACATTATTTTTACACCAGACAAATTTTAAACTTCTTTCTCACAACAAGATCAATTTACTTATTTTCTTTACAACTACAACCTTTTCTTTGCAATTCTATTCTTCTTATTCTTTTTACACTTTCCTTTGTGATTATATCACTCTTATTCCTCTTTATATTTTTCTTTTTTTTACACTTGTAAATCCTTATATTCTTTTTCCTTTTTACGCTTAGAACCAAAACCGCCGCGACCTATTTTTCAAAAAAAAAACCAATCAACTCTTTTTTTGTATAATGCTCTTTTCGTCGAACCGCCGCGGATAAGATTTTTTTGATTTTCCACTTGATTTTGTTTTTTCAAGAATTCGCCTGTTAACCGCCGTTTTAAAAGTGCAAAATCCAACTCGCTACTTTCCACCGCCGAACCGTCGATTAACAGATTTAAAAACCAACTCGGCTCTTGATCACTTTTGTCGCGATCAAGAGCCTTCGTTCAGGGTAGAAAATGCATAGTTGCATTTTCACCCTGAGAAAATTTTCATTTTATTCTGGACTTGATTAAACAAGTCCAGAATATTTTTCGTTGGACGGAGGCTTGAAATTTGACGCTTTTATAAACATCAGCCACCGTCACGACGATTAGAATTGCCGCGCGCGTATACATACAATGTATTTTCGCGGCGCGCTCTTCTTATCGCGAAAGCTTTTTTTTGTGATATGTATGTACGTTCGTACATACATATTATAATTTTCACGACAAATCGTACTGAAGGTACGATTTTTCTTTTGCTTTATTTTTTTAAAGTAATTATTTCTACTGGCAAATTTTGCTGAAGGCAAAATTTACCATGGGAATAATTTTGTTTTAATTTATGGAATGTGAAGAAAATTGCTGACGCAATTTTCTTCACTGATTGAATTGATAAGCTAACCATGTTTTAGGCATGGTTAGCTTATGTGAAAATTTATTGTATGAAATTTATAGAATTTATTTATTTTATATATTTTATAAATTTACTTTTAGGCCTGTTTCAGATACATAACAATCCTTCCCCCTGAGAAAAAGAGAATTATTCTTTGAAGAGGAATAATTCTCAGGGGAGGTTGTTGTGGTTTCTATTTTGACGGCTCGGGTTTTGGTCGGTTTTGGTTTTTCTCCTTTTGTCTCTCTTTTATTTGGTTTTTATGGGTCTCTTTCTGATTTAGTTCACACAATTCTTTTGATTGGGCAAGCGCTTTCATAACTTCATCTTCATTCTCATCAGGAAAAACCTGGGGCGGACAGTGATGAGGAAAATATTGCACTAGCAATCTACGGTGACGAGTTAGCTGATTCAATAAATAAATGATGATAATGAATATTCCTAATCTACCGTGTCATTTTGACCGTATTGCCCTTCGTGTGAATTCGAGTTTGCCCCGGATCTGTTTCGATAAATTCTTGACTTTGGAACTACTACCCTGAGAAAATTTTGAGTTGCTTGAATATGAAATTATTTATACGATAATAAATTTAATTTTTCTGGACTAGTTAATTAACCATTTTTTTTTGTGTTATGCTTGGCTAGGTTGACTTGGTCGGGCGGTTTCGGTCGAGTTTACAAAAATTTTTTCTTTTAATTTTACCCTAGTTTAGGACTATTGTATTCTTTATCCTAGTGTTAGTGTCGTTTTTGTTTTATTTTATTGGCTAGGTTAGATTTGGTCTCTAATTTTAGTTACTATTATTTATTATTTTATTGTCTAAATTTAAGTTTTCAAAAAAAAACAAAATTTTTTGTGTTACCGTAAGTAGCCCGGTAATCCTTTTGTTGTTGTTTCTTCTACTGTTCAAGTAGTCACAATGCTTTATGTTTGATTTATTTCTACTGTTATATATATGGGTTGCGCCAATTTTTGTATTTATTTTGTACGACTTATAATTTTATTTCTATTCTATTTCTCTTTGCCCCCTTTTTTTTTTTTTTATGTTAACTAATCCTCTTATGTATTTTTAATACACGTTTTTGTTTTTCCGCTTTGACCCTTCAGGTCTTTATTTACTCTTAGTTCTGCTACAATTTAATTTGTTATTTATTTAGTATTAGTTTTAATATAATTTTGTTTTATTTTTTTTTTATTTATTTATTTGTTGTATTTAACTAATTTCTTTTAAAGCTATTAGCTTACCGACTATTTAATAATTAAATTTAATGCCTTTTTTATGTACCTGATTTTTAATTATTTTTCTTTTCCGATTACCTGTTACTGTTCGAGTAGGTACGGTATGCTACTTTATTTTTCCTATTTTATGTTTATGTAGCATTAATTCTAACAAAGTTTTTCTTTAGTATTATTAATCTAATTATTTTTAATTCTATAGTCTTTTTGTATATAGTGCACCAGGGCTACTCATTTTGTTTAAATTTGACATTGATTTTGTTATCCATGTTGACAGTATCAGTGTTCTTTTTTTTAAACGATTTGGACTGATTTGGTTTTGGGGAGGCTTCTAGCTCGCCTTAAGTTGGGTTGTGGCGCAGGAGTTCGTTCTTTTAAAGGAATTCCCTCTGATGAAATTTGGGGGTTACCTTGTGGTTGCGTCCTCTGTTGTCTCATCTTGATGACAACAGGGTGTAGATATTTCACTGCAATAATAATCATTAGGGCCAGAACAAGTAGGCTCGACAATGATATCGAAGTTTTTGACAGGATATGGGAGTTTCTACTCGATACCTTCTTACTGTACTGGTCTAATTTGTGTTGGATATCTTCCAACGAATGCGTGCCAGTATAAATTGATTTATGGATATCGTCTCCCGTTAAAATTTCCATTGGAACTTGGTTTTGGTTTTGAGACTCTGGTAAAATGTCGGCTAGACTCAAATTCAATAAGGACTGATTAAATTTTGGGAATTGTTTGGGTTGAAATATTTTCAGCAGGCGTTTACTTTGACCTTCGTATTTGAGCACTTTGTCACTTATTTGCACTTGACATGGTTGCGTTATCTCTAATATCCCTTGCCCTTCCAGTTTCGAGATCACAAAGTGATCGGGACATGTGAAGTGTAGCACCGTGGAGGTGAGAAATGAAAATAGCCACGCATTTGGCTTGTTTAGTTTAATTAACATGTCCTTTTGGGGAGCTTGTACTCTGGTGCTGCATTTGGGCACTTCATTTAAAGGATTATATAGCAATTTAATGGCACATTCGTTGGACGTTCCCGCTTTGATTATAGGCGTGTTCAGCCGGCCTACATACGTGTTTTCTTCCAAATTACTTGTTATTTTCTTGAAAATTTTCATGTCCTCTCTTTTTAATAAGAGAAATTCCTGAGTTTTTTCGCTATTGGCTATGTATGAATAACCAGGGTCTGGAATTAATGAGTAAGTTGCTGACTTGGGTACAGGATAGCATTGAATCTGTTGTAGCCTCATTTTTGGCAGATTAAAAATTGGGAGAGTAATTCTCACCACCAATTTACTCTGCATAAGGAGTGACTGAGCTCCTGCTGTTTGGTATAGAACAGATAGACAATTTTGGTCATTCGGGCAATTCGAAGTCGTCTTGCGATATATTTGTAACAAGTTTTGTGGGGATAGGAGCAGTGGATGAATGTGATTTGTTCTACTAGCCATTATTATATCCAGAAGGGCTTGTTGTCGATATTCGACTTCGATGATTTGGAGTAATAAGCTTGATATAATCTCTTGTCTCAATTGCCTCCTAGTTAGGTCATCGGCCACATGGTGGAGATCGTTTATCTGGTGTGCTATTTTTTGTTGGCGATCCATTAGCATAGCCAATGGTTTTTGAATCTGTTCCAAGGTAGTTTTAAC
The DNA here is from genome assembly GCA_963924295.1 of Dioctria rufipes. Lineage (NCBI taxonomy): Eukaryota > Metazoa > Arthropoda > Insecta > Diptera > Asilidae > Dioctria > Dioctria rufipes. The sequence continues at coordinate 81,941,672 of OZ002740.1, read as the reverse complement.
CACACTTATTTGTTGTTTCTCTAGCTCAGCTAGGGCTTGTGTGTTCGATTCAATTTCATCTAAGCGGCTGTATATCTCCTTCTCGTTGTTACTATCCATGGTACCAAATAAATAGTGCATAGCATTGCCTATTCCGTCGAATAGTGATCTGGCCTTAAGCCTTCCTGGAACTAATTCCTTAATGGTTCTCGTGCGCTTTTGTACGCTATCTATTATAGCGTGTATGTGTAGTTGCTGCACGTTGCACAGGTCTTCTTTATCCGTGATATTTATGCAGAGTTTATGCACTAAATATTCTGCCTGTTTCGTTAGTTTTATCTGTGAGTCTAACTCATCCAAGTCTATCTCCGTGAGAACATTCCAAGTGTTATGATACACCATGAGGCTTCCTAGATCCTCGAAAAATATGCCCGAGCTATTTAGCTTGGTTATAGCATAGGGTTTGTCGGCGATTTCTCCTATCGTGTACTGGATGAGGAGGGCAATTGCAATAGTTTGTAGCGCCATTTCTGAAAAATAGAAAAAAACAATTTTTTTTCTTTTTTTTTTTTTTTCTATTTTTCTTAAACTTTTCATTTCTTTCTTCTTTTTTCATTTTTTCATTTGTTTTTCTAATCACCCAATTTCGCTATTTGGGACCTGTTGATGAGTCAAACCAAGACTTGAAACTTGTCACCAAAAATTAATGGATTGTGTGATGAAAGAACAAATTAGAACATTTTTTAGCTTTTGCTATATACCGGAGATATCCCAAAAAATTCTTTCTTGAAGAAAAATAGATGACAATGTCATCTAGGTAGACAAAACATTCGAGGCCTTGTAGGCCTGTTAAGATGAAATTCATTAGGCGTTGAAATGTGGCGGGGGCTCCTTTGAGCCCGAATGGCATACGCTTGAACTCGTAGTGCCCATAGCTTGTGCTGAAAGCAGTTTTATGTCGATCTTTTTTGTCGACAAGAACTTGGTGATAGCCGTTGGCCAAATCGAGTGTGGTGAAATACCTTGCGTGACCTAGTTGGTCGAGAATATCCTCGATTCGGGATAGCGGGAATGCGTCTCCAATTGTCTTTTCGTTTAATTTACGAAAATCGACAACGACGCGCCACCTTTTTTCACCGTCAGGTCCCGCTTTCTTGGGGACAACTAGTAGAGGTGAATTCCAAGGGCTTTTACTAGACTGAACTATCCCGCTGTCTAGCATTTCTTTTAGCTGCTCGTTAATGACTTTCCGCTGTGTTTCAGGTAAGCGGTACATTTTTTGATTGATTGGTGCTTGATCCTGCACCAACGGAATATTATGCGTTATCGCATTTGTATAGGTGAGTTTGTCACCTTTGAGGAAGAAGATATCGTTATACTCTTCGCAGAGTTCCGATATCGAAATTTTTTCTTCCGCGGTTAAATTAGGGTCTAGGCTGAGTTCTTGCTCTAGCCTAGAAATACGCGGGTATTGTTTTGGGTCGTCCGGAGTCTCCTTATCCGGGTATAGGTATCGTACATGTTGTAATATCGCCGTTTTGTCGGCTGAACCTTGGTTTGACTTCCTATTCCTTGTAAATTTGTGTCCTGAAATTGGATTGGATTTAATGAATTCCTTATGAGGCTTTATTTTGTTGTATTTAGCATGTAACAGGGTACTTGCTTCCTGCTTTGTTGACGGCTGAGTTTGATACACCTGTGCGGTCTTTGCCTTAGGTTGTGTGGAATACTCATGCGCGCCGATGCTAGTATTTTTTGGCCATGTAGGATTTTTTATGCTAGAAGACGGTGGAGTAATATGCACCTTTAGTATAGGCTTTAGCGACTCGCTACCGTTCTTGTATGGCCGTTGTTTGTTTAACAGTGATTTATGCCTCGGGATTTTGGACGGAAGAGCTATATGCACCTTTTTGGCAGGCTTTAGACACTCAGTTCCGTCTCTTGTGTTGTTTGGTATTGCCTCTTTATTTTATTTGGTATTGGTTGCGGTTTTTTGTGTGTATTAATGGGACTATGGTGTAGTCGTTTATGGGATATAGCTGTAACTTTAAGCTATGTATGACTACTTGATGACTGTTAGCGTTGAGAGTACTAACCAGCACTAATTCTTCTCCAGATGACAGCAAACTGTTTGCCAAGAAGACTCCATCGCTTATCTCTTGGGATAAACAGAGCATTTCTTCTTGAGTTTGTAACGGCACTGGGGCCACAATTTGAGAGCGCGCAGGTATGCAGATTGGTTCCTTAAAGGTAACCAATTGCTGCCTGCCATCATCAGTCTCTTGCTCGCCCAGACAGCTTTTTTCACATTCCTTGGGCCCTTTTGGAGCTTGGCAGCCAGCTTTTCTCGTTTGAGAAGCCTTGAAGACACTGCAGGTGGATAGTTCAGCCTGTTTAGACTCTACCTCTTCTGCAAGTGTTCTTACTTCGACTGCTTTTTCAGAATGTAGCTTGTCCGTGTCAAACTCTAATGGCAAAGCAAATTCGTCTGGATTAGTTTCCGTGCGAGGAAACCTTAGTGCCTTATTAGGACCCTCAACGTTGCAGTTTTTTGCTAGGAAATCATTTCCTAGAAGACCATCATCGGAAAGGCCAGGCAAGTTCTTTACGACTTGAAACTTGCAGGGAATTTTGTTTTTGAAAACGAAGTTTCCCTGGCAATTTCCCAGCGTCTTTCCCGTACCAAATGGGGTCTGAAGTGTACATGCCTCATTGTGGTTAATTTCTTTGAGGTCTTTTAATGACCTTTTCTTTATTATACTTACCTCAGCGCCTGTGTCTACTACTAGTTTAGTTTGGCCGTTCAGGCCTATGTCTAAAGGAAGTTTTACTGTAGCGACACTGGAATCGGGCTGCTGAGGAGACCCTATTTTATTAGATGGGAGATTTATAGTCGAGCCGGGGAGTTTTGGGTCGACTGTACGTCGTTTCCCTGACTCCGGGCTTCCCATTTACGTTTTTGTTGGCAGTTATTTACTGCATGTCCAGAACGACCACAAAATTCGCACTTTTTACGCACGTTATAGACTCTGGAATTGTTATTGGGATTCTGCGGCTCTCTAGGGCGTTGATTCGATGGTCCACCATTGTTGCTTGATCTTTGAATATTGTTGTTGTTCCTCCTGCAGTCACGTATATCGTGGTTGTATATTTTGCAGTTCACACAGTACGGAGTATTTTTACGTTTGAGGCAATCTGCGTATGTGTGGCCTCTTAAATTACAAAAACTACAAGTAATTTTATTTAAATAATTATTTTTATTTTTTACATTATAATTTTTATCTGGCGATCTTGGTTCCTGTTTAATATATGCTGTGCCGGCCTGTGTGAACTGTGACGTTGGTATGTGACTGCTTGGGTTTGGCAGGGTCTGAGGAACTTGAGCGAATGGCATTATGCCGGGAGTAAATACGCTGTGATTAGCGGATGAGTTAAGTTGGTTAAAATGTGCGTTATTTGGTGTTGTTGCACTTATTGAATGGGGTATCGGATTTTGCATCACATTTGGCTGAAATTGCCCTGAAGGTTGCAGGAATAGAGCACTTTGCTGGAGACGTTCCATGTCGAGTGCTCTTTGTACGAGGTCATCCACCGTGCCGTCTGTCATGGTCAGAAGGTATTGGCACATATATGGGTTATTTACGCCTGTTTTCAGTGCGTTTTTCGCGAAATCTTCCAACTGCGTTTTAACAGCTGGTGCTGCTGTGGCTCCGTATTTGGATTCTGCTGCTTCATTGCAGAGTGCCAGCATTTGTTTTACTCGTGCCGTGAAGGCTGTGAGATTCTCTAAAGGATACTGCCTTGTAGTGATTAATTTATTTACCAGTTCCTGGTAAGTTTCTCTAGGCAGGTATGTGCGATTTAGCCGTTCTTCTACTTCTTTGAAAGTAGTGGGCATATTTGAGGCAAAAAGCTGATAAGCTTCGCCTCGAAGCCTGGTGGGGAAGATTTGCAGAAATGCTGTTAGTTCATCCACCGAAATGCACTGGATTACCTGCCTGCAGCATCCTAGGAACGTTTGGAGCTCAAGGCTCAATTTTGGGTGCTGCTCTCCCGAGAATAAGGGTACGAGCTGGGCAGTTAACTTGGCGATTTTCGCGTAATCTGCCATGTTTATATTGGGGATTCTGAAGCTAAAGTTTGACACTTTTGGGGAGCTAGTTTCTTCTACGCTGGTTTCCAAAAGGGAGTCGCCCAGCCAATTCAATAGGATTTCGCTCACGGTGGAATCACTGACACTGTCTTCAATGGCACCTTCTCTTAATTCTACACTATTATTTGTAATTTCTGTTTCGAGAGAGTGCGAGAGTTCTCCAAACTGCTTTAAGCTTTCTTTAAATTTTTCCGTACTTTCTTTGAATTGCGCGATTTGCTCAAGCCGCCGTTCACGGGACTTTTTGAGCTGTTTATCGATAGAATCGCACTGTATAACAGAAAGTTCGGAGGAGTCTCGCACTTTCTCCTCTAGATATTTTAAATAACTTTCTAAATTTAAATGGGAAGGTCTTACTTGTTGGGGACCTGTAAGGATTGTCCCACTCCTGAGTGTTACCCCTTTTTTTGTTGAATTTGTTGGGGGTGTTTGATTAGCACCCTCTGTTGCGGATGTTGCTCCCGCGTTGCCTCCTTCGTACCGGGACGGATCTTCCTGTGCGTCGCCCGGCGAGGAAGATTGTTGAGGAGTTGATGGAAGTTGGATTTCCGGCGGTATTTCTTGGTGGGAGCTTTCCTCGCTCATGGACCACCGTGTGTGAAATTTGCAGCTAGGGGGGCTTCTGCCGTCTTAATTCCCTTGGTTCAAATTGAGAGGGGGGCTTATTGCCTTCTTCGAGGTCCCTCTCAATTCAGGATTGTTGGTTCGGTTTCTTGAAGTTCTTTTGCTGCCGGGGGGGCCCGTGGCCTACTTAAATTCCCCTGGATAAAAGCTGAAAGGGGGGCGCGTTGCCTACTTCGAAGTCCCTTTCAGCTCCGGATCGCAGATAGCGGATGGTTTCCAAACTTCCTTCCTTCAAGTGTAAGCTTCGAAATTTTGGGTTGTGGACTTTTTTATCCTGGGCTGGGATGAAGCCCGCTATTGTCCCACGTTGGCACTTTGTGCTTTGATGAGGGGGTGGCTGCGTGTTTTTCAAACAGAGGCAGTTAAAGCTGTCCGACCCCGAGCGTTGGGAGCCGACAAGATCGAAATACTCCTGAAGCCAGACTCAACTTCAGGCGAAGGGTAGGGTGTCTTGCCCAGTATTCGATCTCGTCCTAAACTCCTTTTAGATTCGTAGGATAGAGGGTTTTCGAGCGCTTATACTTTTTTTGTTTTTCAAAGTAGGCTTCCTCTATCCTACCGGCTGCGCCAATTGTTAAGTACCTGCTTGTGGGGGCAAGCGCGTGCCGTATCCAGTTCTCCCTTGATGAAGGCTTTAATAACACTCTATTCCTTGTTAATTCTTTTCGTTTTATTTTAACATTATTTTTACACCAGACAAATTTTAAACTTCTTTCTCACAACAAGATCAATTTACTTATTTTCTTTACAACTACAACCTTTTCTTTGCAATTCTATTCTTCTTATTCTTTTTACACTTTCCTTTGTGATTATATCACTCTTATTCCTCTTTATATTTTTCTTTTTTTTTACACTTGTAAATCCTTATATTCTTTTTCCTTTTTACGCTTAGAACCAAAACCGCCGCGACCTATTTTTCAAAAAAAAAACCAATCAACTCTTTTTTTGTATAATGCTCTTTTCGTCGAACCGCCGCGGATAAGATTTTTTTGATTTTCCACTTGATTTTGTTTTTTCAAGAATTCGCCTGTTAACCGCCGTTTTAAAAGTGCAAAATCCAACTCGCTACTTTCCACCGCCGAACCGTCGATTAACAGATTTAAAAACCAACTCGGCTCTTGATCACTTTTGTCGCGATCAAGAGCCTTCGTTCAGGGTAGAAAATGCATAGTTGCATTTTCACCCTGAGAAAATTTTCATTTTATTCTGGACTTGATTAAACAAGTCCAGAATATTTTTCGTTGGACGGAGGCTTGAAATTTGACGCTTTTATAAACATCAGCCACCGTCACGACGATTAGAATTGCCGCGCGCGTATACATACAATGTATTTTCGCGGCGCGCTCTTCTTATCGCGAAAGCTTTTTTTTGTGATATGTATGTACGTTCGTACATACATATTATAATTTTCACGACAAATCGTACTGAAGGTACGATTTTTCTTTTGCTTTATTTTTTTAAAGTAATTATTTCTACTGGCAAATTTTGCTGAAGGCAAAATTTACCATGGGAATAATTTTGTTTTAATTTATGGAATGTGAAGAAAATTGCTGACGCAATTTTCTTCACTGATTGAATTGATAAGCTAACCATGTTTTAGGCATGGTTAGCTTATGTGAAAATTTATTGTATAAAATTTATAGAATTTATTTATTTTATATATTTTATAAATTTACTTTTAGGCCTGTTTCAGATACATAACACTCTTCTTCCTCCTTCCATTTAATTTAGGGGGATCATCAGTCCCCCCAGAATCACTTCCGCTGCACTCACTCATATTAAGTGAGCCAGTAAATGTTTTTATTATTCTTTTTGCTTTTCAATTGAAAATTTCTTTTATTTTTTATTTGTAAATAAATTTTTCACTTTACAAAAATACTACACGTTAACAAATTAGAATTTTTTACATTTTTCGCGTTGCCATGGCAACGACCAAAATTAATTTAAATTTCACTGTCCAAATGTCACAAAATTCATAAAATTTTCACAATCTTTCTAAATTTTTTGTAGTTTTCCTCTTAAAAACAACACACACAAACTACTTTTTATGCACAAGTCTGGTTGCAAACACTACTACTTCACTTGATCGCTTTTTTTTCACAACCTCTATTTAATCACTATTTAAACTATTTGGAGCTCAATCTGACGTCCGCTCTCTTCAGAATAATAATAATAATAATTTATTTGGCAATGTACCCAAGATTAAAAGATCTTATTACAGTACTAATATCAAGAGGAGGAGAACAAAAGAAAGAAAATGCTAAAAGCATATAATAATAATAATAAAACTAAAAACTCAAAAATATACAAACTAAGTACTACAAAAAATAATGGAGATAATAGTCAATTAATTTATTTAGTAGATGCGTGCACCATTCACCCTCAAAAATTTGAATATTACTTGGAAGAGAATTCCACTTACGAGCAGCTTGGACAAAGTAAGAACGCTCACCATACTGTGAGATGTGCCTTGGGATAAGAAGCTGAGGATTTCTGGTAGAATGCAAGAACTGCAGTTTTTGTAAGAAAGTAAGCTGACATCTAACTAGATATGTCTCAAGGGATGTGCCCAGGATCGATGATACATACGCTGATATGTGAGCGCTACGAGGGAGCTTGTAAATGTATCGAGTAACATCATTGAACGCAACTTTCAGTTTCCTTTGACAAACAGAATCAAGTTTGCCGAATATTAAACTGCCATATGTAAAATGTGGTACAATTACTGATTTAGCCAACTTCAGTTTAAAATCCACTGACATGGAGCTTGAGCTAATCCACATCGTTTCCGCAATGTAGGTGCAGCAACTGAACTTGGAATTAATTTTGATTCCCAAATTTTTGACTGAGTCAACATATTCCAAGACTGTGTTGTTCAATACTACAGGGGAAGCTCGGATTTCTCTAATGCACGCCTATAAATTGCTAAGCAGTTTGATTTGGACGGATTCAGTGACAGCTCATTAATTGCAGACCACTTATGTATGTACTGTAGATCCTCATTGATCCGATAGACACAATCCTCCATTAGTCCTATAGGTCTACTAAGGTACATCTGTACATCATCAGCATATAAATAAATAGAGCAATTTTTAATATCACTTGGTAGGTCATTTATGTACAGGTTAAATAAAAGTGGGTCAAGGATTGATCCTTGAGGAACACCTGAGGACAGATACGCCGGATTAGAGAGAGTTTCTTCTACCTTCACCATTTGACTGCGATTCGTTAGGAAACAGGTAATCAGCTTAACAGCTGTAGATGAAAAGTTAAGCCCATTACCAAGTTTAGAGAGTAGTTTTAAATGATTAACAGAGTCGAATGCTTTACTATAGTCAAGTAAAACCAATATTGTCAAATGATCACTATCAAGAGCATCATAAATATCTGTGGCAACTTTTAAGAGAGCAGTCTCACAGCTGTGCCCCGGTCGAAAGCCAGACTACCAAACGGACAATATTTTATTCACCTCTACATAATCCATAATTTGCTTATATAAGATCTTTTCCAATCCCTTGGCCAGAAAATTAAGCAGACTAATGGGACGATAATCGCTAGGTTGAGACGGAGACACTTTCTTAGGAATAGGGACAACTGTAGCTTATTTCCATTGGGTAGGAAACTGAGATCTGGTGAGACAGCAATTGTTGATATGGACTAGGGGACAAGATATATAAGGCATTATGAGTTTAAGGAATTTGGAATTTAGCAAATCAGGCCCAGTTGCGTTTGACTTAATAGAGTACAACGTGGATAGAGTTTCACATCCGTCAACGCAGTGAAAAGAAAAGCCCTCAGAAAGGAAGTTAGAATAGTCTAAGTTATGAGAACGCTGAGCCGTAGTTCCAGTGAAATTAGTAAAAAACTTGTTCAGTGTATCGGGATCACAGATGACTTGTGGGGATTTTTGCCCATATATTCCCAAGCTGCGAATATTTTTCCACAACCTCCTAGAAGGCTGGTCTAAATCCAGCTTGCTTTGAAGATGTGCACACTTAGATGAACGAATCATAGATGTTACCCTATTACGAATAGTTTTGTATCTGTTATGTGCCGCTACACATTGCGATCTTCTGTACTGCTTTAGCAGAAAATCATGCTCAGCCATGGCGTGGTGAATCTCTCGCGTGATCCAAGGGCAACGATTGTCACAGACTCTACATGTTTTTAGGGGCACACACTTATTATAGAGATTCAGAAGAATATTCGTTAAAAGCTCGACCTTACCGTCCAAATCATTACAAGTATATATGTCATTCCACGATATTTGTGTCACACTCAGAAAAGAGCGCAGTCATGTCAACGCTTTTAAAATCACGATAAGTGAACGTAGTATTGCGAGTTGTGTCAAATCTAAATTTGAAAGTCATAAACAGAAAGTCATGATCAAAATTACTTGGCGGTGATATTTGACTGTGGAATAGAACATTATGCATGTTTGTTGTGAGGATATAATCAAGCTGCGATGGAGCGGCAGTATTGAAATATGTTGGCTGGTGGTTAATTATTTTAATATCTAGTGTCTGTAAAAGGTAAAATAAATTACATAAAGTACATAAGAAAGAAATGATATAGGACTTCAGTTCTCCCGTAAAGATTATAAATGTTGATATAACACACAAAATTTCCTACCATGACTTCAACACCTACATAAGCAGGAATAAACGCTTATATAGGTAACTCCAATATAAAGATGTAAATTGCTGTGTTGAGAATAGATATTTTGGTATTGCATTTGTAGTGCTATATAAGCATAGTAGAGCAAATACGAAATAACAACATTCATATAGCACTTATGCTCCTATTTCGTGATGTGAATTCCTATATCAGAATTCCGATCGGCCAGCGTAGTGTGCTTTTAAAAGATTCTTGACAGTTGAAAGAACAAGTTGCAATAAATTTTTGTGAACGTGCGCACAGTGGCATACGGTAATATTTTTAATTTAAAGCACTCAACTCGGTCTATGAGAATTGAGTTGAGTGTATAAAACCATATAGACGAATAATTAATATTGTTATGTATACTTTTTATTGTTACAATGGTTATGTATACTTTTGTCATTTTATGGTTATATTTCACTTTCGTAAATTCAGTAATCAGATCGTTGATGAAGCCTAAATAAATAAATAAAACAACAACATTCAATAAAATGTATGGCTTTCGAACACGATGGTCATCTGCCGATGATGTCACACATCTCTGCTGCTCGTTCGCTACTTATAGTGTACCCAGTAAGTATAGTGTACTCAGTGAGAAATTTTTTTAAACTTAAAAGATGCAATTGAAAATATGTCTCTATGCAAAACCCTCGAGAAAACTTCACAAGCCATGAAAAAGGCTCCACTACCACATGAGAGCCGCAACGGAGTTCTAACATTCTAAAATATTTGCAGTGTTCTTATGTAAAAGTGACAAAAGACTGATTTTAATAGCTCCTCCGCCCTAAACTACTATTCATACAGAAAAATAGTGTTCTGATAATCTTATGCTTACTTTCTTATCTTCCGAAACGAAATAAAATTTATATACCTTTCCTAACAAAATTATTTAAAAAAACATTTATCTGAACCAAATGACTACGATTCCTCAAACGAAAACTTTCAACTGAGTACTAATTGTGTATTGCCGTGGTATGCCGTGGTCTGTTGAAATCGAATTAGTCTGCCTACAGATTCAGACTCCAGCCGCACATACATTATTGCAACTATTACTCAGCTGAGAGCTATTGAGTGTAAAATAGTAAGGTTATATTTTAAATCAAAGCTATTTTATTATTTTGTTAAGTGAGGTATAAAGTAGGTATAGCCCTTGCGAAGGTAACGAAACAAGCTTTAAATGACTGTCAGACTAATTACCTGTATGGATAGTAGTTTAATCTCCATAGCATATATAAAATCAATGTCTGGCACTTTTCCATAAGTATCAATATAGACGATTTTAGAGAACGGACTCACACTCACACATGTAGATTTCTGTTACATAGCTTGGGAAGCATTCTCGTTGGTTTTGTTCTATGGGACCTACAAACGCTGCTATACCGGTAGTATGTATTACGTTAATTTCATTCATATGCATATATTTTTCTTATGATAGATCAACGCTATATTTCACAGTATGAACTTCGAGGTATAATAGCCTTATTTCATACCTTCTAAGAGCCGGGAGTAGTTCTTGTCTTAATTATATCCCGCACTACCATTACATAGCGACGGGACTGGAGGTCAAGAATATACTTCCCAGGTCGCTTCTCGAAAATGTATTTAAAGAAGGCATGTCTTTATAACACTTTATGGAAGTTATGCTTCTATGTTGCGTTTTGGAAAGGGTGCTTTTATATATGTTTATAGAATGCGTGGTAGGATAAGTTATTTCATAAGAGATTCGCGCAAGTCTGCATTTTCAGGTACAATAATTCCTTTTTTCATACCTACTAAGGGATCGTGTACTAGTTCTTGTTTTAATTATAACCCGCATTGCATATACCTTACGGTGGGACTGGAGGTCAAGCATATACTTCCCAGCTCGCTTCTTGAAGATGTAATTAAAGAAGTCATATTTTACATCACCCCATTGGAAAGTGTGCTTTCGTATCTCCTTACAGAACGCATGATAGAAGAAGTAATTTTGTAAGAACTTCATTGTGCTGCATATATGCTATATTCATGCAATTAAAAAATTTTATTTACACATATACATACATAAATACATTTTTAAATCCATGCCTTACCGCTATAAATATATTCTTTTGGTGCATTTTGCCCTTTACTATTTTTTTGTTTTGCAAACATTGATTTTTTAAATTCTTTATATTTGTTTTACTTAAAGTTGCAGTAGCTTTTTGAAGTCCTCTTTCGTAATTATCTCGTCTGTAAAAATGTAACGTAATTACAATGTATAATTTATAAAAAGAACTGATTTATTTTTATACTTATTGAAAAGTACATCATTGAAGCGTTTAAACTCCTTGAATGCTTGCTTTCCATGTATGCCGTAGTAGTTGAAACTTAGAATTATTTCCTTGTTGAAAATATTGGGTAGGTTTTACTGCAACCCTCCACTTTTAATAATTTTCTTGATCGTGGAAATCTACGAATTTAAAAAATTTCTTAATAACAAAGTTATGTACATAAATAATGGAAAATTGTTTTTCATTGCAATAACAGAAACATTATTTTGGTGAACACCTTCCACTTTATCTTCATCAATATTTTCCACTTCCTTCTGTATGTTTTCTAATTCTTCAATAGATTTATGTACAAATTTTCAAACAAGGACATCTTTAGTGGTTTTACGATTGATGAGTTATCGGCAAATTACTTTCTGCTGCAGGACTTCAATTAGGATTAATTCATTAGTTTCTTTTTTCATTTCTACTGTGGAGACTAGTGAATGTTTTAAGTTTTTCTGCTCCTCTACTGAGTGTTTTTAAATTTTTATTTTTGGATAAAGAAGAATTTTTAAGAACTTTTATTTTTAACGATTCTAAATCAAATTAATAAATATAAGAAGAAAAAACAACCGCCTCGTCCGGGGTTTGAAACTGGGACCTTCCGCTTGCCGGGCGACTGCTCTTACCACGGAGCTAACGAGACAGATGATTTTCCCTCTTGCATTTATTTACTAGCCTACTAAGCCACGATTTGCTTTCAGCTGGCGGCATTAACCAGTAACGATGAAAGCACACATATAAATTGTAAATTCAATTTTTATTTAATTTTTCCCGGACGGGAATCGAACCTACACTTGTTAGCATCAGTCAATGATGGATAAAGAAGAATTTTTAAGAACTTTAATTTTTTTTATTTTATTTTTGCATGAAATCTGTAATGAGTTAATAATTTTATAGTATTAGTTTTGTCAAAACATTATATCGTACCTTCACTTCCTTAAAGGATTAGTAAATGTAATTTTGTTTTTTCCACTCACCTAAAAATTATCAAATTATAATCACTGAAAAAAAAATTTAATTAGTACTTGCGGCAACCTCTTTCACTGAAAACCAAGAATCAAATGATTCATTCGAAATGCTGAGTGAAAGCCCAAAATAATGATACACTCTATTATAAACGATATTGAAATTTTCCATATTCGTATTTTGCAAATTCCTAGAAATTTCATTCACAGAGCTCAAATACTGTTATTACCAGACAACTTACCCAGTGCGTTAGAAAAGTCTTGAGTATCTCTCCATGTTCTGAAAACCATTTATCACTGCCTTCGTTTTCAAGAAAACGAAAAATTTCAAATTTGTTTACAGCTTTGATTGAAACAGATTGTATAATAACTAAATAAATTGCGACCTGACTATGATTAATTCCTTTGTTTTAATTTGAAATCAGGGGTCCAAAACACTGCGATTCATGCATACTCTCACGTCCTCGGTCGTGGGTGCTTAAAGTTAAGGTTAAGAGAAGGGGCGACTAGGCTACTAAGACCCTGCGGACCGGACACCGCGATTAGAGTCGATATATTGTGTGCTCCCCTAGAGTGGTTAAGCTAAAGTTATCTTTAAACGAGCTGGATTATTGCCTTGAAATTAGTTGTAAATATTATTTGGACAGATGTTTCTTCAGTGATTTTCAATCTTAAAGCTACAAGCGCGGGACACTTACATATGATGTGCTTCGAGGTTTCATCTTTCTCTTAGCACACTTGTCACTGTTGTAGTTGCCTATTTTCTTTAAAAATTAACTCCTGGAGTTCTTAAGATCAAGAGGAGTATAGATAATTTATTAAAACCGCTACAATAACTTGTGAGCGCGTGGTTATTTAACTCTTTTGTAAAATTATAATCTGATTGCTTCCCCTAGCACCAAGTCCACGCCACGCCACTGTCATATACCCTTGTGCTTTAATTCGAGCTTCACACATTGTTTTGTAACCCTTTGGTGATATGCTACCTCTTACAACTTCCTTATACTCCTATCGATTAATTTTCTAATATTTTAACGTAAATCAAAATAATTTGGAATTTGATATTTATGCTGGTAAGTAGGTAATTCTACCCAAATGCATTTTCAAATATGTAATTTAATCAAATCGGACTTTAGTTTGTACTGCACTAAAAAACTCGATTTTGTCAATTATTGTAAAAGGATCGCATTTAAAAATACGTAAATAAATTAGATTCGTAATATTATAGAAGAAAAAATTTAATTAATTGGTGCACCGTACTGGAATTACATAGTTACTTCAATTTACCCTCTTCTGATTGCACATGTCACTGGGCTTAGATAACAGCTTCATGCCTTCTTCTCTAGAAAGGAGGAAAGGTTCATTGCGAAAAGCCAATTACAGAGGGATCAAGGAATTTCTTTTCCCTGAAAATGATTTTCTTTTATTTCTTTTTCTTGCAATGGCTTCCCTTCTGGGTCAATATAATGTAAATCCCAATGGTCAGTCTACATATCTATGTATGAACATATGTATGTACTATATGCATACATACGTAAACTTGCATGTATACTGTGGGTATTGAAGATTTTAAAGAGTTAAATAACCGCTTGAACTCATAACCCTTTGAACTCAATCATTTTTATCATTTTCTGGGCAAATTATTAAAAACCAAAGACTTTTATAATATTATCCTGGCGGCCCCATTGGCTTTTATTATTTTTATGAACATTTTTTTGTATATGGACAGCTTTTTACTTTAGTTGGCACCCATTAAAATAACATAAAAATAGTACCTATAATTCGCAACCAAAGCCAACATAGTCATTAGTTTCTCACTAATATCAGACAGAACCTTGTCGTCCTAATACGAGTGCTTAAGCCGACTCTGCCATATATATTTATGTGGAAATACCGATGTGTTTTAGTTTCTCGTCTGAAAATCAACTGGTAGCGGATGGTACTTGCTATGATTAATAAGTAAATGATAGTATTTCAACGTATGCTTCTGGGCGTATGCAAAGGTTATCATGCTGTGTCATGAATAAGAAAAATTCTGCACTGAACTAGAATAATAATATAACGCGTGACACAACATAAGATTTTAAGTAGCCAATTTCATTGATTGATTGTGTTTACGTTCGATGTACTGCGGCTGGTCACGCTTGTGCCAATGTTAACTTAACGGAACTTATTAGATTATCTTTGCTTGTGCTGTGGCTATAGTAGACGAGTTGAAAGAATTTGGAGCTCATGTCAATTGATAAGAAATTAATTTCATTCATATTGGTAATAAGCGGAAATTCCTAGTTGGCGTAATTTATATATATTAGAGAAGTTCTTTCTCAACTCACTTTTCAATATTCTCATATTGTTATTGCTGCGGACTTCAACAACAATTTTCTTTTCGCTAATAGCAATACAAATTTTTTCCTTCATATTGCTAGTCCCTTTATTTGATCTGGATCTTCACTTTACCTCCAGTCTTCTTGATCTTTTCTTAGTTTCCAATGAGAATCCCGGATATTTCTACATATTGTTACGAGCAACAAAGTGACACAAACGACATCTGTTGGAAATGGCAGCGCCTTTAGGTTAGTGACATCTTAGTAAACTTTGGGTTCGGAGAATAAAATTTATGGAAAGGTTCTAGGATAATTTGTAGAGTATAAACACGGCGCTTCTCACATATAGGAGGCGAGTCCTACTTCAGACAGTGAAGTAAATAAAGTAAACTATTTGGATTGTAATAATTAGAAGGACAGTACTAGCGACAACTAAAGAGTGTTGATTTGATAATTGTTTGTGAATTTGTGAGAGTAAACAGAAAAGTTAAATAAAGAAAGAACTTTTGAATGATATCTGAAATATTCTGTTGTAAATAACGAACTAATGCCACGCTCGTAATAATATAATCATATGTCTTTGCTAGGCATTTCTAAGCACGATTTGATTTATCTAACCTAGTTTGTGCATAACGAGATCGGATGAAAGTGTTTTCAAATCGCGATCATAGGAGAATTAATGCAGAATCTCTTCTAGCAGATGCCTCACTGATTAATTGGGACAGCCTATATAATTTCACTTCGGAAGATGACACAGTGATGCTTTAATGACAACGCATTTTTTTATTAAAATGTACCATATTGTGTTGTTAACTAGGGAATCGATTTAAATAAAAACACTCTGCTCCATTTCTTACTTAATTTATGCGTCCATAGAACATCCGAACTCTATCGTAGCCGAAGGGAGAAGCCTCGTATTGCTCTCTCGCTTAGGTGAGCTTTAATACTGGGTAAGCATTTATGATGAGGTAATGATATTTCTGATCTTACTGGTTTAGTAGGTATTGCCAGCTAAACAACAATACGACATTTCTCTCCTTTCTTAACATTTTATTAATTACATATTTTTTATTTACTTTTTGTACTTGCAATTTCTTGCTGAGGATCTAGTCTTGATATACAATATTTTTGCTAAACTTGTCTTCTTCTTTTTTCAGTAACTAAAACCATTCCCTAACTTATTTTGTTTTGGTTCACTATTATTTTTCATTAGTACATTTGAAAAGCTAGATTGGTTAGTTACAGAAGTTGCAGTCATTTCTTTTGGAATTATTGACAAGAATTTCATGCAGGCAAATACTAATAATTTCTGTAACAATTGCAGGAATCTATTTACCATTGTGTTGGAAATGAGGACAGTACATTACCTTTTCCCCCTTTGAAAATGTTGGGATATTTTTAAAATAATCGTTTTTACCTCTGTTTTGATATTTTTGTTTTGTGTTACTCTACTTTTTTTTAATCTGCTCATAATTATCTTGTTTATAATTCATTCCATTATCATCGGCTTATAACTAAATACTACGTTAGCTGGGGATGGTTTAGTGGTTGTTGTTGGTGAGTGTCGATGTTGAAATTAGAATTGAAGAATTTTTTCATTAACGTTAAGCTTTGAATATTTAGTATCAAGAAGGAGTTTTTTAAAGGCTCGTTTAACTTCCGCTGGTCCATTGCTTTGCGGATTATATAGAGATGATTTTTTAACCTTAATTTCATGATGGGTGCAAAATTCAATGAATTGACATGAAGAGAACGGAGGACCGTTGTCGCCACAAATTTCTACCGGTAATCCCAAGTATGAAAAAGTTGTTTTTCATTTTTCAATTATTGTGCTTGAATTTGACTTTCAAAAGTTATAAACTTCGATCCATTTACTAAATGAGTCTATTACCAATATTAAAAATTCAAACTTCCCAAAATAGAACAAATCTATATGAACCCTTTCGAATACAGCAGAAGTATCTGGCCATTTCGTCTTAACTGGATGATTTACATTTAAATATTGTTGGCATATAATACAACGCTTGACATATTCTTCAATTTTTTTATGTACGTTTTTGAAGTAAAATTCGCCTCGAACAACTGGTTTCATACGAGTAGCTCCAATATGGTCGCCGTGTAACAACTCCAAGATTGTGTTTTCTAACTTCTCTTCAATGACTAATTTATTCCCATAAAATAAACTTTCTGCGAAAAGACTTATAATTTTCTCACAGAAAAATAGAATATTGGGGTCTTTTATCTGTGACTTACTCGGCCAATTGTTTTGGAAATACTGTATTACAGCCTTTATCTCTGGATCGTTCGGGGAATATATTTTTACTGTTTAAAACTCTATTGGATCATTGTTTGACAAATTAAATGAATGTATTAGACCTGATTTAACATTGGACTCGGTATTTTGGGGGTGGAATTTTTATAAAATATCTTGTATTCGTACATGGACAGAATTACAGCCAATCTTTATAAACATGCAGCAACGACCGCAAGCGTTGCTTTTTTCAGGATTAAATATTTCCCGAAGTGGTTGGTGATTGCTGTGTATAATAAATGGTTTGCCATAGATATATCTATGAAACCTGTTTACTGCAAAAATTATGACCATAATAATGGAGCCTCTTTTTTAATAAGTTGTAAAGTTCTTTTAAATGCATGGATAGATTCGGAATGAATTTCCCATAATAATTTAGTAATCCTAGATATGATTGTAATTGGACAAGGTTATTGGGGGAGAGTGCATTTACTATAGCTTCCATTTTTTTTTACTAGCACTAATTTGGTTAAAGGAAATTATGTGACCTAAATATTAAACCTGTATCTCAAAAAATTTGCATTTACTAAGATTTGCTTGAATATTGTGAGATTGCAGACGTTGAAGGACATCATACAACTTTTTCTAACAGTCTGACTTATTATCATCCGCAACAATAATATCGTCGAGATAACCAAATGCATTTGATATTTCCTTTAAGACACGGTCAATGATTCTTTGGAATATAGACGGCGCCAAGGAAACTCCAAACCGGAGTCTATTATAAACAAACAGGCCCTTATGGATATTTATTACGAAATATTTCTTGTATTCAAGTGTTACCTCTAACTATTGGTATGCCCCGTGAGATCTAGTATGCAGTAGTACTTGCAATTCGAAAGGCTTGCGAAAAGGTCCTCACAAAGAGGCAATGGATAATGTTCTCGTACCACAAATTTATTTATTGTCCTTTGGAAGTCAACACACAGACGAATAGAGCCATTTTATTTAGGTACTATCACTATCGGACTCGCGTTGCTCGCATATTTAGTGGGTGCAATTATAATCTCTTGACATAATCTTTCCAATTCTGCTTCAACTTTAGACCGTAACCGAAAAGCACTGTATATTTAAATAAAAACACTGTGTTCTATTTATTACTTAATATATTCGTCTATAGAACGTCCTAACTCTACCGTAGCCGTAGCTCTTTCGCTTATGTGAGCTTGACTAGTATAATACTGGGTAACAATTTATGATAAGATAATGATCTTTCTCATCTTACTGGCTTATTAGGTATTGCCAGCTAGACAAATATACGACATACCACTAAACAGTAGAAGAGATCCTAACACAAGATGCCCATGATTCATTCCGCTGATTGAAAGCTTAATCTCCCAGCGAAATCGTGCATATTCAAACTGGAATCGTAGACTTTGGAATAAAGCCTCCTCTCCCTCCAAGTTCAGAAAACGATTCTATAGATCTGCGTTAGATATGAAGCTTTACACCAAAAAGCTTTGAGGTAGTTTTAGAGAAGTGGGCATTCATCGAGACAATAATACCAATTCCGAATCTGACTCCTTCTAACTCAATAGCTTATTCTCAAAGAAAACTATGATTCTATTCACTCCAGATCTGCTGATAATATCAGTCCTTAGGAAGGCTTTCCATTCTCATCTAGTACTGAAGAGGATCTATTCTCAGCTGTATTTGTCGTTAAAATGAATGCTGTTCATAGCTGAATAATTAAATTAAAAATTTGCCCAAATTCAGCAACTGTCTACCTAGCTGTACATTTTTATAGCTTAGAAAATGTTTCTAATCCTACCGTATTTCAGCTAAAAAATTACCATTTTTGCAACTTTTCTACGATATGAAGCTTTACACCAAAAAGCTTTGAGGTAGTTTTAGAGAAGTGGGCATTCATCGAGACAATAATACCAATTCCGAATCTGACTCCTTCTAACTCAATAGCTTATTCTCAAAGAAAACTATGATTCTATTCACTCCAGATCTGCTGATAATATCAGTCCTTAGGAAGGCTTTCCATTCTCATCTAGTACTGAAGAGGATCTATTCTCAGCTGTATTTGTCGTTAAAATGAATGCTGTTCATAGCTGAATAATTAAATTAAAAATTTGCCCAAATTCAGCAACTGTCTACCTAGCTGTACATTTTTATAGCTTAGAAAATGTTTCTAATCCTACCGTATTTCAGCTAAAAAATTACCATTTTTGCAACTTTTCTACGATATGAAGCTTTACACCAAAAAGCTTTGAGGTAGTTTTAGAGAAGTGGGCATTCATCGAGACAATAATACCAATTCCGAATCTGACTCCTTCTAACTCAATAGCTTATTCTCAAAGAAAACTATGATTCTATTCACTCCAGATCTGCTGATAATATCAGTCCTTAGGAAGGCTTTCCATTCTCATCTAGTACTGAAGAGGATCTATTCTCAGCTGTATTTGTCGTTAAAATGAATGCTGTTCATAGCTGAATAATTAAATTAAAAATTTGCCCAAATTCAGCAACTGTCTACCTAGCTGTACATTTTTATAGCTTAGAAAATGTTTCTAATCCTACCGTATTTCAGCTAAAAAATTACCATTTTTGCAACTTTTCTACCGTATTAAAGCAAATGAAACAAAATGTCATATTAATTAATATTATTATTAATTTATATTATATTAATTAATTAATGCATATAAATAGAAACAAAATATTCACAAAACAAACATTATAATCATTATTTCTGTATTATATGAATAACTATAGGTAGAAAGACAGGTAAGCATATATCTAGCTTTTTTTGAACGAATACAATTTTTACAAATATTGCTCAAATTCCTCAACATTTTGGACAGAGTATACATATATCATGCTTCACTTTCTGCACCATTAATGCAGTTGGCTCAACATCTTTACAACCATTAAGTGTTCTTTTCATACATTCGGTGGAAAGAAAAACACCGTCCACTGTTTCATTTTGCAATTTATTTCGATGTTTTATTTTTAGTAAGAAGGCTTTTGAAAAAAGTCGTTCGCAATCAGCATTTGAGTGCTGAAGTGAAAGTAAATTTAACGCAAATTTCGATAAATTTTTAAATTTTTGTCGGTTTTCTTCATCTATTGTTTTAGCTAACTTAAAATAATATTCGTCTACAAGATTATCTGGATTTTCAGCTCTTCTGATAATGAATATATAGGCAGAGAGTTTTAGCACATATTTGTGCAATTCATAGGCCTATCGTATTCTAAAATCAATTGCATAGTTCGATTTTAATATATATATATATATATATATATTAATACCGGATCGTCAAAATCAACGCAATTTTCTATTTATTCAGAAGCTATGCTGTAAATTTCTACACAATTTGCTTTAAATTAAAGTTGCTTTCTTGTAAATTCTTCGCCCATTGTTGTCTTTATGTGTTCTAACTCTTAGGAAATAGAAATGGGTAAATAAATTTTTTCTACAGGTAAATATTTCCTTTTTGTTCACTTTAATCTAGAAGGCGTTTTTTTTTAATTCTCCGGTATATAGCACAAGCTAAAAAATTGTTATTTGTTATTTCATCACACAACCCATTTTATTTTTGGTGACAAGTTTCAAGTCTTGGTTTTGACTCATCAACAGGTCCTAAACCAAGGATTGAAACTTAAAGAGTAATCTCTATTTTTATTTATTCCTCCTTGGTGTAATATAGGAGCTTTTGCCTCATATAATTCACACCCAGAATTTATTCTGAGTTTATATGAGCGGAGATCGATTTGATCTGTTTCAAGCATCTACAGCAGACAAGAAACCTTGCTGTACCGATGAGCGTAAGGTTTTCTGCTAGCACGAAACGCTTCTTCTTCTTCCTTTCTCTTTTTTCAATTCATTTCGAATGAATCTGGTTTTTTAAATTTTTTTTAATAAAAAATTTGTTGTTCCATTTTTTTCATTTTTTTAGTTTTTTTCATTTCTTTTCTTTATTCTGTTCATTTGTTTTTCAAGTCACTCAATTTCGCTATTTGGGACCTGTTGATGAGTCAAAACCAAGACTTGAAATTTGTCACCAATAATAAAATGGGTTGTGTGCTGAAATAACAAATAGCAAAATTTTTAGCTTGTTCTATATACCGGAGAATCCAAAAAAACGCCTTCTTGAACAAATATAAGTTTGCCCCGGTAAAAAATCTTAAAGAGTAATCTCTATTTTTATAAATAAAGTTGTGCTTGGTGATACATCTGCCTCTTCAGAATTACTCGGCACTTATCAAGGTGTACTAATAATATTTCCCAAAGTTCTATTCAAAATTCGTACCATGACACACACAATTTTTATTCTTCGAGATATCAGTTGCCTCATCAACTAAAATACTAAACTTACATTCCTTAAGTTGGACAACTAAACTTTCCTTATAACTAGAACCTATAACATTTTTAGTTATTGGACAAGCTTTTGATCTCCTCATTTTAAAATCCGAAACAATTTTCGAATCTTAGAAACAAATTTTTAAAATGTCCGTTAAATGGTCCATTGCATTAAATGATATACATATTATGTTCAACTAAAAATGAACATAATTTAATTTCTGTCCATTCCGGACTCCTTTGTTGCGTATGCTCATGTATGCTACTTTCAGAAGAAGAAAATTTTAAATCTTCGATGTGCCCCCAGATTTAAACTTATTCTTATTTGTGCTCTAGTGTCATTTGGTAATACTTAATTCAGACACAAGTTCGACATTGCATAATTTACATTTAGCCTTAAATTCATCACCTTACACAGAACACAGCCATTCATTAAAACTTGGATTTTTGGGCCAATCCTTCCTCAATTTTCCTCAATTTTTGGCATATTCTTTGCTTCTTCCTGGGTGTTTTCGATTCTTCGCGAGATGGAGTTCTATCATTGGAGTCACAAGAAGACATCATAATTCTAACAAAAATACGAAATTAAAGTAAAGGATAAATTTTGGTAATAAAATAGTAACATTTTTCACCTTCTAAGCTCAATAAAAACTCATTATCATAAAAACTGCAATTCTAGAAAATCTTCACAGAATTCCACAAGGTGTTCAAATCTTCAAAGAAAATTTACTTCTCGGTAATTGCCATATTTTAATTTTAATTTTTCACACTCTGCTCTCTTCTTACCTGTATTTTCAACAATTTATAATAACTAGTAATGACTTTCACAGACAATATCTCACCATATTTAACTATAATTTTTAACAAATTTTAATAAAGAATGCAATAAGTATTTTTATACATCCCCAACTTAAACATATATAAAATGTTGAGAAAACTTTCGTCTTAATTCAAAAAATCTTGGGTAACTAGATTTGATTTGATTTTGATGAAAAAAGCCGTTGTAAAATTAATTACTTATATGTATAAAAAAACATAATTTTTCATTTGAATTTTCCTGTACATGTACAAATAATTTTTATACATTATTATTCTACCTACTACTGCTAAAATTACCGTATATTTGCATACGGTAATGGTTTTGTTCTGTATGCGTAAATACGTTAATTACCGTATCTCTGGCAACACTGCCCTATATGAAACCATAAGGTATACTGTGTGTCATTCCGTTTGTAGCGCACAGAAATAATGCTGGTAGGGCAAAACGGGTTAGACACCCACGCATAATATTAAAAGATATTTTGATTTTTGCATGCCCGTCCGTACGCCCGTCCGTCAGCGCAATAGCTCGAGAACGCGTTCACTTACACCGGTTCTAAACAGGCTTTTTCTTTATGCCTTAACAGTAATTTAATCTGCCAAAAGTCCAATGTGGACCACCTGGACGCTGCTGAAATCTTCGTCAAGGCAGTTCTGGCAAGGCAGATATGTAGGCAGTAGAGTGGATTTTTTGTGAGCAGTAAAATGACATTTGTGAAAAAAATGGCAGACGTGAGGCTAAAAACGTGCGACATTGTTAAATTAATTAATTTTTATCAACATCAAACTTATCTCTTAAAGATACAAATGGATTAACCCACGACATGGCGACAAATGACAATGAGCTGCCTTGACAGAATTTGTCCACTCGTAATTTAATCCAATATCAGAGTGACATTTGTAATCACCGTCTTGCCAGAAAAATAAGTCTGTGTAAACCCGGAGTGAGACTGCTGAAATTTTCCACACAGGTTTAAAAAAAAAAGAGTAAATTTAGTTTCAAAAATGAGACCACTCAGGCAGCTGCTTTGTAGGGTTGCCATACAAAAAGTTCATTTTTCACTATACATATATTTGAACACTGCCTGTACTGACAAGTTTTTCAGAGTATTAAATCCTTTGAATTTATTTTTTTTTACTGTCCGACGAATCGTTATAAAATATACCAGAAAAACCACTTCAAAAATCAAACTTGCACAGATGGCTGGGTGACCATACGAAATTATATACGGGCAAGAATAATTGGTCTTTGACAAATTCTAGCTTTTTTACTTATTTGTTCCCAATAACTAATCATATTTTTTTTTTACTTTGTGAGCAATTTCCGCACCCATTGCACTTACTAGGTCAATGATGGTAGCGTAAAAAATAGTGTTGCTTAACATGGGTCAATGCACTGTGGGAAAACAAGCTTTTCTTACACATAAGCAATTAATTTTATATTTAAAGATTTTTGGAATAATGAATAAATCAGTCGGGAATCAAATCAAATTAATTTTTTTTCTTGCCTCCTCGAATTCAAAGAATGTCTCAATCCACAACGGGCTCAAAATAAGTTTGAGCAGCATTCCAAATGCCATTGTCCATCCTGATTTAATTATTCTACCTGAAATGTTTCCTCCTCTTACATATAAAAGGTACATAGAAAGCAAAGGGTTTTCCAATAAGAGGTGTTATTTTAATTAGCCCGCTATTTCGGTAGATGTCACTTTTGGAGCTGTCATTTTTTTACATTTGACAAGTAGAAACTACGGCATTAATAAAAATGGAACGATACACGATTCAACAACGCATTGAAATTATTAAAATTTACTATAAAAATGGTGAAAATGTGGCAGAGACGGTTCGTAAAACTCGAACATTTTTGGGTCGTCGTGAAGCACCTACACCTTGTCGGACCGCAATACAGAAATTGGTAGAAAAATTCGAGCTGTCAGGACAAGTTTAGTGATGTGAAGAATAAAACCCGTGCACGTCCCTTAAGAACAGCCGAGAATATTGCTGCTGTAGCCGAAAGTGTTGAAGAAAACCCAGGTTTGTCCATTCCACGTCGTTCTTTGGAATTGGGCATTCCACAAACGTAATTACACCGTATTTTGCATAAAGATTTGGGTCTTAAGGCTTATAAAGTTCAGTTAACACAAGAACTCAAGCCGGCCGATCATCAACAACGTCGAGTCTTTGCTGATTGGGTCCTTGAAATGCATGAAAATGATCCGGAATTCCATCGAAAACTCATCTTGAGTGATGAGGCCCATTTCCAACTCGATGGCTTTGTCAACAAGCAAAATTGTCGCATCTGGGGCTCGGAAAACCCAAGAGTTATTGTTGAAAAGCCTCTCTATCCTCAACGTGTGACTGTTTGGTGCGGTTTATGGTCCCGCGGGGTCATTGGACCTTACTTTTTCGTAAATGAGGCTGGAGCAACAGTTACGGTGAATGAATTGCGCTATCGACAGATGATTAAAGATTTTTTATGGCCGGAATTGGATGGTATTGATCTGGACAACGTATACTTTCAACAAGACGGCGCTACGTGCCATACAAGCAACGAAATCATTGATCTTTTACGGGAAAAGTTTCCCGACCGTGTTATCTCTTGAAGAGGTGATCACAATTGGGCACCGAGGTCTTGTGACTTAACACCTTGCGACCTCTTCCTTTGGGGCCACGTGAAAGAGAAGGTCTACGCCAACAGCTCAGCGTCGATTCAAGACCTCAAAGATGGAATTCGTGAGGCTATCGAGGACATAGGGCAGCCACTTTGCGATTTGGTTATGGAAAATTTCATGAAAAGGATATGGTCCTGTAGGCGTGGTCGTGGTGGTCAT
Source organism: Dioctria rufipes (assembly GCA_963924295.1). Classification (NCBI taxonomy): domain Eukaryota; kingdom Metazoa; phylum Arthropoda; class Insecta; order Diptera; family Asilidae; genus Dioctria; species Dioctria rufipes. Next base: position 81,916,407 of record OZ002740.1, on the reverse strand, counting down.
TTGCCTGATGTTATTTTTCATTATTAACGGCATACCTTCCTCTTTATAATGAAATAAAGATCCGATCATTTATCTAAAAAAATTGCATTTTTCTTTGAATATCAAAATAACACCTCTTATTGGAAAACCCTGTACAACGAAAGTCACGTTTGTGTCTAAATTAAGATAATAATACCGTTGAAAAGGTGTAGTAAAGTACTTTAAGTACATGTAACAAGAAACTTTAAAAATCGCATTGATAAGGACATAAAGGGATACTTAAAAATACCAAAAAATCTAAGAAAAAGCTAAGTACAAATTTTGTATGAAAAAACAATGCAAGTCAGTCCGTGAGATTTGTGCATTATTTGGTTCAAGTAATTAATCGTTTCGATTCTATTAGCATTTTCTTTTCTTGATCGTGGTCATACCTACATGGAATGCGACAAAAATATGGAACAAATAAAACAAAATGTTTGCATTGATCTTCCAAAGGAATGGAAAGCGATCATGTTAGAACTTCATAGACCACCACCATTCACTATAATTTAATGTAAAAAAAAAAAAAAATATTTTCGAGCCTGGACAAATCACTTTAGTAATATCATATATGGCACAAGAGCTAGATGTCGCTTGGCATACTAGAGCGGAGTATACTGATTGTAAAATTGGTAGTGCATTCTGGAATGGACTATAGCATGTTTTAGAACGTGCCGAAAGCAAATGTTTTTATAATAGCAGTTTTGTATACATTTGATTGACTCCCAACACTTCAGATACGAAAAAATATGAATCACTCGATGTATACTTCATTTCAAATGTTGTGGTCCTTTCCTTTTCCGGTGCTGCATTCGACAACTAGTTCTTGTGCCATCTATGGTAATATTTATAAACTAAAAGGCGATTTCGCATCTCTCAATCTCTGAGATATTAATTTTTAAGGATAGTCCTACTGGATACAGCTAAGAAAATCTTATAATACGCCATGGGAGACTTATATCGTGAAATAAAAATTCTTTGACAGAAATTGTCATAGTATACCGTCAAACTTTAACGAGGAAGACATGCCAATATCTTCAGCAAAATACAACGATTTGCAGGCTTTAAAAAAATAATGTGGAGGTGTGGCACAGACACTTTTCGAAGGATTATCTCATTCCGACAACACTCGAGATGATGAATAAAATGGCCTAATTTAACTATCGCCTGAAAAGTACTTTAAACTGATTTCAACAGTATAAAACTTGAACTGTTTTTCTTGTTTTTTGGACTTATATTAATTTTTCCTTTTATGAAATGTACTTTTGTTGATACACTTAAAATTTTGTTTATTGTGAACAAACCAATTTGTTATTTTATTAAATATACTTGTTTAAATTATTTTTTTCTTCCTACAATTTTCAAAATTCACTTAAATTGTCTTTTACAACTGGATAATAAATTTTGAAACTTTTAACATTTTCAAGTTTGTTCTTTCTCTGTACCCTTCATATATTTTCAACCCATCTTTAACTACATCTACTTTCTCTTTCTATTGGAAATTTAGGCTAAAATCATACCAGTTGTTAAAAAGAGTCAGGCAATTAGGAAAGATGACAGGCCTATCTCTATCTTACCATTTTTTTTCTGAATTTATTTACAATGGCATTCATCTACACCAACAACGTGTTAAGTCACTTTCAGTCAAGCTTCAGATCAATGCACAGCCCACATCGAAACTTTTAACGATCACAGATGACATTTATATTGCAGTAAATGAAGATAAAGCAACTCTGTTAACACTTCTTGACATTAGATAAGGTGGCCCATCGAAATTCATTCAGCTTTTCGAGCACAGCAGTCAAACAAATTTCATCATATCTCACGGATCGTCGTCAAATGGGTTCTACTAATAGTTCTTCCTCTTCTTTTCTTGCAACTAATTGTGTTGTATCACAGGAATCCATCCACTCTAGAACCTTTGCTTTTCCCCATATTTATTGATGATCTTTCACAAGTTATCCATAAATCTAAATATCATTTGTATGCTAATGACTGTTAATGTAATTTAAAATTGATAACATCAACGATTGGTCTGTGACGAATAAATTTATGCTCAACCCTTCTAAATCCAAGTCAATTGTTATACAGGTTGTTTCCCCTTAGGAGGTAAATAGAGCAGGTGGTGATAATACTCACCTAGGCAAACAAAAAATTGTATGGTGATGGGGGGGGGGGGGCAATATCAACCGTTTAAAAGTTAGATTAAGGAAAAAAAGCTGGTTTTTCACAAAATACCCTGTATTTTAAAAACTACTATGCGCAGGGTCACAGTTAAGTGCTCATTGTATGCAGAATTTCATGGCCTTTCCAACGACTCAACCAGCCCCATATCACCCTCTTCTCAAGAGTTACGGGGGGTCTAAACAACATATTTTGAATTTTTACTTGTGCTCTTTAATTTGCCCTAGAATATCTTATGTGCAGGCGTTATTAGCGTTATTAGCTCAAAACCTATTCTGAAAGCTATTCTCAAACCTAAATTTGTTCCCTTACTGACTGAAAAACCTCATTTTAAAAAAATATCAGCTAATTTCGGTATGACATGAATAGGTTTTGCTCTAATAACTCTTTAACAGCTGCAGATAGAACATAGGGTATAATAGGTCAAATTAAAGAGGAGAGTCTACAGTTAGGTTTTATATAAAAAAAAGTTATGTTAACGACCGCTCTGCAAAAAACACATAAAATAAAAGTTAAAATAAAAAACAAAATTAAAAAAATCTGAAATATGTTGTTTACACCCCCATAACTCCTGGGAAAAGGGGGGTATGGGGCTGGTTGAGCAGTCATTAGAAAGACGATGTAGTTCTACATACAATGAGCACTTAATTGTGACCGTGCGCCTAGCACTTTTTTAAACACAGGGTGCGCTATTGACCTCCTAAGGGAAAACACCCTGTATATAGGCATGTTATCGGCAGATCTAATATTTCCAAGATTGGAGTTTGTTTACAGCGAGACAATAAAAGATCTTAGCATATTACTAAATAAGAAAGACATTAACTTGATATGTCCACCAACCTTAATATTCTTAAAATAAATTGTGTTATTTGCATGCTGTTGACTTCTCATGCAATTATACCAATTAATGCCAAACTTACTCTCGTACGAGCAAAGTTTTCTGAAAGTTGTGTTTCGCAACAAAAACTAAACATGGGCATAAAATTGATATGTACCCAGTAAAAATTTTTTAATACCGGAGACAGACTTCCAATTTCAATATTTATATACTGATATTGCAATTATGTGAGAATTTAGAGACACACTTGCCGTTTACGATACTAAGAAATTAATTAGAGAACTTAAATTTTATTTATGACTTGATTTTCATTAATTTTAACTTAAGAAAGTTCCGCGCACGTACAAAATGCGACCTAAAATTGTGAAATTACTGGTTTATATGGAAAATAAAAACGAAATAGATACTTTAACTTGACAAGTGTCAAATATTAAATGTCAGCAAAAATGCAGCCAACATTGCAATTTTAAATTCGGTTCTAAAAAGTTCGTGTATTAAATGTTGATGGTTTATAACTAGGGTCATATTGCAAAAACTGGTATACCACGGACATTTTTCGCAATTTCAATATTAACTTCGAATGTACTAATACTGAGTGCACAACGAGCGTATACCGAGCTTTTTCTCAATATATAGAAACAGACTTGCGGCTTAGAGTAAATTGTAATATTGAAATTGCAAGTAAGTCTCCGGTATAAGGTGGTAAATCACAGTTAGGGAAAACTAACTTCATGCGCGATTTCAAGACATCTTTGGCCCGACATTTGTCTTGTAAAGACTGTATCTCTGCTGAGGAGGAACCGGAATGAAGTGCGTAATCTCCACGCAGTTTTTAGCAAACAAGCAGAGCACATGCAGGCTCCATACAATGATTTCTGCAGGAGCTGTATGGACGAGAGAGAGGTTGAGAGCGTTCAGCACCTGCTGTGTGAATGCTCTAATCTTGCTAGGCGTAGAGGGAATACACTGGGTAGCTACTTTTCCTGCGAACTAGGGGAATTAACAGCAAAGATTTCATCGCAACCTGTATCTCTTAGATATCTTTTTCAGGCAGGGTTCTAATAAAATGGCATCACAGTGGACCATACACAGTCTAAGTGTGGCTGATCGTACATGCTTTTTACGTTGGTCGCCACTATAATCTTACCTAACCTAACCTAACCTACAAAAATTATTTACGAACGTCTTTTATCCTGTCCAAATAACCCGACTTTTTCCCAAGTTATCAGAACGTGCGATTTGTGGGTGCATTTAAAGGGATCATGAATACCCACGCTTTTCTTTATTTTTTCCTATTCATATTATTCTTCTGTTTCAGGCACACTTTTCATAATTTTCAACATCATCTTTATTTGGTTTTATTTTGTATAACTTAGCTACAATTCCTTTTCAGTCTATTTTCTTAGAATATTAAGTTTATTAAAAAAATATACTTTTTTTTTCATTTATTATTTTTGTTATGTATTTTTTTTTTACACGTGCCGCATTCCCTTTGACGTCCGCAAGAGTATCAAAGGATTAAGCGCAATCAAGGGTACTGTCATCGGAAAAACTATGAATGGGATTGAAAGTAAGAAAAGTAAGATCATTAATGAAAATTAAGAGAATAAAGAGATAACAGAGCCCTGGAGCAAACCGAACTAAATTGGCAGCCCATTCATATTGTTTTCATACAGCAATTGTGTTTTTTTCGGTATACTGAGAATACGATCAGTCCCAAACGTTTTTATTATACTGAAAAGCTCGTCAGAATATCAAATTCTATGAAATTGGTTATAATCAGCCTAACTGTCCGACAAACCGTTCTAGAAATAGATGCGATAAACAATTTTAACAATCAAACTTGCGCAGAGAAATAACCGACCATACGAAACATAATACGGTTATTCATGGTATCGTAGTTTTCATCTAATTTTAATATTAAGCCCCAATGATATTTCCATGAAAATATACATGCGGCTACTTTTAAAGATAGTGCTGTTGTACATTTGACGAACCAATAAGGGTATCCAGAAGGAAACTGCAATCGGAAACCTTTCTAAATATTAGTGTATAAGTCATTAGCATGAATCCTTCAAGTCACTTTCAGGGAAAATGTTGTAAAAAACATACCCTCACTTAACCCAAACTTTTTCTTTATCCTTTTGCTACGAACCCGGGTATTTCAAATACCCCATCAGAAAAAAAGTTTGACCGCAAAATAATGTTATTAGTTCAATGTATTCTACAGTTCATTTCCTTTCTACATAATACAGATTTACACTAAAATATATTTATGTATATATGTAAGTCAAATACATAATTAAAATTAACTTAATAAGTTTTTATTTGTTTTTCGATCCTCGTTTATAGAACAAAAAATCTCTCTTGCAACTGCGTTCGGTTCACTGTTCTTGCTTGTTGCAGGAAGCCGAGGAGGTTCTGGGGTTGAAAATATGTGTGGCATGTGATCGTGATGAGGACCAATGCTGGTGGTTTTCTTTTGATTACATTAACCTAAGCAATACACATTTCTTGTGAGAATATTCTTCTTCGGTATTTGCCATGCAATCATTTCTTCCTTTATATAAAATATAAGAAATAAAATCAGACATATCAATGATTTTCATCACAATTCGAAGGAGCCAAGGTTTAGTAGATTACACACCAGAGTATTCACTATTCAGCTGTCATTTATCAGTCTTATTGGTATGTGAAATAACATAGGGAAGAAATTCTAACAGTTTTTTTTATTTTTTCGTACGTTAGAGAAATATTTTTAGTAAATTGTTCTTGTTTTTGTTTTATAAAGAATTTTTAGAGTAACTTGGTATTATCAGATTGTTTTGCAAATTTGTTTCTACCATAATAGTGGACTGCGAAAGTCCATATTTGTACGATCTGTGAATTTATACATATGGAAAAAACCAAAGAAAATTAAAGAAGAATCGCAAACTGTGCTTTAGGTTACAAAGTGAAGTATTTGAACTACCCCAGATAATTTAAACTAAGTTTATTTGAGAGAAATGACATATATATAAAATTATAAAATTAATAAGAACAGACTTTATTATGTATCGGAAAATTACCAGGAACAAAAAGTTTTTTAAACAAAATTTAATAGGATTTTCTATAGAAAAATTTGAAATACCCCACTTAGTAACGCGAATGTTATCACTCGTGGGTTTAAAGACGACTGACTGCAATGATTATAAATTTCAATAGTCAAAGAAACCCCGTTAATAAGTATACCATTATTATATTAAACGATAATTGCAGCCGATTCTTCTATTTGCATATGCATGCCAATACCTACACATAAGATCATTTCTGTGCGAAAAACGCCAATCTACAAAGTGATAAGAGAAGTTATTCAAACAATAGCTTCAATTCTCTTATTAAAAAATGTGTTTCCCGGGAAAATCCTTCTCACATGGACTGCATTTATTGAGCTCCATTTTTTTATTTTTTCTTGAATGTCCTCGGTAGTTCCACTTTTTAATTTTATTTGAGTTTGGTCACACAGAACAAAACTACTGGGGCAGCAACCAGGGATAAATTAGGTTATCATATTAACAAATTAAGCCAGAATTGCAAATGAAGTTAAATTTCTCGCTGTGACTAAAAATGTAGCGTTTGGAAAAACGAACAAAATGAGTGAAAAAAATTCGCAAAGTGTAAGGCTTGGGCAAAAAATAAAACGATCCAGAGGATATACAATAAGGCTGGAAGGCAAACAGACCGACAGCCAGGCGGGCTGATATACACAAACAAACAAACAAATATACTGTACTAACAGGAAAAACCTCCGAGAGCACGCTTTCAATTAGATAAAGTGCAGGAAGTCTAACGAGCGCTCTGTTGAAAGCGCAAGAGCTTTTAATCAAATACAAAATATGAATTTTAGATGAATTGAGTGAAAATAATGGAGATAAAAGAGTATAGTGGATTTTGGCAGGCAGCAGCTTATAAAACTGGATATAACGTGTCCTTTTATATCAGTTGCCTTGGTGGCCAGTACCTAGTTTACAATTCGGTCAGCGAAATTAGAGTGCCAGCAAATTGCGGCTCCATTTGAATAATTGTTTATCAGATTAAGTAGAACTAACTAAGCGAATAAATCTTTTTGACAGATAAACTGATTACTGAACAGGATTGAGGATTTAAATTTTAAAATTAAACTAAAACTAAATTTGACATTGATACTAATGAAATACGAAAGACGGGAAAACTACTTATACAATATATGTACATGTTTATTTGTAGATAGTTATCTAAAGTTGACTGTAGTGGGATCATCTCTACTTTTGATAAAATGTTGCAGTGTTCGTAGAGTACACCACAATGACCTCACCAATTTAAAAGTTTAACATCGTCCTCAGAAAAAAAAACATCTAATTACAAATTTTTAAATGAAATATCCACAAATTGGCTGATAATATATGTATATGTATGGGCTTATACCAGCATGGTATGACTTATAAGCGATCTAGACAGCTGTTTTTGGGAAAACTGCTTACGCTTCCGTATTGTATCCGAACCCGAAACATACAAAGGTTTTGTCCAATATCTTATTTGCAGTTTGTGACGCAGCCTTATTTTTCTAAGGACGTACCTCATTTAATTTTTTTAATTCATCTTTGCAGAGATTAAATTTTTAAAGAATGGTTTTTAAAATTCCAAATAACGATTTTGAATATATTACAAAAATGTGGCATTTAAGGCTTTAAGCACTATAGATTAGATTAGGTTTTAGCGGAGCGAGTGGACTTTGCACTGCAGCCATTATTCATTGGCTTATTTTACACCGCTTTCTTCTACTGCTCATCCTACAATCGAACTCTTCCTAAGAAGAGCAGTATTTTTATACCTTAGATGAAATCTAAAGTGTATACCAAGTTTGTCATTTTGTTTGCAACACCTTGGAATAATGATGGTAGAGCAAAATGACTTGGAAACCCACGCATAATATTAAAAGTTCTTTTGCATTTTGCATGTCTGTCCATCTGTCCTTCCGTCCGCCTGTCTATCTGGCTGTTGTCCGCCTGTCTGTCTTCACTATAACTCTAGAACGCGTGTACTTAGAGAATTGCAATTTTGCATACCGGCTTTTAAAAAAAAGTAAAATTAAGTTCAAAAATGGGAGAAATCGGGTAACTCCTTCGTAGAGTTGTCATCCAAAAATTTCGTTTTTCATTATATATGTATTTCCACGCTGCCTCAGAACGCGTCAACGTAGAGAGCCGAAATTTTGTACAAGGAGTTTTCATGAAAATAGTAAATACAATTTAAAAAATGGACTAAATTGGGCAATCACTTCTTGGTATTGCCATATAAAAATTTAGGTTCTTTACGTACACTGTAAAAAAGATCAGTCCTAGACGTTTTTATTGTATTGAAAATCTCTTTAGAATATGAAATCCTATGAAATTCGATATACATAATCATTTTTATTGTTCGACGAACCGTTCTAGAAATATATGCGAAAAACACTTCAACTATGATACTTGCACTGATTGGTGACCATACGAAATTACATACCGGCCATCATCTAGGGTATCATAGGAATTGGTCTTAGACCAATTTTAGCTTTTTTACTTGATTTGGATGAAATTTCATTGGCAGGATTTCGAAAGTATGAGTCTGTTAAGTTCCAATGCTGGGCTTAATCATAAAAAGTAGGACGTACCGTTTTAAAAAATAACAAGACTGGGTAGTTTTAAGATATTTTAAATAATTCAATACATTTTTCAATTTAGCACAGAATATTTTTCTTATTGACTGGATAATTGACTGATAATTTATGTATTGCACATGCAATTCAGAAAAGCTTAATTTATTAATTTTTGGATGTAATATAATTCATTCAAATTTCACTCAATAATCTACTTGACTCTATTTTCAAAAATTCGTTTACTGATTCATTTAATTCATTCGTAGTTCATTCAATTGAATCTACTTTGCGGGCTTCCAATGTCGTTTGGTATTAATCTGTAAATTAGAGTAGGATAGAAACAATTAGTGAAAGAAAAGTAATAAGAATAATGACAGAATGAAATGAAATGACTGGGATCAATACTCCCAGTATAGGATGCTGGAAAAAATATTAATAAAATTTTAATTAATTAATTTTGACAAAATATTTAGTAAAAAGAGGTTCATGCTTCCCGTGTATAGTTTTGTAAAGAAACACTTAATTTTGGTTCAGAGCTACCGATCTGTCTTGATGACTGCTCAATTGACAAGTGAATTCATGTTTCTACTAGCTCGCGTTTTGTAGCTGCGAAAAGCATTGGCTAAATCGGAGTAGACAAAATCCTCGAGAAATACTTCCTAAGCCATGAAACAGAATCCCTCACAACTACATGAGATCCCTAATATAGTTCTAATATTCTAAAATATTTGCAGTGCTCATATGCAAAACTGACAAAAAGTTTGATTTGAATAGCTCCTGCGCCCTAAACTACTATTCATACAGAAAAATTGTCTTCTGATAATCAAAAGCCTTAGCACTCGAATGCAAGCACTGCTGGAATGCGCATTATTCCGGCAACTGGAAATACGACACTGTTGGCATGAAAATGATAAGACAGAACCATGCAAACATGTTAGCGAAGAACTTGCTTTCTGTAAGTCTACTAGAATTAAGCAATAAATGAGAATTTCGAATTTCCATTGAGATTTCTTCGTTTCTCATATTCTGTTACTGATGAGAGGAAATTAAAGAGCTTTTTGCCCGAAACTTCTCCATTTTTCTGATTTCGGCATGCGTCTATGCTTCGTATTTACTGCGAAATTCCTTCGTTTCTCTGAAAAAGATTTAAATGACTCATCACGTATTGATATGCTCAAAACAACAATAATTGGTCTGTTTAATGGGCATGTGTACTAGTGTTTATCTGGGAAAAGTGAAATAATTAAAAATGCAATGAAGTGACACCAAGCAATAATAACCACGGACATTATTTCCCACATAAATGAATAAATGTCCATTTCCATGGCTCTAATAAAATGTCCATAAAAACTCGTTTTGCAAGAATCGCTTACGAAACGAGAATAGCTCGCTTTTCTTAATATGAAACGTATCGACGTTCAGATTATACGAATTCAAGCATAAATATACTGCATCTCTGATTTTCGTGTAAAGGAGTTTATAACTTCTCGAAAAAAGAATCAAAAGGGGAGAACTTTACAAATGAAACGACACGCGTTCTGATTATTGCTGTAATTAGTTTATTGCTACATATATGGTATCTATATATCGCAAGTTACAAGTTTTCATGCTATCACGTCGAGAGAATGATGCGAACTGATGCTATTGCAAGAACAAATAATACAGTAGCGGTATTAAATCTACGAGCGTACGCTTAGACTTAGTTCGTGTTAGTGGAAACCACAAATATTTTTAACATAACTAATATACTTAGTATAATTAAAAACAAACACACATTTTGTCATAATTTAAACATTATTTGCCACAGAACGGTTTTGCGATGCTGCAGAATTTTTGTATATACTACATGCAATACCTACTATAAAATAGCAAAGAAGATTAAGTAGCAATCAGAAGAAAATTTTGACACATTTCAGCTGATAGCCTGTGACGTATTTCTGTGACTAATGTACATACATTTTTATAGGAAAAACAGAGAGAGGAGAAAGATTATTATGTTCTCTCTACCGTACTTTCCTATAAATTTCACGTTATTTCGTCACGTAATGATAGAACGTTGTTCGTAATGCGAATAGCTTGTATTCTATATACCTTGCATATACCGAAGACTTATTGCCTACTTATAGCCCAGCAGCTGAGCCTTGTGTCTCGACCTTTGTAGCTGCACTAGAGTTGGAATACTCTGAGAACTTGCTAGAGATACTCGTAAGTTCTAACATAGATGGCATAAGAACTAGATGTCGAATACCATACCGCAGAAAAGTATACATATTTTAAATGGCTGGTCCATTCCGGAATAGACCACAACATTTTTCTGAGGCACCAAGAACAAACGTTGCTTTAACAGCAGTTTTGTAATCATTTGGTCGACTGCCTCAACATGGTAGATGCGGGAAAATATGAATCACTCGACGTAACTCTCATCATTTTTCTTTTCATGTCGCTGTACTGATTAAAGTAAGGAATGATGCACAGCACAACATATTCGGTGCAGTGGGAGGGAGGGACGTAAATGTTACTTCTTGTTTGTCTCGTTTTTCTAAATACTTTTTGTTTTGCTGTATTTATTAGGATTTGATTTAATTTAGAATAAAGAACAACTTTATTAAATTCATTTGCCCCTGAGAGTAATTTTTTGTAATGGTATTGCATGACGGTGATGACGGTTTTACACCAACTAAATATTCTCCTATCGAAGTTAACAATTTTCCTAGAAATTTACAATTCGCCCCGTCTTTGACAAACTAGTAAAATAGTAAGCCAGCAATGCCTCGCTCCATACAAAATCACCATTACCACGACCCGATGAAGGTAAGGCCACAATTTTTTCTTAGAAATTTACTGGAAATTTCTTCCTTTGAATTTTCATGCATTGGCCGAGAGCTCTAATATAAAATCAATGATGCCTCGAGCTGATGGAAGGAAGGCCGCAATTATTTCTTAGAAATTTAATGGAAAATTCTATGCTAGAATTTATACGCACTTTTGGAGGACGACAACAATTGCTATGAGCGTAGACGCGTAGCCAAGCAAAAAGCAAAAATATTCTAGTAAATTTCTAAGAAAAAATTGTTAAAACTCTTTTTCCCTTTTTCTTCATTCACTGAAGTACGTCACAGGGCATCAGCTGTAATGTGTCAACATTCTTTGCGCTTGTACTGCCACTGTCAGATTTCCTTTTTCTTTTTTATTCATTCACTGAAGTACGTCACAGACTATCAGCTGTTTGATCAGCTGTGATATGTCAAAATTTTAATGGGCATACCTTGTTTCTTCTATATACCTTGGCCTACCCTACATCATGTCGAGGCATTGTTAATTTTATATTGGAGCGAGGCACTACTCTGCATGTATTAGTTTGTCTATGGCCCTGTACTTTGCCGACGTCTTGTATACATTTGCACACAAATAAAATGCTTCATTCTCGTACAAAAACTGCCCGATACCTTTCCTTTACTTCTCTATTCGTAGATTACGCTCGTCTCCAATCACCACAGCGACCGATCTATTGAATGAGGATCGCTGTGAGTGCGTTTACGCCCCACCCACCGCACCGAATATGTTATGCTGTGCATCATTCCTTTAGTTTGATCAGTACAGCAACACGCACAGAGAAATGATGATAGATACGTCGAGTGATTCATATTTTCCCGCATCTATCACGTTGAGGGAGACGACCAAATATATATAAAACTCCTGATAAAGCAACATTTGTTCTCAGCACCTCTGAAACATGTTCTGCTCTATTCCGGAATGGACCAGCGATTTAAAATCTGTATACTTTTCTCTGGTACTGTATGCGACATCTAGTTCTTATGCCATCTATGGTACTAATCAAGGACATCTCTACAACAGCGGCTCATAGATGGTGGAAGTAAGGCCTTGTGAACAACTGGTAACTTCAGCAGTGAATAATCCAGAGCCCTTACAGTAAAAGTCCGTCCAATAACTGACACAAATATCAATTAATTTTGTTTATTTTGCATGAATTACATCGTCAGTAGCACAATTAATGAAATTATGAATTATGCATTTTGGGCGGAAAAATCGTTGAAATTTGAAAAAATTAGGAATTTTTAAATCCCCTATCTTAACTTCACCGCCGGGTTTGTCCGCAAACTTAGAAAGTCTTAGAAAGTATCCAATCGAGCTGAAATTTTCGACATCGATCTGTCGTTCTTCTCAATGCACTTTGGTAGGCACACAAACGCTGGCACACGCACGCGCGCGCGCACACACACACACACACACACAATCTTAAGTCCCCTACCGCCGAAACGACGCGTCTTACCACTTATCAAATCCTCACAAATTATGAAACTCGCCATAAACATAGCATGTTTTATAAGTTAAAAAGCATACGCTAAAAGTGCTATTTCTTCTAATTCCTCCATATTAAATGATATTTTCATATTCTACAAATTCAAATAAATGTTAATAATGTAAGATCAGCTAATTCCGTCCCATTGGCTACAAGCTACTTCTTTGTAACCAATGTTGGCTACATGACGCGCGCCAGTTCAAGCTACAGATAGTGGCACATTGTGTTTCAGCCTTAAATTAAGGAATACAAAAGGGAAAAGCATCTGTCTTGTTAGCTCAGTGGTAAGAGCAATCGCCCGGGAAGCTGCAGGTCCCGGTTTCAAACCACGGACGAGGCTGCTATTTTTCCCTCTTTTATTCATGATTTAATTTAGAATCGTTTAGAATAAAAGCTCTTAAAAGCAAGTATTTCCATAAATATCTGTACGGGCAAAAATTTATCCTCCGCACTGACCATGCAGCGCTTAAATGGCTTTTGCAGTTTAAAAATCCTGAGGGACAAGTGGCGAGATAGATAGACCGACTCCAAGCTTATGACTTTGAACACCGGAGAGGTCCTATCCATGGAAATTCAGACGCCCTTTCACAACTTCCATGCAAACTTGAATGCAAACATTGCTTCCGAGTGGAAAAAAAGGACACAACGCCAGATATACATTGATAAAGGTGGAACCATCGACAGGTTGGGACAACGAGAGCTTGCCCAATGGCATTCTTTCCACGTTGAATGAGGTATATTAAAACGAAAATGGGAGGCAACTAACGGTGAGTCATTCAGAATGCAGATACTCATCCCAGCATCAAAGGTCAACGATGTTCTGCGCAGTGCGTCATCTGAAGGACATTTGGGGGTGAATAAAACAATTTCCAAAATACGAGAAAAGTTTTATTTGTTACATATGCGAGAGGATGTGGAGGAGTGGTGCCGCTGATGCAATCTCTATGCTTCTTGCAAAGAACCGCCACACAGAAGAAGAGGAGAAATGAAAAATATATAATGTAGAGACCACATTTGGACCTTTTCTAGAAACGGATAATAGTAAGGGTTACATATTAGTTGATATTGATTATTTCAGTAAATGGCCGGCCTGAAGCTTATACAATCCCTAATCAAGAGAGAACCACAGTGGCGGAACAAAAAATAATTAATTGGATCTCTAGATTCGGTGTACCTCAGGAACTTTATTCGGACCAAGAACGGAACTTCGAGTCACGGACTTTCCATGAGATGTGTAAAATTCTGGGAATAAGAAAAACCAGAACAACTCCTCTTCATCCGCAATCTGATGGCACGGTAGAGCGCTTCAAGAAAGCATTCGTCGAGCATCTGAAGAAAATAGTCGACTATCATCAACGCGATTGGGATCGTCATATCCCCATATTCCTAATGGCTTATCGATCAGCTGTTCACAACACGACCGGACAAACCCCAGCTTCGGTCATATTCGCAAGGGAGATGCGTTTACCTGGCGACCTCAAGTTTGGTATACCCAGATGTGAACAAAAGTTACCAGACGACTATGTATCGGAATTTAGACAACGATTAGCTGATACACATGAAGCCACGAGAGCAAAACTGGCAGTAAATACCGATCGGATAAAGAGCCGCTGTGACTTACGTGCTATTTCAGCAGGATTTAATGAAGGTTACCTTGTTTGGCTGTACAACCGGAAACGACATAAGGAACGTTCTTCAAAATTACAACAACAGTGGGAAGGACAGTATTCAGGAGTGATTAGAATTAATGACGTAGTATACAGGATTCAGCGTTGTACAAGAAGCAAACGGAAAATCATTCACCTGGATTTTTTGTGTCAATACTGCGAGCATCAAGATCCCGGACCCCCTGAGAATAGAAATTACGGGAAGGCTCTAGGATAATTTATAAACAATTTGTTACGGCACATCTCATCTCTAAGAGGCGAGTCTTATTTCATACAGTGAAGTGAATGAAGTAAACTATTTGTATTGTGATAATTAGAAGTACAGTACTGGCGATAACTAGAAACTTGATTTGATTTTTTTTTTGAATTCGTGAGAGTAAACAGTAAAGTTAAATAAAAAAAGAACTTTTGAATTATATCCGAAATATTGTGTTTTAAATAACGAACTAAGGCCAAGGACGTAACAATATGTTTCTGTTTTGTTTTATTTTCCTTTTTTTTTATTAACTTTAACGAATGAAGTAATATTTGTTCAAGTAAACCTTTTTGGAATTCTTCGGTACAAACGAAAGATAAAAACCGGCCAAATGTAAGTCGAATTCGAATACAAATGTTTCCGTTCCATATAAAAATAAATACTTATTATACTCAATAGTATATGCATAAAGGTCAAATCAAGTTTGACGCCCCTATATGGTGTAAGAACAATTATTATTTGTGGTTTTACTTAAGAGTATATTGACAAATATAATCTGAAGTAGGTATATTTTGTTACTTAGACATTTGTATACTATATTGCCATTATTAAAATCGGGAAAAAAACGCCAAAAACACGTTTCTTATATGGGGACCTTTTAATTTTTAACTTTATTTTATTTTTACTAGTTTCTCTTATAACAGATATAGTACACTATTTCAGAATTTCATGTGTCTACTTATTACGGTTCAAGAGAGTTGGCATCCTTTGGATACGGAACCAAAAAAAAATATTTTTTTATTCATTCTATCACACAATTATTACATTTAGGGCGCAAAATTTCAAGTTTTGGTTCTACTCATCAAGAAATCCCATACAACAAAATATAGTGACTTGAAAACAAAATGAAAATGGAAAAATTTTCTCCATTCTCCTATTCCCATATCCATATATAAAATATTTTAAAGTTTTTAAATTTTTAAAATTTTTTAAAATATATACATATTTAAAAGGTGTCCCGTAAGTCGACGTCAAGATCAAATTGGGTGATAGTCCAAAACATAATAGTTACCAGAAAAATATAAAAAAAAAATGCAAGTCATGTACTTTTTAAATTATAGGCATTTCTTTTTCTTTCGAAAAAATGTACACCCTATGATGGTTTTTTAGCTCCTGTTGCTACAAATCTTTACTTTTTTTTAATTTTATGTAATCCCGAATAGTGCTTATGTAACCTGTTGCTTTAATTTCTAAGCCAACTGATCTAGCTTGGAAGAAAATGTCACATTTTGCCGAACCAAGAACATAAAATTAATACTTCGCCCAACTTTAACTGAATGTATTGAAAAACAATGTACTGAAAACAAATATACTACGCCAGTGTGGCAAGTAAGTTTAAAAGTTGGCGCATTTAATAAGAATTCTAAAATGGTATAACACTTGTTACATTATTTCTTAGATTACGGGAAAAAAATTGCTTTCTTCAAGAAACTCACTTTCGAAAAATTTCTTTTTACCTAAAAATGTTTCTAGTTCTGCAAAGAATTATGGAAGCAGTTGAATTTGTCAACAACGGAAAATTTGCCCGTCTGATAACTCGATATTTTTTAAGAAGATGTCGAGCTTGTATTGCGGCTGAAGAAAGGCAGCTTGAACAAACAATAAATCTTAGCATCCAAATAATTGGTGTTTAATTTTAAACTTAAGGAAAATTTCCCCTAAATTTAACAAAAAGTTAGCATCTTTAACTTGAAAGCGTCACTATCTGTGTCACTCACACTTCATGTAATGACTCTCCGTCTCACTCAAACTAGAATCTTAAGGCAAGCTTTGGGTACACTAAGAATTATTTTTAGTAGTTGAAGAGAAATTTTTCTGGGTTTCTTGAGGAAAATTTTTTTTCCCCGTAATCTAAGAAATAAAGTAGTAAGTGTTATACCATTTTAGAATCCTTATTGCATGCGTCAACTTTTAAACTTACTTCCAAACTTGCGTAGTTCAGTACAATCAGTTAAATTCGGGCGAAATATTAATTAATATCTGTTCTTGGTTCGGCAAAATGTGACATTTTCTTCCAAGCTGGAGGAGTTGACTTAGAATTCAAAGCAACAGGTTCCATAAGCACTATTCGGGATTACCTAAGATAAATAAAATTGAAAAACAGTAGAGATTTGTAGCAACAGGAGCTAAAAAACCATCATAGAGTGTACATTTTCTCGGAAAAAAGAGAAATGCCTATAATTTAAAAAATACACGACTTTGATTTTTTTTATATTTTTCTGGTAACTATTATGATTTGGCCTATTACCCAATTCGGGCTTGACGTCGACTTACAGGACATCCTGTATATGTTTTTTTTTTTTTTTTTTTTTTGAATCACTCAAATCTGTTGTTTGGGTCCTGTTCATTAGTCGAAACAAGAGTTGAAACTTTCCGCCCTAAATAAAATGATGTGTGATAGAATAAATAAAAAAACTTTTACATTTCGTTTTTACCGGGGTGTGCCAAAAAGGCCTACTTGAACTATTATAAACTATCACCGTAAAAAAATTATAAAAATTTATTCATTGTGAATGAAGAAATGTATTTTTGTTTTGTTAAGAAAAAACTAAAGAATTTCAAGGCTAAATAAAGATGTTGAAGTAATAAAATATTTGTTTTAACTTTATTATAATAAATGTAATGTAATATTTGGAAATCTAGTTTTGCCCCATTAACAACATTAGTTCAAATTAATTAAATTTTAACGGAAATTTTCTTCTATTGAAACAAAACTAGTTCAAGAAATAAATAAACAAGAAACAACTGAGTTTTTATGCAAATTTAGAAAAAAGATTTATCGAACAGTTTTTTTACAATAGTGAAAATGAAAAAATCCACAATCATGAAGAAATAGTAAAGAGAAAGGGAGAAAGGAAGAAAGACTGAAAAAGAGAAGAAGAGTCTGAAAATAAACAAATAAAAATAAGAGTTTCTGAAAAGAAAAAGAAATAAGAAGAAGCTTGCATGAAAGACGTAGAAGATATTAAGAATATTGGGATGTTATAAGTGTTCTACTATTCCCTATGAACTATGCTTCCAAAGGCGTATTTGTGAGTGATGTTCACTCTAATCAATTAATAATAGTTGGAATGAGAATTAATTTTTTAGAAAAACTTTTATTTTTAACGATTCTAAATTAAATCATAAATAAACAGGGAAAAACAACCGCCTCGTCCGGGGTTTGAAACCGGGACCTTCCGTTTTCCGGGCTACTACCCTTACCACATAGCTAACGAGACAAATATCTTTACCTCTTGTATTTATTAATTTGTATCTAGCGTATTAAGCCACGTTTTGCTGTCAGATGGAACCAGTAACGATGAAAGGGCAGAAATAAATTGTTAATATCAATTTTTATTTATTTTTTCCTTTGCGAGAGTCGAACTCGCAATTTATAGAATCAGTCACAGAGGAAATGAGAATTATTTAGATTTTTTCCATTCCCGAAAAATATAAGTTACTGGAAATAGGAAATACAATTTTATTACACTTAGTTTATGCAATTCGCATACGAAGTTATTCCCCAAGTCGCTAAACGTTTTTTTTCTAGTAGTAGTTTAACTTTTCTCTCTAATAGACACAACTGATTGATGAATTAGAAAATTGTTGCTCCAACACCAAGTTTCATTGCAATATGCAAATTTCAGTTAACTTAAAAACTACTCATAACTGCGTGTACTGTCAGAGACGTACTAGTCTATGGTACATCATTAAGATGAATGTCTGTTTACAGCAGAGTAGTACTCAAGCATTATATTCGTATGTACACGGCCAATGGAAAAATCCTTTTAAGCCAAGAGTAGAATTTTAAAAACTATCAATTTTAAAACGCAGTAGTAATTTCCTCTTATTAAATTTACATAGACACCCAACATTTTCCAAATAAATTTATTCCATCACAGTTCCTGCATTTTAGCCAGGAGAGTTTTTATGTTCAGTTGCTGTTGTTCCTCTTAATTTTTCCAAACAGTGTAATTTCTCCTTTTTCCTGTTTCTGTATTTTACCGCAGAGTTTCCGTTGTTCATATATAGTACCCAGCTTTCCATGCTTTACTTTCATATATTTAAGTCAGATATTTCCGTAAAAGGAGCAGATAAAATAAAACTTTTGGCTAGATAGCCAGTTGCTGTTTTACTAGAAAATATATGAAATTTAGGTCGACGCCACTTTGGCTCATGAGCCCTTGATGGTAACGTTTGAATTGTGAAAATAAAAAAACTTGCAAAAAACTTTCGAGCCTTTACTGAAACACTTCCTTTTTTCATGCTTTCAATCTTCTTTCTCTTGGTTCAATTCCAAAGAGTTTTATGGATGACTTTCATCTGCATTGCGTTTCTGGGTATTGCATCGCTTAGCAGAAGAATCTGGGAACGTTATCAAACCTCTCCGATGGTAATCTCTATGGATCGTAACAAATTAGTATGGAATACGACATTTCCCAGCTTAACAATTTGTCCTCATATTAGAGTGGATCTTTCTAAACTCGAGGACTATATTGGGTTTGGAAAATATATTCAGCACAATGAATCAATTCAAACTTTTAACTAAAAGAAAATTTGTTTCCCTTTAGGCAACATCCAGATATGTTTGAAAATGATGAGGATAAGAAAGAGTTTGGGATTTTCATAACAACTTTAGCAAATATAACGTACGAAAATATGGATAAAATTCCTGTCAACAATACTTTTGGAATACCTGGGGAACAGTATTTGGACCTACTTTACCAACTCAAATGGGACTTTGAGCCTGAACTCTCCAGTGATAGCACAATTAACATGAACATAGATGAAACTATTACAGAGTTTGGCATTTGTTATTCTGTAAATTCCCAAATGGCTAAATACAACTCATACGAGTAAGTTTTCCTTAACGAATACCTTTCCTTATATATTATAATATAAACATAAATGTTAAATTTTGCAGCTATTGGAAAGGTAATCGATTTGATATTTTGAAGCAGCCACCCATAGTAGCTGTACATCCCTTGGATGGTGAAATTTATGCTCAAGTAATAAACCTTTCCACATCATACGATGTATACTTTCATGGACCCAAGGATATCCCCGATATGCACAAGCAACGTTATACCTTCTGGGAATCTGACTATACAACAGTGGCACTGGTGGCTTTAGAGATTTTTACTTCGGAGGCTTCAAGGGAGTAATAAAATTACAAATTGCATGGCAATTTGCATTCCTTACCCGGCTCTATCTTCTCAGTTTCACTGTACAGCAGAGAAAATGTCGCTTTCCATATGAGGCAGAAGAAATAATATCTGCACCAATGTATACCTTTGGATTATGTCGAACCGAGTGTCGTATGAGGCTTGCCTTAAGAACATGCGATTGTATTCCACATTTTTATAGGAATAAAGGTGAGATTTTCTTTTTTTTTATTTAATATAACTAGACAACTTACATGATAAACCCAAATATGAATATTAGTTATCAAGCTAAAATTTGATCACAGCAATTTAATAAAAATTTAGATGTAATTTCGAGAATGACTAAAATCCAAAAGAGAAGTGAAAAATCTCTCATTTCTCATTTCTATTTCTATTTGTGAAACTGGTGAAACATACCGTAGTATAGCGAGTAGGTATATTTTTTTCTTTTCTGTAATTTGTACGAAATCTGAATTATTATTTTGCAATGAGATTGTTTTGTTGTTATTTTTCCTTATTTGTCAGCATGGCTGCTGCCTGTGCTTTCATGCAACGACGCCTTAATACTGTTGATGATATGATTGTTGATCCAAACGAGATCAGCTTGGTGCGCTTTACCAAGAGACGTAAGCTCGAACCTTTTGTTGTTCTAAAGCTTTTTGGACACATTCTAGATGCCTAAGCTTTTTGGACACATTCTAGATGCCTAAGCGGCCCAACGAAGAATTTTTGCCCTATATAAAGCTCGGAGCTCTGCTAGGGAATAAATCTTTCGAACTTAAGGTGTCGTAAGAATCCAGATTATAGTCTCACCGAGTTCTTAGGGAATTGCACTAGACTCTTATAGCGCTATAATGGAGAATCCCATATCATGCTCGGGGAATAAAATTTAGTGTTGATATAGGAATAATGATTCCTATAATGTACTTATATCGTAATCTCATATTGATGCTCACAGCTAATACAAGACTTTATATATACACTATTGTAGAAATTTAGTGTTATAACGTTGTTGTAGGATTTCCTAAATTGGTCTACTTCACTTATATAGGAATTAAATATATCCCTATGTAATAACTTATTTTAGAACAAATTATCCTATATAGGAAAAGTGATCCTAATGTAAATTCATTAAAAGACAATAGATCCTAAAGGGTTTTCCAATAAGAGGTGTTATTTTGATATTTAAAGAAAAATGCAATTTTTTTGAGATAAATGATCGGATCTTTATTTCATTATAAAGAGGTAGGTATGCCGTTAATAATGGAAAATAACATCAGCCAAATGACCACCACGACCACGCCTACAGGACCATATCCTTTTCATAAAATTTTCCATAACCAAATCGCTAAGTGGCTTCCATATGTCCTCGATAACCTCACGAATTCCATCTTAGAGGTCTTGAATCGACGCTTGGCTGTTGGTGTAGACCTTCTCTTTCACGTGGCCCCAAAGGAAGGAGTCGCAAGTTGTTACGTCACAAGATCTCGGTGGCCAATTGTGATCACCTCTTCGAGAGATAACGCGGTCCGGAAACTTTTCCCGTAAAATATCAATGGTTTCGTTGCTTGTATGGCACGTAATGCCGTCTTGTTGAAAGTAAACGTTATCCAGATCAATACCATCCAATTACGGCCATAAAAAATCATTAATCATCTGTCGATAGCGCAATCCATTCACCGTAACTGTTGTTCCAGCCTCATTTTCGAAAAAGTAAGGTCCAATGACCCCGCGGGACCATAAACCACACCAAACAGTCACACGTTGAGGATAGAGCGGCTTTTCAACAATAACTCTTGGGTTTTTCGAGCCCCAGATGTGACAATTTTGCTTGTTGACGAAGCCATCGAGGTGGAAATGGGCCTCATCACTTAAGATGAGTTTTCGATGGAATTCCGGATCATTTTCATGCATTTCAAGGACCCAATCAGCAAAGACTCGACGTTGTTGATGATCGGCCGGCTTGAGTTCTTGTGTTAACTGAACTTTATAAGCCTTAGGACCCAAATCTTTATGCAAAATACGGTGTAATGACGTTTGTGGAATGCCTAATTCCAAAGAACGACGAGGAGTGGACAAACCTGGGTTTTCTTCAACACTTTCGGCTACAGCAGCAATATTCTCGGCTGTTCTTGAGCGACGTGCACGGGTTTTATTCTTCAAATCACTAACTTGTCCCGACAGCTCGAATTTTTCTACCAATTTCTGTATTGCGTTCCGACAAGGTGCTTCACGACGACCCAAAAATGTTCGAGTTTTACGAACCGTCTTAGCCACATTTGCACCATTTTCATATTGAATTTTAATAATTTCAATGCGTTGTTGAATCGTGTATCGTTCCATTTTTATTAATTTTGTAGTTTCTACTTGTCAAATGTCAAAAAATGACAGCTCCAAAAGTGACATCTACCGAAATAGCGGGCTAATTAAAATAACACCTCTTATTGAGTTGAGTCTACAAATTTATTATTGATGTGGAACTTATTATGCATGCGTGACTTAGAGTCCTATAGGAAAGTTTCACTTAACACAAAAGATGGTATTATAAAATATGATTGAGGAACATATTTATTAATATTAAAATTATTTTTTCACATTGGTATATATTTGAATTTACCAACGATTTAAATTTTTCTGTTAGTATTTAACACGCTAGATCGAAAAATAACAAAGCGCCTCAAAATAAATAAATATATAGAATGTTTAATTAATTATGCTTAAAAACAGTTATGTTCTTTGGTTCTCCAAATAAATGGAACTAATGTGAATTTATCTAGTTTTCAATATATTTACCAATATGTCATTATTTTCATATTTCTAAGCTAATTTATACCTAAATAAAAATGCGTCTTTTTTTTCTTACAAATATGTCCGTCCAAATAATCAGCAAACATGGCTACTTGGTAGGGGTACATAAGAAAGAGATGATATAGGACTTCAGTTATCCCGTAAAGATTATAAATGTTGATATAACACACAAAATTTCCTACCATGACTTCAACACCTACATAAGCAGGAATAAACGCTTATATAGGTAACAAATTCCAATATAAAGATGTAAATTGCTGTGTTGAGAATAGATATTTTGGTATTGTATTTGTAGTGATATATAAGCATCCCAGTAGGAAATGGAACGCGTGCTAGACTAGTTCAATAACTAGTTACGGTAGCTACAGAACTAGTTACCTCTTGTATTATAACTTGCATTACTTTTAGCATTGTTTGTCATTGCCGGAAACTGTCGTTTATAATGTAGACGTTGTAACTAGTTGTTGGACCAGTTATTGCGAACTAGTGGAAGAGCGTACTTTTGTAACTAGTTGTTGGACCAGTTATTGCGAACTAGTGAAGGAGTGAGCCTTTGTAACTAGTTGTTGAACCAGTTATTGTGAACCTGCTTTATAGCCATTCGCAGAACACGAATAATAACGTTTTAAAAGAAGTGTAAACAACGATGTCAAATAATTTCAATAATTTCAGACATTTTATTTTTTTCTTGTAATTATAAACAGTTTGCATATAAACATAAACATATCAAAACACAAAATAAATTAAGTAGGTACATATATTCTCAAAAAAAAAAAAAGTAGAAAGATGAGTAAAAAGATATTACAAGTAAACTGTAACCTTAATTTATCTTCATTTTTTTATTTGCCACGCATTTGTTTTTTCTAATGCAAGCTTTGATTCTTTTGAATCCTCTACGTAATTCCTTCGTATAATTTTCTTTATCTGCGCCATGTTGAGATGCACCTGTAATAGAATATCAAATGTAAAGAAATAAAGAGGAGATGCACCTACTTATTGCGATAAAATAAAGTAGAAAATGGCATTAAATTAAAAAAAATTTCCTATACTTAGTTCTTCATTTCATTAGTAGGTACTTACGGAACAAAACGGTATTAAGGTTTTCAAATGTTTTGAAGGCTTTCTTCCCATGAATACCGTCATAGTTATATTCGGTAATGACGGCAGGACTGAGGATTTTCTTCAAACTGTCTTCGTACGACTTGACGCCAAGTTTTTTAATTGCATCAACCTGAAATTGATATGGTTAGTTTCTTATCGTGAATGTAAAAATCAGTAACGCACATATTCATCAATATTATCCTCATTTATGGTGTTTTCTAGTTGCTCTAACTCAGCCTCTTTTTCTATGGGGAAATATTTAGTTTTTTCGTTGGATAAAAATTCCTTTTTTGCTAGCTGTTTAAGAATTGTGGTTGTTTCAAGCTGCAGATTAACCATCTTTTCTGTTTTTTGTTCAATTATTTCTGAAACAGTAAACGTTATTTAAAAATGTAATATATAACTACTAATGTACCTTTAACTATATAGTAGAGCAAATACCGAAATAACATCATTCATATAGCACTATGTTCCTATTTCGTGATGTGAATTCCTATATCAGAATTCCGGTCGGCCAGCGTAGTGTGCTTTTAAAAGATTCTTGACAGTTGAAAGAACAAGTTGCAATAAATTTTTGTGAACGTGCGCACAGTGGCAGACGGTAATATTTTTAATTTAAAGCACTCAACTCGGTCTATCAGAATTGAGTTGAGTGTATAAAACCATATAGACGAAGGAAACATGAAACAAAAATCCAAGAAATCGAATAGCAAAAGCAGACGACAAATTTTGTGGATTTTTGCTATCAGATTTCGTGGAATTTTGTTTGAATTTTCTTTCATCGATTTGCTATTTTGTTTTTTTTTTTTTAATTATAGTTGCATTTTTTAGAAACATGCCATATAAAATTGTGAAGATAGTGGAAAACGGCGATACCATCTGTATGGGAAAAAGATGCTATTTGCACTGGTCTCTCGTAAAACGAGTTACGTTGCTGCAAGAACTATTAAACGATGCGAATTCCCAACCGAGAGCGGGCTGGTCACGCAGGATATGCAAACTAAAAAGGCAAGGCATTGGACCAATAATCGTTGGTGGAAATTTTGATATCCTGCAAATTAATGGCTTCATAGCAGATGATGTATTGCAAGTCAACGGCATAGATGATGTTATTTTTAGAACATTTTTGCTTACTTTCCTATGAAATGTACCAGATTTTTAATTTTTTTCCACTCATCAATTAAATTCGTTATTGTAATTCTAATTTCACTGTTCTTAACCAACTGCGCATGTAAAGGAGGGTAATATGTTAAACTTTTCCTCGGCGTTGTACTACCTGCGTGCCGCAACATGACACTTTAGTATCTCCTATGAGCTTTGGTATAGGAACACAATTTCCAAGTGATCCCCTTGCTCCTATATAAAACTTCACAAAATACTGGTTGCTTATATGAGTGTTGATATCGAAAACTAATTCTTACTGAAATTACTTATTCCTCGCAGTCTTATATAAGGGTTAATTTGAGATTGATTCTTGATATGAACTTGATATATGAACATACTTGTCAAGAGCTGTATTCCCCAATACTGATATAGGAATATTATATAGGATTACAATTCTCTGGAAATTATAATCCCATATACTCTCGTTTATAGAACTTATATTCAAGTAGTAAACTCTTCATATAGGACTTATACTCCTTGGACTCATATAAAACAACAAATGTAGATATAGCACTCTAGTTATTCCTTTAAGAATTACAAGATCTATGTAAGAACTTAAATGTGTTGACGGAGCAATTGAAATCCCCAATTGCTGACGTAGAATAGAAAAATACTGTCAAGCAGTGGCAGCCCGTTGTTATGGTTAAGAATAGACAGCAATATGGCAACCCTCATAAAGATCTCATTTTAAAGAAATATATTCAATCTTGTCGGGCAGTTGGTCTCAGGTAATGAGTGAGGGCAGTACCTTGAGATCCTTTTAATATATAAGAGCCAACACATTGCACTCCAGTTCTTGACAAGGAGCGCAACAACGGGTTAGCCTGTCTAGGGCAACACAATAGCCTAAGTGTAGCGTGTTGAGATATTTAAAATGTGTTAGTGAGTTAATAAATGTTGATCGAGATTTATAGAGAAGCCATTTAGGAAGCATTCCAAATTTTTAAAACTTGAAGTCCTAACCATGTTCCTTGGGGTGTCACTCCTGAATCTTATCATTCAAGAAGATTCCAGAAGGGCTATGTACAGATTGCGTTTATGAGGATTATGGGTAGACACCTGAGCCCAGGATGGTTTCCTCCAACTACTCATTGGCATCGAGGCTGGAAGACTCCCTAATAGGGAGTCGTGGCCCTATCGAACCTTCCTCAGTCTGTATAAAAAAATTTCACCGAAACCTCGTTCACAACTGATGTGGCCAGTGTTTACTTTATCGAACCTAGCATTTGGTTTGAGTAAACTCACTTGGAAGACTCATTGGTTGAGGCAATTTAATAAGTTATACGTTTTAGCTTTTACCCACTTCTGTATGATTATTATATAATATATATATTACCTATAAGTACCTCTTTTATTATTCTCTTGTAGTAATCTATTCTGCCAACATTCCCTTAGCCTAAAAGTTAATGTTCCATTAAATAGAATGTATTAATGTTATGAAAAGGATAGATGGCAGAAGTGCTATTAAAAGAAAATATTGATCAGAGTACTCCTTAAAATCTATTGGCAAACTACATTCTGCTTTACTCCATACCACTCTGTACATATACAGATTGTTTCCAACTTGGTACTCCATAGAGCAGGCAGTGATAAAATTCACCTAGACAAACAACAAATTGTATGGCAGGAGGAGGGGCCATATGAACCGTTTCGGATTTACAGGGTGATTAAAAAAAAACATCTAGTTTTCCACAAAATATGCTGTATTTTGAAAATTACACCGTGGTGATCGTCTTTTGCATGTACAACTTCATGGCCTTCCTAACGACTACTCAAGCAGCCTCGTGTTCCTCTCCCCTCAGGTCATATCGACCATATATTTTTTAAATTACGAGTTTCAATCATTATCTTTGAGAAAAGGTTTGAGAATTGCTTTGAGAATAGATTAAGATCTAATAACCCTTTAACGGCTGGAAGTAGCACATAGGTGTAATAGGTCAAATTAAAGAGGAGAGTCCACAGTTTGCAGTTTTGTAAAAAAACAAAAGTTCAAAGTAAAAAAAAAAAAGGTAAAAAAATCCGCAATTTTTAGTTTAAACCACCATAACTCCTAAGAGAATTGTATACAAAACTGTAGATTTTCACAACAAATTTAAAAGTTAATACGTCAATTTCAGCTGTGCTAAACTTCCTCCCTGCATCACAAAAAAGGAATTCTATCAAACTATTTATTTAGCTATTTTGAAACAAATACAAACTTTGAACTTTGAAAATTTTTTCATTTAAAATAATACGCAACCTTATTATTTTCCCTGAATTATTCCGTAATATTAGCATCATTGTTCCATCGAGAGCCACTCGGTCTCCATCTTTACCTTTTCAAATTACTACTCTCAGGACCAATTTACAGTATAAGTCCCCATATTACAGAATCCAAAAAAATCATAACGACATATTGAATGAAATTGACATCCTCAGTCTTAGGGGGAAGCTACACGGAGAGATACGTTGGCAAATTTTTTGGTCTCTGGAGGCACTTCGAAGACGCAAGAAATGTCTAAAGCGACCAAAGCTCTAGAGACTTTTTTGATCTCCAGTCTCCCGTCGTGCGTTTCAAAACAAATGGGTCTCAGGTTCAGTTTTCGGTCTCCGAAGTTTACTTAATTTTCATCTCTAGGGCTCCGTAGACCATTTGTGTGTTCTCATTAGTTAAGTGTAGGTGTTCAGGCCTGAACATAATAAGTTTATTTTTTATGCCTGCGTAATAAATAAAATGACGACTTCAAAGCTTGAACTAATTAAGCAATTTTTTCATAGCAATATCTTAGTTCATTGAGTCATTATTTGTTGGTCACAGTGAAATTTACTGACCTAAATTCTTTTATTTTTACTCAATTTGCAAGCTCCCATTTTTTTATGTTATTTGTTTTTTGTCGCACTGTTGTAGTCAGTCGCTATAAAAATATGCAATCTATCAAATTTCAATTATTTTTTTATTCGCCAAACAATGACTCAGTGAAGCAATAGTTTAACGTTTATTTTTTTTTATAGGCTAAGCAATTTTATAACAATATAAATTGATTGGGTTTTTGTCAATAAACAAGTTCTAGTTAGCAATCCAAAGCTATAACTTCGTCTTTATTCAAAGAATCTTTTTTATTTCACCCCCTACCAGAGGTAAGGTAAATAAAAGAAACAACTAATTACGGTTATAGACGATCAATTGTATATATCTGACTTAACACACAGTTGAATTAGGTACAATTGATAATCAATACAGTAGGTCTACTCTGAAGGGGAAAGGAATAAAGTGGATTGAAAACGAAAACTTTTTATAAAGAAATTAATAAAAAATGGCAGAAAATTTGTTTTATCAATAAAGTTCTGGTTATTTGAAAAAACAAAAATCAGAATTTTTTTTTTTTTTATCCCCTAACATTTGTACACCACATTTTTTTAAGCTTTTTCACTTTTCCCATAACATAAAAATATTAACAACTTTTGAGATAATTCTTGCTTACAATCTCTTGACTGACAATTAACAAAGCTCTCTGGAGATCTCTTGAAACCAAATATCACATTTCGTGTATACTTCGAAGACGTGTCTCTAGAGAATTTTTTATTATGAGATCTAATTTTTTGATCTCCAGAGACAAAAGTCTCTTGCCATGTAAGCATTTCCGAGATTTTAGTCTTTGCATCCTTTTTAATTTTAATTCTTTTTTTTTCTTTTTCTTATATAATTTTTGTTATTCTTAGTTTTTTTTTTTTGTAATTTTTATCTTCTTTAACATTTCATTTGATCTATTTTTCAGTTACTTTTATACTGTTTTTCATAACTAGTACATAGTCATAGTTAGTAATTTAACATTGTAGATTAACTTATATCTTTAATATTGTAGTCTTATTATTTTTCTCAATAAAATAATAAATGACAGTAATTTGTATTATTTAATTAACCGGTAGCTTATAATTGAGATTTTAGTCTGTAAGCTATCACTATATAGTCATAAATAAATAAATAAATTTCCAACACAACAACTCCATATTCCATCTACTGGAACTTGAAATATCGAATCATAAAACCAGAACCGGTGACTGAAACATCCGTTTTATCCGGAATTTAATTACCGAAATTGGTTGCTGAAAATCTAAAAGATACTTTTAGTATGTCAATCAACAAGAAAATGTGTTTGCTTCGATCTCTCTTGTAATAGCACAGATAAAATGTACCCATAAATCGATATTGGATGGGCCTGAACACACCGGATATCATAGCATACAACTGTAAATATGTACATATTATATATCATAGAAGATAGTTAGATAGCTAGTGGTTGGTGCATATAAATTTTACTAGGGATGTCAGATAGTACATATATATATATTTTTGCGCAAAATATTCTTATGCGTTCTACATACATACATATATGTACATACATGTGTATTGGGTACGTTGGCACAGAACCGATTCCTGCGTAATTATTTCCATTTTAAAATAAGGATTTACGTATAACCTACATTCCTATCTTTAATGCCTGCTGTTATACTCGTGCTTTCAATTATGTTTACATGCGGAAAAACAAAAGCTCCATTTTCTACTGTGAGCCATTATCAAAATTGCCAATTGTTGAGTTTTTCAATTCTGTTTTTAACGATTCCATAAAGTGGCCAGTAAAACAACCATTTCTATGATTGGATCGCAGGTATTCGCAACTGTATATGGTATTTATGCGGAGTGATTTTTCCTCTGCGAATGGTCGCCAACAACCGATTCATTTTAGCAATTTTTTCGAAGATATTGCTTTGTGCTATTTCTAGCTAACAATTCTATTTTTGTGTACACATATCCCTTAGTAATTGTAAAATATTTCGTCAGGCACTGCGCTACAGAAATTATTTACTCCTATGAATTTTTTGGTGATTTTATAAGAGGTTGCTTCAAGGCTATACAACGGGCTTGTTTCAATTACGAATAAATAAAATTTGTGTGCAGAATTTGGATATTACGATTAGGAAATGCATTACCTGGGCTGCATAATGTCATCCTAATAAACTTGAAAAGAGATTACTAATAAATTTGTGGATATTGTTTCGGTATTTATGAGAAAGCGTTACAGTAAAAGGAAAAAAAACAAAAAAAGAACTAACTATCAGATATACATAAGGAACTTAAACCTAGATAGAGAGGGTGATAAACAATAATTTCATTGGAAAGGGAATAGTATAAAATTATGTAATGTATTTACAGATAAATTTCAAAGTCATAGACATACTATCTAAATTCATTTATATAAATCAAAAAGCTTAAGTAAAACTAAGGATAATAGAAATACAGAATTAAAAGTAGGATAACACATATAGGAGTAAAGCTAGAAATTATATTAACTTTAAAACAGTATAATGTGGGGCAGAGCAAAGTAGAAAAGAGAGGGCAATAGAGCATACAGCGAGATTAGTATACAGAAAAGAGAAAGTGAAGGAAGGAAGCAAATAAAAATTAAAATTAAGTTGATCAATTCAGAATTGAGAAATTATCCAAAGCAATAATTTCAGCTAAGAGGCTGCGCTTAAAATACCGGAAGTTATCACTGAGAATATCCAAATCATTGTATAAGATATTGTGGGCCCTTTGAATTCTAACCAAAGGTGACTTGAGATGCAAGTTCGTACGGAGTGGATCTATGTGAAACGTAGATAGCTGTCGAGTTAAACGGCTAGGAAAGCTTATTTTTAATTTGAACAAAAGCTCAGAGGAATCAATAGAGCCGTGTAATATTTTAAATGACAAAGTTTCATCGAGATAGGAACGACGTGCTTCAAGGGATACCATGGAGTATCTAGTCAATCTGCCGTCATAGTGTTCCTATGAGCCCGTGAGTTTGAAGTGCAAGTACCTAGTAAATCTGCGTTGGACACTCTCGATTTTATTTTTGTATGTTGTGTAAAAGGGATTCCAGATTGGGGAAGCGTATTCTAATATGGATCTAATTAGGGTATTGTACATAGTTTTATGGGTAGAGGGATGTTTAAAAGGCCTAGCGCACTTTAAGACAAAGCCTAGAGTTTTAAAAGCTTTATTGGTGATATTATTAATGTAAGAGTCAAACAATAGCTTATTATCAAATTGTACTCCCAGGTCATTTATTTTTGAGACACGGGTAATTGGAAGAGCGCCCAACTTATATTCACAGTACACGTAGTGCGTTTTCTTGTAAAAGAAATGCATTGGCATTTGTCCACGTTTAGGGACAAATGGGTTTTGTTACACCATGAGAGTAGCTTCTGGATGTCATTTTGGAGATACTGGGAATTAGATGGATGATTTATTACTCTATAAGTTTTAGTGTCATCAGCATAAATTGATAAGGAAGAGAGTTCTTTGGGAAGGTTATTAATGTATAATAAGGGGTACGCCCGAAGTTTGGGTATATAGATAAGATGAGAAACCATTTATTACAACAGAGAGCTGTCGATTCGAGAGATATGATTGAAACCAGAGGGTACTGCTAGAGTCAAAGCCCATTTTCTTCATCTTAGCCGTAACTATATTGTGATTGATTCTATCGAATGCCTTAGATATGTCCGCATAAAAAACATCTACCTGTTTAGCTTCATCAAGAGCTAGGGCAATAGAGTCTGTGAATAACGAAAGATTAGGTACAATAGATCGACCTGGCAGGAAGCCATGTTGTTGTGGACTGATGTAGGGTTTTATTTGGGGCAGTAGATTATTGTAGATTTGTTTTTCAGTAATAAAAGCATTAAAAATATAAATAGGGCGGTAGTTCTTTAATAGTTTTTTATCCCCGGCTTTGAACGCAGGGTAAACATATAAGTCCTTAAGAACGTCTGGGTAAGTATGTTTGGGGATAGAAGAATTAGTAAATACTGTAATAGGGTGCGAAGAACTGAGTAACAGTTCTTGTAAAATGTGTTAGGAATACCATCTGGACCCGCATTTTTGTTTTCATCCAACGACATAAATAATACTTGAACCTCAGTATGGTGTATGAGAGGGGGATTTAGGCAGCTATAAAGAGTTTCATCAGACGTATTACGGATAGTCGAACTCAGGTTGTCATCAAATGTGGTCTGAAAGTGTTTAGCAAACAAGTTGCATATACCTTCTGGTTTGTTGGCAGATATTCCATCATAAAGTATTTCCCTAGGGTACGAGCCAGAGAGCTTCATGCTTTTTGCATAAAACCAAAAAGTCTTTGGGTTGGAGGATATGGAATTTTCGATGTTATGAACATATTTTTTATAGCATACTCTAATCATGTTTTTTACTTTGCTGCGGAGGAAGCTAAAGGTAGTGTGGTCCTCAATATGCTTGGATTTTATATACTTTAATCTATATTTTTCCTTCAGTCTGGCAGCATGAATTAGGTTCTGAGAGAACCAGACAGGATAAGTGCTCCGTCTCTTCGATATTCGGGGAATATAATTTTCAATTGCCATGTTGAGATGATTATAAAACATTTGAAAGGCTTGGTTCACCTCAAGG
This sequence comes from Dioctria rufipes, assembly GCA_963924295.1. Lineage (NCBI taxonomy): Eukaryota > Metazoa > Arthropoda > Insecta > Diptera > Asilidae > Dioctria > Dioctria rufipes. Next base: position 81,883,800 of record OZ002740.1, on the reverse strand, counting down.
TGCTGTAGGCATGTGAAGTCAATTTCAAAAAGAAAATTACTAATAGCATCATAGTCAGAGCGCTTGAATAAGCGCTTATTAATTTTTCCAGCAAGTTGGGGCACTTTCTTAGTTTTGAGATGTAGTAGAAGAGGAGGGTGATGAATATCGACACGGGAAAGAGGACAGAAGGGCTGTGTAACATGAGAATTACCCAGATCGGCATTACATAAAATTAGGTCCAGGTATCTCTGATTGCAATTAGAATGCAATTTAGTTGTTCAAGTTGGCAGAAAGACATTATTGTAATGTTAATGTTATCAGGCCATTTCTTGATTCACTTAGTTCGAACTCCCCACCTTCCTGTAAAGTTTATAACAAGATTATATAGTTTATTACCGGGTAGAGTTTATACTTGTTCATGAAGGCTATTCTTGGATTCCCCGGCACAACAATAAAAGCAAAAAAAAAATGTCATTCGTTATTTTATCACACAACCCATTTGATTTTGGATGGCAAATTTCAAGTCTTGGTTTTCACTCATCAACAGGTCCCAAATACTGAAAAAAAATCGAAAATAGAAAAATGAAATGAAACTAGAAATAATGATAAAAATAGAGAAATAAAAATTTATTTAAAAAAAAAAAAATAAAAAAAAAAAAAACATTGATTCGAGAGAATTGAACCTGCGCAAGTATGCCATAGGCTGAAAAGAAGAAAAAAAAGAATAACAAGTAAAAACACTAGAATTGTGTTAAGACTAATTCTTATATACCCTAGATGAATACCCGTATATAATTTCTAGAACGGTTCGTCGGATAGTAAAAATTAATATTCTGCAGAACTTTTCAGTACAATAAAAACGTCCAGGACTTATCGTTTTCACAATATACGTAAAAATTCTAAGTTTTTATATGGCAACACCAAGAAAGGGTTGCCCGATTTATCACATTTTTGAAATTATATTTACTATTTATATAAGAACACTGTGTACAAAATTTCAACTCACTACGTTGACGCGTTCTCAGGCAGTATCCAAATATGTAATGAAAACCGAAATTTTTTGTATGGCAACTTTACGAAGGAGTTACCCAATTCGTCTCATTTTCGAACCTAATTTTACTTTCTTTTAAGTCCATGTATAAAATTTTAGTTCTCTAAGCTCACGCGCTCTCAAGTTATCGTGCGGACAAACAGACGGATAGACATGAAAAGCGAACTTTTAATATTATGCGCGGGTGTAAAATTCATTTTGCTCTAGCAGCTGTTAGCACTTTCGATCAAAATCTCCGATTCAACAGGAAATTAAATGAAGGTACCGTCAGCCCGTGATTTTAGTCGTGAACGCAAAAGGACGTCGACAATGCTCTAGAAGAAAATAATAATAATAAAATAATAAACCCAGATTATTTGCCTTTTTTAGTGAAAACTCAGAAGAGACAGTGAGTGAAATCCGAACAGGCATGTCGACAATGTCCTTATGCGGAACGCTACGTAGGGGAGTTAAAGTTAATCTTTTAACTATCAGAAGTGCGATTCGAATCAAAGTGCCGCAGAATATATAAAAGGAGAATAGTTTTTTTTAAGTAATCGGTGTAATATCAGGTCTATCTGATTCACAAATTTTAACGAAGGGATAATTATGAAGATGGTTTACCTGCAACTGTACTACAAGTCTACAAATAGTGTTTTCATAGAAAAGGTTGCCCTTGAAAGGTAAGAAATAATTACGCCGGAGACTGGTATGTATTGTCTCGCTTCAAGTGTGTGGTACTTTCGGGTAAAGTTCCTGGAAGTTTTTTCATGATTGGTACTGCCAAGAGTGAGTAAGGATATTTTGTTTTGGTATGTAAGGTAGCGTTGCGAATATTTTCTTTACAAATAGGTATTTTTGTTTTATTATTTTTTAATTCTAACAAAAAGACGTGAAATTACAGTATAAGGGTAGGGAAATGTTTTTTTAAATTGCAAGGTAATTTGTGGTGTACTTACCTATGAAGAGTTATGAGTTTAAAAAGGAAAAGTAGGAGTCTTCATTCGTAGTTTTGATTTTCTGTATTAAGGATCTATTCGTGTAGTGTTTGTGAAATTTTAGCTTAAAACAAAAAACTTAAAATATATACATATAAAAAAAACATTGATATTTAGAATAACAATTTCTAAGTGTAGTGCTATGACGGGTAAATTTGTTAAATCCCCTGATTTGTTTGGAGAGTGGAAAGAGTCCAAAATAAAGCTCGGTGAAATTCGCGAAATTACATCGCTGAATTCGCTAATAACAACCAAAGCAGAGAGCACAAAAGTTCGACTAGGAATGGATAAGATTCGTGGACTGATTACTGAATTGAGTCCTGGGTATGCCTTTCCGCCCAACAATGGATAAAAATAGTCGAAACGTTTAAGGTAGAAGTTCGTCCATATGTATGTGATGAAACCTCAGTTCGCATGCAGCTTCTGTCAAGGAAACTACGGAGCCGATAGAAAACTATTTCTATGAAGTCCTTTCATTAACGAAACGCTCAAACCTCAATCACTATTATATACTTAATATCGGGTCTAGACGATAAAGATTTGACCAATGTATTAATGGGGGCGAATTTCCAGTCAACCAATGAAGTCTTACGACCGTTCTAAGCGTACAAAGGTATAGTAAAACAGGAGCAGAATAGGTCCCTTTTACGTCCATCGACAGAAAACAACGGATCTTTCAAATGGACGATAAACAAAAATACGTCTAAGGCTCAAAGAAACTTAAATTTGATACACGAAATCAGGAAACAGTTCGATGTTTCTGAAATATGCCGATACCAGAGCAGTCTGTTAGTTTTCACGGAACTTGCTATCGCTGCGGTAAGCTGGATACAGAGCAAATAATTGTCAAAACATTCTACAACTATGACATCAGATTGTAATAAAAAAATTAGTCTCTATCAACAGCTAGATATGGAAGAGCAGCGAATTCAAGCATTCATAGACTTGGGAAGTGCTGCACTATTAGAAAAATCGAATGTCCAGGCGAATATGAGAATTGTAACGATATATTAATAGGCTTCGCTCGTGGACAATGTTCAGCTTTAGGAAAAGTACAGAAATTACTTAGAGTTGGTAATATTAAGCGGTCGACAGAACTTATCATCGTAGAAAACAATATTCAGGATGTCCCCGTCATAATAGGACAAAGTTTTCTAAACCAACCAGGTGTCAAGGTCACGTAAACTTGGAATAATTTAAAGATAGGGAACGACGAATGTGAGATTGAGGAGAGCTACAGACCATCCAGAGTAAGACCACGTGAAGCAAACGTGAGTGTTTTGCAATAAAACCGAGTGAATTAGGTGAAACAACTTAGGTATCAATGACAACAAAACTACGCGAAGAGAAGATGATTAGATATCATCTTTATCGAGTACCCTATCATCAAGACAACGAGCTTCGAAAAATAATAAAAGAATTGAAGGATAATGGAATAATTTAGAATTCTGTTTCAGAATTGCTAGCCCCGCAATACCTACTTGTACACAAAAACGTGGCAATGTACAGAAAGTGTATTGACTACCGACGGTTAATTGAAATTACGTGTCATGAATACTTTCCTGCCTCGAACATTGAAGAGAAGCTGAACCAGACTGCAAGCGGTAAAATGTTCATGTGCCTTGAGTTTTTTAACTTTTTTAATTCTTTTACGTTTTTTTCCTCTAATTCGCCTCTCGAATCTCTATTCATATAACACACTACCCGTATGCATGCGGGAGTGTGTGTTTGTGCGTGTGCGTGTGTGTGTGTGTGTGTGTGTGTGTGTGTGTCTGTGTGTGTGTGTTTGTGTGTGTTTGTGTGCGCGTGTGTTCTGCTGGCAAAGCGCATTGTTATCGAAGACAAATCGATGTGAAAAATTTCAGCTTGATTGGATACCCGGAATTGGGTCAATTTTGGCTTTCTGTTTCCGGACAAGGCGGTGAAATTAATATAAAGGATATAAAGAGATACCAGTTTTGTTTGGACAGAACAACAATAACACGCATTTCAAAAACTTCAGGAAGATTTCGCTCGCGAACCAGTATTAGTTATTTATAAACCTGATTTATAAAACTGACGCACGTTCAATGGGTTTAGCAGGTCAGGATAGCTTTAAGCAGGTAGTAAGTTTCTTCTATGCAGATTTAAATATTATCTTCTCGAAAAAGATTCACTATGGTAACAGATTGCAATGCACTAAAATTAGCACACGCTAAAAAGGATCTAATTCCTCGTATAGCCAGTTGGTGGCTCACGATTCAGGAATTTGACTTTGAGTTACAGTATTGTGCTGGTACATAGAAGGTACCGTCAGCCCGTGATTGTGGTAATGAACACAAAAGGATGTTGACAATGCGCTAGAAGAAAATTAATAAAACCAGATTATATGCCTTTTTTAGAGAAAACTCAAAATAGACAGTGAGTGAAATCCGAACTATCATGTCGACAATGTCCTTGCGCGGAACGCTACGTAGGGACGCAGTCACGGATTGGGCGATTTTAATATTTAATTTTAATCTTTTACAGCATTGTTTTATTGCGTTTCAAACGGAGTGACAAACTTACTACAGGTACCCTCAGGCCAGTAGCTAGAACCAGAGAAAAGTAAAACTACGTATAAAGACACGACAGTTCTAACTGAAAATACAAGCCCTGTTTGCCTCACTACAGCTTTCAGATTACCTCCCCGAGCTTTCAATAATACATCACTGAAAGGAATAGTCACCCTGCACATCTATATCCTGTGCTCAAGAATGAGTCAGTCATGTCAGCATAAATTATTTTACGATTATTAGTTATTTAGACTAACTCAAATATCAGCATAAATTAGTTTGTTAATTCTGCTACGAACTGTATTAACTTTACATTTCATCTCGTATATTGGTAGAACTTTATATTGTATTGTGTAGCGTATATTGGCAGGCCTGATCAGATATGTAATACTCTTATGTCAATAAAAGTCTTCCTTCTCTCGTCTGGCATCAAAGTCATCACATTGTTTTTTTGCATCCGATCTCTCATCAAGATTTTTCAACAAACATCCTTACCCTATATAATCCAAAAACTCTTGGATTATCATCTGAGTCCTTCGATATTATTCGTGGATTTAAGGAAAATTATTTCGTACTTAACAAACATCATTCATATTTTTTCACATTTCGATCAGGATCGTGCACTCTACAAGCATCTGTAATATCGTAATCATCATTAGCATCATTAAAATCAAACTACTTAATAACTGGATCAAGTTCTTCAAAAAAGAATTTGTTTTTGGATTTCGTCATATTATTGGAACAGCTTTCAATGCAAGCCGCAGGAAACCAGTGTCAGAAATTATTCCAGCTATACCCAGCTAACAAAAATTTAATTTGGTTCTACATGTACATAGCACAAAGCCATTGCAAAGGCAAGCAATGAATTGTAAGTACATTCAATATAATACAAATGTTATAGTCCATTGAAACCTACATCAAATCAATTTCTGAAATATAATTAGAGCTGATTGTTTTTTATTCACAATGGCTACACCAGATGTTATGAACGCAAAACTATTATCAGAAGAGCACAAAGAGGTACTGCTCAAGGTCAGCAGACAAAATTAAAGAATTATGTCGAAAGGTCTGGCGAAATCGCTAGTTAGTCAGATTTAGAAACCAGATTGGGATTACTAATTTTAGTACGGTGCAAACACAATTGGAGTGTTTAGATATTGAAGAAACTTAAAGTGACCAGCGTGAAACGTTTGAGGAGACATTTTGTGCAGTTAAATCGAAAATACTTACTCTTTTGCCACGTAAACGGGCTCGTGGATCTCTAAGGCCGCTTACACATCAAAAAACGAAATCGAACGAATAAACAGTTCCACACCGAAAGTTCGTTTATGCTTACATATCAAAAACGAACGAATAAAAGTTGGGTTGGGTTTGTATCAAATGTAAATTAACGGAAATGAGGTTATGTAAGACCGAAAAGAATATTCGTTCGTGTGTGGAACATATTATCGAACGAAAATATGCTTGACAGTTCGGAACGAAAATTTGTTTCTCGTACGAATAAACATAAGAATGTGTTTTAATTGAAATAAAGCTTTAAATATGGATATTTTTTTATTGAAACTGTAATTAGAATACATATCCAATATTTTATTACATGTATTGCGGCAAATTTCTGTTAGTTTAAGACAAAATTTATGTTTTTCGGTTTAGTGTTTTCGTTTTTCGATGTGTAAACGGCCTAACTGCGAGCATTCGAGTGCCTAACAGTTTTCATAAGAGCGCTAATCTTCCAAAGCTAGCGCTGACCAAATTTTTGGGCAAATATAATGAATGGCAGGACTTCTACTCAATGTTTAAAATGCTTGAACCTGATGATGACGTTCTAACAAACATCGAAAAATTTCAGCATCTCCGTTCATGTTTGACTGACGGAGCGTTACGTAAAATTCAGTCATAAGAAATCACCTCTGAAATCTGCAAAATGAAAAAGGCGATTTGATAATAAGAGGCTTATATTTCAGGATCATATTGATGAATTGTTTAATCTACCATCAATAGAAAAAGGATTAGTAACTGAACTCTGACATGTAAGAGACACTGCAGGTGTGCATATACGTGCATTATTGTCGTTATTAGATAAGGAACAGATCGCCGATGGACTTTTAATACATCTCTTAACCCACAAATTCGAATCTCAGACGCAACTGAAGTGGGAAGATGACGCTCAGCTCGATTTTATTCCTACGTGGCAAAAAATTTCGACATTCATGGAATGCAGGTGCCAAACCATGGAGAACGTCGCCGAAATTCGAAGATTCAACTCGTAAGGAAAGAAACAAATCGGCAAGTACAAATCAATTATTTTCTAAAGTAAGAAAACAAAACAGATATAGAACATCATTGATCACTACTAATAATAGAAATTTAGGTGTACTTTTTGAGGATACTAAACATACAAACACAACATACAAACTTTTTTGCGCTGACACCACTCGAGTGGTACCAAGAAGCAAAACGTTTTAGTTTATGTCTAAATTGCGATCGCTCTGACCATACTGCAAAGTCATGCAAGTCAAGTAATGTCCCTATTGCCAATTTAAATATTTTGCGAAAATTTCATTTATTGCGGAAGTTACAAATCTTGAAAATCACCGATTTTACTGTTCTAAAGTGTTTTGTAAAGGATACATATTTCAAATCTTGTAGAAACAAATCAAAATGTAGAATTGGTCTAAGACCAATGCTTATGATACCTTAAATGAATGCGCGTATGAAATTTCGTATGGTCACCCATCTGTGCAATTTTGATTTTTGAAGCGGATTTTCGCATATTTTTCTAGACTTCTTCGGACAGAAAATGTTTATAAACAATTTAATAGGATTTCATATACTAAATAAGCTTTTAGTACAATAAACCTGTCTAGAACTGATCGTTTTCACAGTATACGTAAAAAACCTACATTTTTGTATGGCAACCCCCAGAAGGGATTGCCCGATTTAGTCCATTTTTGAATTTTTTTATTACTATAAAAGCACCATGTACCAAATTTCAGCTCTCTAGTGGAAAACGAAATTTTGTGCGGCAATCCCACGAAGGAGTTGCCCGATTTGTTTCATTTTCGAACTTAATCTGACTTTTTTTTTAAAGTCCGTGTACAAAATTTCAGGACTGACAGACGGACGGACATGCAAAAATCAAAATAACTTAATATTATGCGTGGGTGTCCAATCAATTTTGCTCTACCATCATTATTTCAAGGTGTTACAAACGGAATGACAAACTTAGTATACCCTTTAGATTTCATCTAGGGTATAAAAATATCCTTGATGCAATTTTCGCAAAACAAAAAAAAAAAACAAAAAAAGGGAAGGGAAGTAATAAAAGAAGATTTAAAGTTTAAAGTGTATTTGTGTATGGTACAATTCATAATTAATTAAATTACAATATGAACATGGTCTATCCTCCTTAATATCATGATGATTCATGTCTAGCCTGGTCATTAGCGCAGGTGTGCTCAGGGGTATTAATTTCCGCAGGGAGATTCGTAAAATGATGTGGAATGTATATTCGTATCCTTATTTTCAGAGCTGGGTGAGACCTGTAAAAATTATCTGTTTATTTAATTACTTTTTAGTAATTCTGCATACAGAATAATGGTTTTGTTATATACATGCTACCCTCTTATATAAATGCACCTATAATTAAAATCCCTCACAAACTGTGTAAAAGTACTATGTGTGGTATTTGTATTATAATAGTCTTTACTAATGTGGAGTAACTCGGTTAAGAATAACTCGTATGATGAATGAGAGGAGTAGCTAATAATCATAACTCCTAGATAGGGGTGGAGTAGCTAATAAGCTCGGCTCCTGGGGTTGATTTGGAAGTAGCTAATAAAGCATAACTCCAAGAAAAGAAAAGACTGAATAACTTTTCTAAACGTCTGAACTTCCAATACAAAACTCCATTTATTTAATTCTCTTATCCTATTTATATACATAATCAATATATATTTCCTATACTTAATTTAATTTACTATGTGTATTACTTACATTGACAATTAAGTTTGCGTCATATTTGCTAAGCGAGAGGTGTAACATAAAGAAATGCTGATGGCGGCACACATTTATGCGTGAGGCGCCCATTGAATAAATAACTAATAAGGAAGCGGGGTATCGTGCAAATACAGTGTACATGTTTAAGCATTTCAATGACAGTGTGACCTATGGTCGGGGGGGGGGGGGGGGGGGAGAAATGACAAGAGGGCCTACTGCCTATTTTGTGTCAGTTCAACATTCTGACATTTCATATTATTTCAAAATAAGTTTCGGATTTCAATTCGCGATATTGGGATAAATAATTAATTAAACGTGATTTTTATGAATAGTAGTGTGAAATAAGTGCGGAATATTCCTTTTGTGAACGACATTTTGTGCAATAGAGACTCCGGAGTCCTAAATTAACATAATGAAGTGCGCTGTGCTGTCCTGCAGGAACGAACGGAGTTATTGGCGTGGGAAAGCATTCTTCAAGTAAGCTTAATAGCTTTACTTATTTATTATATTGTTTTAAACAAAATAAAAGTGAAATATCTATAAAAATAAAGAGCCATGGCAAAAGATTTAACATCTTACCAATGCCGGTTTATTTGTTTACAATTGAATTGTCAGTTGGTGCCTAAATTATTCCAGTCATACAAAGGCAACGCTAAGAAATATTGTCTGAAAATAAGGGGGAGCTAAAAATTTGTTTATTTTACATAGGAATTTGGATTATGAAAAATGTGCCCTTTCAGAATGTCAGAATTTAATTACTGCCATGACGAAACGAATACAAACAGAGCACACTAATACATTTCGCCGAGATGCTTACGTTTTCACCCGATATGCCGTTTCCTTATTAGTTATTTATTCAATGGAGGCGCCTCGACTAAGCATTCATATTGCATTTGATATGGGTCAACGCTTATTACGTTGGATTAATCGTTGATACATAAATGTTTGTCAATTGTTGTTTGTTATTATTTAGGTAATTTCGATGAAATGTGGCATTTATTAAATTTGTCCTTTCAATGATTGCTTAGTGCTATTGTGTATATACTGAATATATGTATATCACAACTGCAATTGTAGTTTTGCAGATCTAGCGCAGGTCTGAATCTCTGACCAGGGGGTATATTATATAACTATGACTTCAGTATGAAGGATTTTTTGTTTTACGAGTTTGATACGAAAGTGTGATAGTTATAATAGCTCAAAAATGGCGCATAAGTGCTGCAATGATTTTCACGAAAAAGACTTAAGGCCAATACTGTCTTGGATGGAAGAACGCGAAAGTTTATTGTGCATATATAGGAAAAAACTAATTTCAGTGCCAGTCCCACATTCATCAAGAACTGAAATGTCCGAAATTGCATTGAAAATGCTTTTTAAATCTGCTGGTATTGAGACAGATTTCATGAAGATGATATGCAATCCCCCTAGCCATTGATTTTTGGACAACTGCGCATAATTTCCCAAATATTACTTTTTGAAGATGCTTTCGAAACCAATGTTGTCGAAAATATTATGTATGACCAGGGAACCTCCACCGAACGTTCCAAACTTAAGATAAAAATTCAATCTGTCGATCTCTTCATAACCGCCTATTAAAGAGTTTATCAGAATTACTACGCTATTTTTTCTTCACAGAAGAACAAAGTCAGTGCTTCAAGAGTGTCAAAAATACCTTTCAGGAGACCGAAGATGTGGTATTGCTCGATTTTTCAGAAAACTATTCATTTATTGTACATATAGTGTAATATTGTACATATATAAATTTAGTCATAATTAGCGACTGCCTAAAACCTAACTCTGTGACTGAACATGTTTTTCGAAAGTACCTCATGAATTCTGTAAGCAAGAGTGTAGAAAAGTCCAAAAACATTCTGATTTCGAAAGCCGATTACAAAAACCGGACAAATTTCTGAAATGTATGGTTGCAAAAAGTTAAGTTCAGCGTTGTTTATGCAGACTGTAATTTTTTTTTTTTTGACTACTCATGAAGAAGGTGTATGCGATGGACTTTGAGGTACATTCAAACCCGAAGCATCTAGGTTCCATCTTCGAGAGAGTTTACAAGAACTTCTACAACGCCATTAGAACTATATGAATGGGCGCACCATGAGTTTTTCATACTTATCTTCCATAAAATATATAATCCAGAAAAACATGCTCTTCAAGAACGATTACACCTCAAATTTATATAAATAAGTTTATATTGTAATTTTAAGTATGCAGGAAATTTAAAATAAAGAAATATATAAATCTTAAATTTTGTATTTCCTTTATTTCTTTCCCCCGCCCACACTGATTGGGGGCTTAGTAACGCAATTAAAACACACCACACTGAAGATATATCAGACCAAGTGATTTATTCTTAATAATTCAGTCCGCATCCCATACAACAAGTGATTTCTCTCGGACTTCCTCGCTAAAATAATAATGGCTCGTCATCAACGCATAAAGATCCCAACTTAAAAATTTTTACAGATTGTTCGTTAGATTGAGGCCTTTCCAGCTATGAAAAAACCCGAATGAAAATCACCACATGTCCAACCAAGGATTTTTTCAAGAATAAAGGACAACCTTCTCGAATATATTTTTTTTACAAATATTGCACCAAGGATGTTTTTCCAACAAAATTCGAAATAGTATATCCTTTCCAAAATGTTTTTAAACATTAAAAATCGGAGATGTGCATTTTTGAAAATAGGGGGAAATAGTAAAAATTGGTCTTTTTTGCAATTTTCAAGGATTGTAACTTCCGGAATAAGTAGAATTTCGGAAAAATATTTAAACAGTATTAATAATTTATATATGGCCATAAGCTGATAAAATTTCAAAAAAGCGTCGCTTCATAAAGTTGGTTGAAACATCGTGGAAATTCACATAATATTACGTTTATGGCTCATTGTTTAGGTGCAAGTTTCTATTTTATGTTAAACTTAATTGAATTTCATATCTAAGAGTTCAAACTTAACTGAACTTAAACTTAATTTGAGATCCGCTATCCTATGTGCCCAAGGGTTCGAGCAGACTCCTTATTCTTTATGCCTAATTCAAACGTTTAAGGTTCAGAATTGAAGAATTTTAAGAATTTTTATTTTTAACGATTCCAAATCAAATTATAAATACAAGAAGAAAAAACAACCGTCTCATCCGGGGTTTGAAACCGGGATCTTCCGCTTGCCGGGCGACTGCTCTTACCACTGAGCTAACGAGACAGATGATTTTCCCTCCTGCATTTATCAATTTGTAATTAGCCTACTAAGCCACGTTGCTTTCAGCTGGCATTAACCAGTAACGATGAAAGCGCACAAATAAATTGTAAATTCAATTTTTATTTATTCCGGACTGGAATCGAACCTACACTTTTTAGAATCGGTCAATGATTAAAATTCTTCAATTCTCCATCATTGACCGATTCTAAAAGTGTAGGTTCGATTCCAGTCCGGTTTAAGGTTCACTCCTCATCTCACTCCTCCAGCTCTGTCAGTGCTTCAGAGAGTAGGTTGGATGTTCTGAAAGTGAACATGGTTGCAGTATGACAATATCTTTTACATATAAGTAATGTTTAACAATCGTTCTATTTTGTAAACAACTTTCCTTTTCTCTTCTGCCAGATTCGGCAAATCAACCGTAGCATTAAATTATTAAATTTTCTTTTCTAGAGACAGGCTAATATAATTCCACAGAAAAAAATTATATAGTGGACAGAGAGAAAATCCTATACATATAAGATTTTAATAAAAACAGATGAAACAGGGAAAGACAACACGCTTACGTTCCATGCCTAACAGAAATTTGTTGATGGAATGAGTAATTTTTCTAGATAATCTATGTATGTATATGCATAATGATAAAATCCTTAAAATAGTCCAATTAAACATTTATTTATGTGTGCAGAATTTTTGATTAATTTCTTACTGAACTTCCGATTCATTTTGAATATTTAAAAAGCGTCTCGTTTTTTCATTTACAGTAAAAAACGGCAAAGTCCTCCCAATTTGTGACATCGATGGACTCATGTGTCTGGCGTTCATTAAAAGTGAGTGAAATCCAATAATTTATTGATTGAAATACGAAATGTAGGTAGGCAGTACGACAATATTTCGCAATAAATTACAAGTGAATCATCCAACCAACACCTGAGCTATGTACATATAGATAGGTACAGAACAACATTTTTTTTTTTTAATTCATGCGGAAGATTTATTTGAAGTAAATGAATGAAATAAACTCATAAATTTTATCGTAAATAAAACTTAACTGAAGTTTTTCATTTTATATTTTGTTTATATATTTTTGGATACTACAATCTCATCCTCTAGAGGAAATAATTTCTCTGAAATCTGAAACTTTGAAGATTGATTGCAATTGCCAAGCAAACTGTGATGACTCCAACTTTTTTGTTCAATCCTACGTAAGTATCCACTGGTCTATTCCTTCGGCCTTATTAATTTTCATTAACGGATTGGTACCGAAAAGAGATAGCTCTCTATTTACGATGCTATTTAATTGCTCGTATTTTCAGATAACTCGACCTTGGTTCTTAGGTGCTAATTTGCAGTGGGGTATAAACAATTATCCAAAAATGCAGCTTCGACGTGATGTGTTGTTCTCATTCGCAGACGTTCTAGGTTGGTAACATTTTTATTGGTCCTTTCTAAATTAAAATATTCTCCTTTTTCTTTTTAATATAAAAATGACTTTCGCAGTGTACATTGGAGGATTGGTTGGATTTTTCCTTGGTTGCAGCATTCTGAGCTTCACGGAATTCATTTATTTCTTCACAATTCATTTTATGAAATCTATATTCACAGGAGGTGCATAAAGAACACAAATTTGCACATCTGACTTTTCAATTTTGAGTAAAATTCTTTGTCGGTTTGTATATGCACAAAAATAAAAACGAGTGATATTGTGTTTTTGCTTTTTTTTTCATTTCAATAATTTGACGTCAATGCTAGTTTATAGCAATTTTTGCGTAAGGAACAATTAAATTTTAAATTAAAATATATTAATATATTAATATTAATTAATTAATATATTAATATTAATATATTAATATAAATTAAAATATATTGTGAAATCAATCCAAATGTAAAATTACGGAATTATGTACCTATAATATGTACTTTTCATAAAAAGGTTCTAATAAAGGTCGGCATAATTCTGAAGAGTTCAAAAGTAGAACAAATAACGAAGATGAACCACATAACTTTCAGCAGATGTAGAAATATTTTAAAGGACATCCAAGTCTCCAAATAAGCAGACAATGAGCGATAGATTAGGTTAGAGTAGCGGACATCGAAACATTGAGTCAGACTTCATAAAGAATGGTTCACTATGAGGAAGTTGTATGGATGAACAGAACACAGAAAGTATTCTATTCAACTTCTGTTGTATGGAGGATGCCACAATCTTTCCAAACTAGGTTCTTGACCATGGTCATGGGTTCGCGTATATCTGCCTATATCAGATGATAATAATATTTCTTATGCTGCGCGAAACATAACTAAAGTTTCAAAGGGGACTATTTTTGAGCAACACCTACTTGGATACTATCTTAAGAACATGGATAAGGTCGACAAAGAGATCTCTTGGATGGAAAATGTCGCAACTGCCGAATATTTCGAATTCGAAGCTCTAAGACATCTAAAATTGTTATACTCATCGTCAGAGGATGTTGTAAGGATGGCCCCAAGAGCATTATAGATTTTTTCAAAAACTTCAGGTATCACTGGATTTTTTTTACTTCAAATGTAAAAATTTTCCTTAGCAAATAAGAATAAATGCAAGTGTTCCGGTGTTGTTACGAAACTTGCTCTCTGTCAAGTTTAACTTCATTCCAATGGCCGAGAAAAATTGGAGCTCTGCAAAATTGTAATATGAAATTCTATTTTCTACTTTAAATATCAAATATCGTAATCAGCTCAATACTTAGGAAAACGTTTTCCGCAAATAAAATGGGCAATATGTTCTCTTAAGGCATTGGTTGTGTAATGGATATTACTTTTGGTTCATATGTCTGAATTCCAACCTCACTGATGCTCAGGAATAGTTTACTGTAACCGATGGCTAACTACAATACCTTTCAAATGATGCTGTAATTTGCGAGTAATTCTGTTGCTACAAGCCATAAAATTCGAAGATTATCATAAACGTTATCAAAAGTGATACGAATATTAAGCGTATTAACTATCACTGAGTTAAGTTTTGGTTTCCAATAACCCAATATTAGTGACTTTATTTGTCAGGTAGGCAACCCTTTTTGAATGCCATCGAAAGAACATCACCCTCTCAAAATGTTCTGTGTTAAAATATGGTACATTGTGACTTTCAGATTTAAAAACAACCAGAGTTAACTACTGACAAAGAGCTGGTTATGCTTAGGTCTTAATTTATTAATGCAATGCGCTTTCAAGAAACTAAATGGAGTCACATACATAGAAATTAAATTAGCATTACAAAATAATCTCTATCCTACTTGAGACTCAATACAGTAAAGATAAAAAAAACTCATTCAAAGTAGGAACCTCCTCTTCTTGAAGTTGGTTAAAAACGAATGCAAATTAGCTCATTATAACCTACTTAAATAAACAAAATTCGATACTTTCAACTTGAATATAAAATGGTACCGTTATAGAATTGCAAGATGTGATAGATAAGAGGTCACTCAAATTAGCTTTTAAGTCTGTTAAACTTATTGTTTTTTTTTTTTATATTATTAAGTCAAGCTCAGGGGATATCCTATGATTCAAAGCACAGCATGGTAGGAAGCAGATAGGGAAAGGAATTAGGGAATGTGAGGAGAGCGGTGAAGGTGCTAATGTATGTCACTCCTAAACTTTCGCAGATTGTATGTCAGAGGAAAGACAGAAGATGGTAGACTGTTCCATATTCGCACAGTTCGGGATAAAAAAGCATCACGGAATTTTACTGTACGGCTGATGGTAATTTTAAGGGTAAAAGGATGTGCGCGATTTGCATTGCGAGTATTGCGTACAGGAATCATTCTACAAGGGATCAGACTAGATATTTCATCGGAACATTGACCATTCATTTAGCAATAAAGGAGCGAAAGGTATCCAACATTGCGGAGGTGGTCGAGTGAATCGATATGACAAGTTATTGCCAAATCGCCAATGAACTTGAAGGCTGCTTTCTTTTGGAATATCCAATGAAGCTGAGGCTATGCGACCAGCCCCGGCTCAGATACGGAAATTGTATTATAGAGGAGCGCTAGATTTGACGGATTGAAATATTTCTTACACCTTTTCAGAAATCCGAGACATTTCAAAACTTCTTTGGCAACTGAGAAGATGTGATCTGTCCAGCTTAACTTACTGGAAATGTTAATGCCAAGAATGCATAAAGATGGTGTATCGTAGATCAGTGCTCCATCAAAAGAAACGGGAGTGGATAAATTATGATCTTGTTTTAATAAGATGAGACAGCTTTGGGTCTTATATGATTGAATTCGACGTGATTCACCTTGCCCCAAGCGAGGATATTGGCAAGATCGTTATTCAATGATCTAATCATGCAATATCGTTTAACACATGCGGCATTCCCTCTGAAGGCCGCAAGAGTGACAAAAGAGTAAGCAAATTCCAGGGTGCTATCATCGGCGAAACTATGGATGGGATTGAAAGTAAGAGAAAGCAGATAATTAATGAAAATTAAGAAGAGAGATTTAGAGATAACAGAGCCCTGGAGCACACCGGCATTTATAGGGTGAGGTTCAGATGAAACGCCATCTAGTACAACTCGTATTAAGCGACCGGATAAGAAACTTGCAATCTATAATAGAAGAGGAGGGGAGAGTATAGAGAAAGTAATTGAAATTGCCACACTTTATACGAAGCTCTAATAATAACATTGCAATGCAATCCTGGAAACCTTGAGGAACTTCTTGATAAACTAAATTCTAAATCATTTTGGAAATCATGGAGGAAACTGAAAATTGTAAGATTGAGAATTACAGTTTTCAACATGTTTCCATCAAGAAATTAAATAATAATAATTTAGGTTAAATTAATTATTTTATGAAACATAAACGTTTATAAATCTTCAAAAAGTCTCCTAAAAATCACAAAGAATTTTAATATTAAAAAGCCACTCCACCCAGAAACCTAGAAATTTCGTCTAAAAATTGGAATTTTAAACAAACACTGCTCAAAGTCCACTATGAAAAGATCTAATTATTTATGGAAGGAAAAAAAATCACTTTCATGCTCGTTTTCATAGTCTAATCCTTTCATTGGAATTTTCATACTGCTTGCCTTTCATAAGGTGAATACCATACAAAAGTTTCTTGAGAAATTAAGTTACTGCCAGCCTGCGGTGCCGTTTCAACCTTAAACAAACTTCCAGACCGAAAAACCGGAAAAACTTACGAAAAAATTTTATACAATCTTTTAATTTAGAGTAAACACACGAAGGTTGATGCCTTCATGCGGTAGACTGAAAGTGGATAATTTAAACAGAAAATAAAAAATAAAAAAGTTTGAATCTCTTTGCCTTGAGGCTCTCCAGTCTTTATTTAATGTTTTGCAAGACTCACCGCCCATTCATTGCATTTCTCCCAGTTTATCCAATGGAAAATTTCTTTGCTGATCTTTTTCATAATTCATAATGGCAAAAAACGCGAACTGAAAGACTTTTTTCCAGTGTTAACAGATTTTGACTTTTGATTTGTGAGCATGAGCTATAAACTGGGTCTGGTAAAATCTCTAAAATCATCTAAGAAGGCTTCCTTTAGTAATTGTACTACTCAGAGTATATCTGTAAAATCTTCTTTGAGTGTAAACCAACTCTCTGGGATTTAATGTACATAGAACAACAAAACATGCGGTAATCAGAGATGAAATTTTCTTCTATGTAGGACTGCTGACTTTACCTTAAGACACTGTTTTAGTAGGTTCATCACCCGCCAAACCTCACGATACTACAACATCTTCCCCAATACCAACGCAACATGACATCCTCCAAAATGTTCAACTCAGGAAAGGGAAACGAAATACTTTCTTATGAATTTCGTCGTTTTGTGGCTGATGGGATTATGGCTTCTTTACGATGTGCATCCTTCGTGTTGTTCCTGAAGTTTATACTTGTTTTACTGCACTTTTGTATGTTTTCAGTGCATTCTGTTAGATTTTAAAATAGTCTTGAAGACGAAGTTTTCAGTTTTTCAGCACAAAATTTTAGATGCATGTTTATGGCTGAGGGATTTAAGTAAGCAAGAAAAGTGCACTTCACCACTTTGGCAACTGGAGTAAGAGAAAACCAAACCAATCTAAGTGGAACCATAAAACATGTCTGCCAAACTGTGCGTCACGGAAGTGGAATTTAAATTTCTAGCAAAGTAATAAACACCTACAACTATAAAATAAACTTTTTTATGACATCTTGGGAAAATCTGTGTCAACTATACTATAACCACAAGTCTATTTATTTCATCCTTACTGCCATAATAATTTAGATGAGTCCCAATTGTTCTTCTCCAAGCAAACTGCATACTTATTCTTATTCCTACAGATATATAAATATATGTATATATGTAAAGGTAATAAGACTATCCAATGTACGCAATTATATACCACATTAATGCTCTCCTCTTCACGCAGTTATCTAATTCAGTTTGACATGTGTTTACGTTGCCTTGATATTAATTCAACCAAACTAATTGCACCAATTTTTCATTCAATTTATTTGTAACTTACGAAGTCAAAGTGGATAATGGTGTACCGCAAATAGAAGGACGTTGCCTGGGCCTATATTATCCAATGTCCATGTCCATTTCATAGACCTAATTCATCTAAATGTGATATTAATGCACTCGAACAGATTCTATCCCCCATGTTAAGTGGTTACGGTTTCCAGAAAAACGTTTGATAAATGATACTAGGGTGGATTTTGAGGGTACTATATACGGGAACATATATGTATAATCGAAGCAGGTGTGTTAGCTCTATGCGGATATATACCGCCCGTGCAGTTAGAATTCCTCACAATACTAATAGTTAGTTGTATGTGTCGTTCTAGAGAGCGATTTTCCTGTTTTTAACATTCTTCAAAACAGCAAGTTTAACAAAGTGGAAAAGTGGTACTTTTTGAAAATAAATCAAATTTAATTGTACGGAAAATGGGATTGGGAATCAATTAAGAAAAAATGTTTCAAGAAAACACTAATATTCAGGGAATTGCTGAACATGCACTGCATACTATAAGAAAATTGTCAGTGCAATTTTGTTGTATTGGCTTTAGTGAAAAATTTCAACACTTTCCTTGCAACAGTTTTTTGTTATTTGAAATAATGAAATCACATTTTATTTATATATAGCATTAGAATTAGCAACTAATCCAGAAATTTTAGTATATCTCTTACTGAAGGCGCAGTAAGATCATTCTGTTTCTGGCAATCAGGTTCAATTCTGATTTTTTATTGCTTTATATTAAACCATTAAAATACCAACGCCTAGGTTAATTTAATTTTTTTTTTTACCATAAACCAGGTCATAAAAAGCACACTGACTCTTCCATACCAAGTGTAATTTGTAAGTGTAGCAGGTAATAGCTGTAATAACTACCTGGATTTTTGCTCGTATAGCTTATTGTAATCGTTCAGTTGAGAGGAAGACAATATTCTGAAATTACCATATTCTAGCATTTTATTGGTCTAAAAATGCATAATGAAACCCATTGCAATGCCACAGCAATATGCCTAACAAGAGAACCAACTCGCTGATATGGAGCAGACACATAACTAGAGGAGAAAGTAAACCTCCCTGCGTACACTTCTTCCGGAATATTCCAATAACATACTTAAATGATAACAGGAAATTACCTTTTTATTCAAGTACCTTGGACTATTTAAACGGCGGAGACTTCATTAGTAAGCTCAACCTTAAGTTTTTCTAAATTTTATCTTTCTGAATATTTGTGTGTTTTTGCTATACATACATATATATATTTATTGTTGCGAAATCATTAGCTTTCCCCCCACAATGATGAGTAAAGCTGCACGCCCCGATTTAATCATTAAATCAATGCAGAGCGTCTGATCGAGGTTCCAAAAATCGCAGAGATGATGACACTTCCCCCAAATGTAATGAAACCCGTCCCTGCATATCTCCAGCCCAAAGATTTCCCGACTCACAGAATGATACGGCTGGTTTTATAATGTAAAAATTCGCGTTAACCTTTAATACAATATTTATTTTTATTTTAATCTCTTTGAGCTAAACCATGTGTCGCGCTCGTTTTTATTTCAGACTACTTTGATGTTTTATGTATGAATTTCTTTTATGTCTATTTCATTTAAACTAGGTTACTAAGTTTCTTTCTACAAACTAAGCTTATACTCCGTCCATAGATTCCAAATTCGTGCGACTTCCAGGTATATCTTGCCCGCCTTGTAAGCATCGCTTTTATTATGATTTTCGCTATTGTCATCGAGAAGTGGGCAAAGTTTTCCAATAGGTCCTCTGAGTATGCCATTCTTTGTTAAAACTGTTTCTACTCATACCAAATTATCCCGACCAGGATGGACTTCAAGAACCTTTCTCATTAACCATTTACCTGGAGTTAGATCGCCTTCTTTAATGATAACCACCGCATGGGGATGTAGGTTCGAGTGCGGATGAAACCATTTTGTACGTGTTTGCAAACTAGATATGTAGTCCTTACGCCAGTATCTCCAGATGTTCTGTTGCAAAGACTGAATGTATTGCCACTTGGTCAGTCGATTGGTAATAATGCCATCAAAGGAAACTTCCGGAATTAACATAAAGGGGCCGCCAACTAGAAAATGATTTGCCGTTAATGGATCAAAGTTATGAGAATCTCCTGAGATAGGCAAGAGGGGTCTCAAGTTCAGCACTGCTTCGATTTGGCATAACAGCGTAGCCATTTCTTCAAAGGCTAGTAGTGCATTTCCCATAGTCCGCTTCATATGGAATTTAACAGACTTAACGCCTGCCTCCCATAGTTTCCCAAAATGTGGTGCAGACGGGGGAATGAAGTCCCAGTTGATGCCAAGGTTGCTCAATGAACTAGGTACTTGTTCGCCAAACTCTGACGAATGAATAAGGGTGGCTACTGCTTGCAATTCCCGATAAGCCATCACAAAGTTCTTGTCGTTATCGCTGTAGATGTTAACAGAGAAATCAGGACGTGAGATAAAACGCCTTAATGGCCTCCGTCGTTAGATCGCTAGCCAGTTCTAGATGTAGCACCTTGGTTGTCAAACAGACGAATAGGCAAACATATCCCTTGACTGTTTTTCTCCGCAATCTTTCCATGTTTGAAGATTGAATGGATTGCCTTAATCAACTCCAGTATTTGCGAAGGGACGACTTGGTTACATCGTTGGTTTTGGTAAATTGCCCATTTACTGAGAGCTGATTATTGCTCTATGACGCTTACAGGTAACACATTTGAATATAATATTTCGCACAAATTGACGTGCTCCAATAATCCGGTACCTACCTTTGACATATTATACTTCGTAGAAGTCGTAGACCAGCGTGTAAATACTTTTGATGTAGATATAAGAGAAGCAGGTTTATGAGATAATGATCCTTTGGAAGGATTATTGGGTATGTTGTGTCGAACGGGATGTCGCCTCCCTGAGCCTACCTGCTACTCTGAGTAAT
Source organism: Dioctria rufipes (assembly GCA_963924295.1). Lineage (NCBI taxonomy): Eukaryota > Metazoa > Arthropoda > Insecta > Diptera > Asilidae > Dioctria > Dioctria rufipes. The sequence continues at coordinate 81,862,610 of OZ002740.1, read as the reverse complement.
CCTTGATTGTCCACAAAAGGATTGAGCGCCGTCAACGAACATTTTGGAGATAAAGCCTTTTTTTATTTGATAGCAGCTAATTCATTTTCAAATCCTTAATGATTCATCAAGCTCTGCTACTGATAATGAACCCAATCTTCGTTTATCACCTTTCCTTCTACTATTTCGGATAAATCGTGAACACCATGCTATAATTCGTATGAGTCTTGTCAAATTAGAATACCGTTGAAGAATTGATTGCTGATCTCTGTCTTTCGTAACTGCATGAAAACCTACATTTCGTTCCTCCGGACTTTCACCTTGAGAAAACGTTGGACGTCTGCTCCGAGATAAGATTTCAGTTGTCTGAAGAAAGTCAGGTCCATTCCACCACTCCTTGTATTCCAATAGTTGAGAGGACGACAATCCACGTGACTCATGAGCAGCCGGATTTAAGGATGAATTTACGTGGAACCAATGAGAATACGATATTTCCTCTAGTATTTCTGCAGCCACGTCAAAACAAGGCGGAATCAGTATATCCAAAGCATTCGACATTTTCGCACTTTTTAGCTGTTTTTATTTTATTAAAAAGTTTCACTAGAAGATGGACTGCACACAATTCCAATTGTGGTAAGGTTAGTTGGTTTTGCTTTATGGGAGCCACTTTGGATTTTGAGCTAACGATATTGACGTGAACTTTACCAGCCATATCTTGAGATTTTAAATATACCACAGCCCCATAAGTTGCCTCTGATGAATCAGCGAAGCCATGTAATTGTGCTATGTTCCAAGCTCCCATCCATTTGGGAATATGGATTTGATGAATTGCTTGTAACTTCTCACGAAAATTTAACCACTCCAATTCCAAATGCGCTGGTAGAGTGTCATTCCAATTGATGCGTGCGAGCCAAATCCTTTGATGATGATTTTGACTTGAATAATGCACGGAGAAATCCATCCAAGAGGATCGTAAATCTTTGATATGTCCGAAAAGATCTCCCGTTTCGAAGTTTGGACTGTAACGGAAAGATTTACTTTCAATGAAAAGTATTCCGCAATTCGAAGCCACCGCTATTAAGCAATTGTATAAGCTCGCTTATTATGACCTTTGCCGCGTGAAGACTGTCACAACCTGAGAGCAAATAATCGACGTAAAAGTCATTTCTAAGAATATTGCATGCTCTTGGATATGTTTTTTCCTCATCATACGCAAGTTGATTTAAGGTACGTGTAGGCAAGAAGGGAGGCGAAGCTGTTCCATAAATGATGGTCTGTAATTTAAATTCTTTTATTTGTCGAGAAGGATCTGAACGCCCGAGAATTCCTTGAAAATGTACATCATTTTCTGACACCACAACTTGCCGATACATCTTAGCTATGTCAGCTACTAAGACATATCGATGTTTTCTTAATCCTAACAGAATCGATATTAAATCAGATTGTGTTGCTGGCAAACCATACAGTTGTCATTTAATGACGAACCTATTGTTGTAGGCGCGGACGCCTCAAATACTACACGTAGCTTAGTTGTAGTATAGTTAGGTTTTAAAACTCCATGATGAGGAAGATAATATGTACTATTATTATCCTTAAACTGTTTTTCACTTTCAGTTATCTCTGACATGTGACCGAGTTCCAAGTATTCTTGCATAAAGTCGCAATACCGTTGCTTATACTCCGGATTCCTTGCGAACTTCCTTTCGACCGCATAAAGACGCTGCAATTCTGAAGAATACGAGTCTCCTAATTCCTGACATTTGTCTTTAAAGGCAAACATACTTCGTAACGTCCATCAGGTCTACGTTTGTGATGATTAATGTAATGATTTTCACAACTAGTCTCTTCCTCAGTTAAGTGAGTTACTTTAGGCATCTCCTCCAGCTGCCAAAACCTTTTTAGTTGGTGGACAATGTTATTCATTACATGCAAATTCACACTACCATTGACGCGAATATTTTTATTAAAATATTACCCGACAATTACCTAGCCAAATACCGTGATTTGTGTAACTAGATTTGTCGTTGTTCTACTGGTTCTGCCATCCCTTAACACCTTGAAAACCATATCTGCTCCCAAAATTATGTCTACTGTGCTTGCCATGTTAAACGTTGGATCTTCTAACTGTAGATGAAGAAACTCTGTTGCATTAAATGTTTCCACATTATTGCCTGGTAGTTTACATGCAAGTTTTGGAAAAATGAACGTTGATACGTTGAATGTTTTTGAAGTCAGTTTCGAAGCAATGGTGAGTATGACCTTTCCTTTGGTGAAAGAGCTCTCCGGACCAATTCCACTGATGGAAATACGAGCATGTTGACGTTGCAATCGTAGCCGCTGTATGCAGGATTCTGTACCTAACGTTGATTGTGATCCAGAATCAAATAATATTCTGCAGGTTTGAAATGCTCCTGAATAATCCTTTAGACATGCAACTGCTGTACGAAGGAATACTTCCGTAGGTAAAGTTGTTTGACTTGTTAGTATAACTGACACCCATGTCGCAGGCTTGACATTTAATTTTTGTTCTGAGTGAAGAAGTGTGTTTTGCTGGCTGACATACTCTGCAGGTACCAGGTTTGCAGTGCTTTAAACTATGTGCTGAGCTTAAACAATTTATGCAGAGCGATTTCTCCCTTACAAATGTCCAACGTTGGATGACATCTAATGCTCTGAATGATGGACAGTTAAATGCAAAATGCTTTCCGCAACATTTTGGACAAGAGGTTTGTCTCTACTGCTAGGTACATGTATTTTTGTTATACATCCTTTTGGACTTCCTTTTATGCTTTCCGATTCTAATACCCACCCTTGCATAAATTTAGTAAGTTGATCGTAAGTAGGGCAATCTATTTCTGCTATTTCTCGAGCCCGCAATTGTCAGGACTCAGGATCAAGCTTACCAACAATAACGAACACCAACCAACAATCCCAATACTTATTCTGCGGGCACAAAAGAACACAGCTATTATTGAACTCTTTACACTTGAGCGCAAGTTTAGTAAACGATTTTAAAAGATAATTTATACAGAAGGACGCATAAGATTCTTCTTAATTTCACACACAAATTAAGGCACGAGTATCAATTTTGTTCCATTGATGAATTCTTTTTGGTCGAGTGAAAGTCTACGAAAGTATGTGAAAGAAATTCACTCCATTAACACATACGTACATTCCCCGACAAAAAAAAAACGATTCCTGTTCTCTGAACTAATTAAAATTCGTTTATCTGTTGAAAAGAACCTTTATTAAGAAATTTATATGATTGATCCTTTTACCAATTGATTAATTTTCCAAGAATTTATCTACATTTATTGAAAAACTGGTGCGACAAAAAGATACGACAGGGGAGGAGCTGGTGCATTTAACATCTGGTGTTCAAATAGTCAACAGGTTCACGAATGTTATCTGTATTTCTTCTGTGAATTACATCTTTGTGCAGTGTTTTGTGTATTAAGAATTCTCTTTGTGCTAAATATTTGATTAAAATGGACCGCGGTAAAAAATGTACTGGCAGTAAAATACACAGAAGCGAATCTTTGGGGGGGGCTGGCTGGCAAGGAGAGCAGTGAGCACAATTGAGGAGTGCCGTAAAAAACTGTTTTAAAACGAATGTTTTATTTATTTTTTTGATAAAGAACTTAGCCGAACAAATAATATCTTTTGCAAATATTGTTCCGACAAATTGCATCAGATCATTTAATTTATCCCAGCTTTTTTTCTTTTTAAATGTTCAAAATACTATTTATTTTTGGTCCATGCTAACCACGAAATTCAGATTAAACGAATTCAAGCTGAAATATTCTCAATCTCGTATTTGCCGCAGAACGACTGCAAGCTGAAAAATATTTAAATTAAAAGATTATCTAAAAATGCGTAAACGACTTATTAACAATTCACTTTATAATGAGAAAATAATTCAGATTGAATACTTTAACGTTCAGTGTAATAGGTAAATGCATTTGGATTTTCAATAACCGGGCTGTTGTTCGTTTTGAAAACAAAACGCCTTCAGTATTATTTTTGTAGCTATGTTTCACTCTTTCAATTCGATCAAATTTCGAGTTTTCTTTTAATTTTGGTATTTCGCCTATGTTTACTTATTTGAATATCGTTCTAGAAGCTGAATTTGGAATAGAGATGGTAAAGTAAATTAACAAAGCGCACACTGTTGCAATTCTGCCGGTTTTCAACCAAATTTGGTTCAGTTGTAAGTATATGACCTCTTGGAACTTAAATATTAAATAATATTGTGAATTTCTTCGGAAAAAACTGACAGCCGGATGATCGAACTGATGATACCTGGTTGATGTAATCAGTTACCATCAACTCCTTCGTCATAAACATATTTTTATTAAAAAATTTATACAGAAGTACATAATTTACATAAGTTTGATAAGTGAAATTTTATTATAAATAAACAAGTTTTTAATTTGAACTCGAAAATTTTCACTTTTTTTTACAGTTTATATTATTAAAATGAACACAAGATTGTTTAATGTGAATATTTTCAAACGTTTCAATTTTGAACACATATGAAATTCAATTTGCATGAGAAAAATGTTTCATTTAAAGTGTATTAAAATTCATGATTGTCAAGGAAATGTAATCTATTTACCCGAACCTCTCGAATTTATATAAAACTTGTTTTGAGTTTACTAATAAGTAGTGAAAGTACCAGCTATCTGAAAGATCTACAGATTGAAACACACTAAGGCCTGCCTGCGATCTATATTGGGTGAAAACAGATTGTCTGGGTTAGCTCTCCATTGAAAGACAGTTAGCTACTGAAGTGGATTATAACATGGTTATAGATAAATTTGCAAGAATGAAACCAAGATGAAGGAGGCTATTGGAGTTGCCTCATTTATTTATAATTCATATCTACATACATACCTACTTATATTAATTTTATTTTGAAATAATATAATTTTGTTATGTTTTCCTTTAATATAACATAAGGGTTTTCCAATAAGAGGTGTTATTTTAATTAGTCCGCTATTTCGGTAGATGTCACTTTTGGAGCTGTCATTTTTTGACATTTGACAAGTAGAAACTACGCCACTAATAAAAATGGAACGATACACGATTCAACAACGCATTCAAATTAGTAAAATTGACTATAAAAATGGTGAAAATGTGGCAGAGACGGTTCGTAAAACTCGAACATTTTTGGGTCATCGTGAAGCACCTTGTCGGACCGCAATATAGAAATTTGTAATGGATATTTATTTGGAGATGAAATTATTTAAATAAAACACCGAAATAAAATAAAAACCACTACTTTATTTACTCTATATACGTTACACAACTACATCGCGTTCTTAACCTATCGAAGGTTTACTCAAAACTCGACATATTCCAAAACTCAGGCTGCCGCGGAACCTTCCCAATCATTTCGCGATACTGTCACTCACCTACTTTCATGGCATTGCTTAATTCATTTTTGTTGATTTGTGATTTCAACAATTAGGCATCGATACATTACAAGTCGCTTCCTAGTGGCAACATAATTGTGTGACCATTATTTATCTAGGTTGCGTGTACTTGTTTTGTAATATTCGATCGACCTTTTTAAACTGATTTACATCATACATTATTTTCGTATTTATTTCTGATATTGTTTACAAATTGGTAGAAAAATTCGAGCTGTCGGGACAAGTTAGTGATGTGAAGCATAAAACCCGTGCACGTCGCTCAAGAACAGCCGAGAATATTGCTGCTGTAGCCGAAAGTGTTGAAGAAAACCCAGGTTTGTCCATTCCTCGTCGTTCTTTGGAATTAGGTATTCCACAAACGTCATTACACCGTATTTTGTATAAAGATTTGGGTCTTAAGGCTTATAAAGTTCAGTTAACACAAGAACTCAAGCCGACCGATCATCAACAACGTCGAGTCTTTGCTGATTGGGTCCTTGAAATGCATGAAAATGATCCGGAATTCCATCGAAAACTCATCTTGAGTGATGTGGCCCATTTCCACCTCGATGGCTTCGTCAACAAGCAAAATTGTCGCATCTGGGGCTCGGAGAACCCAAGAGTTATTGTTGAAAAGCCGCTCTATCCTCAACGTGTGACTGTTTGGTGCGGTTTATGGTCCCGCGGGGTCATTGGACCTTACTTTTTCGAAAATCAGGCTGGAGCAACAGTTACGGTGAATGGATTGCGCTATCGACAGATAATAATAATAAATAATAAATTTTATTGCTGGCAAAGATACATAAGATTTTAGAAATCTTAAAAGTGTACAATTAACGTAGGAAAAATTCTAAATATTAACAGTGTGTGTGTAAAATACAAGCGCGGGAAGAATCATAACAATGAAAAAGTTATACAAATGTTTAGAACAATTGATATATGAGATAATATAATATTATAGTAGAAGAAAAAAAAAAATTAAACTAGATTCAAGAAAGCAAAAAAAGAAAAGAAAACAAATATTAATAATAATGATAATGTGTACAAAAATATAGTCAAGAAATCGAAGAGGTGTAGCGCAATACAGTGCACAGCATCGGTCAGTGCATACTAAGGCAAAAGGGTCGAAGCCAAGAGGAGGCCGAATGTTCCAACGGAGCCAGCCCGCTGAAGGCTGACGGGTAAGCCATTCCACTTACGAATGACCTGTACGAAGTAAGATCGCTCACCAATTTGAGTAACAAAGCTAGGTAACAGAAGACGACGATGTCGAGTGGAGCTCAGGAATTGAATACGGTCCTGGAGATAAGCTGGCTCTTTCGCATAGATCAAGTTGTACAAAAATTTCAGCCTTCTGTTCATGAGGAATGTTTCGAGAGAGCATCCAAGAAATGAGTTGACATAGGATGAAATATGAGAAAATCTGGACAAGCCGAATATAAATCGAATCGTGTCATTGAAAGCTACCGTTAATTTCCGCTGACAGCAAGAATCCAGTTTTGGAAATATTAGACTTCCGAAGATAAAGTGAGGTAGCACGAGAGCCTTTGCAAGCCTCATACGAATGCATTGTGACAATATATTCGCAGACATTCTTAACATTCTCAGGGAAGAATACACCTTTCCAACTGTATTATATATATAATCACAACAAGTAAACTTGGTATTTAGCACGACGCCCAGGTTTTTAACCGACCAAGCATATGGTATGACGATGCCATTGATCTTAATTACTGGTAGATCATTTAGGCCATAATCCCTCCTATTCACAAATAGACAGTTTGACTTGTTTGGATTTAGAATTAGTTGATTGCGACTGGCCCAGTCACAGATCCTATCAAGGTCATTGTTAAGCCGAATGACTCCGTCCTCGATTAAGCCAATTGGCCTATCTAGATAGATTTGTACGTCATCAGCGTAAAGGTGAACCGAAGTATCTTGCAAAATCGTGGGTAGATCATTTATGTATAGACAGAAGAGAGGAGGACCGAGAATAGAACCCTGGGATATACCTTAGTGAAGAGTTAAAGGAGATGAAACTGTTTGAGTCTTAACCGATTGGCTACGGCAGAGGAGAAAATTTTTGATAAGAGAGATAGCGGTAGATGAGAAACTGAAATTCTGCTGCAATTTAAGAAGAAGGATATCATGATTAATCGAATCGAACGCCTTACTGAAATCCAGAAGGACTAGTATGGCTATCCGATCTCTGTCAACTGCATCACCAATGTCCGACACCACTTTGAGCAATGCCGACTCAGAACCATGCCGTGGTCTGAAACCTGACTGCCAGCAAGATAGTAAAGATTGTTGATTGAGAAAGGAAGTAATTTGAGAATGCATTAATTTCTCAAGAACCTTGCTGAGGAAGCAGAGCAGGCTAATCGGCCGAAAATCATCTGGTGCAGAGCATTTTCGAGACTTGGGAATTGGCAACACGATAGCTTTTTTCCAAAGTGATGGAAACTGCGAAGTAGTTAAACACATATTAAACACATGCACTAAAATATGAGAAATGGATGAAAAAATGATTTTTATAAATCTTGGCGAGGTATCATCAGGACCAGTAGCAGATGACTTAATTCTACTAATCGCATTAAATATTTCAGGAGATCTACACATCTGAACGAGAAACCACTATTATTATTATTCTGAACTACTTCACCAGTGCACAGCCGCTGCTGATAGGGTAAATTGGCTGGGGATTGAATAGATGTGAAAGCGTTGTTTAGTTCATTAGGATCGAGTTCACAAGGAGCGGAGTCTTTATAGTACACACCTAGCCTACGCAGGTTACTCCACAAATTTCTAGCGGGCAGAGCAGGATCTAACTTCGAATTGAAGTACCTTCGCTTGGCCAATCGAATGACAGAAGTGACTCTATTTCGCACCACTCTGTAGCGACTACGGTCTGAATCAGAGCCAGAAGTCCTGAAATGATGGTACAGTAGATCTCTCTCTGCTATGAGATGGCGAATTTCATTTGAAAACCAAGGGCATCCACTGGTACGCTGATGGCAAATCCGCATTGGAACGTGCTTATCGTATAAATATTTGATATACTCTGTGAAGAGTACAACCTTTTCATCCACCAAGTGACAGTTAAATACATTTTCCCACGGCATCGCCCTGCAGTCATTGAACAGATTATCATGATCCAGATTGTTGTAATCACGGTAAGCGAATGAAGTAAACAAAGGAGCGAAATCGACTGGAAAATTATATGTCATGTATAAGAAATCATGGTCAAAACTATCGAGTGGGCTAACCTGGTTTACTAACAGCACAGAATCAGTGTGAACTGTTAGGAAAAGGTCCAGTTGAGATGGATATTGAGTGTTGTAGTATGTCGGAATTGAATTCAATATTTTTAAATCAAGAGTTTGAAGAACGTACCTTAAACAGCGAGTGGTGGAATCATCTCGCAGAACATCGACATTAAAATCTCCACCAACTATGATATTGTTGCACCGCGTTGATAGATCGGACAGGAACCACTGGAATTCAGCAACGGCCTCCTCACGGAAACTATTTGGTGGTGAATAAACAGCAACTAACGCACAGTTACATCCATTTGAGCTAATTTCGACACAAACAGACAGATGATTAATGATTTTTTATGGCCGGAATTGGATGGTATTGATCTGGACAACGTTTACTTTCAACAAGACGGCGCTATGTGCCACACAAGCAACGAACCCATTGATCTTTTACGGGAAAAGTTTCCGGACCGTGTTATCTCTCGAAGAGGTGATCACAGTTGCCCACCGAGATCTTGTGACTTAACACCTTGCGACTTCTTCCTTTCGGGCTACGTGAAAGAGAAGGTCTACGCCAACAGCCCAGCGTCGATTCAAGACCTCAAAGATGGAATTCGTGAGGCTATCGAGGACATAAGGCAGCCACTTTGCGATTTGGTTATCGAAAATTTCATGAACAGGATATGGTCCTGTAGATGTGGTCGTGGTAGTCATTTGGCTGATGTTATTTTCCATTATTATAATTAAATAAAGATCCGATCATTTATCTCAAAAAATGGCAGTTTTCGTTGAATATCAAAATAACACCTCTTATTGGAAAACCCTTTACTTATTATATATATATATTAAACAGAAGTAGAGCAGCTTCACTTCAAGACCCCGAAAATTATGGAAAGAAGAAAAGTCCTGGAAGGCCTCGAACAATTAATGATCGGGATTCACGTGCAATTTGGAGAATAGCGTCAAATTCTGCAGGAACTGCGAGACAAATCAGGTCAAGTCAGTCATTAGTTGCCAAAAATTTTACTAAACACAAAAATTGAGAGACAAATCAGGTCAAGTCAGTCATTAGTTGCAAAAAAAATTTACAAAACACTAAAATTAAATGAAAATCTACAATTTAACCAACGCTATTTCATAATTCTAATGGTTATTAGTAATAATAAACTTGATAATGTCGCTAAACTCCCGGAACTCTGAAATTTTTAATTTCAGACACATCAAAATTAGTCTTATTAAGTGTAAACATTGAAAGGATTATTCACTGTATGCACTTGATATACCGCTTCCTGTTAGCTATTTATTGAATGTGCTAGTAGACTAAGAGGGATTGAATCCCGTTCTGTGGAAACCGTCAAGCCTAAACGTTTTTATTGTACCGAAATGCTTTTCTGAAAATAAAATTCTATGAAATTGGTTATAATAATTTTTACTGTCTGACGAATCGTTCTAGAACTATATGCAAAAACTACTACCGCTTTATTAATCAAAATTGTACAAAGGGGTGACCATACGAAATTTATATATATATTTTTTGTTCATGGCAATGGATTCTAGATGGAGGGGTGTGGGAATTAGAGGGGATAAAATTTTCATCACAAATCCTCTACGGCCTATGGTTTTCGAGATATTAGCGATCTTACCTTTTCATAAATAATTAATATTATTAATATAGTAATTCAAGCTACCTAGGATACTTTTGTTCATGCCAATAGATTCTAGAAGTTGTCAGTGTGGGAGGGTGCTTAAAAGGGGGATAAAATTTTCATCAGAAATCCTATACGGGCTATGGTTTCAGAGATATTATCGATTTTACCTGATTCTGGGCCATTGCAAGTGTTGATGAGAATAAAGTGTTGCACCTTAATTTAGGCTTTTACAGGATTTGAGTGCAAACGCCATTTCTAGAGTAAGGTCCCTTAACGATATTAGCTGGTACTACTAGCATGCCTTGGTTTTGCTGTTTTCTTGCTTGACTTTATTAGCGGGGAAGTTGAAGATATCAGCATGACGTCATCTTGGATTCTAGCTCTGCACCTAAATAAGTTTTCTTAGCAAAAAAGTTGTAGATATCAGCATCATTCGAATTTCACAACATGATATCACCTCAGTTTGATGTTTTCTTAGCAAATTATTATTGGGTCTAGGGGTGCGTGTATTGAAAAGTCACTGTTGCTTTTTCGAGTGCAAACGCCATTTCTTGATTAAGGCTCCCTAGCCGCATTAGCCGGTACTACATATGAAGGTCATCTTGGGTTTGGGGATAGGAAAATTGCATAAGATTTCGATTTTGCTTGATATCAACATTTGTGTCATATCTAAGGAAGGGTGGCGGTTGGTAGGGGAAGCTTTAGTGGTGGCGTTTGCGAATAAGTTGGGGTTTGGTCTGGTCTTGGAAGCTACAATTGGACCTTGGGATATTTACTTGGCCGCTTGGTAATAGTTGTTTACTTTATATGTTATGAGTGCATTGGTGGTTATCAACAGCTGGTATAGGAATTGAATCTATATATGTATGTTGTATAATAGATTGGAACTATATGTGTTTATTTGATTGGGGAGTATTCTCACAGAGCTATGTACTTTTAAGTTTTCTTATGGCCGTTCGGTGCGCAGTGGAGGTTGCAGATTAAATTAAAAGCTTACACATTCACACACACAAACATGCAAAAACATGATTTTTCACTATAGCCTCAGCTATTCACCTAATTATGTAGACCCTAAATATAACCCGCTTTCCGCTGGATCTTCACCCCTTCAGAAGATAAGTTTAATTGATACAAACCACACACACACACACACATAGGCAATAAGTTTAGGAGGATTTCACCATTTTATTAAATTGGCAACAATAACAACTAATGTAGGATGCTATGTTGACTTAGATAAGTAATGTAACTCGTATGGGTGCGGCCTTATCAGAAAATTTTTGGTGTTCAGGTATAATAACATGACTTGTAATTTGATATCTTATTAAATTTTGCAAAAAAATTATTAAATTTTGCAAAAAAATTATTAAATTTTGCAAAAAAAATTATTAAATTTTGCAAAAAATTATTAAATTTTGCAAAAAAATGCAAGTGCTGGTTTTTATGTCATCTGTGTCCATGAAGTTTTCGTGGAGCAGCATGACGAAACGTTGTACGGCAGGTGGGGCACCACTTGTCCAGCGCCGTAAGTCACTTAGTTTAGCCACCGTAGTGCTTAAGTGAGGTACTAGAAAAACCTTCCATTAAGTGGTGTAGATGATGTGTTCGTGTTTTTATGTGTTGCGTTTCATGCAGTTACATGTCCTGTTTAGTTTATTAGTTTTGTTAGGGTCTTGCTGCCATCCTTATGGGGAGTTGCTGGGCTACGTAGCAGGACAGCCCGATAAGTCTTGATACAAATTTTTACTAAGTTGTGAGATACTATGGTCTAACAAAAAAATTTTGGAGTTTAATTAAGGGGAAATGGCCGTGTAGGCCCCTATTTGGCATTACTTAACCAGTTTCGCTCCAGCCACGGAGCTCATCAGAAGTTTTCTACGCTAGCAAACGTTCAGTTTGCTTGATTGTGTACATCTTCAGTGTACAATGTTGAGACTATTCTATTACTATGCGTCAGATTTTTATTTTCTAGCTGAACCCTATTTCAATTTTTGTATGTTTCCCGATCATATGATTGTTCATTACCCTGTGCAATGTCATTCTTGTCATTGCACATGATTTTGAGCACGCACATATGTGGCTATTTTATACTCTTAGCGTGACTCTCTTCTTCGTGTCGTCGTTCGCTAAGGATGAATCTAAACTATTTCCTATTTAAAGGGTCATTCATGAAATTACAACGAGATACAAACATCTATTTGTCAAATTAGATATATATATAATTAAATAAGAAACGAATAAAATAGAGTAAAAATGAACACAAAATTACAAATAAGAAATATAAGAATAAAACAAAATTATATATATTATATTAGTACTTTATTCCATTACCTACCCCCTTCCTTGTTTTCACTTTTATTACCTATGCTCCTATTATTATTTTTTCGGTTTCCTTCTATTTCCACTACTTTACTTTACACTTATTTATTTATTTAAATTTAAAATTAAATTAATGATCAAATTACCGTGACCCGTTTTGCAACATTACGTGTTGCTTGTTACGCGCGCGATTCACTACTGTTGGCTTTCGTCAAAGGTCTCTTCTATTTATGTTAGATTTGTGGTGTGTGATTTGTCTTCGTCCCGCATTCTGTTCCGTCCACATGTTAACTCGCCGTGGGAAGGGTCCGGCTCGTGGTGGTGCGAGCTCGCCTGTGCTGGCGCGCCCGATCCATTTCGAGTCGGTAACATCAAAGGCGCGGCGCGAGCGTGCGCGAGATGGCTTGAGGCGGCGCGTGACATTTACTCTTCATTTCGGCGGCACCGCCCGCAAATCAACTCGAGCCAACACACGCCGTGGGAAGTGTATAGGCGTGGCGCGAGCTGACGAGCGCTCGTAGCAGGCTTCCCACAGCGTGTGATTTCACGGGCCGCGCCGCGCGAGCACGAGCTGGCTTGGCTCGTGAAATCACGCGCCGTGGGAAGCCACCTTTAGACGAGTAATATAAATCAGTAAAATCTTCGGTGAACAGGTGTAGTGAGCTTGAAATATAATATCACTTCTTGCGTAAACAAACACATACGAATAAAATAAACAAATTGATTTAATATGTTTTTTTTTTTTTTGTGTCTAGGGTTGGTGAGCGTAGTAAGGTAGCAGTGCTATTTTCTCTAATATCACATTTCACATGAAGCTGATAAGAATATGATAATTTTATCTTCATACTATTGAGGCAGGCACATTATTTTCTTACCATTAAGTTGAGAGTGGGTTAATTCAAAAACTTTGATGAAAGAGGGCTGTGTTATGATACTAATGTAGTACGGTATGTTGTCTGAGGTGTGTAGTGAACGTTGTATGGGAGCTGTGAGTAAGAAGTAAAAACCTAATCAACAATCTCGTTTGATATTTATCTCCTAGAAAGTATCATCCTAATGGTTTTGTATGAAGGAAGAAATAGTTCAGAATTCTCCAAGTCCATAGTGTTAACCATAGTGGGGTTGAGAGTGGGTACTGTAAGTTGTGTATTAAGTTAAAAGCTTTAATGGGTGAATGGATGGTATTTGGTATTTAGCTCCTCTAAGGTATCATCCGAAATGGTGTTGTATGATTATCAGGAAGGAAGAAAAAAAGTTGATAATTCTTCAAGTTCAATAGTCAAGACCACGATGTTAAGAGTGGGTATTTGGAATGATATAACTCTACATCTTACCATAAAATCACTAGGTTGGGAATGGATTACATTACAAGTTTTGATAAAAGAATGTGGTGTTATTATAGTACTAGAGAGCTGTGAGTAATATGCAGAATATGTTGCAGATGAGCATTGGAAGTAGAAAATGTAAGATTCCCAATTCGTTTACTGAAAAAAAAACAACAACTGTAAATAACATATAGCAAATGAATTTTTTACATAATATTTATTCACATCATATTCATTATTTTTGCCAGCCAGAGCTAGGAAAGTACCCAAGAAAAAGTAATTAAATACAAGTACAAGTGCCGAAGGCCTAAGTACTTCAGCGTAAGTACAAGTACCGTATGTATAAAAAGTACTTGTAACTAAGTACTAAGTCTATAAAAAGTACTGAAAACTTTTTGAAGTACTTTATAAAGTAGGTTTTTAGAATATTTGTATGTTGCCAGTAATATAATGAAGTTTATCGAGTTCAGTTAATAGATATTAATAAATAAATACCTTTTGAAAACTATAATATGTATAGTAACCAGTGGCTACTATTTATAGTTTTTAATAGTTTTCAGCGCTGCAGGTAGAGTAAAACTTTCACCCCTCATTGCTACACTCATTAAAAGACCTATTATCTTCCAATAATTAAGGCCTTGCCTACATCAGATCGAGGCATTGTTGATTTTATATTGGAGAGAGGCATTGCTTGCTTACCCTTGGTTATGTCCACTGATTATATAATATGGACTGCTTACTTTTCTCTTTCACGTGGGCACAATTGCTTGTATCAAAAAGAGTTCCTATGTCCGTGCCAACATTGAAAAGATCATTGGCGGGAAGTTGAAAAAGTGAGCATGCAGCTTGGAAAGTGAAATATTTAGAATTTCTTCTGCGTATCAGTTTTTATCAGTAAAAACCCTAAATGATTAATTTAAAATCATGTATTTCGACGAATCCACTAATTTGTTTGTTGTTTTCAGTTCTCCCGCAGTTGGTACTTGGTGCTTAGACCGAAAGTCATCGATATAGAAGTAAGCTCACTTTCTGCAGTGTATTTCTATGTAGTCCATATTATACATGTCAGTGGTTATGTTATCAAGTCGAAGCATCGTTGATTTTATATTCGAGCGAGACGTTACTGGTTTTTGTTCTTCTTGCCCAGTTTTGTTTGTATGTTATTAGTTTGTCTAAGGTTCTGCCTTGACGCATGAGTGCGGCACATGCTTTGACATTTCTTTGCAGGCTTTAAAACTCAACAAAAAAGGAGTTGCGCTAGAGATTGTGTTTTCTCTTTTACGAAGAGTTAGATATTTGTAGGTACTTAATAGACTCAGAAATACTTAAGTAAAAATCGTGGTACTTAAGTACAAAACTAAATCTTAATTACAACTAAATAGACGCTAGTACTTATGTTCAAGTACTAAGTAGGGGAAATTCAAAAGTATTGAGTAATAAGTCTTAAGTAACGAAAATGTACTTTAAGTATTGCCCAGCTCTGTTGCCAGCTGTGGATATATATGTGTGAAACGCTGAGGTGAATTAATCTAATGTTGTGTAGTATAATATAAAAGCCTTCATGGATGATATGGGGATTGAATCGATGTATGTTATTCACGAGATTGGTAGTATTTGATTGAAACAAAAGTATCTCTCCCCTCTTGTGTCTGGTCTGGAGGTTGTATACTTTACAGCTTGGAGTTTGGTACTATCAGCTGTTTGCTTCTGCTATGAGTGCAGTACATAGTTTTCTTATAAATCGAGAAGTCACCCTGTTAACCAAAATCTGCTCGGTAGTAGGCAATTTTATAAGAATATGGTATGTTCCGTACAAAATCTAAAAAGGGAAAAGAAGATTGAATGAGAATTTGGTTAGTGGTTAGTGTCTTCCTGAATGTTAGAGACTGTTAAGATGGATATTGAGGAGTTCTTAAGAGAATATAATAAAATTTTACTCGATGAGCATAAGATACAAATTCAAGCTTGCAATAACTTTTTAAAATTATATGAAAATATTGAAAAAGTCGAGTCAAAATTTGGTGATCACTATGTAAGCTGCCCTTGGTCAAGAGATGATTCAACGGATAGGCCAGATTCATGTGAATGTCATGATGTTGCCAGATATATAAAACAAGTTGTGAAACTATTTAAATTCTACCAAAGATTGATGAAAAGTAATTGCGAGGCATGCTTTAAAAGTGTAATTTAATTTAGCGCTAGAAATATCCATTTTTGTATTCAGCTCATAAATGATCATGGAAACTTGCACTGTAGGCAGATGTATACTTCAACGACAGATTCACCATACAGAGGAAATTTTGATCACATCTAACATCAAGATTACAGCTCTGTACCATAAGATGATAAGAGGTGAAATAGAATGATATAATACTAAGAATTAAATGTTAATACTTTCTTAGTTTTAATAAATGATATTTTATATATGACCTTCTTTTTATTCAATTTCCCATAATAAGTCCCCGAAACTTCTTAAGGTATTCTTTAAGAATATTTGTCCACTACAGCGGAGCCCCAATAGGGTGGTGGAGTGTGGAACTTTTACTCAGGATACTAGGATGGTTTAGCGTGAGCGTGGGAGAAAACATTGGGACGTGATTTTGGAAGCTACAATTATACCTTGACCTCGGACGTAACCTTGACCTTCGATTCTAGAAGTGTCTGCTCTTGGGTAACCTTTTGATATCGGATATGTCCGTCTGGTCAACCCCTCTCTGGTTGATTGAGAGGATTCCGTTGGAATATCAGATCTGTTTGAAAAGCTGTTATCATAGCTGTTTGAAAAGCTGTTTGAAAAGCTGTTAAGCTGTTAACAGAGCTGTTTAAAAGCTGTGAAGTTGTTATCAACGCTGTTTGAAAAGCTGATAATTTGTTATCAGAGCTGTTTGAAAAGCTGTTAATCAGTTATCAGAGCTGTTTGAAAAGCTGTTCACCTGTTATCAGACCGGTTTAAAAGCTGTTAAGCTGTTATCAGAGCTGTTTGAAAGCTGTTTACCTGTTATCAGACCTGTTTGAAAAGCTGGGAAAGGTCAAGGTCAAATTATAGCCTCCAATACCACGTGTCAAATACATATAAATAATAGTTTCATAACTTGTTTTTCAATTGATGTTTTGGTCTTTACCCGATAGACTGCTGTTTCTTGACAAACTGAGTACATAATAATTTCAACATGAGTTCTAAGGACACTACAAACCTTCTAAAGTTCACGGACGAGAGGTGTAAAGAATATTCATATAAGGCTCAGTTTACATCTATGAAGTCGATGCTCTCCAGAAATAAAGAAGAAAGTTTTTCTTCCAAAAACGAGTCGACTGTCCCTTACCAGCAGCTTGAAAAACCAGGATATTCCAGCAAAGGTCGCAAAAAGTAAAGATAGAGAGATGTGATTTGCGAAAATGGGGGCAGCAAAAGCCTTCCAAGCCCCCGCGATCGACAGGTCTAAGGAATATTCCAATAAGGCACTGTTACATCTATGAAATGGGTTCTTTCCTGAACTAAGCAAGAAAGTTTTTCTTAGAAAAACGTATCAACGAATTGGAGCTCCTGATAGTTAAACACCCAAACCTATATCTTATATAGAAAAGTTCAAAGAAAAGTGGATACAAAGGTTATGTTAAATGGCATGGATTTTCATAAATATATATATTTTTCCCCAATCAAATAAGCACATATACTTTCAATCTATTATACAACATACATAGATTCAATCCCTATACCAGCTTTTGATAACTACCAATGCACTCATAACATATAAAGTAAACAACTATTACCAAGCGGCCAAGTATATAACTCAAGGTCAAATTGTAGCCTCTAAGACCAGACCAAACTTAACCCATTCGCAAACGCCACCACTAAAGCTTCCCCTACCAACCACCACCCTTCTTTAGATATGACACACATGTTGATATCAACTTACAGCTACGAGAGCGAGATGAAAAATCAGTGAAACCGAAAAGTAAAATCGAAATCCTACGCTATTTCCCTATGCTGGAGAGTGCTAAAATTGGTCTGGTATCCCAAAAGTGAGCTAGTATGCGCTCCAGATGAAAAATGTTGATGTCAACTTCGACGCTGCGAGTCCGAGATCCAAAATAAGCGAGCTTCAGACACTAAATCGACAACCTATGCTATTTCTCTATGCTGGAGAGTGCTGAAAGTGATCTCGTATACCCAAAGTGATCTCGTATCCCCAAGCCCGAGATGAACTTCATAAGTAATATCGGCTAATACCGCTTGGGAGCCTTAATCAAGAAATGAATTTGTAATGAAAATTGTATCCCCTTAATGCGCCCACCCCCTCCATCAAGAATCCATTAGCATGAACAAAATATACCTTAGGTAACTTGAATTATTAATAATATTAATTCAAAACTAAAGCCTAAATTTAGTCGCAACACTTGAAAACATAAAAACCGTAATCAAAAAACCGAAATTTGGGCGCACCACAAACATATCCAAGACGCAAACTCATATTCCACGTTTAGTATAGACACAAGCCCACCTAGCGACGGTGGCGTCATCGATGGCGAACCTGGGAGTAAAATCTCTTGTCCAGGATTCCCGTAGCGTAACTACTATACATCCCAGAGTATCCCAAAGCAGGAACCATAATGCGATGGTCAACAGCGTTTATCAGTTTATATTTCATTATATTCTATTATCAGATACAGGAATAAATTGAAATCTTATCTGATGCACGGTGATGACATAGCATTATGTTTTTCCCTTAAAAGTTGGTCTTATACCATTTCTAACTGTTTTCCTCGTTTGAACTATCTTTTGTCAACTAATTGAAAAGATTTAAAGAAAACACTTTAGCATAAATTCAACCATTTTCTTGAACGCAAAAAACTTTCAAAGTAATTCATATCATCAACATATTATATGTACACTCTGTCCTTTACAATATGGCTGCCACCCAATGTATAACAGCGTTTTCGAGGAAGACTCTCTGAACTTATTAAGCCGGTCCCACACAATGTGTGCATTTGTGCAAATATCTGCATCTCTCAATTTGTCAAATATTTTCCTCGCCTTGTCTGTGCTCCTACAATTTTGTTCTTTTTAAACAATGTATATGGTAAATATTTTCTGCGTATACTATTTGTTCCCACACTACTCGTTTATTCGTCAAATTTCTACTCACAGTTATGCGTATATGCTTTGCACAGAATTCAGTCTCACTTTTGTAGTTCGCGTTCCATAATGGAGAGTGCAGATGAAATAATAGCCAATGCAACTGCAGCTGTTATGATGTATGGATTCTTATAATTAAAGAAAACTAAGAAGGTAAAAGAGCAATTGGTTGATGCTGACCTTGAATAAAATCCGAAACAAGTGTTGACATTGTGAATCTTTCTTCTTTTTAAGTTTTCTTAATAGGATAATCGCAGTATACATAGAGTAGAACAGCTTAGAACAAACTACTGAAAAGTGAACTTTAGAATTTTAATTACAAAAAAAAAAAAAACCTCAAAATTTCTCCCATAACAGGGAACTATTAAGTATGATACGGAAGTAAATGGATGAACCCCTGTTATAACAGTAGCTAATTGCACAATGTTAAGGAAAAGTATTAGTTTTATGTAAGTACACATCTCGGCAAAAATACTACAAATGTATTCTTCCATTAGTAGACAACTGTTTGACTGTAAAATGGTGTTCGTTCATAAAGATACCATGGACCACTGACTTATAACAATGGACTGAGCGTATTACCATTTTCCTATAGGAAAGCATGGCACAAGTTTTATAGTTCTCTCTTTCGCCCTATGGCAAAGTTGGAGCTACCAACACAAAATATTGCATTCGGGAACATTTGCTTATGCCATTTGATGTTTTTATGTTGGCTACAGATGCAATCACTGCAGAAGGAATAAGGTAAAGATAGTGTTTACCATGCTCCGTCTCTCTTGCCCATAAGCAGGATTCAGTTAAGAACAAATTTTCAAAATTAAAGTCGGAATGAGTTTAATTCCTTATAAACGATTAAAATATCACTTACACACAAGAAAATACATTTTTTTTATTTAATTCGATTTTCGGGTGTAAAATTTTATCTGATTGGTTGAGTTTTACATGTTTTTTATGTAATCGTTTTAAAGGGTGCTCTAACGGTGATATACAGAAACACAATATTTTTTGTGCCACATGAAATAGCAAATCGCTCAGTCCATTGTTATAAGTCAGTGCCATGGACAGTGTAATAGGCAAAATGGCTGTAATAATGTTTGGGACTGTTTGACAGTTCTACCAAGCCGAGAATGACATGGGAAGTGGAACAAAAAGTCATTAGCTTTTATTTTTTTGCTTGCAGAAATAGTTTTGATTGTCATTTTGTATTAGTTAAAACTATTGAAAGACAAAGTATAGGCACATTATAGAAGCATCCTACACAACTGACAGTTTTGACAGAACTGTTCTACTCTATGAACATACTGTGGCATAATTCTTTGTTCATAGAAATTGAAATTCTTCTCCACGCATCAGGAATAGAATTTCTATTTTTGTGTTGGGGTCTTTTGGGTGCCATATATATAATAAGCTCCAGCTCATAAAGCCCCATAATTTCCAGAGTCAATTCATTTGACCATTCCATTTTCTTGAACGCAATATAAGTAAGTACTTCTGTCTGATAAGCCACAGAATTTGTACACGACTAATCGTCTGTTTCCCATTTTCAGTGGGAAGCACACACATAACAAATATTTCCTGCATTAAGCTCCCACATACAACAGAGAGATACAGAAAACATTTGTGTAATAAACACACACACAAATGACATACAAAAAGGGCGCATTATAAACTTTGCCTAAAACGTACCGCAATGAAAGTTGTAGATCACACACACCTCGTCAATTGCCAAATATTTGACAAATGCACACATTGTGTGGGACCTTTAGAATTATGTAAGTTTGAATGTCACGTCACGTGAAGCTTAACAATAGAGTTAAATTGAATCAGTCAACATTGCCGACTATACTGTCAATAATAGCCAGTATCGCCTTATACTCACATATAACAATATTGAGCGATCAATATAAGTCAGTTGAAATGTTTCTAAAGACAGACTTTAATAGTCACCTGCAGCTTTTTCACAAATAATAATTTAGCTATATGCCTACATATCTAGCAAACATATACTACGTAACGCCAAGATAAGAGTTGATAAAGGATTTCAATATACACCAGCTAGCCAAACACCCGATTAATTCTGTGTAAATGTTTCCGGCACGTTGTCCTCTAATACCTATTAGCTATCTAACTAGCTACCAATACGAAATTATAGCCTATCTCTCACCCACCATTGATTGCTTTGTGCACACACATGGCTCCCCACGGAGTAAATATGAGACAACAATCAATGCGACTGGAAATATTTTCGTGGTTAGTGGTTGAATATTATCATCCTCATTGGGTGCTGTAATCTGTGCATTTTCGGTAAATTTCCAGTATAATCTTAAAATTAAATCAATTATCAGTTTTAGTTTGTTATTTTTTCCAAATATACGAGTAGTGCAGAAAAAACTAGGAATCATGACTACAACAATTGTCGATGACAAACTAGAAAACATACCGAAAGTAACCTACACCACTGTGGTTTATATTATCTACGCATTTGTTATACCAATTTTTGCTTCCTTCGGTGTCCTAACAAATTTTATAAATGCAATAATTTTTATGCGACCACGAATGACACCATCAGCATTTACGTACCTAGCTGCCATGTCATGGATGGACTGTTTTTCTTGTTTTCTGATGATCTTCTCTGGGCTTTCTAGAAGTATTTTTCGCTACAAAACCAACTGGATTCGGTATGATTATCAAGTGCAGACTCCCTTGATGGGAATCACAACAGGAGCGGCAAATTTAATTTTGGTCTCGGTAACATTGGATCGGTTGATTTACCTCAAGAAATGTTTACCACAAAGAGCCCCACGATTCTGTAGACGTTTTGTTGCAAGAAGAGTGGTTGTTGGAATTTCTGTATTTTCAACGCTTATAAATGTTCCATACTTTTTTATTTTCTACGAAAAGGATGAGGGCATCATCAGAGAAACACGACTTTTTCATACAAAGTAAGTGTAAATGTGTGAAATTCTTGATTTAATGTTATACAGTGTCTGTGAATATTTGAATGATTGTTAATTTTGTAATGTAACAACAAATTTATGTGGTAGGAAGTCTCTCTTAAACTTTTCAAATAATCTCAATTATTCAGATTCCTAAAATTTTCTTATCAAAAATAAATGCTGAATTAAATCTTTCGGTAATAGTGAAGTAACTAGACTCTTTAAAATAGAATAACAAGAGCCAAGAAACCTCCCACTCCCAGTAAACTGTTGGGATATAGCTTATAGCCGTTTCAGTGGGATTTTTCTGCTTTTATTCACTTGGCACTTTGCTGAACTTTCTAAGTTCCATATTGAGCAACAAAATACGAGCGCAACTACTAATTAAGACTCGGGTTGTCAGTTGGTATACCTTGCAAATTCAGTGTTATAATCGATTTATTCGTTTCCATTGATTCCATAAGCTAAATTATATCAACTGTCAACTGAGATAACTGAAATACAAAATTAAAGTCTCAAATTTCTGAATTTAACTGGATCCGTTACTGTTGATTACCTCCAAATAAAACTAAACGAAAACTTAACGAGTTTGTAGTCTCAATCATGAGCCAACTGAGAAAATGACTTCATACTGAGGCTGGTATAACCCAAGGAAAGATGTCGGGACTTGTAAACAATTGCATTTTGGTCGTAGGAGCGTATTAATTAGCATGTCTAATTTATGAAGTCAAACCTTTTACGCAGAGCCTGAAAATAACTCTCCATTAAGTCGTTTTTTAAGTGAGGTCCGACTGGAAACTTTTATATTTAAAAAATAAATTTTAATAATACTTTTAACTTTTATTTTTAAAAGTAAAAGTTAAGAGTAAATTTTTATTGTACGAAATAAAAGTTATAAGTCTTTTCAGACCTTTATCTAACAAAAAAACTTTTTGAGAGTATTTCGAGACTTTTATTTTATAAACGTCATTTTTAAAGTCTTTTGAGACTTTTGTTTTATAAAAATCTATCTTCTTTCTTTCTTTCTTTATGTTTTTATTTAAATATATAAAGTATTTACAGTCTAAAAAAACCTCTCCCGCTGTTTATAATATTTTAATCGATATGATCCATATACATAACACAATTTGTTTATATCGTATAAACTTAAGAAAAGTCCAGACTCTGCCTGTCTGTAACGCATTCGAATTCCAGGATGGCTTTTCTTTTAATTAGAAGGAAATTAAAAAAAAATAACAAAAAAATTAAATTAAAGTAAAAAGGCTAGAATTAGTCTAAAACACCAATACTTATGATACCCTATATCAATGTCCGTCTGGATAAAATCGATTGAAACATTATCATAAATAGCGGAAGAGGTTTTTTTTTTTAAATCAGACTGTAAATACTGTAAATATTGAAATAATAAGCATAAAGAAAGACTTTTAAAAAGATTTTTATAAAATAAAAGTCTCAAAAGACCTTAAGATGATTTTTATAAAATAAAAGTCTCAAAAGACTTTTAGGATGATTTTTATAAAATAAAAGTCTCAAAAGACTCTTAAAAAGACTTTTATGAAATAAAAGTCTCGAAATACTATCAAAAAGTTTTTGTTCTGTATAACAGTTAAAAATAACAATTAAAAATAATGGTTATTTTGGGAGTCTCAATAATAAAAATTACTAATTTTTATTATTTTAAAACTCTTATTTCTTATAATTTTGTTTAATTCTTATGGAATAAAAGTTAATAATAACTCGTATTCTAGAGACTTTTTGAAAAAAGTCATAAAAGTTTCAAGCTCTACTTTTAGGTATTCATACAAAATTGAAATCTCTGATAATTACTGACATACATGTAAGCATTTTTAGCAGCTATTTTTACATTTTCTTCGAGCAGGAAACTAATGGAGTAGACATGTTGTATAAAATGTGTGTTTAAGAGCGTAACCAAAAAGTCACTTCATGTTTGGATGAAGTACGTACCTTGAGTTTTGTTTGTCTTCTATTCCGAGGAAATTTTTATTTGGAAGCTGACGCATTAGATTTAAGAAGAAAAGAAAATTGCCCAATTAACTAGGATTTTTATATTTTACAGATTACCAATTGATAGGTATAAATATTTTTTTTCCATTAGTTTCAGGCCAAACAAAATTCCCAATGAGTTTGTTCAATGACAACATATATGTTATGTACACATGTATTTATAACTAAACGAATATCTAATGATCCCGCCTTATGTCATACTTCCACTTAAATAATATTTCAAATTTCCTGTAATTAATTGGCATAGTAACCAGGCGAGGATCTAGCATTGAAATTGGGGGCGGAGTCATCTTACAAATTAAAATAAGCAAAAAAAAAACAATCTCGGCGCCGTAAGTAGCTTAGTTAGTCACCGCAGTACTGCAGTACTAGGAAGATTTCCGCATTAAGCGGTGTAGAGAATGTGTCATTTTTATACCCTAGATGAAATCTATAGGGTATACTAAGTTTGTCCTTTCGTTTGTAACACCTCGAAATAATGATGGCAAAATGGATTGGACACCCATTCATAATATTAAAGTTATTTTGATTTTTGCATGTCCCTCCGTCTGTCTGTCCGTCCGTCCGGCCGTCTGTGCGCACGATAGCTCGAGAACCCGTATACTTAGAGAGCTGAAATTTTGTACACAAGCTTAAAAACAAAAAGTAAAATTAAGTTCGAAAATGAGACAAATAGAGCAACTCCTTCGTAGGGTTGCCATACAAAAATTTCGTTTTTCACTACATATTTGGACACTGCCTGAGAACGCGTCGACGTAGAGAGCTGAAATTTGGTAGATGGTGTTTTCATTGTACTAGCAAAAATAAAAATTCAAAAATGGACTAAATCGGGGTACTCCTCCTTGGTGTTGCCATATAAAAATTTACGTAAATTTACGTATACTTTGAAAACGATGAATCCAAGACATTTTTATTGTACTAAAAACTCCTTCAGAATACGAAATCCTATAAAATTGGTTATAATCATTTTTTCTGTCCGACGAGCCATTCTAGAAATATATGCGAAAAACCACTTCCAATATTCAACTTGCATAGATCGGTGCCCAGACGAAATTTAATACGGGCATTCATTTAGGGTATCATAAGAATTGGTCTTAGACCAATTCTAGCTTTTTTACTTGTTTAGTATACTTTTTTACAAAAACTCATTTTTTTTAATGGAATAGTAGTTTAGGGTGCAAACTGCAGGAGTCATTCAAACCAAACTTTTCCCAGTTTTACACACTGGCATAATAATATGGACTGCTCGATATGCTATTTCATGCGGGTACAATTTTTTCTGTCAAAAAGGGCTCTTAGGTCGGTGCCAACATTGAAAAATGATTTTAATTAGGTCTGAAACACAATTGGAGCTTTCAGCCAGCTTGAGATTTGTTGACAAATTAAATCAATGTAGAAGAACACAATAGGATCTTTAATTTTTTTGCTAGTTTCAAGCTGGCTTGAGATTTGATCAAATTGCAAATTTCAAGCCCAATAACTGCCAACTTGAGGGAATTTTTAATATTGCCAACTGTCCGAATGTCGAATATTAGATGAGAATGGCTTCTGTTGACACATTTAAGAACTAAAATGCTACCAAAAATGTTAAAAAGGAAGAAAACTTATAAGACTTGTATAGAGTTAGTAAAAGATAAGCAGTTCCTGTCGGACATAAAAAAAATTCAGAATTATTTTTACATATAATTGATACAAAGTTCTTAACATAAACAAGTTAAAGTTGCAAATGTCAAAAACGCCAGTTGTGTTCAATTCGGCTTTTTCATTCAGCTTTAGAAGAAAGCTGGCGATAAAGCTGACTGAAAAGCTCCAATTATGTTTCAGGCCTTAAACCTTTCGAATTTCTGTTGAGTAATATATTGCCTTTAGTAAAACACTTTTTATCACTAATTAATCCGAATAATTAATTTAAAACATTTATTGCGATGAGCTCAATTATTTATTTGTTGCTTACAATTAGGGCTCTGATGGGGTAGTGAGGGAGTCTGTTTCGTGGTTTGGGCAGTGTTTCTTGAGGGTCTTGGATCACCCAAATTTGGGGTGCATACAATGCATTCAATAATATTCATTGAAATAAATTTTGATTTTTTTACGTTTTGGAATAAAAATGTTTTTTGAAGTTGAATTTTATAAATAACAAAAATATAAAATAACAAATATTTTTTTTTTAAATAACTCAATTAATTAAAAAAGAATTTCTTCTAATTTAGGGGGGTTATGACCCCCCCCCCCCCTGGATCCAACACTGATGGTAGCCCCATATGCCGAGAAATGTTCTTAAACCTAACAGTGGGTACGCTGTACCTCGGTTCAAAATTGTGATTCACAAAAGTTGGACAATCTTTAAACTTTCATACAAAGCTTTTTCAACATATCTTCAAATTATCCGCGAAAATGGCGGTTTCTTAATTTTCCGTTGGTCCTTGCTTAATTTATTAATAAATTTCTTTTTTTAGCTTTTTTTTTTACTAGTAGTATTGCCATTTGTATGAATATATCGAAATGTATTCGTTAAGCTTTTTATGGGGTATACCTAAATATTTTCTTATAAATATTCTCGATAGCTAAAATTATGCCTTCTTCGTCATTATTTTTATGGATATTTTACCACATTTATTTATTTATTTATGTTTTATCACATTCTTTTGTTAAAATTTTTCCATAATATTTCTTAAAAAATCAACAAAAGGTGTATCTAAAGCTAAAACATTAGAAACTTAAACTGCGCGCATTGCCATTGACGCACTCTCACTTATTTCATTTCAGTCAGGTATCAGAAAAATTGATTCCCGAAATGTTGCTAATTCTTTTACGAATATTATAAATATCGTGTAATTTCAAATTTTCATCCATTATGAGGAAAATTCTGACAGATTTGTATACGTATACTGAACCTTGTTCTATGTATAAGCTAAACGCACGCAACTTTATAATATTTTGAAATTTTTTTTTAATGAAAATTTGTCAGTTATAAAATGTCTTAGGCCATGCATCATAACGTTTTCACATTAGGTCTAAAGATATGGAAATGAACTTATCTGTTAAAAAATCTTAGACACAAGAAATACCCAGATTTCGACGACTGTACTAACAAAGTTATTTATGAGAAGATCTCGTAACAAACCGCAAAAACTCACTGATCTCGGCTAAATATATCATAGATATGAATCAAAATATATAATATTGGTATTTGGTATGACATGGCTTTACTTGGCCTTGCACTCATTTCATATCCTATTGAGAAGTACATTTTCTTCGGCTTCTGAACATTATTCGTTATTTTTGCAGAAGATTACTCTACAATTTTTGCTCAGAATCTTAATGCTATATTGATTTTGATGGCCGACAGTAGTCAAAAAGATTTCGATTGATTGCAACTATTATAGGTATATTAAGCCGGTTTGACTATCTGAGATAATGACAATATGATGCTTCCAAAGAAAAATCGAAAACTTCAAGCTGAAAGGCAGTAGACTGCCATCAATTAATATGTTTTTTAAGTTTTTCAAAAACCATTATATGCGAGGTGCCGTACGCAGAGCTGACCGGGGCTGTCCGCAGATCCTACCGGGGATGTCCGGAGAAGTTGATATAGAACATAAGTACTACGACAATGAGCTCCTGCCTTCAGCTATTGACCAATGTTGGTTCACTATGATTTACGAGTTTAGTTCATTGCCCTGATTCAAGAGTTTTGCATAATGCCCTGATCCAAGAGTAGTATTGAAGTCGATAATAAACTCCAATATTTGGTCACCTCGGCAGATGAAAAATGAATTGTGCTGAGCAATGTTATCACATCGCACCCAGGCACCTAAGCCGGCTACGCTTAGAAGATTTCACTACTTGCGTTAGACCCTTGATGGGAGCTATTTAATATTTGCGATA
This sequence comes from Dioctria rufipes, assembly GCA_963924295.1. Lineage (NCBI taxonomy): Eukaryota > Metazoa > Arthropoda > Insecta > Diptera > Asilidae > Dioctria > Dioctria rufipes. The sequence goes on along the minus strand of OZ002740.1, from coordinate 81,834,675 downwards.
GATAGCGCGACATAATAAGATTTTCCTTAGTGATGGGAATCTGTTCGATACTTGTTTTATTATCATTTTTGTAGTGTAGATATCACTTGGTACTAGAAACAGCTTGACATCAAAATTTTTTATCACAAGCACATATATGACTTAGGCGTAGAGCATATGGTAGCATATATAATTTGAGTTCTATGAATCTCAGAAAGACCACGAATGTGATTCCTGCACACTCAAGATTCCAGTGCGAATACGAGTTCTTTTCGAAATCATTATCAATTCTCTGCATTTGCTTTAATAATTTCAGTAATTAACATTGCTGCAAAATTAATGAAGCCTTTCCTTAGTATTGTTTACAGGAAGTTTCATATGAAAGTTAATCAACACTTTATCCTGGAGCCAAATAGCACATCTATAAATGCATATGTGTGTAGATAGGCTGGCTGGAAAATTCAATAGGAGGGATAACAATGTGGGTACCTATTCCATAGCCGGGAACATGCAGTGGCATTTCAATAAGATACGGTCAAATATTTATTCACCCTCCAGCTTATTGCATAGAAACAAATTAAAGTTTCGGTCCTACAGGAATTTCACGTGTAAGGAATGTGTAATATAGGGTGAGATACCTATGTACGTTTGTATCCATCCCCGTAGGTGTTGTAATTAATATTTACAATGTAATTTTCATGTGTTTGAATTGTACCTAACTGAAAATACGATTAAACTTTATAAATTTTGAATGTTACTCATCGTATACGCACCAACCATGGGTACAGGCGAATGCTTAGGAAAATGTTTTATATTATCCATGAATAGTGAACCCATATATATATATAGGGAGGCTGCATCATATCTCAGGATTATCGAGAAAACCTTTATTCATTAAAAAGATCTCATACTCTGTTTGTCCTGAAAACAAATATTTTCCTGGAGCAAAGTTAATTCCCCGGGGCTAGTATGTATGTAAACACGCATTTTCAGCATATGAATAATTTGAATCTAACAATTTCAAGGGTCTTTGCAACTCTGGCTCGATATTATAATGAGATCCTTTTCGGTGAGCTTAAAAGTCTCTTTATAGCACTTAAAATATGCACTTCGCTTGACATACGGTGAGGTCGACAATTAAAATTTCCGTGTTCGTATAATAATCACCATCTAAGCCCCCCGTTAAGACAGCATCAACATGTTGCAGAAAAATATATGTGAAATTTATATTTAATTGCGACTGTGAGATTCATGGAGACATCATTATAGGATTCACAAGTGGATCCTTACCATAACCATTATTGGAGCTACAGATACATAAGAAGTGTGATGCATGCTCACAGAGCTACGGCATACTCATGCGATTACATCGAAAAGAGTCAAACTCACGTACGTACAACTTATACCATCAGCAAGTCTTAATTAGCACATCACTTCAATTCTTAATTCGCTTGCGAATTTTGGTTTTAATCGCGAGTTGATTATAAAAGTTTAATGAGTTTTAAAAAAGTGTATACAGAAATTCTCATTTATTTCGTAGGACTTAAGATTATGCACATGTTTCCAGTTGTTTAATTAAAAAGAGTTGGTTTTTTACTGGAGTTTTGGAGCTTTGGAAAGAATTCTTAGCCAAATTTAAGGGAAACTGCGATCTAAGTACATATGTAAATTAATGAGTGTATAGATATGGTATATTTCTCCCCTGTGCTCGACTGTATTCCGTTAAGAAAATAGTTCTCATAAATACTTTACTTCACCTGAAGTAAATAGGTACCTATTCAATAAATTTAAAATCTGGACATATTCCCTCAAATAATGGGATTTAAAATCTATGAAATACTAGGAAAAAAGTTATATTTGTTCTAAGAGCAATTAGAAGAAAGCTCGCAAATACAATCCGAGGGATTTTCTTCTTAAAACGATTTATTAGACGGTAAAAATGTGATATTAAAATTCACAAAATTTTATTTCCGAAATATTACTCAGTACATGATAATAATAATAATACTTTATTAAAAATATAGAGCACAAGTGAGTACAAAGCTCGTTAACATGCGCAAAATCCAAATAATAAATTCCAGTTAAACAAGTATGATAATGGTAAGTAATAGAGATAAAACAAAACATTACGAGAAAAGAAAGAAAATTACAATATAAGAAAAAAGAAATAAAAAGAGATAAATTACGGTTTTTTTAAAGGTGACAAATATTTAAGGAAGTAAAGCAGGGAAAATAAATTAAAAATCAAAATACTAAAGCACTTATGTTAATAAGGGAGGTTTTCTACATATTAATAAAATGGGCCAATAACATCCTCTTGAAATTGCCGACAGACCGCAGTCGTCGAATCCCAATTGGCAGGGCATTCTATACCTGCGTGCCGTAGACGAAAAAGCATTTTGTGCTAAAATTAGTTCGATGCCAAGGTATCAAAAGACCACTTACACGATTGGAAGACAAAGATCTTATACAATTATCTAAGCAATTAGGACTTAACTTATTTATGATTCTAAACATCATCACTGCAATTCGGAATTTAAGATAATTATTAAAAGTGCAGCCAAAAATACTCCTTGAAAATTCTCAGATATGGCCAAAGCGTCGTAGTCCATAGATATATCTAGCGCATCAATTATAGGCTATATTAAGCTTAATACGACAAGTACTACTGAGGTTCGCATACACAACATCTGCGTAGGTAATAATTGGGATAAGCAAGACTTAACAAGACGGAGACGTGTCTCTTTTGGGAGTATAAGAAGAATGAACCCACAAGCCTCTCAACCCATTGAAAACCTTACTCACAATTGAATCTACGTGTCTGCCCCAACCAAGCTTAGCATCAAATATCATTCCAAGATTTCGAACCGATTCAGAATATGGCACAGGCGCACCATCAAGGATCAATGGTGGGAAACTCGAGTTATTGATGTAATTTTTATAGATGACAATTGCTTGAGTCTTGCAAGGATTGAGCATTAGCATATTTTTCTTATTTTTCTTGGCCCATTCAGAGATTTTGAAGAGGTCAAAATGGCTACATTAAATTCACTAATTCGCATTGGTAAAAGTAACTGGACATCATCAGCGTACAATTTAACAGAGCAAAAACTAGGAACCTCAGCTAAGTCATTTATATATAGACAAAAAAGTAAAGGGCCAAGTATTGATCCCTGAGGAACACCTGAATAGAGGGCTTTTTTGCTAGAAAGCCGATCATCGGATTTAACTACCTGAAACCTTCCAGAAAGGTAGGAATGCATGAGCTTAATAGCTGAACTGCACAATTTAAACCTTTCCTTCAACTTTTTGCATAGTATATCTATATAATAATAATAATAATAATACCAATTTATTCCCAGTACAAAGATCATTACAATCTTAAGATGTACAGTAGTGTGCTGGATTCAATAGGAAAAATAGAGAGAAAAAATATAAAAGAGAAAAAAAAATTACTACGAACTAATTAGACAAAAATTAACAATAAAACTAATATTAGAGTTGAGTGCAAAAAAAAAAAAAACGAAGAGAAAAAAAAAATTTTAATGAGGAGAATATACTAACTTATGTAAAATTAAGAGCAAAAAGAATACAATGAAAAAGAAATTAAATAAGCAAGGATTTAGTGGAACAACATTCAAAACTATGATAACCGCCGATTTAGACAAGAGTCACTGATTTAATAAGTCTGCCAAAAGCTCTACTGCCACTCGTGCACTGAATATCATGCGCCAATAGATTCCACTGGCGAGCACATTGAAAAAAGTAAGAATGCTGGCCAAATCGTGATCTACAACGAGGGATTAGAAGATTCCTGTGTCTAGCCGATTACAAGAAGTTAAGCTTTTCGAATAGGTACGTGGGCTGTTGATTATATATTAGTCTGTGCAGAAATTTTAACCTGCATTGGATTAGGTATGCATCCAAAGAACAACCAAACAAGCATGTTGAATAAGATGATATATGACTGAAGCGAGGCAGCTTAAAGACAAAGCGGAGTACATCATTGTATGCTACCAAGAGTCGCCTTTGACAGACCGAGTCAAGGTTAGAGAAAACCTCACTACCATATGTGAAGTGAGGAACCACTAAAGCCTTGACCAGCTTCATCCGCATATGTAGTGAGAGAAAACTAGAGCTCAGCCATAACTGCCGCAGACACCCATATATTTTTCCTATCGTAACACCAATATGTTTACAGCAGGTGAACTTAGAGTTAAGCTCAAAGCCAAGAGCCCTAGCTGACTCAACATATGGTAGTACGGTGTTATTAATGAGTATTGGTGGGACGGTATTAGGATCAATTCCATTCCTATAAATCGCTAAGCATTTTGACTTACTGGGATTCAACTCCAGGTTATTTTGTAGTGACCAATTATATACACGCTGCAGGTCATCATTGAAGCGGGATACACAGTCCTCCATCAAGCCAATCGGTCTGCTCAGATACATTTGCACATCGTCAGCATATAGATGGATGGAAGCATCTGATATTACGTCAGTAATGTCATTGACGTATAGGCTGAACAGCAAGGGGCCAAGTATGGATCCCTGAGGAACTCCAGATAAGAGAGACGTTTCACCCGAGCAGACCTCATTCACCCTAACAAACTGACTGCGTCCACTCAAGAAACTCCTGAGAAGCTTTACTGCAGATGAAGAAAATAGAAATTCTTTTGAAAGTTTTCCCAGCAGCTTGCAATGATTGATGGAATCGAATGCCTTACTGAAATCCAGCAGAGCAAGGACCGTAAGTTGGTCTTTGTCGAGTGCTTCTTGAATATCTGAGGTAACTTTAAGCATAGTAGTTTCGCAGCTATGATTCGATCGGAATCCAGGTTGCCAAGAAGTCAGATATCCATTGCGATCGATGTAGTTCGCAGCCTGCATAAGAATTATCTTCTCCAAGACCTTTGCCAAGAAACACAGGAGACTAATAGGCCTAAAGTCAGTTGGTACAGATGCCGGGGACTTTTTTGGGATAGGCAGCACAAGCGCTCTTTTCCATTGACTGGGAAATTGAGACGTCATGAGGCAGTGGTTAAATATATGAGTAAGAATTTTGATAATGTTAGGTGCAATAATCTTAATAAACCTTGGGGGCAGTCCATCTGGTCCTGTTGCATCAGATTTGATTGCATTCATAGCCAGAAGAACTTCGTTCTCATTAATGCAACGGAAGGCGAAGCCCTCCACTAGATAGTTTTCAGTAGAATCATTATCACGCAGTGCCTGAGATGCAACCGCAGAACCTGTGGAAAAGAACTCATTCAGTTCATTTGGATCGTAATTTACTTTGGGAGAATCGCGTCCATATACACCCATGTGACGAATATTCTGCCACAGTCTTTTTGGGGGTAGATCAGCATTAAGCTTTAAGCCAAAAAATATGCGCTTGGCAGACCTTATCATAGAGTTCGCCCTGTTGCGGACCAGTTTATATCTACAGTAGTCCTCGGCCACACGGGTGGTTTTATATCTTTTGAAAAGGTAATCACGTTCCGCTAGAACAGTATGTATCTCCTGGTTTATCCATGGACATCCATTGGTCTTAGTTCGACACTCCCGCAGCGGAACGTGACTATTATATAGGCTTGTTAGCCTACTAGATACGACGTCGACCTTATCATCTAGAGAGTTAGAGCTGCTCACATCATCCCAAGATGTCTCTCTACAGTCCGTAAAAATATCCACACCATCAAATGCTTTTGTAAAGTCAAGAAGACAAAGTATACTAGCGCACTTATTATCTACGTTTTGTCTAATAATCTCTGTTACATGCAGAAGTGCAGTAGTAGTATTACGACCAGAACGAAATCCCTCCTGATTTTCACACAAAACTCCCTGGTGATTTATGTAATCATTTAATTGGATAAAAAGAATCCTTTCGAGAACTTTAGATAACACAGTTAGTATACTAATGGGCCTATAATCACTTGGTACACATGCTCTAGAATGTTTTTGTATTTTAGCCTGCTTCCAGCTTGAGGGATAAAGCATTTGTGTAATTGAGGAATTTATTATATCACAAATGTCTTCCCCTTAAACGTACAAATCCAAATTTGGTATGGCAACTGTGTGAAGGGTTCCCTCGTTTTCTAATTCCACCTGAAATTACACTGGTATTAATGATCCAAACTTTATCGGATACGGTTTAAAATCGAATTTTTTGTATTAGTACTGTGAGATTAGGTTTTATACCGCGGAACTCGTCTATAGTAAATGGATTTTCATTGGAATTATTTCATTGAGTTTCTAATCGTAACAACTTTAATATACTAAATTAATAAAAATAATGCTAATAATTATTTAAACAAATAACTCTTAATTATTGAATAAATCTTCACGTTTTTCGCTATAAAATTGATTTGTTTACGAATATTTTTCAAACAGAGACATAAAAAAAGTCCCATGAAAATCCATTCACTATAGACGGATTCCGAGAATTTACATTTTTTACGGCTAACTGCAAAGGACGAAATGCCTACGAATTAGATGGCGCATTTTGTTCATTTTCGAACTTAGATCTGCAGTTCTTATAATAGAGCCGTGCACAAAGTTGCAGCTCTGTACGTCAATCAGTGTCCAAATAAACTTAAATTCTGACTTTCTATAACGAGTTCGAATCCCAGCATGTTTTTTTTTTAAATATGAAAAAAAAATTAAACAAAACTAACAACTTTAAAAAGAAATGAAAAATATTAAAAAAAAATTAAAAAATAATTTATAAATTTAAGAGATAAGTTCTAAGAACGAGCAACCTAGCCATTAAATATATAAAAAAAAAACTGATTTTTCTATGGTAATCCTCCTTGAGTTACCTGATTTTCCTACCTTAAAAGTGATATATTTTATTTTTAAATAATTTAATAATTTATATAATCTATATATAAACAAAATAAACCCGTACAGGTATACACTGTACACTGTACTGAGGTCCCCATATTATCATGAAGGCACAAGTAGGAACGGATGGATAGACAAACGGAAGAATGCATGTACAGTCCGACGGAGGAATGGATGTGCAGACGGATGGGGGAACAGATGGGTAGACGCACCGTGGAGCTGAATGGACGGACGAACGGAGGAACAAATGGTTGGACGGACACAGAGGCCCATGAGCAGACGGATGAAGAAACCAAGGGATAAACGAACGGTAGAACTGATGGGCATGCAGACGGAGGATCGGTTGAACAGACGATGAAAGAACAGACAAACTGACAAACATATAATAATCAAAATGTCTTTTAATATTATATGTGGGAGTTCAATTTTCCGTTAATTTTATAATGGATCATATTTTCGAAAATCCAGTGGATTTCGAGATATCAGTCAGTGCCTTCTAAACATTTAATTTAATTTGTTCGTATCGTCACTGGTCACATAGTTGGCATCTAGTGGACTTCTCTCGGAAACCCTTGGAGATAGAAGATGGCTTAAGTTCAATGTTCAATTTTAGTGTTCCGCACCCAAAGGGATCCTGTCCGTCCATCCTTCTGTCCGTCCGTCTGTCTGTCAGCGGGCTGAATTTAATTAACTGTAATTGGTAGACAGGTGAAATTTTCGCGGAGTGTGTATTTCTATTGCCACTATGAAAATAAATTATAAAAATAAAATAAAATTTTTGTTCGACTTTAACAATCGCTGTACTCTTGAACCGTGAAAATAAAATAAAGTTAAAAATTTAAGGGAGTCTTTATACAATAAACTTTTGTTTTAGGTCGATTTAAAAACTACATAGTGTTAAATTTTGTATGATGGTACGGAACCCTTCGTGTGAGAGTCCGGCTCGAACTGGCCCGATTTTATTAAATAACTTTTATCTACTCACTAACCCCTGACTAAAAAAATTTGTGCCTGAACGCCTGAGAGTGCCGTCCGTGACGACAGAGTTTTAGGCTAGTAAACGTGGATGCATTTGCATGGGGGCTTTCCGATGGTGTAATATTTTTTTACGCTTTTGAGTTATTTCGGGTTGGGGGTGGTAACTACCCTCCGTGGAGTTGTCCAATTTTGGCCGTTTGTAATACCAAATTAAAGCTCTTTCTGAGTGCTATTAAATAACATACCTTTTCAATAACTTTTATCTATTCACTAACCCCTGACTGAATAAGTTTGTGCCTGAGCGCCTGAGAGAGTCGTTCGTAATGAAAATATTTTAGTGTAGTAAACATAGAAGAATTTACATGGTTTTTTGTAATGTGAGAGATAGAGAGAGAGAGTGGAGAGTGGAGAATGGAGAGTGGAGAGCGGACAGTCGAGAGTGGAGAGTCGAGAGTGGCGAGTTGAGAGTAAGAGAGTGTATAGAAGTTATGACTAAAAAGTAAAAAATAAAATATATTAATTTATCCACGTTGATAATAAGTTCAAAAATTTACAGAAAAATTGCTCCAAATGGCCAAAATGCTCACTAACAGATAAAGCCAAGAATGTCATCTAAATAGACAAAACAAAATTTGACCTCTTATAGTATGGTAGTATGGCTTCACTTTTATATTTCACTTTTCTGTTTTTTTTTTCTCTAAATTTAGTATTTGATTTTTCACAAAGTTTACGACCAGCTAGGGCACTGAAATTTTCAGCATAATATATGTATTTCCGTTGACAATGTAATATTAAATTGTTTTCATCATAATTTGTTTAATATTTTGAGAGATATAATTAATTTTAATATTTCAAAGCGTGTACTCAAACATTTTTTTTTTTTAATTTTGCTGGTTTAGTAAATTTTTCAGTTTTGTATATTTAGTTATTTCCTCTGATTTCAAAAGAATGAATTATTGAAATGTGGGCACATTTGATATGTGGATGGATTTAAGTTCATGTCACCAAAATTATTTACAAATTTTGCACATTCTCTAGGAATTAAGGAAATTGAATACTTTCAGAAGCCAATAAAGAGGATATGAAAATTAAAATACAAGAAAAATTTGTTATATTATTAGTTAACTAAATTACAAAATGTATTAATGCCTTTCCTAGAAGAATAAATGCCTCTATGCGCCACAAAGGTTGATATTTTGAGCATTTAATTTAAATTAATTATTCAAACAAATTTCATAACTATCTTGGTTCTGTCATGTTAAGCCGTAACTGTAGATAAATAAATTAATAAGCTTTGTTCCCAGCATACAAACTTTCTAAAAAAGCAAGTTTTGTCGAAAACTACCCAGAAGATGAAAATAATATAAAAGAATACTATCATGCTCTATATAAGGTCACTGATATATTTACATATAAGCGGCAATACATAGTGAATATCTACATATAAGCAACAATAGTCGCATGTAGAACAGTGATGCCAGGCTGGAATTTTTTGTGCCATTTTAACACAATTCTCCCACGATTAACACAATTTTAAAAGCAAATTATGCCAGCATATTTAATTACAAATGTCATAATTTTAGCACATTTTCTATCTCATGTTGTTGTTTTAATGTAACTTCTTGTGAAATCTACATTTTCAAATTTCCATAACCTTAACGTTCGATTTCTACCTAAGGCTTTTTGTTAGCTAGCAATTAATAATAGATATGTTGAAATGTAAAATTTAATTGTGTTGTGGACCGGGTGGAATGGTATTGGAATTTCAGTCAAACTCATAGGATTTACAAAGAATGTCGTTTTTAAAACGTGTGAAAATGAGTATTTTAACCAAGTACGTATTTTAGTAATTTATCTCTCTGATATATTTAAAATGATTATTGGAAGAAAATTTCATAACTCTAATAATCATTTTAAACTCCAATTAAATTCGAATTCTGAAGCAAAGAAGTAAGTTTTATATGTTCATAATAACAACTATTTTTCATTAGATCCTCAATCGCAGTCCGTGGGAAGAATAAATGAACAAAAAATGTTAATTGGTAGAATACAGGCCCTTATACCCCTTCTCTTCCGTAAGTAATTCGAACGATTTTGATAGACAAAGTGTATTTGGTTTTGGTTGAATATGAGTATACCTTTTTCCCTTCTAATGTTTTATAAAATTTTCTGAATTTCAAATGTACATGCCATATTAAATCTTTTACATAAAAAAGTAAACATTTTTAACCTATGCATCAATCTTGACTGTATTTATATTTGTCCAGATAAATAGTTTAGTTTAATTTAAAAATATCAATTAAAGTGCTAAGAAAAAAATAAATTTTTGCCTACATTGGACAAATTTTTACAAAACATTTTGGTTCGTACTCATGATATATTTAGTCGAGATCAGTGAGTTATAAAGGTTTTCTACGAGCTCTTCTTGTGCATCACTTTGTAAGTACAGCCGTCGATATCTGGGTATTTCTTGTCTGTGCTCGGACAAAACAGTCACAAAAAGTTATTCTTTAATCTACTCTATAAACCCATATTTCTATCATAAATGGTTTCGAAAACAATCCACTGAACACCACCAGAAAATCACCCTTTTATTTAAAAATGTCCAGATGAAATTCGATTAGGACAATAAATGATTCCTAATTTTTTATGATACCTATTTTCTTAGCTTTCTTTACAATCAATAGAATCCTTAAAGTAATTCTCGAGGTTGTTTTAGCCAGCGATTATGATAATGAGGTATATAATGTAAATTTCAACTGTAAATTCGTATCTATAGTTTTTCTCTTCTTTATCCAATCGATTTGAATCTTAAAATTGACTAGAAATATTACTTGAATGAATGCTTTCTTTATTTCATTTCATAGTTAACCACACTAAGACACTCCATCAACCAGTATTCATAAGAAAAGGGTAATTTTAAAGAAAATTGAAATCGTGTTTTGAATACTCTTATCAGTTCTCACTTATCTAACATAAACGAAATCTTTATTCACACGAATGGAATAACCTTAACCTATATAGAATTGAAAGGGTTATCATTCCTGGTCATATCACATCTCATGCAAGTCGCAAGACCACAATGTGAACACGCAAAGTTATCATAACTTGTTTCCTTGCACATTATAAATGGCTTTCCAAAGGAGCACATGTAAATCCATTTCGAGCATCACTGGCACCATATTTGCCTTCCTTACACTTTATAAACATTTTTTAATGAAATGTGAAATGACTGAAAAGCATGTATCACGCCAAGTCAGCCCTCTAGCAAATACACGTATGTATATGTATGTTCATATAAATACATAAGAAAACATATGGGCACGAATATATAGTAACAAAATATAAAAGCAAACCGTTAGACTATACTATGTACGCTACAACACTCGTCAACTACTTAACAAAGCAGTAAATTAGAATACCTTGGAAAATTCTTACATGCATTCTCAACGCTCTTATAGCACATGACTTGGAAAAAATGCTGAAGCGAACTAAGCAGAAAATGGAAGTGTTTCGAAATAATGAAAATATTGTTAACAGCCGAGTCCCTGCATAGTCCTTTTAAAGATATACCTATATAAGAAGGACGGTGTACTGTGTGCGTATAATAAGTTTTGAAAACGTAAATTTGTATGGACCATACAGAAAACATCTTTCTTAAACATTGATGGGAAATTCTGTGAAAGGGTTATTAGTTCCACCTCTGTCCCAGATCCTAGCTTCAACTCTCTATTTAGGGCTGTATTATAGCCTTAACCCTCCGCTTAACGAAAACTCTAAGCTTTCCTTAGAACAGCTCCTATACTTGTTTTCTTAAGGGTAGGCTATATGTATATGTGTAATAATAATCATAAATATTGGATGACTAAGGATTTTATGGCAGATGAAAATACGAAGGGGTTACTACTCATATACCTCCATCAGTCTGACTTGTAAGAAAGTGTTTAAAAATTTATGAAGAAGACATAAAGAAACTCCCATGTTGGGGGTGAATCGTTCCCTTTTGAAACCAGGGATGTTAACATTTTGCCGGGTATTTACTGTTAAACGTAAAAATGTTTTTTTATGTCTTCTTCATATGCATAAAATAATTGTCTTGACAAAATAGCGACCCTTTGTGAGCCGACCCTTTACTGTGCTTAGTATAAACAGAGATATGTAAATTATCTACGGTAAATCGGGAACAAAGTACGTCGTCTGGAAAGGTATACACGTAGGTACAATTAAAGTAAAATGAATTTTTAATGAATTAGGTTTTAATGGGTAGGGGGAGTAGGGGGCAAAAGTGCACTATATATTGAAAGGTCTTACAACCTCATTCTTATATTCCAGACTTAAGGAAACTAATTATCATGATATCCCCCCAACCCCTTCTTTACCTCTCCATTAATCAGATGTATATAGCACCTCGTCATTCATAAATGATAGACACTATTTTATGCAACAAATCTAATTAAATGGAAGCTGTACATGAACATTGCGCAGTAAATTGAAAAGGTACTTGCAATAGTGCCCCAGTAAATGAACATCTGTTTGGTATGTTTAGTTATTTAATGGGGTGAGGGGGAAGAATAGGTTGAATTATTGATAATAATATGCAGTGCTCCATCTTATGTATCTACATATAAACATATGTATCTAATATATGCCTTTCACTATATTGCATGAGTGTTTTCTTCAAATGCATATATATACATACATAAGCTTATTTCGATCACTTTGTTGCAAGTAAAATTTGTGGTATAAACCACTTTATTGAAAGCACTGAATTGTTAAAAAGAGGGGCTTTTTCACTATACATTTGTCTGCTAGCACATTTTACGTTTTGTCTAATAAACCAGCTAAATACAGGGTGTTTCCTCCATGGTGGTCAATAAAGCAAGAGGTGATAGTACTCACCTATGTAAACAAACATTGTCTGGCAGGGGGGAACATTGGCGTAAATACGGTTTTATTATGGGGTGGGCCTGTAAAGGCCAGCCTGATACAAAATTGAAGAATAATATTCTTCAATCAAGTTTTGTTTATATCTTTCCTCCGTAGTCCTTTCAGGCAGGGCAACGTTAGAAAAAGCGTGTACAAAATAAAGAAAGATAATAAGCAGTCCTGTATGTACATATGTATAAGCATCAGTAGATGGTAGCTTACTTTGATATACCGTAGCTCGCAGTGGTATTTAAAATTTTTTAAATTTTTAAGAAATGCATCCACAACGCGAGCTAACGGTAGGTTTTCAAATCGTCGTTCTAGATTTACTATGATATTATCTATTACTTGGTAGTAAATCTTGATCTTCCAGTATTTTTCTGGTTGTGTATCGGCTGGTAAATCTAATGTAATGCTTTCGCAAACTGTCGACTCTGTACAAAAGCCCTTTTGGTGACTCCTTGTTCTGAGACTCTAACAGGTTTTAGCGAAATCTCGTGTGTTTCAGAAACTGCTCCATGTCTGTCCAAATTTTGAACTGATTCCTGCATGCTTCGAAAATATCTATAGTACTTGCTATTATATCACTATCCTGACCAAGAGTGGCATTTTTGGTCTGGAAAAATTTGCTAGTACGTTCACTATAGTAGTAGCTTGCAGGCCTCCAGACATGACGCAAGAATTGGAACATCGCCCAAATGGTGTTTATTCAATATATCCAAAATTAATTTGCCAGTCCTTGGGCATCCTGTAGGTGGAAGAATTTATAGAACCTAGAAATTATTCGACTATGTCGAGACCGCTCGCATATCTTATGGTTACTGACAATTGTTCCTCTTTAAAGCAGCTGGCTTCATCCAAACTCAAAGAAAAAAAGCCACATGCTGTAGTTTCTTCAAGAATCAGAGTGAGGCTCGATATCACTTCTATTATTTCATTCTGGGTATCTAGGCTGAAGTAGTTGTAGTGTTTTTCAAAGTGGAGTGAAAATTTGTTATCCTATTTAGAACACTAATGGGTAATTTTCAAGAAAATACCTCCTATCTTTAGAAGAAGAGTCCTCCCGATGTCAGTATTACATATATCAATAAGTTTAGCTAAGTATTCTCGGTTTTTAACAATTTCTTCCTCATGCTGTTTCGTATGTTGTTGATTAACATCTCCAAATGTAAGAGATTGACGATAGGACACATACATTTGGCTGCATTCAGAGTGAGGCGATGATTCTGAGTGTTTTTTTAAGGCCTCTGCTAATTTTTTACAGTTGCTAAAACCACTTTTTACAAATTTGACCCCAACTCCAGATGGAGTGAGCTGTAAATAAGTTCTTTGTACTTTCAATGTGTGTTCTCATGCTTGCTTGGTTTAATAACTTTGGATCGTATTTTTCTGGGGGGGGGGGGGCACCCGTGCCACTACCTAGCTAAGCGCATGGGGGGAACACTTTCGGAGTTACAGGGTGGTTAAGACAAAAAACCATTTTTTTACAAAACACCCTGTATTTTAAAAAGCACAAGGCGTCAAGGCGTAAGGCCAGAACTAATAGCTTATTGTATGCAGAACTTCATGGAATTTCCAACGACTGCTCAAACAGCCCTGCAACCCCCTCGCCTCTGGAGTTAAGGGGATCTAAACTAAAATTTTAGTTTTCTTACCTTTTTTTAATTTGAACTCTATTTCTTTTAAAAAAGGTCTTTAGAATAACTTTAGAATAACTTTTTTTTATAAAAACTGTAAACTGCGGACTCTCCTTTAATTTGACCTATTGAACCCTATGTGCTAACTGGGTCATTCCACAGATAATTGACAAATATTGTGTAAATTTTTGCATCGATCATCTCCGATGTTGATGAAATTTTACAGGTAGGTTGGTTTTATTATTAGAAGTATTTTACTGAAATTCGTGTTTGTTCATTTTTGACGGAGATATGGTATTTTGAAATTTGTAAAAAGCGGAAATATTTGATTGGTAGGTGTAACTTCAAAAATTAATATCTCAGAACGTACACATTGCAAGCCCATGAAATAAATTCTATTTATTTAATGAAGCCTTTTAGTTCCGTTATCCTTGATTTCTTTTTATTTTATACGTTAATGGGTTTTGAAGAAGCTGTAGAAAGGAAAAACTGTAACTCCTTGAAGTTTGTATGGAGTTAATTTTTAAATATATGTAGTTCTGAACGAAATTTAAGGACGTGTGCTGAATTGTCAGATTATGTGCAGTTTGTTCGGTAAATAAAAAGGATGGAGTATGCCAGTGGAGTCTTTGGAGTGCCCTGATCATATTTTTTTGGGAACCCTCCCACAAATAACTCCTTTCCCCTCAAATTTACGATGTCCTTGGTTCAAAAATTTTACAGGATCAAGGATAACACTGCAAATTGACATGACATTATTTCCAAGAATCCAAATTTAAAGCTCGATAATTGAGATACCACACTTCCTTCGAAAAACGAAAATTTTTCAAATATAAATTTGAATTGGGAGGAGTGATGTCTTGTTTTTGCAACAACCCACTTAATCAAAGACAATTTGACTCGGACAAGAGCCCAAATAAAATTTTTATTCTATTAGATATATAACCTGGTATCTGTCGTAGGTCACGTCTTATGCATACAATATCTTCCCACTCTTTACCTGATGCATGGAACACGATTTTGTTATTTCGGTTTCCATAAAATCCTGCCCATCCTTTCATCCAGACAAGTAAAAAATTGTATGGCAGGGGGGAGGGAATATCACCCTACCAAGTTACTGGGGCGATTAGTAAAATCTGCTCTTTTTTCATTAAACACCCTATATCTTCAAAAATACAAGTAAAAAAGCTAGAATTGGTCTAAGACCAATTCTTATGATACCCTAGATGAATGCCCGTATTAAATTTCGTATGGTCACCGATCTATTCAAGTATTGATTTTGAAGTTGTTTTTCGCATATATTTCTAGAACAGTTTGTCGCACAGAAAAAATGGTAATAACCAATTTTATAGGATTTCGTATTCTGCAGAAGTTTTTAGTACAATAAAAATGTCTTGGACTGATCGTTTTCACAGTATACGTAAAAAAACGAAATTTTTGTATGGCAACACCAAGAAGGAGTTGCCCGATTTAGTCCATTTTTGACATTAATTGCTAATGTAGTAAAAACATCATGTACGAAATTTCAGCTCTCTACGTCGATGCGTTCTCAGGCAGTGTCCAAATATATAGCGGAAAACGAAATTTTTATATGGCAACCCCACGAAGGAGTTGCCCGATTTGTCTCATTTTCGAACTTAATTTTACTTTTTTTTTTTTTTAAGTCCGTGTACAAAATTTCAGCTCTTTAAGTATACGCGTTCTCGAGTTATTGTGCGCACAGACG
The DNA here is from genome assembly GCA_963924295.1 of Dioctria rufipes. NCBI lineage: Eukaryota > Metazoa > Arthropoda > Insecta > Diptera > Asilidae > Dioctria > Dioctria rufipes. The sequence continues at coordinate 81,818,583 of OZ002740.1, read as the reverse complement.
AACGGACGGACGGACGAACATGCAAAAATCGAAATAACTTTTAATATTATGAATGGGTGTCCAATCCGTCGGATTGAGCAATACAGGCCAATATGTTCCAAAATAAGAGCATTGTAGAAAATTTGGAAAGACTGAAAAAAGAAATTAATACAGAATTCTGCCCAAATTTATACAAGTAGCTGTAAGCAGCTCTGGGTCTTCCCGTCAGCTTGACCAGCTTTGAATGGAGCTTTTCCATCAAGCTAAAACTTGGTTAATAGCAACTGCTTCAGGAGAGGTTTTCAAACATGGCACTCATAAACATTGAAAATGAAATAATTGAAAACAAACTACCAGCGCAACAGGTGCTAAATAAGTTTGCAGAAATAAAACTGTAAACTAAAGCGTATACAAACTTTAACTATCTCTTTATTGGTGCTTAATAAAAACGTAAATAATTGATCTAAAATGTGTATCTAACTTCAGACCTGTAAAGTACTTAAGTACATTGGTACTTAATATTAATACCAGTACCAGGAGCTGCACTTAAGGGTTTTTTAAGTGCAAGTCCCGATACTGGTATTTAACGCTCTTACTACAAATAACGCGAAGTACTTCAGATTTTGTAAATTATTTAAATATGAAAGAAAATTAGCGCAATATATGAGTAACTGTAGGACACAAATTAACATGCCACAATCCGCTCTCTTCCTTCACATTTGCAGTAGATTGAGAGTGCTGATTTAGTTTTTTTTTTCTTTCTTGGGAGCGAAATTAAAACTTCACATAGGAAGACTACAAGCTCTCAATGAGGCAAAAGTTTGAGCAACCATCTCAGTTGTCTCAGTTCAAACCAATCAGCTGAATTGCCAATTTTGACATATAAATAATTTTGACCACAGAGAATTGATAGTAATAAATTGAGGAAAGTGTTCGAATTGCGTTCGAATTTTATAGTTCAATATGGAACTAAGACAGTTCATCGAAAGTGCAGTCTCAGTGAGCCAACTGAAAATATCTCACCGGTCTCACTGAGAATGTGCTTGCCGAAAGCGCCTTAGATATTACAAAAATAGTGATGCGATGTCTGCGACTTGTAAAATGAGAATTATTTTTTGAAGAATTATTTTATTTTTTTATTTTTATGAGGATTACTTTATTTTTTGTGTGCAGAGCTGTTTTAGCGGACATTATGTTCTAGAATTTAGGTTATGTTTCTTGTGGGTTCCGTAATTTATAGACTCTCTGTCTATAACTTTAGAAAGTTTTTGGTTTTTTTAATCTATGCAATTTCATTTATTCTAGGCATTATATTAACTTCTTATAAATGCTCAGAGCAATGCATAAAAATGTGTGTTAAAGCTGGGAATACTCATGAGCTGGTATACTTCGCAAACAAAATGTTTGTTAAAACCTATGTACGAAAGTTGGGGGACATGGCCCACCGCAGAAAAAGTCCTAGTTACGCGAATGAAGACAGAGCAACTGACTTTTATGGATTTTTCTGAGTATTATACACAATAAGTTGTCTCTAACCTATATAATAGATGTTTAGAAAATTAACTAATTTCATCAAGGAATAGAGTTAGACTTCGAAAATTTCTGTTATTCATTAAAATTTATATCGGGTCCGCCATCTAACGTTTTTTTTTTCAACTAGTGCTTATTTCGTGAATGGTAACACTTAGCTCATGTCTGATTTGACAGATAATTAGTTTTATTCTTCCGCTGAACGAATATGGTTGTGTATACGCTTGAACAACGCTGGGAAATATTGCCTGCGATCGACTTACAGAAGATGCCGATTTTGCCAAAAAAATCATCTTTTCGGATGAAGCTCATTTTGGTCTTGGCGGGTATGTAAACAAGCAAAATTGTCGCATTTAGGGCACAGAAAACCCGCACGCATACATTGAAAACCCGATACACCCAAAACGAGTCACTGTTTGGTGCGGATTTTGGTCCAGAGGCATAATTGGGCCATTTTTCTTCGAAAATGAGCAAGGAGTGGCCGTTACAGTCAATGGCAATCGTTATCGGGCCATGTTGAACGAAAATTGAAGAGGAGGATATTGGCAACATTTGGTTTCAACAGGACAATCCGCGAACTATCAAATTCTCTAAACCAGCCTTGTTCGACCATCCAAGAACATTTGCAGTAGATTGGTAAAATAAGCAGAGCAGATGCTTGGGTCTCGCATAATCTGTGCGAAGGAAACAAAGCTAACCGGGCCACCACATGCAACTTATTGCTTCAACGGCACACTGGCGCGGATCTAGCATTGAAATTTGTAGGGGGGGGGGGGTCATCTTACAAATTAGTTTAGCCACCGCAGTACTGCTACTAGGAAGGTTTCCGCATGTGTCATTTTTTAGTATACTTTTTACAAAAAGTAATTTTTAGTTCAGCGTGCAAACTACAGGAAGCTACAGGAGTCATTCAAACCAAACTTTTCTCAGTTTTACACATTGGCATATATAATATGGACTATTCGATATGCTATTTCATGCTGGTACAATTTTTTGTATCAAAAATAGTTCTTACGTCGATGCCAACATTGAAAAAACCATTGGCGGGAAGTTGAAAAGTACTTTTAATAAAACCTTTCGAGTTTTTGTTGAGTATCTATGAATATATTGCCTTTGGTAAAACACTTTTTATCACTAATTAACCAAAATAATTAATTTAAAAACATTTATTTCGACGAACCCAATTATTTATTTATTGTTTACAGTTCTCCTTCAGTTGGTACTTGGTGCTTAGACTAAAAGAGAACGCTATATAGAAGTGAGCCCGCTTTCGGCAGTGTATTTCTTTGGACTTACTCAGTCCATATTGTACATGTCAGTGGTTTTACATAAGAACGCTGCAAATATTTTAGAATGTTATGAGTTAGGACTAAGTTAGGGTATTGATGTTGTAGTGAGGGAGTCTGTTTCGTGGCTTGGGATGTGTTTCTCGAGGGTTTTGGATCACCCAAAGTTGGGGTCCCAAACTCAAATTCTGAGGAAACCCTCTACACACACATCACATGCATACAATAATATTCCTTGAAATAAATTTTGATTTTTTTATGTTTTGGAATAAAAAAATGTTTTTTAAGTTGAATTATAAAAAAAAAATTAAAAAATATGAAAAATAATAAATATATTTTTTCAAATAACTTAATTAATTAAATATTTTTTTCTTCAAATTTAGGGGGGTCATGACCATCACGACCCTCCCCCCGCCCTGAATCCACCTCTGACGACACAATAAAGAAGGGTTTTTTGATTGCAAAAGGGAGTGGCTCTCTTAGAATGAATCGCCACGAACCCACTACTAAACTAGATTTACATACCAAAAAGTGTGTTCGTGGAGTATTCGCGGAATCATTCAATTTGAAGTGCTAAAACCTGGACAAACCTGGAATGCACACCTTTACTGTTAAGAATTGAATCGACTGAATCAATCTTTAATCGAAAAGTGTACACTATTGTCAACAGAAAACGCGTTATTCTGCAACACGATAATGCAAGACCGCACTGCGCTAGACGTGCCCTGGAAAAAATTTATGTTCTGGGGTGGTAAGTACAGCTTCACCCACCATACTCGTCCGACATTGCACCATCAGATTTCCAATTTATTCAACACTTTTTATATGACAAAAAATTTTAAAATTTGGGTGATATCCAAAATGTTCTCTGTTTACTCAAAAACCAATTGATTTTTGGAGAATTGAAGAATTTTAAGAATTTTTATTTTTAACGATTCCAAATCAAATTATAAATACAAGAAGAAAAACAACCGTCTCATCCGGGGTTTGAAACCGGGACCTTCCGCTTGCCGGGCGACTGCTCTTACCACTGAGCTAACGAGACAGATGATTTTCCCTCTTGCATTTATCAATTTGTAATTAGCCTACTCAGCCACGTTGCTTTCAGCTGGCATTAACCAGTAACGATGAAAGCGCACAAATAAATTGTAAATTCAATTTTTATTTATTCCGGACTGGAATCGAACCTACACTTTTAGAATCGGTCAATGATGGTTAATGCCAGCTGAAAGCAACGTGGCTTAGTAGGCTAATTACAAATTGATAAATGCAAGAGGGAAAATCATCTGTCTCGTTAGCTCAGTGGTAAGAGCAGTCGCCCGGCAAGCGGAAGGTCCCGGTTTCAAACCCCGGATGAGACGGTTGTTTTTTCTTCTTGTATTTATAATTTGATTTGGAATCGTTAAAAATAAAAATTCTTAAAATTCTTCAATTCTCCATCATTGACCGATTCTAAAAGTGTAGGTTCGATTCCAGTCCGGAATAAATAACAATTGATTTTTATCGATCGTTTAACTTTAAAACGCGTAGATAGTGAATCTCATTCATTGCCCAGCGCAAAAATTTTGTATATGGTATGCCTAAAGAGAGGTTTTAACTTCAAAAATCGATATTCAGCTACCTTCAAACCTGTATGTGAATAAGATAAGAAATATAATCAAAACGGACTCTGAAAAATGTTGGAGCTTTTAAATTACCTACAGTAATAATGGTTTAAGCATAATTCCAATAAATGGCGGCGAGCGGCATATGTGAAAAAAATTCTGCAACTCCTCGATTGCATGTATCGTGGAGATTTTCTATTTTTTTTTCAGTTATCAAAAAAATCCACTAAATTTTTAAATACTCAAAATGACAAAAATAAATGCCAAAAGAATTTCATTCGTTTGTAGTATACTGCAGCGGCTAACGAACAAATTAGGCCCAATCTACATCGAGAGCTACATCCTACAAGCTGCAAGTTTCGAGCTACAAACTCCAGTTTGCACATATGGCATACCATAGAAATTACTACATAGAGTGCTTTAAGCTGAGTGGTGTAACTAGCTTCAAATAAAGGGCAAATTTTTACTGTTGTGGCTGTACCTGCAATAACACCAACATGATCATGAATTAAAGGTCATATGTTTCATATTAAAAACATTCTGTGGTTACGAGAAGTAGGCAAAATAAAGATCACATATACTGAAAAAGATAATAAGTTTTATTCAAGGAAATAATAATATAGTAATAAAGGGCAAAATAAACACCTCACAAATTTCAAAGAAAATGTCACTTTATTCATGTTAAGTTGTCAATACGAATATGCATCTTGAACCTTGTGACACACATTGTAGCAGATAGCGCTTCATGAAACTGAAATAGAGCTTCGTGTAGCACTCAATGCAGATTGGGCTTTAGAAATAATCCCGAGCGACCGATGGCAAGTTCGTCAGCTGCCGCAGTGGGATAAAAATCAGTTTTGCGGTCAAAACCTTGTAACTTCTGTAATAGTAATGATATTTTAACTTTTCTTTTTTTATTTTATAACAAATAAAATCTGGGCTTTGTTTAATATGAAAAAAAGAATAAAATTGTGACGATACATTCCTGGGAAAAAATAAGTGAAAAATAAAAAAAAACATTTAAAAATTACAAAAAAAAATTAAAATATTAAAAGGAATTAAGACAATTAAATAATATAATAAGAAATATTTTAAACTTAAGCCTAGTACTAACGTCCGCGCTAAGCTAAATTTTATATGAAAATTTGGCGCGCTAAAAGTTATTGGCGAAAATTTATCCTGAATTTTAACAAGAGCAGTACTAAGGTCAACGGGCTAAATTTGGCTTTTGGAGTTTGATTAGAGATGGCACCACCAGGAAGTCTCCAGAAAATTTAGCTTGAATTCATCCCCCGGGCCGTTCTTTAGCGCTAAAAATATTTATTGTCAGAGTTCTGACATTTGATAAATTTATTGACTGGAATTTTGTAGTTAACGTAGTTTTGTACGTCTTTAGGCTGAACTACAATAGAAGTATACGTAAGCACATTTACTTACGTAAAGCGAACCCGCCCTTTAATTTAAAAGGCGTTCACAAATTAACTTTAACTCGTGTGAGGAGAACTTTCGTTAAGTTTAAATATCCAATTTTCCGTAAGTATAATGCGCTAAGAATCGCTCATTCCAATGTAAAAATTAAAATGGAATAAAAATGATATTGCGAATTAATAGAAAGCACAAATCTTCAATTAAATCAACTTCCACTTGTTAATTTTTTCACTTTTACCACTTTTTAAAATTAAAAACATTAAATATCAAGATAATAACTCTTACGGAATGTGATATATATTTAGGCTAAAAATATCAATTTTTCGTAAGTAAACCTCAGTTTCGTCTAATTTCGTAAAGTTATTTACTTCTATTGTAGTTCAGCCTTTTGCTGTAAGTACGGATGAATTAGATTTCTTCTCAAGGCCGTATTTTCAATATTATTGTTAATTATGTTTTTTTTTTCTTTATTGTATACATTATATATATTATTTCTATATTTTTAATATTTCCAAATAATTTTAACTACCTGTTTTTAGAAATATTATAACCGCGCGTTGTATTTCCGTAAAGAAATTCCAAAATGCTCCTTCTTCTTCTTTTTACTACAGTGACTCGCAAAACTGTTCATAAAAATGAAAATTTCCACGTTTTTTATGTACAAGCAGAACAACTGGGTTTTCTAAGAAACTGTACCCTCACATATTCTTGGAAATCATGTAACGCGATATTTCATGGTAATTTTGTGCGAATAGTGTTGGAAAGAGCTTATTTGAAAAGAAGAGTAGTAGCAAGCAACAATGTTCCAAAATACTGTGAAGAACTTTGGGTACGCGCTCAAAAGCGTGGAATGAGATTGTACCACAATATTTGGAGAACTTGTTAGGAAGTATGCCTAAAAGAGTGAAGGCTGTAATTCGTGCCAAAGGCGGGCACACTAAATATTAAATAAATAAAATAAAAACGGGACTATTTAATTAGTCACAGGATAGATGCAAAAGTGTTCACAAAACATTTTTTTTTTAATTTTAATTTTAGAAAACAGGATTGCTGTTATTTTTAAGTTTTGGTTCTCTAAAATGTAATCTATTTTCTGAAGTAATTTTATTTTGTAAAAACTTTTAATTTGTTATGAATAAATATTTAGATTTTCCCAAAAATCAATTTCAATAACTTTTTATGAACAGTTTTTCACTGTATATCTCGATGTCATATTTTAGCTGCTAAAGAATATTTCAGTCTTCTATTTTTAAATCCCCTTAAAAATACCAATAAGGGGGATGTTTTTTTTTTTTACTGTAAGAACCAGCTTAACACCAGCTCGCTGTAGTGACACATTTAATAAATAAACAGTCAACAATACATGCTTTTCATGACTTAGTCTGCTATGTTCACTGGCATATCTCCGATTCAGATCTTGTTGATCTAATGCGCCTCCACTAACAAAATTTGCAAAATTTGTTTAAATATTTTCTGACCTGATGATTTCTCCATACCCACTTTGTTGAACAAAAGAATGGTCTGATTATAAAAAGTATTATTCTTTTTGCGATATGATCTAAAAGTGACTATAAAATTATTTTCGCTCCTGGTGCAAATATTTCTATATTTTTCGGATACCAATCTTTCTTCGCAAATACTGTTTCTTCATGTGCTGAATAGTGCTTATTGTTTGTTCATGTTCGTGGATTGAATGATTGTAGGATTACATATTTTTGTTCTGTTAATCCCATACCCATAAATAATCGTAGTCAGAGCCGGAGACTGCCAGTACGGGCGATCGTTGGGCTGGTGATCTCCACATTAACGCGATCACACTTATTTACCACATTGAATTTGAAAAAGTACTTTATTGCATAACCTAAAAGCCTAATACAATAAAGCAAATTGGCCCACGGCAACGATGCCATCTGGGCAGAAGAGAGTTATGAGTTAAAAATACTCAGAAATGTCCTACAACTTATAAACACTGACAGGACCCGGAGCCAAGTTGGTGTTACCGAGATAGTATTTATATATGGCAAATTTGGCATTCTCGTGGCTTTAAAAGCTATCACTTTTTTGTAAAGCAGCTTACATTATTTTTTGCATAATATCATTTTTATTTCGAAAAACGCACGGAAATGTATTAGAAGGGTTCAACAAGGCTTTCAAAGGTTTGGTATACCTATGTGTACTTTTAAAACAAATTCGAAATTGAAGCGCAAATATAAAAAGAGTATTTAAATTTCACGTAGAGCCGTAACAACTCGTTTTGACGTCTGAGGCAAACGTATAAATTTTCGCCGCTATCCATAAAATTCTCAACATAACCTTAAACAATTTTAACTATACTATTTTGACGTGGTCTATCAACTGACTGTACAAAGTTTAGCAACAATTGATCATGAGAACAATAGTAAACAATACTTATTGCACATAAAATTATTAGTTGATATTAATTTTTTGTGAGTAATGTACATTTAAAAATATTGAGGTGAATCAATTTGGTAGAAATATTTGCGAGATTTTATAGATGAACTTTTCTAGATTTTTTCGCGACAAATTAGTTTATAAAATTCTTAAAATTACAAGCATTCCTGTCATTTCTTTTCGGTTTACAAAACAGCCATATTTGACAATTTTTCTAGATCCATTGTAGATCACAGGTAATTTTTTATTGTCTTCAATTTTTGAAACATCGTTTACATGAAGCTATCGTCATTGGCAACACAGTAAAAAATAATTCCCTAAAGTGAGTGGCAACAATTTGTGCCACACTGGTTAGGCATTTGTCGATAAGATTAGGGAAAGCTCCACCTTGGAAAACTAAGATAAGGTTTTTATCCCTCAAATGTAGGGAATTTTGGCTTTTCCCCCTAAAATTTAAGGAATATTCCCTAAAATGTGGAGAATTTTCTTATTTTTTTTTTAATGTTTTCCCTACATTTTAGGGAATATTCCCTAAAATGTAGGCAACATTCCCTAAAATCTGAAGAATTTTAAAATGTTGTTGTGCTTTTTTTTCCCTAAAATGTAGAGACTATTCCCTAAAAAGGCTGAACTACAATAGAAGTATACGTAAGTACATTTACTTACGTAAAGCAAACGCGCCATTTAATTTAACAGGCGTACACAAATTGACTTATCTCGTGTGAGGGGAACTTTCGTTAAGTTTAAATATCCAATTTTCCGTAAGTATGGTGCGCTAAGAATCGCTCATTCCGTAAGAACGCGATGTGTCCAAACAATTAAATTATTACTAGACGATTAAAAGTGCAATGTAAAAATTAAAATGGAATAAAAATAGTATTGCGAATTAATAGAAAACACAAATCTTCAATTAAATCAACTCCCACTTGTTAATTATTTCACTTTTACCACATTTTAAAATTTAACACAGAAAATGTCATTAGGGCACTGCGAATTAGTAGAAGGCACAAATCTTCAATTACATCAACTTCCATTTGTTAATTTTTTCACTTTTACCACTTTTTAAAATTGAAAACATTAAATATCAAGATAATAACTCTTACGGAATGTGATATATATTTAGGCTAAAAATATCAATTTTTCGTAAGTAAACCTCAGTCTCGTTCAATTTCGTAAAGTTATTTACGTCTATTGTGGTTCAGCCTAAATTTAGAGAATATTCCCTAAAATGTAGGGAATAGGTGATAGCACCGCACCACTCTCCACCATAGGTGAAGGTGATAGAAGACCACCCGTTTTAAAAAAGAAGAATGAGCTGAATAGCTCATTTCTGGTGCACTGGGCACGCTTAAACAAAATATTGATACACAATATATGACTTGTTTTCAAAATCAATTTGTGAATTATATAAATGGAAATATATTTCCATAAAAAATGTAGCATAATACCTTATTCGTTGAATGTTCTCTTCCTTATATCCAAGAGAGCTTAACATTTCTGGAATTTTACGTACTTTAGAGGTTTTCTGGCGCCAGATACCTAAATTCATTGAATGTTCCATTGATTTGAGGAAATTAAACTGATTTTCCCTTTCTACCAGAGAAAATTAAATTTATTTTTAGGAAAAAATGTGTCTCAAATTTAGGGAATAGTCCTAATATTTTTTACAGTGAATGTTACAAAAACTCTGAATGCGATTTCGACATTTAGATAGGATTCTTGGAGGCTATAGTCGTGAATTGATTGAAGCAAATCCAAAACCGGTTTTACTCAGACTATCATCGTACATTTTGCTAATAAGATCGCCAGAAAGGAATCCAAAATCTTCTTAAACTTGTTCCAAAATTTCGGACCTCCTCGTCAGTTAGAATAAAAAAACATCAATCAAAAATTGGTGTACGAAGCTCTTGTTTTGTGGCAATATTGGCATCACTCATAATTTTATGATTCAAAAAGTTCGAGTCGCTATTTTTCTTATTTCTTTAACGTTTGTTGGTATAACCATATCTTAATTTTGTAGCACTGGCAAAAATTTCTTTCATGTCAGGACCACGAGCTAACCTTAGCCTTGTCAAGCAGGTAAATTCAAATCGAGAGCAAAAAATTTATTTAACAGTTAAAACTCTAAAATAATTTATATTTGACAAAGGCAAATGTTATTAATATTATTTTTTTCTCCCGCAATAATTTTTTTCAACGAGCGGCGCCCCTCCAGTTCAACGTCTGCCTCACTTGCCTTACTCTTGTTACAACGGTGTAAGCAAAATTGTTGGTCTCTCGGATACTGCTTCCACAGAGAAACCCTGTTTTATTATACCCTAGATGAAATCATAGGGGTATACTAAGTTTGTCATTCCGTTTGTAACACCTCGAAATAATGATGGTAGAACAAAATGGATTGGACACCCATTCATAATATTAAAAGTTATTTCGATTTTTGCATGTCCGTCCGTCCGTCTGTCCGTCTGTGCGCACGATAACTCGAGAACGCGTACACTTAAAGAGCTGAAATTTTGTACACGGACTTTACAAAAAAAAGTAAAATTAAGTTCGAAAATGAGACAAATCGGGCAACTCCTTCGTGGGGTTGCCATATAAAAATTTCGTTTTCCGCTATATATTTGGACACTGCCTGAGAACGCATCGACGCACGTAGAGATCTGAAATTTCGTACATGATGTTTTTACTACATTAGCAAATAAAATGTCAAAAATGGACTAAATCGAGCAACTCCATATAAAAATTTCGGTTTTTTACGTATACTTTGAAAACCATCAGTCCAAGACATTTTTATTGTACTAAGAACTTCTGCAGAATACGAAATCCTATAAAATTGGTTATTACCATTTTTTCTGTGCGACAAACTGTTCTAGAAATATATGCGAAAAACAACTTCAAAATCAATACTTGAATAGATCGGTGACCATACGAAATTTAATACGGGCATTCATCTACAGGGTGTCTTAAGAATTGGTCTTAGACCAATTCTAGCTTTTTTACTTGTTTAGTTTTAGTTTTAAGTATTAAACGGCCAACCGCTCTTACACATATTTTGTGCATACATATTTCCTGTATAAATTTCTTATTTCTTCCTTCTTATTTAGCATCGAAATCAATATTCATAGAAAACGATGTCTTGCGTACCTTGTGCTCGGTTCAGTAGGAAATCAGCCTAATAATTTGGGTTGTTTGCCTCTTATAAAAAAGTCATATTTGAAGACCCTTGCTTATAAAAAAGTCATTTTTGAAGACCCTTGGGTGCTGGTTTTTTATTATTTGTCCGGACCGATTTGAAGACCCAGTCCGGCCCTTATAGTTTCCTGAACTCAAGTAACAGGAGGCGAATATCGTTTCTGTCTGAAGAGCAGAAAGCAAGTGCCAGTGTATCAAAAGGTACTTCTAAACGAAGCTTATGGACTTCAGAATAGTGTCTCCGTGGCCGACCACCAGTTTAATTTTATAAGCTGCGTCCTCTACATGAATTCCGTGATAAAGAACGCGAAATGTTATTATTACGACGTTATCTACGTCTTCTTAGGCGTTTCCAACTTGATTCACTTTATACCTATGCTTGTCTATTTAAATTTATAATTAAGTCATTTTTAATCACGCACTATTTTTATGTACAAACTTAATTTTTGTTCTTGTCCACAGTACACGGTAACAGCAAAAAAAATTCAAATGTTTTTCATTATAATTTCTAATTATTCTTGTTATACCTATATTCGTCAGTAATTTTATTTATAACAGAATAAAGTGAGCCATAACCAATCCACAGCCAACCACACAGTTTTTTATGCTGCACCGAAAATTGATCGATTTTAAAACAATCTCTCAGTTACGCTTACTTTGAAAATATAACTTAAATTAAAGCAAAATACTTAAGCCATGATTTTTATACCCTAGATGAAATCTATAGGGTATACTAAGTTTGTCATTCCGTTTGTAACTCCTCGGAATAGTAATGGTAGAGCAAAATGAATTGGACACCCACGCATAATATTAAAAGTTATTTCGATTTTTGCATGTCCGTCCGTCCGTCCGTTCGTCCGTCTGTCTGTCTGTGCGCACGATAACTCGAGAACGCGAATACTTAGAGAGCTGAAATTTTGTACACGAACTTTAAAAAAAAAGTAAAATAAAGTTCGAAAATGAGACAAATCGGGCAACTCCTTCGTGGGGTTGCCATACAAAACTTTCGTTTTTTACTATATATTTGGACACTGCCTGAGAACGCATCAATATAGAGAGCTGAAATTTGGTACGTGGTGTTTTCATTGTACCAGCAAATAAAATTTCAAAAATGGACTAAATGGGGAACCTCCTTCTTGGTGTTGCCATATAAAAATTTAGGTTTTTTACGTATGTATACTGTGAAAACGGTCAGTCCAAGACATTTTTATTGTACTAAGAACTTTTTCAGAATACGAAATCCTATAAATTTGGTTATAATAATTTTTTCTGTCCGACAAACCGTTCTAGAAATATATGCGAAAAACTGCTTCAAAAATCAAACTTGCACACAAGGGTGACAATACGAAATTTCATACGGGCATTCATCTAGGGTATCATAAGAATTGGTCTTAGAAGAATTCTAGCTTTTTTACTTGTTATATTTACGTATCCATGCTACCTAGATGGATTGCTTAAATCTTCTATCCACCAACATGTGTTTTTAAACTTTTTGCCTTTCACAAAATTTGTATCTAGTATACATACGAGTATATGTATAGTCTACATAACAAGATATCCATATATCCGATTCATCCTTAATTCAGATGACCCTTCGCATGTCCTTAATATATTTTTATATTGTCTTATCCATATTGTGGGCCAATGTTCTCCTTCTTGCTATTAATTCATTAGAATATCCCAGAAAATTTGAGAAAAATATCATTAAATTATATTTTTTATACCTGCATGAATAGTCCTAAAATTCCATCTTCTTTAAAACTCTATTACTTATACTCCGCGACAAAATGATGACACACCCATAAATATTACCTGTTCCTTGAAAAGGAGCAGGTACACACGTAAATTTTATTGCCTGTTGTAAAGACAATATTTGAATGTTTTTTCTATGAAATTAATTTTGAGTAATTTTGAGTAATTATAAAGGTGGCTTTCCTTTCAGTTTTCTTCGTTGGATGTTTTCACTTAAAATTATTTTTCTTTCGGTTTCATTATTACTAGTGATGACGTACTGACTTTCAAAAACACTTTGATAGTTCATTTAATAACGAATGCGCTATTTATGTCATGTTTCCAGAGACGGAACGAGAAGAGCTGTGCTTTTTATTTACCATTCTCCGAACATAACTGCTACCTGGGTCATCATTTTGTTGCACCATTTTTGTAAAAAAACACCAACTAATTACTCAAAATTAATATCATAGAAAAAACATTCATATATACTAGCATTTTTCACAGATTGTCTTTTCAACAGGCAATAAGATTTACGTCTGTACCTGCTCCTTTTCAAGAAACAGGTAATTTTGTCGCGGAGTATAGAAAATATGTAAATCGAGTCAGCTAAAATTTACACATCCTACAGACAACGGATCGATCTATATTCCTCTATACGTCTAAGCATTTCGGTAAATTTAGCTTAAGCAATATACTCGTGGACTTCGAAATATGGTTCCTTGTGAGATTTCAACAAATTTTGAAGACTTTACAAAAATTAAAACCAAAATATTTTGATCTATCAAACTCAAACATACAGATCTGTAAATCTTCAAAGTACATTGCGCATACATATTATTGAATTTATGAATGCTTCAACATGTAATTATTATTTTCCTTTTCATATGTTCCCAAAATTAGTTCGCATTCACCGTACTAAAAGTGTAACATTTGAATACAAAAAATATTTTTTTTGTAATTAAAATATTTAACCTTGGAGGTCATTATCTAAAATATGTATTCATTTCTTAAAATACTTGAATACAAAACAAAAATGAATTTTGATCTCCCTTATCCCACTGTGGGCGGCAGTTGGCAGTCTTTATTGTGGGCATTGACATAAGATAATATGCTTTTAAAACTTTGACAGCGAACCTTTTTGGTCGTTTGCCGTCGGCCGTCCCAATTGTGTTAAAGGCTTGAAGGAATGCTCCAACTTTTGTCCTTGGTTTGTATTTATTAAACCCACTGTGATGTCTAATTTTTTGGATAGTAATTTTAATAATTCATTTTTAAATAATCGTGCTCAAATAAGCTTCTCATATTTTTATTACTTGACATAGCTTCCAAAAATTCATACAAATACCTTGCAATACTATTAATCATAAAACTTTTACATCTCTTGCTTTAAATCTAAACTTTTCATTTGATCCTACCTGGATTCCTTTTACAATCCTGCAGCGAAACTATTTTCCAACTGTTGATATTTTTATTTAATTTGTCACTACAGTTGTTTAATCCTCTTAAAGAAGAAATTCTTAATAATCCCAATTTATAAGTTAAGAAAAATGGAACATATTTGTTAAATATATCGTTCCCATTTTGGTTGAATTCCACAGAATATCCAAATAAAATCTGTTCACGCAATTCATCACTCCAGAATCCATATTAAGTTTATGAGCATGCATAAATATACATATGTCAACTACATATTATGTATATCCCAAGCATTGACCTCAGTACAGTTGTCATACTATTTAGTTGCTCTTTTATTTTTCATTAGGGTTAAGTGAAATAAATCATCTCACAAAATCTACAACAAAATATGTCAATAATTTTCAATAGCAATTTTCCACAAATTTCGTGTTTAACATTTTCCGCAACAGCAATCCAAAAGGGCAATAAAATGTTTTCCCTCCACTAATTTTAATCGAGTCAATTAATTGCTGGAAAATTAAGTGCTGATTTCAAATGGTACAGAATTTTTCTTCTCAGTTTTGTTTCTATTAACGCAATTAACACGAATGCGTTAAAGAGACTACAAGAAAACTTTTCGGCAATCCAAATAAGGGCTGTTCCTGCCTCCGTCGAATTCGTAATTAAGAAACTCTCTTGGATCATACTGTGATTAAGTTCTGTAGGAAAAAAGGGGAGTAAAACGACTAGTTTCAGTACAAGTATATATATACCTTATATACATACGAAGCTATGGCGTAACTGCTTTTTACACAAAATTCAGCTGTTAGAGCCCACATCAAGACTGCATTAGGGTGGAAATTTTTCCTATGATTATAACTACAAAGGCTACAAGAGTTTCAACCTGTAAACCCCTTTTGTTTATCATTCCCCTTTAACCTTTTATACCTCTTGTAAAAAATGGGGTTAGAAGAATTTAATGAAGGACAATTTTAGGTTTTGCCTGTTTTCGTGGACCTTTGTCTAAGAATAAATGAATCGCTGCTTTGTTTTTCTCTTTTATCAGACTCCCATTCTATCTGTCGCCTACTTAAAGGGAGCTTATCCGATGATTGGACTTGCAAATAACAACCTGATCGGATCTCCTCACCATTTTATCGATCCAGCAGCCTATCTGCTTTTGTCTTCTTAATTAAGACCACCAAAATTTATGGGAAATTTAGGCTCTTAAACCGATAACATTCAAATTGACTTATTTGAATCCTTATTTAGCAGCTATGTATTCTGTCTACGAAAAAAAAGACGGGTTCATTTTTAGTGGAGATTAATTACTTTTTGAAACAGATAAAATCAATTTTGTGGTTTTTGTGTTATGGACTATAGCAAAATTATAAAAACTACTTTGGTCTACCTTAGTACCAAGCTATACATACATATATTAGCTTCCTTATTCAGTGTTCAGTTAAATTTGTAAAAAGTACTATGATGTTCTCTTAGTTCTATAATATCCCTGAAAACAGGATTTAAATATATTTTTAATTAAAGTTGTGGAGCGGTTACCGTTGATCACTATATTCTTTATACAGTTGCAATGTTTTCTGTTATTGCTGATTTTCTCTAACGAGACAGCTATCTTTTGCGGAAACATTCTTTACAGATCTAAAAGTGCAATAATATAACATAAAACCTTAACTATACAATATAAATATGAAATTATGATTACATCTGCAATCTACCCACACAGTCAATGATTAACAGCCATGATTTCGGAGCATAGCAGCGGCATGAAGATTTGCAAAGGCATGAGCGGGCAACAAAGGCGAGACAAAGCTATTGCACAGTATATTTAAAAAAAAATAGAACAGCTTAAAATAAACTACTAAAAAAAAATTTATTTTAAAATTAACTTACAAAAAAAACATATTTTTTCTATTGAGTATGATATTGAAGGAAGTCGGCGAAAAGTAGGTAGTTGCAGCATTTTTCGGCGAATGTATCCGTTTCGTGTTGCACGTACATATTAAACTTTTATATAAATCAAAGCTCCATTAAAACTTCCGAATAACATTATTTTGTCGTTCAAAGCGTTACGTTCCGATTTTTGTTATATGAAAGCTCTACTGTTTGATCCCACGGAAAAAGGCATAATAAATTTCCCTGAAACTAATTTTTTTTTTCTCACCCCGATGGATATCTTTCATATTATGTGACAAAAAGTCAAATTATTTCTTTTAATATTAGGATAAGCATAAAAATTTCAAAATAAGGCGAAATTTAGTGAAGTACAAATCACACATCTAGGGAAATGACGCTGCAGCAGTTATCCCCATCCATGCGACCAAATTAGATTTCGACTTTTTTGGATTCGGTATATAAGAAAAGTTGCAAAGTTTAACAAAAAGTGGACACGAAAGATATTGTTTTCAAAATCAGAAATAATAAAGTATTTATTGAAGGTAAAGGTTACTTTTGTACGGAATTGCGGTAGGAAGGTTACACGTCGTATTTTATAATCGCCGCCAATTATAAATTTGTATAGTTTTATGTTCCTTTTTAAATGTTTGTAAAAGCGTCACAAATTGCGTGAGTTGTAGAATTAAATACATAAAAGAGTACCATTGTTTATGAAATTATGACTATTTTATTCAAGATAAAGAATACAGTGGCTTTATGGTCCATGTCAAGATGTTAGCAGACAAAAGTTGAATTTCAAGATCTTTAAGAGAAGCAGCACTTATAATTAGATGGGTCCAGGAAACGAACCCTCTTAGACTTGAAACGCCTATGCCCCCTCCCTCAAATCCTGGATGCACTACTGTACGCAATTGATATTTTCGGATGAAGTGAAATTTCTGGGGATCAATCTCGATAAGAAACTTCGTGGAATTCGCATCTGTCCAAAGTGACGGCAAGCGCTGTAGGATCTCTATACACGTGTCGTCACTTTATTGGTAGAACATGGGGTCTGAAGCCAAGAATGATGTACTGGATGTACACATTGGCGTAACTAGGTAGGGGCCAAGGTGCCCCCTCCCCCCCAGAATGCCGACTGGCCCACCCCAAGAAATTATATAAATTCCTAAAAAACATTCGTCAATTCGTACAATCTTAGGTCTAATTAAATTGAATCAGTTCGGATCGGAGTCGAAAGGGCTTTTCTTTAAGAACATCTATTGAAATCTTTTTAAAAATTTTAAAAACTGTTCTGAGATTGCTATGATTCTACTGAATTTTGACAAAAGCACGAGAAGGTGTATTCCGTAGGAAAAATCATGCGAAACTAAATTTTAACTAAATTTTAACTTTGATATCAATGAAATTTTGAAAATTTCATAAAACTTTGTTTAATTTTTAGGAAAAAAGGCTTTTTTCGCTTCCGATCCCAACGGATTCAATAATAAAACTGATTATCTTTACAAGAAAGAAATATTTAGTGCGTAATTAAAAAAATCAATAATATTCTTATTACGTTACATTATGAAAGAAAACCTTTTCAGTTTCAATATGGGAATAGTAAACTTCAAAGTGGA
Source organism: Dioctria rufipes (assembly GCA_963924295.1). NCBI lineage: Eukaryota > Metazoa > Arthropoda > Insecta > Diptera > Asilidae > Dioctria > Dioctria rufipes. Next base: position 81,800,493 of record OZ002740.1, on the reverse strand, counting down.
ATAGTAAACTTCAACTTGAGAATAGTAAATTTCAATATGAGAATAGTAAATTTGAATTTGAGAATTTTATTTTATAATTTTAAAAAAATAATTTCATACAAAATATTTTAGAAGCAATTTATTAGTATTACATATTTTCTAAGTTAAGAGCAGCACTAACTTTTCTTTGAATGCTTGCGATGCAATTGGCACATATTGTTGGTATGACTGTCTGCAAACCTTCTTCCATGAGGCTTTCTAAGGCTCTTACTCTATATTCTTTGATGGTTATATCGTTTCTGGTGTAAATAATACTTGATAACTTTTTTGATAATTCTCTTTTAACATAAGCTTTCACTACAGATCATACATTTTCAATAGGGTTAAACATTGGACTATAGAGTCCAAGTCTCAGGATCTTGTTTTCATGGAATTCCTGCTTCAGTAAAACTTCTTCAACTTTACTGTGACAAGTTGCATTGTCAATTACCATAACAACTGGTTCACCATGTCTAATCATTGCTTGGCGAAGGCAGGTTTCCATCCACGCTTTTGCATTTTCTTTTTTGAACGAACCTCTTCTTATTTCTTCAATATATAAATCCAATTGTGCTTATGCATCCTATTACATGAACATTAGCACCTTTTGAACCGGCTGCTATATTGGTGCAACTTGTTCCTTTTAATGATCTAGCCTGCGTTCTTGAAATATGAATGTTTAAATTAGTTTCATCCATAAACAAAATACGTTTATTTTGGGACTGAAATTCCAAAAGACATTCAACAAACTCTTTTCGTTTTTGTTTGTTCTCAGCGTAGTTTCCCTTTTCGGGTTCATGCCTTAGGTATTTCAGCGAGAGTCTAGGTGTTTTGAAAGGTTTATTTTTGAAATAGAAACATTAAATTTTTCTCGAAATGCAGCAATGAGTTCCGCCAATGTAAGGCGACAATTTCTTTCAATCATTTCTATGAAATAATCTAAATGAATTTGCGTAATTTTTTCAAATCTTTTCTCTCCTCGTTTGGCTGAAGTTTCACCCTCTGACATCCAACGATATGCTGTTGACTGAGGAATATTAAGTTGGTGTGGAAGTTGTTTCCAGTCTCCATTCATATTTAACACAGCAAGTAATTGGGTTTTTTTAGATTCTTTTTCTAATTTTTTTATTCTTGTAGCCATTTTTGACGGCTATCAATTTTAATATAAAAACAAAATTATAATTATTCTCTAAAATGTAAAGAATTTTTTGAAAACCATCGCAAGGATTACTATTTTTATTTAGATTTCAACATTTCCTATATTGAAATTTACTATTCTCGTATTGAAATTTACTGTTCTCAAGTTGAAGTTTAGTATTCCACTTTGAAGTTTACTATTCCCATATTGAGGTTTATTATTCTCATTTTGAAACTGAAAAGGTATATATTAGCAACTTAAGAAAATTATACTTCGGGAAATCGAGAAATTCGCAAAAAAAACTAGAAGCTACTAGAGTCTCGGAAAAAAGAAGGCAACCGGAGATAGCAAAAGACTACGTGATAAAGTCAACTGTAGGTAAAAGTAATTTAGTGGACTTTCCATCCGAATATTGGAAGATACGTATTTACAACCTAGTGACAACATTATTAATAATTTCAAAAATTAATTTGAAAATCTCATTTATAAAGTTAAATAAGTTATTCTTAGAAAATTATAAAGTGTTTTCACTAAAGACATTTCCACATTACAGGCTGAAATAAAAATAATAAAGAACATGTTCCAAAACAAGAACATTGTGATTAATTTGGAAAAACTGAAAACAGAAATTAATACAGACTTCTGCCCAAATTTATACAGGTTGCTGCAAGCAGCTCTTGATCTTCTTGGTTGGCTGTGAACGGAGCTTTTCCCTATGCGTCCAATTAAGAGCAACTATGCTTCAGAAGAAGTTTTCGAATATGGCACTCGTAAACATTGAAAATGAAATAATTAAAAGCAAAGTAAAGCGCAAAACAAAAAACCGCAAACTAAAGCTTGTATAGAATTTGACTATAGGTATCTCTTTATTAGTGCTTAATAAAAACGTAAATTGGACAGAAATTGACATGTTGAATCGATATCCACCTGTGGAGCGGTTATTTTCATTTGCAAGTCTTGTAAATGCTCCACGCAGGCAATCATTATCAGATGCGACATTTGAAAAACAACTACCAAAAATAGAAATTAAAACAGCAAAAGCTTATATGATTCTGTTTCCTTTCATATCTTTCTGCAACATATTTTATGATATTTCGTAAATGGAAACCTCATCCAGTCATAGGTATAGCTGGCTATATAATTTTCAAAATTTCTGATTTGAGTTTTCGAAAGCTCTTGAGCCTCTATTAATAAAACGTGTACTTAAATAATTAACAAGAATTTAAGTATGTGCTTGGCGAAATGGCGTTATTAGTGCATATTTAGGTACTTATAAGGTACTTGAAAGCTGATAGACTTATTATAAGTATCAGTACCAGTACCTGGACTTATACTTGAAAATTTTGAAGTACCAGTATCGGAACTTGTACTTGAACATTTAAAAGTCCAGATCCTGGTATTGGTACTTGTACTTGGAACTGGTACTGGGCATTAGGCAGGGCATCACTACCATATCAGTTTCGTGTATGGAACTTGAGGGTTCTGATTTATTTGAAAACAAAGGTCCCTGTTAATTAAACGATACCACTTTCTTTTATTTTTATTTTAAAATCGTGCAAATTTAATTTAATTTTTTAAATAAACATATTTTCAATGATTTAAAAAAAAAATTGAGATCGCTTCGGATGCTTGGAGTAGAATGAACGGAATATATGGGTGTCGCATGGATTCATTGGAATTAAAGATAACAATGCACTTTCACACAATTCGCCTATTACATTATGTAGATACTAATCTATTTTCACAATAATTTAAATGTCCGACTAAACTGAATTTAACAAAGAAAAGGAATCAAGCCTAATTTCGTAAATATTCATCGCCGTTGGTCTCGATTTTATTGCTTATCGCCCGATCGCCGAATGTTGAATGACTAAATTGATTGAATGCTGAGAACTTATACTAATGTGTGGCAGCTCGTCAAAAACCAGAGAGTTTTCGTAAAACCTGTAAGAACGGGTTGTAATAATACGACCCGCCATATAAAACTTTTCAATATACAAGATGCGTGTTCTTTCTGTTAGATTTTTTTGCTTATACTAACGGATGAGCGATGCTCTCTGACCTCTAAAATCGGCAGTTAAGGTACCGCGTAGGAAGACTACATATTAAAAAGTAATGACGCGATGTCTGCGGCTTGTAAAGTGAATCTAGTAAGTGCTTAGACCAAGGGATAATAAATTTCGGTCAATATCTGGGAATACCCATGAGCTGGTATTTTTTTAGCCCTATGTACAAAAGTTGGGAGACCTGGCCTCTCCCAGACTAAAATCCTAGCTACGCCAATGGATGTATGTACATCACGATTGTTAGCATTTTTGTCACATATCCAATCAAAAGAAAAGCGAGGCTCTTCGTAAAAACTCCAGCGGCTTGCCTATCTAGGAATAACTGGTGCCATGACTACCTGTCCTACAGCAGAAATGGAAGCCTTGTTAAACCTTCCACCCCTGCATTTATAGGTGAAAAAGAAAGCGATCTTCAGTGATATCAGATTGCAAAAGGAAAAACAGTTCAATCAGGTTATCTGGTAGGTCATTTAAGTATCTTAAAGCAGATACGCTTCTCCGAAATGACGACAATAATACACCCAAGGTAGATTTTGTAAGACCATTCGACGTGGTTAGGGATACCAACAACAATGGAGTTCCACTAAACCGTCCTTCATACGATGTTTAACCACAGTACCGAGCACTTACCAGTACCATAGCACCAAGCTAGTAACATAAATCCGAGGTAGTACCAGAAATCCGAGCTAGTATCAGAAATCCGAGCAAGTACCAGTATCACAGAGTCGAAGAAGCAGTTAAACAGTCAACTCAACTGCCATCTTCAGTGCCACCATTGAGGGAGCTATGCGCCACTGACCCATAAATAAGCCGTCGCCAGTTGAGAGCTTGCCAGTTGCCTCCCAGCAGCTCGACAAGACACATCATCCGTGAGTTAGCGCAAAGACGTATTCTCGCTTCGAGCGTGGTCCGATGTTACAGAAATTTCTATAGTGCTAGCGCTACGACGTATTCTCACTACTTGCATGGTCCGACGTACAACTGTCAGTCCGCTCCGCAAAAATATATACATGGTCACATCTACATACCTGACGTCAGCAAGAAGGAATGAAACCATGTTATAGTTGTATAGTAAATAAATTAACTAGACTAGGGAAACATTGGCGTTATTAGCTTAGGAGGAAGAAAATAAAACACTGAGTTCAAAACTAGCGCATACACGGAGTTGTCATTTCATTTTCCAACGCCGTGGGATCTTTGTTTTACCCTGCAAATTCTCCTGACTACTCGCAGCAATGCTCGACATTACATTTAATGTATATATAGTGAAGATTTACAAACGAACAGTGGAGTCAGACGTACATATATGGCACCAACTGCCATATTTCAAAGGCCATCCAGGCTGAGGTATCAGTATTTGTCGTAGAACAATGCGCCAATACCTGTATTAAAAGAACCATAAACGGCTCAACCATCTATATGCTCTCGAATAGTCAAGCCGCTCTCAAGGCTTTAAAGTCCCTTATTATTAAGGATACTCTAGGAGTATCTGCAACTCTTAAAATTTATCGAGGAGAAACAAAGTTATTTGCATGTGGGTACCTGGACATGAGAGCCATGAAGGTAATGAAATTACTGACGGGCTAGCTAATAGAGGAGCGGAAACTTTCTTTGGCGGACCAGAGCCATTTTGTAGTACTTCAGAGCTACAATAAATAGCTAACAGAACAAACAAAGATTACTTTATTGGCTTCGGCAGGCAAAAAAGTATATCGACACCACTGGTGGAAAAACAAAAGAACTTCTCATTGCGAACAGAGCTTTAAATTATCACAGAGATCTTATCAGGCCACTGCTCCCTGCGGTATCACCTATACAAGATGGACTTGGCTGAAACTTCAACCTCAACTTCTGTCAGGATGCTGTAAGGAGCACTTTCTCTGCAATTACGGGGCATTGGCCACGCGGAGATTACTACACCCGGGACATTCTTTTCCTCCACCAAACTACGTATGGAATGTCAATGCCAGAATGGTTCTGGACTTTATTAACAATCTATACCTAGAAAGGGAATAAATTTAATGGGGACTCACAATTGATCTTTCAAGACGCGAAGCTAATGCCAGCATATCCTCCACAAATCTAATGTAATCGTCTTAGAGCTAAAACCAAGAACTAAGCCCAATGATATATGTACAGCCTTATATTTCTGAGACTCTACATTACACTATGTACATACATATTATGTACATACATGAATATCGTTTTATCAGCAACGATAAGCTATTTTTCTACATATCACAAATCATGAAGGGAACTACTAAGCCCTGAGGAATATCTACGTCCTTGAAGACGAAGTAATTGGATATGTCCAGATAAATAGAGCAAAATCATCAATCATGACTTGTAATGAAAGAACTCAGGGAAAACTGTAAACTGATCCATTCTAAAAAAAGGTTGACTATTCGGCTAGGACTGACTCTATCTTATAAAGATAATGAATTCGAATAGCATTTCTTAACTCATCAGACTTGAAAATATTAACTAACTGATCTCTATAAAAAAAAACAACTAGCCATTGGCTACTATTACAAATCAATCTAGCATACATTTTATAGAGTTTACAATAGTTTTCTTGTAGATAACATCGTCAAAATCATAAGTAGACGATAGTATAAGCGTGGACGATATTTAACCAGGTAATGTCTTGTATCTTCTCATATTAATAACAGTGTTATTAGACCCATCTTAACATATGAAGCTAAGATGTGGTGAAAAATTATGGATATTGGCAGTTGATGCTTGAAATTGAAAAAGGTACATGGTCCCTAAAGTCAAGCATAACCTAATCCCGTACAAATTTATACACATCAAGAAAGAGGGAATCATCGCAAAACACTCAGTCTACAGAAGCCAAAACTATTAGCTACAGATTTCGGGAACTACATCAATTTTAACTTTTAAATGCAGTCTGTAGAACCTGATATTAACAAATAGAGTAACAGCTTCGTTGAGACTGTGTTAATCGACCCTATAAGAGTATCATACTTTGTATTTTCATACTTGACTCTTCTCGTATTCTATAGATATAGAGTATAGACGATTCCAAATCGAAAGACAATATTGGAGCTGGGTTTTGCGCTATGACAGAAAATCACTATATGCTTTATTTTAGAAGTGGATAGATTCATGCCTAATTTCATCATGCAAAGGCAAGGAATTAGCCATCTGCATAAAAACTAGGATGCTGACAAATCTTAGATAAAACCTTTTCTCTACTCCAATTTAGTAAATGAGTATAAAGACTGTAGAATGCTGTACTTGTCATATGATGAGTACCAGGTCACAGAGATATCTCAAGCAACGAAAAAGCAGATGAACTTCGCGAAATCTTGAAATTTCATTCCACCTCTTTCGGGGTAAAATTAATTGATCGAATTGCTGCATGGGCCGACTGTCCACATAGTCGACTCTAGTACGATTACGTAGTAGATAGAACAAAAAATAAACTATGAGGAAATCCTTAATAAGATCAACCGAGAAACTTTTTGAGCTTCTGATGACCAACGACGAACTTCTGCCGAGGCAAACTAGGCATTTTCCTATGGGTCCGACCTTGTAAGGGGTCCTCGCTAGGGGCCGAAATGGTATACATGAAGGGTATACGACACCGGACATTAAAAAGAAATTAATTCACTTTATTGTTCCAGGGGTGGATTTACCGAAAGGAAGGACAGAGCTGCAAATTCTCAATTGATGAAATGAAAGGAAACGATATCAAAGTCACACTACTCAGCAGGAACGCATTCAGAGCTACCGTTATCAACGTCATTATCGACAGGTTAATTGCAGAACTACAAAGATATAGTTCTGCGTACGAGAACTTGAGTTTGACTTTCCCATGAAGCTACATAGCTTGTAATCTTAAGATATCCGCGAGGGTGAACAAAACTTGAAAGTCTTTTATCTTGGAGATTTAGACGGGAGTTTGGAAAACGAGTGTCTGCACTGGAAATATCTACACGGGGAGAACAATAATCGACCCTGGAATTATACAAGTACATCCTGGAAAAAGGCTTCTTGGATATTTATCCAAATATGGAAGTAGCGCTGTTACGTATACCACGGTCAAACTGCTCGGCAGAAATCTCGTTTTTAGCGTTAAAACGAGTGAAGAACTATTTAGATCCACGAAGAGGAGATCAAGCTGAATTCACTCTATGTGCTGTACATAGATTCAGAAATAATATAATCTGTGGATTATAGTAAGGTAGTCCGTTCCATTACAGAGAAGAAAGTTCACTGCATGGAAATCTAAGTATATGATTACACGCAACGAACTTTCTTTGCATATAATTTCGTATTTATTGTGATATTTCTAGGCATACTTGTTTATTTTCTAAGGTCTATGTTAAATAAATGAAAAATAATGGTAAAATTTTTATTTTATTCAATTATTTAAAAAAGCGAACCGATTCTGTTAACCGCCTAGGACCCCTGGGTCTACATATCCGGGCCTGCTGATGACTTATAAGAGTATAAATGGACACTTTATTTTTGTCCCTAAATAGAAAAAAAATCTTGAAATCGTTTAACCTGAAAGGACCATCCGAGGGAAAATCTGACAAAAAAGCAAATGAGCTGAGATCCCAAAGACAACTGAAAATTGAAAACTGTGAAAAATTACGAAAACGGAAAGCGAATTAATTCAGAAATACTACTGCAAACGCTTCAAAAATGTCCTTGGTAGCTCAGTTGTGCGCTGACTACCATCTCAGGAGTCCTAGGTTAGAATCCCACCTCGGCATGGTTCTTCATACCTCGTTTCCTTTCGACTTTTATAGCTTCTTCTACTCAGCAGGTTACCACAATGCGTAGCCTTGTCCTCCGTGTTTGAGATCTTTCTTCTTCCTGTCACGAAACAAAAAATGCAGCTAAAACGAATTCCGTTTTACAAGATAAGCAGTCCATTTATATACAAATGTGTATTAAAGGTACCTACATCACGCCAACATTTTAAGATGAATTATATGATTGATAGTGTAAAACCTCTGAAAACATTTACCGTTCGATGCATATTTTGGATATTTGCATTTTTGTATACATATACATATCTTTCGAATGCAAGCATTAAAATTTTTTTTATATATGATTGACATAACAAGCGATAATAAAAACATTTTCAATTTTAATTATTAAAATTGAAATATTGATTGAAATCAACGTAGAAATTGGCTTAACGAGGCCAATATTTTGCCACAAATAAATTTTAATCGTCTACAGCTTCGTTTTCGTTCGGGTGTACGTGTATGTATGTGCACTTTGAGTAGCAAATGAACTGTGGGCCATTTACATTCACTATGTTTACATTCGTAATTGGATGGTCCTTGTCCATCCACCAGCAGGCATCAGACTCGGACACGATATGATTATAATTAAATGCACTACAAAGTAGAATATGTACGACGTACGTTGATGGCACGCAAATATCATTTTGTTGAATTTCAATATAATTATCACATAAAGTGAAGACTGTAGATATTTTAATGAAATCGGATGTATATGTATATATGTATGTATATTGGTATATCACTTCTGTGCTTATTTTCAGTTCAGGAGGTTTGTAATTAATTAAACTTATAGCGACATACTTGCATTCTACGGAACTTACTAATGGCAATGAAGAAGAATATTTGTCATTTAGAAAAGAAAAATGTTATATTTAAAAATTCTTTTAATCCAAGCAAATCCCCATTCGAAGTCATGAGTAGAAAGTCAGCTGATTTTTCCAAATTGTAAATTTATAAATAGTAAAATTATACTACAAATTCATCCAAGGAAGCACGAAACCAAATAACTCATAGCATACTTCTGGACAAGAAATTAACCTTAAAAATTCAATTATTTTAAATTCGAGTAACTAGCCAGCAGGAAAAAGTTTCGTTGAGTCATCGAGGAGTCAACGATATTTTGTATCGTTGACTTATCTTATGACTATTTTTAAGAAAGTGGCACAGTTTTTCAACGTTGATGTCATCAATCCTTTGTCATATACTTATCATAGTTGACAAAACAATGAATATGTAATACATGACGCAACAATGAAAACCGGCAAAAGACACAACTTTGACAAGCTCACCCATGACACTATAATGACAAAAAATCGATGAAAATATGTTGACAGAGTCATACATGATAAAGTAGTGACAAGAGGTAATATGACACGGCGTCAACATAATAATGTGTGACATCCCGTTGACATCAAATCAGTAAATTTCCCATTGATCTTATAAGTGCTTTGCAGATCGGAAAATAAACGAAAATACATATGTATGTAACCGAAAAAATGTATCTTGTAACGCCCAATTATTATATTTAAATGATGATTCTTTAATTTTCTTTATATGAATTTATTATAGTATTTTATTTCATTTTTATATCTTTCTGACATGACTCAACGTTGACTTTACTACTAAGAGCAGTTACAAATTGTTGCCTCAAATTATGACTCATTTCTACAATGTCAACACTATTTCATCGTTGACAAGTCTTTGATGTGTCAACAATACTTACACACTTAAAATATTTCAACTATACATGCCCATTTGGTATATACTGTTGACACATAGAGTAAACGGTCAACAATGAAGCATTGTTGACTTCGTAGTCGTTGACCACATTTCCTGTTGGGTAAATTCAATTTAGACGAACAAAACTGAGCTTCTGATACAAGATATAAAAAATAATTTGTAAAAAGTATGCAAACAAAGATTGAGTTCCCTTAAAAATAAAAATAATAAATAATAAAAATAATACATATAAATATGTATAAAAAATATAATATATATAATATAAAGAAATATTGTGAAAATAGTGAATTTTATAAACCTCTAGAATATGTATTATCTGCGTCCTAGCGTTAGATTTAATGCTGATTATCTTAGTCACCGTTCAAATTACAAATAAGTATAAAGGTATATTTAGATCATCTCGAGAAAAGTTGATTCAATCATCTTCCTTCAACATCCACAAACTCTTTATGCATGGGCTATCCAAATGTCACAACTATAAATCATTCCACAATATCTTTCCAATGTGTTAAATTTGTTTTCTATATTGAATTTACTACTGTACTTGTTTCCGATCAAAATATGAAAAGATGGTAAAAATTGAGGATAGCTGAAACCTGATATACATAAAACTATTGCTAACTAACTGCCGATCTTGGAACAATCAATTCAGTGAACTGCTTGAATTACATTCATTGGCTTCGAAATATAACCATACCGAATATACGACTCTCCACAATTGACATCCGAGTGATCGAATAACTCTTAAATCTGGAGTAAAATAAAGATATCCGCTGTTTCTTTTCAGGTACTCATCGTTACATTATACAAAGTAATGAGAATCGCTAATAAAACACCAAAAGGGTATTTATAATCCCACAGCCATACGAAAACGATCAAAAAGGACTTGTTTTGGACCCGACTATTTCCGTTTCGGATGACGCTTTTATGCGTTTTATAGATATATATATATATTATATTATTATTATAGTTATATTTTATATTAGAATAGATAGGTAAGATAGATAACGCATATAACTTAAAAATAAAAATGCAAAACAAAAAGCCCTCAAGGTCCCCATTAGAAAACAAGTAAAAAAACTGGAATTGGTCTAAGGCCAATTCTTATGATACCTTAGGTGAATGCCGGTATGTCATTTCGTATGGTCATCCATCTATGCAAGTTTGATTTTTGAAGTAGTTTTTCTCATATATGTATTTCTAGAACGGTTCGTTTGACAACAAAAATAATTATAACAAATTTCATATTCTGACGAGCTTGTCAGTATAATAAAAACGTCTAGGACTGATCGTTTTCACAGTATTCCTACATAAAAAACCAAAATTTGCATATGACTTTTTTTATATTTATTGTTTTTTATAAGATCACATCCAGTGCGGCCCATTGTGCTATCCTGCTGGAAGCCCTATCACCAAAACATTTCTTCCTCTTAATGAAGCGAATCAGGTCTTGGTGAGGAAGGTTTTTCAGCTCATCTACAGATAGAATGGCCGACTCTAAGGTGTCCAGACTGCTCCGGGCGAAGGCCGAATAAACACACATAAAGTGTTCGGTTGGCTCAGTCTCTCCTTCCAGGCAGGTCAGATACTCAGGGCTGTCAACAACTCCCATCCTTGTTAGATGTACGTGAATCGAACTGTGGTCGGTGATTATGCCAACCACAATTCTACATTGTTTCCTTACGAGCTCCATGAGAAAATAAAAGATATTTATATTGGTCCCACCAAGAAACACTTAGTTCTGTGCACCTTCAAGTACTTAGGTTCTCCCATCTCTGCTGATGCTTCCTATGAACATTGGCTTTGATGAGAGCCCCGATAATCGATGTGGTAACCCCTAAGGTGGGCTCCGGTCCGATTAACGGAAAGTCAAAGCCAGCCCTTGTTAAAAGGACAGCCCCGTCATTCCCCATAATCCCCATGTGACCAGGAATCCACTGCAAGTGAATACTCCATCCAAATGTCAGTTTAGAGAAGTAGACGCCCGTCCCGGCTCCAGCGTTGCCAATTGAGTCGAAAATCGGTTAATTAGGGGGGAAAATTTTACCTTAGCCGACTGCCGATTTTGATACTGATACTGTCATGGAAACTGACTTCCCATAAGAAAAATTTTCACAACAGAGCACTAGTGTATCTGAAAGAAAGCAGAGGAAAAATATATGCGAAATGTAGTAACAGTGACCCGAGTGCATGAAAATGGGTTTTCAGGCGACAAAAACGCCTCGAGAAAGTTTTCTGAATCAGGAAAAAAGTACTCTCAGCGAGACCTTTCTTGCTGGTTTTGCATTTACATTCATTCAAAGAGTTTGCATTATTTTGTATACAATAGAATTTAGAAATTGCCGATTTTTAGCCGTTTTTTAAAATCTGTTCCGCCGATTTTAGCCGAATTTCTAGATGCATTTAGCCGATTTTAGAAAGAAATTATTGGCAGCACTTCCCGGCTCACTAGTGAGAAAATCGTCAGTAAACATTTTTAAAGTTTACCGGGGAAAGCTCGATAAGACCCTACCCTCAATCCGCGATTCCCTTACAGGAAAACTCACAGAGAAGCGACGCCCATCGTAACACGTGGCATACTGGCCAGAGGCTCTTCCAAGTCCAGCCCATATGGCAAAGAGCAATGAGAAGAGCCAGTCCAGCCATCCTCCCAACATCCCATGAGCGGAATCTGCACACGGCTCGTTTGACATCTACCTCAGTGATAAGATTCAGGGATGGCAGATTAAGTAAGGCATCAAGAGCAGCAGTAGGCATAGATCGCATGGAGCCCGTAACTCCCAACCAGACAAGCCTTTGCAGGCCCGCCAGCTGCCGGATTGAAGTTCCGCCAGTTACCGGATCGTAGCCCCCACCAGCATTCCCAGCCACCATACATAGGAGGCATATGTGAGCATGAGTCTAGCAATAGAAGTGTACATCAAGTGCACAAACCTCGGTTCAATGCCCAATGTACAGCCAAAGGTTCTCCTGCATTGAGCGAAGACCCCCACAGCCGCATTAACTTTTTCCTCTACGCGCAATCCCCACATCAGCTTCGAGACAAGGTAGACTGTAAGGTGCTTAACATGGGAAGAGAGAGCTGCAGAGTGAGTGAAAAGAGCTTTGGAAGCTTTGGCCGACCCATCGCACAACAGTGCGATCAGAAACATTTGATCGAACTGCCTCACATAGAAACTAGGACTGGCCCTGTCCAAAACCCCTCGATGTCCATAAGGTCTCCCAAGGTAAGCAGTCCACGATCCAGACCCCGCTCAATGACACTAATAATGGAATGGAAAGCTAGCTCCATTGATTTCCCCCTCCGGCAAGCGTGCTGTGAGGTGTTTAAGGCAAGATACCACCTTGAAAATTTGTAAAAAACCAAAGTTTATATTTGGCTTAAGATATTCTTTGAAATGCGCTCTCAATGCGTTTCTTTGGGCGATCATATATATACCTTTTTCAAATCTGCGTGTCAAATTACTCATCCAATCTTCATCGGATTGACTTGAAAATTTACATAATCCTTCTCCACGATGGAGTTTTTCGGTAAAGTTGTTATTTTATTTTTGGTGTACTTAAACAACTTAATTTTATTCTAGAGGCACCTGCAGGGACCGAGAGCTTTGCTCAAAAGACTCATACTTTGGCGCCACTTACAAGAGGCTATTTTTTAGTTTTTCAACAATAAAATTTGAATTTGCCAAGATGAATGATATAGTAATAAATTCATTAAACCGATTTTGTTTCAGCCCATTTTTTTTTTGTGGAAAAAACATTCATGAAAAACTCTTAAAAAATAGCAGCCAAAGGTGGTATCCTGCCTTAAGGTAGAAGCCTTTAGGGCTATTCTCTTGATATATTCATTCACAAGCCTCTCCAGGCATTTCAAAAGGAATGGGGCGAGGTTTATGGTTCTTCGGGCCCATGTATGAAGCCTTACCAGGCTTCAGAACGAAGGCAACCCTCACCTTTCTCCATACCTCAGGGACATATCCAAAAGTGATACATGCCCTGAAGATGGAGTCGATGTAAGAAGTCACCACAACGCTGTCTGCCTTAAAAAGGACAGATAGAATACCGTTTGGACCCGGGGCTTTAAAAGCCTAGAAGGTTGAATTTGACCATTTCACCTTCTCGACATCAACTACCTTTGCAGCAGTAGTCCAGTCGCCACCAGTGCAGAGAGGTATGGCATGTTCGCCATACAACTGCAGATATTTTGCAAGCCTGCAGTCTGGAAAATACGTCGAAAGAAGGAGCCTACAGGCTTCTTCCTTCGATGCCGTAAAGGAGCCATCTAGCCTTCTCAGAACACTCAGTCTGACCGACGGGTTACTCCTAAGAGCCCTAAGCATCCTACTCGGTTCACGATAGCCGTCAAACTCCTAGCAGAAATCCACAAAGACCTTGATTTTCTAACAAGCCTCTCGTAGTTACTCTGAGTCTGGCGTTTTAAATGCCAGTCCTCCTCCGAGCCAGTCCTCCTGGTCTTATTACAAAGCATTCTGGAGGCCTTATGGAGCTAGTTCTCTATGGTATATCCCCAAATTTGTCCGCTTCGGATTCAGAACCAAGTCCACTGAAGTTATGAGCTTCAGTAGTTGTTCACCCCTATAGTTAGCGTCTGACCTGTCCCAGACAATATGGTGAGCGTTGACATCACAACCAACCAAGACACCCAGCCGATTAGACCTCAAATACTCAACCCTTCGCCTTACTCCCTCAGTGCGAGGAGGTGCAGCGCGTCATAAGAGAAATATGCTGACACAATAAGATGCGCCCACATTGGGAGCATCTCCAGTGCTTCAAAAGCCTTCTTGTGTAAAGCGCTTGGTTCTATTGATCATTACACCCACATCACCACCGACGGTGAAAGCTGAGGAGAAGGGGAAAATCAGGAAAGATGTTCTCCCCCACCTTCTCATTCGTCCTATTCTTTTATCCGCACCGGATTTATTCCTCTGTGCAGTGCTCAGTTTACCGATGCTAGTAAACTTACTACCAATATCTGCCTAGCCGGATCACTGACCACCTGCGAAGAGAGAGAAGGAGAAGACCTTGGAACAGCATTAGCCATCTCCTTATCTCTTTCCCATCTCTTGCTCTCTGCTCCACAAATTCTCCTGCGTCGAGAAGTTCTGATTCGATTACTACCATCAGCGTCTTTCAACTCTGAGGTCACAACCTAAGCTAGCCCGCCCAAGCTGAGTTGCCCTGACCAATAAGTGATCGCCATAGGAGTCCCATCGCCCTCATTAGCCGAGCTCCCATGTAGGAAAAGATGTTCCATAGATGTCGAGATCTCAGGAATAAAATCCTCGGATTCCTCAGACATACGTGGATTTGTAGCGCACTTACTAGAAGTAGATTTGTGTTTGACAAAAAGATTTATATTTAATCGCACGAGTTGCGGAGAAAGACTGTCGCACACGGCAGGGATCCGTATTACCGCAGGAAGGCTAATTTAAACTGGAGGTCACCAGGTTCAGATACTAGCGACTGAGCAACCCCTCACCCACGCAGCCCTTGGCGTATGCTGTTCCACCTTTTCTTGGGATGGAAGCAGCTTTTAGTGTCAAGCCCACCGAATAGCGGTTACCACCTCGCACTACGTGGAAGTAGCTGAATCTAAGAATAACACTTTCACTTCACCCACCTCTGGGCTGACAGAATAACAGGATCCGTTACTCACATAGAAGATAGCTCTGTTATCCAAAATCCGGGCCACTGCATGACTTTGTTTACTATTACTATGAAAGCACCATGTACCAAATTTCACCTCTCTACGTAAAAATAGAAATTTTTGTATGGCAACCCTTTGAAGGAGTTACTCGATTTTTCCAAGCTTCGAAGTTAAATAGATTTTTTTTTTTAAATCCGTGTGCAAAATTTCTGCTGCTGGGCAAAACAAAGGAATTTTCAATGTTATGCGTGGGTGGCTGTCCAATCCATTTTGCTCTACTAGTATTATTTCTATGCGTTACAAACGGAAAGAAAAACCTACTTAATATATCCTATAGATTTCAATCACTACAAATATTTGTACTATACCTCCGCTCAAAAATTACGAGTTCTTTGCAGTTACTTTGAATTAACTTACTGTGAAATGGGTGAGCGGTAAGAAAATTTGACTACCAAAAAAGATACAAAAGTTGACGGTAGGTATAAAAAAGTTGACTATCCGTGATATATAAATATAAATATAAAACTTTCCAAAGATTACATACAAGATTTGTGATACAAGTCAAATAAAAAAATCGTAGCTCTAGTCAATTACACACGTGTCGTGCCCCCTGAGCAATCAATCAACTCACGAATCAATAAAACACACGAATTGCATTTAAGATTATACTTTATTAATCCGAATTGACCTATTTACTAAGCTACTTGGCGCTTAGGTAACCTGAACCGACTGCACACCTTACGGCACTCGCCAGACCAGTCATTGGTCTTTTATGCACCAATATTCGGAAGTAACTTTACTTATCAACGTGGATGTAAACAAACGACAACAACCTTGCCTTTTGTTCTACCGGTTGCAGCACCTGAGTCGCTCAGTAGTAAATAATCGCTTTACATAATAATTACCATGCGAGGTTAATTATTGTCGTAATCGCCGATTGCTCCACTCAACGCTCATCGCCACCAGCTGTTGGGCTAATTACCAAAATAACCAACGGCTCCAGAACAATTCCATGCGAGGTAATTGTTTAGCAATCGCTATTTATTCTGCCAGAATGTGCCCTTGGCTGTTGATAGAATCTTCCGTATATTGGGCCATAACACACCAAGAACTAATAGTGGTCCAGATAAAGCAAAGAAATTGGATATGAAAGACACATACTTGTATGAAAGACCTGCGCAAACAAGTACTTGCCAAGAATTAGAATGGAATTCACAGACGTAAAGAAGTATAGAAAGACCAAGAACTGCATAAAGAAATTAGGGGAAGTTGAATAACATGGACAGACCAGAAGTTAAAGGATTCTTCAGCACAAAGTCAAGTGGAGAGACTATTTATGTGATAGACTGGCATCACTGACTTATAACAATGGACTGAGCGATTTGCTATTTCATGTGGCACAAAAAATATTGTGTTTCTGTATATCAGAGTTTCAGCACCCTTTAAAACGTTACTACATAAAAACATGTAAAACTCATCCAATCAAATGAAATTTCACACCCGACAATCCAATTAAATTAAACAAGTATTTTTCTTTTGTTCAAGTGATATTTTAATCTCTTATAAGCACTCTTATAAGAAATTAAACTCATGCCGACTTTAATTTTCAAAAGGTTATTTTTACCTGAATCCTGCGTATGGGCAAAAAAGATGGAGCATGGAAAACACTATAGGTCTGTCTGTTTACTTTTGAGTAAAAATCTTTGCGTAAAAATCAAGTGAAAACTTTTATGCGGTAGGGGGGATAAATCAAGAAAAGTTACCAGACACTTTTCGAGTAAATTTTGTTTAGCTTGTCATGTGTCAAAAATTCGGTTGCTACCTTTCCGTCTGAAACAGAAAACAATTAATTAATTTGAAATACGTTTTAAAAAACCCACCCTCTTTAATATTTTTTTTTTAATTTCGACTCTTTAGATTATCATTTTACATTCTTTCGATAACCCAACAAACGGCTTAACCTCAAATTTAATACTTTTGACAGTCAGCTGATTGCATATCAAAGTTACACATCCTCTTTATCATGAGTAAAAATGTGCAACTTTGTGCAAGAGGGGAAACGTAAAAATTTACTCGATTTTTACTAGTTAAAAGTAAACAGACGGTTTGTGAGTAAAAATGCGTAAAAGTTTTTACACCGAGTAAAAACTTTCGAGTAAACAGACAGACCTTATCTTTACCTTATTCTTCCTGTGGTGATTGTATCTGCAGCCAACATAAAAACATCAAATGACATAAGAAAACGGTCAGTTAGCGATAGCTCCAACTCTGCCTTAGCGGGAAAGAGAAAACTATAAAACATATGCCATGCTTTCCTATAGGAAAATGACAATACGTTCAGTCCATTGTTATAACTCAGTGGCTGGCCTCAAGAGGAATAAAGATAGAAGATGAAACGGCGGCAGCCAGTTCCATTCTTAAAGTCTAACTAGAATTGAAACTTAGGTAACACCTTGTTTCGTAAAACATTCCAAACGAAAATTGCAGTACTGAAAAGTTAGCAGTCGAAGGGACTTTTTTCGTTAGACCTTAAAGGCTAACCACAATGTGCATATGCTATAGCATGTGCAAAGACGCGAGCAAGTGATTTTTATAATGGCAACCCACAATGGAAATAAAAAACCGTACGTCAAGTTTTAATTCCTTTCGTCAACTTCTGTACGCTCATGATCGCAGGCTGACCCAAAATGTTTTAGAGAATTTGCTTTCTAGGGATTTCTTTTTCTTTTTTATTTAGGACGGATTCCTGTATCCGGACGGTAAAACTGTATCGGAATACTAAATATTGGTGTCCGAATATTAGTTTAAAGATAACTTATTTTAAATCAAAAAATTAAAACAAAATATTATTAAATAACATAAAAATTTTTACTTGCAAAACAATTTAAATAATAATAAAAAGCTAAAATATATTGCGTATTTTTATTAGTAATAAAATAATTTAGCAAAAAAGTAAAAAAAAAAACCTTGCTGGAGACTAGTACAGTTACCCTATTCGAATACACTATTCCTTATGCGACTTTCCTAATTCATAATATCTAATTTATTAAAACCATTTCGTAATAATATCTCAGTTAATTAGAAAAGGATATAATTATTTTCTAGGGGACAGTTTCTCTATGAAATATTTGCCATAATACTTATCCTCTGGAAATGATTCCTTCCACATACATAAACATAATCTTCTGAATCTCATCCCATATGAGGGAAAATATAAATACTTTGCTCAAAACGTCCTTTACTCACTGACCGTAAAAATAGGTGGATAATTGCAAGGAAGAAAAAGAATTCAAGTATAGAAAAACCAATCCAAATCCAATGAATCCTGTTATGACAGTCGCTTGATTAAGTACAATCAGTCTATTGAGAGCACAGGCCCCAAAGCTTCTTTAACACCACCAAAGAAAAAAGGAACTATGGAGAAGTCCCTTCACGTTCATTTGTATTAAAGAAAAGCTTTATCCATATAGAAAGAATTAACACCGCCTGCGAAATTAGATTTTTTCTTTATATTTTCTTGTTCCCCAGGTATTACATGGTTCACAATTGGATAACTTTTATCCTGCTGGCTATATTTCCGGCTGTATTCCTGCTTATTGCAAACGCTATAATGATATCGATCATCAGAAAATGGTCAAATTGTAAGAAAATTCGTGCATGCGGCGCTCCAGAGGGTCGTGACCAAAAACGCTACTATGTGAGTATACATACATATATTTTGTACATATTTGTATATGTTAATGCTTGTCTTAATGTGATGAAATGACTCCTTTCAAAATGTGATAATCCAAAAATTATTAATTTATTCTTTTACAGTACCAGACAAAGCTGACTATTACTATTGTCGTTGTGATTTTTCTATTTCTAATTGGGGAACTTCCGGCCCATCTAACTTCAAGGAAAAGTGTTATAAATTTACTATATGGAGGAGATAGTACGAAATTTGACTATAATTTTATGGAAATAATTATGGCATCTTTTACTGTGCTGAACGTAATTCAATTGAGCCTCAATATTGTTATCTATGCAGTTATCAATCCAGCGTTCATGATTGAATTTTTTGAATGCTTTCGGAAGATATCAGACTGTTGCCATAGAATAACTGGTGTTAATCTGATACAGAGAGCTTTTAATTACATTAAGAAAACAATTTTAACAATTTTATATAGGATAATTTTGCGTCGAAAAGAAATTCAAGATGAATGTAAGAGCGAAACATCTGATAACTCCACCAATTGCAGCCCTCATGATAAGTCACAACAAAATAAAAGTCAAGATAGGTGTAGCACATTTACAGAACTACCAATATCTGGTATATACATATAAAGATGGAACAGGAGGTGATAAACCAAATCATCATTCAATCTGAATTCTTGAAAAAATTCAATCTTTAAAATTATTGATATAAGCTTTTCGTAATTCCTTAAAAGCTTGTAAGTGTTGTAAATTTTAAAGTTCAAACACTTTTTCTAAAATTGTTACTTTTCTGAGAATTAATTCTCATTTTCGCTGAGACATTTCATCTTGGAATTTTGAAAAAGTCCTAAAACGAAATTATTTTATTATTTTTTCCGCCTTGATGTCATCTCAAAATTCAAAGTTTCCAATCTTGCATTGAAAAGAGAGAGAGTAACTTCTTGAACGATACACCCTTCATTTCGAAGTTATGGCGCAATAAAATCATAATTTCGGAATTGTAACTCAGTTTTGCAGGTGTTAATAATAAGAATGGATTATAAAAAAATAGTCGTATAATTAAAGAAATGAATAAGAGTCTGAAATTTAGCTAAGAATAATTCGAGATTAAATGAGAGTCCTTGGTTTGCAGTTTCCAATACATAAAAAATGAGCAAAAATTTTCTCAACATATATTAATTTCTTTATCTTCTAATTAAAATCTATAACCCGCATTGTCCGGGTAGACTAATTTAAACAAAACACATTATTAGATTAACGTATTTTTTGAACTACTATATTATACTAAATTTATTACTAATACTAATATATTATTGTTGTATTTTGTTTTCCACTTAATTAGTTAATATTATTATATGATATAATCGACTACGAGTAAAGAAACTAAAGAAAATAAATATAGATTTGAATTATTAGAATTTGTTTAAATTACTTGCAGATATGTATAATTGGTCCAAGATCAACTTCGGCACTACCCGTGAATATATTTAACTTTTTTCCTTTTTTTTTTGAAAATGTGTTCATTAGATCGTTGAGAAGTTGTTCGCATTTCTTTCCAGATTTTCCAATTTCAAAGGATTTTTCATTCCGTCGAACTCTTCAGTATATAGTAAACGTTTAGGAATGTCCCTTTTCTCAGTATAACCTGACAATAGCAGACCTACGACAGAGTTGCCCGCTTTAATTCAATTTTGTAATTACACCTGGACACCCAACAATTGCTGTTTCTGTATCAGCGTATTCTTATCAAGTATTCAAATATGCTTCAAGAACTTCCCGATTTTACCTAATAGTACGAAAATTTTTACTAAAAAATAGTCACGGACAAAATGTTAACTCTCTAATTCAACACGTTCTCAAGTAGATTCCAAATACACAGGATGATAGATTGAACAAAGGTATTGGAGTGCGAAAGTCAATCTTAATAGTTTTCCATAAACAGGGTGAATCATAGAGATTTTTCACCTGACCGAATGTGTCTATATGTGTTGCCGGCGATCTACAACGTATCGGCTTGCAACAAGTTTCCTATAATAGGTAACAAAATGCGCTTTCCTCATGTCCATATTTCAAATTTTGCGCCATTTATTTATGGCGCCTACATAAATTGTATGCCGTTATAATACAAAATTTCAAAATTGATTCTGAGGTAACTTCTGAATTTTTGTACGCAATTGTTATGCAAATAAAAAATGTAGATAACTGCACAACAACAACTTAATTGCACTACTTCTTTTTAACATATCATGAATTTTAAAAAATGATCAATGTATCCTCCATTATTAGTACTTAATATACGCCATTGCCATCTCCTTAATTCTTTGTTGATATTCGTCGACCTTACCTATTTTACCGCACCAGAAACCATAATAATTTTTGTGCAATTGGAATAGATTGAGAAGCATGGTGTACACACCCTATATAATAATAAGTTATATAATAAATATGATATAAATGGGAGAATCGCAATAAAAATAAACATAGTGCACTGACAATCGAGATTCGAACGTCGATTCTTTGCTTTGTACTTATTCGACCTACCAACTCCGCTTAGCTTTTACTTTACATCAATGTAAAAATCTCGGCCATCCTGGAAAATAATAGCTGCCTTTGGATAGCTGATATTCGTCTTTTACTTGCCACTCTAGTTATAAATGCAGTTTGATTTCCACAATGTGATGATTAGTTGAGAGATATCTGAAGATAGATGTCATTACCGGTCGCCGCGCCGTACGGAGAAAAAAGCAAGTACATTCATAACGAATTCAACTAAACGTGGAACCGAAATTATCAACTAGAACTTAAAATGAGTGGTCAGCTTAAACCACTACTATTTCACAAAATCCAAAGGAAATCATCTACCAAGTAACTATGAGTGATGTTTTGACAAAGCCATATCGTCGGCCGAGTATTGGTTTGTCGTATACGCCAAATTGGAAGTTTTTGACCTAAAAGTTGATTTAAAGATTTTCGATTACATTTTTACCGAATCTGTGATCGATTTTTTCTTAACTCTCAAGGTTTCTGAGATAATGAGCAGCACTTTTGTCGCATATCCTTAAAAGTCACCACTTGTAAATAATGGTATGTCGTAAATGCCAATTTTTAGAACGTACGGAAATATTTTCTTGCAAAGTGCAATTATTTTTGGCTAAGTATTGATTTGTCGTACGGATTCTATGCGACAAACGTACGTTATAGAAAATAAAAATTATTCAATTTTGTTATATCGTACGTGTATAGAAAAGAAAGAAACGACAATCAACATACGACAATAAAATAAAAAGAAAATTAGACTTGGTTTGTCGTACGTGCTTATATTTTTCCTTAGTAAATCAAAAAGTATAAAAACATTAGCGACTGCTGTTTTCCTTTTGGAGTGACTCCTGCATCTCGCAAAATAAAAAATAACAACTGCCCTGCTGTATTTTATTCACAATCAGATTAATCTGAAAACTATTGAGTCAAAATCCTCGACGAAATGCTTGATTTAAGAAGTTGACTACGTCCATAGTGTTATAGATAGAAACTTTAAAAATCTATAAATCTATAGCCCGTTATCCCTAATAATTTTTTAAAAATATGTCCTATAAAAACACTTAAATTGATTCAAAGGCAAACATCAGACTTTAAAAGGTACTGTGACAAATCTTGCAACTTGCATTTTGCACAAATACCTTTAACAAAAAAAAAGAAAAAAATTTTAAGATAGGAAAGATCTGATTTAATCTCACTTCAATTTAAAACAATAATGGAAGAGACCTTGGATATAAAGCACATCTTTACTAAAAAAAACTAACAAAGAAAACTTGGGGATCAGCGAAAAAAATGATTAATTAAAAATTAAATATATAATTTAAAAATAAAAGTAAGTCTATTTCAAAATAAAAAAATACCGATATTAACAGCTTATTAGCTTTATACCTTCAGTAAACAAAGAGAATTATAGAGCTCTTTTGAAAATAAATTAAATACATCGCCATCTTTAACGAATTTCAAAAAATTATAATTATAATTTTTACGAAATTATAATGTATACGAACTAGAGTTAAGTTTATTATTTTTCTTGATCCACGCTCCGTAAGGTATTCGTTTTCGTTATCTTTTCATCATAAATCAATTTGTTTATTTGATCCTTATTATTAGTATCTGGTAATAATTATTAAAAAGTACGAACAGTATTACAAAACACTTAAACAAAAATTATATAATAAGCTCTGATATGTTTTGACGAATTTTTATACCCTGGCTAGATGATGAAATCATAGGGTACAATAAGTCTGTCATTCCGTTTGTAGTGCACAGAAATAATAGCAGAGCAAAAAAATTGGACACCCATACATAAAATTAAAATTTATTTTGATTTTTGCATGTCCGTCTGTCTGTCTCTCTGTCCGTCTGTCCGTTCGCACGATAACTGGTGAACGCATCTACTAAGGGTGTAGAAATTTTGTATACGGACATTTTTTAAAAACAAATAAATTAAAGTTCGAAAATGGAATTGGGCAATCCTTTCATCGTATTGCCATACAAAACTTTGGGGTTTCTTATATATTTGGATACTGCCTGAGAATCCATCGACGTAGAGAGATTAAGTTTTTTGCGCAGGGTTTTCATAACAATAGTAAATTAAATTTTAAAAATTAACTAAATTGGGCAGCTCCTACTTGGTGTTGCCATACATAACATTTAATATTCACTTTATTTAACTTTTATGCTCATATATAGCATTATTGGTCTTACACCAATTGTATCTTTTTTTCGAGATAATTTTCTTTAAATTATTTAAATCTTTTGCGGTATGAATATACAATTTCACACTTTATTCCATATTGGAGTGACGCACGTACTCTTTATTTGTCGTATGTATATGGAGAAAAAATAACTTTGGATAAGTTGGCGTATACGACAAACTCATACTGAATTAAATTAATTATAACTCCTAAACTACTTTAGTAGGAAGCCTAATTCAAATCTGATAAATCGGAATAACAATAGTACAAAAATAACATAATCCTATCGAGCAGATATTTTTTAATTGATGGTAAAACATTAAAATGTGTTTTTTAGCATTATGACCAGATGGCGTATATGACAAACCAATATTCGTCCGACGATATGAAGACCTATATTATATCTGAACAGAGCATTATCAATGGGGCGGAGAGCGTTCAGTAGGTATTTAGTAAAATACCAAAATGTGTTCTTATCGATAACAGAATGAATATGGAACATGTCCTGCTGTGCTGATTATCATAAAGGGTTTTCCCTAAACTTGACTTAATAACGTAAATATTACATAAAAATAATATATGATCATTAAAAAAGGAAATTAATCAGAAAATTTAAAATATTCAAGACCTTTCGAAATATTAAACCATATAAAATCTGAATTTCTGAATAATCAAAACGGGTTTTGATGATGGTCTCTATAGTATCAGTAAAAACCTAATACTAAGGTCCGCGCTGAAATAACTTTTGATATAAAATTTAGAGCGCTAAGAACTATTTGGGGAAATTTATCTTGAATTTTAGCGAGACCAGTACTAAGGTTAACACGCTAAATTTGGCTTGTTATTCTTAATTAGAGGTGGCACCACCAGTAAGTCTCCAACCAATTTAACTTGAATTTATCGGCCCGGCTGGTTAAAAATATCAGAGTTCTAAGAAATCTCAACAAAAAAAAAATTTGTGAAAACATGAACATCAAAAAATGATTAATATAATTCTTTTTAGTACCTATCTCTCATCTCTGAGTCTACACTATCATATTTTAGGCGCTAAATAAACGGCTCGATATTTTAAACTATTTACATTTTTGTGTAGCGGGGACCTAGTACTAAACTTAAGAAGCTACATGGGTGAATTAGAAAATAATCATAATGCTAAGCACTTCATTTAATTTTGTGTTCGAAGCATTAAACCATAATACTTCTTTCAACTTCATATTTGAAATTTTGATAAGCAGGTAAGATGTGATATAAGCAAATTTATTAAAATAAAATCTTAGATATCCATTTACATACTAACAGCAAGACAATTAACCGAGAATGCAATGAATTTAAATATAGTTACGCTCGAGATAAAATTTCCAAGGCATTGTCCCCCACATTTATTTTAACAGCAATTACCTCAAATACCGTACAATCTCCGAAACTTGCCAAAACACTTTTTGCATGATAACAACAATCACACCGATTACGTGCCCACCCCTAATGTTTGTAAGTAGCAAGTATGCACTCATATAATGGTTTGTTTGCTGGGAGGCATCCCAATAGTCGCCCTGATAAGATAGCAAAATCACCAGAACACTCAAAACGATCCACTCTACATAATTACCCACACTCGACGAACCATCAATTACCGACAGCAAATGGAGCACAAACGAACCAAAAGACAGCGTAACTCAATTAGAGAAAGTTTGGCATGGGGGCAGTACTATCTGGTGTAGATGTTTCCACTATGGCAAATTCCATATCAAACAGCACAACACAACAACATATACTGAAATCAAAACTTAGTATAAATCATAAATTGATGACCCCACTCCTCTTTTCATAATACTTCCTGTATTTTCTGTTGTGTGCTGCCCATTGTATCTGAGAGCTCTGGCAATATTATACAGTTGGATAACAAACTTCGACAAGTAGGTGCCCAAAACAGGAGAGACACCAAAAGTTGAAAACTTGTGCAATCAGGCAAGACCGCTGGCAACTGATAAGCCTAATTTACCATAGAAGCCAAAATATCTATACCAACTAAAAACAAACTATGGTGTTAGTATCCAAAATATCCCTAAGTTTTCAAAACAATAAACGACAATATATTTCGAGTACAGTCATTGATAATGGGACGACTGCTGTACATACTATATATGTACTTGTCGCTCTTGCAGTGCATATAATCGAGTTACGAAAGCTTAACGTATGCGAGTGGTACTGGAAATCCAAGTCCCAAGTGCTGCTCATCAGAGACAAATAACTGAAATTCAAAACAGCAAAAACAGATACTTGAAAATCTCCTCCAACTCTCGAATGTCCCCGCATGAAAACATGTTTTGGGCTGTGTCCAAGTTCTTGAATAAAATGTCACAAGCTCCAACCCCCCAAAACCTCACCACTTAAAGCATACTCTATGAAAAAGCATAGTGTCTAGGCTGGTACCTAACGAAGCGTCATTGCCGTTTTATGCAAAATAATATGATTCTCGAGGGCTATTGCATTTGAATTTTCTATTCATGGCCGGAAATTTTTTAAATATTTCTCTCGCCCTCGGACGATTGGCTCCGTTGGGGGATTTTGTCCTCTACACCCTGCATTCACAGAAATTTTGTGTTTGAACAAATTAGGAGAAAATTAATTAATGTTAGAAATTTAATGATGTACTCATTGAGATTGGGGAAAATGGGTAACTGCTTTTTATAGGAATTTATCCATTTACATAGATTTTTTGTTTTTTTTGATAATGGTTCTTAGGAGTAAATTTTCATTCCTTGTAAAAGTTTATAGAAAAGCATTTCCTTCTTCTGCCGAAAAGCCTATCAATCATTTTTTTCTTATAATAAACTGTGGGAATAGAAGACTACTCTGATCTAAATTCTATGACTAACAACCAGACTCCGGATTATATGCAATTGCATATTATGCATTTATTAAGATAAACAAATAATTTTACCACAGAAATTATTGATATCATTAGTAACTTCAATATACGTGTGCATATTATTAGCAATTTTGCATATTATTACGTTTTTTTTTAATTTCGGATATTTTTTGCGTATTTTTTTGCCTAGATTTGGATATTTTTTACATATTGTTTTTGCCTTGATCTGAATATTTGTTTGTATATTAACATATCTATATATTTTTGTATAACACTCCATTTTGCAAGTAAAATATATAAATACATACATACAAATTTCCCTGATTTAGCTTTTATAAGCCTTAAGCTACAATTGTGACCAATAGAACTTCCCATAACCGACGACCACTTCAGTTCCTATGTAATAGACGCTCTATAAAACGTTCATAGAAAAATTGTTTCGTTAACTGCAAGCAGTGGCCGTTGGCCGCACTAATCGTCGCAACTGTGTTTAAGGCATTATTACAACGAACTATTATTATTATGATTTTTGCATGTCCGTCTGTCTATCTGGCTCCGTGTCTGTCTGTCTGTCCTCACGATCACGAGTTTCACGGTTTTGCTTAGAGAGCGGAAATTTTGCACACGTCCTTTTTAAAAAAAATTGTAGATTAAAGTTCGAAAATGGGACAAATCGGGTAACTCCTGTTTCCATACAAAAATTTCGTTTTCCACTATTTATTTGAATACTGCCTGAGAACTTATCGATATAGACAGTTGAAAGTTTGTACACGGCGTTCTCATAAAACTAATAAATACAAGTCCAAAAATTAACTAAATCAGGCAACCCCTTCTTAGTGTTGCCATACAAACCTTTGTTTTTACACTTTATTTTCTCGTATTTAAAGATGTCTTTTCAAAAAAAAAAAAGTTTCAATTGCAACAACATGTCCACACTAACATGCACAAAAGAATTCGTGGTGGAAATAGCAACGCCAGTGCAGAGAACGATGCAGAAACTCCGAACGAGTTTTATTACGACTAGTTTCAATGTTATATTGTGGCTATAAGCAGTGGCGGATCCAGCTACAGGGCGCGGGGGCCCGCGCCCCTCCCTGAAGACCACTAAAAAAGCATTGCAATAGATCTTCTGAAGTTTTCATAACAAAATCTATTCTACTGCCCTTTTTGTTAAAAATATTAAAAATTTTTAGAAACATTCAATTTGATGAGAACGCAGCCCTTATGGCTACCGGCTCAACCCTTATGGCTAGCGGCTCAACCCTCGCCCCACTTTAAGTCGTGGCTGTTAAATGCTATAGAGGAAACAGGAAGGCTGATACCTGTAAAATTCATGTACATATGTACATGAGCGTGGCCTTTCTTGGGGTGTTTGAAGCAGGACAGAGCTTATTCGGGAAAATCGATGGAAGATTTGTTAATTGAAAATAGCTGCCAATTGAGGAGTCTTCGATGTAAAACAATTACAACTCTTAATTGGAGAAACTCAGCGAAACTACACAAAGGCAAACAAATCGTTGGATATTGGTGTAATGAGTTATTACATTTAAAGCAAACGATTTACTTTGGAGTATTTTTTTTTTTTTTTTATTTCATAAAATGCAACAGTTTTACTCCACACATTAAATAAAAAGAAAATATAAATGCTGATTGGGAAATTTTCAATCAGCGATGTTGATGAAAGCACATTGCAACTTAGTGACATTTTAAGTCTTAGCATTCCTTACATTGCTTATTCTTACAGCAGGTCTCAAGAACAGCAAAGTTGCTTTTGATTTAACGATAAGTTCAACCAAGTAATAAAAACAAACGAGTGTGCTTTTCGCGCGTATCAATTGCATTCATGTCCAGAATTGAAAGAATTCGACAAGACTGCACAGAACTGGTCAAAACCATCAGGAACAACTTCACCAATTCCTCTATATCTTCACTACTTAACAATGGTGAAATGGTTGTTGACTCCCTGGATGAAGCTAATATTTTGGTTGGTAGATTCGTCTCAAATTTTTGATTTCTGTTCACTTCACAGACACCTATTTTGCATCTCCCGTGTGGATGTATACAAGAGCCAGTACATATCCTTAGGAGAGGTGTGTTGAAGATCCTTAAGGGGATAAACGTCTCTAATGCCATAGGTCTTGATGGTCTCTCACCCCTGTTAATCAAAAGCTGTGCCTCATCGTTGGCTAAGCTTCTGCGCAAACTATTCTACTTGTCTTATTCGACGAGAAAACTTCCAACTAGTTGGAAACTAGCTCACGTTCAAGCTATACCCAAGAAAGAAGAGGGTAGCGATCCCTGAAATTATCGACCAACTGCAAAGTTTTTTATCTGATTGCCTAATGCCGATAGATAGCGTTTCACCAGAACTTTACCCTATAAATGCAGATGCTCCCAGGGCTCTGTTATCTTTCCACCCCTCTTCTTGAGTTTTCTTTAATGCCCTGATTTTCCTCACTTTTGGGCCTATCACAGTATCCTTGATTTCGCTTACTGCTTTAACACTCTTAGGGACTTCAGAGGGAATGCCACATCTGTCAATCGAGCTTGCATGATTAGATCATTGATTAACGACCTTGATACTATCATCGCTTAAAGTAAAGCAAATCTAGTAGGCATTTAAGTCCCAAAGCTGTCCCATGTCTTTAAAACAAAATCATAACTTTAACACTCCCATTTATTTTGATTGAGCACTGATTTACGGTACACCGTCTTTATACATTCCTGTAAATTAAGCTGGGCAGATCACATCTTCTCTGTTGCTAAATAAGCATCGAAATGTATAAGAAATATTTCATCCCATCGAATCTAGCGCTCCTCTACCTTGAATGGAATACAATTCCCATATCTGGCCGGGGATGGTCGCACAATTTTAGCTTTTAGAGCCTTCAAGCTAATTGGTGACTTGGCAATAACTTGTCATATAGACTCACTGTTGGATGCCTTTCGCTCCTTTCCTTATGTCCTTCCTACCATGCTGTGCTTTGCATCATAGCGTATCTTCGAGCTTAGTTTATTTGTCAAACTTTCTTAACTTTTCCATGGAGTTATATAATTATAAGATCTGTATTCCATCTGTTCTGTGACTGCTATTTTAAATAGACGCAAAGTACGTAGCGCTTTAATTCCTGTATTTTGCAAAGTTACATCTTATGATAAATACTTGAATATGAATAAAATGAATTTCGCTATTTTTACTAACCGAAATGCATGATTCGGACGCCTTACACTTCCACCATCACAAACCAAAACAAAATAAATAATTTAACACGTCGTTTGACTTTCTAGAGTTGCAAAAGTTGAACGTTGAGCAGTGGTAGCCTATGCGTTCGACCCAGATCTTTTAAATGATAAATTTTGTGTATTTATATTTGCGAGTGGTGGCGAGTGTCTTGGAACTTTGACATGTTTCCATAGTTGCGCCCCCTCCTCACATGACTCCTGGATCCGCCCGTGGCTGCAAGTATTCCATGGCGTACAGTAAGCAATAAAGTCTTGAGAAATTTTTTGGTGAAATATACTCAACATAATATACCGGACGAATTAACTCTACAGAAAAACTATTTGGAAAAGTGCTATAAGACCAAAATAAAAGAAATTCAAGAAGACATCGGCGAAAACTATGTATGGGTCTATGTCTGTTGATGAAACCCCAAATACACAGATCGTTATATTGCAAATCTCACTATTGGAAGGCCTCCAATTAAAACGCATCTACTTGCAAGTCGCCAGCTAAATAAAACAAATCACGCTGCTATTTCTAGATTCGTTAAAGAGGTATTGCTAATATTGTGACCTAGTAGAATTCAAGAATTTTATTCTTGTAATGGATGGAACAACTATGATTAAAGCAGCCCAGAACTTTAAAGTATTCTTCCCAAATAAGCTTCATATCGCTATCCCGGCGATTACACGAGTCATTAGAGCTCACGGGCAGTACTGATTTTGTCTGTAAATTTTACTGAGTAAAAACGCATTGCGTTTGATAAATTGATTAGTCAGTCATTATAAAATGTCGTCAAGTGGTGCAGACATTGCTCATTTGTATGCATAGCTAATGATTTCTTCCTTATTCTGTCATTTTTCTCTAAAAAAATAAATAAAAATTACAATGTACTCTCAGTCATTCCCCACTCAAAGGAGAGAAGATTAGAAATATAAACACAAATTACCACTAGCATTTACCTTTTATTTTCAGTTTAAGCCATTTTAATTTTACGTTTGGCCAGAACTATAGTCAATATTGACTAGTCAGTTCAAAAAACTTGTAAAGACTTGTTATTAAGGGAAAACACGAGTCTGTGTTAGTGTCAAAGTCAGTTCTACTGACTCGTGTAATTCTCGTATTAATTTGGCTCATGGTGTTAACAGAGTAGCACAAAAAATTCGACTTGACTTTTCTCTAATTAATAAATTGATTTCATCAGTGTAAAAAGGATATTTCTGAAAGCTTCTCTTCGAATTCAGGAGTATCGAAATAAATTAGGGAACATTCCTTTATCTCCAGAGCCAATAATAACTCGGTGGGAGACATGGATAAGTGTGACCTTGTTCTATGCGGATAACCTTACTGATATTAAAAAGATATATTTCGTAATATTTTTAATATATTTTTTGTTTTATTATTATTTTATTAATAATGTATTCTAAGTACAGGTTATCGATTCATTTGATACTGTAGATGCTACGTCTATCAAATTAACTCAGGGGCTGCTGAATGAGAATTGGAATCAAATTATTTCTGATTAGAGTTTTATTAAAACCAGTTTCAGCAATATTCCAGATATAATAAAATCGTTGGAAACAAGTAGTAAGTATGACTTTACCTCAGTCGATGAATATTGTGACAATTTTTAGAAAGTTATAAAAAGATGTTCCAGGTCAATTGGGATTGGAACTGTGCATAAAATTGCATAGTGTCTTAAAAAACAAATCGGATCTTAACGCAATTTCGAAGATAAGTCCAATTTTATATGTAGACAAAGTTACTAGACTGAAGGGAAAAGTCAATCAATACTGGAGTAAGTTTAAGTTTGCTCCAAAGACAATAACGCTTTAATTCAAAATATATAGGAGTAACAATAATAATAATAAAAAATAAATAACTACAATTTCACAATCAATAAAGGTCTAACATCCAAACATCTTGTGTTGGAACAATTATAAGTTGTGTATTGTGCAATAAACTACTGTAATTAGGTGAATTTTTGAAAAGTGTGTTTGGTTGAATTAATTTTTTTTGTTTAAATTATTTTGTGAAAAAAAATTTTTGTTACAAAACGATAAATTTTTGATTATTTAACAGCGTTTCTTTCTTTTCCTCACTTCATATTGTTTTATGTTACAAACATTCGTTTAATTTACTTATTATTATTTATTTATGTTTGCATATTTTGAATATTTTATGCAAACTTTGTTTTTGCATAAATTTTGCAAGAAAATTGCAGATTGCATGTAATAAAGGATTTTATCTTTGATAAATAATATGACTCTGTGGTTTTTAGTCATTTATATTATAAATTATTGAGTTTGCATG
Organism: Dioctria rufipes; assembly: GCA_963924295.1. NCBI lineage: Eukaryota > Metazoa > Arthropoda > Insecta > Diptera > Asilidae > Dioctria > Dioctria rufipes. The sequence continues at coordinate 81,768,239 of OZ002740.1, read as the reverse complement.
TGATCTTTAAATTCAATAAAGATTAATGAAAGCGCTGGCCAAGATTTGCATTGCTAGGTTGGAGTCACTTCAAAAATGGTAGGTACTTTTAAGAACCCAAACTAAACTCAGAGTTCACATTAATGAATTCATATTTAGTTAATGAGCTTAAAAACAGTGTGCTAGAGATGATTGTCTGCTATCTCTTCAAAGAGAGAGAGCTACATTAAAAGCTTATGAAATGACAGCATTTCCAGAAAAGGTGCAAGACTCTTAAAGTGAGTCTAGATATTTATTTTCCTGTCTTACTGTTAATGAGGATGTATAAGTTGTTTTTTTTAAGGCAGGGGACAAGAGATCCCAAGCACGTAAGCCAGAACAGCCCATTGTGCTGTCCTGCTAGAAGCCCTACCACCAAAACTTTCCTGTCCTCTTACTGAAGCGTATCAAGTCTTGGTGAGGAAGGTTTGTCAATTCCCCTACAGATAAGAGGGCAGAACCTAGAGTATCCGTCTGCTCCGGACGAAGGCCGAACAAGCACACAAAAAGTATTCGGTTGTCTCTGGCTCTCCTTCTAGGCAGGACAGACACTCAAGGCTGTCAACAACTCCAAACCCTGTTAGATGAGAATGAATGAAGCGAACTGTGACCGGTGATGATGCCATCCACATTTCCGAGCCCCAAAATAAAATCGGAGATATTCCTATTGGACCTATCAAGAAACAGTTTTGTGCACTTGCAGGTACTCAGGTCTGCCGATCTCTGCTTATGCTTCCTTCTAACATCAGCTTTGATGAGAGATCCGATACTCGAGGTGGCAACGCCTATTGAGGAAAAGACAATCAGAGCTAGCCCTAGGTCAACCCTTTTATTCCCCATGATCCCATGTGACCAGAAATCCACTGAAAAGTCACCTTGTTGTGAATATCCAATTTATCCACAAACAACGTGCAGTCTCTCAGTAACTTAGATGTTATCCGAGGGGCATTCAGAGCCATCAAGGCTTCCTGACTATCCGAAAGGATAGCACTGTCCTTTTACTTGATCTCCATATCAAGGACTTCCTTCGCTGCCATTGCGATGGCGAAGACTTCAACCTGGAAAACAGTGGTGTACTTTCAAAGTGAGTACCCCATCCCAATGTCAGGTTCAGTCAAGTAAACGCAGGCCTAGCTAATAGAGGATTAAGAGAGCGGTCGGTAAGAATTTTTAGACCGAACCGGGGAATGTTCGATAAGGCACTTACCTCAGTCCACGATTCTCTTACAGGAAAACTCACAGAGAAGCAACACTCAAGACGAAGCTCTGGTACCATTGCATCACGTGTTATACTGGCCAGAGAGTCTTCGAGGTCCAGCCCATACACCAAAGAACAATCAGAAAAACCAGTCCCACCGTCCTCCCAATATCCCCATGAGCGCAATCTGCACACAGCCCTTTTGACATCTGCCTAAATGACAAGATTCGCGCGTGTATGTGTGTGTATGTGTATATGTGTGTGTATGTGGGTGTGGGTGTGTGTGAGTATAGGTCGCAGGGGTGGCAGATTAAGCAGGGGCTCAAGGGAAGCAGTAGCCGTAGATTGCTTGGAACCCGTAATTCCCAGGCAGGCAAGCTTTTGAATGCCCTCCAGCTTCCGGATCGCACTTCTAACAAGCGTCCCCGGCCAACATATACAGGAGGCATATGTGAGCATAGGGTCTAACGATCGGGGTGTACATCCTGTGCATAACAGTCGGTCTTATGCCACGTCACGAGTCAAAAAAGTTACATACAAATATTATAGTTACATACAAATATTATTTTGGTAATCGAAGCCTCGACGATTATTATTACTATCAAGTGACAGGACGGTAAAAATTTCAGTTATTTAATTCATTTAATATAATTTTCTTTCCAATAAAACTTGGTTTAAATTTCGCCTTGAACTCACATGTCAAATGTAAATTAAACACGCGCTTCGTTGCTTAGTGATAATAATGATATTCAAACTATAATACTGGTCCATGATAAGTTGCAATGAGTTGAACACAGAATATATTTTCTTTCCATTTTGACATGAAAAGTTATTGGACTTAAAATTCCTATCCGTCGGGAACCGTATTCGCGAAAATCAAAATAAGCAAAAATTTTTAAAAGTATACCATAGAACTACACGTTTTTGGTTTTTGGTTTTTGGCAATAACTTTAAAATTTAAAAAAAAAAAAAGTGTTTCCAATGACGAAAGACACGCGGTAGGTATACATCTTCGATTCTCGATCAATCGATTATTCTGAAATCTGGAGGATGTTCAGAATTCAGAATTAAGACTTTATTATTATTTCAGAGAAACTTTAAAAATTTTAAACTTTCTCAGCGAACCCCTCATAATATCTTAAACGGGTAAATGATAACAAAGAACAGAAAATGCAGACCAAATGGGAGGCAGCAGAAAAAAAAGTAACAAGTGATAAATGAATGGAAGCCTGTAGAAATGTTAACAAATTTGAACTCTTATTGAAATAACTTGATTGATCCTTCTTAAATTTTGCTAGGTGTATATCTGCACTCTGCTCGCACACTAGAGAATTTGAGCACAACACAACTATGTATTCTCCTGCTTCTTCATTTAGCTTATCAGTATTCGTGTGTAACAACAGGGACCGTAAATAACTGTTATTATTTTTTGTAAGCGAAAAAAACTCTTTCATAAATTTTTCAAGTTCGCTCTCTGTATTCGTACGGTGCGCACGCTTTCAATAAATCGTCCTCATTAAGAGAAATCGTGAATAACCAACTCAAACGGCAACTTAGTGATGACTCCCTTTCTGAAGGGGATCTCACAGCTATCGGCGAAAATCGTGGAAATAAAATTCGTAACGCGTTAAAAAAACGTGCAGTTTTTTACGAATCAATTAAGAGCATAAATTCCGCTACTAACATGAGACCAAGTTCCAACTCTAATCGTTTCGCCTTACTAAGCGACGACGATAATGATAAATCAGCTCAATCTAGTGCTCCACGTGCGGAGAAAGAGTCTCGCATACACTAGGAAAGACATAAAACCAACAAAAATTGTTTTAACTGGTCTACATGAAATGTCTATTGTAGAACTTTTTGATGAGCTGAAAAGAAATAATATTCAATGTATTGATATCAAGGTTATAAAGCTGAAGCAGAAAAGGTTTGAAACACAAACAAATTATCTCCTATTCTTCGATAAGGGTACCGTAAAAATTTCTGAGTTGAGGCAATGTAGAGCACTCTTCCAAACAATTGTTCACTGGAATTATTGGCGTAAACGTGAAGCTGGGATCACTCAGTGCTACCGTTGCCAGATGTTTGGTCATGGTGAACTAAACTGCAGGCTCCCTACTAGGTGTCAATTTTGCAGCGAAAATCATCTATCCACTGAATGTACTTCTTCTACAAATAATATTAAATGCACAAACTGTGGATCCAACCATAAGGCATCCGATCAAATTTGCCCCAAAAGGAAGGAATATATAGATTTAAAAAACAAGACAACAAGAAAGTCAATGAAAGCTTTACTCAAGCAATCATCACCCAGCGCAAACTCTACAAGGAACTTTAATATGCATTCAACTAGATTTCCGTCTCTACCAGGTTCACAAGTAATTTCACATGATGCTAGAAACAGAAAATCAAACCAATCAGTGTCAAATAACTTAAGTTACTCAACTGTACTTACCCATGGATTACGACATCAGAACACTACAGAAGAGCTTTTTACCCATGAAGAACTCATGCAAATTACAAAAGAACTTATGTATAATCTAAGATCGGCGCATTCTAAAGAAGATCAAATATGGGCAATAGCGAATATAGTCACCAAGTTTATATGCAATGCAAGAAATTAAATGTATATCATGGAACTCACAAAGTGTAGTAGGTAAACACTTAGATCTCTTTAATTACATTGAAATTAATGATATTGATGTAGTCTTACTTTGCGAAACATGGCTTAAGCCTAATATTAGTATTAGAAATCAAAACTATAATGTATACAGGCTAGATAGATTACACTGCAGAGGAGGTGGTGTTGCCATCATAATTAAAAAATCTATACAACATAGCCTTTGTCCATTTATCGATTTACAGGTCATTGAAGCTTTGTCGTTGAAGGTCAACTTAAATAACAACAAAAGTATTACTCTCATTGCTGGTGGTGTATGCGACTCGGTTAAAACTGTTAGATTCAAAAGTGACTTGGGTAAGTTGTTGAGAACAAATAGCGATTTTTTAATAGGTGGTGACCTTAACTCACGGCACGGCTACTGGGGCTGCACTATGAAGAACAAATGGGGAGAATTATTATATTCCTACATGTTAACTGGTAATTTCTCTTTGCTATTCCCTCCTGATCCAACATATCTACCTAATGCCAGAAGAGTAGGCCCTCAGTGCTTGATATTATTCTGACAAACTGTGCTACGCTCTGCAGCCAACCGTTGTGCTCCGATGCACTCTCTTCTGATCATCGTCCGGTTGTCTTCCGCCTAAACTGTCGACCAAACACCAACCTCAACTTGGTTGCTGACAGCAAAAATACAAATTGGGACACCTATCGGACTATTATTGCTTCTGAGCTAAGGGAGCACAATAATGTCTCGGAACTTCAATCACCGACCCAAATTAATAATTCTGTTGGGTCCCTTTGTAATATTATGAAGAACGCGTTTGATTTAGCTACACCTAAAATACGTATTACTCCAAACAGTCCTAAACAAATCTCAGGTGAACTAAAATCATTAATCAGAGAAAGAAAAATTGTCCGCAGGCAATGGCAAAGAAGTCGTTTCCCCCTTCACAAAGCCAGACTCAGTTTCCTAAATAATATTATTAAGGAAAAACTTGCTGACCACAGAAATAAACAACTTAGCAATACACTCAGGTCACTAGATAAAGGTTCAAAGAAATTTTGGAAGTTAACTAAAGTCCTCAAAAACAAACACTTTAGTGTACCTTGCCTGAAAGTTAATAACTCGCTTGCTATTACCAGAAACGAGAAAGCATACGAACTTGGTAATCATTTCTGCAATGCCCATAAAGCAACAACGCATTTTTCAAATACTGAAACTGAGTCTTTAGTGACAAATGCACTCAATAATCTAACTGCCACTCCAATTGAGAGTGATTTTAGAGCTATAAAACTAATCGAGGTAAAAGCTACTATCCATTTCCTCAAAACGAAAAAATCTCCCGGTGACGATGGCATCAGCAACAATCAAATTAAAAACCTTCCTGAAATAGCCATCAAAATTCTTACCAAGATATACAATGCCTGTCTTAAACTATCTTATTTCCCTATAGCTTGGAAAAATGCCAAAATTATCCCAATACCGAAACCGGACAAAGATCTATCTGATGTCTCTAGCTACAGACCAATAAGTTTGCTTAGTTCGGTCAGCAAAATTTTAGAAAAATTAATTAAAACCAGAATTTCTGAAAATGCCGATAATCTTAACTGTATCCCCAATGAACAATTTGGTTTTCGACCAGGACACTCGACTTTACATCAACTTAAGCGCGTCACTCAGCACATAAAATCCGACCTAGGAACGGGTAAATCTACAGCCGCAGTAGTTCTAGATATAGAGAAGGCTTTCGATTGCGTCTGGCATGATGGCAATTTACAAACTTCTAAATTTGAACTTTCCCATCTATTTAATCAAGACTATACAGTCCTTTCTCTCTGACCGTACCTTTAGCGTGCATCTAGGGAATTCCAAATCGACCAACTTTAACATAGCGGCAGGAGTTCCACAAGGATCTGTCCTGGGCCCTCTGCTCTATATCTTATATACTGCAGATATTCCCAAACCAAATGAAGCAAATTTAGCTCTCTTTGCAGATGATACCTGCCTGTACACCTCAAATGAGTCGGTTTCAGTTATGGTAACAAACCTCGAAACCAATCTCAAAAATCTAAGCGACTACTTTCACAAGTGGAAGATTAAGGTAAATACAACCAAAACGCAGGCAACGTTTTTTACGAGAAAACGCGCCACCAGAAATTTGCCACACTCAAACATTAGATTTGATGCTAGTGAAATCAGCTGGAAATCCGAATTAAAATACCTAGGCGTGACACTTGATAAAACACTGACGTACAAGCAACATATTTCTGAAAGGATAGGTAAATGTAACAAATTAATCAAAGCCCTGTACCCCATGATTAACAGAAAATCGATATTAAGTCTCGACAACAAACTTTTAATTTACAGAACAATACTCTTGCCTGTTTTGACTAGCGCAGCACCAATCTGGAGTAGTGCTGCAAAATGTCATATTAATAAATTACAAATAGCACAAAATAAAACTCTAAAAATGATATTGAACCTTCCTAGATTTTATTCAACCAGAAGGCTGCACGACAAAGCTTGCGTAACTCTAATTAATGAACATATTGCTAACAATCAAGAAAAATTTTTAAGAACTTGTACATATTCAGAAAATCCCCTCATTAGTTGCTTAACCCAAGGCTAGTAATGGAAGCAGAAATAGGCAAGTTTTTTTTTTTTTTTTTAAACATCTTTAGTCATTATTAGCTTTAAAAATTTAATTTTTAGTCTTCGTTTTTAATCATAGTCATAGTTTTTAGTTGTTATTTTTAGGTTCTTATTTATTGAGGTTTTGTAATTTTTCCTCATCTAATACTAATTTATAATAATACTAAATGATTTTTCCATTAGTAATGTAAGTATCTTTTTTCGAGTTGTATGGTAAGCCAGCCGGTCTCTCACACAATGTTTTTACGGCATCCTAGCCTCAGAGATTTTTTTAACACAGGATAAATAAAGAAATGAATAAAGTTTTCTAGGAAGTAGCGCAGTACAGAAGGGTCTATGTACAGCCCTTAGACTAGCTGCCTATGTTGAAATTAACTGTTAAGAAAGTTTAACTATTGTTAAAAAGGAGTTTTATTTTTTTTCTCAGGAAATAAACCTCATAATTCGTGTTTTATATTTTCCTCGTCTTATAACAGTTAAAACTGAGTTTTATTTTTTTTTTCAGGACATAAAACTCATAATTCAAGTTTTTTATTTTCCATAGGAAATAAAACTTACTAATGGCCGTTTTGTATTTTTGTTGTCATATATTTGTTACAAGATAAAATTTGTCAATTTTTAAAAAAAAAAAATTGTATAGCAACCGTACAAAGAAGTTGCCCGATTGGTCCTATTTTTGAAATTAAATTGAAATTTTTTTTTAAAAACGCCGTTTACAGTGAAAAACCAAAGCTATGAACAAAGAAGGAGAAATATAAAGAAAGTTCACCTCAATGGCGACACGAAATATAAAAGAGATACAAATATTCAAAAGCTCTGTAAGTAAGTGTGAGTAAAACTTTGAAGATCTTGAAAGTTTCCTCGGCCATAAGGTAATTGGTTAGATTGAAAGGCAACATTATTAAATGTTATTCCTGATACGTGTGAACAGTATGACTATATATAGAAAAAAAATGTTATTAAAAGTGATGGCTCGCACACCTACCTGTTAACAATTTTATTCAATACTCATTGTGCAAGAAATTTGTGTAAATTACTAAAGTTTTCTTATAAAAGAGCCTTCAAACCGAATAAACTGTCAAAGAATTTCCGGCTACATATAAAATCAGCTGATTGGGAACAAAAACTGTCAAATAATATTTGATTCTTTCGGAAGGTAATTAAGAGAACTCTAATTTTATTAGTGAAATTTAGTTATTTATAACGAGATAGGAGGTTTTAAAAGGCTACAATTAGCATAGGCAGCAATTGTAGGATTTAAATAAAAATAAATAATGAGCTGACAGTGATTTAAAGTTCTTCGAAAGGGTCAAATTAAGAATGAGCCAACAGTGTTATAAAGTATCCTAAAATTAAGTATTTTACAAGTGCTTTTCAAACATGTTTGCTTTTCTACCTTACATAATGTAATGTATAAGAGGAGAGGCATTTGTTTTTAAATATTTACCTGCAAACAAATTTTCTTTAGCGATTAGAAGCAAGTCTGTAGGCTGCGGTATAATATAAAAGCAGTTTCAGATTTAGTTTTGCTTGCTAATTTCTTGACCAACAAGTAGTTTATTATAATATGTAATTGATAGTTTTGTGAAATTTTATTATTAATTTTGTTTTTCACAGCAGCTAATATTAAAAGCACTGAATGTAATTCCATCGACCGCCTTCAATGGAGTAATCTCAGATTTTTCTTTACTCGCTGATAATATATCAACCACAACAGCTCCTATTTATTTAACAGTATTTTTCTACAGCTTTAAACAGTCGTAGGAGTTTTTAAATGATGTCTCTTACGTTAGATATTCGCCAAATACAAGGAAATCAAATTTAAAATCAACATGTGAATTGCCTTCTGCTAGTAATGCATTAACTAAAGTATTCAATTCATTTGTAAAAACATTTGCTCCAATTGAATAAGGAATTTCAGGAATTCTTCCTGATTGTGTGATTCGCTCCCAAAATTCTCTCAAAGAATATGAATCCGAAAAATATCGGTAGACGTATCATTAAAAAAAATACTAATTTAACTGTGTAAAGCAATTATAAAATGACTAATAATAAATACTAAATTTTTAATGAGGATTTGTTGAATTATACTAGCAGGTAGAGGCAATATTCGGGCGACGCGGTAATTTAAAAGCTGCTACCGAATTTACTCTCATCCACCAATAATTGGAAACTTTATATACACACTGGATTTAAAGCAACAATATTATTAATAATGCACTTTTCAACTATAATTCTCGTTCTCTAAACTTATTTAAAACACGAATTAATTTAGGAACTCAGTTTAGTTCATTTAATTTTACTGTTTAAGAGAAAATCCGCTATAATACCTATGCTTCAAATTAGGCATGAATGTGAAAGTAAATTGCAGAGTAATCATTAAATTGAATTTCTTTGTTTTTTTATTTATTCAATGTTATTAATTAAAACTTGCTATCATTTTCCTTGAAAATTCACAAAACATATTTAGAGCTGTCAAATAAACTTAAAAAAAAACATCAGACGCAAAATTTGCTATTACCTTTTAGCGCATCGAACCCAAAGAGAAGAGCTTTCACAAATTCTATCCGTCTTTATCTCTACTTATTTTGCGGTGTATTTTCATTTACTGCCGTCCGTGACATTTTTCCTCTTACAGAGGTGTCAATACTTTAGAATTACTCATACTTCGGCAATGAATGGCAACACCAAGAAAGGGTTGCCGATTTCAATTTCTCTTTTCCTAAGAACCTTATTCGGACAGGTTTATTTCTTAAGGAAAAAAACAAAACTCATTTTTAACTGTTAAATGCTGAGAAAAATGATAAACTTAATTAAAGAGTTTTATTTCTTGATGAAAATCTGAGAAAAATGAAAAACTCGAATTATCAGTTTTATTTTTGAGAAAAAAAAATAAAACTCATTTTTAAATGTTAAACCGAGAGAGAAATACAATACTTAATATAAGATTGTTATTTACTAATAAGAAAATAAAATTCTTTTTTAACTATTTCATTAGAAGAGAAAATATTTCTTATAACTCTTTCGGTCCCTATATTCTAAGTGTCACTCCTTTTTATTGTGCCGTAGTCCTGGACTGCAACATATATACTTGTACTGAACAATAGTTTTTTTTATACTTTACATGTTTTGTTCATTACTGGAATAGGACTCAGTATTAAAACAACTCCATTACTTATGAATAAGTTTATTCTATATGAAATAAGATAATTTAATGTAGTGCTTGGCGCGAAAATCAGAACAGAAGTGAGTACCGGCTGCTTGTAACAAGCTTCCTGAAGGAAAAAAAATTGAAATCTTTTCCCCAGTTCCTCAACTTGAAGACTGTAAGGAAATTTCTGAAGGGTTACCCTGTAGAGAAAGAAACACGACTAGTCGAAGTACGAAGAGCCACCTATCTTCCGCTAGGGGGAACCTCTGTAGACCACAGGCAGTCGACGAGTAGCAACAAATCAAAAGAAAGAAAAAAAAAAGAGGGAAACCGGATGTCGTGCATTAACAATGGTTAACGGGTGTCAAAAACAAAAAAAAAGTGCGGTACCGGTCCTTTTCAAGTTGACTATCCATCGAGAAGAGTCGCAAGTGATCACGGCTTTGACCGAAAACCGAAGAAAAGTAAACTTCCAAGAGAAAAATAGTCTGGAGCGTGAGGAGAAAAAGTCTTCGAACGCGGAAGGGACTAATTAAAACTCGTAAGATTAATAAGGAACCCGCAGAAGTGAAGCGGGAGACTAGAACGAAGCAAGAGAATCCTGCTAAGTCGTCTCCGCCGGAATAGCGCGGCAGCAGGCAAAAGGAATAATTTCCTTGGGGAGGAAGGAGAAAACCCGCGACCAGAAAAGAAATCGACTGGAAGAAACCGCTTCTAATTACAGGAAACAAAAAGAAAAACAAGGGGAAGAATAAATCTTAGAAGATTAAAGAAGAGCTTATATGGCAGGGGTGCATGTACAATATTTGTCAGGCGTGCCTCCGACACAAATACGGTGTAGAACAGTCTAATGACTTGCAAAGAGGAAGAGAATTTATTAAATTGCTCCCACATAGTTGGGGGGAGGTTCAGTGGAGGGAGCCAGAGCTTCACCATCGGGTTATCAAACGTCCCAACAATAAACCGCATCGCATCAACTTAAAGCCGTCAAGGTTTCTTTTTACCTCAACAATGGCCTCATTTGGATTTATGCCACTTAAGGATTAGAAAAAAAAGCCAAAAATTGTTCAATTTAGTTACAGCATACCATATCACCAGTCACAAATGCATTTGGAATTTCGGTGAGTACCAATATTGTGTATTATTATTATTATACCTAAATATATATTATTATACCTAAATATATAATTTGAATTGGATAATGATAGGAATTTCACAGGTTTTGATGAATACAAGTAGCCTTAGACCGATAAATTAGAATTTTTTGATATTTTCTTTTTTATATACACATATAAAGGGTTTTCCAATAAGAGGTGTTATTTGGATATTCAAAGAAAAATGCCATTTTTTGAGATAAATGATCGGATCTTTGTTTCATTATAAAAAGGAAGGTATGCCGTTAATAATGGAAAATAACATCAGCCAAATGACCACCACGACCACGCCTACAGGACCATATCCTTTTCATGAAATTTTCCATAACCAAATCGCAAAGTGGCTGCTCTATGTCCTCGATAGCCTCACGAATTCCATCTTTGAGGTCTTGAATCGACGCTGGGCTGTTGGCGTAGACCTTCTCTTTCACGAGGCCCCAAAGGAAGAAGTCGCAAGGTGTTAAGTCACAAGATCTCGGTGGCCAATTGTGATCACCTCTTCAAGAGATAACACGGTCCGGAAACTTTTCCCGTAAAAGATCAATAGTTTCGTTGCTTGTATGGCACGTAGCGCCGTGTTGTTGAAAGTAAACGTTATCCAGATCAATACCATCCAATTCCGGCCATAAAAAATCATTAATCATCTATCGATAGCGCAATCCATTCACCGTAACTGTTGCTCCAGCATCATTTTCGAAAAGGCAAGGTCCAATGACTCCGCGGGACCATAAACCGCACCAAACAGTCACACGTTGAGGATAGAGAGGCTTTTCAACAATAAGTCTTGGGTTTTCCGAGCCCCAAATGCGACAATTTTGCTTGTTGACGTAGCCATCGAGTGGAAATGGGCCTCATCACTCAAGATTTGTTTTCGATGGAATTCCGGATCATTTTCATGCATTTCAAGGACCCAATCAGCAAAGACTCGACGTTGTTGATGATCGGCCGGCTTGAGTTCTTGTGTTAACTGAACTTTATAAGCCTTATGACCCAAATCTTTATGCAAAATACGGTGTAATGACGTTTGTGGAATGCCTAATGCCAAAGAACGACGAGGAATGGACAAACCTGGGTTTTCTTCAACACTTTCGGCTACAGCAGCAATATTCTCGGCTGTTCTTGAGCGACGTGCACGGGTTTTATTCTTCACATCACTAACTTGTCCCGACAGCTCGAATTTTTCTACCAATTTCTGTATTGCGGTCCGACAAGGTGCTTCACGACGACCCAAAAATGTTTGAGTTTTACGAACCGTCTCTGCCACATTTTCACCATTTTTATAGTGAATTTGAATAATTTCAATGCGTTGCTGAATCATGTATCGTTCCATTTTTAGTAATGGCGTTATTTCTACTTGTCAAGTGTCAAAAAATGACAGCTCCAAAAGTGACATCTACCAAAATAGCGGGCTAATTAAAATAACACCTCTTATTGGAAAACCGTTTATATATATGGTTAGTATAGTGGAGTAGTTAAGCAAATTAAAAGGAGTGCCTTACTTACGTACAATCGGAATTAATTAATTCATCACTTGCCACTATGAAATTTTGAAGTGAGCAATGTTGTCAATGCATGTATGTACGTTGAGCTGGGGTTGTACGCAGTCATAGTGTCAAGAGCACCCTTCGTTGAATTTAATTACTTGTTGAATAAGCCGAATTTGTGTTAGGATTTAAATGCTTACCTTAAGTGTACTCTGAACTGAACTTGTCGGAATTCATGAATATATACTAGTGTGACTAATATAAAAAGACTTTAGCATTCACTTAGTTCCAGTGATCTGGGACAAAACTTAAGTTCACTAGAAGGTGGTTTAGTCCGAACTAATTTGGCGTAAGGCTCTGGTGCACCTATCAATGAATCGCCGCCGCAGCAAAGGTGCAAGGTAAATTCGTTTGGTGCTCTTTGCCGTTTTGTATTAATCATGATAGTTAGAACAGAAAAAACAAATTTGTATAGCATGGAGTCAGATCGTTTGTTTTTGCATATCCGCGTCCATCCTTGTCGCTAGTGAGGAGGCAGGATCTTAAGTCTCGACATCCAAGTGTAGGGCAGTGTAGACTGAGGGGTTCGCAAAGTGATATGGGAACTGAGAAGATAACGATGTAATAGGCGGTGTGGTACGGAGGTCGTGTCATACATTATTCTTCTTGTGGCTGTGGATCTAGACAGGATGCCTGGATCTTCCTCCCACGCCCACCCAGGGAAATCCGGATGCCTTTCTGCGTAGGCATGTAATTCAAATATAATATAGTAGTCTCAGTGTTGTGCTAATCCAGCTGACTTACGTCAGCTGGTAGATTGTATATGCGAGCACCGTGCTTATTAGCTGAGGGACGGACTCCCCAAGGGACCTGGCGCGCAATACATCTGAAATTGTAGTCAGATTTAGTGGAATTCAGCTGCAGTTCTCCTTTTTTTTCGTTACCTCCGAATTATGAACACAGGTGATCGCACACGTCACAGGTGTGGCCACCCGCTCTGTTACATGCTGTTCCATCCATCAGAATACGTACAGTATTGCACAATAATACAGTATCATAAGTAATTGTAAGTACATTCTCGTTATATATAGTACTTTCCCCTTTTTTTTCATGCTCGCTTATTTTATGGTTTACATTTAATTATTTACTTTAACTTGAAACCTTCTTGGCCTTCTAACTCTAATAGACCTTCTAAGGTCTGTTTATCTTCCCTACTAACGTCAGTTGTTGCACCAAATCCGTTTCAATAAATCAGTTACGTTTAATATCAGCTAAAAACTAGTTGTCTTGAAATGATTTTTTTTTTTTCTTAATTAGTTTTCGTGGATTTAATATGTCAGTCTACTTATTTGTTTTAAATGTTTTCTGGGAATCCAACGAACGAGTTGTTGAAAATGATTTCGGTGCATACCTTACTCACTTTCACTTTATTTACTTGTATTATTTATCTCACAGCTGTTATTTTAATGCATTGACTATTTAATTCATTTTGTTTGCTTTTAACTTTACAATTTTCATCATCTGCTTAATTTTCTCTTATATTGTTGTGATTTTTATTTCGAACTACCCTAGGTTTATAAGAGAAAACTTACTCGGAAGAGTTCTATTAGTCGACGATGATACTGTATACTGTGTACTTTCATAATTTTAACTTTTGACAGGTTTGTCTCTCATTATTGTCAATTGAAAATGAGATAATGAAATCAATTTATATGGAAGACATTATTGATAAATTCCCGTTTTAATTATCTTTGGTTGTTTCTGTACATATGGTGGAGTAGGTCCACAAATTTCGTGTATAGGCCTTAACAAACATTTTGTTTGAGAAGTATACCAACTCATGGATATTCCTATCTATTGTCCAGAATTGTTTATCCATTGCTCTGAGCAGATAGCATGTCACTTGCAAATCGCAGACCTCGCATCACTACTTTTTTAATACGAAAAACATTAATAACAGTTTGAATTCAGGGCGATTATTTTAATAAGAAAATCTTTTGAGATGGGGCAGTCTTTATCGAGGATCCGATGTTGGAGGGCAGTGGAACAATGAACAGTTTTTAATTATTTCCCATTCTTTATTATTCTTGTTGAATGTTATTGAGCACCCGGAAACTGAGAAGCATGGTACATCGCTTATCAGTTTGTATAAGTCATCAGTATTCAATAGCTAGTCAGTCAACATTCGGCGATCATGCGAGAAGCAATAAAATCCAGACCAACAGCGACGAATATTTACGAAATAAGACTTGATTCCTTTTCTATTTGGTTATTTCAGTTTAGTCGAACATTTAAATTATTGTGAAAATAAATTGTTCATAATGTTATGTTCCTATAACTTTCCGCTGACGAATTTCCAATTCGCCAACATAAATTGTTTCACTTGCAAATTCATTCGCTTGCATTTTATATAAATACAACACCCACGGTCGTATAATCAACTTTCAACTGATTCAGCAAATATGATGATTGCGCGTGTTGTGCCTGGTGCCTGGTTGAGGCCTGCTCAAAAAATTCAATCTAAATCTTTTGTGTAATTAGAACATTTTTCAGAGCTTATTTAAATTTCGTTAGATACGGATCGCGTAGTAAAAGTAATATCTTTAGTACGATAAATAATTTTGTATTCTCGTAATAATTTTGTATTCTCGTGAATAAATTTGTGAATGAAGAATAAAAACTGTAGGTATCAATTTTGTTTGTGCGTTGATTAATAAAGATATAACAATAATGTAATTGGTCAATTGAGCGAAAGTACATTCTTTTCTTTAATCCCAATGAACCCAAGCGACACACATATATTCCTTACAGTCTACTCCAAATATGCGACGCGATTTAAATTTTCTTAAATCATAGGAAGTAGTGTTTATTTGAAAAATCAAATAAAATTTACACGATTTTAAAATAAAAATAAAGGAAAGTGGTGTTGCTTGTTTAACAGAGACCTTTGTTTTTTACTTCCTCTACTTTCCTTCTCTGACGTATTAAGGAAAATACATCAGTATCCTCAAGTTCCATACACGAAAATGATATAGTGACGCCCTGCTAATGCCTCGTATTTATCACGAATACTAGGACCTGCACTTAAAAATTTTCAAGTACAAGTCCCAATATTGGTCTTAAAAAATTCCAAATAGAAGTCCACGTACTGTTACTACTGTTATCAGCCTTTAAATACATAACTAAGTTATTGTTTGTTATTTAAGTACGCCTTCTAATAACAGAGGTTCAAGAACTTTTGAAAACTCAAATTAGAAATCTTGCAAACTTATAGCTAACTATATCACTGGATGATCACTAGGAAACAAAATCGTATAAGATTTTGCTGTTTTAATTTATAAATTTGGAAGTTGTTTATACAGCAAAACAAGTTTTTCAAATGCCACATCAGCTAATAGTTCCCTATGTGTAGCATTTACAAGACCTGCAAATAAAAAAAACGCTCTACAGGTGCAGAGTGAAAAAGCGGGGTGTTGCACTTGATTGCCAATCTTCGCAACAAAGGATATTGACTCAGCATGTCAATCTCAGTCCAACTGTCACTCATGTATTGCACGAATTTTCTTTCTATTGTTCTGAAAGCGGTAAGCTTTCTTAAAGAATTTCCAGAAGGCGTACTTAAATAATTTACAAGAGCTGAAGTACTTCGCGTTAAGGAGGTATTTGTAGTATGTCGGTACTTTTGTATTTATAGGGTACTTAAGCTTATATATGGGACATATGAATACCAGTACCTGGAGTTGTACTTCATCATTATTAAGTACCATTATCGTGACTTTTAATTGAAAATTTTTTGAATACCAGTATCGGGGCTTGTACTTAAAAAATTTTTAAGTCCGAGTCATAGTACTGGTACCAGTACTTCAGTACCAATGTACTTAAGTACATGCGTTTCAAAAAATAAAGTTACAATTTAGATACACGTTTTAGAACAATTATTTACATTTTCATTAAGCACTAATAAAGAGATCTTTATAGTTAAATTATATATATAAGCTTTAGTTTGCAGTTTTCTATGCAAATTTATTTAGCATCGGTTACGCTGTTACTGTTCCGGTAATTTAGTTAATATTATCATTTTGTTTACTACTGTACTATTTAGTTTATTGCACTTGTTTGCTTCAATTAATATAGTATGTATCAGTTTATTAGCTTATACATATTCTCAGTTGGCTTATCTATGCCTATTTCATGTATGTACATTGTAGTTCTCATATCATATTTTTGTTCATGTAGATGCTTACTCGTATATACTTTACTTTTAGTAGCCTAACGCTCTCTAGGATTATATCGTATATATATGTGGGATATTTTACAGCGGTTAACAGCACTGTCCCATCGCGAAACTATACTCCCATCATGTGCGAGCACGATGAGATGACAGAAGTAGAAGAGATCAGAGTTCTTGCTGGGCTGTCGCTGACACGTCGATTGTTTTAAAGTTTTTTTTTTTTTGCCACACCATACGCTGCGAACAATTCCTTTAAGGGCCTTTTTTACTTTAAAATTATAATAAACTTATGTAAAATAATTTAAATTAATGAATTAAACAGTTTGCATATAACATCGGGTTCATATTCATCCCTTTTCCTCCATATAAAGGGTTTTCCAATACGAGGTGTTGTTTTGATATTCAAAGAAAAATGCCATTTTTTGAGATAAATGATCGGATCTTTATTTCATTATAAAGAGGAAGGTATGTCGTTAATAATGGAAAATAACATCAGCCAAATGACCACCACGACCACGCCTACAGGACCATATCCTTTTCATGAAATTGTCCATAACCAAATCTCAAAGTGGCTGCCCTATGTCATGGATAGCCTCACGAATTCCATCTTTGAGGTCTTGAATCGACGCTGGGCTGTTGTCGTAGACCTTCTCTTTCACGTGGCCCCAAAGAAAGAAGTTGCAAGGTGTTAAGTCACAACATCTCGGTGGCCAATTGTGATCACCTCTTCGAGAGATAACACGGTCCGGAAACTTTTCCCGTAAAAGATCAATGGTTTCGTGGCTTGTATGGCACGTAGTGCCGTCTTGTTGAAAGTAAACGTTGTCCAGATCAATACCAGCCAATTCCGGCCATAAAAAATTATTAATCATTTGATAGCGCAATCCATTCACCGTAACTGTTGCTCCAGCCTCATTTTCGAAAAAGTAAGGTCCAATGACCCCGCGGGACCATAAACCGCACCAAACAGTCACTCGTTGAGGATAGAGAGGCTTTTCAACAATAACTCTTGGGTTTTCCGAGCCCCAGATATGACAATTTTGCTTGTTGACGAAGACATCGAGGTGGAAATGGGCCTCAAGATGAGTTTTCGATGGAATGCCGGATCATTTTCATGCATTTCAAGGACCCAATCAGCAAAGACTCGACGTTGTTGATGATCGCCCGGCTTGAGTTCTTTTGTTAACTGAACTTTATAAGCCTTAAGGCCCAAATCTTTATTCAAAATACGGTGTAATGACGTTTGTGGAATGCCTAATTCCAAAGAACGACGACGAGGAATGGACAAACCCGCGTTTTCTTCAACACTTTCGGCTACAGCAGCAATAATCTCGGCTGTTCTTGAGCGACGTGCACGGGTTTTATTCTTCACATCACTAACTTGTCCCGACAGCTCGAATTTTTCTACCAATTTCTGTATTACGGTCCGACAAGGTGCTTCACAACGACCCAAAAATGTTCGAGTTTAACGAACCGTCTCTGCCACATTTTCACCATTTTTATAGTGAATTTTAATAATTTCAATGCATTGTTGAATCGTGTATCGTTCCATTTTTATTAATGGCGTAGTTTCTACTTGTCAAATGTCAAAACATGACAGCTCCAAAAGTGACATCTACCGAAATAGCGGGCTAATTAAAATAACACCTATTATTGGAAAACCCTTTACTTGCAGCTACTTGTATAGATTTCGGCAGAAGTCTTTATTAATTTCTGTTTCCAGTTTTTTTGGAACATGTTCTTTATTATTT
Organism: Dioctria rufipes; assembly: GCA_963924295.1. Lineage (NCBI taxonomy): Eukaryota > Metazoa > Arthropoda > Insecta > Diptera > Asilidae > Dioctria > Dioctria rufipes. The sequence goes on along the minus strand of OZ002740.1, from coordinate 81,749,976 downwards.
TTTTTTTTTTCAACCTGTAAGATGGAAATCTCGATATTGAAAACATTTTATAATTTTCTACGAATAACTTGCTTAGCTTTATAAATGAGTCAACTAACTGTGCCAAAGATAGATTTTCAAACCTCCTTGGTTGCCTTCTCTTTTTCGAGACTCTAAAGAAGCTGCTAACATAGTTTTATTTCATAATGTAACGTAATAAGAATATTATTGAACTTTTTAGTTGCATTGGGATCGGAAGCGAAAAAGCTTAAAAAGGCCTTTTCCGGAAAATCAAACAAAGTTTTACGAAATTTTCATAATTTTATTGATATCAAAGGTAATCAATTTAAATTTACTCACAAACTGTCAAAATAGTTCCCCATGATTTCTCCTACGGAATACACTTTCTCACGCCTTTGTCAAAATTCAATGGGATCAGAGCAATCTCAGAACATGTTTTGAAAATTTTAAAAAGATATCAATAAGAAAAGCCTTTTCGATTCTGATCCGAACGGATTCAATTTAATTAGGCCTAAGATTGTACATACTAAGCTGTGTTCTTTTGTGTCCGCAGAACGGGGCAGAGCAAAAAGATACACAAAAGAACATCTCGTACATTTTCATAGAAATTTATAGATGAAGCGAACAGTACAATCGACAGAACAAGTTGCTCTCTCCAGTATATGGGAGTTCTAGAACAAGGTGCACAAAAGAACACAGCTAATGTGTATATATGTATATATAATATATAATTTCCAGGGGGGTCAGGCCGCATGGGGTGGGGGGTCAGACCCACCCTGGCCCCTGCCTCCCACTGGGCCCCGTGAACTGTAGCGCTAGCCCTGTCCAAGTGAATCCCCATCATGCGCTTGCCAGCCTTTGTAAATAACAAAAAAAAATGATACGAAAAAAAAATATTCTTGTCTAAATATTCCAAGTAGAGAGAAAAACACCAAAATTTAAAACACGGCACCCGAGTTTGGTACACTGACGGCTCTAAAATGGTTAAGTGGAGGCAGACAATTTCCAAGCAATAGCAAATATGCAGTGTAAGGCCGATCGGATCGGTAAATAACCAAATCTAATATTAGAATATTAAAAATATCTAAAAATATCTAATATCTAATATACCTTTAACGCATTTAAAGTCAACGTTATTATGTAAACACTTATAAATCTTTATTATACTGTTATGAAAATATTTTCTAATTAATACAGATTTGCTTGCCTTGCAAAATGTAAGATTATAAAATTTCACATATTCAACCATATAAAGACCATGTTGGTCGTGAAAATGTTTGCCATCCTATTCAAATATGTATATGCGACTCAAAATTTCTTTATGGTTCTCATAAACATATAATCAATTTGCGTAAAGTCGCAATAGCAGCTCTTGATCTTAACATCGAGACTCATCAGGCCATAATCGGATCCTATTATTTTCTCGACCTAAACATTGTTCTTTAAGAGCAATAAGAAATGTTTAAGACCTCCTCTCTCAAGTGCCAATATCATCCTATTGAAATTTTGAACCCTATGTGGGAGAGCATCCTCGAATGTCGTGAAATATTTAAGTCCTATTTGCAGTTCAACGTAAAGTTAATGCTTTATTGTTCAACACTATGTACAACCACAGTACCTACTTATTCTACTTACAGGGGGAGCTTATATGTACCAATGATATCGTCTTATAAAATTCTATCTTAATACCCTCGCCAAGACATGAGAGAGTGAACTTAATATTCAAATGAATTTAATTTCCACCCATTCCATACCCTGGGTAGACAGCTCTTAATATACAGAATTTAAGAGTTGAACCCCACAAAACTTAAGTGACTTCCTGATGACAATGTTTAACGCAGACATTCTGGTGCCTGTAATAATAAATCCAGACAAAACTAGTAGCTGTGTACGGACATCGTAACCTATTGTGACCATTAAAACACTCTAGAATCCCTGCGTTAATTAAAATTTAGAGCCTGGGAAAAAGGTTCGAAGGGTTATTATGGCAGAGCATTTAGGTATTAGCACATTGTAATCTGTGAAAGTTAAATGACCACCGGAAGCGGAAAACTAAGTCAATATTACTCAGTCGAGGGCCATGAAAAACCTAAATTTGTCGTTTAGTCGGAGGGAATTCGACCAACAAAGATTTATCTTATGGTACGAAGAAACTTCACATCCAACAACTTCGAGTGGTTTAAGTTCCTTAGCCGACCGCAATTATTTCATCAACTCTCCCATTATTATGTGGAGAAGATATCTTGAGGTTAAACATCAACCGAATTACATTGTTCAGGTCTGAGTTTCAAGGAGACAGAATAGAGATGATGGTTTAAGGGTTTTGTATTAACTTTAGATTCAAAAGTATATCTATAAATATATTGCTTTAGACTTTGTGTTTGTGTAATTCAATGCCCCAACCGCATCCAATTCAGAAAGGTAAAGTCTTGCATGAGAATATCGTTATGAACCTTACGTGAAAATTACATTATTGGGGAACTTTGTGCAAATATTACCTCCCAACTTCAAAATGAGCAAGTGGCAAGTTCATATTTACCAACTAAATAATTTAAATTGAATCTCTTGCAGGCAAGTTAACAGTTTAACACGTGTTTATTTGAGCAATCCAGAGGATTTTCGGAGAAGCTAAGACAAGTTTTTGGGGGTATGGTATGACGAGTTGGCGTTAATTTTAGTTAAATTTTCATTTGGTAGCGTTTTGCCAAACTTAATCAAAATCCATCTAGCAAGTGAAACAAGATATAAACTAATAAGGGGCAGGCGCAGCTGTTGCATACTACGCTAAAAATCTTAGATTAGTCTAATAATACGTCCGCTGTGTATATATATAGCATTGGTTAGGTTCTCAGAGTACCTCCTAACGCAGTGCTTCCCAACGATTTTCAGTCTACGGCACGGTAACTAGTTTTGTAAAAATATAGCGGCACACTAAAAAATCTATTACTTATTTATAGAAAAAAACTCTGTTAAGTTTTGAAAAAAAAATATATATATTTTTAGTAATTTTTATGGACATTTCTAAAGCATCTGACCTTGATGTTGAGAACAGAGCTTGCTTATATTAGGTTCTATACTTGAAATGGCTTTTAATACACAATCGCTTTATGTTTTTAATGGTAACCATCGATGAAAAGCTTTGCTTACACATGTAGGTAGTAGCGAATGGTAACAGAATATCAATAGCTTTTTTTTTTTAAATAGTTGGGAATTCCTTCTTAGCGATTAACCAAAACTGAGATATTGGAATATTGTCTTTAAATTGAAGCTCAAGTGTACGATCATTTTTTAAATCTATTAGTTCTTCTTTTTGTTGCATCGAAGATTCTTCAGACGGCAAAGTAAAAGGATTTGTAACCCAATCAAATTCAATCAGCCTATTTGATTTAAAATAATGCTGCAGCTTTTCTTCAAATAAATATAGATGCTGCTCCACAAGTTTGAATATTTGCTTATCAAGATTTAAGGTAGAACACCTATGATACATAGAAATTTTACCAGTTTTCACTTCATTAATCCACATCTTAATTTTAGCCTTAAATCCATTTATTTTATCAGTGCAACTGAGTATATTTTCATTTCTTCCTTGCTTTTTACGATTAAGTTCGTTAAGATGTTCATATAATATCAGTTAAATACGCAAGTTTCTGTAGCCAGAAGTTATCTTTCAAAATATTATGGTAAGAAGTGTCATTCTCGAAAAAAGTTTTTAATTCCTCTTTAAGTTCATAAACTCATAACAATACTCTTCCCCTTGACAGCCAGCGTACTTCAGTACGAAAAAGTAAAGACTGATGTTCTGACCCCATTTCTTCGCATAAAATTGAGAACAGCCAAGATTAAAGTGGCCTAGATTTAATAACGTTCACCATTTTTACTATTTCGTTTAACGTGACTTTTAGATCTTCTGGTAAACTTTGAGACATAAGAGCTTCCCTGTGGATAAAACATTGTGTTATTTGAATTTAATTATTTTCAGAGAGAACTTTAGCCACCAAGCCTTTAACAGTTCCTGTCATTGCACCTGGACCATCTGTACATAGGCTAATGCAATTTTCCCAATATATATTTTTATCGACAAAGTAGTCGTTGATGACTTTAAATATTCCTTCCCCAGTTGTTCGATTGGGAAGTTCTTTGCAAAATAAGTAATGTTCTTTAATTTATTTTTCTTCGCAAATTCGAACAAATACCATAAGCTGAGCACAATTACTACAGTCTGCAGATTCATCAACCTGTATCGAAAAATTTTCTGAATAATTTTTTGAATTAACGTTGTTTCTATGTCAATAGACATTTCATTAATACGCCTACTAATTGTATTATTTGAAAGTGGCACTTTTTCAATTTCTTTTGCTTCTTTGGCTCCAAACATATGTCGAACAATTTCTATGTAAGATGGTAAAATCAAAGATTCAGCTATAATGTGCGGTTTTTTAGCTTTAGCTACTAATTTTGCAACATTGTAGCTAACTTCTTGAGCTCGTTTTGACACTGTGGTTGCTGAATTCATAAAAATACTTTGTTTTTTTATTATCAATATGCATTCGCTTAAAAAAATCAACACTCTTTTCAGCATAATTGGAATGTCTGGTTTTAAGATGTCGCAGAAGTTTACTTGGCACCATTGTTTCATTTGATAATGTTTCCCGGCATATAATACAATGAGGTTGAATACTTCCAGCAATTTCAACAATTGAGAAACCAAATCAGATGTATTCTTCGTTATATTGTCTATTAGCAGTTAGTTTCCCTTTTTTCTTTGGAATCTGTTCCACATCAACAACTGTTTGTTTCTCGCTTCTTTTTAAATATTTATCAATAATTTCAATTTTGAAAAAGTTTTACAAAAAATACTTGCAATACCTATATAATAATATTAAAATATATTTCTAAACATATTTAATAAATTCTTTTTATATTTACCTTTAAACTTAAATATTATAAAGCAAGAGATTACGTTACTGGTCACTACTGTTCACAAAAATAAACTGAATACTCACTCACCCGTTATATTTTTGCAGAGCCTACATTCTTTTTTTGAATTTTTATTTTACTGAATTTTCGACTTATTATACTTAATAGAAAAAAAAAATTAATATGTAAATATTAGTCGAACAATATTTATCACTTTATAAGGAAATTTTAAAAAATCCAGAATTATCTTACGGCGCATCGCAAATGTTTCACGGCACACCAGTGTGCCGAGACACACTGGTTGGGAAGCTCTGTCCTAACGGTTGACATTTGTAAAACATTATAATATGCAGGGTGTTCAATAAGTACGTGCAAAAATAAAGAAAAACTTATTTTTTTTTTTTTGAAAAAAAAACCTTTTTAATTCTGTTTGGACTTAGCTGTAACAATTGAATTCTACTGAACTAGCCCTAAATCTACGATCGTAACTAAAACATAGTTGACTGTACCCTCTCTCGAGGTGAAGAATTTTACTTCCTTCTTGCTGCAACCATGAAAAACGAAGGAAAGGAACGCTGCAATTAATTCGAATCGAGATGAAGAGACGACTCGATATCGAATCGTCAGAGTCTTCTCGGGACTTTTTCGTGTATGAATGGTTGCATAAATGCCGTATGTATTCGAGATGTCGTTGTGAAAACCACTCAATTTAGAACCTGATAAACAAGTAAACTACCCTTCGAATAAACTACTCCATATCGAATTGAAAATAAACCTGTAAACTACGAGAAGCATTTAGAAGACCATAATACTTAGAAAAAATGTTATGGTATTAAGTAGGTGAGTGGCTCTGGTCGTAAACTCCAGACTATTAGCTGAAACTGAGAGCTCACTCCGTGACAATGGTAACATTTCATGGCTTGCTTCGACTGTTGGCGGATAGTGTGGGGTGGGTGCCATGAAAACACCTGCCGCTGTCACGACGCCATTAACAAAAAAATCGTGCCTAAAACAAAACAGAGTACACCATCCGATCCTGAAGAGACCCTTACACCACTTATCTTTACCTGTTGCCGAAAACATAGATGTATCCTCTTCATTCAATTCAATGCAATTCAATTCTTTATTAAAGGTATTATACATCAAGATTACTAAATCCTTTTAACATGTGCAACATATGTTATTCGGAAGAAACTACTGAACGACAAAATAAGGATGGCATTGATGTCATTAATTATAGACTACATACAAAAGAAAGATGACAAAATAATCTACCAAGAAATATAACTAACAATTAACTAACTATGCAAGTAGTTTTTATAATCTATTGAATTTATTATTTCATTTAAATAGTGTGTTTATTAGATGCGTGCAGCTAGCTGCCATCCATTAAATATCGGTAAAGGAGCCTCTTAAATGCGTCAACAGACACTGTGCGTTGTATATCAACTGGAAGTAAATTCCACTTACTAGATATGTGAATAAAGTAGAAATGTTGGCCCATGACTGTAAGGTAACAAGGGATTAGAATGTGAATATGTCTAAAACTACGCAAAAAGCTTATAATGCTGCCCAAGTATGAGGGATTGTTAGTGTATATAAGACGATGTAGAAAGGTTAGTGATTGGTACAGAAGATAATTTTTAAGAGGTCCAACTTCCGCCTGCAGCCAGAATCCAGGCTAGGAAAGACTAAGACAGGTAAAAAATGGAACAACTAAAGCTTTGACTATTTTGAATTTGAAAGCTATTAAAAGAAAATCCGCTGCACCGAAGTTAACGAAGTGTACCATAAACCCAACCCAGGATACTATTAACATAGTCGCAACAGGCCAGGTGAGAGTTGAACATGACCCCAAGATTTCTAACTCGCTCCAAGTGAGGCAGAGGATTATTATTTAGGAGAACTGGGGGAAAATTTAATGGATTCAAGCCTCGCCTGTGGAGTATCATATGATTTGATTTGTTTTGCATTCAAGGCAAGATCATTTACCAAAAACTATTCATGGATGCGCTCCAGATCATTGTTGATTTTGAGGATAAAATCCTCAGATAGACCAACAGGGCAGCACAGAAAAATTTGTACATCGTCTGCATACATATGTATGGTAAGCCGTTAATATAGAGATTAAATATAAATGGTCCAACGATAGAGCCTTGTGGTACACCATGAGACTGATATAAGGGGTCAGAGAGAAAGTTGTTATATTTCACTTGCTGCGTACGATCTGACAAATAACTTTTCACGACTGACAGATTGAGATAGGAAAATCTAAATTGCACGGCCAAATTTTGCAATGATTTACAGTGATTAATGCTATCAAAAGCTTTTGATAAGTCTAATAAGACAAGGACACCCAAGTTACCTCTATCAAGCGCTTCCCGAATATCCGTGGTAGCCCATAACAAAGCCGTTTGGCAGTTGTGCATGCGTCGAAATCCAGCCGATTACGTTAGTAATAAGGAATTATCAACAATATAGTCAAGCATTTGATCAGTCAAGAGTTTCTCCAGAGCTTTCCCTAAGAAGCACAAAACCAGACATACAATTAGGGGAATTCTTTTTTGCAATGTCTATTACAGTAGCTCTTTTCCAATTTGTTGAAAATTTAGGTGATGTTAAAGCTGCATTATAGATATGGTTGACAACAGGTAGTATTACGAACAGGAGTATTTTTAGGAAATATCCCAGTATGTTATCCGGACCGCAGGCATTCGATTTAATTGAGAGAATAGCAGAGTACACCTCTGCCGAATCCACGCATCGAAAGCTGAAATCGTTATTTGATACCAATGTAGGAGCTTCACTCTCAATATCTGATAATAGTGCTGATATTAATCTTGTGGAAGATACAAAATGTTCGTTTAGGTCGATAGGGTCAAAATCACAGCCAGGAGACTGTGCGCCATGAACACCCATGGGAGTTGAGGATCAAGCTCAGTACCAAAATAATTACACTTTGCAGTTCTTATTTTACTAGTTACTAAATTTCTGACGCGATTGTAGTGGAGTTTGATTGCACTGATTTTTAAATATTTGTATTTGCGATAAAATAATTCACGTTCGGCTATCAAATGTTCAATTGCCTCCGAGAACCAAGGGATTTTATGCTTATGTGTACGCCTAAAACAAAGAGGAGCATACTTATCATGATATTATCAAATTTATCTACTTGATCGTCAACATCAGCGCAATTTATACATCTCGTGCCATGAAAGCGAGGCAGATTCCATCAACCTTTCCTCTACCTGTATACCATTATAGTCGCGAAAATAAGTGGGCATTCCGCAGAGTTAACATCCATAATGTAATTATACGTTAAGAACTATAAATTATGGCCCAAAAAGCTAGGTTGGCTCAGCTGGTTAGAAAAATTTACATCACTTTCATAAATTATGAGAAAAAGATCAAGTAGAGAAGGATTTGGCACATCACAAAAGGTGGGTATTCTATTAACTTCCTTGAGATCAAGCCGTTAGATAAGATGCAGGAAGTTCTCTGAAGGTGCATTATGCAGCAACAGGTTGACATTGAAATCACCCCCAATAATTACTTTATTATATCTATGGGTGATAGAAGCAATAGCATCTTCGAATTCCAATGCATTGTCTGTAGAAAAGCAATTATGGGGGCAGTAACCAGCAACTACCACACAATTGTCAGCAGTAGACCTAACTTTAACGCACAGAAACTCAAAAGGGTGGTTTGGCGGTGAGTAATTGATCACAGCCGATTTCAAATTGCTGTTTACATAAGCTGCAACTCCGCCTTCGATTACATTTGTCATTTCTATGTAGCTTGTAGCCTAGAATATCAACTAATCCAGATGCTATATCACAATGTAGCCATGTCGCAGAGACGAGTATAACCTCAACTTCCGATTCAGCAAAAATTTTCTGTAGTTCACTTTTTTTCGGTCTTATACTTCGCGAGTTCATAGAGCATACACTAAGACCACGAGCCCTGGAGCAGAAGATGCTCACTAAAGTTCCTACCTGGTTCATTCACCTACGAAGGAGTTGCCAGATTGGTCCCATTTTTGATCTTAATATAATTTTTTTTAAGAAAGTCCCGTTTACAAAATTTCAGCTGGGGCAGTGTCCAAATATATAGTGAAAACCTAAAGTTTTGTATGGCAACACAAAAAAGTGGTAGCCCGATTTGATCCATTTTTGAACTTGTATTGGCAATTTTTATGAAAACGTCGTGTACATAATTTGAGCTATCCACGTCGACGCGTCCTCGGACAGTTTCCAAATATATAGTTGAAAAACCAAAACTTTCTACGGCAACATCAAGAAGAGGTTGCCCGATTCAGACCACTTTGGTAATTTTATTTACTATTACTATGAAAACACCAAGTACCAAATTTTAGTTCTCCACGGCGACGCATTTCTCATGCAGTGCCAAAATATATGTTTAAAAACGAAGTTTTTGTATGGCAACCCTACGAAGGAGTTGCCCGATTTAAACGATTTTTAAACTTAAATTTAAATGTTTTTTTTTTAAAAACGCCGTACACAAAATTTGAGGTCTTCACGTAGACGCGTTCTCAGACAGTTTCCAAATATATAGTGATAAAATAAAGTTTTATATGGCAACCCTACGAAGCAGTTGTGGATTTTTACCATTTTTGAACTTGTATTTGCAATTTACAATGGAGTTGCCCGATTTAAACCATTTTTGAGCCTGTACTTGCAATTTTTATGAAAACGCCGTGTACAAAATTTCAGCGTTCTCAGGCAGTTTTTTTACATCTCGACAACAGAGCCACCTATCGTGTTCAAAACTATTCTATCTCTCAAGCTGGAACCAACTAAACCTCATTCACAAAATTTGCATGAAATCGGTTAGACGGTTTCGGAGATTAGTTTGTACAAACACAGTGACACTGGATTTTTATATATTAAGAAGATTATTCAACCAAATTTAAAACCAAACTGTGAAAATGATTTGCTGAACTATGAACACAAGGAAAAGTATTTAGCACTCAATATTTACTATTACTCTATCCCCCTTAACATTCAAGAATACGATGATAGCTATCGTAGCGATACAATAAGTTCTCAGCACTAGAATATAATACGTACGTTTTCAATTGATCAAACTTAAATCTCCAAAGTAGCTATAAGTACTTGGCGCTATAGTATAATACGTATGTTGTTGATTGATCCTACTTAAGAAATCAAGAATATGAAATAACTATTCTAATAAGAGTAGCGATGAGTACTCTGCGCGGGATGGATACATCGATACTTTATGATTACGATATTTTATGATTAATTGTTTAAATTCAAACATTAACGATATACGATAATAGTTGCCGTTGTAGCGAAGTGCAACTCAGATAATAAAAACTGGCGAAATATACTTGCGCGGGAAATGAGAATTTCCTAGTACTGGCTAAAAAATTTTTCAAAGCTAATAGATATTTCATGCCTTTTTTTTGTATACTAACTACTAATTTTGTTCAAGAAAGAAATTTTTGGGATTCTTCGGTATATAGCAAAAGCTAAAAAATGTACTAATTTGTTATTTCATCACACAACCCTTTAATTTTTGGCGACAAGTTTCAAGTCTTGGTTTGACTCATCAACAGGTCCCAAATAGCGAAAATGGGCGATTTGAAAAACAAATGAAAAAAATGAAAAAAAGAAGAAATAAATGAGAAGTTTGAGAAAAATAGAAAAATACGATTTTTTTTTATTTATTAAAACAAAACCTTAAACTCATCGGTACAGCTTGGTTTTCTGCCTGCTGCAACGCTTGAAAATAGATCAAACTGATCACTTCTCATATAAACTCAGAATAAACTAACTACTAAATATAATGTACGTAAATTGGATATAGGTCTAATTAGAAAATTCCAATAATTGAAAAACTGGTACCGATTTTCGATTCCGGGAAAGTGGTTTTAGCCGTCACAGCCTTCAAGCTGTACCCTGGATAGCCTTAAGAGCAGGAAATCCACAAATGGAGGGTGCTAGTGAGCCCGCCGTTACCTCAAATTGTTTTCCTGCCGCAAGCAGAACAGTCTGCTGAGCAAACAACTTCACAATTGGGATTCCGCTAAGTACGTGGGAGCCACCAAATGACGGCCTTTGGGAGTGTGGGGTTTTCTTCATCCGCCCTCGTTATTGAAACCTGTGGAATATTAATTCGATCAGAGGCAGCAGATATTAGATGTCGATGTTTCTGTAACACGATGATGCTCTTATGCTATTTACCTGAGTAATATCAATTTATCTCAAGCTGCCAGCACTGTGCCACTAGGTCGTAACCCCGCTTGTTGACGAAAATGCCGTTATAGTTACCACTATAACTTTTTTTGCAGATTTCCACATAAAACATATGGCCGGGAGTTTATTGAAGCCAACTCTAGGCATATAAACCTTTTTCTTTTATTTTTTATTTTTTTCAACACTTTTGACTACTATGATACTATAAAAATTTTCCACGAGTCTCTGAAATATGCCTGTTCACCGCCTTAGACTGCTTCTTTAAAAAATGTGACAGCTAGCAAAGCAGGAGCTATCTTCTTATACTGCTTCCCTCTAAGTTTTTGTTCACACGCCAGAGCTTACTCGTGCAGTCGTGTAACAAGTGGCAGCATATTCGCCGTGTGGAATCGACCCATGATGCAAAGATTAAGAAGGCATGGTTGAATTATCTGACGATAGGTTGCTTGCCTCATCATTTGGCAACAATTGTCGCCTCAAATTCAATCGTCCTTATCAAAGTGAAAAAAATTTTCTGTTTGGATATTTCTTTGCCTTCCCACTAGCACACAATTACTTTTCCCGAAGTGATTTAAACGAAGAAACAAAAGTTTTGTTAAATATTTATAATATATTCAAAACGTATTTCAGTCAATAAAATACGAAAAACTCAAAACAAATTCGTTGGAAATGACAGTGTCACCTCATGAAGTAGAAACACAAAAAATTTCTCTCGAATCGACCATACCTTGCTATCTTTATATCATAGGTTCGACCTAGTTGTCGCTAAAGGACAGAGTCACACGATGCAGCATACTGCCTTGTTTGGTCCGGCGACCATTGTAAATGATTTCTCTTTATTGTTGTAGAATGCTCTGCTAATAAGAGTATGAAATTTAATGATTTTCTTTGTTAGAGCTGAGAAGCTCAATTCTTCGAAAATCCACCAATTTGGAGCTAGAAGCTCAATATCTGGTGTTAGAAGAAGCTCAGAAGCTCATTATCTGTATTCCCCATATCAATGCTGAGAAGCTCTATGTCTGGCACGAATAAGAAAACGCCTTTGGAGTAGCTGGCTAAACTCTGGTTTATTATTGTCAGAAGCACTACATTTGTACTTTATAAAAAGTGCTAACTTCGCTAAAACTTATTAAAAAGTCTATTCTCATGGGAAACTTTTCGTGGTACAAAATTCATTAGTACCTCCTTGTCAATAATTGCTTACCTCACTCACATCGATAAAATTAATGCTATCGATAAATGCATGCATATTGACCTCTATGTAAACAAGCATATAAATGGAAAAATGCTTACATAATCTTTTCTTATTAAAAAGTGGTAAGTGAAATGGAATAAAAATGACATACAGTCATCGATTGCATCATTGAGCTATCACTTTTTTCTAGAGTTTACTGAGTAGTATATAATATGCTTTATCACGGCTCTTACTTTGATATCATTCATGGATCATAGAATGGCGCGTGGATATTCTGATCGCATTTTTTTTGTTTATTATTTTTGTTTTTGTTTTCTGTCTTTACTATTGTTTGCTGTTGAGGTGCTCGTATATGCATTTATCATTACGGCATGTAGGTCATGTAGGTATGCTCTACACAAAGAATGTCGCTGGAAGGTACGCTTCGCAATATTTCAAGGGATTCGTAAAAACAAAATATTCTTCAATTACTGCAAGTTCTCTAAACCTGAAGGCCATATATCAAGAGGAATTCATAAAATCGATAAATACTTTCATTGTTGCTCTTCCATAAGTTCTCACAAATGCGAGAAAATATTGGGTGGTTGTCTATTTTCAGTAGCCAAATTCTAACAGCTAAACTAATTTATAATATCTTGTTTTACTGGTTGAAAAATTGGTCATTGTTTGGTTTACTATTGTCAAGGATAGGGGACCTGACTGCACCACGTTCATCACTTTTCATCTGGTTCTACAATCCAAATGATCGCCCTGTACCAACTCAATAGAATCTCAAGTTTCGAGAAAAGCAGGATATTTAAAACATCATCTGGAATTGTGTGCGGATTTCATAATTTTTATGAGCAGGACAGCTTCAATCAGAACCTACATAAAATCCAAAGGGGCATCAATGAATGTACCAGCAATTTCATCACAGTGACTAATTAGGTTTGTTCGATGAAAACACCATGTAAAACACCGTGTAAATTTTCCCCTCCAATATTTACCCAGGGTTTGCGCGTTCATGGAACAAGTTTTAAAATACCGGGTAAACCTAGTGTTGCAACCGCAATTGAATGTATATTATTCCTATATATTGACGCACGTTATACGAGTATCTCCATCAAGAAAGTGTAAAACATAGTAATCCTAGAGATTCGCCTTCTACTGCACACCGGTCGTCTTAACTTTTTCGAGTCGTCTTTGAAAACAATTGTGAGTTAGTTCCTTTTTTGTCACGTCGCTCTGTTTTGTAATAAAAGTTTGTTTTAATTATTTGAACCATTTTGTGCTTTTCTTATCTCAATCTTGAACCCGCTAATACACCCCCACATATTTTTGGTCCTTCGAGCCGGGATTGAGAAGAAAAGAAACCACCAGTACGTGATTACTGTTATGCATTCTCGGTGTCGGTATAAACCGCACGCTCGTTAATTATTTTGCTGCCTCGCAGTCCAAGCAAATTGGCGCTAAACTACAAGTGCGGAGTGTTCTTGCGACAGACATAGTCAGATGTCTCAAGTCGACATCCCGCATATCCAGGATATTATCATCAAATGTGCAGTTCTCGAAACAAGACATCCAGCATTTTCAAGAGGTGAAAAAAACGGAAACGTCGACAGTTATCAATTGCAAGCCCTGTTATTTCTCACACGTCACATACTAGCGTGAATATACAAGCAGGAGAAAGGGAAGTACTTCACTTAATCTCAAACTTATTGCGTAAAATTGTTTTCCCACGATGTCTGCAGTAAACAAACGTGACACCGCAAAAAACCGCTATAAAACGTTCATTAGCTGCAAGTAAACAGGCTGCAGGCAACCACGATCAAAGCAGCATTGAAGCTTCCATTAAGCTATTAGACAATTAATGGAACGCCTTTCAACCATTGAATAAATAACTAATAAGGAAACGGCATATCGGGTGAAAACCTAAGCCACTCGGCGAAATGTATTAGTGTGCTGTGTTTGTATTCGTTTCGATGGTAGTACTGAAACCGTGAAATTTTGAAAGGGGACAGTTTTCATAATCCAAATTGCTATGTAAAATAAAAAAAAGTTTTAGCTCCCTATTATTTTCAGAAAATATTTCTTGGCGTTGCCTTAGTATGACTGGAATAATTTAGGCACCAATTGACAATTCAATTGTAAACAAATAAACCGGCATTGGTAAAATGTTAAATCTTTTACCATGGCTCTTTATTTTTATAGATATTTCACTTTCATTTTGTTTAAAACAATATAATTAATAAGTAAAGCTATTAAGCTTACTTGAAGAATGCTTTCCCATGACAATAACTCCCTTCGTTCCTGCAGCACAGCACAGCGTACTCTATTATGATAATTTAAGACTCCGGAGTCTATATTACACAAAATATCGTTCATTAAAGAGTATTTCGCACTTATTTCACACTAGTATTACATAAAAATCACGTTTAATAATTTATTTTTCACAATATCGCGAATTCAAATCCGAGAACTTCTTTTCAAAATTATGTCAGAATGTCGAATTGACGAAAAATAGGCACTAAGCCCTCTTGTCATGTCTCCCCCCCCCCCGACCTTAGGTCGCACTGTCATTGAAATGCTTAAACACGTACACTGTATTCGCATGATACCCCGCTTCCTTATAAGTTATTTATTCAATGCTTTCAACTAGCTCATTATCTAGTATTCTATATACCTTGGGCTCAGACGTAGCTCCCGGAATATACAAGTTATGAACAAAGTCGAAAAAAGAGAACATCGGGCCGGTCAGCAGGCACGTAACTCCCGGAATGTAATACAAGCCATGAAGTAACCGAAGGCACAGACACATTAAAAGGCCTTAACGTGCCGAGTTGTAACCCCCAGAATTTAATACAAGCCATGAAGTCGCCGAAGGCACCGAGACATTAAAAAGCCTTAACGTGCCGGGTACAGCATGCAGTAAGATATCACTCTCACTGCATTTTGTATACTAGCTTCTTACTCGTAGCTTATCACCATTCCCATTTGCTATATATTCTAAGGTACTTACATAAAACTAGTACTTGTTATGGTACCATGTCGAGTGAATAACTTGGACGTGAAGTGCAGACTGCCGGCATGAGCTGACAGATCACTCGATGAACAGCGTTGAGTGCAGGGCGGCACGCTAGCTCGCCTCGGCTATTGGCGGAGAGTGTGGGGAGGTTCCACAAAAACCTGCCGCTGTACCACCAGCTATGTACAAAAAAAATTCGTGCCTACAAACCAAAGGCCGTCGCACACACCCAGTCCGGAAGGGACCTTTACACTACTTACCACTTACATACTTAATTGGAAGCGCAGATGTTCTGCTTCCATCACCGCTACCCCTCTCACAAAGAAATATTATTACCCTACTATTACATTTTACAACAAACTACTAGTTCATCTAAATTATGCCCTAGCATTCGTTTTCTTCTAACTACTATTAGTTTAAAACGACTATGCCATTAGCGTTCTCCTTAGGACGTTCCTCAATTCAAATCCAATGCCATGGCATGTGTTCCGAATAAAATCATTAATTTTGAAGTTGTTATGCTAATAGCATTTCTTAACAAAATTATTACTTCAAATCAATTTGGCATTGGCCTGTGTCCTAAAAAAATCATTAATTTTAAATTTAATTAGGCCATTAGTATTTGCATTAGCAAGATTGTTACTTCAAATCCAATACGCCCTAGTACCAAAAAAAAAATCTTTTTCTTTTTTTTGTAGGAAATCAGATTATTTCACCTAATGGGTTTTAAGTTAATTACCTGTGAAGTTCAAACTAAATTTCCCTCTTTTTTTTTTTTTTTGTTACTTAGCATTTAGTCTTAACCAAAAACTATCAAGATTACACCGATGCTCTTGTTAATTGTTTGGCTCTGAATTTTACTTAAAACATTTTTTTTTATATGACAATTCTTTTCGCTACATACATAATATTCTCTCAATTGGTTTCTTTACTTTTCCAGGCTAACACGGGAAACGTAGACCCATTCAGATTCTCGTACACCTTTACAACCGTATGAAACATTTTTGACGCTTAGTCATCATGACAAGGAGATCTATCGCCCCGGTAGCAGTATGAATATGCAGACAGCATTCAATATAATATAGCATAGCCAATAAAAGAAATATACTAAATTTCGACTTACGTTTCATTCATTCCCTCGAAGGAGCTCCCTGGAGGTTGGTGCCTAAAGTTTGTTTAACTTAATAATTCGCTGTCCTATAGTTGAGCACTCTGAGTGAATTCCGTTTTGCTTTTCGAGCACTGGTAATATAATGATGGTGGTTTCTGGTTAGACTACGTTAACAGAATTTTTTGGTTTTTGTTAATTCAATCCGTTACCGTCCCTTTTTCTTGGATTACTATGAACTGCTCCTCCGCCATGGTTTTGGCGCACGACTTTTCTCTTTATGGCAACGGGGTTCATCGACCTTAATCGGAGCGACGGCGTTTTGGGGATCTGCTGTCTAGTTACTCCCTGACCCTCGCCGGTATTGTTTTGTATCGACAATTTTTTACGCTGAATATCTCAAGCTAAAAGACCGATGCTAAAAGAAAATTCCGAATTTAGTATACTCCTGATGACTTTGTTCTTTCATGAACGTAGCTTTCTTCCTTTTCCGTTTGCTCGGGTACTTGTCCCGGTCTGCAGTACGCTACGACCATAACAGGGCAGGGTAGTCTAGACCACCTGTGGTCCAGACGACTCTAAAAAAATGGTCGCCTGAGCTATCCGGTCTTAAAACATAGGCCTCATCGCTGCGGGTTCCCAATATGTGACTCCACCCACGACCCATTAAAGCATCTCCATCACGCAAGCCAGACGGATGCGATGGGTTGTCAAAGACAGTCTGGTATGCTCGAGAAGTTACGAATCGAAAGCACATCCCTGAAGGCCCGCCTTTGATCAGATCTCGACATCATTCTCCGTGTCGGGAACCAGAGGTGCACTGACAAGTTGGTAACCCAAAAAATTCAGCAGGTCAGCCCCCTTGCCTTCCTCCACCGAGATGCCGAGAGATCCCCGGGGTCAGTAACCTAAGCAACTGATCGCAAAGCTTTACCAGACCTGACGCTCGTTAAGGGGTGTGTCCTCAAGGCGTCGTTGCTGTAATGACCAGGCTGATTTTCTTCCTTAAATTCATAAAGACGTTATACAAGTGGAATTCCCATGGCAAATTCTGCTGTAAGACTACTATATAAGAGCGGTTCTGACGCATTGCCAGGCGAGGAATTGGGATAACGTGTCTATTGTCCAAGAAGTATGCCGAGTGCTAGGCTGGGACGGCCTTAAGTTCCACATTGTCGCCCTGTAGTTTACCAGTTAAGCTGCCCGGATGCCTTATTCGGATTACCAGGAATAAACGTTGCAATAGATAGAGGACATGTCGGAGAATATTAGTATCACGTCCTGATGTCCTTGGCGTGATAGACTCCTAACGTTCTCCCCTCTCCTCAAGCCCACAGAAGGAGTTTCCTTTCGTTGACTTAATTCGACACTTTACAAATTTACGACCTAGTTTTGCACTGGTCTGCTGCTGGAAATTGCTTTGAGCAAAATTCCGTCTGAATACTTCTTGACCCACTTTGAAATTAACAGGATTCGATCTGAGATTGTAAGCCTTTGAACCCTGTTTGAATGCATAGTTCAGGTTCTCCTGCACTCTCGCACGGATCAATCTCAATTTGTCTTCAGCATCTACTCTCAGAGGCTCATTAAAGATTCCGAGGCTCCTAAGGATGGAATAGGAGCTCGCATGATCAATCAGCTGTTGAACAAAAAGTGTTCGATAGGGAAAGAAGCCAGTTGCTTAGTGCAAAGAGCTCCTAAGGGAGCTAGCTATATGGCTTAACTTATCATCCCACTTGGTATGTTCCTTTCGGATGTATGCTCTAATCCCTGACAATAGAGACCCCTTCACTCGCTCTGAGGCGTTTGCTTGCACCGAGTAAACTGCCGTTCGCAAGTGTTTCACCCCATACTTGTGCAGTAATCTGGCGAACTGGACTCCATTGTCAGAGGCTATTGTTTCCGGAACTCCGAACACGTGAAATACTTCAGTCTCGACGAACCGACACACATTGAGAGCAGATGCTTTTCTCATAGGTTCGAGAATCGGAAACTTAGAAAAGTGGTCAAGAATTATCAATATGCAGACATTTCCTTTCACTGACCTGGGATATGGACCTAGAAAGTCGATGTACAGCTTTTGCTATGGTCTTTCTGTGGTGGTCTAAGAATAGTATTGGGGGTCTTGGTTTCTTTACACACGTCACAGGCGCATACGTAGTTTCTGACATCAACTGTCATTCGTGGCCGTACAGGTGTCTCTTTAATCGTTCCAGTGTTTTCCCTATACGTCCGTGAGAAGCTAGTGGCGGATCATGCGCTCTTGAAATAACGTCGGAGACAAGCCCTCGTGGAATCCAAGTTTCTTCCTCCTGACTCGGATCGCCTGTTCTCGGGATAGTCCGGATATAAACGAATCCATCCTGACGCAAAGATCTGGTAGTTTACCAGAAACTGATTTAACCTTATGTAATTGCGTTCTGCTGAGTTCAACTTTTTCGAGACGTAGGCTATTGCCTTCTCGTGGCCATCGTCATCTAGTTGCATCAGCACTCCACCAATACCTTGTTGGCTCGCATCCCACTGTATAACGAACGGTCTGGTGAAATCTGGGCTCACTAACAACGGAGCAAAGGTAAGTTTTTGCTTCAAAGACTCCAGAGACGTCTGGGCTTCAGGTGTCCATTGGAACTGACTTGGATTCTTCACCGTGTCTGTGATGGAGGCAGTTAAATCAGCATAGTTCGGAATGAAACGTCGGTACCATCCCGCCATACCTAGTAGGCGTCGAGCTTGCCGAACAGTTTTAGGTGACGAATAGTCAACTATGCCTGAGATCTTATCTGGGTCAGTTCTGACTCCTCTTTTCCCGATAATAAAACCCAAGTATTTAGTCTCCTTAATGCAAAGCTTACTCTTCTCAATGTTGATAGTGAGGCCAAACAATCCGCTATACGGGCTAGCAGTGTGAGATGAGAGTCAAAGTCTGATGACAGAATCAATAAATCGTCCAAATAGACGAGGACATTCTCACGAAGATCGAAAGGAATGACCTTATCCATGAGGCGGCACATAGTTTGTGAAGCATTGCAAAGGCCGAATGGCATCACGGTGTACTGATAGGGAGGATGACCAGGTACTGTAAACGCGGTCTTCTCTCTGGACTCAGTGTCAAGTGGGATCTGCCAGAAAGCGTCTTTGAGGTCCAGGCTTGTGATGTAGTTTGCCGGTGGAAGTCGACTCAGAAGTGCATCTATATGCGGCAGCGGATAGGCGTCCTTCTTAGTAACACAGACGACTTTCCTGGCTTCAAAAAAAAAGCCGAACCTTTCCAGGCTTCCTCACCAGTACCACTGGAGGGCTCCAAGGACTCTGGCTCTCCTCTAACACCCCAGCGATAGCATTCGTCAGCATCCATCAAATTTTGTACTGCCGGTGATATCGGATAAAAAAGTTTCTTTATCGGAGTTGTGTCATTCATATCGATCCTGTGAGTGACCACAGATGTTTTTCCCAATCCTAAAGAGGCGAAAGCAGGAAAAAGCTGTTTATTAGCTTCTAGACGTCGTTGATGTATAGCAGGAAGAACATGACAGTCATTGTCAGGGGTAGCTATTAGATTTGGTGTCACTTCTGCTACTAAATCCAGGACATCTAGAGCCAACCCAAATAGATGCCAGAAGTTTATTCTTAGATATAGTGCCTGCGTGAGCCCGGGAACCACGTAAATACGCACGTTTTGCGTCTTATCACGGAAAGTGATATCCAAGTCCACATGACCATGCACAGTCGTCATGGCCCCATTAGCTACTTGTTCCTGTGTCCGATACCTCTTCCATTCGACTTCTGTTTCTGCAAGCTTCTCTAGAGCTCCCTGGCCTAGAATACTGACAGTGGCACCACTATCAAGTAATTCAGTCTCAGTTCGCCCGAGCAGTCTCACTTCGGCATACGGTCGAATGTCGTCTGGCATCGACACGGAAATGTGTGCCAGTTTCTTTCTTTCCTGTCTCATTCGTCAGCAGTATTCCCGCCAACAAACTGTCGATCGTTTCTTTCTTGGTCTAAGGTCCAAGTCAGGATATATAATATCAGCTAGATCAACCACTGAGGAGAAGATAGGTCTCGTACTGTATTGTAGTTTTGCAGGCGCGTATGATAAGGCATCAGCAGGTATAAAACAGGCTCACGCCCACTCGTCATAACAGAGCTTGTTGGCCGTTTTAATACAGAAACGACAGGAGGCCGAATCTCCTGCTCATTAACATTGCCAGCAAAAAGTGCTGTCGGTTTATCTTGTAGTGTCGTGGGCTCCTTACAGGTGGAAACGGGAGCTTGAAAATCTGCAGAGAAGCCAATTAGATTCTCTGTCTCTATCAGTGAATTATCATTGACATTGAGGGCCGGTTTCACAGTTCAAGTTTAAACTCAGGATTAGTTAAACTCCGTTCGTAGTTTAAACTGAGTTTAAACCAAAATGAGTTTCACAGTGTTCGACCGTTTTTAATATGGCAGCACTATGGAATTGTGAACTAACAAGCTATTTTCTGTACAATTGTGAACTAGCAAACTGTTGTGAGTCATTTACTGTCAAAATATTGGCGGCCAAATCGTTGTGACAAAAAAATTAATTAATTAAACCTACGAAAGTGAAAAAAATAAAATAAAAAATAAAAAAAATTAATTAAACCTACGAAAATGAAGAAAGACTCTTTGAAATACACGAAATGTCACTTCATTCACATTTAAAGATAAACTGAGTTTAAACGCTCAATTTTGGTGGTTTAAACTAAGCTTAAACCTTACCACTGTGAAACTGTGTTGAAGAGATAAACTTTGTTTAAACCACATCTTCAGTTTAAACTTGAACTGTGAAACCGGCCCTGAGACTGTCTAAAGGATTGTTGCTATCACCAGAATCACTGAGTTCTATTAACGGGCAATCTAACGTCTGTTCGATAGGGTCTATTAATTTAGCGGATTGGTTTCCCTGCTCCGCGATTGTTCTGGAGTTGTTGGCGCTGTGGCCAGCCTAAATGTCACACTTGGTCGAGAAGAGGTGTTGTGATTCCCGACCCGCTTCAAGTTTTTCTGCAGACATTGTCTACAGTTTTGTTTGAATACGTTTTTACATCCAGACCCGTAACAGAATATCTGTTTTCGTTCTTGTAGACAATCCTGATAATAGTGTCCTGGCTTGTCACAATGCGAACAAGTCACTGTTTGACGGTCTGAGGTAACTGCTACCTCTGCAATATTGGTATCAGTTACAAGCATTTGATACAGGTCATCAATCTCGCTAATGCGAGGGGTACGATAAGTGTTCAGAGCACTGGCAGTTGCAATCCGCAGCTGCGTAGCTTGAATCTGTGTCACCAACATTCGCAGTTGCCCATGGTGTGAGAAGGGTGCAAGCAGATTTTATTTTGTATGTCAGGAAGTAAGTTTGCTTTCACAAACTCAAGAAATTCTGGCTCCGGCATGGGATTTTGTAGTTGGTCACGCAGCTGTACCAGATTTTGATGGTACATCGCGAGTGATTCCCGTGGTTTTTGTTTGCGCGACATCAGCTGGACTCTGACTTTCAGGTCGTCCTTTGAAAGTCCCCATTCACATAGTAGTCCGTCGGATTACGTCTTAATAAAGACCAGTACCAGTCTTTAGCTGGTGCTGTCAACAGGGCGAACATTTATTTAATCAGAAAGCCGAAGTATCCATCTAACGAGGAAAACGTCAGTGCTTGCACTCTGAAGATGAACTCATCTACGGATAATTCAGAATTATTTGCGTTATACGATAGGTTCCATCTCCTAATAGGACTGCCTGAGCGTCTATGCCAGGAATAGTTTTGAGCTTGTTGGCCTGAATGTGGTGGTGCCGAAGGAAAGAAAGGAGGTGGAAGAAAATATCTGGGTTGTCCAGCTGGGAGCGAATATCTCTGACGAGGATCTCTAGGAGACCCTGCAGAGTCTTTGGGTGGTTCAGCTCTCTCTCCAAAACGAGGCGGTGTGGGACATGATGCGTCCGCTTTCCGAAGAATAGCAGCGACTCGTTGTCGGATATCTATAATCTCAGCTCGCAGCGCGAGCATACTTTGAAAGATCTCTGTCTGTATTACATTTTGAAGCCGGATTCTGAGACTGGATATGATCCTGTCTGTATCTATAAAGCCTTCCCCGAAGGTGCAGGTAACAGACTATTTCGTCTAGAGTTGTTCTGTGATATGGGTGCTGAATGTAACCCAGGAGATAAAGATCTACGACTAGGCTGTGGAAGTGTCAGTGGAGGCACATTGAACTGTAATGGTTGCTTTGGAGGATCTGAACTCCCGTGCCGAGTGGGATACCTCTTCGGGATCGCACCAGTATAACCCATGAAGTCCTGCTGAGTGACGGGACTTCTGCAGTTTGGCCAGTTTGCTTGTGCATTTATCCATTCTCGCAGCCATGCTCGATGAAATATGTACCCACAAATGGTGGCTGCAGGCTTCTTCTTGGCAGTCCAATCTCCCTTTTGACAAATGGTACACTGGTCAGGCCTCTGTATAGGAGCCTCACCCGGGTTGGTGTGCGCAGGGTTGCTATGATGAAATTCCGAACGTTTAAATAGGAACAGAAAAAGTGTGGCTCTATTTCAACCAAAAAGATCAGACGAGATTGAAGCGGATATAGAAAAATGATGGTGTCTCGACAAAATGAGCAGCTCTATTAAAACAAGAATCAGCGCTACCCCAGAGACTGTTTCAAGGAGTAAACAAAATCTTCCTCAGCTGAAGGTTGATGCTTAATCAAGATGATGATGCAGATCAGACAAGGAAAAGCGTGAAAATTGATTTTAAAAGTTATGGCTAAGCTGAATAAACGATAAGCACAATCTAGAGAGACTAAAACTTCAAATGTCTGTTCCAAAGTGCAATACTACCATACTAGGTATTATGAAAAAACATAAGAGGAGCCAAACTCCAATGATTAAAAATCAAACAATGAGCTAAACTCAAAATTTCAAGTCAACCAAAACGAAAAAACCAAATCATACAATTTCTCCCTCACTCCCCAAGAACTTACTCCCAACACAAAAGTCTCCCAGGTGCACTCTCTCCCCAATTAGGTCAGAAATTATACGGTAAGGATAAGTAATGTGAGTGTATGCATGAAAAATCTTGAGTCCTCACAGAAATCTGGGAAGAGTCGGGTTAGAGATGGTAGAGACTGAAAATGCTACTAGAGATTCTTCAGCCAGGCAGTTAACAGTATGCCAACTCCTGATTACTGAAGGTCTCCAGCATCACTTCCATCCTCCAACAACTCTGTCCTTCCTCTTCGCCTGACTACAATACTTAACTAACCTTCCAGCTGGGCAGAGTCATGACTCTGGTCAACTAGTTAGCTAGGGACCTTTACACTACTTACCACTTACTTAATTGGAAGCGCAGATGTTCTACTTCCATCGCCGTTGCCCCAACCAATCTGCGATACTGTGGGCGAGGTAACACAGTATCCCTATGATGACCTGAAAAGGAAACGTAGCGGACCTAGTCAACCTCCATGTTCAGAGGGCTCCAGGAGAGTGAAGGGAGAGTGTAAAATCTTCAGAACATCATTAAATTACAACCAGTTTAATCCAGAATGTACTCTAAAAATATGCAACATTTATCGTATTTTAACCCCTCTCACAAAAGAATATTATTACCCTACTATTACATTTTACAACAAACTACTAGTTCATCTAAAGTATGCCCTAGCATTGGTTTTTCTTCCAACTACTATTAGTTTAAAACGACTATGCCATTAGAGTTGTCCTTAGGAAGTTTCTCAATTCAAATCCAATGCCTTGGAATGTGTTCCGAACAAAATCATTAATTTTGAAGTTGCTATGCTATTAGCTTTTTCTCAACAAAATTATTACTTCAAATCAATTTGGCTTTGGCCTGTGTCCCTACAAAATCCTTAATTTTAAAGTTGTTATGCTATTAGCTTTTTCTTAACAAAATTATTACTTCAAATCAATTTGGCTTTGGCCTGTGTCCTAACAAAATAATTGATTTTAAATTTAATTAGGCCATTAGTATTTGCATTAGCAAGATTGTTACTTCAAATCCAATACGCCCTAGTACCAACAAAAAAAAAATTTCTTTTTCTTTTTTTTTTTTGTAAAAGGTCTTACTCCAAATATCTAGGAAATCAGATTATTTCAGCCAATGGGTTTTAAGTTAACTACCTGTGAAGTTCAAACTAAACCTCCCTCTTTTTTTCTTTTTTTCTTTTTTTTGTTACTTAGCACTTAGTCTTAACCAAAAGCTATCAAGATTACCCCGATGGTCTTGTTAATTGTTTGATTCTGAATTTTACTTAAAAAAAGAAATTTTTATATGACAATTCTTTTCGCTACATACATAATCTTCTCTCAATTGATTTTTTTATTTTTCCAGGCTCACACGGAAAGCGTGGACCCATTCAGATTCTCGAACATTTTTACAACCCTATGAAACTTTTTTCACGCTTAGTTATCATGACAAGGTGATCTATCGCCCTGGTAGCAGTATGAATAAGCAGACAGCGTTCAATAGTTACAGCATAATATAGCCAATAAAAGAAATATACTAAATTTCGACTTACGTTTCATTCATTCCCTCGAAGGAGCTCCCTGGAGGTTGGTGCCTTGAGCACTGAAAATCTGTAATAAAGGTTACCTAAAGTTTGTTTAACTTAATAATTCGCTGTCCTATAGTTGAACACTCCGAGTGAATTCATTTTTGCTTTTCTAGCGCCGGTAATATAATGATGGTGGTTTCTGTGTTATGGAACATATGTTGAGTGATTTATTTTGGACCTGAAGTCCCAACTGCCAGCATAAGCTGACAGATCACTCGGTGGACAGCGTTGACTGCAGGGCGGCACGCTAGTACCTCGACTATTACGGGAGAGTTATATGGGGGGTTAACCCAAACCTGGCGCTGCCACCTGCCATAATCAAAATTTTTCGTGCCTACCAACACAATAGCCGTAGCACACACTCCAGCCTTTAAGGGGCCTTGACACCACTTACCCTTACCTGTGTGAAGGCACAGATGAACTGCCTTCTACTGTTTGCCCTATCCTCCCAACGACAATGAGGGCAGATTGTTTTCAGTGTCCCTTATAGATCTGAAAAGAAAGAGTAGCGGACCTAATCAACCTTCATGTCGAGAGGGCTCCGGGAGAGTGAGAGGGGAAATTAATTTTAAGCAGCCTTTATTTACATTAGAAAAAAAATATTTTTAATGTTAACAATAATAGTAGGCCAAACACATCAATTACCAAAAGTAATGAACTAACGCTAACTCATCATTGCGTTCAACGAATTCATAATCCCAAAACAATATCCATTTAATCGCTTTAATCAGAAAAGTAATGAACTAACGCTAACACATGAGGTTTGATGAACTATTTATAACTTATCATTTCGTTTGAAAAATGTATAATACTAAAAGCAATATTCTTTTAATCACTTCAATTAGAAAAGTAATGAACTAACTCTAACCCATTAATTATGATAAAAGGTATTTCATTTATAAAAAAATTTTAAATAAAGATAGCATTGTGCAAATCAATCAGTAAAAAAAAT
Source organism: Dioctria rufipes (assembly GCA_963924295.1). Classification (NCBI taxonomy): domain Eukaryota; kingdom Metazoa; phylum Arthropoda; class Insecta; order Diptera; family Asilidae; genus Dioctria; species Dioctria rufipes. Next base: position 81,723,970 of record OZ002740.1, on the reverse strand, counting down.
TAAAAGAAAGGCAACAACTTAGATGGGTTTTTGTTGTGGATCCACCGAAGAGGCTCCTCCCAGATGTTTCCGCATGCCACTGTTAACTAAAATTGTATTCTAGAAATTTTTGTAATTATACGTCTAACTGTAATGACCGGAGCTTCAGCAAAAATTCAATTCATAGCAAAGAGTTTTTGAAGGATTTGTGGTTATATATCGTCGATTTTGGAACTTATCCTTAAAAATTTCCAGCAATAGTGATGGTATTCCATCGCAGCAAACTAGTAGAAATTGCTTACTAACACTCGTCGTTATTCTTAAATTTGTTTTTGAAGACGCTTCGTAAGATAAATAGTAAACGTTCGCAAGAGAAGTCTTCACAGGGTCCTTTTCTTTCCAGAAACAACAAAAAATTCACTAGTTTGCCTTATATAACTATCTCAGTACATTTGATCGAATGGGCGCCTTCCTAGGGTGTTTTGTTTATCTATATAGAAATTTGTGTTGTAGAGCACCATTTGTTGCTGATCAGATTTTCTCAATTCGACGCGGTGAAAACGGCAAATGCTTTCAAACATCCACAAATAAAAATGCAAGTGTAAATGGTTAAATATACAAATAGGCTACAGTACGAAACCTATCGATTGTTAACTGTAATTTTTGATGCAGATGGTTTTAGTTGCAGTTCACATTAAATTGAGCACTATCCATGTTTGGAATATAATCCATGGCCATAAGACAAGCGAAAACAGTCATCACCATTTTTGGTTTTACCTCTGTTATCCCTTCGGGAAGAGCATATACTCTGTGCTACGACCATATCTGGGCAGAGTGAGCTAGACCACACGTGGTTCTGACAACGCTGAAAAATGGTCGACTGAGCTAGCCGGTCTTAAACATAGGGCTCATCGCTGCGGGCGCCCAATGTGTGGCTCGACCCACGACTCATGAAAGCATTTCTCATTACTCAAGCTAGGCGGTTGCTACGGAGTCAGATGTACTTCACAGATGACGAATCGAAGGCACATCCATGAAGTCCCGCTAGTCTCTGACCAGACCCCGACGTCATTCTCCATGTCGGGAACCAGAGGTGTACTGACGGGTTGGTAACCCAAAAAATCCAGCCAGTCGGCCTCCCTCTGCCTTCCTTCACCGAGATGCTGAGAGATTCCGTGGTGAGTAACTTAACCAACTGATCGTAAAGTTCCATCAGCACTGACATCTCACTGTGATCTCCGGCCGACGCTTGTTTAAGGGTGTGCCCCCAAGGCGTCGTCGAAGTAGTGATATTGCCGATTCCTTCTTTAAATTGATAAAGACCGTAGACAGGGTTGAATTCCAACAGGTTATATCACCCACCATTGACGGGGCAATAGGAGGGCTTCATGATATCCTATAGCGTACCAGTTAAGCTGGCTGGATGCCTTATTAGGGTTACCAGGATCTAGATTTGGTTCTACCATGGTCGACGGTTGCCGATTAACGAAATGTTGCAGACGAACAGACAAAGAAAAGTCCTCCTAATGAGGCCAATCCAGAAGGGATTGTAAAAAGTTTATCTACTAATAAGGGGTAGAGCTATGTTCACGAGGTTGAATTCCAACAGGTATATCACCCACCATTGACGAGGCAATAGGAGGGCTTCGTGATATCCTATACTTTACCAGTTAAGCTGGCTGGATGCCTTCTTAGGGCTACCAGGATCTAAATTTGCAATAGATCTACAACGTCCCAGACATATGGATATCACGGCCTGATATCCTTGACGCTATAGACTCCTAACGTTCTCCCCTGGAAATCCTCAAGCTCGTAGAGAGAGTTTCCTTTTCTTTCTTTAATTTGACACTTACAAATTTACGTCCCAATTCAGCACTAGTCTGCGGTTCGAAATTGCTTTGACCAAATTCCGTCTGAACACTTCTTGACCCACTTTGAAATTTTTACAGGTTTCGCTCTGAAATTGTAAGCTTTCGAAACTTGTTCAAATGCATAGTTTAAGTTCTCCTGCACTCTCGCACGGATCAATCTCAATTTGTCTTTAGCATCTACTCTCAGAGGCTCATTAAGAATTCCGAGGCTCCTAAAGATGGAATAGGAGCTCGCATGTTCAATCATTTGCTGACCGAAGAGTGTTCGGTAAGGAAAGAAACCAGTAGCTTGGTGGAAAGTGCTCCTGAGGGAGCAAGCTATTTGGCTTAGCTTCTCATCCCACTTGGTATGTTCCTTCCGGATATATGCTCTAATCCCTGACAATAGAGACCTGTTCAGCCACTCTGAGGCGTTTGCTTGCGGCGAGTAAACTGCCGTTTGCAAGTGTTTCACCCCATATTTGTCCAGTAATCTGGGGAACGGAGCCGAGTAAAACTGGACTCCATTGTCAGAGACTATATATATACCGCATGGAATATTTCGGTTTCTATGAACTGACACACATTGAAAGTAGTGCCTTTCTCATAGGTTTGAGAATCGCGAATTTTGAAAAGTGGTCAAGAACTATCAATATGCAGACATTTCCCTTCACTGACCGAGGATATGGACCTAGGAAATCGATGTACAACTTTTGCCAGGGTCTTTCTCTCACCGACTGGACTGACATCAACTGTCATTCGCGGCCAGTACAGGTGTCTTCTTAGCCGTTCCAGTGTTTTCCCTATACCTCCGTGAGAAGCTAGTGGCGGATCATGCGCTCTTGAAATAACCTCGGAGACAAGCCGTCCTGGAATCCAAAGCTTCCAAGCTTCTTCTTCCTGAATCGGATCGCCTGTTCTCGGAACAGTCCGGACATAGACGAAGCCATCCCTGACGCAAAGATCTGGTAGTTTGCCAGAAGCTGTTTTAACCTTATGCCTCAGCTCCTCACATTCCACCGAGTTGAAATATGGCGAACTAAGGTCAACTTCCGGGCCAGGATCTTCAGGTGTTGGTAAGCTGTCACAATGAATTCCTGACAACGCATCAGGAACGACATTCAGGCTTCCTTTTCGGTGCTCGATGGTGAAGTCGAAACCTTGAAGCTTCAAACTCCACCGATCAAGTCTACCGCTGAGGTCCTTTTGGGACATCAGCCATTTCAAGCTAGCATGATCAGTCACTATCTTAAACGGCAAAAGTTTTATGAAGGGCCGGAACTTCTGTACACATAAGATTGCAGCTAGGCATTCCTGTTCTGTGACTGTGTAATTTCGTTGTGCTGAGTTCAACTTTTTCGAGATATAGGCTATTGGCTTCTCGTGGCCATCGTCATCTAGTTGAATCAGCACTCCACCAATACCATGTTAGCTCGCATCGCACTGTATAATGAAAGGCTTGGTGAAATCTGGACTCACTAACAGCGAAGCAGAGGTAAGTTTTTGTTTTAGCATTTCCAGAGACGTCTGGGCTTCAGGTGTCCATTGGAACTGATTTGGATTCTTCAACGTGTCTGTGATGGGGGCAGTTAAGTCAACATAGTTCGGAATGAAACGTCGGTACCATCCCGCCATACCTAATAGGCGTCGGGCTTGCCGAACAGTTTTAGGTGACGGATAGTCAACTATGGCTGAAATCTTATCTGGGTCAGATCTGACTCCTCCCTTCCCGACAATAAAACCCAAGTATTTAGTCTTCTTAATGCAAAACGTACTCTTCTCAATGTTGATAGTGAGGCCAGCTTTCATCAAACAATCCGCAATGTGAGATGAGAGTCAAAGTCTGATGACAGAATCAATAAATCGTCCAAGTAAATGAGGACATTCTCACGAAGATCGAAAGGAATGACCTTATCCATGAGGCGGCACATAGTTTGTGGAGCATTGCAAAGGCCGAATGGCATCACGGTATACTGATAGAGAGGATTACCAGGTACTGTAAACGCGGTCTTCTCTCTGGACTCAGTGTCTAGTGGGATCTGCCAGAAAGCGTCTTTGAGGTCCAGGCTTGTGATGTAGATTGCCGGAGGAAGTCGACTCAGAAGTGCATCTATATGCGGCAGCGGATAGGCGTCCTTCTTAGTAACGGAGTTGACCTTCCTGGCATCAAAACAAAGCCGAACCTTCCCAGGCTTCCGCACTAGTACAACTGGAGAGCTCCAAGGACTCTGGCTCTCCTCTATTACACCCAGCGATAGCGTCCGTCTTAATTTGGCATCCATCAAACTCTGTATTGCCGATGATATCGGATAAAAGCGCTGTTTTATCGGAGTCGCGTCATTCGTTTCAATCCTGTGACTGACAAGAGCTGGTTTTCCTAAGCCCAATGAGGCGAAAGAAGGAAAGAGTTGTTTGGTTGCTCCTAGTCGTTGGAGTGCCAGAACAGAAAGAACATGGCAGTCGATGTCAGGGGTAGCTATTAGACTTGGAGTCACTTCTGCAACTGTACCTAGGACATCTGGAGCCAACCCAAATATACGCCAGAAGTCTATTCCTAGATATAGTGCCTGTGTGAGCCCAGGAACTACGTAAAAACGCACGTTTTGGGTCTTATCATGGAAAGTGATATCCAAGTTCACATGACCATGCACAGTCGTCATGTCCCCAATTGCTACTTGTACCTCTTCTATTCGACTTCTGGTTTTGCAAGCTTCTCTAGAGCTCCCTGGCCTAGAATACTGACAGTGGCACCACTATCAAGTAATCCAGTCTCAGTTCGCCCGAGCAGTCTCACTTCGGCATACGGTCGAATGTCGTCTGGCATCGACACGGAAATGTGTGCCAGTTTCTTTCTTTCCTTTCTCATTCGTCAGCAGTATTCCCGCCAACGAACGGTCGATCGTTTCTTTCCTGGTCTAAGGTCCAAGTCAGGATATATAATATCAGCTAGATCAACCACTGAGGAGAAGATACGGTCTCGTGCTGTATTGTAGTTTTTCAGACGCGTATGAGAAGGCATCAACGGGTAAAAAACAGGCTCACGCCCACTCGTCATAACAGAGCTTGGTGGCCGTTTTAATACAGAAACGACAGGAGGCCGAATATCCTTCTCAGTAACATTACCAGCAAAAAGTGCTGTCGGTTTTATAGGAAAGTCGAAAATTAAGGACTCTTCCAAAAAAGTGTCTAGTAGTGTCGTGGGCTCCCTAAAAGTGGAAACGGGAGCTTCAAGATCTGCAGAGACGTCAATGAGGTTCCCTCCTTTTACTAAAGGATTGTTAAAAGCCGTGTGACTGTTATATGAATGGTCGATATCACCAGAGTCACTGAGTGATATTAACGGACAGTCTAATGATTGGTTATTTATGTACGCTGATTGAGCGGACCATCCTCCCTGTTCAATGATTGAACTGGCTTCGGTGGAGGTGCTGTCGTTCGAGACGTCGAAACTCGTCGAGAAACGGTGTTGGGATTCCCGACCCGTCTCTCGTTTTTCGCCAAGCAGTGCCTACAATTTGGCTTAAAGACAATTTTGCGTACGAATCCATAGCAGAACACTAGTTGTCTCTTGGATTTGAGTGATGAGGGATCTTACGTGACTGACGTTATTGGTAGGGTGCAGACAGATCTTCTCCTGAATCTCAGGCAGTAGATTGGACTTGACGATTTCCAAGAATTCTTGGTTTGGCATGGAGTTCTGAAATTGGTCTCGCAGCAGTACTAGGAGATGGTGGTACATAGGGAATGATTCTTCGGGCTTTTGCTTTCTTGACATCAGGTGCACTCGGATTTTCAAGTCATCCTTGGGCATTCCCCATTCAACAGACAGTCCAGTCTTGACAAATTCCCAAGTTGGAAAAGGTTATGCCTTAATAGAGACCAGTACCAATCCTTCGCTGGTCCTGTCAATAACGTGAGCATGTTCCTTACGAGGAGTTCAAAATCTCCTTTCAGAGCGGAGTAAGTGAATTGTTCGACTTGAAAAATAAACTCATCCAATGATAGCTAGGAGTTATTGCCATTGTACGACAGGTTCCATCGTAGGATAGGACTGCCTGATCGTCTGTGCCAAAAATTGTTTTGAGCTTCTTGCCTTGGAGGTAGAAGTGTCTGAGGAACGAAAGGGGCAGCCGGTTGAAATGAAGGTCTGTGTTGCCCAGCTGAGAACGAGTGTCGATTGCGCGGATCTCTCTGATTTCCCAAAAAAAAATCTGGGCGTTTGAGCACGCTCCCCAAAGGGTGGTGGTGATGGAGGTGGTTGTGGTGGACAAGAAACATCCGCCTGCTGAATCACAGGAGAGACTCGCTTTCTGACGTCGGTGATCTCGTTACGCAGAGCATTCATGGTTTGGGTAATCTCTGCATGTACCAAAGTCTGTAACTGAGTCCGAAGACTAGATATAATTAGATCTGTGCCTAGGGGGCTATGCCCCGAAGGTGCAGGTGACAAACTATTCCTTCTCGAGCTGTTATGCGATTGCGGTACTGAGCATAGCCCAGGAGACAAAGACTCGCGACCTGACGGTGGAAGTGTCGGTTGCGGTACTTCAGGATGTAAGGACTGTTGCGGAAAAGCTTCCTTCGCCTGACGAGTGTGGTACCTCTTCGCGATCACACCGGTATACGCAATGAAGTCTTGCTGTGTGAGCGCATATTGACAATTGTGGCAATTAGATAGCTCTCCTATCCATGCTCGCAAGCATGCTATATGAAAGCCATGACCAAAGATAGTAATCACAGGTATTCGTCTGGCGGACCAGTCTCCGTCTTGGCAGATGGAGCACTATTCTGGCATCTATACTGGAGCTTCAGTCGCCGGAAGTGGCGTTCGAATTGTAGCCATCTCAAATATTGCAACTCAACAGAACAGAAATAGTATTACGAAAACTTGATTTATAGCCCAAGCAAATCACGACAAGAGTTCAGAATAGAAAATTTAACAACGATCAATGTCTACAAACTTGTAGCAGAATCAAGATCTTCAAAACTAAATTAAACGTAATTCACCGTATCAAAATTATGCTATAAACTATGACGGATCTAAAAATGTATGAGCTAAACTCAAACTTTTCGGAAAAACGAAATACAAATTCAAAAAAAATTTATGAGCTAAACTCAAAGTTTTCGGAAAAACGAAATACAAATTCAAAAAGAAATTTATGAGCCAAACCCAAACTCTTCGGAAAAACGAAATCAGAAAAAAATTATCATAAAAATCTCCTCCCTCTCTCCAAGAGCTAATCCCAACACAAAAGTCTTTCAGGCCCACTCTCCCTCCAATCAGATCAGAACTATGCTGTAAGGACAAGTAGTGTGAGTGTGTGCATGAAAGATTTTGAGTCATCACAGAAATCTGGGAAGAGTCGGGTTGGAGAAGCTAGAGACTGAAAATGATACTAGAGATTCTTCAGTCAGGCAATTAGCAGTATGCAAACTCCTGATTACTGAAAGTCTCCAGCATCACTTCCATCCTCCAACAACTCTTTCCTTCCTCTTCACCTGATTGTCATATCTAGCTAACCGTCCAACTGGGCAGAGTCATGAAACTGGTCAACTAGTTAACTAAAAGCCAAAAAGTCGTTTCACAGATTCACGACTCTGTCTAGCCAGTTGGCCAACAGAAACATGTCTCCGTGAGAACACAATCAAAAGTTTGTCAGGCCACCTACTATTTCCATAGCAAAAGGCCAGCGGAAAAAATCAATTCAAACAAATTTAAAAAAAAAATCAAAAACTCGACAACTGTTCGAACTTCAGAAAAACAATACCAAAGACTTTACGTTACTAGAATCACATTCTCAAAACTAAATCACAATCAAAAATTTACTTTAATAAAAACTCGCGAAAACTTTATCAAAAACTCGAAACTTTACTTTACAAAAATTTACATAGGTAACAACACCAGTTGGACTCAGGTCCGCCTGTAACTTCTACTGGATATGAGACTACCGAGTCAGACATTTACCTAACAGCCAAATGTCTATATCTTCAAGTAATCCCAGTCCCAAGCATCCGTCACATTCAGACACCGAGGTCCAACGGAGGTAGCCCCCCGTTGGGCACCATTTGTTATGGAACATATGTTGAGTGATTTATTTTGGACGTGAAGACCGCCCTGCAGTCAACGCTGTCCACCAAGTGCTCTGTCAGCTCATGCTGGCAGTTGGGCCTTTATGTCCAAAATAAATCACTCAACATATGTTCCATAACATCTGGTTAAACTACGGTAACAGAATATTTTGGTTTTTGTTAATTCAATCAAATTAAAAGTCTTTAGCCTATTCCCTACAAACGACGTCATATACGTAAGAGTTGGCCTCTGGTTAAGAAGGCAAAGTTCGGCATTCATGCTAGTTAATTTGGTTATCCTCTGTACATAGCTCCGGTCTCATATACGGCACTTCACTGAGTTTGGCCAACCTTCATTTCCTTGTGATATTATACTGTGATTCGGAGGTGTCTGCTTCGTAGAACGTCTTGACGACAACGATTGAGGTCGCGATCAGTTTTTTTTTTTCTTGCTCAAACGTTGGAAACAGGACCTGCGACGGGAGTGCTAGCTAATCCGGAGATATTGATTAATTGATTCAACCTATGTGGCCGATTTTGGTGTCGCTGGAAATACATATATGATACTATGACGTTAGGTGTATATGGAAATTAAATTCACTCCACCCAACTTTTCTTCAATACGTTTTTGCTTGTTTTTTAACAAATAAGTTTATGCAAATATCTCAATTTTGTTTTGAGCAAGACGTATTAAGGAAAACTATCTCCTATATTACACGGTATTTCCCGTTACCGTCCCTTTTTCTTGGATTACTATGAAATACTCCTCCGCTATAGTTTTGGCGCACGTCTTTTCTCTTTCTGGCAACGGGGTTCATCGACTTTAACCGGAGCGACGGCGTTTTGGGGATCTGCTTTCTGGTTACTCCATAGTTATGAAATATTTGTCACTGACTCTTGCCGGTATCGTTTTGTATCGACAATTTTTTTATGCTGCATGCCTCAAGATAAAAGAACGATGCTAAAAGAAAATTCTGAATTAAGTATACTCCTGATGACTTTGTTCTTTCATGAACGTAGCTTTCTATACAAGACAGATGTCTATCCTCTTCTTCTTCCTTTTCCGTTCGCTCGGGTACTTGTCCCGGTCAGACTGGAATCGTCCGCTCGGATCTCGTAAGCAGCACGTTCGACGTGTGGCCCACGCTGTATGCTGCTGCTAGCCATCGGATAGCGTACTGCTGCCTGCAGTATGCTACGACCGTAACATACTTCTCCTTCAGAATTTATTCTAAGCTTTTCTAGTGTATGAGTACTGTGTAGTAAATTTATGTCGTTAAATGGTCGGCAAATGATATATCTGAAGTTCTTCTCAATATTTTTAGGAGTGGACCTCTTCTTTGCTTAGTAGATATGCGGGTAGCTACAAAGGCATAACTCCACAAAATGAATGGGAGGAGTAGCTAATAAAGCACAACTCCGATGATTGATGGGAGTAGATAAACAGCATCTAGGAATGAAAGGAACTCACGATGATTCCTTGATACTGGGTGAATTGCCTGTACTCTGACTTACACTGTGTGTTTTAATTGATTTTCTTATCTTATTTATACATATTAAAATGTCTTACGATTGCAATCTTAAGAAGTGTTTACAATGGCAGAGTAGAGTGGAGTCAGCAGATTGAATTTTCTCTCATTATCGCACCAACATGAGATTAGGAATTTTTCAAATCTGACGGTACTCTGTGAAATCCACTCTGGGAGGCAGTAAGGTGGAGAAAAGGAGAGAAAATGCAATCTGGTGACTCCATTCTACTGTCATTGTAAACGCTCCTTTATGGCGAAGCCCTCATGCTAATTCGCGATTAGCAATCGATCTTGCGTCACCGCTTGCTTCTTGTGCGCCACTGTAGTGGGTTATATTATAATTGATTTCGTTTGTTTACATCGATGCATTTTGTATATTGAGGGCCTGTCCGGATCCAAGTCTTCGCCTTGTTATTACTGTGGTTTAAATTGTAGTTACTATTTTATGTTTAATTCTAGCGTAGCGTCAATTTAACAATTCCACAATACGTACCATTGTCTGAGTTTCATGTTTCGTAGTATGTACAAGTAGTTTCCTTTGTGAACTCTTAAATAAAGCCTTCTTTAGGGTAGGGGTCCTATAAATTAACATTTTTCCTGTTAAATAAAGTAATTTATTTTGCTTAAATAAGGAGTTAATTTTTTTTTAGAATTAGGCTATGAAAAATCTGTTTTAACGTAACTAGCTTAACTTCAGTAATATACTTATTGTTAGTTTAGTGGGAATTCCAAAAGCTTAAGAGTATTGTACTTCAATTTCAATTTAATCATGATGTTTAAACAGGGGCTTGAAGGTGTTACAATCTTACGAGAGATGCGGTGGTTTACCAGGAAGGTTGTAAATTTGGAGAGACGTGCAGGGGGTGCTCCGTTTTGGAGGTGCGTTTTCTGGATAGCCAGGATAGAAGGAGAGAAATCGCCAACCGGGAGCTGAAGGCTACCTAGGCTGTTGTAGTAGCTGCAGACGTTCCATTGGAGAACAGTGATTTCTCCTAGGTCTAAGTGGTTCCGCTTACTACTGTGGAATGAGATGATGGAGTTTAGGTGCGGTGCAAGAGATAGTGTTTATGATGCTCTTTAGTATGAGAGTCTTTAGGTGTCTCTATATGATACTTGAACGAAAAGTTTTCGTTCTTCCAGGGTAGCCTTGGGGAATTAAAACGTGTCTTTTAACACACTACTGTTGTAAGGCTTCTTTCTTCAAGAGTGGAACTTGAAGGATTTGAGACGTGCCTTTTTGACATACGATCGTTTAACGGCTTCTTTCTTCAGTCTTGAAGAATGGATGTGTCTTTTTGACACACAAAGCTTCGTTCTTCAAGGTTGAGTCTTGCAAGTTAAAGACTTCTTCCTTCAATAGGAAGGTTTGAAGCACCTGGGTATAAGAAGGAAAGTATCTATCTTGTGCGTAGATCCTTCTGTAGCTTTATTGATGATTTGGCTTCAAGCTGATATAATTATTTCTTCGGTAATTCCGGTAATGGACTTCGACTCATGTATAAAGAGAAGTAACCATATACTAATTTATGAAATATGATACAGTTTAACGTGATCAACGAAAAACCTGTCAATTGCATTACCATTTTTATTTATCTTAGTCGTTTTTATTTTCGACAACGTTATAAATCTCTTGCGCTATAATGGTTGTTTAACGGAGATAAGTTCATTAAAATGAAACGAAGGATGCTAATACAATATATTTTTAAGATTGAACAATATTTACGCCCTTGTATAAGTAGAGGACGAGATCGTCTAAACAAATATCTTTAATATTACTCTGTCTGAGGGATAATTCTAACTAAGCTTGCCGAAGAATATTCATTTTTTTTACTTGATGTCAACACTATTCTATTTAGATAGATATTGATAACTTGTTAGGGTTTATTGAACTCCCAGTTAAGTGTTGCCATGCAAAAATTTCATCTTCACTATATATTTTGACACTGCTTTAAAATCCGTCGACGTAGAGATCTTAAATTTCCTGCATGGTATTTCCATATCAACAGTAGATACAATTTCAAAAATAGACTAAATCAGGCAACCCTTTCTTGGTGTTTCCATACAAAACTATGGATTTTCACTATATATTTGGACACTGCCTAAGAACGCGTTGACGTGGAGGGCTAAGGTTGATTTTGTAAGCGGCGTTTTCATAAAAATAGCAAATGCAAGATTGAAAATGAACTAAATCGTACAACCCTTTCTTGGTATTGCCATACAAAACTTTGATTTTTCATTATACACAGGGTGTTTCCTTCATAGTGGTACATAAAGTGGAAGGTCATAATACTCACCTAGACAAACAAAAAATTGTATGGGAGGGGGCCATATCAACAGGGTATATGGTCACCATCTAAAGCTAATTGGATGCCTTTCTAACTATTTCTCAACCAGCCCCGTACTTCTCTCCCCTTAGTAGTTATTGTGGTCTAATCTAAAAATTTCAGATTTTCTTACCTTTTTTACTTTGCCCTCTATTTTCTTTTTGCAAAAAGGTCGTTAACATAACCATTTTTTATAAAAACTGTAAAACAGTTATTAGCTCATTACAGACAGATTCACACGACTGAAGACTAGGCGTCCACTATATAAATACTGTATCAGCTTTAAATGCATAATAACATTTAAAATACTGGCAAATAGCCGTCGCCTGTTACAAACCAAAGTAAATTTTAGACAAACAAGCATTTCATATGAACGTTAAGGATAATTCCAAGATTACGTAACTTATCGACAAATGGCAAGATATTCCCACCTAACCAAACAGAAGGAAGAGACAATTCATCTTTCCCAAAGCCATGCACTGTGACTTTCCAGCATTTAGCTTTAATTTGTTTAATATGGACCACTGCCAAATCCTATCCAAATCTCTATTAATACGCTCCACGTAATCTTCAATAAGCCCAACCGGTCGACTCAAATATATCTGCAAATCGTCTGCATACATATGTTGTAAAACTTTCGGAAGATCAGTTATAAATTGATAAAGAGTCTAAACCGGAGAGGACCAAGGCAGATCCCCGTAAACTTGTGGAAGTAAATCAGACGATATGTCATTATGAAGTGCAACCCTCTGAGACCTATGAGAGAGGAGATTAAAAATCAACCGGAGAGCAGATGAAGAGAAATTGAAATTATCTAACAACTTATACAAAAGTTTGCTATGGTCGACACTATCAAACGCCTTAGAGAAATCAACTAAGTTAGGATGCAAATCCCACCATTGTCCAAGGCTTTTCGGATATCAGTAAGTACTTTGAGTAAAGCTGTGTCACACCCATGACCAGATCGAAAGCCAGACTTCCACTCACAGATTAAGTTGTTAATCTTCAGACCATCTTGCATTTGCCAGTACATTAACTTCTCAAGCACCTTAGTTGGGAAACACAGTAAGCTTTTGGGTCGGAAATCACTGGGGGCTCTGGAGAAGACTTCTTTCGACCGGGAAACACGATAGCAGTTTTCCATAAACCAGGGAATAAAGATCTAGTCAAACAGTGATTACAAATTAGCTGTAGGGAACTCAAAATAAAAGGGAGTAGGAGTTTCAGAAACTTAGGAGTGATTAGATCTGGACTGATAAGGTCGTTCACTTCAATATACCTGAAACTAAAGCTGGAGGTGGCAGAACTACCACCAGATAGAGTAGGAGAATCACTGCTACTGTGTGTATTACTAGGATTATATTGGTCTCAGACCAATTATAAGTTTTTCTCTTATCATAATTTAAAGTTAAGCTCCCCAGGGTAGTACTTGCTACAGTCTCAAATGATTTTGAAATAATTCTTTAATACTAATTATAGGATTTTAAGAAACTTATAAAATCAGCAACAAATATCAAAAAACTATTCCGCGAGCATTACGTTCTTAATCTATCTAATCAAATCAGTTTTCCTAAACAATGTCCTCCTTAAAACAATCCCGGATATCCTATGTAACCAAGATATGCCAGCTTCGTGATATCGGCTACACCCATTGAAAGAAGTTTAAAAGACTCGCTAACCACCAGTCTTTAAACGCGCGCGTAGGACCGCTGAACATCTTATTAGAGCATTGATAAGGGAGACTACAATGATGAATTTTGGGAACAGTGTTGATTGAAACAAAGTCAGAAGTCTAGGACTGAGATCTAAAACCAAAACTCTTTGTAGTGTTGTCGCGAACCACCTTTGCTCAGCTCAACTACACGCTCCTTCCCTGCTCCCATTATACCATTTGTCTAATCCCCCGTCTCACGGCACCAGTATTCCAAGCCAAGCTCCAATGTACGGCCCCAATCTTTCGGCTAGTGGTTTCTCGCTCTGCAACTTCAGTGAAGCGGAAGTACTGGAGGCCTTCAACCGCATCAAATTCATCATGTCGCAGTTATTTTATGCCGATGCTGCACTGTATCCTCTGCCTCGGAAATAGCCAACCTTATTAGGGCATTCAAAGCCTGTGTGCGATACATTTTTCGACTAAGACGGCAACTGTTCATGCCTGAACCCCCCACTAAGCTCTTTTAACTTAAAGTCCAGTGCTTCATCCGGCACAAAACCATTGCGCTCTCTACCTGCATATATAATCAATATTGCCGGAATCCATCAGGAAAACTCGTCCGTATAAGCAGTTCAAGGAGCTAGCTCTGCTTTACCTCATGGACCGTTAAGGTTCTTTTTTACTTTAGTCCTACTCTAATCTTACTCTATCTTGTACCCTCTCTGCATAGTTTAGCTCTTAATTTTTATTGTTTAGTATTAGGTCTAATCCAATGACTCGTATTTATGTTTATTTTGCTTTTATGCTCCTATTCCCCATATTATAGTATGTAGCTTAGATTATAGAGCATATGTAGTCATTACTGGTTAGTCTTAGGTTTAGTTTTTATATTTTTTTATTTTTATACTTTCGAGCCAGATGCCAGTTTCTGCTTTTATGCTCACCTATAATTAAGTCTTCTCTATTGCTACGATATCTCGTCTAAGCTCATCTTAAGTTTCCGTACATTCTAATTGTCCCATAACTCCCAATTCTGCTCCATCTGGCAGTCATCATTTTGGTTTAAGCTCTTACTAATTTGAAACGCTACCTCCTTGCTTCATCTAACAGCTACCTTCAAGTTCACATTGACCGTTAATGCTACTCCGTAATTATCCCCCTACCATTCTCTATTTTTTAGTCCATGGTAAAGTATTCTACCACTTTAGTCTATAATATTTTAAAGTTTAATTTTTTGTTATAATTAACTCCTATTTTCGCAATTCTACTTTGATATCTACTCTGTTTCTTTGGCTTGCCCACTTGCTTTGTAATTTTACTCAATAGTTCCTAAGCTAGTAAAGTATGGCTCATAATACGTCATGTCCTGTATATATCTCATTGTATTGCACTTTTCTTTGCTTTTTCTATCTTATATTATTTAGCTTTGCTTTAAGCTCTCTAATGCAGTCTGCCTTATCTTAATCTATAGTACTGATATTACCATCAGCCGCAATGAATCTGTTCATTGCACGTTTGTTAGTTTGCTAAGTAATTTTGTATTCTATCGATAAGTTCGAATTACTATTATTATTTTTTATTTACTCGATGTCCCTAACGTTGTAACGTAGCATAAGCTGAGGTTCTTAAATAAACGCTTTTCTGTTATATTCTTAGCTATTCTAACTTAGTTGGATAACACTAGATCTTTGCAACTTGGAACAATGATGCTTTTCAGTCCACGTCCCTCAAGCCACGAGTGCACTGATATTGCACATTTAAGCCAGGTGCAGGTGTCTAATGTTATGGCTTATGCAAATTGCTGACTACTGAGAAGCAAGCATTAAATGAAAAGATGCTTAAGTGTGACACAACATAACATTCAGTGCCTTTAAGATTATCAATAGAATGTTATGGTCGTAGCATACTGCATATAGCAATATGCTACACGGAGAATTACTGGAGCACGTATGCCGGCCGGCATACTGCATATGGTAGGCTATAGTGGCCCTAAATTTTATCACAAAAATCAAATTTTATTAATTAATTTTTAAGATAGTTATTTGAAAGTCAGGATGGATTAATTTACAAATAATGCTTTGTATGTAGTTGAAATAAGGTTCATTTTACAACCATAACTGTGACGTGTAGGTAGGGTATATTAATTTGCATAAATTTATTATTCGTTTTTTTTTTTTTGTCAAACAGTACATAACTGCCTTTAAACGATAACGTTTTCGAACTTGATTGATACGCTCTGCTTAAGGTGACATAAGATTTGTGTGAAAAATAGGACTGCGTGTAAGAAGAGAGCAGATATAAGCTTGAATACTAAGAAACCGTAGTCACATAGTACTTTAACTTTTGGTTAATGTTTTCCCTCGAAAGAGAAAATCTAATGCATTATTTCCCTCAAAGTAATAAAATTTTTGGGCAAAAATTTTAAATAGGTACAAGTAGTTGTTCTATGCTGGTTCTGGACCACTTTTTTTAGCCTACAGGATTTCACCACAGATGGCGCCACCGTCTCTGGGTGGTTTGAGTCCATACTAATGTAGGTCTGTGTCTTGGCTGTATTGGTTTATATCTTGGATACACCATTGTGCCTTGGATGCACCATTGTGTCTTGGATGCACGATTGAGTCACGACTGTGCCCTAGCGGGATTAATCGGTACTACCGGGATGTGTCATTTGGTCTTGACTGCACCCTAGCGGCATTAGCCGGTACTACCAGCATGCTCCGTACTACGGTTTTCTTAGATAGATATGTGGTGCACCTAAATGTAGGCTTTGCTGTCTTCAAGTGCTGCGCCTAAATAGGTTTTCTTAGCGGGAAAGTTTTAGATATCATTCGAATTTCACAACATGATATCACCTTGGCTTGATGTTTTCTTAGTAAATTATTATAATTATTGGGTCTTGGGGGGTGCGTACATTGAAAAGTCACAGTTGCTCTTTCGAGTGCAAACACCATTTCTTGAGCAAGGTCCCCTGGTGGCATTAGCCGGTACTACCTATGTTGTTCATCTAGCGCTTGGGGATACGAGATCACTTTGGGGATACGAGATCACTTTCAGAACTCTCCAGCATAGGGAAATAGCATATGATTTCCATTTTGTTTGTGGAGTTCGCTTATTTTTCATCTCGGAGATCGTAGCTCTAAACATTTTTGAAGGGGTGGGAAGCTTTATTGGCGGAGATTGCTGGTTAAGTTTGATCTGGTTTTGGAGGCTACGATTTGACGCTCCTGTGTCTGGGTACTGGAGGTTGGCTGAGAGCTATAGTGGCAATATTTGATACTATGACTAGGATTGTATGGGTGTGTTGGATTGGGATTGGTTACCTGTACCAAGGCTTGGGTAGAATGTGTGTGGCTTATCATATTATGAGCGGAACGACGGATACTCTACCATGGGGGCATTACTCCATTTCATCAGATCAACAAATGGCAACCGCTGAAAGAATCTAAGTCTAGTGTAAATAAATTATGTATTATAGTTTTAGTTTCATTTATTAAAGTAATTAAAGTATTATAATTATAAATTTATTTAAAATTGTATTATAGGTGTTTTTCAAGAAATTATAAAACATCTTTTTTATTGATCCAAGAATTGTATTTTGATGAAAATCCGAGCCATTTAACGTAAGCTTTATCTCCACTCTTCTTAAAGATTTTCTCTACGAGATATAGGTTTGGGTGTTTAACTTTCAGCAGCTCCAATTCGTAAAAGCCTCCTGTGATTGGATTTCCTTGATAATCTTCCAGCCGATATGTGATGGGGTTTGTGTTTTGAACATTAATAATTTTAAAAATCTCAGCTGTACAGTTTGGTGTATGCTTGTATTTGCTGATGCATACAAAATCCCCAACATTATATCAATATTTCCTACATCATCAACATCAAACGTTGAATTACCGATTCTCCACGCGTTGTCATCATAGTAAACTCCACAGGTTGGATCAATTTTAGAGCTTTTATCAGTGAATAGCTTTAAATAGTTTGAAATTATGTATCCAGACGTATCGGGGGAGGTGACAGGAGACCTTTCTGTCAATGTTCTTGAATGTTCAGGTGTTGCGAATTCTTCTTCAGATGTTAAGGAATAATCTCCATAATTTATAGGTGTGCTACTAGCCTCCATTTTAACATATTTTCGTTTTGGAGGGGTAAAAGATTCCACAACCTCATTGGCTTCTCTTCTGCTTCTTCTTCTTCTTCTTCTTCTTTTACATCTTTTGTCTCAAACTTGACTATATCCGGCGGCTCGTATTTGACTGTTCTAACAAACTCTTTTAAGGGTTTAGTGATTGGCGTAAAGGTTTCTTCAAGTTGAGCTTGGGCTTCAATTTTTCCCATCCTTAGGGCTTTTAATTTCCTTCGCACTGCATTCCTAGTCTTCTTCTTTTATAGTACAATGAAGGTATCAAATCCTTTACGGTAGCGCCCCTTGTTTAATGAGCTATCCTTATCAATCATCAAGAAACCATATTCATCCTTCCAACACGCAGCACAGGCTCTTCGAAATTTATTAAACTTCATGTCTATATTCACATGATCATTATAGATATGTTTCAAATTCAAGTCATCTTGCTTGAATAAGATGATTAAATTAGCATTGTCTCGTATTAAGTGCTTTGGTATATGCGTATATGTTTGACAGAGATAGAAGCTGTCTAAATCTTCGTGGCGACCCATGCAAAAATAGGATCGCACATTATTTTGCTTTTCACATGCTACATTATCGAAAATAAACACTGAATGTGATTTGGCTTCCTCTGGAGGTAGAACGTCGCACTTGTTTGAGAATGTATAATACCCCAATCCTGATATGGCAGTTATCACTCGCTTCAAGTATTCATACTTTGGGTGATGCAAAGATTTTGAATATATGTAAATATTTTCATATCTCCGACCATTTCGATGTTCCAGCAAACTTATCATAACATTAGATTTTCCACAATTGGATGGTCCAACAATGATGCTCCTTATACTATTAGGCAATAGGGGGCCATGCTTCTTTTTCACTTTTATAACAGCTACATCAGCATTTCGAACAGGAAAAGCTTGTTGTTGTTTAATGAACCGCATATTGAAGACTAACGGGATTCCTATAAATACACCTGCTTATATTACATCTCAACAGTATCATCGGAGCCTTATAAGATGCCGGATCAGAAATCGAAACGCTCCAGAAAATCTTTGAAAGGGGGCAGAGGACTATTAAATTCAATCATCAACAAATTACCTGTAGAATTACATCTACCGGGATACCAGTACTGTGGACCAGGAACAAAGTTACAACAAAGATTGGCGAGAGGAGATCCGGGTATTAATCCAGCGTGCAAAATCTACGGATGCAAATTTGAGTGAACTTGCCAACGCTTGGCTTATAACAAACACAATGAAGGCTAAAATTAAGCTAGGTATGGGTCTTAAGGCTAAAAATAAACCCCAACCCACATTCCGAGAAGCAGTACGAAATGCACGTAAAATTTTAAAAGTCAAAAAACCAAAAGACTTGATGGAAGCTACAAAAATAGCTCTTACTGCAGCTAAAAATATTGTGAAAAGAAAGAAGAAATCAATTAAAACTCCAAGAGTGATACCTGTACCAAAGGTTGGGGGGGCACTTCCGTTCCTCATCCTGTTGTTTGCTGGGCTTTCATCATTGGGAGCACTATCAGGAGGTGCAGCAGGCATAGCTAAAGCAGTAAATGATACCAGTGCGGCAAAGGCAAAATTGGAAGAAAGCAAACGTCATAACCAACCAATGGAAACTATAGCGATTGGTAAAGATGGAAATGGGCTGTTCCTGAAGCCGTACAGAAAAGGACTTGGACTCTATCTAAAACTTCAACCAAAAAACTATTAAAGACGCTACCCAATAGACCGCTAAACGAGTTGGATCTTCACAAGTATACCACACACTTACCGCACTTCAGAGGAGTATTTATGCGTAATAATCTACCTAAGAAGCCATGGAAGCGAGAAAGTGGTATTGTTAACTTGGATATCTCAACTGGAGCAGATACACACTGGGTAGCGTACTACAAGAAAGGTGATAGCATCGAATACTTTGATAGCTTTGGCAATCTCCAAACACCAAGGGAGCTCATAAACTAATTGGGTAGTAATATTACGTACAACTACAGTTCTTATCAGAATTATGATACAGTAATTTGCGGTCACTTATGTTTAGAGTTTTAATATAATTGTTATAGCCATTAATTATTATCTATAAATAAATGTATCTATATTGAAATTGTGACAGTTCATTATCAGCCGCCATGTCATTAACACTTACTTTCACGGGAAATTCATGTCTACTCACTGCTGAGTACTTTCCCCCGCTGGAGCTAGCAACGGATTATGTTTGTGGATTAACTGATTTTCAAACATACAACTCTATACCAAATATTGATGTGAGCAATAATCTGGTTCATGTAGGGAACGAGGTTGTTGAGATACCTGTTGGATCCTATGAGATTGATGATATAGCAAAATATATACAAGGATACTTGGATAAAGAAGGGAGAAGGATAAAAGTTGCGATAAAGGCTAACAATAATACATTGAAGAGTGAAGTTAAGGCAACTGAAGAAATACATTTTGAAATACAGAGATCCATAGCTCCTCTGCTTGGATTCAGTAAAAGAAACTTATCTCCTAATATAGTGCATACATCGGAGTTGCCAGTCAACATCATTAAAGTAAATACTATACGCATCGAATGTAATATTATATCAGGATCATTCTTCAACAACACACAAGTACACACTCTCCACCGAACGTGGGGCCTGGGTATAAAATAGTGGAGGTATCCAAAAATGTAATCTATTTGCCTGTGAACACCAGACGTATAAGTTCTCTAACATTGAAGCTCCTTGACCAAGACGGCGACTTAATCAACTTCAGAGGAGAGACTATAACCATCAGGTTACATTTGAAGCCACAGCATGTTGATATACAATAATGATATATACGAGCTCGGAGCAAACAAGATCATTAGTCAGCGGATAACCTTGAAGCGATCAAAACCTACACTAACACCTGCAAATACAGCATATTTACAATCGATAGGCTTAACGCTGAAACAATGAATAAAGGAATACTAGATATTGCACCAGACACTCGCTTTGATAACAGTGTTACTAAATTTGAACATCACTCCTATTCACCATTTCTAACATCATTTAAAAACAGCGATGAAATCTGTATATCTGTACAACATCAGGACCTGAATCTTCTACCCAGCAGGAGTTTTCTTTACATTGAGGGGTCGCTAACAAAGCTGGATGGAACCGTTTCAGCAACCGCAAAATTAGCTAACAACGCTCTACCATTTCTTTTTGAGGAAATACGCTATGAATTGAATGCAGTGGAAATCGACCGTACAAGAAATCTTGGGATTGCGACAACATTAAAAAACTGCGTATCGCTAAATGCAAATGTAAGTAGGATACTACTCAACGGCAGCTGGTCACCAGATTCATCCGTTATACCAGCCAATGGACTGTTTGACTATTGTGTACCTCTGAAATATTTATTGGGATTCGCTGAAGATTACAAGAAAATTCTGATAAATTCCAAACATGAACTCATATTGATTCGGAGCAGGACAGATGCTAATGCCATTATATCAGAAGAGGTGAAAATTGAAATTAACAAACTTCAATGGAACATTCCGCATGTTACAGTATCCGATGAGGAAAAGCTGCAACTATTTGAAATTATCGGGAGAGGTCGCCCGATACAAATACCATTCCACAGCTGGGTCATATATGAGTATCCAGTACTACCGGAATCTACGCATCAAACCTGGTCAGTTAAAACTTCCACTCAACTGGAGAAACCTCGATTTATCATCTTAGCATTACAAACGGATCGAAGGAATGATAAAACCAAGGATGCTAGCAAATTTGATCACTGCAAACTCACCGATGTTACAGTTCATTTGAACTCAGAATCATATCCCTACGATGATTTGAATTTGAAATTTGATTTGAATAGATACGCATTGCTGTATGATATGTATATAAAGTTTACACAATCATACTATGGTCATCAGTATCAGCCGTTCCTCACATGGGAGAAGTTCAAAATCGATGCTCCGATTGCTGCCATTGATTGATTGCTCACATCAAAATGAAACAATAAAAACTGGACCTGTTGACATAAGGCTAGAATTCAAGACTTCTGAAAATATACCAGCTAATACAACAGCATATTGCCTGCTTCTACACGATCGAATAGTGGAATACAGTCCGCTGACAAGTGAAGTTAGAAAGTTAAATTGAGAAGATGGCTGTCCTCGTAGACGTCCAAGGATTCAAAACAAATCTCAATGAATTCATCACTAAAGAACTGGCAATTTTAAACAATGAAAACCAGATGCAGCACTTTATATTTCAACCACCGTTCAGATACAAAGATTTGACTTCAGCAAAATAGAGACAAGTAAAATGGCTTCAACACAATTTTCATGGATTCCGCTGGGATGATGGCTACATACCGTATCACAAGCTGTACACTATAGTTGAACCACTGCTTCGAAACAAAACCATATATGTAAAGGGAGCTGAAAAACTTCATTGGATGCAGAAGATAGTTGGATAGGGTGAAATCATTATTAACGTCGAAGATGAATACAACTGTGGAAAACTAATAAAGATTAACACAAATGCGCCATCTTGCCAAGTTCATATTGGACACTGTGCTATAAGAAATACTTTTATAATAAGAGATTTTATTGGAAATAAAAACAAATGTTTATAAAACATAAGACCTTTCATTACACATACCCCAGAACCCTCACTGACATCTTCTAGAATCTGTTCATGGTGATGTCATGTTGTGAAATTCGAATGATGGTGATATCTACAACTTCCCTGCTAAGAAAACTTATTTAGGTGCAGCAAAACCATGATGACGTCATGCCAATATCTAGAACTCTCCCGCTAATAACAGAAAACAGCAAAACCAAGGCATGCTGGTAGTTCCGGCTAAGGCCGCTAGGGTACCTTACTCAAGAAATGGCGTTTGCGTCCAAACAGATGTCGCTAATATCTCGAAAACCAAAGCCCGTAGAGAATTTCTGATGAAAACTCCCACTCCACACCTCCAAGAATCCATTTCCATGAGCCAAAATAACTTGAATTATTAATACGCTAATATCTCGAAAACCAGAGCCCGTAGAGGATTTCTGATGAAAATTTCATTATCCCCCCCCCCTTTATTATCCACCCAACATACCACCCATCTAGAATCCATTAGCATGAACAAAAATTTCCTAGCGCTAACTTTAATTATTACTAATATTAGTTCAAAAACCAAAAGCCTACATTTAGGCGCTCAAGAAAAATCATAATAAAAAAGCCTACATTTAGGTGCACCACATATCTATCTAAGAAAACCGTAGTACGGGAGCATGCTGGTAGTACCGGCTAATGCCGCTAGGGTGCAGTCAAGACCAAATGACACATCCCGGTAGTACCGATTAATCCCGCTAGGGCGCAGTCGAGACTCAATAGTGCATCAATGACACAATGGTGCATCCAAGGCGCAATTGTGTATCCAAGATACAAACCAATACAGCCAAGACCTGCTTTAGTATGGACTCAAACCACCTAGCGACGGTGGCGCCATCTGTGCTGGAATCCTGGAGGCTAACAAAAGTGGTCCAGAACCAGCGTAGAACAACTACTTGTACCTAATACACATATTTGCCTGCCAAAATAACTGAAACTAATTTTTCCCAACAAATGGGTTAATATAAAAATTGAAAACATAACATTTTAGATTCCTATAAGCCGCTTTTAAGCTTCACTCAATGTAGAAATTTAAACAAATTGTCATCACCGTCATGACAATAAACGATATAAAATAATTAGATCAACGTTTAATATATCGAGTGGACAGATTATTTAAAAGATAAGGAATATACCTTCAATTCATAATAATTTCATTAGAATTAACTTTAATTTAACATTTATTTGTTAGAATGAATCCATCAGTAGGTGTATATTTTTCTTTTTTGAAAATGTCTTATGTCTTGAACAAGAATTATAGTCTAGAAATTGCAATTATAACGTAAAAATGAAGTGCTGAACGCTTTTATTTCGCCTTTCACTTTCCCGGAGCCATCTCACATGTAGGTCGTCTAGGTCCGCTAGTCTCTCTCCCTTTACAGATCTACAAGGGACTCTGAAAATATCTGCCCTGAGAGTCAGTTGGGGCATGGCATACAGGAAAGCAGACCATCTGCGCCTTCAATATGGATATAGGTAAGTGACGTAAGGTCCCTTCAGGACTGAATGTGTGCCGGCGTTTTGGTTAAAGGCACGAGATTTTTTTTTATTATGGCAGGCGGCAGCGGCAGGTTTTTCATGGAACTTCCCCACACTCTCCGCTAACAGCCGAGGCGAGCTAGCGTGCCGCCCTGCAGTCAACGCTGTCCGCCGAGTGATCTGTCAGCCATGCTGGCAGTCGGGACTTAACGTCCAGTCGTCAATCACTCAACATACTTCCATAACAAGAACACAATTAAAAATGAAATTTAAAAAAGTAGTTAATTATCAATAAATAATCAATTATAGAATATATTAATAATAATATATAATAAACTGCTTAGTTAACAAATTAGCAAACAAATGGAAATCTGAGACTGCCTATATATTGTGCAGCAGCCAACAGAGTTGCCTCTAATCGCTAAAGAAAAAAGTTGCTGCAGCCTAAAATATTGAAAAACAAATGCCTTTATCATCTCATTTCATTATGTAGAAAAAGCAAACAGTTTTGAAAAGCATTTAAAAAATATTTCCTTTTGAAGCACATTAATAATACCACTGCTAGCTCATTTTTCATTTTATACTTCCGAAACACTTCAAAATCACTGCCAGCTCATTATTACTTCTGTTTAAGACTTACAATTGCTGATTATGCTAATTGTAGCCTTTTAAATACTCCTGCTTTGTTATAAATAACCAAAGTTAACTAAGAAAAATCACAATTCTCTTGTCAAAGGATCCAAATATTATCTGACAGTTGTTTGTTCCAAATCAGCTGATATTTATAAGCAGGCGAAAAATTCTTGGGCAGTTTATTTGCGTTGGAGGCTCTCTTATATGAAAACTTTAGCCATTTTACACAAAATTTTTGCGCAATGAGAATGTATTTGTAAAATTTCTTGTGCAATGCAAATGTATTCAAAGGCTGCTTTATTAGTATTGAATGAAATTGGTAGCAGGCAGAGGTTGCGAGGATCAATTTCAATAGGTCTGTCTGTTTACTCGAAAGTTTTTACTCGGTGTAAAAACTTTTACGCATTTTTACTCACAAACCGTCTGTTTACTTTTAACTAGTAAAAATCGAGTAAATTTATACGTTTCCCCTCTTGCACAAAGTTGCACATTTTTACTCATGATCAAGAGGATGTGTAACTTTGATATGCAATCAGCTGACTGTCAAAAGTATAAAATTTGAGGTTAAGCCGTTTGTTGGGTTATCGAAAGAATGTAAAATGATAATCTAAAGAGTCGAAATTAAAAAATATATATTAAAGAGGGTGGGTTTTTTAAAACGTATTTCAAATTAATTAATTGTTTTCTGTTTCAGACGTTAAGGTAGCAGCCAAATTTTTGAAACATGACAAGCTAAACAAAATTTACTCGAAAAGTGTCTGGTAACTTTTCTAGATTTATCCTCTACCGCATAAAAGTTTTTACTTGATTTTTACGCAAAGATTTTTACTCAAAAGTAAACAGACAGACCTATATCATTTTCATCTGTATATAGTCATACTGCTCACACTTATTGGGAATTACTTTTAAAAATGTTGCCTTTCGATCTAACCAATTATCCTTATGGCCAAGGAAACTTTGAAGATCTTCAAAATTTTACTAATACTTACTTGCAGAGCTTGCAGAACTTTCTTTATATTAATCATTCTTCGGTTTGAATACTCTATCGAAGTTAACGAATTCGATTTACAAGAGAGGATTCCATTCCTCATCTGAATTTAGTTTGTTTTTCTCGACAATATGTTAACGAAAAATAACTCCGACATTCCTATTACACTAGCCCACTAGGTTTTTATAAATTTACAAACATAGTTAAAGATATCTACTATTAATACAGCAATAGCAGGATTAACAAATTATTCTTGGCACACGCTGATATTCGTCATAAAACTTAACATTTTTACTAGACTGCGAAGGATGATGGAAAAACGATAGAAACTATGTACTTGTGAATTGGAAGCCTGCTATTTTCCTAATTTTGCTCCCACATAAAATTTGAAATCAATTTGATTTGGACGCAAGCCAATTCTACGACTTTCATTTGATTTATTTATTAAAGAAATTCATTTGTCTCTTCTTCACCATGTTCTGAAGTTTTGCTTTTAAGAAAGGATGTAATTCTACATATGATTCCTCTTAGGTTCATTTGGCCTCACACAATCACCGGATATGTATATCAGAGAAAACAAAGAATGAATCTTATTACTAATCTTTATTATATCTCTCAAACTAATAGCTAATTTCCTTACCATACTGTAATATTACCCAATTAAACAACATTAGACTCTCTAGGAAACTGAGATATACTTAAAATTTCATTTTCATCTTCAATAGAATCCTGCTGTAGTGGTGTCCGTATACTAATTTGATTCTCTTGCTGCTGTAGTCCTAAAGTCAAATTGACTTTTGAATGTTGTCCAGTAGTGTCCACACTACCACTGCCGGATATATTGCCCCCGCATGTATTCAGAGGTGGTGGCCGTAATCGTGAAGGATCAAGTAATGAATGCATTTTTGTCTGCTTCTTAACAGGTGTTCTTGATGGCGATGTCTTTCGACTATTTGAAAATGATTTTAACATTTTCCCGCTAAGGGCACAAAATACAATTCTTGATATAAAATCACAATAGACACAGAACATTACTTACGCATCAATAAGCTTCAGTAATAGGCGATGATAAGCTTCGTATTCTTCACTGCCGAATTCATTTGGGTCATGACGGGCGTGTTCATACCTAATAAAATAAAAAAAGTTTGTTTTAGTTCCTAAAAAAGTAAACATCCAAGATTTATAAATTTATACATGTCACAGAATTGATGGATCATTCTTTGTCCTGATCCATTTAAAGGAGGAGCCAATGTGGTAAGTAAAAAGGCACGCAAGCTTTCTTGAGGATGACGGATACTGCCATCATGTTTAACAATTTCTTTTTCTAGACGATAAGACGATAAAAAGATGTTTCGACATGACAATTTATTGAAAGTTACCTAGTATTTTCACATCATCCACTGCTTGCATTCGATAGTAATAAGGGGGAAGAGGTTGATCTGACCTCAAAATATATTTATCGTCATTCCATATTAATTTCGGTTCATAAGCAATTTTTTGAATACAATCCAATCTTCTTTCGATTTCTCGTCTGATACTCTGAAAATTGGAACGAAAATTAAAGTCTACCATAAATTTTGACCATCGCTAGTTACCTTTTTTGTGTCGTTCCCGATAGGAATATGAGGACCTCTGCGTGATCTCAGTGTAAAGCGCATTATTTGCCTCTTAGCGAAAATAAACAAAATCACAAAGGTAAGAACTCCTCCGCCAATAATAATAATTATCATAACACCGGAAAGCTGCTCCATTTTTCCTGAATTTTCACTCTTTAATTTGTCCACTCTTAAGTTATTCATAGATGTTTTTGTTATGTTGTGATACTCTAAGTTCAAAGAAAACTTTATTTCATGTTTCCATTAGTGAATTACAATCCCTCCTAATCTAATACTTTCTAGAAAAATATACAATTATTTAAGAAACGAAAACAACAGTAATCAATAATTAGATTGTCAACTTCAGCTGACTATCAACAGTCTGCCAATCAAATCATTCGTTCAAAGTGGGCATGTTCAGTATCTCACATTCATAGGGCCTTCTCACATGAGAACTGTTTATGAAAGGAAGGAATTTCCTTCGTTTGTGCTGAGACGTGCCAGCACAATAATGTTGCTCCGCGCAGTTCCATATATAATAATAATAATAAAAAATATTTATTAGCATATTTATAGCTATTTACATAAATCTATAATATTTAGTTATTTGCTAGAGCTAATTAATTACATAGATTTAGAATTTTTCCTTGACATATTTAACAATTTCAGTTTTAAAACCCCTAAAATTTGTTTCGGTTTTTATCTTAATGGGAGCTCATTAAACTTTTGGAATCCTCTAAATACTATGCTATTTTGCGTCGCCGCACTTAGAGAACATGGCAATCTAAAATCATCCACTGGCCTCAACACATCTCTGGTAAGTAATTAGGTACCATGTTATACTTAATTTTATAGATGAAGATAAAAACATTCAGCATTATTCTTTGTTTCACATTGAGCCAGTGCAGAGTATCTAAAGGGTTTTCCAATAAGAGGTGTTTTTTTTTATTAGCCCACTATTTCGGTAGATGTCACTTTTGGAGCTGTCATTCTATGACATTTGACAAGTAGAAACTACGCCATTATTAAAAATGGAACGATACACGATTCAACAACGCATTGAAATTATTAAAATTCACTATAAAAATGGTGAAAATGTGGCAGAGACGGTTCGTAAAACTCGAACATTTTTGGGTCGTCGTGAAGCACCTTGTCGGACCGCAATACAGAAATTGGTAGAAAAATTCGAGCTGTCGGGACAAGGTAGTGATGTGAAGAATAAAACCCTTGCACGTCGCTCAAGAACAACCTAGAATATTGCTGATGTAGCCGAAAGTGTTGAAGAAAACCCAGGTTTGTCCATTCCTCGTCGTTCTTTGGAATTAGGCATTCCACAAACGTCATTACACCGTATTTTGCATAAAGATTTGGGTCTTAAGGCTTATATTATTATTATTATGCATCTTACGGGAGTATATCTATCACATCTTAGTATAGTTCGCATTGCTTTATTTTGTAACTTCTGAAGATTATTTATTATTTGTTGATTACTTAAGAATAAAACAGTCGAACAGTATTCAAAATGTTGCTTGACAATTGTATTATGTATAATAATTGCTGTATAGGTTCATACATTTCTTCTGACTCTTCTCATAAAGTCAATTTTCTTTGAAATTTTTGCACTCGTAGTATTGCCGTGTGCTGTGAACTTTAGCCTATAGTCAATCACAACCCCCAGGTATTTGAATTCCTTAAACACTTCTATCATTACTCCGTCCATACTCAGTCTGAGCTACTCCTCCCCATTTACCAACATTGCTTTTGTTTTCTCCGTATTAAGTTTAAGTCTGTTTGCTTTTAACCAGTAACTTAAACTATCCAGATCTTGTAACTTAAAATATCCAGATCTTCTTGTAACTTAAATTGAATTTTGTTATGGAACTATGTTGAGTGATTGACATCGGACGTAAAGTCCCGACTGCCAGCATGAGCTGACAGATCACTCGGCGGACAGCGTTGACTGCAGAGCGGCACGCTAGCTCGCCTCGGCTATTGGCGGAGAGTGTGGGGAGGATGCACGAAAAACCTGCCGTTGCCGCCTGCCATAATCAAGAAAAATCTCGTGCCTTTAACCAAAACGCCGGCACACATTCAGTTCTGAAGGGACCCTTACGTCACTTACCTACATCCACATTGAAGGCGCAGATGGTATGCCTTAACTGCATGCCCCAACCACCCAACTGACTCTGAGGGCAGATATTTTCAGAGTCCCTTGAGTAGACCTTTAAAGAGAGACTAACGAGCGAACCTAGACGACTTCATGCGAGAGGGCTCCGGGATAGTGAAGGGTGAAATAAAAACGTTTAGCACTTCATGTTTACGTTATAATTTGGGAGGTCTTAGACTACAATTCTTGCTTCTAATCTAATAATTTACAGCTTTTTCCAACAACTCAATTCTTAAGAGCCTGTACTTGCAAAAGTTTACAATATTGTTATTACTACTAGTCCAACCGATTCATTGTTAAATTTTCCTTTATTTTTCATGCCCGTGTTAATAGTAATTTATTCATGTTTTTTCTTTCTTATTTTATTCTAACCACTGATCTATCGATATATTGCTCATCTCTTCAATGTACGCAAAAGTTTCAGAATAAAAATGTTTAACGTACTGGCGCCAGGTACGAAGACAATTTTCGTAAATTCTTAACATTTCAAAAAAAATCATCAATTTCAAATGAAACATGCACAAATCTCGAGAAAATTAATATTATATTGATTCAAGTACACAACCTATCGCAATAAAATAATTAAAAAGAATTTCAAATGGATAATAATCCAACTATTTCTCCAAAATAACGTCTTCTTGAAAAAAACTTTTGAAATAAATTCAATTCTAGCGCATACACGTCAAAATCTTGTAGTATATTGTATGTTCCACATAAAGAAAATTTAATTCAAAGTATTTTTTGTCTTTATGCTCTATTTAAAAATCAATAAAAATTTTAAATTTAAATATAGGTTTAGGTACTTCCCCTTCAGGTATGTACATATGTATGTATGCACACTAATAAAGCAATTTACCAACTTAAATAATAAATTTCCTGCTAGAAGAAAATTCTATATTCTTATATCTTATAAAACACATCTGGATAAAAATCAAAGGAGCTTAAAACATTTTGATGCGACTAGTACTATTCCGTAGCACTTGTTGAAATCTAATTGAGCTTGTTCCGTCAGCTGTAGACAGAGAAACTGTAAACTACTATTTATATCACCGATAGAGTTCTTTGAACTCTTATTTCTAATCGGGTTTAAGAAGCTACACTAAAAATGCTGGTTAAATTAGAATTTGTACTACTAACCGTGCGGGTTGATGTGGCCGCTACTGAATTTCCACTGGGGAAATCATTTATTCCAGAAATTCTTCTGTTACTACTACTGTTCCAGCTGGGTTGATGAAACTGCTGTGGACATAGACACTGATGATTTCATTAAACTTAATCTATGTTTACCGTCCACAATATTACTGGAACCACTACTGTTATTTCCATTTTTATTGTAAATGAACAACTGTTGTTGTTATTTTTGTAATGTAATTATTACATGCTGCGATTGTTGTGGATTTGATAAGATCCCAATCAAATTATTGGAGTGTCTATGGTGCCGATATTGAAGTTTTTGCAACTGTTGCTGTTGCAGTAGCAGTTGTAGAAGTTGTTGCGGGCCTGTTTTCCCAGCATTAGAGAAATGTGGATACGAGGAGCTTTTATATTGGTGGCAGGAATTATTATTATATTTCAGGTATCTCATGAGACATAATCTTGCTACGAACGTGAGGTGTCGGTGCTATCGGATGCTATTTTGAGATAGGGTTAGTTTCCCGCCCGATGTTTTTTGGACAAATCTTAATTTCCTTCCTTCATTTGTTCGCTGGGTGGCAGATTTTGTGCGGGGTAGATGAAAATAATTCTATTAATCGAAAATAGATCAGTATGAAGACTGAAAAATGTTCTAAATCTACATACAGGATTTATTTCCTTGCCGATGTCTACGAAATCTTTTTGTTTTATTCACTCTGCGCTGTTGATGACTGGACGATTTGACAAGAAGAGAAGATTGTCTTCTTCTTGTCCATAAACAACAAGCAAGAATTCTCCGAGCTAAGGTGCGTGCGACTGTCGGCATGGCATGCTATATGCAGTACGCTACGACCATAACAATTTCACTGATATTGTTGCCTGCTATATAAACTAGCGTATCATCCGCAAACAAAGCTAACTTTGAATGCTTATTCGCTGTGCCTATGTCATTTATATACATTGAGAAGAGAAGTGTTTCCAAAACAGATCCTTGAGGTACTCCCAAATCCACATTTGCAGCTGGTGATATAGCCTGACCGACCTTTGTTCTCTGGCTTCTTTCGCATAGGAAACTTCGAAATCATTCCAGTTCTATGTTTTTTACTCCATACTTTTCCATTTTTCACAGAAGCAGTTGCCTATCTATCGTCTCGAAAGCTCTCTGGAGATCTAAAAACACACACGCTATTTTTTTATGCTATTTCTTCCTTCCATATTTTTAACACCATGTTAATCGCTGTTTCACACGAGTGTTTTTGTCTAAACCCCGATTGGTTCTCAATAAGTACTGAGTTTACCTCCAGATACTGCAACAATTGCCTGTACGCGATCTTCTGCAATACCTTTGCCGCGACTGGTAAACTATTAACCGGCCGAAAATCCTCAGGTTTCAGCGATTTTTTGACTTTCGCAATTGATGTGACCAAAGATTCCTACCACATGGTCGGAAATTCTCCACTTACCAGAGATTTGTTTACTATATTCATCAGCACTGGACCTAACAAATCAAATGAATCCATTATCATTCTAGGGCTCGCAAAATTGAAATCTCTTTTTTGTTTTAGCTTTTTCAATGTTTCCATTATACCTCTAAGATTAACGGCTCTAAAGTTAAATGTATTCCTTACATTTATGGTATTATCCTGATACCTTATATTCGGAATCCCTTCATGAATATCCTTCACGCTTTGTATAAAGAATCTGTTAAGTGTTCTAGCCATATCTTCCTATTTTTCCAATATTATATTATTAACTTTAATACTTTTAATTTCAGTCTCCTTTCTATCTTTTAACACTCTCCACATATCTCTTTGTTCACTACATTCATTAATTTTTGCTTTCACATAAACACTTTTGGCCTTTCGTATTTCCGATTTATACTTATTCCTTTGCGTACATACTATAACATATCCTATCACTTCTCAATTTTGAAAAAACTGCATTGCTATTATTTTTTGTCTTCTAAGTTCACCCAATCTATTATTAAACCAGTAACCTTCCTTAATTGAACCTGCTTTGATTTTACTACTGATTCCATTATTATCCCTGATTTCACTTTCACTTATCATATTCACAAATCTCTCTTTGTTATAGTTAAAATGTTTGTAATAGCTAATATTTTCAACTGGCCTTGAACCCACCGGTATAGTGATAACTACACTCTCATGGTCACTTACATTCAATTTTGGCTCTATTTTTGCATTTATTTCACCCACATTAGTTATTTCAAAGTATATTAGGGTCTCGGATACATCTGTTATCCTAGTTGGATTTTTGTACTACTAATCCGCATAATATTACCTATATTATCTAAATATATTATTTATCTAATGGGTTCATCCAATTAATATTGAAATCTCCAACCAGCAAGAAATCACAAATTACTTCACTTAAGTCTGCCATAAGCTCTTCTAGTTTGTCGCAAAAAAATCTATTTGATGTTCTCGGCGATTTATATAAAACACATACCAAAATTCTAAACCTTTCATATGTCAGATTCACTATAATCCACCAAAGTTCTTTTTGAAACGCATATACTTCCATAATTTGATATTGCCACTCCTTCCTTAAGTACAAAGCCAGTATACTTTGAAGTACTGTTACTTCTAACTATTTCATAATTCTCTATTTCAATTTCATCATTACCAACATCCTCGGTTGTGTCTGTCTCAGAAATTAATATGATTTCAAATTTTCCTTCTTTAATTATAGTTTCGATTTCCTCGAAATTGTTATTAAGCCCTTGAACATTCATATACAAACACTTCATATACTTTAGTTGCTAATATTCAACCCGTTCCCTAGCGATCTTTAATTTCCTCTAATATACACTGGAAACTTTATCTCTACAATCATGATCTACTCTCAATTCAATCTTCAGCTTTCTTTCGCTAGTACACAGTTATTGCACTTTAATACAGTACTAACACACTTTCTCGAATCATGCCCTTTACCACATCTTGCTCAAATTTCCTCTTTCTTATTACAGTCTTTGGCTATATGGTCGAAGCCCCAACATTTTAAACACCTTTTCACAGGTATGTACTCAAAGACATGGCATGTGTCCCACCACTTTTTTCTTCCAGCAACATTATCTTTTTATACAAATCTCTCTCTACCCCCAATACGGCCCTGTATGTTGACTTTTGCGAGTTTTTTTACTTGGTCTGCATACGTAGGTTTAGATTTAGGATCCCTTGCCCATACTTTCTTAAATTCACTTACCACAGTTGCTTTATCATTTCTCATCTCATTTAGATAATTCGATACTTTATTCAATTGCTCCATCATTCGCTGTTTCCTTATAAGTTTGCTGCATTCAGAGCACATAAAGAAAACGCTCTCTTTGGTATTTATTATATTAATATCATACTCCGCCAGATTTACACATTTAGCATGAAAAAGGGATCCACCAAAACCCTCGAGAATACTTTACAAGCCATGAAACTGTAGCAAGGAGAGCGCACCCGTCGTCAGAGCCACCCACCTCCGCTCTTGCCTGAGAATAGGTAGTTCCGCAACGAGCACCTCCTGCTGCAAAATCACCTCGGGGATATGTGTGGGTGGCCGCACAGCATGTTGCCGCTAGCGGTCAGTCGGCTTGGGGTGGTTCTTGCCACCCACATCCCTTCGGTGCTTGAAAGCTGTGCTGAGAGAACGTAA
Organism: Dioctria rufipes; assembly: GCA_963924295.1. Lineage (NCBI taxonomy): Eukaryota > Metazoa > Arthropoda > Insecta > Diptera > Asilidae > Dioctria > Dioctria rufipes. The sequence goes on along the minus strand of OZ002740.1, from coordinate 81,690,117 downwards.
GATCTACTCATGGGGACTTCGGACAGACTGACGGACAAAAACAAAAAAAAAAAAAAACTTTTTTTTTGAAGACCTCGCCTCGCTTCACCTGGTGTAACCTGCAAAACAAAATTTTTCTGAAAGAAACCTGGAAAAACATTTTGGGAGCTATATAAAAAAAATTGAAGATCAATACAACGCCGAACAAGTGATTGTCACCCGGAGACTATCAGACGCCGAGATCGAGGGAGAGAGAGAGAGAACGTGGACTCCCGGTGATGGTGGAGTCCTGACCTGACTGGCTTGGGCCCTTCGCCCCCATCCGCCCTGGCTAAGACGTCGAGGCCGGAAGATTTCTTAGCCCCATCTACTGCAGATCGAGGTGTGTGCGTGCTAAGCGGCGCACTGAACGTGACGCGACCCCTCCATTGTTAGTGACCTAAATAATCATCGAGTCGACGGCATAACGAATATGACGAAAATAGAGAACTGGCGTCATGATGCGGGCGGGTGCGATTTTCACAGAGACCTTGTGTCCGACGTTCTCCTTCTCCTGGGCCACCCTGCCTTTGGCTTTACACCGAAGCACTGCGGCACCTGAAAATAAGTTAAAACAAAACTCAGGGAATCACCAACGAACAAATGTCAAAGCCCTGGCGTGTGATGCTAACATTAAAAATTTTATTTCACTTATGAAAACACAAAAAAAAACTTATCTAAATAACATATGCTCAATTCCTGTCTATCTACCTGTTGTTAACCTAAGATCTCGAATCTGTCAAAGTGAACAACCCAAAAAAAAATTTTTTATATATATAAAACCAAATAAGCGTAACCGCGAGATATGAGATCGTTTTCGTACAGAGCATAAGCTAACCTACCCTACTCTGGGTACCCTTCTAGAATGACCTGGCTTAATACTATTCTTACTTGCATTGAGACGCCAAGTTTGACCGTACTCTTTTACTCCGCAACCGCCAAGCGCTAACAGTGGTTCAGGACAGGAGATGCGTTTCTTAGTAAATTTACTGCTCACAGAAAAATTGTACCCAGTGCCCCATGACGAACTTTCAAAGCTTTCCTCCAGTTTCGACGACAGATTGACACCAGGTATGGAAAGATTCACTCTGTATTATTAGCGAATACTACTCATTTCAATTTCAGATTTCGCAAATTCAGTAACAACGAACTTCTTTTATTTATCTCTTTGGGCAACTTCAATTTCGCTGAAGCGTATAAAGTTCTTGCGACAACAGGTAAGCTGAATAATCACTAAGCGAAGTACTTTTAATTTTCCATTTCAAAAAAACATTATAAATTTCTAATTAATGACGAATGTCAATGAATCTACTTTATTTTACGCACACTAATCACTAAGTGAACTTCTTTTCTTCTTCATTTCAGACCACTTCAATTTCGCTGAAGCATATAAAGTTCTTGAGACAACAGGTAAGCTGAATAATCACTAAATGAAGTACTTTCAATTTTTCATTTCAATAAAAATTATGGGTTTATAATTAATGACGAATGTCAAAGAATCTAATTTAATCTTACGCACAATAATCACTAAGCGAACTTCTTTTCTTTTTCATTTCAGACCACTTCAATTACGCTGAAGCATATAAAGTTCTTGAGACAACAGGTAAGCTGGATAACCACTAAATGAAGTACTTTCAATTTTTCATTTCAATAAAAATTATGGGTTTCTAATTAATGACGAATGTCAATGAGTCCAATTTAATTTTACGCACAATAATCACTAAGCGAACTTCTTTTCTTTTTCATTTCAGACCACTTCAATTACGCTGAAGCGTATTAAGTTCTTGCGACAACAGGTAAGCTGAATAATCACTAAATGAAGTACTTTCAATTTTTCATTTCAATAAAAATTATGAACTTCTAATTAATGACGAATGTCAATGAATTTGATTTATTTTACGCACAATAATCACTAAGCGAACTTCTTTTCTTTTTCATTTCAGACCACTTCAATTTCGCTGAAGCATGTAAAGTTCTTGCAACAACAGGTAAGCTGAATAATCACTAAATGAAGTACTTTCAATTTTTCATTTCAATAAAAATTATGAATTTCTAATTAATGACGAATGTCAATGAATTTAATTTATTTTACGCACAATAATCACTAAGCGAACTTCTTTTCTTTTTCATTTCAGACCACTTCAATTACGCTGAAGCGTATTAAGTTCTTGCGACAACAGGTAAGCTGAATAATCACTAAATGAAGTACTTTCAATTTTTCATTTCAATAAAAATTATGAATTTCTAATTAATGACGAATGTCAATGAATTTAATTTATTTTACGCACAATAATCACTAAGCGAACTTCTTTTCTTTTTCATTTCAGACCACTTCAATTTCGCTGAAGCATAAAAAGTTCTTGCAACAACAGGTAAGCTGAATAATCACTAAATGAAGTACTTTCAATTTTTCATTTCGATAAAAATTATGAATTTCTAATTAATGACGAATGTCAATAAATCTAATTTATTTTACGCACGATAATCACTAAGCGAACTTCTTTTCTTTTTCATTTCAGACCACTTCAATTTCGCTGAAGCATATAAAGTTCTTGCAACAACAGGTTAGCTGAATAATCACTAAATGAAGTACTTTCAATTTTTTTCATTTCAATAAAAATTATGAATTTCTAATTAATGACGAATGTCAATGAATCTATTTTATTTTACGCACGATAGTCACTAATCGAACTTCTTTTCTTTTTTATTTCAGACCACTTCAATTTCGCTGAAGCATATAAAGTCCTTGCAACAACAGGTAAGCTGAATAATCACTAAATGAAGTACTTTCAATTTTTCACTTCAATAAAAATTATGAATTTCTAATTAATGACGAATGTCAATGAATCTACTTTATTTTACGCACAATAATCACTAAGCGAACTTCTTTTCTTTTTCATTTTAGACCACTTCAATTTCGCTGAAGCATATAAAGTTCTTGCAACAACAGGTAAGCTGAATAATCACTAAATGAAGTACTTTCAATTTTTCATTTCGATAAAAATTATGAATTTCTAATTAATGACGAATGTCAATGAATCTAATTTATTTTACGCACGATAATCACTAAGCGAACTTCTTTTCTTTTTCATTTCAGACCACTTCAATTTCGCTGAAGCATATAAAGTTCTTGCAACAACAGGTAAGCTGAATAATCACTAAATGAAGTACTTTCAATTTTTTTCATTTCAATAAAAATTATGAATTTCTAATTAATGACGAATGTCAATGAATCTATTTTATTTTATGCACAATAATCAATAAGCAAACTTCTTTTCTCTTTTATTCCAGGTAATCCGCACCTATCCACAAGAAATTCAACACGCTACCCGATCGCCCGCAGGATCCGTCTTATTCCGAAACTCTTCACTGACTGCCCTTTTGTCGTCCGCCCACATCGAAAAAAAACGATTTCTGTCTCCTGTATGAACGGGTGTGCGTCAATGAAAAATTGTAACTTGTGCGTGTTTTGCACAATTTAGAATTCTGCGTTTGAAAGTTATTTTTCTTGTTTCCATGAATTTATGTGAAGGGTTCTAATTTGTGCGCGTTCTGCATGGATTAGAATCTTTCTTTTGTACTAAATAAAATTTTGCCACTTTTCAGGTACCATTTTGGCAAAATAGTAGTGATTTCTCTACGAGGGTAGGGAAGTCAGAAGGGTGGCGTATGGAGGATACGCTACAACGTGGGGACGACCCACCGAGAAAAGAGTCTCAAGCCGGGCTTCGACAACAGACCTGGACTCGGAGGAAGGAAGGTGCGCTTATAACAGTGCGCAACGTGGGGACGACCCACAAGAGTCTCAAGCCGGGCATGAGCCAAGAGGGACTGGTCATCTGAGAGAGTGGGACTAATCTGTGACATGCTCCCAATCCACCCTGGTCGATGGAGGACATATCTGAGGATAGACGTCGTCTATCAACTCACCTCGAACAGGAGTCGACCAGGATCAGGTACAGCGACTGATTTAATGGAGACGGGAAGTTAGGCTAGAGACTATTGGTGAATCGGAGTAGGGGAATAACACTTCGTGCTATGTGCTCTACAGAATCCGGTCCCGGCACCCCAGAAGTACCCGTTCTAAGCAAGGAAATCGCTTCAGGAGGATAGGATTCATCTATCAACCCACTCAGGACGAGGAAGGCTTCCCGGAGTGCCGCAAGCGGGTTCGCGCCTAACAAAGCAGCGAAACTTGAAAAGGGTGAAGTTGGATTGCAGCCTAGGGGTGCGTAACTGCAGCAAGATGCGCAGAGAGAAGAGGAATTAAGAGAAAGGAGGAGAGACTCGATTCGATTCGTCGTGGCACCTAAGGAGGAAACAAATAGAAGAGACAGGAAAGAAAAATCCTCATATCGAGGCTAATCCAGACGGGATTAGAGTGGAAACATCTACCCATTGAAGGTAGAGATGGGTTCTACTAGGATCATCGTCCATTTACAAAATTATATCGCTCAGCCACCGCAGACTAGGAAATGATGAAGAAGAGACAGGAAAGAAAAATCCTCATATCGAGGCTAATCCAGAAGGGATTAGAGTGGAAGCATCTACTCATTAAAGGTAGAGATGGGTTCTACTAGGATCATCGTCCATTTACAAAATTATCGCTCGACCACTACAGAATTGGAAATATGAAGAAGGGATAGGAAAGAATAAAATCCTCATATCGAGGCTAATCCAGAAGGGATATGCAAGCGGAATTTCTACCGTAGTTTCCTACGCGTAGGGTACCGTATGGGTTGAGTATGAAACATTTTCGGACAGGGGAAGGGATAACTGGTTGAACTACAAAAGGTGTATCACCCACCACTGATGAGGCAGTATGAGGGCTTTGTGATCCGGATGCCTTCTTAGGGCTACCGAGTTGAAGGGAAGGCCCGCCAAGAAAGCGCCTCAAGACGGCCCTGATAAGAGGAGCAGACTAAGTCTTCAGATCTTGTGCATGGAAAACCCCTAGCGGCCTTCCTTCTGGTGTCTTGAGTCTATAGGGCACTTGTCCGAGTCGCTCCACTATTAGTGCTTTAGCAAATTTCGGCGCCAGTTTAGCCGCGAAACGGTCTGTAGCTTTGCTCTGTGCGTAATTTCGCACAAAGACTACCTGACCCGGTATGAATGTTCTGGCGCGCGTTCGCAGATTATACTTGGTGGAGTAACGGTGGTAAGCTTCTGTTAGGTGGCCCTTAACTTGTTCGCGTAGTATTTGAAGACTTTGATTAGTAGGTAGTAGCTCGAGAGCTCCGTCTGAGCTGGCGTTTAAGTCACGCAAGAGTTCGTAAGAGTTCCCATGCATTACGGGATGTCTTCCAAACATCAAGAAGTGGGGCGAACACTTGGTCGACTCATGGACCACGTTTCGCAGGGCGAAGGCGGTTTCACTCAGGTGCTCGTCCCAGTCCCGATGTTCGTTTTCAACATAGGCGCGTATCGCGGCGAGGACGGATTGATTAGCTTGCTCCGAGGCGTTAGATTGTGGTGAGTAGGAAGGAACTCCAAACTCCAAACACATGGAAAATTTTGCGTTCGAGGAAGTTGACTACTCGGGAAGCAGTAGCCTCGGGCATAGCTTCGAGCAGGACGAACTTGGAGAGGTGATCTAAAACGATAAAAATGTACCTGTTACCCTTTCGGCTACGCGGGTAAGGTCCCAAAAAGTCACAGAACAGACGCTGCCACGGCAAATCTGTAAATCGCATCTCACCCAAAGGTGGTCTAGGGGAGAAATTCATCGGTTTAATCTGCTTACACATTTCGCAGGAAGCAACGAAGTTCTGGACATCCACGGCCATACTCGGCCAGTAATATAGCCGCCGCAATTTCTCGACGGTTTTTGCCAAGCCGGGGTGAGCGGCGGCAGGCGGGCAGTGTTCCTGCTCGATGAGATGGGTAATAAGGCCGGCTGGAACCCAGAGCTTCCAGGAGACTGGGGCATTTGCGACACTGTTCTTTGGGGTGGTGAATGAGATGTAAATCCGATCATGGGTGACTCTTAGATTAGGAAAGCTGTCCGGATTGGTGTTGATGCGATGGATCTGTTCGAGGTACGATTCTTCTTGAAAGGCTGGTGCTTCCAAATCTAGGGACCCGATATCTGGTAGACAAGCTGTTTCTTCGAGGGAGGAACCGGTGGTATCGCTGATGAAACATCGCGAAGGAGCGTCAGCCACTACATTTTCTTTACCCTTTCGATACTCGATGTGGAACTTAAAGGCCTGGAGCTTAAGACTCCACCGGGCTAGTCTGCCGCATAGATCCCGTTGGTCCATGAGCCATTTAAGACTAGCGTGGTCGGTGATAATCGTAAACTCCAGACTCTCAATATACGGACGGAAACGCTTCACGCTCACTACTGCCACCAGGCATTCCAGTTCCGTGATACTATAGTTACGTTGGGCCGCGTTCAACTTTTGCGACATAAATGCGATGGGGTGTTCACTCCCATCAGCCGTACGCTGGAACAGCACGCTCCCAACGCCAGTTGTGCTTGCATCGCATTGGATATAAAATGGTTTGGAGAAGTCTGGGTTGGCGAGCATTGGTACAGTAGTGAGGCACTCCTTCAATAGCACGAACGACTGTTCAGCCTGTTCGTTCCACAGAAATTTGACGTTTTTCTTGAGCAAATCTGTCAAAGAGGTAGCAATCGTGGCGAAATGGGGAATGAAACGTCTGTACCAGCCACAGACTCCTAGAAAGCTACGCACTCTCTTAACCGTATTTGGCCTAGGGAAGTTCTGGATGGCTATGACCTTCTCCGGATCTGCTCTCATGCAGCCGTCACCAACTACAAAACCGAGATATCGGACTTCCCGCATGCAGAATTTGCTTTTCTCCACGTTGATCGTTAAGCTAGCACTACGTAGGAGTGCTGCGACCTTTGTCAACAGTTCGAGATGTTCTTCGAACGTAGCGGAAGTGATGAGCAGGTCGTCAAGGTAGACTGATATTCGGTCATGTAGCTGGTGGGGTATCACCTCGCACATTAATTTGCACATGGTCTGCGGAGCATTACATAGGCCAAAGGGAAGTACTGTGAACTGGTACAGGGGGCGACCTGGCACCGCGAATGCAGTCTTATCCCGAGATTTCTCAGCCAGGGGGATTTGCCAGAAAGCGTCTTTTAGGTCGATGGCTGTGATGAAATTTGTCTCTTGGAGCCTGCTGAGGAGGCCGTCTATGAGTGGCAGGGGAAAAGCATCCGGAACTGTAACCGAGTTCAGCTTGCGGGCGTCTAAGCACAGTCGAATCTTTCCATTCGCCTTTTTCACGAGGGTCACTGGAGACGACCAGGAACTTTGACTCTCTTCAATAACCCCCAAACTTAGCATGCCATCAAGTTCCTTGTACATGGACTCTTGGACCACGGCAGGTCCCACATCGATCTCGTGCTCGACTAAATTCGTGCGACCGAGACCGTGCTTACTGAATGATGGAAAGGTCTCGATCACAGCTCTCAGACGCCTCCCGTCAGACTCGGAAAGGTGGTGCTGTTGTGTACACACAGGTGCTGGCTTGGGTAGCGAGTGTAGCTCGCTGACCATGACTGGTGCCAAGCCAAAGGTCTTCCAAAAGTCTATTCCTAGGTACAAAGGTTGCTGTAAGGATGGTACGACGTGGAGTCGCATCATGCGGGTTTTCTCCCCATACTTCACAAGAGCACGGATGTGGCCTAGCACCTTTTGCTGTTGTCCGTCTGCGGTAGAGACCGTGGACGACATTGCATGAAAGCGGATTCCAAGCCTACCCAGGAAGCGTTCCGCTCCAAAGCCGAGTACGCTAATGCTGGCTCCGCTGTCCAGCAAGCCTCGTATTCTTTGACCCTGAATGAAAACGTCGGCGTAAGGCCGTGGGTCTGCGTTGCTTACTAGTGTGGTTTCAGCGATAGCGGCCTTCAATTTTCTGCGTAGAGTGTGATATTCTGAGGAACGCTTTTTTGCTTTGAAATGGTGCGACTCCTGGAAAGATTGGGTTTCGACTGACGCGTCGGATTCTGAAGTGGTACAGCTACAAGTCTCAAACTCAAATGATTCCGTGTTTGGAGAAAAGCCTGGAGTAGTCTGGGAGCTGGAGTCCTTGGTATGGTTTAGAAAAAGGCACGGCCTTGAGGAGGCCGAGGAAGACATGTCGGGGGGTTCCTGGAGCGAGCTATGCTCCAATAAGTTCGGAATTGGTATAACTTTAGGAGTGACATACCCAACATCATCATCCAGTTCGGCTAACGGTAGCGCTCTGGCTCCGTGTTGGTAGCCGCTTCTTCGGTCGTACGTCTGGAAATGCGACTGGGGACTTGACCGGGAACTGGGCTGGGGGTCAGGGTGCGCGAAGTCCCCAAGGAATTCTGACCCCGTCGTCGGTTTCCCGAAGCGCAAGCGCAACAGTTTGGTTTGATCACATTTACTGCACCACACCCATAGCAAAATATTCGCTGCGGACTTCGAGGACAATCATGGTAGGTATGTCCCTCCCCAGAACAATTCCAACATGTAAGCCTCGTTCTGGGAGCTATTAGTGGACCTCTGTTCGATACCATAGGACCATGGGTTGGTTGGAAAGCCTCCACAGGTTCATGAACAGCACGTTGAGGATAGGCTTCTAAATACTGGCTATCGGAATATAACTCATGTACAGTTCTCCGCGGTTGTGGCTCGCGAGGCGCTCCAATTTGTGACCACAGTTTTTCGAACCGACTGCACAGATTCCGTAGGTCGAGCACGTTGTCCACTCTCTGGATCAGTAATGCTTCTTGTAGTGCTGGTTTCATATTTCTTCTCAGAATTTCGACTAGCTCCCTCTCAGGAATTGGTGTCGCCATCTTAGCTACAAGCGAGTGAACGGCCAAACGGTAATCGCTGAAAGACTCGCGGGGTCCTTGCTTTCGATCTTCGACTAACTTTCGAATTTCGTAGTCGGTGTCTTGACAGCGGAATTCCCGGAGGAGAGCTGAGCGTAACTCATGCCACAAGGGAGTTTGGTTACTTCTTAAAAAGAGCCAATACCAATTGGCTGCCTTCCCAGTGACAAGGGTGTGGAATCCTGCGCATAGCTCGGCGACCGAGACACGCTCCAGGTGTGCTAATGACTCCAATCGGAATATGAATTCGGTCACGTCCATTCCGGACGTGCCATCGAACGACAATTTCCAACGAAATACTGGGTTCTGGTGATAGTTGTTTCGTGTTACATTTGGAACGGGGGACGCTGGATTCGAGGCGATGTTGAACGGAGATAGAGAGACGCCAGCTGGGATAGGAGGAACTAACCCTAGAGGCGGTATCTCCGATGGATCGTGTCCGTGCGGGGGGACAGTATTCCGCGTATGTCTCGGACTAAGTCTGTCGAGCCTGTCGTTAACAGACAAGATCCGCCGTTTATTTAGAAGGGAGGCAGTCAGAGGCCGAGAGCCAGTGTTGATGTTAGGCACACCCGTGGTGTCTCCCGCTTTATCGAAGGCTAGAGGCGACAAATGGGACGCGTCTGGGTTACACTGTAGGTTTTTAGTCATCTTAGGGGTAATTAAGGACTGGCTTGGCCTCAGAGTGGATGTACTAAATGCCTTAGGGAGGGTCTCCCTCACTGGTGGTGCCCTGAAGTCGGTTCCCGCAGTAAAACTGGGTTGGACCGTTGGATTTCGAGCCTCCTCCCCCCTGGCTCCCTCGGCGGGACCATGTGTCATATTGACTGACGCTGTCTCAATGAGGCCTAACAGGTCTTCTAAATCTTGGGCCAGAGCCTGGGCTTGTTCTCGCACTGACGGTGATGTGAGTGCTAATCTCCGAGCTCTGTAGAGGATATGGTATGCTCGAGACCTGTACCGAATACGATCTTCGGGCTTTAGGATAGGGTGGGTCAATAAGTTTTGACGTAAGGCGTCGAGGCTGCTGGTTAACGAAACTTGTTCCACCCATGGGTTCTTATGAGCATGCGATTTTTGTGGGGCCGTGCTCGGGTCAGCACACTCTGCTTCGTGAAGTTCTAGGAGACGCTGCCAAGCATCAGGATCCGCTGGATCCAGACCCCGAACCGCGTATTCGACGCCCAACTCTTCAGAAGACAAGCAAGAAAAATCCATTCTCAAGAAAATTAAGATAATAAGACTAGGCTAGAGCTGACTAGCAATGGTAATGACTGTAATACCAGAGGAGATCCCGACTCGAGGTATGACACGCTCTCGAGTGTACGGGAAACAAAGAAATTCCCTCGACTCGATTACTGGATAAGTAATATAAATACGTATACTATAATATGGTGAGGTGTCCAAAAAAAAAACTTCACCTTACTTCTTCATTAGGTTAGCGATATCAGTACTTATACTATCTTAAAATGAAGTATTAAAGGAAGATATTGTTCACGCTGTCTGACAAACTTGCAAAGAATTCGTTCAACTGAGACATAAAAAGAACGTCGTCGAACCAAAGTCTGACGCGCGCAGCGCAAAGTGAACTGTTTTCCCTCTAGTAGTCTATCAGAAAGCCAATTTGGATAACTATACTACGATATACTAAAATATAATAAGAAATATAATGTCCGAACAGAGCCGGACACGCTAGCGATTGTGATAGAAAGGGAGAGAAAGAGAAAAAAAAATCCTTTCACCTTGATTCGTATTCGATTGATTGATTCGATTGATATTACTCACTACCACCGGAGGGATCGCATCTCCGCACGACGCAAACCCGCACACATCTCACACATTCCCCCAAATCTCCTCTCCATCTCTCTCTCTAAAAGTTACGGGGGGGGGGGGGGTTAATACGAATAAATCTCTCAACTATATTATGGCCTCCACTCACTCGACAAGGACAAACATCCTAAAGGTGAACTTCGTTCAACAACTTGCCAAGGTTGCGGGCCATGTAAAACAAAAAAAACAAAAAAAAAAACAAAAAATATAATGTATCCGGTAGTCAATGGTTAGGTGGCTGCTAGTACTCAGAGAGGGAGCAGTAGCGAAGGTGTTTTATACTACGATATATGAAGAGGAAAAAAAATACTGCCTCCTTCCTGGAACTGCAGGAGTGAAAGGAGCTACACGCTCGGGTTGGTAAGATTCACATACAACGTTCACCTTCCACTAGTCCACTGAGAACCAACTACTATGACAGCTGGATTAATATCCCGAGGGGGATTTTGGACTTTTGGCGTTGTTAAGGGGATCAAGGTGAAGAAGTTTTAACATTTATGTAATCTTGAATTAGGAAGGGTCATGACGCGGCCTCCATCCCTCCGACAAGGACGACGATCACACGGATGAGCATCGCTCATCAACTTGCCGAAAATATGGAAGCATTGACATGATTCCTTCCCTCAACCTACCATTGGCTGATAAAAGGCAGGGCTCGCGGACTGAAGCTTAACCTCGAGTAATGCGCCTCGCGCACAAAGTCCGCTTACCCCTGGCAGAATTTTAAAGGAACTGTTATTTATAAGGAGAAAACCAAGATTTGGGCAAATATATATATAACTGTTAATCATTGATGTCATACTCGGTAGATCAAAAAAAAAGTTTGACATGATGTAGTCCTAGGTAGAATTCTACAAAAGAAAACAAAGAAGAAAATATATTAGAACCGAGAGAAACATTGCACTTTAGTCAAGGGAGGCTTGACTAAAGGCCAGTAAAAGAACCGTAGACCACTTGGGTGCCATTTGTAGCAAGGAGAGCGCACCCGTCGTCAGAGCCACCCACCTCCGCTCTTGCCTGAGAATAGGTAGTTCCGCAACGAGCACCTCCTGCTGCAAAATCACCTCGGGGATATGTGTGGGTGGCCGCACAGCATGTTGCCGCTAGCGGTCAGTCGGCTTGGGGTGGTTCTTGCCACCCACATCCCTTCGGTGCTTGAAAGCTGTGCTGAGAGAACGTAAGATCTACTCATGGGGACTTCGGACAGACTGACGGACAAAACAAAAAAAAAAAAAAAACCTTTTTTTTTGAAGACCTCGCCTCGCTTCACCTGGTGTAACCTGCAAAACAAAATTTTTCTGAAAGAAACCTGGAAAAACATTTTGGGAGCTATATAAAAAAAATTGAAGATCAATACAACGCCGAACAAGTGATTGTCACCCGGAGACTATCAGACGCCGAGATCGAGGGAGAGAGAGAGAGAACGTGGACTCCCGGTGATGGTGGAGTCCTGACCTGACTGGCTTGGGCCCATCGCCCAAATCCACCCTGGCTAAAACGTCGAGGCCGAAAGGATTCTTAGCCCCATCTACTGCAGATCGAGGTGTGTGCGTGCTAAGCGGCGCACTGAACGTGACGCGACCCCTCCATTGTTAGTGACCTAAATAATCATCGAGTCGACGGCATAACGAATATGACGAAAATAGAGAACTGGCGTCATGATGCGGGCGTGTGCGATTTTCACAGAGACCTTGTGTCCGACGTTCTCCTTCTCCTGGGCCACCCTGCCTTTGGCTTTACACCGAAGCACTGCGGCACCTGAAAATAAGTTAAAACAAAACTCAGGGAATCACCAACGAACAAATGTAAAAGCCCTGGCGTGTGATGCTAACATTAAAAATTTTATTTCACTTACGAAAACACAAAAAAACAACTTATCTAAATAACATATGCTCAATTCCTGTCTATCTATCTGTTGTTAACCTAAGATCTCGAATCTGTCAAAGTGAACAACCCAAAAAAAAATTTTTTATATATATAAAACCAAATAAGCGTAACCGCGAGATATGAGATCGTTTTCGTACAGAGCATAAGCTAACCTACCCTACTCTGGGTACCCTTCTAGAATGACCTGGCTTAATACTATTCTTACTTGCATTGAGACGCCAAGTTTGGCCGTACTGTTTTACTCCGCAACCGCCAAGCGCCAACAGTGGTTCAGGACAGGAGATGCGTTTCTTCGTAAATTTACTGCTCACAGAAAAATTGTACCCAGTGCCCCATCACGAACTTTCAAAGCTTTCCTCCAGTTTCGACGACAGATTGACACCAGGTATGGAAAGATTCACTCTGTATTATTAGCGAATACTACTCATTTCAATTTCAGATTTCGCAAATTCAGTAACAACGAACTTCTTTTATTTATCTCTTTGGGCAACTTCAATTTCGCTGAAGCGTATAAAGTTCTTGCGACAACAGGTAAGCTGAATAATCACTAAGCGAAGTACTTTTAATTTTCCATTTCAAAAAAACATTATAAATTTCTAATTAATGACGAATGTCAATGAATCTACTTTATTTTACGCACACTAATCACTAAGTGAACTTCTTTTCTTCTTCATTTCAGACCACTTTAATTTCGCTGAAGCATATAAAGTTCTTGAGACAACAGGTAAGCTGAATAATCACTAAATGAAGTACTTTCAATTTTTCATTTCAATAAAAATTATGAATTTCTAATTAATGACGAATGTCAAAGAATCTAATTTAATCTTACGCACAATAATCACTAAGCGAACTTCTTTTCTTTTTCATTTCAGACCACTTCAATTACGCTGAAGCATATAAAGTTCTTGAGACAACAGGTAAGCTGGATAACCACTAAATGAAGTACTTTCAATTTTTCATTTCAATAAAAATTATGGGTTTCTAATTAATGACGAATGTCAATGAGTCCAATTTAATTTTACGCACAATAATCACTAAGCGAACTTCTTTTCTTTTTCATTTCAGACCACTTCAATTACGCTGAAGCGTATTAAGTTCTTGCGACAACAGGTAAGCTGAATAATCACTAAATGAAGTACTTTCAATTTTTCATTTCAATAAAAATTATGAACTTCTAATTAATGACGAATGTCAATGAATTTGATTTATTTTACGCACAATAATCACTAAGCGAACTTCTTTTCTTTTTCATTTCAGACCACTTCAATTTCGCTGAAGCATGTAAAGTTCTTGCAACAACAGGTAAGCTGAATAATCACTAAATGAAGTACTTTCAATTTTTCATTTCAATAAAAATTATGAATTTCTAATTAATGACGAATGTCAATGAATTTAATTTATTTTACGCACAATAATCACTAAGCGAACTTCTTTTCTTTTTCATTTCAGACCACTTCAATTACGCTGAAGCGTATTAAGTTCTTGCGACAACATGTAAGCTGAATAATCACTAAATGAAGTACTTTCAATTTTTCATTTCAATAAAAATTATGAATTTCTAATTAATGACGAATGTCAATGAATTTAATTTATTTTACGCACAATAATCACTAAGCGAACTTCTTTTCTTTTTCATTTCAGACCACTTCAATTTCGCTGAAGCATATAAAGTTCTTGCAACAACAGGTAAGCTGAATAATCACTAAATGAAGTACTTTCAATTTTTCATTTCGATAAAAATTTTGAATTTCTAATTAATGACGAATGTCAATGAATCTAATTTATTTTACGCACGATAATCACTAAGCGAACTTCTTTTCTTTTTCATTTCAGACCACTTCAATTTCGCTGAAGCATATAAAGTTCTTGCAACAACAGGTAAGCTGAATAATCACTAAATGAAGTACTTTCAATTTTTTTCATTTCAATAAAAATTATGAATTTCTAATTAATGACGAATGTCAATGAATCTATTTTATTTTACGCACGATAATCACTAAGCGAACTTCTTTTCTTTTTCATTTCAGACCACTTCAATTTCGCTGAAGCATATAAAGTTCTTGCAACAACAGGTAAGCTGAATAATCACTAAATGAAGTACTTTCAATTTTTCACTTCAATAAAAATTATGAATTTCTAATTAATGACGAATGTCAATGAATCTACTTTATTTTACGCACAATAATCACTAAGCGAACTTCTTTTCTTTTTCATTTTAGACCACTTCAATTTCGCTGAAGCATATAAAGTTCTTGCAACAACAGGTAAGCTGAATAATCACTAAATGAAGTACTTTCAATTTTTCATTTCGATAAAAATTATGAATTTCTAATTAATGACGAATGTCAATGAATCTAATTTATTTTACGCACGATAATCACTAAGCGAACTTCTTTTCTTTTTCATTTCAGACCACTTCAATTTCGCTGAAGCATATAAAGTTCTTGCAACAACAGGTAAGCTGAATAATCACTAAATGAAGTACTTTCAATTTTTCATTTCGATAAAAATTATGAATTTCTAATTAATGACGAATGTCAATGAATCTAATTTATTTTACGCACGATAATCACTAAGCGAACTTCTTTTCTTTTTCATTTCAGACCACTTCAATTTCGCTGAAGCATATAAAGTTCTTGCAACAACAGGTAAGCTGAATAATCACTAAATGAAGTACTTTCAATTTTTCACTTCAATAAAAATTATGAATTTCTAATTAATGACGAATGTCAATGAATCTACTTTATTTTACGCACAATAATCACTAAGCGAACTTCTTTTCTTTTTCATTTTAGACCACTTCAATTACGCTGAAGCGTATTAAGTTCTTGCGACAACAGGTAAGCTGAATAATCACTAAATGAAGTACTTTCAATTTTTCATTTCAATAAAAATTATGAACTTCTAATTAATGACGAATGTCAATGAATTTGATTTATTTTACGCACAATAATCACTAAGCGAACTTCTTTTCTTTTTCATTTCAGACCACTTCAATTTCGCTGAAGCATGTAAAGTTCTTGCAACAACAGGTAAGCTGAATAATCACTAAATGAAGTACTTTCAATTTTTCATTTCAATAAAAATTATGAATTTCTAATTAATGACGAATGTCAATGAATTTAATTTATTTTACGCACAATAATCACTAAGCGAACTTCTTTTCTTTTTCATTTCAGACCACTTCAATTACGCTGAAGCGTATTAAGTTCTTGCGACAACATGTAAGCTGAATAATCACTAAATGAAGTACTTTCAATTTTTCATTTCAATAAAAATTATGAATTTCTAATTAATGACGAATGTCAATGAATTTAATTTATTTTACGCACAATAATCACTAAGCGAACTTCTTTTCTTTTTCATTTTAGACCACTTCAATTTCGCTGAAGCATATAAAGTTCTTGCAACAACAGGTAAGCTGAATAATCACTAAATGAAGTACTTTCAATTTTTCATTTCGATAAAAATTATGAATTTCTAATTAATGACGAATGTCAATGAATCTAATTTATTTTACGCACGATAATCACTAAGCGAACTTCTTTTCTTTTTCATTTCAGACCACTTCAATTTCGCTGAAGCATATAAAGTTCTTGCAACAACAGGTAAGCTGAATAATCACTAAATGAAGTACTTTCAATTTTTCATTTCGATAAAAATTATGAATTTCTAATTAATGACGAATGTCAATGAATCTAATTTATTTTACGCACGATAATCACTAAGCGAACTTCTTTTCTTTTTCATTTCAGACCACTTCAATTTCGCTGAAGCATATAAAGTTCTTGCAACAACAGGTAAGCTGAATAATCACTAAATGAAGTACTTTCAATTTTTTTCATTTCAATAAAAATTATGAATTTCTAATTAATGACGAATGTCAATGAATCTATTTTATTTTACGCACGATAATCACTAAGCGAACTTCTTTTCTTTTTCATTTCAGACCACTTCAATTTCGCTGAAGCATATAAAGTTCTTGCAACAACAGGTAAGCTGAATAATCACTAAATGAAGTACTTTCAATTTTTCACTTCAATAAAAATTATGAATTTCTAATTAATGACGAATGTCAATGAATCTACTTTATTTTACGCACAATAATCACTAAGCGAACTTCTTTTCTTTTTCATTTTAGACCACTTCAATTTCGCTGAAGCATATAAAGTTCTTGCAACAACAGGTAAGCTGAATAATCACTAAATGAAGTACTTTCAATTTTTCATTTCGATAAAAATTATGAATTTCTAATTAATGACGAATGTCAATGAATCTAATTTATTTTACGCACGATAATCACTAAGCGAACTTCTTTTCTTTTTCATTTCAGACCACTTCAATTTCGCTGAAGCATATAAAGTTCTTGCAACAACAGGTAAGCTGAATAATCACTAAATGAAGTACTTTCAATTTTTTTCATTTCAATAAAAATTATGAATTTCTAATTAATGACGAATGTCAATGAATCTATTTTATTTTATGCACAATAATCAATAAGCAAACTTCTTTTGTCTTTTATTCCAGGTAATCCGCACCTATCCACAAGAAATTCAACACGCTACCCGATCGCCCGCAAGATCCGTCTTATTCCGAAACTCTTCACTGACTGCCCTTTTGTCGTCCGCCCACATCGAAAAAAAAAACGATTTCTGTCTCCTGTGTGAACGGGTGTGCGTCTATTGTTTTGCCGGCTGTTTGGTAGCAGCAAAATATTGTGAGCCAACAATTTTCTGCGAATCTCGGGTGGGCTTGCTGTAATGCATTGTATGGTGGTATCGTACGATGCATTACAGCTAGGCGAATTACCGTTTTCGTCGCTTCGATGTTGGTGGGTAGCGGCAGATTTCGAATGAAAAATTGTAACTTGTGCGTGTTTTGCACAATTTAGAATTCTGCGTTTGAAAGTTATTTTTCTTGTTTCCATGAATTTATGTGAAGGGTTCTAATTTGTGCGCGTTCTGCATGGATTGAAATCTTTCTTTTGTACTAAATAAAATTTTGCCACTTTTCAGGTACCATTTTGGCAAAATAGTAGTGATTTCTCTACGAGGGTAGGGAAGTCAGAAGGGTGGCGTATGGAGGATACGCTACAAAACAGACTCCCTCCCTACCACATGTAAGGACTAAAGGAGTCCTAACATTCTAAAATTTTTGCAGTGTGCTTATGTAAAACTGACAAAAGTTTGATTTGAATAGCTCCTCCGCCCTAAGCTGTTCTGATAATCTTAAGCTTGCTTTCTTATCTTCCAAACCGTAAAAAAATGGTCATACCTTTCCTAACAAAATTATTTAAAACAAGTAAAAAAGCTAGAATTAGTCTAAGACCAATTCTTATGATACCCTAGATGAATGCCGTATTAAATTTCGTATGGTCACCGATCTATTCAAGTTTGATTTTGAAGTTGTTTTTCACATATATTTCTAGAACGGTTTGTCGCACAGAAAAAATGATCATAACCAATTTTATAGGATTTCGTATTCTGCAGAAGTTTTTAGTACAATAAAAATTTCTTGGACTGATCGTTTTCAAAGTATACGTAAAAAATCGAAATTTTTATATGGCAACACCAAGAGGGAGTTGCCAAATTTAGTCCATTTTTGACTTTTTATTTGCTAATGTAGTAAAAACATCATGTACGAAATTTCAGCTCTCTACGTCGACGCGTTCTCAAGCAGTGTCCAAATATATAGTGAAAAACAGAAGTTTTGTACGGCAACCCCAATTTCTAACACATTGACACTGATATTGTTTGTACATAAGCGCCGTAAGATTTGTACACCTGTGCACAATTGTACAACCTATGCGCAATTTTAATCGCTTTTACTTTCGTATACTCAAAAGTATTTACTGAATTTGCAAACATGAACGTAAAAGGAAAAGTTCAGTTGTAAAAAGTTTGTGAGTAATATTTGCTTCGTGCCCCTACGGTTATTTCACGGGTTTTCCTGCGTCAATGCGCCAAGCCCAAAACAAATCAAACCTAAGTATGGATTTGACAGTGAATACCAAAAATGGCGGAATGAAACATACACAAATGCAGGGCAATTTTGGGTACGCTCATGTACACGGATCGTACATATGATTGCATCTCCTTTAGTTATTAGCTCGTTGACGTGAGTAGGCAATTCAATGACAGTCAAATCCACGGAGCGTGGGGGGTGGGGGTGGGAGAGAAATGACAAGAGGGCTGGTCACTTATTTGAAAATTCTGCTTAACAAGTCACTTAAATTATCATAGGCAACGTCAAGAAATATTATTTCAAAATAAGGGGCGCCAAAAATTTGTTTATTTTACATAGCAATTTCGATTATAAAAAATGTCCCCTTTCAAAATTTCACGGTTTCAGTACTGCCATGACGAAACGAATACAAACACAGCACACTAATACATTTCACCGAGTAGCTTAGGTTTTTACCACTGACTTATAACAATGGACTGAGCTGTAACCCCCGGTATATACAAGCCATGAACAAAGCCGAAAAAAGAGAGCAGTGGGCCGGTCAGTAGGCGACATCCACAGTCTTCTTGCCTTGTCTTACTGCAGGAGTTTTTCATATAAAAGTTTCTTGTATTCTGTTCAAACGCTATAATTTCCATAAATTTGTTCTACATGCTATTATTTTTTTAAACTATTAGAAAGAAAACATATTTAGCTGCAATTTGTATTAATTTAATTTTCCTGTGGGAGCAACAGTTTTGGGCTTTAGGACCTGTTTAAGATGAAATTTTAGTTTTTCCTCCATGACGAGAATACAAAAAGCAATGAGAGTGAGCTCTTACTGCATGCTGTACCCGGCACGTTAAGGCTTTTTAATGTGTCGGTGCCTCCGGCGACTTCATGGCTTGTATTATATTCCGGGGGTTACGACTGAGCGATTTGCTATTTCATGTGGCACAAAATATATTGTGTTTCTATATATCACCGTTAGAGCACCCTTTAAAACGATTACATAAAAAACATGTAAAACTCAACTAATCAAACGAAATTTTACGCCCGTAAATCGAATTTAATTAAAAAAATATATTTTCTTGTGCTCAAGTGATATTTTAATCGCTTATAAGGAATTAAACTCATTCCGACTTTAATTTTCAAAAGTTATTCTTAACTGAATTCTGTTTATGGGCAAGAGAGACGGAGCATGGTAAACACTATCTTTACCTTATTCCTTCTGCGGTGATTGCATCTGTAGCCAACATCAAATGGCATAGGCAAACATTCCAGAATGCAATATTTTGTGTTGGTAGCTCAAACTCTGCCATAGGGCGAAAGAGAGAACTATACAACTTGTGCCATGCTTTCCTATAGGAAAATGACAATACGCTCAGTCCATTGTTATAAGTCAGTGGTTTTCACCCGATATGCCTTTTCCTTATTAGTTATTTATTCAATGCGCTCGCCACACAAAAATGTCATATATATACGCAATGGCCTCCTTTAGTTTCTTACTCGTAGAAATAAACAAACCAGCATTGGAAAATGTTAAATTGTTTTGTCACGGCTGTTTAATTTTATAAATATTTCACTCTTGTTTTATATAAAACAGTATTATAATTTATTATTGAAAGAATTAAACTTGCCTGAAAAATGATTTCCTAAGAGAATATTTGTTTCTGCAACTCAGCACAGCGCACTTCATCACGATAATTCAAGACTCCGGAATCTCGATTATATAAAAATCTCATTCACAAAACAATATTGGCCTATTGTTTCTGACTCTTATTAAATATAAATCATTTCTATAACACAAAATAACTAATAGAAAACCATTTTGTTACATGATCTAAGAATTATTATAACAAAATGGCATAGCAACGCCAAATCAACGAACAAGCAAAAACTGCTTGTCAAAATAATAAATTCGAAGAAGAGGGCACCTGTTGCATCGAAATAGCTAAAAATTGACGTCCTTTTTTTTATATTTAAGTTTGTAAAAAATGCCTGTTGTTTTTTATTAACATTCATAAAAAAATTAAATCAGAAAATAACGTTAAAACATGTTAGTTATAATGAAAAGAAATATGGAGCATTTTCCAAGCCATCTGCATTCTAGTTGTTATGGAACTAGGATGAGTACTTCGCTTGGGACATAAAGTCCCGACTGCCAGCATGAGCTGACAGATCACCCGACGAACAGCGTTGACTGCAGGCCGGCACGCTAGTACGCCTCAACTATTGGCGGAGAGTGTGGGGGGTTCCACAAAAAGACCTGCCGCTGCCGTCTGCCATATACAAAAAAAACTTCTTCGTGCCTACAACGAACAGTCAGCACCCACTCGGTCCTGAAGGGACCCTTACGTCACTTACCCGTATTTTGGTGGAAGGCGTAGATGTTTTACCTTCCTTTGCCGGCCCCATCCTCCCATTTGACTTCGGGGGCACAATTATCCAAAGTCCCTTATTGACCTGTAAAGAGAGAGAGAGACTAGGCGAGCCTAGACGACCTTCATCCTATGTGCGAGGGCTCCGGGATGTGAAGGAAGAATTAAAAGTTCAGCTTCCCATAGTTACGTTATAATAGTTCTCGTTTAATACAAAATGTTGGTCTTCTCCTCACATAAAGTTTGCGAATACAAATCTCCTAGCTGTCATGCATTCCGCGCTGGCAGTTTAACGTACTTATCCTTAATCAAAAGAAGATAATCAGAATAATGACATTTGGCTACAGATAATTATATATATATATAATGTACAAAAATAATATCGCAGAAACTTATGTAATCGTCACACGATTGGATATCCAATTGTCTGTCTTGTTTTGTTTTCGTTCATGTCATTCTTAATATGAGGATCATACAATCCACTCAAACATTAGCGAATGTAATACCAAAACGTTAGAAATAAAGCAAAAGAAAATATATATCTGGAGGAAGTCATAGTTCCTCACATGTGTGAGCGCTCATCTATAAAATGGCAAGTAAGTATGTAGCGAGCTGGAACTACAACTACTAAATTTAATCTAATATCAGACAAAAACACAAAATTATTAAGATCTTAAAAGTAATAGGAATTCATCTAATTCCTCACATGTGTGAGCGCTCATCTATAAAATGGCAAGTATGTAGCGAGCTGGAACTAGAACTACGGTCACCGTGTAATTGTAGCCTAAAGTAATAAGAATAACGTTGGTTATAAGCCTATCCCATAATTTCTAACTAAAATTTAAAAATTCAATTCCATAGAAATGGAAGAATGCCAAAAGTAGATTAACAGAATCTGAAGAGCACACAATAAACCAACCGTTTCTCGCAGGTAATTGTACCATTATATAAAAATTTAGCACTAATCCTAATTTCTCTACAGATTTAGTAGATAAGCCTTGGAAAACTAAAAACTTAATAATAAAAAAATTATTCTGTCTTTTTCTTCACTAATTTTAACCCATGAAATGAGAAGTAAAGAAGAACAAATTCAAAAAAACATTTACAGATATTTAGTCAGACTATTCCTAATTTACAAATAATACTTAACTCCTTTATCTAATGTATGTTGCGGTATTACTACTTAGCATTTTAGAAAATTTCTGTTCATACCAGTTTAATCCTCTGTGAGAAATCAGCTGTTCCAAAAGCACTAATCAAATTTGTTGTATTCTCATCGATACCGCAAATTCCTAAGATTCCATATCTTTGGTCAACACTATGTATAAGTCCTGGTTTAAACCGCACAGATTTATTAACACCGTTCTGCTCTTTTATTGTATTCTGCCGATATTCATGAAGATGATCCAGTGATTTATCAGGTTTATTATTATCTGTTAAACACCACAGAATCTTTCCGATTTGAGAAGCAAGGGCAAAAGTGATGGTAGTTTCAAAGCAATTAACCTGCTTTGGCGATGCTGCTGGTTCTGGTTCAATCTATTTACTTTTCTCAGCAAGCAATACAAGCGGATGAATTTTAGCTTCCTTTAAGAACACTGTATTTCTTGTTCATTCATCCAGCATCCTTCGGAAATTCCTTTTCAGGCACGACGTCGTTGAAAATTTTCGGTATTCAGTTTTTTATTCACTCGACTTCTTTCACGCGCTATTTTTGTCCGAGAAGTAAGATAGATTGATTGCCTTCTTCTTACTTTACCGTCAACATGTCACCCCGAGCTTAAGGAAACGCATTTCTCTCGGGCGGGTGCGTTCAGTTTTCATGCTGTAGTCGGCAGCAGGCCGGGCATATACGCTTCAGTATGACATGTAGCATATTGCTATATGCAATACGCTACGACCATAACAATGCAGAGTGGTCTACACCACCCGTGGTTCAGACAACGCTGAAAAATGGTCGACTGAGCTAGCCGGTCTTAAACATAGGCCTCATCGCTGCGGGCGCTCAAGGGTGTCTCGACCCACGACCCAATGCGTATTCCTCATCACTCGTGCTATATTCCCGTTGCTCTACTTGACCGAGGACGCATCGAGGACACATCCCTGAAGTCTCGTCAGTCTTCGACCAGACTTCGACATCCCTCTCCGTGTGTGACGCCAAAGCCACATCGACAAGCTGGTAACCCAAAAATCCAGCCGGTCTATGTCTCTCTGCCCTCCCTCACCGAAATGCTGAGGGAGCCTTGCTATCAGCAACCTGAAGAACTGATAGCTAAGCTTTCCCGGCGCAACATCTCACTCTGACCTCAGACTGCGATTGTTCAAGGGTGTGCCTCCAAGGCGTCGTCGAAGTGACATGCTGACATCCGAATACGGGAATGGATTCCAACAGGTATATCACCCACCATTGACGGGGCAATAGGAGGGCTTCGCGATATCCTGTAGTTTACCAGTGAAGCTGGCTGGATGCCTTCTTAGGGCTACCAGGACCTTGATTTATCCTATAGTTTACCAGTGAAGCTGGCTGGATGCCTTCTTAGGGCTACCAGGAATAAACGTGACAATAGATAGACGACGTCTCCAGACTGATGATCACTGCCGGATGTCTTTGGCGTGATAGACTCCTAACATTTTCCCCTGCAGATCTTCAAGCTTGTATAGGGAGTTTCTGTTGTACTTGAGGATTGCTCCGTGCTCCTAAGGAGAGAGCAAACACTGAGTAGACGAAAAATTAAAACACACTTTTGATTGACTTTTCGATTAAATGTCTTTATTTAGTTTTTGAAATTAAATTATAAATTCTTTCGTTGTTAAATTTGGCAAAAATTCCGAAATATCAGTACTTCACGATAGGTTATATTTTTTGTTATATTTTTTTTTCCGCGATCCCGGACTGTTACGCTCCACGGTTGAAAAAC
Organism: Dioctria rufipes; assembly: GCA_963924295.1. Classification (NCBI taxonomy): domain Eukaryota; kingdom Metazoa; phylum Arthropoda; class Insecta; order Diptera; family Asilidae; genus Dioctria; species Dioctria rufipes. Next base: position 81,666,292 of record OZ002740.1, on the reverse strand, counting down.
GTACTCCTCGAGGTTTGGGCTAGCTGCCCCAGGTACCCACGAAAAACTTTTTGAAAAAGCTTTTTTCTTTTTGCTTTCTCACGGCGATTTTAAATTCGTACGTGAGAGAATGCAAATTATTTATGTTGAGATGCATATGCATCAAGTAGAAAATGCAACCCGATATGCACTTGTGCGCCCGGCTTGAAATAATAATTTTGAGAGGGCGCGAATAATTCTGATAATTGTATGTATGTATGTACATACAATTAGATTGCAGGAAGTTTGTAATGTACGTATGTACAAAGTAAGAAGACACTGTATGTAGGTAAGTATGAGTGCATATCGTGGGAGCGGAATGCATTTTAGATAACAAAATGCAATTTATGCTTAAATTGCATTTTGTTATAGCATTGAAATGCATTTTAAATGCATTTGAAATATGGAATGAAATTTTGAATTAAAATAATTAAAAGTAATTTTCAGGGTCAATATGTAGTACGCCAATATATTGCATAGGGCAAGATATTGGCGTATTGGTTGTATTGTTGTGATTCGGGGTATAGGTACCTGGGTCACAACATCCCTCCCCCCTGGGGAAAAGAAAGTTTTACGCCTTCTGTGAAGAAAACTTTCTTTCATATGTAATAATCTAGAATGCGTACATATATTTGCATATATAAAGGAAATGGTATATAACTAGTTAACTGTAAATAACTACAAAATTATAAAATACAGTAAAAACTAATACCTATATATATTTATATATTTCTAATCGAGAAGCTTTACTTTATTAATTATATGTTACTAAATTATTTTGTTACAATTTTTATTTATATGCAGATACATATTTTCTTGTGAATTATCTATTATTGTTGATTAGTACTATCATTTCGTCATGAATGATTGAATATATCTACATATTGATATATACATATTTGATAATTATTGTAAAACTAGAGAGGAAAAAAAAAACGTTATTGTATTAAGTATTGCATTACATTTTATGTACATCATGATTAATTCTCTTCCTCTTTTTTTTTTATTTATTTCTATTGAAATTACTACTTATTTCAAAAGATAACCTGTTGCGTGGCATCATTAGTAACACAAATTATTTATTTTATTCATTACACTATATATTTGCATACCTTTTTTTTTTTTTTTTTATATATATATATTTTTCATTCGATATTTATTTATTTGTATTTATTTTTTCTTTTTTTTTTTATATTTTTGTTTTATATAAATATACATATATATACTACACAAATATAGGGTGTAAAAGAGTAAGCTTTTCTTTTCTTTTATGTTCGGCTCTTTTCTTATAAATTACTAGTTTTATTATTATTTTTTTTTTTTATGGAGTGCGTTTGATTGTTGGGATAAGGATACGGGTGTTGGGAGAAAAAAAAAATGATGAAAATTGGGGAATAAGAGGATACTGTTGTCCGTATCTTATGTTTGTCGTAGTTTGTGTATTTTAGAACATTAGATTGGAAGCATGAGTCCATGGGATGCCTATATATATCAGTAGTATATATTTCAAATATGTCATCAATTTTCTGTCTTTTTTCTGATGGGAACAGGAGTTATTTTAAATCCTTCTCTTCTTGGGGCCGGGGTAGGCATATCTTCCAGTTCGTGTGCAGAAAGAATTTCTTTCGATTCACACACTTTTGGTTTGTATTTAATATACATATATACGCAGGCAACAGAGATGATTAAAGCAATAGTCACATATGATATTGCATAGTGGTGAACATGATGATTACTTATTGGATTAAGCGGATTTAATTCCTGCTCTTTTTGGGAATGGATGGATTCTAAAAGCCTCTCTAGATCCGTGTTTGTCGAAAGATTTAACGTATGTATTTTTATATGCGATCCTCTTGAGGAGGACGTCATATTTGATATTATACTGGAAATGTTTACCGTTGGGATAAAATGGGAGTTGAATTTGGAAATTTTTACGTTATGTCCGTGCAGTATGAATTCCTTGCTGCGAACATAACAACCGGGATAGATATAACATACATTGTTCCGGTTCCTTGCAGAACTTGTGAGTTAATGGAATTTTCGCAAATAATATCTATGTGGATGGAATCTTTTAGGGAGAAAAGCCAAGTGTTCTGCTGCGATAATTGCGTCCAAAAACAATCTTGTTCTAATGTTAAAATTTTACAATCGGATGTAATCGGCTCCTTTTTTATTAAATTTATCTCGCATTGATTTACCTTACTGTTTGCATTTAAGATTGGGGATGTGATCTGGCAGTAAAAGTGCGTATGATCCAACGTTGCGCAATTGTGGATATCATGTAATGCTAGTTCAATATAGTGCTCACGATAGTAGTCTATAAGTATATATTCATTTGCTGGTTCAATATATATGAACGATCCGTTAAGGAGTGTAGGTAATGGCATTACTTTGAATAATTGGTATGGTTCCTTGAATGGAAGTGGAACTCGGAGTTCGATAATTATTTTATTATTGAAAATATTCGCTGCTATTGTACTCAATTTGTAAATTTGTGATAAAATATTGTCTCTGAAATTTATAGGAAGCATCATTGAATTTGGTAATTCTTGCTTGATCTTTGATAAAAGATCTTCAATATTTTTCGGTGATACTAGTGTGGGATGGAATTTTCCATGCTTGGAATCTGTTAAAAGATCTATTAATTCCGACTGGGTATTTTGGTACCTGAATACCATTAACGAGACTAACGAGATTAAGGATTCAAGTTCAATTGATATTTTGTTATCCAACGTTCTGTTTTCCATTGATGATATAGTTATCTGAATTGATATTAACTTTTTATGCATAACCAGAAATTCCTTCTCAATTGCGGTTTTAGTTTTGTTGAAAATATTTGTGGTTGCTTCGATTATTGCAGTTTGGCTTTTCATAAGTGATAGGAGGGAGTTTTGGTTTAAGGTGAGATTACGGATTTGCTCATCATAAATCTTGGCATCATCTTCGTTCAATGTGCCGAAAAGAGCTTTAGAGATTGAGCCTATAGCATTGAAAAGTGCTCTGTGTTTTCTATTTTGGGTCACAAGTAACATATTCTTATATTCTATGTTTGCTAATATAAGATTAATTTGTAACAACGTACCGTTACAAGTGTGGCTCAAGGCTGCGTATTTGTCCAGTTTCAGGCAGGTCGCTGTAATTTGTTGGGCTATGAACTGAATGTTGTTGAATTCCGATTTAAAATTCGCCAGGTCGTAGAATGTCACTATCTTCCACTCGTTTGTGTAGAGATTGGCTCTGCCAATCTCTTCGAAGTAAATGCCTGCAGTAGCATTTAGCTGATTGACTTCTATCCCTGAGCCGTAGACGAAAGGGATGCAAATTAGAAAGAATGCTGTATGCATCATTTTGGAAACCTGGAAGATGACACTATGTTATTATCTCTGAATGATATTTGAAGACTATGAAGTTTTTACTCTGAGAAAAGTTTTAGGTCATTGTTATGGACTCTTTTGTTTTTATTATTGATATTAATAGTGGAATTTTCGGGGGAATTAATCTCCATTATCTCATACGGACCTGACCATAGTGGTGAGAATTTGTTCTCTCGAACTCTGCTCTTAAGTAGGACTTTATCGCCTACCATAAAATATTTTTGGACGGAGTTCTTATCGTATTGCAATTTTGACCTTTCCTTGTTTGCCATGGCTATGTCCTTAGCTATTTTGAAGCTATGTTGTAGACGCGCTTTTAACTCGTTTGCATAATTGTCATAATTATAGCAAACGGCTGGAGATGATTTCAGATTGTTTGGGATTTCGGCTGGGAATCCGTACAGGAGTTCGCGTGGAGTATAATTAGTACTCGAATGAGGGGTTGTATTGTATACAAACATGGCATAAGGAATCCATGTATCCCAGTCTTGTGGATCTTTTGCTACATAAGATCGGAGATATTCTGCTAAGGTTCTGTGGCTTCTCTCCAATGCACCATTCGTTTGAGGGTGGTATGGAGTAGTTTTGAGCCTTTTAATTCTCAGCAATTTAGATACCTCGGCGAACATGCCACTTATGAGGTTAGAACCTTGATCTGTAAGGATACTTTCTGGAATACCATGTCGACAAACTATTGTTGTCGTGAAGGCTTCCGCTAATGTCTTAGACTCGGTGTCGACTATAGGAATAACCTCAGAAAATTTTGAAAGGTCATCTTGAAATGTAAGGAGATATTTTTTTCCAGAATGAGAAATTGGGAGAGGTCCTACAACATCTAGGTACACTCTTTCGAAAGGTTTGGAGCTAATGCTCGAGATTTTCATTGGAATTTTAGGGTTTCTGGATACTTTGTTCACCTGACAAAGTTTACATTTCCTTACATATTTGACCACGTCGTCTGACATGCCAGGCCAGTAGAATTGCTTTTTGATTCTTTTAATTGTACGGGAAACGCCTTGATGGCCTCCCGTCGGTAGCGAATGAAAATCTTTTAAAACTTGTTCGATGTCATTAATGTCTGATAAATATTTAATTGAATCCTGATGCAGTTTTATGTTTATTTGCTTATTAGCGAAGATTTTGGTAAAAGCAGTTTTAATAATTATTAGATTCTGTGGATCTAATATAGGGAAGGAGATATTAATTTGTTTTAACTGATTTGCTTCTGTGTATGAGCAGATCTCAGTTAAAATCTTTTCGAGGTCTGATCTATCTCTTTGCGATCGACAAGGTAAATTGGTTTTTGATATAATTATTGATGAGTCTTTTTTCTTGAAGAAGTTCAGTTCAGTTTCTGAGAGTGGGGATTTATCTGAAAATTTTAGTTTCGAATCCAACACTCTTTCAAGTTCTGTATCTTGCATTGGCAAGATGAAAAATTTAGGATTCGCATTTTTAGTTAGTAAAAGAGGAACATTAGTCTCAGTTATTATGACTGAGGAATTGTTTACAGGTGATGGAGTTGGGTTTGGAGTAGTTACACTTGCGTTAAGTGTATTTATATTCGCCTGAGCTCTGGATTGATTTCTAGTTACCACATTTATGTAGGTGGTAGGTTTTGCGAAATTTTCGCTATTATCTGCGTCTGCATTTGTGTTGAGCTTACCTGATTTGTGGACTATCTTGTAGTCATATTCCTCAAGACGTATTCTCCATCTCATCAGTCTTGAGGAGTGATCTTTCAGATTCATGAGCCATACTAATGGTTTATGGTCAGTTATAATTGTAAACTGTCTGCCATAAACGTATGGTCTGAATTGCTCAACTGCGAAAACGATAGCTAAGAGCTCCTTTTCTATTGTTGAGTAACGAGTCTCTGCACCATTGAGAACTCGGCTCACATAGGCGATTGGATGATCTCCTTGATCATCAACTTGTGAAAGGACTGCTCCGATGGCGTAGTCACTGGCATCGGAGGTGACAAAAAGTTCTTTGTCAAAATCGGGATATGATAGAATTGGTGCTGAAATTAATTTATTTCGTAATTCGCAAAACGCTTCATCGCAAATTGCATCGAACTTGAAGGGTGTATCTTTTTTTAAAAGATTTGTGAGTGGTTTGGCTATCTTCGAAAAATTTGGTATGAAGCGGCGATAGTAGCCGACGAAACCAAGGAAAGCTTTTATATCTTTTTCCTTCTTCGGTCTGGGATAGGACTGAACTGACTTAATCTTTGCTGGGTCTGGTTTGACTCCATTTTCTGTAATAATGTGCCCTAAATACATAATTTCCTTTCTTAGGAAGTGGCACTTGTCGGGTTGAAGTTTGAGGTTGAAATCACGAAGGCGGATAAATACTGCTGTGAGTCTGGAATTGTGGTCCTTGAGATTGTATCCATGGACTACAATATCGTCCATGTATACGAAGCAATAGATGCCTTGAAGGCCAGATAAGACATTATTCATGGCTCGTTGAAAAGTAGCAGGGGCTCCTTTTAAACCAAATGGCATACGATTGTATTCGTAGTGGCCATAGGGTGTGCTAAAGGCAGTTTTCTCCCTGTCCTTCGAGTCCATTTTTATCTGGTGAAATCCACTGGCTAAGTCGAGTGTGGTAAAATATTTCGACTTCCCCAACTGGTCTAATATATCAGTGATATTAGGCAGTGGGTACGCATCGCCAATAGTAATGTCGTTAATACGACGAAAGTCTACCACTACTCGCCACTTTTTGTTTCCATTCTCATCTGGTTTTTTAGGAACCAGGAGAAGTGGAGAGTTCCAGGGACTATGTGAAGGTCTGATGATGTCTAACTCAAGCATTTCCTGTATTTGCCTATTTATCTCAACTCGGCTTGCTTCAGGAAGTCTATAAGGCTTTGTATAAATGGGCGGTTTGTCTTGGAGTGTCTCGATTTTGTGGGTAATCGCATCTGTATATGAAAGGAAATCCCCTTCTATGAAGAAGAGATCGTTGAATTCCCTACAGATATTGCGAATACTTTCAGATTCCTCTGAATTACAGTGATCCAATTTTATAAGGTTTTGCAGCTTAATTATTCTGCCCTTAATTGGATCTCTTTCAGAGTCTGTGGAGATGACCACAAAGTCGTCCAAGTCTTGGTAAACTGGGTTCACCTCGTAAGGTGCCAGATCGGCGTCCTCCTCATTTGTGTTGAGGATTAGGACTTTTGCCATACCGTTGACTGGTTCGACTATCGAATTTCCAAGAAACAGACCTGGTCTTATTTCCTTCTTGAAACAGACTGATTGATTTTGAATAGAAGGAGTTGGAATTTCAATGATGAATTCTGATCGAGCCGGAATTTTAATTTTATTCAATTTATCCGATTCTTTCGGATGATTAGTAGGAAGGAGATATGATTCCAACTTTTGTGGAATTTGGAAGGAGTTATACGACGATTCCGACTTGATCGAACTTGAAGGAGATAAAACTTTATTGAAATTCTTTGACTTCTTTGATTTTATCTTGGAATTCACTTTTTGTGAATCTATTGATGAAGGAGATAAAATTTTACTAGATGTAGCCTTTTGTGCGGCTGTAGATGGAGATATACTTTTACGCTCTTGTTTCATATCTTGTGAAGCTTTGGATGGAGATTGATTGTTATTTAATTCAGCCTTTTTTCTGGCTATAGATGGAGATAGATTTTTACCTTTATGCTTCATTTCTTGTGAAGCATTAGCTGGTGATCGATTTGCATTGCTTTTCGAAGCAATTGATGGAGATAGATTTTTATTAGTATTTATATCGGAGAATGTTATCTCCGTATATAAAAGACTTCTTGTTTGAGACCTCTTTTCTGGGTCTTCGCTTTTCAAATAAGCGTATGGATAGTTATTGTAATATTCTTCATAAGGATAAAATGCATTTGAATCATTTATTTCTAAAGAAATGTATTTATTTTTATAATTGATACTAGCATTGTATCGAGATAAAAAGTCATGACCAAGTAGGCCGTCGTATGAGAGGATGGAGTTATTTCCCACTATTTGAAATGGGTGCTCTAGGATGGAGTTATTTTGCGTAGATTCCAGAGTTAATTTCGCGAAGATGAGTCCTTCTGTAGAAGTTGACTCTGTAAACAAAGTATTTATATTGCAGACAGCATCTCTGTAGCAGATACTGTCTGGTTTCAGTGGATGGAGTTTTATTAAGCTGATCTCTGCTCCTGTATCAATCAAAAAGGTAAGCTTCGGAGCAGAACAGATGTCGACAGGCAAGGAAAGCGTTAGTGAATTTTTATTTATTCGAACGGGGATTTGAATTAATTTCTTGCTGCCTACTTTTCCGTCGATATTGTCTCGGGATTCCTGTGGACTTGTGCTGTAGTTTGTATGTGCGAGGGGTTGCCGAATGAGACCCCCCGCTGCATCCAGTTTCCCTGCCTGGATGCCGATGGAGTTTTGTTATTCTTTCTGTTCGGAGATGGTGATGTAGCCGAGATATTCGCATTATTATATCTCGGCGGTGGAGTTTGACTCTCTCGGAATACTGGTTGCTGCCAGTTCCTATTTTGAGGCTGTCTGTCAGCCGTGTTTGTTGGTGGAGTATTTTTCACCTTTTGTAAATTATTTTGATTTCCTGGGCTGTCGTTAAAGCGACTATTATTCGCAGTTCTTGTCCTGCATTCCTCGATTGTATGTCCCATCCGATGACAATATCGACATGAAGGAGATTGTGATGGATATTTAATTTTATTAAAATCTGGAGAGCGTTGTAGTTGGGGGTTTAGCTTTGGAACTGCATTGAAATTTTGCGTGGTGCGTTGTATGACTGGGCAACTTGATGCAGCATGCCCCAGTCTATTACATTTGAAGCAACGAAGATTGTTATTTATACTTTGAAAGGAATTTTGATTTACCTTGTTATATGTTTGAAAGTTGGGTTGCTTCTGCTCCATACGTAATGAGTGATCTAGAATATGTGATTTTAGTGCAGAGAAGGATTTATCGGAATGTACCTTAGCCAAGGTCTGTAATTGTGGATTGGATAACCCGTCTTCAATTGCTCTCACAGCCTGACACTCATTATCTTTTAACAAAGACCGTAGGAGCACCTTGTCCGTTGTATAGGAATGTGTTGCTTCATTTAGCTTGGACAAGATTGTATTTAACCTTTGAAGAAAATCTTTTACACTTTCTTCTCTTCTTTGTTTCGAATTACTTAGTTGAGATTGTAAGGTGGATCTAGAGGTTTTTACCTCGAAAGTCTGTTGTAAAAGTGATTTTAAAGTAGGCCAATCTGCAACTTGATTGTACCTATATACATCATACGCTTCGGCGGATAGTTTACTCCTTATTAGGCTAAGGAGGGAGTTCCTTTCATTCGCCGTCGTTGCCGTTGCGTATATATCATCACAACCTGAAACAAATTTGTGAAGATCTTTTGGATTTCCGCTGAAATTAGGAACTAATGATCTTGCTTCTGATAAGAAGAAGGTAGATTGGTCTCTAAAGGAGACATTATGATGATGGTCTGTGAAGTTATGTGTATTATTCGATACGTTTTGGATTCGAGAGTCCAATTGCTCTTGAAGGGCAATTATCGTGTCTGTGTATGATGTTTCTACCTCGGCGTAAACATCATTTTTGAAATAGTCATGCTCCAAATCATTAGGGCCGGTATATGAGATTATTTCACTATGCGTGGCCTCAAAATCATCCCAATATTTGTGTAATGAATTGATCTTTTGCGTCAGATATGTCTGTGTCGCAGTTGATAATAAATTAAAATTGATCGATTGTATAATTCGTGATATAGATTTTTGCCTATGATCTTGCAGTCTGAACCGTACTGTATTTGACTGATCTTTGTCTGTATTGTCTTGGGTGTCAGCTGCAGGTGTTTTTTGCGAAGTCTTAGGGGGTGGAATATAAAATGGGTTATTTGTGCGTTCTGTGTGGATTGATATGGACTTCAGCCTATCAGATAGAGTTACCTTGGTAAGATTATACCAGTCCTCAGTCTTGTCATAGCATGACTGTTTGAAATAGTCATGAGAATCATCAAAATCTTCATGGTCTTGAATCAGGGTTTCAATTTTTTCAAATGAAGCCCACAATTCTTCCAAGTTTTGGAGTTTTTCAGAAGTAAAATCTGCAGTCCTTTTGCCTTTATTGGCTCTATGATAATCGGACAGAATTTGTCTAATTTCTGCCGTTTTTGAGACTTGTGACAAGCAAAGCTCATCGAAAGATTTGGTTTCTTCAGTCATGTTTAATTGATTTATATTTTGTCTGGGAATTAATTAATTAGTTATGGAAGAAATGTTAAAAAAAATGTTTTTTTTTTTTTCAACAACAATAAGCAGGTAGCACGTTGGTTATACGTAGATAATTATTTTTAATTAAATTTTGTAAGAGTTGAGAAAAACACAGCGATAGGAATGTGAAGAATTGTGGAATTTTTCAACAAGGGAAAGGACGACAAGAAAATTGTTTTATTTTATTTGGTAGAAAAAATCTTATGGTTTTTGGTTCCGTCTGTCACCAGTTGTTATGTGTAGATACGTACATATGGTTAAGGACGGAAAAGGTATAGACCGCAATGTGTGGAAAGTATAGAGTGAGACTAGGAGGAAAATTTGTTGTATTTGACTGTCTCACGAGGTTTTTGATTTATTTTTATTGCTCGGAGATGATGGAGAGAAAGTAAAAAAAAATTAAATAAATTACTAGGAATTTCAATGTATATAAAAAATTGATTGTCACTTGTTTGTTGTAAATATCTCTTGTTTAAATTTAAATAAAAGGTAGCAAATTAAATTTTATTAAAAATAAGGAAGGTGAAATGATAGGTAGGGGAACTATTGTGGGATTTGTAAGTAGGAAAAATTGTAATTAATATTTTTCTATGCAAACATTTATATGAGAACAAAAGGGAGAAAAAGGTAAGGACAATCCAACTTCCATAAGAACAACCAACTTCAGGAGAAGAAGAAAAAACAATTTTGATATAAAAGCTAAATAATGGCGTCCACAATCTTTTTTTAAGAGAAAAAAAAAAGGCACAGTTCTAATAAAAAATAAAATTTTAAAATATTATTTATATATATAAGATTGTTTTGTTATCGATATCTTTTTTATTGTGGATAGAATGATTAGACGATGATGATTGATTAAAATTAAGAGCGTGCTGATATATAATAGCAATAGCAAAATAGCAAATCACAAGTTAATGGTGGGTTAAGAATTAACTTTTAAGAAAAGTTTATCAGTGTTAATTTCTTTGCAATTTTCGGTATTGTTAACTGATCGTACTTCCAATCCATATCTTTCCTCTGACCGATAGGCTTACGAAATCCTACCGCAGGGGATAGATTATAGATTTTTATCGAAGTCCTCTGACCAGCAAATTCACGCAGTTTTACCGCAGAGGTCGCTTCTAGGAAGACCGGTTTTCAGTTTATGTGTGTTGAATGGAATGTTTCTCAAAATTAAACTGGAACTCGTACTTGTATGTAATTATATGTAAATAGTAAGCAAATGGAAATGTGCAAATTTTCAGAAAATATGTAAATACTTTTGTTAAATAAATTCTTTATATATATCACTGCTCAGGTAATGCAAACCAGACGAAAAAATGTATATTTATATATATATTAATTTGTATAGTCCAAACAAAAGGTTGATCTATATGTGTTTAGATTAATTAATTGTAAAAGTTAATTTAGAATGCTAGGAAAAAGAAAAACTCTTCACGCTACCTTTTGTTTTAGCTAGAGTTGCTGGTGTTTTTACTTTTTTTTTTTTTCGATGGTGTTATGAATAGTTGAATGATGTTTGTTTATGTACTTAAGGTTTTGCTGCTTTTTATGCTTCTTGTTTATTTATGCTGCGGCAATTTATCTTTATTGTGTTTCCTGAGTTGAGGATGTTGGTGGAGAAGTGGACATTTAAGCGAAACAGTGTTGTTGTTGTTGCGTAGGGTGTCCTGTTATAGTCTTCCTTCCTTCCTTCTTTACAAAACGTCTTTATTGAGGCAAGGATGAAGCCTCCTTGGGTCCACCGGTGGGGCAATTAGGTGCCAAAATTATTATTATCCTCTAAGTACTTATTTTTAAAGTACCCGGGCTTATTTTTTTTTTATTATTTTTTCTTTTCCTTTTTTAATACTCTTGCTTTTTATTTTGGAATATTTATTAATTATTTTTTTTTTTTTATTTTAATTAAATAAAAATTTTTGGCACTGATTTGCAATTTATTCACTGGTCAAACTTTGGAAAGTACACTGCCACCAAAATGCTGTGGATGGCTGATTTTATCACCAATTAGTTAAACTCAAACTAAATCACAATTTTTTTTTTTTAAGGCACTGATTTATTGGTACGGAATACCGCTGCCACCAAAATGTTGTACTTGAGGATTGCTCCGTGCTCCTAAGGAGAGAGCAAACACTGAGTAGACGAAAAATTAAAACACACTTTTGATTGACTTTTCGATTAAATGTCTTTATTTAGTTTTTGAAATTAAATTATAAATTCTTTCGTTGTTAAATTTGGCAAAAATTCCGAAATATCAGTACTTCACGATAGGTTATATTTTTTGTTATATTTTTTTTTCCGCGATCCCGGACTGTTACGCTCCACGGTTGAAAAACGTACTCCTCGAGGTTTGGGCTAGCTGCCCCAGGTACCCACGAAAAACTTTTTGAAAAAGCTTTTTTCTTTTTGCTTTCTCACGGCGATTTTAAATTCGTACGTGAGAGAATGCAAATTATTTATGTTGAGATGCATATGCATCAAGTAGAAAATGCAACCCGATATGCACTTGTGCGCCCGGCTTGAAATAATAATTTTGAGAGGGCGCGAATAATTCTGATAATTGTATGTATGTATGTACATACAATTAGATTGCAGGAAGTTTGTAATGTACGTATGTACAAAGTAAGAAGACACTGTATGTAGGTAAGTATGCAGTGCATATCGTGGGAGCGGAATGCATTTTAGATAGCAAAATGCAATTTATGCTTAAATTGCATTTTGTTATAGCATTGAAATGCATTTTAAATGCATTTGAAATATGGAATGAAATTTTGAATTAAAATAATTAAAAGTAATTTTCAGGGTCAATATGTAGTACGCCAATATATTGCATAGGGCAAGATATTGGCGTATTGGTTGTATTGTTGTGATTCGGGGTATAGGTACCTGGGTCACAACATTTCCTTTCTTGGCTTTAACACGACATTTGACAAATTTTCGTCCCAGTTTAGCACTCGTCTGCTGTTGGAAGTTGCTTTGGGTAAAATTCCTTCTAAATACCTCTTGACCCACTTTGAAATCGACAGATTTCGCCCTGAGATTATAGGCTCGTGAACCCTGTTCGAACGCATGGTGTAAATTTTCCTGCACTCTCGCACGGATCAATGTCAGTTTGTCCTCAGCATCTACTCTCAACGGCTCATTAAGAGTTCCAAGGCTCCTCAAGATGGAATAGGAGCTGCCATGTCCAATCATTTGTTGACCGTAAAGTGTTCGATAAGAAGAGAAACCAGTAGCTTGATGGAAAGAGCTCCTGAGGGAACTAGCTATTTGGCTCAGTTTCTCATCCCATTTCGTATGTTCCTTCCGAATATACGCTCTAATCCCTGACAATAGAGACCTGTTTACTCGCTCTAAGGCGTTTGCTTGCGGCGAGTAAACTGCCGTTCGCAAGTGCTTCACCTCATACTTGTCCAGCAATCTGGTAAACTGAATCGAGCAAAACTGGCCTCCATTGTCAGAGACGATCGTTTCCGGGACGCCGAGCACGTGGAACACTTCCGTCTCAATGAATTGGCACACATTGAGTGTAGATGCTTTTCTCATAGGTTTGAGAATTGGAAATTTTGAAAAGTGGTCAAGAACTATCAGAATCCAGACGTTTCCTTTCACAGACCGAGGATATGGACCTAGAAAATCGACATACAGCTTTTGTCATGGTCGTTCTGTCACAGACTGGACTTTCATAGGTGGTCTCAGAATAGTATTGGGAGCCTTCGTTTCCTTACACACGTCACAGGCGCCTACGTAGTTTCTGACATCAACTGTCATTCGTGGCCAGTACAGATGTCTTCGCAGACGTTCCAGAGTTTTCCCTATACCTCCGTGTGAAGCTAGTGGCGGATCATGAGCCCTTGAAATGACGTCGGTGACAAGCCCTCGTGGAATCCAAAGCTTCCAAGCTTCTTCCTCCTGAATCGGATCGCCTGTTCTCGGAACAGTCCGAATGTAAACGAAGCCATCCCTGACACAAAGATCTGGTAGTTTGCCAGAAGTCGTTTTAACCTTATGCCTCAGTTCCTCATATTCCAACGAGTTGAAATATGGCGAACTAAGGTCAACTTCCGGGCCAGGATCTTCATTTGTGGTCAGGCTGTCACAATGAATGCGTGACAGCGCATCAGGGACGACGTTCAGGCTTCCTTTTCGGTGAAGTCCTTTTGAGACATCAGCCATTTCAAGCTCGCATGATCCGTCACTATCTTAAACGGCATGAGTTCTATGAAGGGACGGAACTTCTGTACGCTCAAGATTGCAGCTAAGCATTCTTGCTCTGTGACGGTGTAATTTCTTTGTGCTGAGTTCAACTTTTTCGAGACGTAGACTATTGGCTTCTCGTGGCCCTCGTCATCTAGTTGAATCAGCACTCCACCAATAGCTTGTTGGCTCGCATCGCACTATATAACGAATGGTTTGGTGACGTCTGGACTCACTAACAACGGAGCAGAAGTAAGTTTTTGCTTTAAAAGATCAAGAGACGTCTGGGCTTCAGGTGTCCATTTGAACTGACTAGGGGTTTTCAAGGTGTCTGTAATGGAGGCAGTTAAGTCAGCATAGTTCGGGATGAACCGTCTATACCATCCCGCCATACCTAGTAGGCGTCGGGCCTGCCGAACAGTTTTAGGCGACGGATAGTCAACTATAGCTGAGATTTTGTCAGGGTCAGTTCTCATACCTCCCTTTCCGACAATAAAACCCAAGTATTTGGTCTCTTTGATACAAAACTTGCTCTTCTCGACGTTGATAGTGAGGCCAACTTTCCTCAAACAATCCGTTACACGGGATAGTAACGTGAGATGCTAGTCAAAGTCTGATGACAGAATTAACAAATCGTCTAGATAGACGAGAACGTTCTCACGAAGATCGAAAGGAATGACTTTATCCATGAGGCGGCACATCGTTTGTGGAGCGTTGCATAGGCCGAATGGTATCACCGTGTACTGATAGAGAGGATGACCCGGCACTGTAAAAGCGGTCTTCTCTCTGGAATCAATGTCTAGTGGGATCTGCCAGAATGCGTCTTTCAGGTCCAGGCTCGTTATTTAGTTTGCCGGAGGAAGTCGACTCAGAAGTGCGTCTATCTGCGGTAGCGGATAGGCATCCTTCTTCGTAACAGAGTTGACCTTCCTGGCGTCAAAACAAAGCCGATCCTTTCCAGGCTTCCTTACCAGAACAACTGGAGAGCTCTGGCTCTCCTCTATCACACCCGGCGATATCGGATAAAAGCGCGGTTTTATCGGAGCTGCGTCTTTCGTTTCAATCTTGTGAGTGACCAATGATGTTTTTCCCAGGCCTAGAGAGGCGAAAGAGGGGGAAAGCTGTTTGGTGGCTTCTAATCGTTGTTGATCGAGACTAGAAAGAATATGGCAGTCGGTGTCAGAGGTAGCTATTACACTTGGATTCACTTCTGCGACTATACCCAGGACATCTGGAGCCAACCCAAATAGACGCCAGAAGTCTATTCCCAGATATAGTGCCTGTGTGAGCCCAGGAACCACGTAAAAACGTACGTTTTGGGTCTTATCACGGAAAGTGACATCCCAGTTCACATGATCATGCACAGTCGTCATGGCACCATTTGCTACTTGGACCTGTGTACGATACTTCTTCCATTCGACATCTGCTTCTGCAAGCTTCTCTAGAGCTCCCTGACCTAGAATACTGGCAGTGGCACCACTATCAAGTAGTCCAGGCTCAGTTCGCCCGAGGAGCTTTACTTCGGCGGACGGTCGAATGTCGTCTGGCATCGACACGGAAATCTGTGCCAGTTTTTTTCTCTCTAGTCTCATCCGTCGGCAGTATTCCCGCCAACGAACGGTAGATCTTTTCTTTTTCGGTCTCATATCCAAGTCAGGAAACATTATTTCGGCTAACTCCGCTACTGAGGAGAAGATTCGGTTTCTTGCTGCATTGTATTTTTGCAGACGCGTATGATACGGCGTCAGCGGATGTAAAACAGGCTCACGCCCACTCGTCATAGCTTGGTGGCCGTTTTAATATAGAAATGCCATGAGGCCAAACCTCCTGCTCAATAACTTTGTCAGCTAAAGGTGCTGTAGATGTTATCGGGACATCGAAAATTGAAGACTCTTCCAAAGAAGTGTCTAATAATGTCATGGGCTCCCCAGACGTGGAAATGGGAGCTATCAGGTGTTTTACGGATATCATCAGAATCACTGAATGATATCAGGGGACATTGAAAGGATTCGTCATTGTGGTCTGCTAATGGAGCGGACCTTCCTCCTTGTTCGAGGCTTGAACTGGAGGGTTCGTTGCAGTTGCTGCTTGTGACGTTGACGCTGGTCGGAAAGAGGTGGTGGTATTCCCGACCCGTCTCAAGTTGTTCTGTCTACAATAGCGACAATCAGACTTGAAAACGTTTTTGCGTCCGCATCCATAGCAGAACACAACTTGTCTCTCTTGCCTGCAGTCTTGATAAAAGTGACCGGACTAGTCACAATTTCAGCATACAATAGTGTGTTTGGCCGAAATGCTCGACACGTCACCTAGGCTGTTGTCACTGCCTGTTGCTACTGCCAGTTCAGGGTTCAAGGTCTGAAAGTTGTCAACTTCGTGCACCCGTTGGTTCCGGTAAGGGTTCCAACTACCAGCTGTCGCAATTCGTATACGCATAGCTTGGGTACGAGTAACAAGCGATCTCAGCTGCCCTATCGTATCGGTGGGACGCAGGCATATTTTTTCCTGAATCTCAGGCAATAAGGTCGATTTGACAATCTCCAGAAACTCTTGCTCTGGCATGGCGTTCTGTAGCTGATCACGCAGCAACCCTAAATGATGGTGATACATAGCGAATAGTTCACCAGGCTTTTGCTTTCGAGACATCAGCTGTAATCGTATTTTTAGATCATCCTTGGGCGCTCCCCATTCGACGGACAATCCCGTCTTAATAAGTTCCAAAGTTGGAAAAGGGTTATACCGTAATATCGACCAGTACCAGTCCTTCGCTGGTCCTGTTAATAACGTAAGCAGGTTTCTAACTAGGAGATCAAAATCCCTTCCAGAGCGGAGTGCGTGAGCGCTTCGACTCTAAAAATGAATTCATCTACAGAGAGCTCTGAGTTGTTGCCGTTATACGTCAGGTTCCATCTTCTGACTGCCTGATCGTCGCTGTCCTATATTTGGAGGATGACGAATATGTGGAAGTGGTTGAGGTGGCACAAAGTTCGGTCTGGCTGACCAGTAGGCTGACCAAAAGGTTGACCAAAAGGCTGACCAAAAGGTTGACCAGAAGGCTGACCAAAAGGCTGACCAGAAGGCTGACCAAAAGGTGATGGTGGTCTCTGAAACGATTGTCTCCTCAGATTGGGGAAATCGTTCGATGGTCTTGGATTACCCCAGGACGAAGGAGATCGTGCAAAGTCCATTGGCGGCATTGCTGCTGCTACATGTTGTCGGATACTATTCGTTAAGTCAGTCCGCAAACCATTGAGACTCTGTTCAAGACCTTCTCGTATTAGGTTTTGCATTTGTAGGCGTAGGCCTGCCATCAGCGCATACGTAGCGGCTGAGGTGTGGTCTGGAGCTGTACGTACTGAACTATCTCGTTGAGGACTCGGGTTTACAAAAGTCCTTGAGTGCAAATCGGGCGTTCCTGGTGATAGAGATCGTCGATTCTGTGGTGGTAAGTCGAAGGTTGGCAATGAATCGCGACTAGCCGACTTCGCGGGCTTTGCCTTCTTCGGTCTTTTAGGAAAGGCACCAGTGTAACCAGTGAGGTCCTGTGGCGTGAGGCGACGTCTACAGTTAGTGCAACTAGAATGTTCACCTATCCAGGTCTGTATACATGCCTCATGAAAGATATGTCCACACATGGTCATGACAGGCTTCTGTTCGGCTGACCAGCTCGTGTCTGTACAGATAGTGCATGGTTCAGGCAACATAGTCACCCCGTTCGGCACAGGAGGTTGTGTCCGTACTGTAGCCATACTAAATTTAGTCGTAAGTCAAAAAAATTTATACCCCAAAGGAATACTATGCCAAAGTCGAAGGTCGAGATGATATACTACAATTCCAAAAAAAAGTTCTTCCCAAACGTTCGAAGATTAAGACTGGATACTAAAATTTCAGCAAAAAAAATTCAAACAAAAATTTAAATCATGAAATTTCTCCTTCACTTCCCCAGGAGCTAACTCACCTGAAAGGTCTTCGGGTCGCCCTCCCTCCTCACAGGTCAGAAAATTTATACAGCAAGCGACGTGAATGTGTGCATTGAAAAAATGTGGAGCTCCCACAGAAATCTGGGAAGAGTCGGGTTGGAGAAGCTAGAGGCTGAAAATGGAACTAGAGATTCTTCAGCCAGGTAGTTAGCAGTATGCTAACTCCTGATTATTGAAGGTCTCCAGCATCACTTCCATCCTCCAACAACTCCTTCCTTCCTCCTCACCTGATTGTCATGTCCAGCTAACCTTCCAACCGGGCAGAGTCATGAATCTGGTCAACTAGTTAGCTGGAAGCCAAAAAGTCGTCTCACAGATTCATAACTCTGTCCAGCCAGTTGGCCAACAGAGACATGTCTCTGTGAGAGCTCACACAAAAAATTTTGTGAGGCCACCTACCATTTCCATGGCAGAAGGGCAGCGGGAAAGATTAATTTAAAAAAAAATCAAAAACTTTCAAAAACGCTACTTTACTTTAATCATTCAACAAAATCAAAATCTCAAAAACTTTACTTTACTTTCAAACGTTCAAAAACTTTCAAAACGTTAATAAAACTTTAACTTTACTTTACATTACAAAAAATTAACTTTGACAACAAAACAGTTAGGCCCAAGTCCGCATATAACTTCCACTGATTGTGAGATTACCGAGTCAGACGATTTAGCTAACAGCCAAATGCCCATATCTACAAAGCAATCCCAGTCCTCAGCAAAAGTCATAAGTAGACCACCGAAGTCTAACTGAGGTGGCCCCACGTTGGGCGCCATTTTGTTATGGAACTAGGATGAGTGATTCGCTTGGGACGTAAAGTCCCGACTGCCAGCATGAGCTGACAGATCACCCGACGGACAGCGTTGACTGCAGGGCGGCACGCTAGTACGCCTAAACTATTGGCGGAAAGTGTGGGGGGGTTCCACAAAAAGACCTGCCGCTGCCGTCTGCCATATACAAAAAAACTTCTTCGCGCCTGCAACGAACAGTCAGCACCCACTCGGTCCTGAAGGGACCCTTACGTCACTTACCTTTGGGGCGCACAATTATCCAAAGTCCCTTATTGACCTGTAAAGAGAGAGAGAGAGAGACTAGGCGAGCCTAGACGACCTTCATCCTATGTGCGAGGGCTCCGGGATGTGAAGGAAGAATTAAAAGTTCAGCTTCCCATAGTTACGTTATAATAGTTCTCGTTTAATACAAAATTTTGGTCTTCTCCTCACATAAAGTTTGCGAATACAAATCTCCAAGCTGTCATGCATTCCGCGCTGGCAGTTTAACGTACTTACACTTAATCAAAAGAAGATAATCAGAATAATGACATTTGCCTACAGATATATATATATATAATGTACAAAAATAATATCGCAGAAACTTATGTAATCGTCACACGATTGGATATCCAATTGTCTGTCTTGTTTTGTTTTCGTTCATGTCATTCTTAATATGAGGATCATATAATCCACTCATACATTAGCGAATGTAATACCAAAGCGTTAGAAATAAAGCAAAAGAAAATATATATCTGGAGGAAGTCATAGTTCCTCACATGTGTGAGCGCTCATCTATAAAATGGCAAGTATGTAGCGAGCTGGAACTACAACTACTAAATTTAATCTAATATCAGACAAAAACACAAAATTATTAAGATCTTAAAAGTAATAGGAATTCGTTAGTACTCAATTATCTAATTCCTCACATGTGTGAGCGCTCATCTATAAAATGGCAAGTATGTAGCGAGCTGGAACTAGAACTACGGTCACCGTGTAATTGTAGCCTAAAGTAATAAGAATAACGTTGGTTTCTAACTAAAATTTAAAAATTCAATTCCATAGAAATGGAAGAATGCCAAAAGTAGATTAACAGAATCTGAAGAGCACTCAATAAATCAACCGTTTCTTGCAGTAATTGTACCATTATATAAAAACTTAGCACTAATCCTAATTTCTCTACAGACTTAGTAGATAAGCCTTGGAAAACTAAAAACTTTATAATAAAAAAATTATTCCATGGGTCTTTTTCTTCACTAATTTTAACCCATGAAATGAGAAGTAAAGAAGAACAAATTCAAAAAAACATTTACAGATATTTAGTCAGACTATTCCTAATTTAATAGATATAGAGACAAATAATACTTAACTTCTTTATCAAACGTATGTTGCGGTATTACTACTTAGCATTTTAGAAAAATTCTGTTCATAACAGTTTAATGCTCTATGAGAAATCAGCTGTTCCAAAAGCACTAATCAAATTTGCTGTATTCTCATCGATACCGCAAACTCCTAAGATTCCATATCTTTGGTCAACACTATGTATAAGTCCTGGTTTAAACCGCACAGATTTATTAACACCGTTCTGCTCTTTTATTGTATTCTGCCGATATTCATGAAGATGATCCAGTGATTTATCAGGTTTATTATTATCTGTTAAACACCAAAGAATCTTTCCGATTTGAGAAGCAAGGGCAAAAGTGATGGTAGTTTCAAAGCAATTAACCTGCTTTGGCGATGCTGCTGGTTCTGGTTCAATCTATTTACTTTTCTCAACAAGCAATACAAGCGGATGAATTTTAGCTTCCTTTAAGAACACTGTATTTCTTGTTTATTCATCCAGCATCCTTCGGAAATTCCTTTTCGGGCACGATGTCGTTGAAAATTTTCGGTATTCAGTTTTTTATTCACTCGACTTCTTTCACGCGCTATTTTTGCTCCGAGGTAAGAACTAAAGGAGATGCAAATGAGAAAATATCGCGTACCCAATTCTAACACAATGACACTGATATTGTTTGTACATAAGCGCCGTAAAATTTGTACACCTGTACATAATTGTACAACCTATGCGCAATTTTAATCGCTTTTATTTTCATATACTCAAAAGTCTTTACTGAATTTGCAAACGTGAACGAAAAAAGTTAATAATTTTGAAGAAAAGTTCAGTGGTAAAAAGTTTGTGAGTAATATTTGCTTCGTGGCCCCTAGGGTTATTTCACGGGTTTTCCTGCGTCAATGCACCAAGCCCAAAACCATCCAAACCTAAGTATGGATTTGACAGCGAAGACCAAAATGGCGGAGTGAAACGGATCGTACATATGATTGCATCTCCTTTAGTTATTACCTCGTTGTATTTTTGTCCGAGAAGTAAGACAGATTGATTGCCTTCTTCTTACTTATCTTTACCGTCAACATGTCACCCCGAGCTTAAGGAAACGCATTTCTCTCGGTCGGGTGCGTTCAGTTTTCATGCTGTAGTCGGCAGCAGGCCGGGCATATACGCTTCAGTATGACATGTAGCATTGCTATATGCAATACGCTACGACCATAACATAGTAGTTCGAAATTCCCGTTTGTAAGCTTTCGGAAATGGCAGCGTGGAAATAGAATAGAACCTATTTTCATGCAGCTTCACACGGCGCTACTCTGAGCACAACAGAGATAGCCATGTGCACTCCTGCGTGTGAAAAAAGACGCCAGTTGCCACTCTGCATTATGCATAAAACATAAAGAAACATAAAATGTGTAAGTTGGTGCCAATTCATTATAACACATTGTCTAAAAAATGAGTACATGAAGAGGCCTATTGCCTAGGCGTACACTCTGCACTTGTGTTGAAAGAAGTATGCCATGTACAGTGTAATTTTCAAAGTGGATTCAATAACATTAACTTGCTTACCATTGAACCTTGGCCTAGCAGTTATTAGAAGATATTAAAAATGTCCCCATTGCTTATCTTCTAGCTTTTACAACCCACGACTGCTATTATTTATATAATGTGATCATATTTAATAATCGATAAACCTACAAAACCAGTTCTTATAATAAATAACCTAGATGCATGCCCGTATGTAATTTGGTATGATCACTTCTGCGCGAGTTTGATTTTTGAAATGGTTTTTCGCATATATTTCTAGAATGAATATAACCAATTTCATAGGAATTCTAATTATGAAGAACTTTTCAGTATACTGAAAATGTTTAGGATTCATCGTTTTCACAGTATATGTAAAAAACCTAAATTTTTATATGGCATATGGTTTCCCTATTTAGCCCAGCTTTGAAATTATATTTATTATTTCTATAAAAATCATTTTTTCTGTCCAACAAACCGTTCTAGAAATATATGCGAACAACCACTTCAAAAATCAAACTTGCACAGAAGGGTGACAATACGAAATTTCATACGGGCATTCATCTAGGGTATCATAAGAATTGGTCTTAGACCAATTCTAGCTTTTTTACTTGTTCTAACTTAAATTTACTTTTTTTTAAAAGCCCGTTCCCGCGTGAAATGTTTCAGTTAAGTACTTTTAATATTATGCGTGGGTGTCCAATCCATTTTGCTCTACCATCATTATGTATTTCTATGCGTTACAAATGGAATGAAATACTTAGTATACCCTACAGATTTCATCTAGCGTATAAGAATATCGCGTTGCAGATTTAAGCTCTGGATAATTTTTGCCCGCATGTCCGGACCATGTAAGTTATTAGCTTACCTGTGACCATACTCAATCGAGCGTCTGAGGGTACAAAACTTCATCACGTTTACGAGACAGACTCACTTTCACTGCCGAAGCAGCAATTACATGAATTGCAATTGTGCACTTAATAACCAAAGTGAAATAAAAGAATATTCACGAATGTATGTATAAATGATTATTCGTCAGATAATAAAAAAAAAAACATAAAATACATAACATTGAGCCTTAGTCTAACACAGGGAATAAAAGGGAATAAAATAATATAATAGTACATAAACAACAGTCAAGGATCTTGTTTTATGTTCTGCTCTGAAGCTGACTAAGAACATCCATGAGAAATTGATGGCGGTGAATAATTTCGCTTTCAGTTCGGTGTGGAAGATTCCTGGCCAGTTTATTAATAAGAATCTCCTCACTGTCAAAACCGAATTTCACTTCCTCCAGGATGATTTTATCCTCATCTCTGGTCCATGCAGCTGCTTTAACTTCACCCACAATCTGCCCATCATCATTACCTTGTGATGATTCTGTATCTGATAACTTATCGTCTACAATAATTTTGTCTCCTGCCTCGCTAGTATCATTCTCTTCTTTAAGTTGAATTTTATCATTGGTTTTTTGTTTCTTGGATTTTATTTGATCGTCAGATAGATTTCCCTCCATCATTGATTTCAATTTCTTTGCAGTACCAATTGCTTTGGAGGCTGGATCAGGCGGCATAGAATTACTCGACTGAAAGTTGCTCGGATTGCGTTTTGTTCCTGGAGACTTGGGAAGATTTTTTTTTGGAGATTTTCGCTTTTCTTTTTCTTTATCTTTTATTACAGTTGAAAGGTTCGGTTTTGATGCTTTTTTAGGCGATAACGTCCTCTTATGATGATTTGCTTTATCTGATGTATATAGTGACGGATTCAGTCTTATAGCATGCGCCTTAAAGGTCGGATTATCACAAACAATATATTTTTTCGAGTTTTCTAGAAAAAAAAATAATAACAATAACGTAGAATCATTACTATAACTTTTTGAAAAATTCTTACCCAAATTTTCATCCTCCTCGGATTTTTCAGGTTCATCACAGGTTTCAGTTGCTTGTTTCAGTCGCTTTTCGGCAAGATCTCGCATGCCGTGCATGCACACTACTGGCTTTTCTTTCAGACTATTATCTTCATCAGATTCAGTATCGGAATACTTTGCTAAGTCATCTGCCAAAAATGTTAATTTTGCAGGAAGGAGAATCTTTGAACCATAAAATATTCGTCCATTCAAATACTAAAATACATATTTTTTTATAATAAGTCGGTTCACAACATCGTTTTTTGTTCTTACTTTTATTTGACAGCCTTGATCATCTGATGGTTGCGATATCAATTCGTCCAAAGGTATAGTTTCACATTCTGCCAGAGTTTTATGGCTTTCCATTTTCTTGAAATTTATACTCTCGGATATTGTTACTAACCTGCATAAAATGGCGTGTATCAAATCTTATAATTGAATATGTTGTTTTTATACAATATAATTTCTATATATTAAAATCACACACTCCAAGGGCCTGTCCTATTCCGTTGCTTATTCTCAATCTTAAATAAGCAAAGCGTAGAAACTTACAGTTGTAATTAAGAATTCGTCCGAATTCGTTACTTTGTTTAATGTAAGTGTGGAATTTTATCTTGAATAGAAGTTGGGTAAAGAGAGAATGAAACAGTAAGATTTTTTATGTAAGCAAAGGCCACTCAATAGTACACTCTTCCCGTAAGCAAAGTTAATGATTAGTAGTACAACAAGTAAATAACCTAGAATAGGTCTAAGACAAATTCCTATGATACTCTAGATGACTACCTGTATGTAATTTCATATGGTCACCCAAATATGAAAGTTTTGATTTTCGAAGTGGTTTTTCGCACATATTTCTAGAACGGTTCGTCGGACAGTAAAAATGATTATAACCAATTTCATAGAATTTCATATTATGAAGAGCTTTTCATTACAATAGAAACGTCTAGCACTGATCGCTTTCACACTCTAAGTAAAAAACATAAATTTTTATATGGCAACACCAGGAAGGGTTTTGTCCGATTCAACAAAATTTGAAATTATATTTACTATTTTTATGAAAACGTCACACAGTGTGGCAATTGACCTATAAAGTTGGCCATAAATCAAAAAATGAAATAGCGCATGTGCCATCGATTTTATTATTTTCGTATACCTTACTGTCCTGCGCACAATAAACCAAAAGCGTACGGGTGTCAACTCAGTTCCCTTCCTCTCCAGGATGACTCAGTTGAAGCCATTTGTTTGCAGAGATTAGGGGTGTGATATTATAGTTTGTTTTTCTGTTTTTGTGCGTTTATTGTGAGTTTAATTTTTGAAATATTCCACTCTTTCGTTCTGGAACCTTCAAGTTCAGGTATCGAATATAATTTTAGTAACCATTACTTGCAAAAAAGTGTATGTAGTTTTAAATTATTGCTACAACATAAAATGGCCGTTGATTTTAGCTGTTTTAAATTATTCTCAGAAACACATAGATTATTGTTGTTCCCTCGAAGCTGTTCTCCATTTTGTGTAAAGAATGTCAATTAATTGGAGTTTAATGAGTGGATAGATAAAAGCACAATATTATTTTTGTTATAAATGAATTAAAATTAAGAAAAAGACATGAATTCCTCTTTTTATTGAAATAGTTGCATTGTTTTGTAAATGTGGAGACTATTAACAAATCTATACTATCTAGGACCTACGAGGATACATTTCATGTGACGGACAAGCCCTTCATATTTAAATTACCGAATGATACGGAAATAGTACGAATTTTTAAAAGCCTGAACCAATAAAACGACTGTAACAAAGTTACCGTTGAATGGGGTGAAATTCATCAAAAAATAAATGAAAAATCGAATGCTTGCAGTCTTGGCTCAGCCGGCTACCAAGATACTGAAGGCTATATCTTACTTTTTCCGTTAACATATAGCGATTTTAAGTGGGGGCACATTGATCGCTCCATTTTTTGCTATACTAAATGAAAGCTTCTATACAATTTTGATCAATTTCAACTCAACACCAAAAATGGGCTCAGTCATTTACAAAATATTTCTAAAAAAAAAAATACTAAAATTCGTAATTCGATTTATATTATGTTTTTCTTGACGGCTGTACTTTCACTGGTAAAAAACAGACTACAAAATTGCACAAGTGCTCTTCTTCACAGTTCTGGAGAAACTAAACAAACGGCACTGCCAACAAAATCTGAGATGCATTCTACGCGTTAAACAACAATTTTCATGTTTTAGTTTGTATTTTCTAGCTATACAGAATAAAGTAGATTACAAGACTTGTGTGATCAAACTCAGCCCCAAGAAATACATTTGACACCATTTTACGGTAGTCCAAAAATTATAATTGAAAATTGTGAATTAATATCTGTGTAAACTAGCATAATTAATAAATCGTTATCTACTGGGGTATTTCCAATATGCTGCTGAAAGGAATCTCTGGTGATTCCAATTGAAAAAGTTAAAAATACATCTTGTCAAATGAAAGAGTACAACCAATCAACATCTTACCCTTAATGAAAAAATATTTAAAAAAAGCAGTGCGAGTACAACTAGAAGAATATATGGAAACTAACAACTTATTATTAAAGACACAGTTTATGTGGAAAATAATAGAGCAGAATTGTAGAGCACATCTTGCTATACATAAATCGGCATGTAAAACATTAACATGCACCAGCTAAATATAGCAAGTAAGCATTCTCACGTAAAAAAAAAGATTCACTGCATTCTCACGTAAAAAAAAAAGATTCACTGCATTCTCACGTATATGCAGAAAGAATACATATAACAAAAAAAAAAAAAGAAAAAGACGCATAAATTTATATTCACTGTTATTATTATTAATTATGGGGGATGCAGACAGTATTCCTGCCTCTCATCTTGTACCGCGATCTATAAGATCTTTTTTTTTTTTTTTTATAAAAAAAAAATATACAGAGCTATCCTCCTTTCCACCACTCTCTCCATCTCTCTAGTCAGGCATTCATTTTTTTTTTTTTTTTTCTTTGGGCATCTTCACAGACAGCCAAGGGCTGGTATTAGTGAAGAGCATTTCTCCTATTTTTCATCTTTTACCTTTTTATATTGACTAGTTATCTTTGTTACATAGTAATCAGTTTACACATCATACTATTGCAACATTTTCATGTGCATAATTCTTTATTAGTTTCTTGAACTTGTGCACTTGCTCTGTATTTTTTATTTCTTCTGGTAATCCATTGTAAAGGTACAGCTGTATGTTTCAAACTCTTTAATTTTCTGTCTGTTCTAGCATAAGGTAAGCGTATATGTTGGCGTGATCGTGTGCCATGGTTATGTATTTCTCCATGCTCTATTAAGTTTATGTTCGACTTTATCATCTTATTTCGTATCTTATATATCATTTTAGCTTTTTCCATATAAATTAATTGTTTTAAGCTCAGGAACTTTGTCGATTCGTACAGCTCATGCGTTGGTGTAAGTCTATGTAAATTGAATATGGACTTTATGGCTTTGTTTAATACTCTATGCATGCATTTTAGTAAGTTATTGCTACATTGTGACCAATTAATTATATTGTAAGTAATTATTGGTAGTATAAATGCGTTGTAGATTAGAATTCTTGTGTGGTGATTAAAGAAGTCTCTTCTCCTCATGATTCCTATAAGAGGTGCCACTTTTTTCCTCAGATATGTAGTGTGTTGATTCCAAGTCAATTTATCATCCATTATCATTCCCAGATATTTTATTGAGTCAACTCGTTTAATAAGTTCTCCTTCCACTTGCAGTCCAATGTCCAACTTTTGCTTGCCTTTCTGTCGAAAAACCATATAGCTTGTTTTCGATGTATTTATTGTAAGTTTGTTCCCATGTAGCCATCTTGTGTATCGTAGAAGAGGTCCACATCAGCACTGTTCACCGGCCTGATAAATATGCAGTTTGACCTTATCACATTTTTAGTTGATTGACAAGGGTTATTGCACTTGTCATCCAATCTTTTTACAAGAGAGGGGCCGACATTCACAAAATGTTTGTTCATGTAGTTTGCAATTCGTTGTTTGTCTCTCAGGTTATTATCCTCAACTTTTAGTTCTTCTATACTGCCGTTTCTACCTTTCGTATTACTATTTCGTTTTTTTGCTCTTCTTGTTTTCCAGATGTTATCATTCTTAAGCCTCTTAAAGTTTTGTATTAGTTGAGGATTATTTGAACCCCCTTTGAGGTTTTTAATTAATTTGTTTCTTTGTTTTATTTGGCTTATTATCTCTAATGTAATCCAGTTATTTTCTCGAGTTCTGATTAATCTGGTATCAGTTGCTTCCTGTTTTGCTTTTTGGATTATATCGATAAGTTTATCAAAGTTTAGATTTTCGCAAGCATCAATAGCAGATCTTACCTTTGTTCTTAAAATTTCAGTATTTATTCTTATTATTTTCCTTTTAGACATTTTTGCTCTCCTCATTAAAGCCTTTCTAAGCGTAGTTATCATGATGTGATGATCCAGTTGAGGCCAGTCTTTGAGTTCCAATTCAAAGTGGTATTTTTCCATATTAAGAGTTGTTACTACGTGGTCAATTATTGAGCAACTATGCTGCTATCTTTTGTGACATTACCCCTAAATACCCTAGGGCGCCCATTCGAACTTAAGTTCTTTGATGAAGCTTATAATATTCTTGGGGGCCAGTTTTCCGACATCCTCTGGCACCGTTATTCTGGGCAAGCAAAAGCATTACGTGTACATAAGTATAATATATCAATGAATTACAACAATAATGCCATACAAAATAAGAGCACATGGTGCTTGAATTTAAACAATCATTGAAAAGAATTTTTCATTGTAGCTTATTTTGTTCACCTTCACCTGGCTGAAATTTTGCTCGCTGTGCAAATATTGCAAGCGAAGCAATAATGAACCAATCAATGTCCGAATCAATTTTATAGAACTGCATAAATAAAAATGAGTGAGGTAATCACTATTTCAAGTGTATAAATACAGATCAAATTCAATGAATAAATCAGAGTTAATTTTAAGCTCCACAGACGTGTTTCATTTATAATGAACAAAACCGAGAGCTTCCTTAGCTCCTACATGGCTACACCTTTAGGTAACTAAGCTCTTTAGCTATTACCGCTTTTATTGGCTATAGATTCTTAGTTCTGGTAATATTTTTGCTTATCTTATAGTGAGCTCATTATAGCTGCTTGACTAATAGCGAGCGTTATAGCTGCTATATATATATATATATATAGAGCTCTGCGAAGCTCTCTGACAAAGAGAGGAAAGTTTAACTTGTTTCTTCCTTCTATAAGTAGATACAAATATAAAGAAAGTTCGTTTTAAAACATAACCTTCGGACCGCTTCTTTTTGAAGTTTGTCTGTAGGTGAACCATGCATATTAATAAATAAACTACAAAGTTAATGAAGAATAAAGAGTTAAAATGGTTTGTTGACTATTTAAGTGATGTCAAAGAATAAGAATAGATAATGCCTTGTCGGAAGTAATGTATAATAAACTGGGTATGCCGCAAGGCTCGGCATTGGGAACTCTACTTTTCATTATATATACACTCTATTTCAAAGCTATAAAGGTATATGAAATTGTCCGTTTTCTCGAGAACGAATACAACTTGTGATAAATCGTTTTCAGTAAATGGAGTGACTGCTCTAACGCACTAGTCTAAATAGTCTAAATAGTATTTGAGCTGTATAGATGAAATTTCCAGAAATTGGCAAAAATTACAGACTCTTCTCGAAAGAACGGAAAATTTAAAATTCGTTTATAGCTTGAAATAGAGTGTATTAATGACATAAACGATGCAGTGGTATATGATGAAATTAAGCTTTTCGCAGTTGACGCACTTATATATGTCATGTGCAAGACTGTAACATAAAATTAGAGTAAGTTTTAAAACAAAAACTAAGTGGTTTGAAAATAATAAACTTAAATTGAATATGAGTAAAACAAATTTATAACTATTAACTATAGACAAGACTAGATATTCAGCTCCCGAACAGATCGAACATCAGACAAATTAGCGATGGTCAATATGCCACAGTTAATTGAGTGCAGCAGAAGCTTACTTCATAAGCAATTTGCGCACGCTGCATGTTTTGCTGCCACAACAGGTGGTAAAACGCTCGATTAATTGTGTGATTCAGTGATAATTTTTTGTATAAAGGTACATGCATTTCGTTAATAAACTTACAGTACAACAAAGAGTCAAGTAGCTATTACTTCGTAACCAAATTCCAGCATCAAAGTCAGATTAGACACACTAGGCCTGTTTAATGAGCTGCTCTAGGTTACTCTAGAGCAGAAAATCGTGTTTAATGAATTCAGAGCACTGCTCTAAAGTACTCTAAAGTGAACTGAACTGTGTTTAATGAGTCTGCTATAAATTGAATTGGAGTAACCTCGAGCAAGATTTTCTGCTGTACCTTTTTCGAAGGAGTAACTTAGAGCAGGCATTTGACAATTATAAATTGTGTTGACAGTTCTGGTAAAAGTTCAAATAATTGCGTTTTTTGTGGGAAAAATAAATTTCTGGACAATTCTAGTGTAATAATTTAAATAGAAATTATGTTTTTGTATGTTACAAAAAGGTTTCTTTACATTACTTTAAACAATTGCGATTTTTGGTGACAGATCTCAAAAAATGTCTGTTTCATGAGCTGCCTGTTCTTCTCTGCTCTACTCTTAATTTGACAGTTAACCGCTGCTCTTTTCTGGTCTGCTCTGCTCTGAGCTGCTCTGAAGTTCATTAAACAGACCTACTGTTTAGGCTGACCTTAAGTTCTTTTCTTTACTGAGATACATAGTCGATTTCAACAGCAGTCTTGTTTAGGTTTCAACACACTTATTTTGGTGATTCTCAAGTACGAGAAAATGCGTCATTTGGACGGTACGGATGGTTTGTTTTCGGTACTTTTTTCGCTTAACGCCCTGTAATACTTTTATTATATTATACACCATATAAAAATTGTTTTAGTATAAGATGATATCTAGCTCCCCAAGCATTCCAAGAAATACTTAATCAGCTCGCAACTACTCTTGTGCCGGGAGATGTAGGATGCCAAAATAAAAAAAAAACTTGGAAAAATCCCAAGTTTTCAAGTTTTACCGTTTCCCGCCAAAATGTATTATAACAGCCATTCCTCACGAAAACGATTTGGATAAAACTTTCAGTTTGTAAGGAATACCAAAATGCTCACCCATATTCTTTTTGTCAAGTCACTTTAGGTTTGTTTTGTTTTTGATTTACGGATCAGAAGAAAGTACATTTCCATAAATTTCCCCCTTGAAGGTTAATGTAAGAATAAATTGTACTTTGTAATGTCATTGGCAGATCAAGTTTTAATTCCTCCAAATTTAAATGTACCTAGCCTATAGGTGTGATACCTAAGATTTTGGGTTTGCAACAGTGCACACTGTCGTATTGAGTAATTTAGCAATTCAGTAATTCGCACACAAGTTCTGAAACGGAGTTAAGGGGAAGGTTAAGTGTATTGTATTTGCTACTTTAAAGTAACCAAAAAACAATCTATGGTACTATACAACCAGCCAATTCTTCAGGAAGTTGCAGGGTCATCTAACCGGCAAGATGAGGCTTTGAGCTTGCCCGAACTTGAAATTGATTTGCTTCGCACAGCAAATGCAGGCTCTACAAACACGTCCACAGGAAATACCGAGGGATTTATTCAGCATTACTTACAATCGCTTAACAGAACCTTAGTTTCAGTGGAAAGCTCTCCAGTGGCTAGAAAGAAGACTAAGAAAATATGCTACGCTGCAGCAAAGTGTACTGATGTATGCAATAAAGTAAAGAAAAGGATATTTAAAGTACTAAAAGCTTAACTGAAGAACCCGAAATAGTCAGAGAAAGTGAAGGAAATTTAGCAATTGAAGTAAAAATTTGCAAAGGCGCAGACAAATGCCGAGCAGTATCAAATTCACACATCTTTGCCACAAAGATGGACCGTCCGTAAGATCAAATATGAATTTGACATAAATTATTATGTATATGGCACAGAGAGCAGAGTTTGCAAATTGAAAAAGGTATCATGTCTTCATCAAATCCAAAATTGGCAGTAAGTTTGTCATGGAAGAAGTCAAAAGCCTTGTGAATGAGTCTTATGTAGATGATGAAATCGGAAAAACCAGATTATGAAATAGTATCCACGGACAGAATAATTGAATTCTCTTCATTTGTAAATCTTCGTCCACAGTAGTGTGTTTCAGCAAATTCAAGTGGACCTCATTGTCTTTATATACACCACCAAAATATAAAACTGATGTTTGATGTTTTAAAAAGAAATAAGCTAATTTCTGACGAAATTATGTCATACCGTGAACTTCTTCCAACAATTTTGTGCGAAAATCCTAACGAACAAAGCTTTTTTTAACACATGTAAAAATTGTCCAATGTTACAAATTCTGCGCGAAAATAATACATTTGGCTCTTCTGAAGAAATATATTAAAGACCTGACCTTCAAACAGTAGAAAGCATTTCAAACTATTGTGATGCAAAGTTTAGAATTTGTTGATACATTCTGTGAAAAAGTTTCTGCCGCATTCACGGTTCTGGAGACCAGTATAAAAAGCGGATGAATTTCATTAACCTGTGCAAATTGTACGAAGAATTTGGAATCGAGGCGGAATGGCACTACTTTGCTACTGCTCGCGGAAAAAAGTTTAAATTCTTATATAACACCTCAACGCGGTGGGCGGGTCTATTAGTTGTGTTCTCCAAGTTTTTATAGCAGAGCCACTCATTGCGATAAATTCAGAGGAGCAGCATGAAGCTAAGAGCAGTTCCACTAAATTTAATATTAAAATGATATTACTTTGGTTATATGATGACTTTAAAAATTCATATCTCAAAAACGAAGCCGAACACCATCCCATAGAAAGATAAGGCTGCAATATAAAAATACAAAAAGGTGCTAGAGGTCCTCAGTAGACAAAAAAAAAAAAAAAAAAAAAATATTCTCCTCAGAGCAGAGCTCCCATACAGGTTACTTTAGGGTATACGGCGACTTTACAAATTCAATCACTTCGATTCTTTCAAAGGTTTTTGAATCTATCATTAACTCTAAATTAATGATGTATCTAGAAACCAATCAACTCATCCACGATCGCCAATATGGCTTTCGGACTGGATGCTCATCTGGAGAATTGCTGACTTTTCTTGCGGAACGTTGGAGCCGTCGTCTTCACAATTTTGGTGAGTCTAGAATCGTTGCTCTAGTATTTCAAAAACTTTTGATAGATTAAGGCATCCCGCCATTTTAGCGAAACTTAAAGCACATGGTCTCTCCCCTAATCTCTCTTTATGGATTGAAAGTTTCTTATCCGGTCGCTTAATACGAGTTGTACTAGATGGCGTTTTATCTGAACCGCACCCTAAAAATGCCGGTGTGCCCCAGGGCTCTGTTATATCTCCATTTCTCTTCTTAATTTTCACTAATTATCTGCTTTCTCTTACTTTCAATCCCATCCATAGTTTCGCCGATGACAGTACCCTTGAATTCGCTTACTCTTTTGTCACTTTTGTAGACTTCAGAGGGAATGCCGCATGTGTTAAACGAGATTGCATGATTAGATCATTGAATAACGATCTTGCCAATAACCTCGCTCGAGGCAAAGTGAATCGCGTCAAATTCAATGCAGCTAAGTCCCAAAGCTCTCATTTCATTAAAAAAAGACCATAATTTATTCACTCCCCTGACCTAGGATACACCATCTTTATGCATTCTTGGCATTAACATTTCCAGTAAGTCAAGCTGGACAGATCACATCTTCTCAGTTGACAAAGAAGCTTTGAAATGTCTAGGATTTCTGAAAAGGTGTAAGAAATATTTCAGCCCGTCAAATCTAGCGCTCATCTACAAGTCCTACATTAGAACTAGAATAGAATATAATTCGTGCAGCTTTAGCTTCATTAGATATTGTCCAAAAGAGAGCCTTCAAGCTCATTGGCGATGTGGCAATAACTCGTCATATCGACTCAATCAAGCACCGCCGCAATGTTGGATACCTTTCGCTCCTTTATCGCTACATGCATGGTCAATTTTCCGATGAAATATCTAGTAGGATTCCTTGAAGAATGATTCCTGCAGACCGCGCACATCCTTTTACTCTTCAAATTACTTTCGGAAGTATAGTAAAATTCCGTGATGCTTTTTTATCCCGAATTGTGCGAATGTGGAACAGTCTACCATCTTGTTTTTCCTAGGTTTAAAAGCGACATATATCGGCACCTCCGCCGCTCACCTCGTATCCCTAATCCCTTCTCTAACTCCTTCCTGCCATGCTGTGCTTTGCATCATAGGGTATCCCCTGAGCTTGGCTTAATGATATAAAAACTATATCGCAAAAACAAATCGGAACGGTACAGCAATTTTTTGTGCATGGAAAGATAACCCAATATAAAAATACAAAAAAAAAGTGCTAGAGATGCTAAAAAAAAAAAAAACAATACATTCCTCTCAGTGCAGTGCTCCCATATATGTAGGTTACTTTGGATATACGATGACTAAAATTATATCTCATAAACGAAGCCGAACGCCATCCCAATTTTTTGCAGATAGATATTGTTTGTAGCTTCAAAAATATAAAAAAAACGTGCTAGAAGTCCTCTCTGATGAATAATACTATTTTTATAACAAAAAATATTTTTCGTTCGGTACTGCTATATTCTTTTATAAAAAATATAAAGCATAAGCTTCATTTGGCATTTGAATCAGAAAAATCGGTTGCTCCGTTCTGAAGATATGATTTTTTGAAAATGACGCTTCATTGTAAAATCACGAAATTTTTAACCCCTCTAGCGGGGGTGGAGTGGTGGTACGGAATACAAAAAAAATATGGAGGAGCTATTTTGGAATTCCCTACAAACTGAAAGTTTCATCCAAATCGGAGATGGTCAGGTTCCAAGGTGACCGGTTTCGGGTGGAATGGCTGATAACCAATATCTAAAAACCTCAAAATGTTACCTTTAAATTGACTCTACACACATAAATACTTATTTACCAACATGCAACCATTCTTGATAAAAATCTGAAAACTCTTTCTTGAGATTGTAATAAATTTTATTGCACAATAAGATTTGTGATGTAAATCTGTTGTGTAATTCTTATGCTAAATTTACACCGGATACTTTAATCATGCTTCAGTCTTGAGTCAAACAAAGCGCCACATAAATTTCTGCGCTATCCCTCTTTGCATTCACACCGGTAAAACAAAATGATTTAATCAGCAACTCTGATAAATCATTAAAGCATTATTAAAACGTTCGGAGTGAATGCAGCCTTAGAAATGATACATTTTATGGGACCAACATATTTTATAACGATCACATTTTTCTCAAGACCGGTTGCATGTAGACTATAATTTTTAAAATTTTATAAAGCTACTCACCTTTCAGGTGGTTTTTCAGATGGAAAAATTTGCAAGAACCATTCTGTTAAGAATTGATTTCCTTTAAGCAGTGGCAAAATTTTCTCTTTAATTTGATTTACTGTTAAGTCACCATCTTCGGAGAGTTCATTTAAAGCTGTATAAACTTTCTTTATCTGAGCTGGCTGCTTACTAAAGTATAGATTCAATTTACTGATAAAAGTACCCATATTGGTCATTATAAAGTGTTCAAAGAATTTTCCAACTTGTACCGCTTCGCCCGGCAGTAAAAACGTTAAAAATATTTGAGCAAGCTCCGGATAGTGTGGAAGAAAAAGCTTTTCTATTTTCTGAAATCGTAAATACATAATTGAAAAAAATATTTGATTTCTTTTTTAAATTTACTTACATAGTACATATCGGCGACTTGATCTTTGCTCGGGTCAAATGAATTTAGAATGCTTTGGAATTTCCTGAAGCTCTCATTTCGTCCAGCTTTTTTAAATGTTTCCTCAACTTTATCGTAAAAGTTTAAGGCATATACTGAAAAATTAAAATAAATAACAATTAAAAAAACATGGATACGTGATTTCGGTTGCTAAGCTTACTTTTTATCTAAATTTATTAAACGAGTTGAGAGATTTCACTTTGTCGGCTTGACATACACGAACTACTCCCTCACCGAGAAAAAACAAGATAACAACTAAGTTCAAAGCCATACCAAAAGCACTTAGATGTGTATTGAACATATGCAGTCTTTTAACTCTCTTTCAACAGATCTATTGAGTTCTTTGGATCTCTCTCTACCAGCATTCTAGGAAATGCTTCAAATTTTATGGAACAATCTCATTGACCAGAGGCAGATGAAACTAGAAAAAGGATACCTTAGAAATTCGCTTTCAAGACAATATTTGAAAGAAAAAAATTATATCTTCGTACAATTTTACAGATCCTATCAGATTATTTTATGTGCTTTAATTGTAGAATAATGCACTAATTGCAACTAAGTCATACATTTGTTATTCACTCAAACAACCTTGTAATAATCACGTCATTTCAAACTGTAAAAACGATGAGTAAGATCGTTTTGTACAAACATGATAAACCGGAAAGGTAAAAATTTGATGTAATTACCATCCTATTCCTATAGTCTATGAAGGGTTAAATAACACAAAGGAAATTTAGATTTGCTTCGGATCAAACACAAGGTCGAGCGGATCCGAAAACATCTGCTTGTTGGGAACAAAAACTTCCCTTCCTTTCCTTCTTGTGTATGTATTTTCTTTAAACAACTTCTGTTATAGGTTTCATCTGGGTCTTAAGTGCGTATAGCTTAGATGGGGTTTTGTAATAATATCATTAGTTCTAACATGACTCGAGCTATTTCAGCTGCATTGGGAAAACAAAGTTTCTTGGGATATTTATATTTTTGAGAGGGATAACCTAAGAATCTTTGAAGCCTAGGATTAAGACAGAAATAAAAGTGATAGGAAATTAGAAAAATAAGAAAATTTTTGTTTACTTAATAAAAGTTATACTTACTAGCATCTTTTTTATTAATATCCTCCGAATTCTCTGGTGTTATCATCCGCTTCAAATATTCATTAACTCTCATTGCTTTACGAACTTTGGCATTTGGGGCAGTTTCGTTGCTCCATTTTGCCTTTTTGGGGCAAGCGATTTCTTCTGAATTCACATTTGACTTTCCCTTTCTGCAAGTCATCATAAGACCAATCAGAAGATTTGTGTACAATTCTAGGGTTTTAAAGTGTACAAAAATGCATTTTAAATCCTCATTGTTATATTTTTTACGAAGATTCTCTAGCTGTATGTGATAAGATTTCACAAGGAAACAAAATTTTATTTTAAGACGTTTGGTTCGCTTAACCTCATTTAAAATCTTCGAATGATTTTTGGAAAGGAATTTGTGATGATTTAATCGGTAAAATCTAATTTTCGTCCCTCTTATGGTTCTTTTTAAGTATTTTGGAGTGAAAATCTTTTCCGTTCCCTCGCAACTTTCTTCCTTGTATTTACTATTGTTGTAATGTTGTATCGGAAAATAATCTGTAAGTAATTTCTGACCTTTATGTAGCTTCTCTTTAGTTGCGTTAAATCCTTGCTTTTCATTTGCTTTTTCTACACTCAAATCTTTATTTAGTAATGGGTGAAGTAGTGATGTTTTTCCAATTGAGCTGGCAGCAAGACCCGAACATGGCGTCGTCGATGAATAATTGTTGCATTCTTTTGAAATAAAATTTAGGCTGTTGCCATTTTCTGTAATATCCAACTCACGATCTGATCGTTCATGTAGGACCGATTCACGGAGAATATGATTTTTCTGGTCGAAGCTCTCCAAAATAGATTCACAACCACTTATTGTTAATTTCTGTTCCTGATCAACGATAAAGTTAGAGCCTAATAGTTTTCGTAAATTTTCTGAATGATTAGTTAATGAGCTATCGAGAACATAATTAAAGTGTATAACAATGTTTGCAGAGTTAATATCATTGTCCTGCAAGTGATTAATATTATTTTCCAACGTAGAAGAAGGAATTTCCCTTGAACTTCCTTGATTAATTTCTTCGCTATATTTCTTTAATGGCTCCACGTAATGTTGTTGAGGAACATATAATTTTTCCAAATGAACAGATTTTAGCTGAAAATTTTATTTTTCTATTAATTTAATTTTAACAAACAAAACGAGCTAGTTTTATTATTTCTAAAATGTAAAAACTAAATTAGGATAATTCAGTAAACAAGTAACACTCTGACAGCTGTCAAAAACTGTTTACTTCCAAAACCAAACCATTCACACTGAAGTGATGACGAGACGGCGGAGGATTATTCACAATTATTAAAAAATAATAAACCGTAAGCCTAGTTCGTTGATCGAGCGAAAATTTAGCTTGCATTCTGGGCATATAGTTCTACACGGAAAAGAGTTATGTAGAAAATGTAAAATAGAAGTGGAGAGTGAATAATTGTCAAGCTTACTGTAAAAGGTTTTAAAAAATTTTACGATGGAAATTATAATGAAATCTTAGACGAAATAATAATTGAAGCATCTCTTGTTTTGCCGCCAAGTTTTTTTTTTCAATCGATGTAAAATTTAACCTCTTCCTCTTTTATTTTACAGGGTTTTTAATCCGACCTGTATCATTTTTATCCGGAATATCAGTTTGGCATTTTTTCTTCCTTTCCCATTTCGGTTCAATTTCGTTTTCATTTACGTAATGTACTTCTGCCTATCTACTTCAAACATATCCAGATTATATTCGTCTAAGAATTAAATATTTTCCATTTTATAAATTTTAATAAATAACACTAAACTGACCTGAACTTATACTCACAAATTAAATAACACTAAACTGAACTGAACTAATAGACGTAAAATTGGTTTTATGTATGTGCCATCAAACGGTATCAATAATCTGTCAACTTTTCGGTGCGATATAAATGTCTAGATATATGTATAAAACGCTGCGAAAATATGTCTCCACTTTATAGTGCCATCTGCATTCCACCACCTAAACATTGATATTTTCTTTCCAACAGTGAACCTGTGAACAGTGAACCCTACCTGGGGCCGGATTCTGTAACTCGGAGAGTTTGGAAGATGAGAATTTTCGTTTTCCCCGATTAAAACTCCCTAACTCTGCATTCGCGATTCTCTAACATACTTGGGGAGTTAGGGAAAACGTGAGAAGTATGGCAATATTGAAGGACGGCAAACTCTGTGTGGGAGGGTCGTAGAGCATTGTGATTTTTTCCTTCGGTTTTATGGTCTACTAGAGCACAAAAATATAGATGAAAAATTGTTGGGATAGGAGCTTTTGGGGATGAGGGGTTGTCCAAAATACGTCAAGTTTGGTATCAAATTAGAGGGAGAAGCGGGT
The DNA here is from genome assembly GCA_963924295.1 of Dioctria rufipes. Lineage (NCBI taxonomy): Eukaryota > Metazoa > Arthropoda > Insecta > Diptera > Asilidae > Dioctria > Dioctria rufipes. The sequence goes on along the minus strand of OZ002740.1, from coordinate 81,627,634 downwards.
AATATAGTGGTGTATCTAGTTTTTTTTGATCATTTTAACTTCATAACTGACATTTTACCGACGAAAGACGGATTTTTTGCACTTGGGTCATATGCACCCCATTTCCTATATTTTGCATATATTTCTTCCGTTTTTTATTTAACATCCATTAGTACTCTGTTGTGAAAATTTTTCTCATGGGAAGTGAATTTCCACGACTTACCAGCTTTTCATAATCATGAGTTGAAAATATGTCCAATTTTGTACTAAAAGACGGCCGTTTTTTCATCTTAAGGACTGATTCACTTCTTTTTTAGGAGACAAAATGTAGATGCGATTTAATTCTACATACAAGCTTTAACGTGCACATCTAAAATTTTTATAACATCTCTTCTGTACTGGAAGACGACCAAATTGACCATTTTCGCGAGATTTAAAATTTTTAGCGGGTACCTTAAGACACCAAAATCCATATTTCTCTGTAAGTATTGCAAGAATTTCCATAATTTGTTTTGTAAACATAGACAGGATATGCGGTGAGTCCATATTTTAATTTGAAAATCCTAGGTACCTAGGTAACTTCACAAAACACACATAAACAGCGAATACTGTCAGTTGAGAAATATCCTTCTTACTTCTCCACAACTAACACAGCCGAGAGTTTTGTTGAGTGGAGCAGAGAGTTTGATACTTCTCAATACAAATCAATACAGAAATCCGAGTCTAGACTTAAGTGTCAAAAGAACTCTTATCTCCACAACTCTCCGAGTTAGTGAATCTGGCTAGCCGTAAATAGTAGGGAGATCAAAATTATTATTCCCCATTCTTTGTCAAAATATCAGCAAAATTATGAGTAACAAGCTTTTAAAGGAGAAAAATCATTCACCCAAGAAGCTCCAGCAAATACGATTTCAAATACAACACGTAATGATGAAAAAAGAAAAGAACGGGTACAAACAAAGCTTCCCCCTGCTTAGTTCTTCAAACTAGAAAAAAGGAAATGAATATAAGTGGGTGACGTATGCATATGGCTGAGTCATTGCCATCTTTAGGCTGAACTACAATAGAAGTATACGTAAGTACATTTACTTACGTAAAGCGAACGCGCCCTTTAATTTAACAGGCGTACACAAATTAAATTTAACTTGTGTGAGAGTAACTTTCGTTAAGTTTTAATATCCAATTTTCCGTAAGTATAGTGCGCTAAGAATCGCTCATTTCGTAAGAACGCGATGTTTCCAAACAATTAAATTATTACTAGATGATTAAAAGTGAAATGTAAAAATTAAAGTAGTTCAAAATGATATTGCGAATTAATAGAAAGCACAAATCTTCAATTAAATCAACTTCCACTTGTTAATTTTTTCACTTTTACCACTTTTTAAAATTTAACACAGAAAATGTCATTAGGGCACTGCAAATTAATAGAAGGCACAAATCTTCAATTACATAAACTTCCATTTATTAATTTTTTCACTTTTACCACTTTTTAAAATTGAAAACATTGAATATCTTACGGAATGCGATATAGGTATATTTAGGCTAAAAATATCAATTTTTCGTAAGTAAACCTCAGTCTCGTTTAATTTCGTAAAGTTATTTATTTCTATTGTAGTTCAGCCTTTTATGTTCCAGGCCGTGACATCGAATTCTTTGAATGTATTAGACTGGTACGATTTCGTACTTCTCTTAGCATTTATTCTTATGGAAAAATGCAATGCTTTCAACTTCAACTTTCTGCATAATGTAAATAAGCCTCCGTACTAAAAGTTTGATTCAGGAGTTTTGTTATTTAATTCCTTGTGCATTTACCAGTATAAAAATCTAAGTACTTTCTTTAAGAGTGCTTGCCTATTGGGCTATATGAAAAAAATGAGCCTTTCAACGTTTAACACACTTCTTAAGTATAAGTAGGACAAAAAAACAATGTTAATAATTTTTTTATATTATCCCATAATGCTTCCATAAATTTAAAAATATTTCCCACTTTCGATATTAAATAATTCAGTTTTTTTATTTCAAACATGACTCAAAGTATTTTTTTATCAATGAATCGGCAGAGCCACACATTCTAGTCATATTTTCGCTAGTTTCGCTTGCTCATTGCGCTGTGAAACGATAGGTCGGCAACGGTATTCTGTGTTTAGCTCTTCATAACATTTAAATTATAGTTCAAAGGTAATTCAAATATTAGCCTATTTCATAGGCAAATTTATTGCCTTTATGGTAGTATAATTTATACATTAGGTTTTCATTTATTTTCAAAAGAACAGCAGTTTCAAATAAAAAAAGATTTTTTTTAAGAAATATTTGCTTTCACTTTGAAGTGAACTTTCATTTCTATATGATAAAACACACAGAGAAATGAAAGCTGATATGAAGGCAATAGAATCCAACACATTTTCTCATTTTTATGTGTAGTGTTATGTTTGAGTGAAAGAATATTAACAATTTTATTAAACAAAGTACTTAGATTTTTATACTGTTAAATGCACAAAGAATTAAACAACAAAATTCCTGAATCAAAATTTTAGTACGGAGGCTTGTTTATACTATTCAGAAAGTTGAAGTAGAAAGTAATGTATTTTTCCACAACAACAAATGCTAAGAGAAGTACGAAATCGTACCACTCTAATAGTTTTGCAAGTAGCAAAATCATTTTGTGTCATGGCCTGTAATGTACAGACGGCAATGGCTGAGTGTACAATCCGATCAAACACAAAACAAGTGGAAAAATGTTCCCTGGCCAGGTGATAGCGGTGATGGCTGACGACTGTGTACTTTTTATGTATGGGCGGCAAAACAGTCGTCGGACAGTTGCTGTAAAACCCTCGAGAATACTTCACAAACCATGAAACAGACCACCTCACATCCACATGAGAGCCCCAACAGAGTCCAACATTCTAAAATATTTGCAGTGTTCTTATGTAAAACGGACAAAAGTTTCATTTGAATAGCTCTTCAGCCATAAACTACTAATCATACAGAAAAATAGTGTTCTAATAATCTTAAGCGCGAATTACAATTACGAGTTCGACTTCGGCTTCGACTTTTCTCAAATGGTAAATATATGTATGTCGCAAGATACAATTGCAACTTCGACTTCGACTGAAATTAAACTTTGCTCAAGTGCAAAGTTGGTGTTCGCTGCGGCCAACTTCAGTTCAATCGCAGAAGTCGGGACTTCTGGTTTGTTCAAGGAGTTGAAGCTTTAATTTAATTACAAATTTCACCTCAGCGTCGACTACGACTTAAAATCAAGTCGCAGTCGACGGATCAGCCGTAATTGTATTTCACGCTTTAAGCTTGCGTTCTTATCTTCCGAATCTTAAATAAAATTTTTATACCTTTCCCAACAAAATTATGTAAAAAAATGTATCTGAACCAAATGACTACGATTCCTCAAAAAAACTCTCGTCGTGGCATGCTGTTGTTGATGAAATCGAATGTAGCTGCCTACAGATTTCGGACTCCGGTAGCACATACACGCATGCAATTATGACTCATCTGAGAGTTATTGAGCGTAAAATGGTAAGGTTACTTTTAAATCAAAACTATTTATTTTGTTAAGTAAGGTATATAGTAAGTGTGGCAGATTATTTTTCTGGATGTATAGTAATTTAGGTTCCTTAGCATATATAAAGTCAATTTTTAGGACTTTTCCATAAGTATCAATTAGAACATTTTAGAGAACGGACTCCCAACGCACACATATAGATTTCTGTTTCATGGCCTGGGAAGTATTCTCCAGGGTTTTGTCCCAAACAAATCAATATACGGTATATATTGAACAATGGTAATAATAAGAACAAGTCGATTGCTAAAAATTCAATAATTATTGTTCACTATTATTTTTACGAGTTGATGATTGTGAATAGTTCATTATGGCTAGAGCTGTTTTCTAAATGGTGAAGGAAAAAATCAATTCTAAATTCATGAACACCAAATCTATTTTCCACCCTTCTGTTTTTTTTGACGACTTTGTTCTGCTAAAATTATTAGTATTTCTTCGCAGCGGTGTGATGAGCCATTCTCTTAGGGGATAAACACTGACTCCCAAAATTACTACACTAGGGAATGGACGAAAAACAGTTTTAAAATTTCGAAATAATTTAAAATAATTTTTCGAAGTAACATTTCTTTATTTCACTATATTAAGTTTATTATTATTATATTTTAAAAGAAAGACACTAACGATCACATTTAATGTCTATTTGAAAAGAAAAATTTTTGTTAGCGTTATGTTGCTTAAATTTTCAAACTCTCTATTGAAAAATGATAAGTGCAATAATTTGGTGCAACGGAAGTTGAAAAAAAGCTAACCTTATCACTTTTCAATGGAACACTTATCGCATACTCATTTTTTGTTTTCTGCAACAGTAATTTGAAAAACTGAGAGCTTCTCACTTTTTAACAAACAAATAAGTTTTTTTTTCAAATTTCTCTTTTGTGCAACAGAAATTAATCAGAAATTTTGATAAGTTGCTAAGTGATAACCGATAAGTTGTTGGTGCAATAGGGCCCTGTTGCTCCTAATACGTTTAATAGATCAATCAAATCAGCGAACGAACACTTAGGAAGAGGCCAGATAGTGAGTCTTAGTGTGACTGAATCATTATGGGAACTTTGATAAACGGCTGTGGCTAATTTAATTTCTGAAAATAGCTGTGTTCTTTTGTGGAAAGAACAAATTGTTCTGTCGATTGAAGCGATCTATTTGTACTGTTCGTTTCATTTGTCATTTTTTTGGTGTTTGATTGGGGCTTAAATGTTGGAGTGAGTGTTTCAGCTGAAAAGACAGTATGATGCTTCTCAAGGACAAGCTGTCGCTGAACCGTCCTCCTTGGTTAGGGTAAATGGTGGCAGCCTCAAATACTCGACGCAAGTCAAATACTTAGGGATAAGTATGACTGAGCGGATGAGATTTGACTGCCACCTAGTAGAAATCAAAAAGCGTTTACTAAATGTAGTAGAACAGCTTCGTCGCGTGATGAGAAGTGAATGGGGTTTAAGCCGGAAAGCCACGCGGACAATATATGAGGGCCTGTTTGTTGCTTGTGCAACATATGGGGCACCCGTCTGGTGCGATTATGTAAAGACTGTAGTAGGACGAGCAAAAATTATTTCTTGTCAGAGAATCATGCTACTGGCAGGTCTAGCGGTGTGCCGCACGGTGTCAACAGAAGCCCTTCAGGTTTTAATGGGAGCAGTCCCGCTTGATCTTGTAGCGATAGGCAAGAGCTTGTCCTACAGGATCAAGAAGGGAATAGCTCTTGGAGAACATGATTGGGTGTCGAGCGATGATATGGAAGGACTGAGTAAAAAAGAAAGGAGAAATGCGATCAGGCAGTGTGTTATGGACAGATGGCAGGCTAGATGAACCAAGAGCGATAAGGGAAGAGCAACTTTTGAGTTTATAAGGCAGGTGTCCTTCGTTGAAGAACATCCTGATTTTGAATTCAATCTTTGCTTGGGATTCCTTTTGACTGGTCATGGCTCCCTAAATGCGTTCTTGCATAAAAGGGGGCTGTCGGAAAGCGCGGGATGTATGTGTGGACACGGTTGCGAATACTGGGTACACGTACTATGTGAGTGTCCAACCTATGAGGGCATCAGAGACATGGACAGTATGGGCATAGTTACAGCCGGAGAAGGATACGAAGTGAGCAAGGTACTCAGCCTAAATATGCTAAGGAAGTCTTTAGACTAAGAAGGATGAGATATACTAGACAGGAAATGACTGGAGCAGCAGAAGAGGACTAATATGTTATGCAGTATAAAATGGAGAGGGTCATCAGTCCCGGGCATGCATGAAGCCCAACTGAAGTAGCGTAGACTATATACGTCTTTGCTACGAAGCCTGACCTGAGGTTTTTCGAGTACCACGGGGTCGGCGCCCATGACATAAGCTGTCATGCCGACATTGGTGAGGCCCTTCGGGGAGTAACGTGGTGGTTGTGGTTGACGCCCATATCGCGGGCAGAGTGAATACCCTGTGATTGTTCGCTGAACGTTCACTGCTCTTGGTATGATCTCGGCGTGGAGTTGCGCTTAATCAACCGGGTGCCGTGACCCATAGATCGGAAGAGATGTTAGATAGGTCTCGCTCCCATCAGTGAGGGCGCCAGGCATGCACTTGGCGTCGACTGATACTTCAGAAGCAGAAATGCAACTGGAGGGCGATGATTGACGTCACAAAAATCAATCCGTGTGTTAAGAACACCGTGAGATTAAGCCATGATGGCAGGTGCTTACGTAAACCTCAAGGACTTTCTGTTCGTTTCATTTATAAATCTTCTTTGAAAATATATGAGGCGTTCTTTTGTGTATCTTTTGTTCTGCCCTGTTCTGCGGATACAAAAGAACACAGCTAATATTGGACTTAATGCTCCTTTAAGCTTATAGAATCAAAATTAGAATACATCCTGTTTATAAAACCAGTTAATTATTAGGAAAAATAAGCAGACTAGTCAAATCAAATTTTATTCTATAATAATATTGGATAATTGGAATTTAGTAAATATTAGATATATATATATAAAACACACATATACACAAGTAATTTACATTATTAGGAATAATGCTTAAGAGAGTGATGTACATTACTGTAGAGAAGATTGCGGCCAGAATTTTTCCGTTTTTGTTTTTTCCAATTTACTCACAGGAGCATGATTACTTTCCAGGAGGCGTTCGTAGAGGAACCTGTTTAATTCGCCATAGGATGGATACTAAAGGTAACTAAAAGCAATCCTGTCTGGGATTTTTTCTTTATTGTTTCTTTCTGGGCTAATCTTGTTTATTTGTAATAATAGTTTTTTTTATTCGCCTCATTGGCCTGAACTAATTTTGTCTATTTGTAATAATAGATTTTTTTTTGCCTCATTGGCTTGAATTAATATTTGTAGTAATAGATTTTGCTTTTTGCTTCAGTGGCTACGAGCTTGAAATTGTGAACTAGGATAGTCTTTGTACAAATCAGTATGCTACGGAGTGAATTTAAGTGTTAAACTTTTACTTTTTATTTTTATTCTAAACAGCACATAATGTTTAGAATAAAAGTATTCTGAGTAGCTATCACTGACTTATAATAACAGACTGAGTGATTTGCTATTTCATATGGCACAAATATTTTGCTACATAAGAAACATGTAAAACTCAACCAATTAGATGAAATTTTACACCCGTAAATCGAATAAAATTAAGTTATTCTTATATGAATCAAGTTATTCTTATCTGAATCCTGCGTATGGAAAGAGAACGAATCATGGTGAACACTATCTTTACCTTATTCTTTCGGCGGTTATTGCATCTGTAGCCAAAATAAAAACATCAAATGGCATAAGAAAATGTTCAGTAAGCAATATTTTGTGTTGGTAGCGTTCATAGGGCGAAAGAGAAAACTATAAAACTTGTGTCATTCTTTCCTATAGGAAAATGGCAATACGCTCAGTTCATTATTATAAATCAGTGGTAGCTATGGACAGTGGTCCAAATCAAATAAATTGTATGTTTGTATGTTACATAATGAGACGATAAATCTTTTTCTTTTACCTCTCGCTCTCCTGGAGTCATTCCACTGACTTATAACAATGGACTGAGCGTATTGTGATTTTCCTATAGGAAGGAATGGCATAAGTTTTATAGTTTTAGCGGTTTAAAATCATTTGTTTAAGATTTAAATTTATTTGTTAAGGGTTTAAAATCATTTGTTCAATGTTTAAATTTATTTCCTTAAAGTTTAAACTCATTTTTTAATGGGTTAAATAAATCTGAGAATGCTATATATAAATTTATTTTATGAAATGTCAGTCATATTGCTATTTTTATTTTTTAATATTATTCCCAACCACTTGCCGTTGTTTTATGCGGATCCCACGTTGCAACTATTCCCTAACGCTAAATAAGAAAAGACCTCCAAAACGTATCATCGCACTTGAACACAAATTATAGCATATTCAATTACTTTAAAATTGTATATGAAAACACTTATTTCTTAAAATGTAAATTATACTTCCGAATATAAAATTTTTCTGTGCCAAAAAAAAAATTATTTCTTGTCACAATGTACATCAGCCAATACTTTTCACAAAAAGGAGAATGAATCCTGAAGGCGAAGGCTCAATGTACGCGTTGCATCTGGCGGGTTTTCCGCTTCTTTTGAGGAAGAAGCGCGTAGGATATGAGCAAGACCAAATGAACGCGTCACATACGTACTCTTGAGATTTATTTATATAAAGAAATAGTGATAGAAAAGCTTGAATTATTAATTAAAAGTGAAATATTGGATATATCAGAGTAAATAAATGTGGCAGTTCTTGCATTTGCAGCTTACGAAGCATATAAATAGTTTAAAATCAATCAAAAGAACTATCAAGTGTCTGCCGCGCGTTAAAAGCAGAGTATTGCTCTACTTTCGCGTCGAATCCGGCAAGCGCGGCAGCCATTTGGCCAGCACGAACTTAAACGCAAATATTCCGACGCCTGCCACGTTCATTGGGTTTTCACCATTAGAATGCAAACCCAAAGTAAAAAGAGCTTATCTGTGTATTGGAGAAATCAGCATTTTTTCTCGTCGATAAAGTAGGAAGAAATTGATTTTTATTTTCAGCAAACATGCTCTCGACATGTAGCAATCACTGGGACTCGGTCAACTTCAACTGTGTACTCATTTCTACGTGCAAAATATCGCGATACCGTGTAATGTGTCTGATTCTTTCTTAGAATGGAAATTAAAAGCCGATGACAATCTGTTTATCAAGGTTATATATGCGCTTATACGTGTATCATATCCGTGCTTCGCTGCTCTCATGTCTCATCATTGAAGGATCTGTGCATTTCCCTGATGAGTAATACCATAGATGGCACAAGAACTATATGTCGCATGGCATACTCATTGAATAAATAACTAATAAGGAAACGGCATATCGGGTGAAAACCTAAGCCACTCGGTGTAATGGCAGTACTGAAACCATGAAATTTTGAAGGGGGACATTTTTTATAATCCAAATTGATATGTAAAATAAACAAATTTTTGGCGTCCCCTTATTTTCAAATAATGACGTTGCCTATGATAATTTAAGTGACTTGTTAAGCAGAATTTTCAAATAAGTGACCAGCCCTCTTGTCATTTCTCTCCCCACTCCATGGATTTGACTGTAATTGAATTGCCTACTCACGTACACTGTATTCGCACGAAACCCCGCTTCCTTATTATTTATTTATTCAATGGGCATACTACAGTAAAGTATACAGATTGTGAAATGGGTACTGCATTCTGGAATGGAGCATAACATGTTTTAGAGCGTGCCGAAAACAAGTGTTTTTATAATAATAGTTTTGTGTAGATTTTATCGACTTCCTCAACACTTCAGATACGAAAAAATATGAATCACTCGTCGTTTCAAATATTGTGGTTCATTCAGGAATGGACCACCCAGCCATATAAATTTTGTATATTTTTTTGATACTGCATGCAACATCTAGCTCTTGTGCCATCTATGGTAATACAGTACATGCAGTAAGAAATTATTGTAAGGCTCTTCCCTGCACCCGAGCCATTGCAATCAGATCCAGTAGCCAGGCACTCGTATTGAAGTCACCAAAGCTATCCACTTAGAGCTCATCAATGATCTTACCACTATAATGCCTTTTGAGCTGCCTATAAGAATTTCGTTTCCCGCCGCGGAAATTGCAAGCAAAACTTTAGTGGCAATGCAAACAATTTCGTCGGAGCTAAGAACTAGATGAATAAAGACTTGCAAGAAGCAATAAAAAGTCAACGAAAACGGCTGCTGAAATAATAGCCAACGACAGCACATTCCTCCAGTGAGTCCCCATATCGGAGGCTTATGGGAAGCTGGAATGAGGTCAGTTAAACGGCACCTGAAACGTATTTTGGGCGAAACTCTCTTGATGTACGTAGAATTTACAACAGTACTGAATCAACGACGGCACATTCCTCCAGTGAGTCCCCATATCGGAGGCTTATGGGAAGCTGGAATGAGGTCAGTTAAACGGCACCTGAAACGTATTTTGGGCGAAACTCTCTTGACGTACGTAGAATTTACAACAGTACTGAATCAAGTGGAAGCGTGCGTAAATTCAATACCAATATGCAGAAATCTAACGATCCCACGGACTTTGAGCCTTTAACTTCGGGCCACTTTCTTGTTAGATGTCCATTATTAGCCCCGGCTGAACCAGATCTCAGTAACAAAGACGTGTATCAAAGGCGGAAATTAGTCATAAAAATGCAACAAGATATCTGGAAGAGGTTGTCAATAGAATATCTCTCTTCATTACAGCAACGCAGTAAATGGATAACGGAAAAGGAAAACCCTTCACAAGGTGAACTGGTCCTAATAAAAAATGATAGCTTACCCCCGCAAAGGTGGTCGTTGGGGCGTATTGCAGCTCTTCATCCGTGAGATGAGGGCATAGTACGAATCGTGTCTGTCCAAGACAAGGACGGCATCAAGAAACGACCACTTGTCAATTCCCAATTGACGTAATCAACAATGAAGAACCATCCATCATTCTATTAAGGGCGATGACAAAAGCAAAAAATGCGACTACAGGAATGTCTAACGAACACTCGGAGCATAAACCTATACCTGCCAAAAGCACTTCCAAAAGAAAATTATATCAGCCCAAAATCACCTCACGCATCAAAACTGCAAGAATAGCACCATGCACTTCGGCGTCGAACTTGTTTCAGACCATTATAATAATGCTATAACTAACGATAGCAACCGAAATGTGGACTTTTCGTAGAAGATCTAGGATACGCACAAAGGAAACGAGGAAATATTCGGCTACAAATAACGTTTTTAATGAGCGAAGCCCTTGTAGATCAAAGGCTAGTCAACAATGCTTGGATACAAATTCAGAGTATGTGTGAAGAAACCAAAATACTAGTACACATGACACCTTGTGACTTACTTTTCAAGAACATGTCATTAAAAAGAGACGAGTTCCTTACGAACATTGGCGATGTCTTGGATATTTTTCAGTATAAGAGTAGACAAAAACGAGGCATTTTAGGAAAAATCCTCACTAGTGTATTTGGGGTTAATGATGAAGTCTACAGAAATATAGAAACAATACATCGCAACCAAAAGATCTGCTGCAAATAACAAACCAATAAGTGCTATTACTGAAAACAAGAATAAATCAATCCAACAGTGTCATCTGCGATAAGCTGAACAGGGAAAGGAAAATATCACTTGCGAGTCAAAAAAGGATTCAAATCTTCACATTTTCAGTTCACGAACCGAATTTCATTTCTTAATACTCGGGAGGGATTAAAAATGATGAGTTTTATCTATAGAAATTACACTCACGAGCGAGTCAAATATTTTCTGTTTGGCTTAACTCGCTCACGAGTGAGAGTTAAGTTTAAATCTGAAAGTTAGCTCTCTCTTGAGCGAAAAAGAATAAAAAAAGCAGAACATTTTCGCTCATACAAATGCAGGTATTGATTAATTTTATGCTGTGCTGTTAGTTGCGTTCGTGACTTCGTGTTTAATAATTAAAATTGCAGGTAGAATTTGTGCGTAAGTGCTTCGGTTTCAATATGGGTTGGTATAAAGTATTCAATTGATCAGGTCTAAGTTAATCATGTCTACTCCAATAAAACTGATAATAGAGCTAATGTTTTAAAGGCATCTAGATTATTGGGAGAATACCAAGAAGAAATTCAAAATTCAATAAATTCAGTTCATTTAAGCTCTGATTATATTAATTCACTTAAAAATACTGATGCCGAATATGAACAAATTCATACGCGGCTTACATCTATTCTAGCAGTAGTAAGATGTGCCGCGCACACCACACAACTTGCAGCACATGATATTTCAAAAACAATAGAGCCAAATGTGAAAAACTGTACAAAAACTGTACAGCAAAATCTCTACGCGTCAGCTTTTGATAATTTTGGATAATAAGACGATAAAAGAAAACTTGGAAAATAATGAGATTGCTTGCTGAATGTACCAACAAATTTTCAATCCGAGCAGTACATTATAGGTAGTTATTTTTTATAGAGATTGACTTGCTGTGAACTTATGGTGGAAGATACTGCCAGGGACCAACGCATTTGCTACGCAGCTATTAGAATCAATGACAAGGAGAAGAAAAATTCTTACGCTTCAATATTTTAAATAGTCCATTTTTAAATGAGGAGTAAAAGCAGGCTGCTATAGTAAGTTTTTTAAATAAAATAATTACTTATAGCTAGTTATATATAAAATCATTTGTTTAATTTAATTTCGTAGAGGCAATTTTTAAAAACATACGGTACAACAAAACGCTTAAGAGGTGAAGTTCTAAATAATAATGAGGAAAGCACCCAAAACAAAAGTCAAGCTCCGGGACCAAGTTCCAAATTTCACTACTTTGGGCCATTTCCTCTACAAACTAAATTCGCTGATAGAAACAAAGGGGACAACGTCAACAAAAACTGATGGAAGTATGAATGAAAAATTAGGAACTTTAGCGTACAAAAAAGAGTTTTCTTCAACAAAAATCTATTACGTTATTGGAAAAACTTCCACTACAGAGATCCATATTTGGCAAATTTAATAAATGTTTCTCTAGCTGTACCATCAACACAAGGGTCACTTAAACAAGCATTTAGTGCACCTTCAACAATACTAACGAAATGAAGATCAAGGTTAGGTAATGAAACAATGAATAATATTTTAATAATTAAATTAAACAGTGACCTTTTAGAGAAAGTAAAAATTGATCAAAAATTAATTATTTTATTTTATAGCATAAGTAACAAATATAATAATGTATGTAATAGAAATATAAAAGAAAATTATGATTTCTGAATTAAAACTCGAGAATCATTCATACGTGAATAATTCACAGGCGATTTTTATTCTTTGGCTAACGTAAAATATAAAACGTTCATGAGTGAATGAAATGAAACTGACGAGTTGAAAAATAAAACTGACGAGTGAATCAGAGATAAAATAATTAATGAGCACTGAAGGAATATCCACCTACGTCACCGCTTAAGACTATTACAGCAAGATTCAAGAAAAATATAACAGGTGGCTCAACGCTATACACCACCATGGACATTTATTAGATTTCGTTTATACCTCCAGTGGGTTACTTATTAAACATAGTAGAAAACAACATCAACAGCCTGATTCATGCTACGCCGATACCCGAGAAAATTGATAGCAATTCATTCTCTATAATGGATTTAAACATCTTTACATACGCTATTAAATACATTCATCAAACCTATTTCACGTTAGAAGATCGAAATGAAATCATGTTTAGCCACCGGCAGGGATATGCATCTTTACACGCCTAATATCGTACACAACATAGAGGACAGCCCATCCTGCATTATCGACGCCATATATAATCGGCATAGCGAATCAAAGTTATTCTCATGAGCGCCATAAAGGCAATGAAATTGCTGATGGCTTAGCCAAAAGAGGAGCGGAAACTCAGTTTGTTGGACCACAGCCATTTTATGGCACTTTAAAGTATTATTTCAGAGCTGACCTAAATGATTGGGAGAATAAACAAAAATCCCTGTATTGGGAAAGGCTACAAGGACTTCATCAGGCAAAAAAAATAATTAATTAAAAAAATATATCAAAAGACAAATCGTACCTTCAGCTTCAGTATGAAAAGAGCTTTCGGGATAAGAAATGCGCGCCGCATAAATGCATGTATATGCGCGTCGCAAGGTCAAACGACGGGACGGTGACTGATGTTTATAAAAGCATCAAACAAATTTTTTTCTAAGCCACCGTCCATCGAAAAATATTCTGTACAAGTTTAAACAAGTCCAGAATAAATGTTAAAATTTTCTCAGGGTAAGAAAACGCAATTAAGCATTTTCTACCCTGAACGACGGGACTTGATCCCGATTAAAAGTGATCAAGAGGAGAGTTGATTGTTGGACATCGTCGGGGTAGTCACATTCGCAAGAAAAGTTAATTCAAAAAAGAAAACCAACTAAGAAACAAGAAAAGGTTCGATTTTTGGGAATAGGTATAGCAAGCAAGTTACATAAATAAGTACATAACAAAATCGGCGCAGCCTGTTGGATAGAGGAAGCTAACTTTCGTCAAACAAGTAAAAGCGCTTGAAAATCCTCTATCCACCAACGAATAAAAATGAGTTGAAGACGGGATCGAATACTGGGCAAGACACCTACCCTTCGCCTGGAGTTGAGTTTGGCTTCAGGAGTATTTTGGTCTTGTCGGCACCCAACGGCTGGGGTCGGACAGCTATAACTTCCTCTGCTTAATAGCAAGCAGCCACCACCTCATCAAAGCACCACAGTGCAAACGGTGGACATTAGCGGGCTTCATCCTAGCCCAGAAGTAATAGACGTCCACATTACGAGGGAAATTCCAACCCTACACGTGAAGGAAGGATGCTTAGTCACAGCCAACTATCTGCGATCCGGAGCTGAAAGGGACTTCAAAGGAGACAACGATCGCCCCCTTTCAGCTTTTATCGAGGGGAATTAAAGAAGGCCAAGGGCCTCCAGTAGCACCAAAGAACTGCGCCAGCAAACGAAACACCGACCCTGAATTGAGAGGGACATCAAAGACGGCATAAGCTCCTCTCTCAATTGGAACCAAGGGTATTAAGGGGTTATACCTCCCAACATTTTTTTATTTTTTCATTTTTTTTTATTGGCTTAAATCATGCCAAAGCAACCCTAGAATCAAAATCTACAACACCCAAGTTCCGATCTAAATTCAAAATTTTTTTAAATCAATTTTCCTCAAACAGCTTCTATGCTCTAAATCACAATTTTCGCTTATTTTAGCGATGCTCGTATTTTTGAATTTCGCGGCTTTGAAAATTAGTCGAAGTTACCTATGATCAATACCGTGTTTTAAATTTGAATTATATGCTGCGTTCCTTTTCTCGTTCTGAATGAACCTGTATAAATTGACAGAACGATGTCATAATTTAATTCTGTGCTCATAGAAAAGGAACGAAACAGAACCATTTCAAATGTTTGACATTTCTTCCATTTGATAAAAGCAAGTACATATAAATTCGTAAAAATTGTTGTTTATGAAAACTAAAGCCATTTTCGAACAAAAGCAACTTAAATTCAACTATTACTACCTCGTACTAATTGTAAACAACCCTTTCACGAATACAAATTAAAATCGTTCTGCTTAAATCCGGAAAAAACTCAGGTGCATTCAGAACGATTCGGAGTCCGAAAAAAGCGATGATAGATTGAAACTATATCGTTCGGCCCGAGAAAAAATTCATTCTGAACGAGAAAAGGAACGCAGCAATAGAGGTTGCTGCATCAAATTACGACGGTTACAACGTCTTTACAGCACGTGTTTACTCACACTTGCACTGTGTTCAGTCAATCAGTCGTTTTCGTCGAAACTTCAAACGCGTTTTTCTCGAAAACATGTTTTTAAAATCAGCGAGCAGTAGAACTCAAAAATTTTACATCCGATTGACTTGAAGTTTTAACTGTAGCTTCATCGTTTGATTATCTAGTGAAGTACACACGATTTTAGCGATTGATTAACAAGAAAAAAATTTATAAACAATTTAAGTCGATTTTTTTCGTCGAAAAAACGATTTTTTGTTATTCGCGAAAAAAAAAATTCTAAAAATATGTACTTCACTAGCAAAACTCATGTAGATAATGAAAAAAAAAAAATTCTTTTTTGTTCTAAGTGGAGTTGGACGAGACTTCTACTGCTCGCCACGGAAGACCTTTTTAAAATAGCGGTTTACGGTAATCACTGCACAGCCGCCATTTTGTAAAAAAATGTCAATAAACAACTTTTGTCTCTTTTTCAAGAGTTGCTTAATCAAATGTTATATTATTTGTATGACATAATCTCAAATGTCCTTAAAAAAAATAATTAAAAAAGCCTTGTTTTTAGAGCATTTGGAATGTAGAACTCCTTAAGACGGCTAGAGCACCCCTAGCTACAAATCATCAACGTGGTGGTAAATGAGTGAAGAAAGCTCCCACCCAGAAACGCCGAGTATCCACCAGTTACCAATAAACGCATCAACTCCACAAAAATCTCCCTCACCGGGCGACGCACAGGAAGTTCCGCCCCGGTACACAGAAGGCAACGTGGGAGCAACATCCGCAACAGAGTGTGCTAAGTAAACACCCCCAACAGGCTCAACAAGTAAAGGTGTTACACTTAGGAGTGGGAAACAATTTAAATTTAGAACAATATTTAAAAGATCAGATTAGAAATTATCGCAAAATTTAAAATAAATACAAAGAAGTTCAAAAAAAAGCTTAAAAGAGTGTGGGGAATTTTCGCACTCTCTCGAAGCAGAAATAGCACAAAATAATAGTGAAGATCTAAGCGAAAGTGTCATCGACAGTGTCAGTGATTCTACAGCGTGTGAAATCCTATTGAACTGGCTGGGCGACTCCCTTCTGGAAACCAGCATAGAAGATACCAGGTTCCCTACAGTGCAAAATTCTAGTTTTAAAATCTCAAATTTAACCATGGCAGATTACGCCAAATCTCAAACTAACGGCCAAGCTAATTCCACTATTTTCTGGAGAACAGCACCCTAAATTGAGCCTTGAGCTCCAAACATTCTTAGGATGCTGCAGGCAGGTAATACAGTGCATTTAGGTGGATGAACTAACAACTTTCCTACAAATCTTCCCCACCAGACTTCGAGGCGAAGCTTACCAGCTTTTTCCGCCAATATGCCTACTATTTTCAAAGAAATAGATAAACGGCTTAATCTCACATACCTGCCTAGGGAAACCTACCAAGAACTGGTGAATAAACTAATCACCACTAGGCAGTAACCTTTAGAAAATTTCACGGCCTTCACGGCACGAGTAAAACAAATTCTGGTACTCTGCAATGAAGCAGCAGAGTCCAAATACGGCGCTACAGTAGCCCCAGCTGTTAAAACTCAGCAAGAGGATTTCGCTAAAAACGCAATAAAGACTGGTGTCAATAACTGTTATATGTGCCAATACCTACTAACCATGGCCGACGACACTGTGGATGACCTTGTACAAAAAGCACTTGACATGGAGCGTCTACAACAAAGTGCTCTATTCCTTCAACCTCCACGGCAATTTCATATAGTGCAAACCACAATGACAAATTCTGCCAGTGCAATTACCTCCAATAACGCACAATTTAGTCAGAGTAGTTCACCAGCAAGTCACAGCGTATTTAATCCCACAGTAATCCCCTTGTCACAGGACCCCGACAAAACAATATGCCCACGAACTCAAACAGCCACACAGTTCACACAAGCAAACACACCATCATATATCAAACAGGAGCCAAGATCTCCTAATAAAAATTTCAATGTACAAAATAATAATAATTATTTAAATAAAATTACTTGCAGTTTTTGTAATCTAATACCCTAGGCAGACGGATAAAATCAATGATCATTCATTCGTAATTGATTTTTTCAAAAATCAATTTACCCAAGATTTTGTGAATTAAAACGAAAGTCCTGTCAATTTTTATATGTAATTGACAAGGACATTTTTAATAATTAAAATTAAAGTCCAAAGGTAAAGCGATTTTTGAAAAATTCAATTACGAACGAATGGTCATTGATTTCGCCCGTCTGCCTAGGGTATAAGAGGCCACACATACGCCGATTGCCTCAAACGTTAAAATACGTCATATTGTGTGAACTGCAAAATGTATAACCATGATGTGCGTGACTGCGGGAGAAATAACAACAGTCTCCAAAGACCACATAATAGTGCACCACCAAATCAACGTCCTAGAGACCCACAAGGGTCTAAAGGCCTAACCACAATGTGCATAAGCTTGCATATGCAAGCCTTGAAAATATCACGAATGCTTCCTTATGCATCACTAACATTTGTATAGTATTTACACAAATTGTCAAATTTGCTTATGCAAAGTACGATCATGAGCGTACAGACAGAAGTTGACGAAAGGAATTAAAACTTGACGAACGGCTTCTTATTCCTATTGTGGGTTGTTATTATGAAAAGCAATTGCTCGTGTCCTTGGATATGCTAGCATATGCACGTTGTGGTTAGGCCTTAACAATTCGAGAGTGCACAATGTAAGGAAAAAATGTGAATTTTATGGTCGCCCTGGACATGCAGTAAAGGCATGTAACCAAAAGCGAAAATGGGAAGCCCGGAGTCAGGGAAACGACGTACAGTCGACCCAAAACTCCCCAGCTCGACTTTAAATAACCCATAAAATAAAATAGGCTCCCCTCAGACGCCCGATTCCAGTCTCGCTACAGTAAAGCTTCCTTTAGACATAGGCCTGAACGGCCACACTAAACTAGTAGTCAACACAGGCGCTGAGGATAGTATAATAAAGAAAAGGTCATTAAAAAAACCTCAAAATAATCAACCATAATGAGGCATGCACATCGGGTGAAAACGTAAGCATCTCGGCGAAATGTATTAGTGTGCTCTGTTTGTATTCGTTTCGTCATGGCAGTAATTAAATTCTGACATTCTAAAAGGGCACATTTTTCATAATCCAAATTCCTATGTAAAATAATCAAATTTTTAGCTCCCCTTATTTTCAGATAATATTTCTTAGCGTTGCCTTTGTATGACTGGAATAATTTAGGCACCAACTGACAATTCAATTGTAAACAAATAAACCGGCATTGGTAAAATGTTAAATCTTTTGCCATGGCTCTTTATTTTTATAAATATTTCACTTTTATTTTGTTTAAAACAATATAATTAATAAGTAAAGCTATTAAGCTTACTTGAAGAATGCTTTCCCACGACAATAACTCCGTTCGTTCTTGCAGCACAGCACAGCGCACTTCATTACGGATTTTAAGACTCCGGAGTCTCTATTACATAAATAATCGTTCACAAAAGAAATATTCCGCACTTATTTCACACTACTATTCATAAAAATCACGTTTAATTATTTATTTTTCACAATATCGCGAATTGAAATCCGAAACTTATTTTCAAATAATATGAAATGTCAGAATGTTGAACTGACACAAAATATCGACGACGCCCTCTTGTCATTTCTTCCACCCCCCCCCCCCCCCCCACCATAGGTCACACTGTCATTGAAATGCTTAAACACGTACACTGTATTCGCACGATACCCCGCTTCCTTATTAGTTATTTATTCAATGGTTTAAGCAATTCAATGACAGTCACCAGACCCTATATCGGGGGCTGTGCATTATTTGACAATTCTGCTTGATTTCTGACATTTCATTGTGACAAGTGCATTAAATTATTAAAGGCAATGCCAAGAAATATTATCTGCAAATAAGGGGACGCTAAAAATTTGTTTATTTTACATAGCAATTTGGATTATAAACAAGTAAAAAGAGCTAGAATTGGTCTAAGACCAATTCCTATGATACGCTAGATGAATGCCCGTATAAAATTTCGTATTGTGACCCTTCTGTGCAAGTTTGATTTCTGAAGTGGTCCTTCGCATATATTTCTAGAACGGTTTGTCGGACAGAAAAAATGATTATAACCAATTTTATAGGATTTCGTATTCTGCAGAAGTTTTTAGTACAATAAAAATATCTTGGACTGATCGTTTTCAAAGCATACGTAAAAAACCTGAATTTTTATATGGCAACACCAAGAAGGAGTTGCCCGATTTAGTCCATTTTTGACATTTTATTTGCAAATGTAGTAAAAACATCATGTACGAAATTTCAGCTCTCTACGTCGACGCGTTCTCAAGCAGTGTCCAAATATATAGCGGAAAACGAAATTTTTATATGGCAACCCCACGAAGGAGTTGCCCGATTTGTCGCATTTTCGAACTTAATTTTACTTTTTTTTTTAAAGTCCGTGTACAAAATTTCAGCTCTCTAAGTATACGCGTTCTCGAGTTATCGTGCGCACGCACGGACGGACGGACGGATGGACATGCAAAAATCAAAATAACTTTTAATATTATGAATGGGTGTCCAATCCATTTTGTTCTACCATTATTATTTCGAGGTGTTACAAACGGAATAACAAACTTAGTATACCCTATAGATTTCATCTAGGGTATAAAAATGTCCCACTTCAAAATGTCACGAATTCATTACTGCCATGACGAAACGAGTACAAACATAGCACACTAATGCATTTCACCGAGTGGCTTAAGCCTGAAACACAATACGATGCAGTGCAGTGCACTGCACTGTAAAGCACAATAAATGCAGTGCAGTGCTCTGACAATCATTTTTTGAAGATTTCATATCTAAATTTTTTGTATTCTGGATTCATTATTTTGAGAAAAACTCTACCCATTTTTCTTCTAATGTCATTTTAAAATTAATTAATCCATTTTAAATTGAACAATTCCTCTAAGTATTTAACATACGTCAACTCCTTTGCGATTAGATTCTCGCTGACACAGGGGTGCCGAGGGCAGAGACTCTAATTACACAAAAAGCGTCTTGGCGTTGTCATAGGACCTCTGATAGAGTTCCAGCAGCTATTTCAGCTTTAGAAGTTGCCCATTGGCACATACCCGTCAATTGAAAAAAAAAAAAACGAACTGGGTAGTACCTAGCATAGGTACCCCGAAAGGAAGATTCTAGTATCGACCATTTATCCCAGTAATTGGTAACCAGCAGCCGTCGTGTTAGAGGAAGAAAGTTTTTTGAAGTCTGGTTTGAAAGTTTTTGATCGCATTAGTGTTGTACTCACGGAGTAGGATAAGGCATATGATAGCTCATAGTTAGCAGACTTTTGGTGTAGTGTGCACGTGTCTTGTCTTGAGGATAATACACTTCACCTATTTGTTGCGTGGATGTGTATGACTTGAGGTTCTTCTATGCCGAGAAGTGGAATACCAGAGTCTCACTAAAGGTGTGGAGAACTCTCAATGTTGGTCGTGTGGACTAACGCGATCCTTTTCGTAATACGGATCGTCTAAGATATGTAAACTGATTTGTGTTAAGTCAAAGACTGCTTTCCAAGATCTCTTTATATATTTTGGATCTTCACAACTGAACAGGAACTTGTAAATACATAGTACGAATTAACAATAAAACTGCTCTCATCGAGCTCAACGTTAACCACAACGATACTAGCTACTTGACTATAAAACACAACGCTCTCTTAGTGCTTTGGGTTTACCACCAGTTATAAAGATTACTTTAAGGTAACTGCAAAGTATTAATTACGTTAGTCTAAAACGGATGGACAAAAAACTTAATCATTACACTCGGACGGACGACAAAAACTTTTTATAAAATTTACTCTAACCGCTAGAAAATATTTATTGATGTTTTGGGTTAGTAAATAGATGACAGACTAATTAATTTTTGGTTCTTTTCATTCTATTAAGAAAATTAACGCCAATCTTCAAAGTTATTTTTACTCAATTTTTTAGGTCCTTTCAAATTTCAAAGTGACGTTGGTTATATTTGCGGCTTCCATATAGGTGTCTGGCTGTGATTGCTAATTGAAGACTGGCCATGATAGCCCGTTGTAAATGTGGCCAAAGAATCAGTAACGATCAGGAAAATAAGCTCACGCAAACGTCATGGGAATAGTAAAGGGGGAAGTGGAAATCCTGGTGCTAACAGTAAGATACATGATTTATTTTCTTTTCGTAGACATAATTAATCACCGCGGCAATTTAACCTTTCTCTACTCTCCATAAATCGATATAATTAAAGGGGGAGGTTGAACGCGCATCCCCGTAGTAAGATCTGCAGCTCCTGAATACGCCCAGGGATCAGTTTGGAAAAAAAGAAAAAGGGGAAAGAGACAAATTTTCTTCACAAAACAGTAATAGACGGCAAATTATTAATCACTACAGGACCTCCACAGTGAAAAGTAACTGTTGGCGTGATCTTTAAAAATAATTGGGGACGCTGAACGCATAGCCCCCACAGTATAATGTGCTCTCAGATAAGTGCATCCAAGTGGCTGGTTTAAATCTTGTGCAGACACAATTATGTATTCTGACGCTTGCTAGATTAACATCCAAGTGGCTGTGGAGCTAGATTGGTGTTTGATATAAGAATGTAGATTTGTAGGCATAACGATACTAAGCAAAAACATATTTGAATAGTGCACATAAGAGGGGAAATCGACCGAATAGTCCCTACAAGGAAAGGTGCTCCCAAGAAATAACGTATACACCAACAGGAGCCAAATGAATTAATACTAGTCACTGCATTGCTTCTATTTCAATTAATTTACTAGAATTGTGTTGCCCCTCTGAAGGAATAGTTCTATCAGAAACTATCAACGGATTTTGTATTGTCGGCACCTGTAAAAATTATATAAATAATGACAAATTGAGTGCTTTAATAGGGGTGTTGATGTTTGCATAAACATATAAAATTACATTTACAACGAATAAAATAACAATGACCTAGTAATGAGCGTAATGATCGTCGCTGGTCGTAGCGGGCTCACCCTAAAATTGCTTACAACACAAAAATGAAAGGTGAATGAATCTTGCTCGCTTTATTAGAATTATTGATTTTAATTTGTTATTATTGTACTAGACTAAGAACAATTTTTGTATAAATTGTTTGTTTTAATTAAAGAAAAGTTACTGTTACTCAAGACGGCGAGTATTATTCAACTTTGAATTTCATTCAATTACACATTGGTCCTTCGAGCGCTTTCTGTAGAGCTTAGTGTCTTCAGCAGAACTAGCAGACTGTTGGAGCTTACACTCTACAGATACAATTAAGTTGTGGAACTTAGCGTCCGCAACCGAGGTTTTGTTATTATCAACTGGAACATAATATCCAGCCTCTGTCTTTTTACTTTAACTGAGCTTCTTAATAATTTAAATTAATTTACAGCCAGCAAAAGCTAAATTTGTTAGAGGCATTATTGGATCAGTAGCTGAATTCCAAGAAGTAACACAACTGTTGATCCAGCACTCCAGTCATCGCTTAGGAAGTTAAAAAAAAGCAAATTTAATAGTATAATGGCGACAGAATTTGAAGTTTTAGCTTTAAACAACCTGGTCAGGGATCAGAAAAAGCGTGCATTAACCATGGAAAAGTTAGTAGCCTATATTAAGAAAGATAGTAAAGACAGAAAAACTAAAGAATATGCAGAGACAAGAATGAACAACTTGGAAGAATAGTGGGAAGCCTTTCAACTAAGAAATAAGGAAATCTTAGTATACGAGAGTAAAGCCCCAGAAAATGTATACTTCGTAGAGAACTTCTATCAAGACGTCAAGGGATTATATTCTAAAACGAAAGAACTATTAGAGGTCATATGGAATAAGCCGTATCAAGCACCAAAAAAAGATAAGGAACAAGAAGATCCTATTATACGCAGATATAAAATAGTTGCAGCATCACTGAAAAGAGCACTATCAAAATTCGATGAGGAGATACATACTCAAACATCTCAAAATTTACTGTCTGGAGAAAATAAAATTACTGAACGAGTATTGAACACGGTTCGTTATGGTTCACGAGGAATTATTGACAAATAAAGATATAGCAAGTGACAACTTCTTAGACGAATTCGACGAAATAGAAGATGAGTACCAGATTGTGATTGTAAAATTACAAGAGAGACAAGAGCTATTAAAGACAAATAATATTGTAAAGTAGTGGAATAGAGAAGAAAACTCAACTAATGCTGACACGAAAATTAAGCTTCCTCGAATAAACATCCGTATATTCGGTGGAGATTATTTGAAGTGGCAGTCATTTAAAGATCTCGTTACCGAAATAATTCATAAGGCGAAGAAAATAGCTCCGGCAGAGAAATTATTCTACTTAAAAACTAATCTGACTGGAAAATCAGTAGTGCTTGTACGATACTTACACACGAAAATTATGAAGCAGCCTGAGAAACACTTAATAAGAGGTTTGCTAATCAAAGACTTCTAGTTGCAGCACAAATCCGGGTCTTGCTAAATCAACCAGAATTAAAGCAAGAGTCTGCAGAAGGCCTAAAAAGGTTGCACGATACGACGACAGAATGCTTGTTAGCTATAAATAACATAGGGATAACCACCACTCAGTGGGATCCACTTTTACTATGCATTCTCACACAGAATCTGGACAGAGAGACTCATCGCGTATATGAGCTTTCTCTAACTAAGCCCAGAGAAATACAAACTTTAAAAGCCTTCTTGGAGTTTATAGGGACTCGCTTCCAGGGTCTGGAAGCACTAACAACAAACAAAAGTTTGAATACTAAAGGCAATGATAAGAGGAACTCTACATTTGTACACCACGGGCAAGTAACTTGTTCATGCATGTTCTGCAAAGCAGATAACTCTATATATACCTGTGAAGAGTTCGCAAAATTGACTGCAGCAACGAAATGACGCAGTGCGAAGAACTAAGCTATACGAAAATTGCTTAGTGAAGGGACATTTTGTTAAAGACTTCAAAAGTTGGAAAACTTGCAAACTTGAAAACAAAAAGCATCATACGCTACTACACCAATCAACCAATTCGAAACCAAGAGATACACCAAAGCCCATCGAAAGGACAGATACGACTGTTCCAAAAGAAATAAAAACATATACAGCAAATTGCACTAAAAGCATAAAAGTGCTACCTACAGCGTTGGTGTCAGTCGTAGGAGAATACGGAGAGGTGCTAAAACTACGGGCACTTGTGGATCAGGGATCACAAGCATCATTCATCACAGAAGATGCCTCTCAACGACTCAGACTAAGAAAACATAAAACATATGCAGAAGTATCAGACATTGGAATGAACGAAACAGATGGAATTTGCTCATGCGTTGACTTAACTACATATCAAGCCTAGATTCCAATCAAAGTTTGAAATAACCAAGCCACTACCCGCTGGAAAGGTAGAACCTATAAACAATTGGAAAAACAAGCAAGAATCTCTGCTAGCTGACCCGGAATACGCACTGCCTGGACTTGATTTTAGGCGCAGACATATATGGCAAAATTTTACTCAACGATGTACTACTTAGTGCCAACTGGCACCGTAGCTAAAAAACAGAGCTGGAGTGGATCCTTTCAGGAGAAGTAAGGACACAAGCAAGCAAAAAAATCTCTTGTTTTGTCGCAGAAGTTGATTTACACAACGATTTGAAGAAGTTCTGGGAATTAGAAGAGCTCGAAGCAGAAAGAACTATAACTAGTGAAGATGCAGCCTGTGAAAATCATTTTAGAACCACGCATCAACGACTAACGAATGGACGTTATACCGTACGTAAATCATTTAAAGAGGGCCCAGAGAAGGTAGAGAATTATATGGTACCCGGGAGTTGGCATTGGCCAGGTTATTCCAAATGGAACGAAAGTTCAAAGCAGACAAAATATTCGAAACCATGTATTAGACCTTTATCGCTGAATACATAAAATTGGGTCATATGGTACCTGCGGCGGATAATCTGGGTAAGATCAACTATTTTCCTCACCATGCTGTGCTGAAGACAGACAGTACTACAACGGCCTTGAGAGTGGTATTCCACGCATCTCCAAAACGACAATCTACTAATGGCCAGTTTCACAGTCTGAGTTTAAACCAAATATTTAGTTTAAACTCGACGAATGAGTTTCACAGTTTGGTTTAAACCCCGATTTAAACTAGAGGTTAAACCATGCCATCCCTCGGTTTAAACTCAAGATAAAAGTATTTGAAAAGTGTGACATTTTATTTTGACAGTAGCATTGTTTGTTTGTATCAAGAAAATAATTTTATCATGGACTTAGATCTAGACATTTCTAACGATGAAACTGAGGGAAGGTGGTTTTAATCTGCGTACATGGAGCAGTAATAGTAGTGGAGTGCTAAAAACAATTTCTAAGGAGCTGCATGAATCTATCACTGAACTTGATTTCGATCAAGATAAAGGTCTTAAAACTCTTGGATTGCTGTGGAATCCTACAACAGATATATTTAAGATTAGAGTGAACACACATTGAATTCTAAGGAGAATACAAAACGCAAGGTTCTGTCTGAAGCAGTAAAAATATTTGATCCAATTGGCTTCCTAGCTCCAGTAACAATCAAAATCAAGTTAATTTTACAAGAAATTTGGAAGGAGGGGTCTAATTGGGATGTAGTTTTACCAGAAACTTTACTCAAGGAATGGTCAAAGATTAAAGCTGAACTACCTTCTCTACAACGAATCGAGATCCCTCGTTGGACTAACTATACTAAAACTTATTCCAAAGTTCAACTACATAGATTTTTCGACGCTTCAGAGGCAGCCTATAGTGCGGTGGTATATTTACGAATAGTTATTGATGAAGAAGTCTTTATTACTCTCATTACTTCTCTTAGGGGTACACTCAGTCTTCCACGTCTACAGCTTTGCGGTGCGACGTTGTTGGCTAATCGCTAAAGGAAACAAGACGAAGTCTAGATATTCCGAAATTAGAGTGCTATGCCTGGACTGATTCTATAATAGTACTGTCCTGGATTCGAGAAGACGCTCATAAGTGGTAAACGTTCGTAGGGAACCGTGTGGCACAAATTCAAGGTATACTTGAATGCACAAGATGGTTTCATGTAAAATCTAGTGATAATCCAGCAGATATAGCATCAAGAGGCATATACCCGGGAACGTTGAGGTCACAAGTGTTGTGGTGGGAGGGACTTCAATGGCTGAAATCGAGGCAAATAAAATGTAATACGGAAAGCACTACTAGTGAACAATCGTTAGAGTCGATAAACTTAGAATAGAAAAAACTAGAAGCACATGTTTCGACGCAAGAAACTAGAGGTGTTTATGAAGAGCTATTAGAAAGAGTCTCTTCACTTGGAAAAAATTACAGCGCACTACCGCTTTCGTAAATCGCTTTATACTCAACACAAGGCTGAAAATACATGAACGACGTAAAGGTCAACTTCTTACAAAAGAACTAGATAAGGCTCTTATACCATACATAAAATCAATACAATACGAAAACTTTCAAGAGGAAATAGCTCAACTCTTAAAGGGCTGCCAACTTGATAAAAGAAGTAGATTACTTTCGCTAACACCATTCCTAGATGACGACGATTTATTACGGGTAGGTGGGCGAGCAGAAAATACCAGTATGTCCTTCGATTGTAAACATCCAGTGATACTATCATATAAGGGCAAGCTTGTGAAAGGATATATACATCAGTGCATCAAATGCCATAAGTATAAGGCGCAAATGGCCGAGCAGTTAATGGGAATACTGCCAGCCGCCAGGTTAACATCAGATCCTCTTTCACACATACAGGAGTAGATTTCGCTGGACCTTTTCAACTGCTAATTGTTCGTGGTCGAGGAAACCGGAGTCACAAGAGCTATATCTCTCTTTTTGTATGCCTGAGTACTGAAGCTGTACACATAGAAGTGGTAACAGATTTGACTTCGCTATAGGCTTGCGAAGCATTCCGAAGATTTGTGGGTAGACGAGCACCTGTAACACATCTATATAGCGATAATGCGACCAACTTTGTTGGAGTCAGCAAGATCTTGAGTACCTTATTCAAGGAGGACAGGCTATTAGCAAGAGGTCAACAATGCCTTACTAGCACAAAATACACAGTGGCACTTTATTCCGGTCTCTGCACTACATTTCGGAGGTCTTTGGGAGGCAGGAATAAAATCAATTAAATACCATATGAAAAGAGTTGTTGGTGACACGTGAATAACTTACGAAGAAATGTGCACTCTAATGACTCAAATCGAGGCATGCTTAAATTCAAGGCCACTATGCCCATTGAACGAAGACCCAGAATCTCTGGACGTATTAACACCCGGACACTTTCTAACTGGACGACCATTGCTGACTGTACCGGAGAAAGGCCGTGTAAAGACTAACGCCAATCTTCTAAGCAAATGGCACCTACTTGAACGCATGCATCAAGATTTCTGGCGGAAATGGTCTGTTGAATACGTTGCTCGACTTCAATATACACCAAAGTGATCACGAAGACACATTGACATAAAGGCCGGAGACATTGTGATAATTAAAGACAATCAACTGCCGCCAGTAAAATGTCTCTTGGACGAGTGAAGTAAGTGTATCCTGGGAAAGATGGGCTGACGAGAGTAATAAGGCTGCGTGCGAAAAACGCGGAATTTACCCGCCCAATTTCAAAGGTATCACTATTGCCGCTCGCGGACAATTAAAGCGAGCCGGATTGGTTAAATAAAGAGGAAGCTTCTGAAGTTGAGCATTTGGATCCTGAGTTCATTCCACATGCAAATACTACACAAATGAATGAGACTGGTAACCCACAGAATGAACGAGACAACACGTCGTCAAAGAAAAGATGCAGTCGACGGGCGTCATCTTCAGCTGCAAATCAGCTACACCCAAAACTCATTGGACTCATCCTCTTGTCGTTTCTGGTCGTACTAGCGTTGGGCCAAGATAGAAAACAAAACCGAACATCTTATCAGATCACAAAATTTAACGATAAAGATGGCATTTATTTCGAAGATTTGGGTGAACTTCAATTATATGCTAGCGAGTGGAGTCTGATTGTATACTACAATCTCGGCAGCTATTGGAAGGAATTTGACGGAATTAGAGACACTGTCTCAAGATTATCTCAGATCTGCGCAGCGTAGCAAAACAAAGAGCAATGTAGTTCTACAATAACTCAGCTCAAGTACCAGCCACTCCTGTCTGAGCAAATCAACGAGCTTCTTTTCCAGCAAAATGAAATGAGTAAACTTCGTAAAAAACGAGCCTCCCTTAAAGATCATTGGATCGATCTCAAACAAGCTCTTCGGAATACTAGATCAAGGGTTTGCTGAGAAATACGAACAGCAGATCAATGAGATCAAGGAAAATGAGGACGTTAACCGTGAGTTTTTAAAAAACCAAACTTTTATTGTTATGGCCCGATATGCGGAGGATTCTTCCAGCAGCCAAAGGCATCACAGCGAAATAATCAGCAATTGCTAAACAATAACCTCGCATGGTATTGTTCTGCAACTGTCGGTTGTTTTGCTGATTAGCCCAACAGCTGGCTGCGATGAGCGCTTAGTGGAACAATCGACGATTACGATAATAATTAACCTCGCATGGAATTTATTATGTAAGGCGATTGTTTAATACTTAGCGACTCAGGTGCTGCAACCGGTAGAACAGACGACAAGGTTGTTGTCGTTTGTTTACATCCACGTTGTGAGCAAAGAAAGCTTACTTCCGAGTATAGGTTCATAAAAGACCAATGACTGGTCTGTCGAGGGCCGTAGTATTCTCGCCGTTAAGCAGTTCAGAGTCGCGTTTTTTCCAAGGTAGTGTAGAGTACTAAGTTATACTACAAGTTAAGAGTGCGGGTCGTGAATAAATGTAACATTGTTGAGATAGGGCAGTTTAAACAAGCAGTCAATAAATAAGTAAAGGTAATTATCGTAAAAACGTCTTTTAATTGCTTTTGGGACATGACATTTTCGGCGCAGCCGGTTAATTATTATTATTAATTACGGGGGATGCAGACAGAATTTCAGGTCTTTGATGAAGCCTATAATATTCTTTAGGGCCATTTTTTCGATATCCTCTGGCAGTGGAAATGCCTTTCCTAGATGTCTTAGCCTTATGCGGCACAGAGCTTCACAGTCACATAGGACATGTTCAGCGGATTCATCGTCTTCCATACAGAATCGACAGGTCTCATCATTGACCTTACCCATATTCTTAAGGTGATATCTAAGTGGGCAGTGCCCAGTAAGTAGGCCCGTTATGAGCCTGTAACGGCTATAATTTTTTTGTTGCAAGTAAAGAATATCTCTTCTTGGGGTACGAGGTCTTATTCTCTCAGCATTGGGCAGCTCATTTTTGTTTTAATTCAGACTGGTTAAACGTCCAATGAATTTCTTCTTTTTGCTACAAATGCATATGGGAAAGAAAAATTTTATTTCTTCTTTGCAAGAAAAAGGCAATAAATTGAGTCCAAGCGGAAATTAAGCTCGAGACACTCAATAAAATAAATCGCACGCTTAACATTTTTTTTAAACAGAAAACTAGAAATGTAATTCGAGCATTTCCGATGACCCCAACAAAGGCGCTGACTGATAAGGTGCAATGCACTCGGGCAATTTCCTCTGGAATCGTTTTTTTGGGGGAATGGAGCTTTGAGTCGATCGGGGTGGACAGATTGTTGCCTGATCGTCGAACGGAAAGTAACTGCGATTAAAAGCGGAGTGGCGTGAATAATAGAATAAAAGTGATCTGCAGAAATTTTAGTTCAAAACAGAGAATAAAAGTGATCTGTAGAAATTTTAGTTCAAAACAAAGAATTAAGGTGATCTTTAAAAAGTTCCTCCTTTTTGTGGGTGTACCCTAAGTTAATAGTTCACTAGGGACACCAAGTGGTAACTGGAGTGGGATTAATTTCTTTTTGTATATACAAGGTGAGGAAAGATTACTCTCAAATCGTAAGAAGTGATTTTATCAGTATTTTCGTCTTAACAAGGTGACAGAGCCAATTCGGTCTGTGGGCGGTCTGAACAATTACACGCACAGCTTTAATGCTTTATTGATTAAGATAAAGGAAAGGGAGAACGATAAATAATCGAAAATCGTCAGCGGTCTGCGCCTTCCTGGATAGAGAACACCTGCTGGCTCTGACGTAACTTGAACGCGCCATATAAAATCGGAAAGATATCTTCATTATAAAAAACAAAACAAAAAAAGATAGATCAGGGGAAATAGTTGGAATAGGAACAGGAGGAGGAAAACAAATATTTTTTTTGTCTTTTCTTTTTGGTCTACACAGGTTAATCGCCAGGTCGCTGAAGCGCTTCATCGCCGGGATTAACAGACGTGTACATGTGTTTCTTATTTACCTTTTTTGTTTGTAGTTCGATTTTCCTTCTTCTGCATTTTTTTTTCTTTTGCTTACAGTTATATGTCTAAATGTGTAATTTTCTTTAGATTAGTCACATACATACATATATATATCTATTTTAATTAAACTGATAACATAGTTTGAACTTTTCCTATATATGTATACATATTTCAATTAAAATCATAACATAGTGCTAGCCTGAACTTTTGAAGATGTTCACGTGATGATCGTACGCGCAGATATCTATATATATACATTGTAGTGTCAGATTTCGATGAATTTTGTTCGCGGTTAGACACCTCGATTCATAATTTTCTTTAGGTTAGTCACATACATACATATATATATCTATTTCAAGTAATTATAACATAGTTTCAACTTTGAAGATGTTTACGTAATAATCTTACGCGTAAGTATATATATATATATATATATATATAGATATATATATACATACCTTAGTGTCATGTTTTGATGGATTTTGCTCGTAGCTATATAGGCATGTAGATACATATTTTATTTTGTTCTTAGCTATAGACAGGTATAAAGGATTCTTTCTTTTTATTAGACACATAGCTACATACATAATTAATCAAATACTTATCTAGTTTTAGTGGTTTCAATGAACTTTGCCAGATTTTTAAGATAATGATCTTGTCAGTAGATCTACATGCGTGTTCCAATTTTGAATAAATAAAAACAAAAGAAAAAAAACATGGCTACGAGCTAAATTTCGTGCTTTCGTTTGGTGCCGGGTTTGGTTAGGGTTTTGGGAAGATCAAGATGCCAGGAGGCGGAAGCAGTTGGCAATCTCTCCTATGAGTTTGGTGAGTGGGGCAGTGGGATGAGGTTTCAAGTAATCCAGAGGGGCCTATCTTTCAGAGTGGGGTCCGTATTCCCATGTTTCAGTTTTTCTTTTTTTTTCTTTTTTTTCTTTTCTTTCTATCCTAATTATTCCTCTAGAGCGGTACAGTAATCGGTGGTTGAACAGCGAGCAAGAACCTAACCCAGCCCTGAGCTTGAGCCGGCAAGAAGCCTGTACCGTGCTCGTCTAAAGATCAACCTCCATTGTCCCACAACAACTTTAAAAGGGACATAAGGTAGCCATGATCAGTCATCTGTCTGGCTGAGCTGGATGGTCGAGAAGCGGCCACGCTCAGAGGTAGATATGACTGGCCAGAAGGTTACAAGCCTTAGTTCCTTCCTGCTGAGTATGAGGAATTCTTTGGTCCTCTGTTGCGAGTACTTTATAAACTTCTTCGCTTGTCTCAGCTCCGGGGTATTTTCCCAGTATTCCTTCTTAGTTGTCCTCCCAAAGCCTGATCTGAGCTGAGAGGTGACTTTTTGGGTGTCCAAAGACAGGCTCAGGGCCAATGAACGGAGATTTGGCTCCTTCCTTTGCAAGGCGGTCCGTAATCTCGTTTCCCATAATGCCTTCATGTCCTGGTACCCAGATCAGTGTCACCCTATTTGTCTCGGCCAGTTGCTTTAAGACAGTCCCAAACCAGCTTTGGCTCAAAGGTAAACGAGTTTAACGCTTTAAGTGCTGCTTGGCTGTCTGATATTATGTAAATTTTTGCTCCACGCATATTTTTATGGATTATTTCGCGAGCGCAGAGTTCTATGGCGTGTATTTCTGCTTGAAAAATGATTGGTGAGGCCCCCAGTGCCTTTGCGAGATGGCACCTTGGCCCGTATATGCCCACGCCTGCTTTACCTTCCATTTTGGATCCATCCGTGTAATATTTCAGAGATCCTTTTTCAAAGGGTAGGTCCCCAGTGTGCCACTGTTGACGGTTCCCCACGATCACCTTAAATGGTGTTTCAAAGTTATGGCGTTTCGGCATTACGTCTGAAATTGGGTTAGCCAGCGGGTCCTCTATGAAATCCTGGAGGATTTTCAGGTGGCCAACCAGATTATTTGTACTTAGGAGGTTTGCCCTTTGTAGCCAATTGCACTAAGTATGGCCTGCTCCCTAACATGCAAATGTAAGGGTAGCAGGTCCAACATAGCCTCTAGGGCCGCAGTTGGGCAGGTACGCATGGCACCGGCTACTCCTAGACATGCAAGCCGTTGTAGTTTTTGCAAACTAGCTTGAGCTGTCTTTTGTTTTGTTTTTGGCCACCAAACGAGTGAGGCGTATGTGACCATGGGTCTTATAATGGATGTGTATGACCACAGAGTCATTTTGGGTTTAAGACCCCAAGTTTTGCCAAAAAGCCTGCGGCATGTCCATGCTGCCACTGTAGCTTTATCCAGTATTCTTTTTAAGTGAGAGCTCCAGGTTAGTCTGTTATCTAGGGTAATACCTAGATATTTGACTTCCTTTGAGAATTCCACTACTGTTTCCTAAAGGGATGGTACTTTTAGGTAAAACTTCCTTTTTCTCGTGAAGGGAACAACTGTTGTCTTACCAGGATTGGCTCGAACTCCCATTTTTTGGCACCAGTTGCAAACTATGTTTAAGGCATTTTGCAATAGATCAGAGATTATCTGATCATGTTTGCCCCTAATTGTAATGACCAAGTCATCCGCATATCCCTGATTGTCATAGCCGGAGTTTGTTAGCTTCTGTAGGAGATCATCTACAACCAGAGACCATAGTAGAGGGGACAGTACCCCACCTTGGGGACATCCCTTGGCAACCACTACTGTAATAGAGTCCTCCCCCAGGTTAGCTGTGATTCTCCGGCTTTCAAGCATAGCTTTTATCCATTTTATCAAGGAAGGTTCAATTCCTTTTTTGGTAGCTGCATTCTCAATGGCCTCAAAGGAGGTATTGTCAAATGCTCCTTCGATGTCTAGGAATGCGCATAGGGCAGTCCCTTTATCCTCTACTGTCTTTTCTAGTCCTAGGACAAGACTATGTAGGGCAGTTGTGGTAGACTTTCCTGCTTGGTAAGCATGTTGATTTGGGTGCAGCGGTGATCGCTTGAGTGCACCGCTCCTAATATAGTTGTCTAACACTTTCTCCATTGTTTTGAGGAGAAATGAGGTTAGACTAATAGGACGGTAGGATTTGGGTAATGCAGGTGACCGCCCTCCCCCTTTAGGTATGAATGTTACCTTAACTACCTCCACGTCCTTGGTATATATCCTAGAGTATAACTTGCTCTAAAGATCTTAATGAGATTTATCAGTATCTTTTCCAGCCCTTGTTGAAGAGGGCTGGAAAGATGCCATCAGCTCCAGGCGATTTGAATGGCTTAAAGGAGTTGACGGCCCATTTGACTTTCCTTGGGGTGAAGATTCTGCCAGAGAGACTTTTAATCCTGTTGGAGGGCCTGCATTCAGGTCTTAGCTCCTGCATAATTCTCGAATCGGGAAAATGAGTTTGTAATAACAAATTTACTGTTTCTTCCCGGCTACTCGTGTAGCTACCATCGACTTTCTGTAGAAGGCCGATACTATTGGTGATCCTTAGAGAGAACTTTTTGAAGTCTTGCACTCGTGGGTAGATCATCAATACCCTTACAGAGATTTCTCCAAGTTCTTCTTTTGGATTTCCTCAGCTCTTTATTGTACTCAGTCAAGGCGCGCTTGTATTCATTCCAAGCACCTGCTGTTTTTGCCTTGTTGAAGAGCCTTCTAGAATTGGCTCTTAATCTATCTAGTTCACTGTTCCACCAGGGCACAGCTCGCGTTGTTTCCTTTGTTTAACAGGACAACTTTGTTCGTAGGAGTAGATGATCAATCTGTGCATTTGGGAGGAGATACGGTCTAGATCCATGCGGCTCTCAATTTGACCTTTTCGAGCTCCTCTAGACCCATTCTGATGTATTCCCTGTAGGAATTCCAATCAGTGAGACGTGGAACTCTTATTTCCGGTTAAAAAAGGTATGGAGAATTTTAAAATTGAATTTTTTATTATTATTTTTGGGAATTATGCTTTTTAGCTACTCCATTTTTATTATTTTTGGGAGTTATGCTTTTTAGCTACTCCATTTTTATTATTTTTGGGAGTTATGCTTTTTAGCTACACCATTTTTTATCGAATTTTTAGAACGTTTCAGATATAAAGAGTGAAATTTTGTTGTGTGGCGACATAGAAAACAAAAAGTTGTTGTGGTTATGGTTTGTGTAATTAGGTATTCTAAGTGTTAGGCTGTTGGAAGGGGTTAAATTTTTGCTACTTATTGATAGTATGCTTTTAAGAGGAAATTGGGAAAAAATGAGCTATATTGTGTAGACATAGAGTTTTAAAGAAAAAGAAACGAGAGTTAAAAGAGTAAGAAAAAGTAGAAATTGTTTTATTTCAAGGTAAATTTTATGTGAGAGGCGTATGATAGATAAATTTCATGAATATTATAAGGAAGTAATAATTTTGAAACGTTTCATTTGAACAGTGTTTGTGTTCTCATTTATAAATGTATTGTGTTACTCATATTGAAATCTTCTTTAACTCTTCCCCTAAACTCGCGTCCTGTTTGGCAGGTAAATCCCTTCACACATTTTAAAGGGTAAACTTCAGTTTTGTCACTTACTTTAATTGTCGTATTAATGTTACGTTTTCTCAACTTTCTCTGAAAAATTCTCCATGTAGCGTATTTTATTCTAATCGTAGGCATTTATGTTTTGTGATGTAATGATTTTCCGTTGGTCAAATTTGTTAAAGTTTGCTCGCGTTTGCAATAGTAGATATCGATAAGGTTCAAGAAACATCTATGTCAGTGGGGAGGTTTAATGTATTGACCAGGGAGCAATTATTGCAATTCCAGTCACAGGAGCAGGAACTACAAAATAAATCAGAAGAATTGAAGCAGTGCCAAACAAAGCTTCAGTATTATGAGAAAGACTGGCAATATATCACAGATCATTTAACAGGAGAATTGAAAAAACGTGTGGCGAGTAGAGATCTCCAGAATATTCTACAGGAACTAGAAACAGCCACTCAAACAAGCACAAAAGGAGAAGTTGTGGATCTTTTAGTGACTATATCCTTCGACATCATTCAAAAAGAGGAAGGGATAATAGAAAAGGCACTAGAGGATAGCCGCGAGGAAATTAAAGCTCTGGTCAAGAAGGTAGATAACTTAAACATTCAATTGAAGGAAGCAGAGCAGACTGCGGCCGAACTCGAACGGGAATTGCCGATAGAATTGCAGGAACGTCAGTCAACCACCAAGGGTAATAGCAACCAAGGAAACAGCAGAAAGTGGTCACCAAGAATATTAGTATTTTGGGACCATCAGTGGGAGCCAAAACAAAATTCGATCGCACGCGGCAGCGTAATTCGCGTAAAAGAACATAAGGAAAATGGAAAATCAAACAAAGGTCACATAAAAATAGTGGATATACACGATAAAGTGATGGATATGGTCGTCAAGTACGTACCCATGTTTTCCGGAGATCGATCTCCAAAACTGGTGAAAGAGGTGTACAGATTCTTAAGCTGCGGCAAGGATTTGTACGACCGACTGAAGCCTGAGGAGCAGAACATTTTTATGAAATGTCTGAAGTATCGGTTGACGGATGATGCCTCCTATCCGGTAAGTTCAGAGGAACCAAAAGATTTTGAAGCTCTGCAATTGATAATCAAAACAGCTTATATGCCGAAGAAGTCATTTAGTGAATTGCAAACGGAGATGGTGGCCTGCAGACAAAGACCAGCGATTGAAGGAACTGTTGAGCAAGATCAAGACAGCCGTATCAGCAAAGTACCCGGACAAAGACGGAGGACTAATAGCGGAGCTAGAGTCTGATGCAGTGGCAACCTTTAAGGGTGGTGTGCTTAATCATGCCACTCAGGTACATCTGACGGGAAGGAAGTTCGAGTCTCTGGAGACAGTGCGTGAGGAAGCGACTTACTTCGAGAAGGATGGAAAACGTCTTCAACTTCGGCCATCCAGGAGTAGGGGAGATGTTTACGAGTAACGGCGGAATCCCTCAGAATACATGGGAGCTCAGGTTGGCCAAGAAACATCCAGGGAGGCCATCTCAGTCAAATGTAAGAGAATACCGAGGAACCTCGCCCAGAGGCAGTCAGCGAGGTTCTAAGCAATGCTTTCGATGTGGAAAGGAGGGACACTTCGTAAAGGAATGTGGTGGGGAGCGACAGCCTCCATTCTGCACCAGATGCCGAGGCAATGGTCATGTAGCGATGGAATGTAGGAAGCAGCAAGTGAGATTCGCGAATGTAGCCACAAGCGGAAGAAATGAATCTCGAGAGGAAAGGCAAGTTTTATACTGCCAGTTTTGCAGAACTTGCGATCACTTCACTGAAAACTGTATGCGGAAGTACATAGCAGAGCAAAACAGTCGGCAGTTGGGAAACGGAGAGCGGCAGCTGGGGAATTCATCCACAGCTGCCTTCCATTGACAAAATCAGCAGTTTTGAAAACTCAAATAAAGGAAACCAGTACACTAGAATTAAGCCCGTTAAATAATAACATAATTACAGTAGGATCAGAAATAGGAGTGGAAGATAGATTAAAATTACTTGTGGATACTGGAGAGACTTGTAGCATAATTAAGATAAGTCGAATTAAAATAAATACACCCATACAGACTCAACAAAGAATATTGATAGGGGGATTATTTGGAGCTCAAAACAGCTCGATCCACAACTTGCAAGGCCCATTTACGCATCGGTTCAGTCATTCGGTCCTGTGAATTCCACACGATTGAAGACACAGACTCAATACCAACCGATGGGATACTGGGGATGGACTTTCTTAAAGGCAAGGCCATCATCGATTGTATAGATGAAAAGGTGGCAATACAAGGCGAGGCAAGACGTGAAACAAAATCCACTCTTTCGAAACATAACAGGAAATGAACGTGTTGAGACAATCGTGTAAGGAAAAAAGCACAAGTATACCGGGCATTAATAAAGTCTTAGTCACCTCAGCTGATGAGGTAAAAAATCGGATTCAAGAACGGCTGTCAGCATTGAAAGAAATTGTGAGTAAAGCAAGTCGAGCTGTGGATAGTACATATAAACAGGTACCTAGGTAGGGTGAATAGTAGCAGTGAAAAAGAGAATACGAATCCAGCGGAAAACGAGACTGAATTAGGTAAGTGGAAAACCAAGATAGAAGAAATGATGCAGGTAAATCACACAAGTATAGAGCCACAGTTAGGCGGATGTGAAGGAAGCACTTTGCCAACAGCCCCTCGCATGGGAACTGAACAAAGGGTTAAAAGTGTTAAAACAGAAGCATCCTTAAGATGACCTTAGGAAATGTGGGGTGAGTCACACATGGCAGAGGGCGATGGTGAAGATAGGGAATCCGAACCTCCTCGCAAGGAGGTGGGACTTCTTAACTTTGGACCCAAGAAACCGGGAGGACCATCGGAGCCACCCAGAGATGAGGAAGCCACCATTTTCCAAACATAATTCAGGTTCAACTTTCAGGCAAGAAGCCAGGACAGAACAACTGGTAAAGATAGATGTGGCCAGTCAAGAAGAGTTGGTATGCATGGCGGCGGAAATCAGACCAGGAGTATATTGTGGGAACACTATAATTAAACCTAGGAATGGACAGGCCTTTGTGGGTGTTATTACCGCCCGAACAGAACCGGTTGAAATTATGAATTTTCAGCCCCAATTAAAAAGATTAAACGAGTTTGTAATATACCCTTTCTCACGCCCTAGAAGTAAGACCCACGCCAGCCAACACCGACTTAAGCTCATGAGGGACTCGTTAGTGCTGGAGGAAAGTCTTAATGCATAAGAAAAAGAGTCTGTTACTCAACTTTTCTATGAATATAGCGATATTTTTTATTTACCGGGAGATAAACTCATGTACACGTCAACGAAAACTTTCAAATTGCCACTTATGGCTAACGCAGGCCCAATACATAAAAAACAGTACAGGATGCCAGAAGTTCACAGGGAAGAATGCCAGAAACATCTAGCAAAGCTTCTAGAAGAAGATATCATAGACCCAGTAAGAGTCCATTCAATTTTCCAGTTCTACTTATCCCTAAAAAGGGAATGGATGAAGATGGTAATCGGAAGTTTAGGCTGTGCGTAGACTTTCGAGAACTGAACAAAGTGTGCATCTCTTACGCATATCCTCCCCCGGAATAGAAGATATATTGCACAGATTGGATTACTGCAGGTACTTCTCCATGTTAGATCTAGCTAACGGGTACCACCAAGTACTAATTGATCCAGCAGATAGGGAGAAAACAGCATTCAGTACCAATTTCAATCACTTTCAGTATAAGCGACTGCCATTTGGACTAAAAACTGTTCCCCCATTCTTTCAGTCGATATAGAATGGGATTTTGACAGGGCTTCAAGGAATAAAATGCTTCGTTTATCTAGATGATGTGGTCATCTTTGCAAAAAAGTTGGATGAACACCACTTGAAGCTACGGGAGGTATTCCAGCGTTTTAGGGAACACAATTTAAAACTTCAGCCTTCGAAATACCAATTTTTGAAGAAGGAAGTTGTGTACTTAGGCCATGTGAGCTCAGAAAAGGGAGTAAGGCCGGACGAACGGTTAGTTAAAGTAGTGCGTGATTTTCCAAGACCACGAACTATGCGTCAAGTACAGTCGTTTTTGTGACTAGCTAACTATTACCGAAAATTCGTCCCAAACTTTTCTAAAATCATGGCTCCCATTACAAAATTGCTGAGAAAAGAGGTAAAATTTAATTGGGACTCTGAATGCGACAAATCCTTTGGTATTATAAAATAAGCTTTAACTACGCCACCTGTCTTGGGTTACCCTGATTTTAGTAAGGAATTCACATTAATTACAGATGCAAGTGGAGAGTCTTTAGGGGCAGTCTTAGAACAAGAGGGAAAGCCGATAAGCTATGCCAGTCGTACTTTAAATCCTGCTGAGAGGAATTATTCTACCACCGCACGAGAGATGTTGGCCATCGTTTGGGCTGTGCGGAATTACAAATGTTATCTGTTAGGTAGACATTTTAAAGTTATATCCGACCACCAGCCTTTACGCGGAATTTTTAAAGTAAAGGATACCACATCCCGTATGGTGAGATTTCATCAGAAATTGTCTGAATATGATTTTGAGATTATTTATAAAACTGGCAAGCAGAATAGTAATGCGGATGCATTGAGCCGAATTCCCCAAATCTTTAACCGTAGAGACGAAGAAAAGACTACAGAGTTTCCATGTTTTGCAGTAACTCGAGCTCAAGCCCGAAGGAAAATGGCATTAAACGAAAGTCAAAATCCGAAGACGACTGGGACGTGATGAGCGAGTGTAATTTGATTGCCGGAAGAATGATAAAACAGCCAGAGTCAAAATTAATTTCGGACCCGAAGGAAGTACAGATGATCTTGAAAGATTATCATGACTCTAGGTTCGGAGGACATTTTGGACGAACTAAAACGTTCGACAGAATTAAGCGTTTCTACCGCTGGAGGGGGATGAAAAACAAGCACGCGCGAGCCATTAAGATGCCTATGGTAGTGACGGAAATTTGAGAGAAACCATTTGACAAAGTTTACGTCGATTTGGTGGGACCTCTACCCGTAAGTCACAATGGCAACAAATAAACAAATATATCCTATCATTAATGGATGATCTTACGAGATTTGTTGACTTCGTGGCTATACCAGATCAAGAGGCGACTACCGTTGCCCGAGATTTGTTTGAACAGATTCTGAGTCATTACTCGCTGCCGAAACAACTGGTAACCTATCAGGGGGCGAATTTCACATGAGAAATTATGAAAGTCCTCTGCAAGATGTTAAAGGTAAAAAAATTGGAAACCACGGCATATCATCCTCAGTCGAATGCGGTAGAGAGACAACATTCTACTTTGGCAAACTATTTGAGGAGTTTCGTGGATCGGGAACCACAAGCATGGGACGAATATTTAAGAACGGCGGCTCATGCGTATAACAATACAATACATACAGGCACTAAACTCACACCGATGGAAACATTTTTCGGGTTTGCATCGAGAATTCCCAGCAGGTTACAAATCAAACCAGAACCATTATACAATGCCGACAGATATCATGCAGTACTACGTTTTAAGCTGCAAAGGTCATTTGAGCTAGCAAGGGAGAATCTGCAAAAGAGTAAGGTTACGTCAAAGAATTATTACGATAGGAAGAGCAGGGCAGAGTGGTTACATTTCGGCGATAAGGTCTTGGTCAGAGATCCAGCCCGCGCAGGAAAATTATCAGCAATTTTTAAAGGACCCTATGAGGTCATACACGTACACAGTCCGGAGAATGTAACGATTCTTCAGGGCAAAAAACTTAAGCGGATTCACACTAACCGTTTAAGAAAATTTGATGAATGATCAATTTCACTTCACCCTACTTAGTTGATTACTTATTAACCTCTGTTATTTTACAGGTGTCATATTGTAAGCAGAAGCAGGTATTCGGATGCAGTAAAAGGTAAAGTAGGGTATCTTAAATGAGGTAAGGTTTGGTAAATTTTTTTTTTAACGACTTAGTAAAAGGGAATATAAAACAAGAAAGAAGAAATAAACTATTAAAATACAAAGATAAGAGTTACAAAATAAAAAAAGAAAGAAGAAGGGAACAATAAATAAGAGATTTATAAATAAAGAATAAGAAGTTTTTAAAGAAATAAAGCATAAAGAAATCTAGATTTGTACTAAAGAAGAAAAGAGGTAAAGGATAAATAACTAATTAAGACAAATAAATAAAAAGAAGAAATAACTAGGAGAAGCTTTTATTTTAGATACTAGGAAGGTTTCCAGTAGATTAAGGAATACAGGTAAGAAGTAGGAGAGCCAAAATGGAAAGGCTTATGGTAATAGTATTAGTTAGTGTGACATCACTGTATGCAGAGAATGCAGACTACAGCATAAATCCCATAACACAAACGGGGGTACTATTCAAGAATGTGGGAAAGGTGAACTTCTACAACAAGCATTGGACGATTCTAACTAAACTGGAAATGCCCGAATTAACAAAAGAGTTGGAGTTTGCAAAAAATTGCAGCAGCCTAAGCAGAGAATTATGTACCAGGATCAGGCACATCGGATGCGAAGTGGCAACTAAGGAAATAAGAACCTGGGTGTCCAGAATTGAACGACAGAATGAAGAGCTTAGCCATCATATGCATGGGGAAGCATCCCATCGTACAAAGCGCTCATTTTTTGATGGAGTGGGGTCCCTTTTTAGGACACTTTTTGGAACAATGGATCAGGCCGACTCGGATGACATTAATAGCAGACTTGAAGATCTTGATGGGATGGAGACTCGGACCTTTCACCTTCTGAAGGAGAAGACGACTTTAATCAAATCAACATTCGAAGTATTTAATGCATCACGAGCGCAGGCTGATGCAGAACGTGAGGAGCTCTGGAGTAAAATTTCATTCATCATCGCTGCTCAGCAGAATAAGAGCGATGAGTTGTCAAATTTGCAGCAAAGAATGGAAATCAATGATATTATTATGCTAATGACAATTGAAATTAGCGATATACGGGAGACCCTGTCCAATATTGTGGTGTCGTTGAATGCAGGAAAATTACACCCCGCTATAATTCACGCACGAGAAATGTCTGAGATAATGGCAAACGGTACTAAAGAGTTTGATTTAGACGAAAAATTCCAAGATTTCCAGTTATTGATTCAGATTGCAAAGGTACAAGCTATTCAGGCAGATCAGAAAATGTTTGTCAAGGTAGAAATCCCCCAACCACAAAGAGTTTTATTCGACCTGTACAAAGTTTATATATACAATTCCGACAGCAATGGCCCAGAAGGGCTACCATATATATGATCTGGACGCCGAATTCGTTGCAGCAAACAAACACGAGCGACAGTATACCTTGCTAAACTACCAGCAATATCATGAATGTCAGCAGCTTTTAACTTTAGCAGATCATAAACAGATTCTGCGCCCTCAACTAGGTCCCGTCATCACAGCTATTGGTGATAACTGCGTCCTCAACTTATTTCGCAGCTTCAACGACAACGCAGGTACATGCAAGGAGAAGGTCGTGGCCAAATGGGACAGCTTAGTCGAAATGGTGACAAGAAGTGGCCTCGGTAGCTCAGTTGGTAAGCGCGCTGGCTACCATCCCTGGGGTCGTGGGTTCGATTCCCACCTCGAATTGGTCCTGTGCTTCTCCTTCCACCTAGTTTCCTTCCATTTTCTGCATTATTCCTTAACCCTTGCTGTTAATTAATTCTTCAATCGACATTTAATTGTATTTGCTAAGGCTATATTCGATATAACTTTGTAATTGACATGTGTCTATGTTATATTTCTAAGGAAAAATTGCTATTAATTAATGTGAATAATTTCTATAATTAATGATTCATTATAATGATGTCTATGATTATGTTAATAATTCTATAATCTATGATTATTTCTAATGCTTGCCTAATGTGTATACATAGTTTATATGTAAAAACATGTAATATTTCCTGTCTGTAAGATTGTTCAAATCGGTAGACTGAATAAATAAATAAATAAATAAATCATTGGCTTTTTGTGATGTCCAACAAAGCAAAATTAGAAGTGAACTCGCCAACCGCGATAGGAGAACTAACGTCAACAGGTGTACTGACGATCGGAGAACACTGTCATTTGCAAATGGGAGACTTGCTGATAACCTCTGAAGATGAATCTTGCAGTAATCAAGTTCTCTGGCAACCAGTACGGTCGGAGCTACCAACTTGGGACAGCATAACACTCAAACAGGATCGAAGAAAACAGATACGTTGAAGCCAGAAAAGCACGAGATACGTTTATTGGCGGCGCATAATTTTAATCAGGTGTGGAAAGCACAAGAAGTCAACATTAAGAGAGTTCAGAGTGATATCGAGGAAGAGGAGAGCAGCAGACAGCACATCAGGCCTCACCATATTCATATAGTAGCCACATCCATCACATGAGGTTTGGGTATAATCAGTTTGACACTGATCATGCACTTGAGACGGTGGAAAAAGAAACAAAATCGGATAAGCGCTAGAAGGCTATCGACTCTACCTACGATACTGAAATCAACCAGAAAGTCGAAAATGGTACAGCTTGAGCAAGAGGATAAAGAAATTGATAACGGCATTGAACTGGTCATCCCCACAACAGCCAGCTTGCCCACAACCCACCTACCAACCGCGAAACAGTTAGTTCAGTTAGAATAGCTACTGTAGATCTAAAAATGTAACTTGTGTAAGTATACGGCAACCTTAGGTATTCGTATATTCGTAGCTAGTGTATGTAACTCTATATATAATATGAGCATAGAATGTTTGTAAGACCCGCACAATAGTAAAAAAAACAAAAAACACAAAAAAATTTCAGAAAAATGTACAACACGTGAACATGTAATTATAAATTTTTTTTTGTTAATGAGTTCAATAAACTAGAAAGAAATTAAACATTAGATAAGAAATAAATAAGATTATATATTAAAGTGCATAAATTAAGATTTTTTTTATTAGTCATGAAATTGGAAATTGTAATAAAGTAAATATGAGAAGAAAATAGAGAAATTAAAATGAAAAAGTAAAGATGTCAAATGAAAAAAAAAAGAAATGAAATATAGAGAAAATATATATGTATAAAATTTGTAATGGCAATGGAATTAAGCAAAGATAATGCAAATAGCAAATATGAAATGTTAGAAAGAAAAGAAAAAATGTAAAGCGAAGAAAAATAAGAGAATTTAATTAGTAAGTATGGAAAAGAATCTGAACTGAACGAGGATAACATATTGTAACTTAAATTTGCACTGCGCAGGATTCTAATTACTTTAAATTAAGCCAACCTGCCATAGCGCCCTTTTAAAGGTTTCACCCTGCAACATAAGCCTGCAACGTATCCTCACTGACTGAAGGCCAGAGTAAGACTCCTCTTTATTATTCAAACTAGAGGCCTAACCACAATGTGCATAAGCTTGCATATGCAAGCCTTGAAAATATCACGAATGCTTCCTTATGCATCACTAACATTTGTATAGTATTACACAAACTGTCAAATTTGCTTATGCAAAGTACGATCATGAGCGTACAGACAGAAGTTGACGAACGGAATTAAAACTTGACGAACGGCTTGTTATTCCTATT
This sequence comes from Dioctria rufipes, assembly GCA_963924295.1. Taxonomy (NCBI): domain Eukaryota; kingdom Metazoa; phylum Arthropoda; class Insecta; order Diptera; family Asilidae; genus Dioctria; species Dioctria rufipes. The sequence continues at coordinate 81,582,919 of OZ002740.1, read as the reverse complement.
GTGGGTTGTTATTATGAAAAGCAATTGCTCGTGTCTTTGCATATGCTAGCATATGCACATTCTGGTTAGGCCTTAGGAACTGCTGTGTTGATTTTTATGGCGTTGCAAACTGCACTTTATCACTATGGCAGGCTGCTCTATAAGCAGAGGGTTAGTATATAAGACGATCGGAGGGATTTTCCGTATCTTGAAGATCTCGCTTACAATATTTTCAGTTTTTAATTAAGATTGTTGCACTCTCCAGATCTAGTTCCCTGTGGAAACTAGTTTTTCCAAGGGGGGAGGGATGTTATGGCCCGATATGCGGAGGATTCTTCCAGCAGCCAAAGGCATCACAGCGAAATAATCAGCAATTGCTAAACAATAAATTGGCATGGTATTGTTCTGCAACTGTCGGTTGTTTTGCTGATTAGCCCAACAGCTGGCTGCGATGAGCGCTTAGTGGAACAATCGACGATTACGATAATAATTAACCTCGCATGGTAATTATTATGTAAGGCGATTGTTTACTACTAAGCGACTCAGGTTCTGCAACCGGTAGAACAAACGACAAGGTTGTTGTCGTTTGTTTACATCCGCGTTGTGAGCAAAGAAAGCTTACTTCCGAGTATAGGTTCATAAAAAACCAATGACTGGTCTGTCGAGGGCCGTAGTATTCTCGCCGTTAAGCGTTCAGTTCACAGTCGCGTTTTTTACAAGTTAGCGTGCAGTACTAAGTTATACTACAAGTTAAGAGTGCGGGTCGTGAATAAATGTAACATTGTTGAGATAGGGCAGTTTAAACAAGCAGTCAATAAATAAGTAAAGGTAATTATCGTAAAAACGTCTTTTAATTGCTTTTGGGACACGACACTATTGCCGAACATACTGTCAACGTTATTCGAAAGAACACTCAGACTGTCCACTCGCAACTACAATTGATACACGATCACATGGAAGCAATTGAAAGAGGTGTGAACAAAACTCAATATGACCTGAAGTCATCGCAAAGTTTCATATCCGCAGTAGTCCTCATATTTCTACATTTAAATAATTTCCAACAAATACAAAGGGATCTCCTCTCAGTGGTAATGAATGCTAAACACGGACGATGGAACATGCTCCTGCTCACTCCAGCACAGCTCAATGAGCAACTGAAAGTCATAACGGAACATATCCCTAGAGAGCTCAAAGTTCCAGGTGTCGGTAGTTCAAGCTCATTGCTGCCAATATACAAATCCATGCACGTCAAATTGCGCATAACTAGAACAAATGTGCTCTTCGACATTAAATTGCCACTTCTGTCTATAGACGATTATCATCTATACAAGTTAATACCAATACCTGCATACCATGAAGGTTCAATCGTGTACATCCAACTTTCCACAAACTATCTGCTGGTTAATACACATCGAGATAGATTCAGTCCATTGACAACTGAAGATTTGCGCCTCTGCATGGCAGTAAATGATGACCAATTAATTTGCAGACAGCAACATCCCATCTTCTCATTAACCTCAAATGTGTCGAGATGCGAGATTGAAATGCTGCGTCACCGTAATCAACTGCCACCTTTTTGTCCATTACGGAGCAAAGGGCCACCTAGTATTTGGCTCTATGTGATGATTGAGGAAACTCACTACAATGCAATTTGTCAAGGCTCCATATGGCCTATTATCTTGGATGGAAGTGGAATTGTTCAGCTATCACCAAGTTGCATGCTCCATCATCATCAATGCAAATTAACTCCAATGATCAGACTCCGATGAAGGTAAACTCATCACTTATACCGGAGACAAATTTAATCAAAGCGCATATAAATGTTCAATCAACAAATACTATGACTAAACATGCACTCCGGTCGCCGCAGCTAATAGACGAAGTTGAAATGAAGGACTTAGACGAACTGTCTGCTGCAATAGAGAACCAACAAAATCAGGTGGCTTCTCTATCTGATAAATGGAACTATCATGACCTGCATCATTATACCGGATTCTACATGCTCAACACTTGGGCTATATTACTGGTGGAAAAAACATAACCAGACAACATCACAAGCTAACACCGTAGCGCTTGGAATGCCTATGCCAGCACCTCGACAGGCAATCATCATAGAACTCCCGAGATTCAACGAGATGTGGGAGGATGTTGATGCATGGATAAACATATGAAATTACATTTACAACGAATAAAATAACAATGAACTAGTAATGAGCGTAGTTGCTAATTAAGCAAGTAAAATTCATTCACCGCTGGTCGAAGCGGGCTAACCCCAAAATTGCTTACAACACAAAAATGAAAGGTGAATGAACCTTGCTCGCTTTATTAGAATTATTGATTTTAATTTGTTATTATTGTACTAGACTAAGCACAATTTTTGTATAAATTGTTTGTTTTAATTAAAGAAAAGTTACTGTTACTCAAGACGGCGAGTATTATTCAACTTTGAATTTCATTCAGTTATACAAGGGGCTTAGCAGGATATCCTCGGAGGCGCCTCTGCGGTGGATCCTCAGCAATGTGAAAATGTAAGTTGTTGCCTATATTTTGTTAGATAAGTACCCCCTCCATTTTCGAAATTCGAAATCGAAAAGTACTCTATCTAATAGCCAGTTCAGATTCCCGTAGAATGACATATAAATGGTGGTCGTAGGTTAAAAACTGTAGGAGGAGATAGAATCCTACGAAAAAACTGAAGATTACCTCGATGGGCACATCTTCCAAATGTTTGCTTATAACTTTTGATTGTTATTGTTGATAGCACTTAGGGAGGTCATTTTGGAAAGGGGACATAATGCGCAAATTTTTTCATAGTTTTGCCAAGTTCGTGCAATGGTGATATTTCGAATAAATGTACACTGAAGCGCGACAAAAATTTTGGTGAAATAAAAAATTCTAGAGAAAACTTTTTTTTTTTTTAAATAATTGAAAGCACAATTATATCTTATTATACATTCTTAGAAAGGCCAATATGTGTTCTTTTAAATAAAGGTTTGAACGTCACAATCCATTAATTACAATAGAACTTATAACGAAATTACTCTGAAAAGGTATGCAAAATCTCGAAAATCGATATTATCGATTTACTCGAAAACCAAGCGGAGTTCGATATAAAAGTATCTAGACTTTTTTGACCCAAATGACCTCTAATTTCATCCCCTTAAAGGATTAAAGACATTTACGGAACACCCTGTATATTTCAGTCATAATCCCGAGGAAGAAGTGAGTATTTGATTAAGGAATAAGATTTTGGAACATTATTGGTGTTTGACATATATGTATCTTTTTAAGAAAAGGAAAAACATTTTTTTCGGTTCAATTATCTGATGCAACTGTGTTCCTTCAGTCAATAGTTCGAAAGACGAAGGGAATTTATGTTTGGAGTGTAATTAGTTTAGGCGCTACAAGTTTGTGAATAAAAATGAAGGAATTCTATGATAGATTAAGGAATCCATAAAAAGTTTTGATTTTCTCCTTTCACTCTCCTGGAGCCCTCTCCGATGACTGTCGACTAGGTCTGATACTCCTTCTTTTACAGATTATCATAGGGACATTGAAACTTATGCCCACAATGTCGATTGAGTAAGGGTAGGTGATGTGAAGGTCCCTTCAGGACCGGATGTGTGCTTCGTTTTTTTGTGAAAGGTACAAAATCTTTTTTGTATATGGCTGGCGGCAGCGGCAGCTGCAGGTTTTCGTGGACCCCCCCCCCCCCCTCCCCACACTCTCCGCCAATAGCCGAGGCGAGCTAGCGTGCCGCCCTGCACTTCATCGCTGTCCGCCGAGTGATCTGTCAGCTTATGCTGGCAGTTAGGACTCCACGTCCAACTCAATCACTCGACATAGATCCATAACAAAATGGCGCCCAACGTGGTGCCACCTCAGCCAGACTTCGGTGGTCTTAAGGGACTGAGATCTGTTGTGATATGATCTTCTGGTATTTGCTAGTTGATTGACCTCAAGTCTCATATCTGGTGGAATTTGCATGCGGACTTGAGTCTGACTGGTGTTTGTTATCCTAAAGTTTTTGCAAGTTTTGAAGTTTGAGTAATTCTAAAGTTTTGATAGAGTTTTTGATTAAAGTAATGTTTTGAGATTTTGTGTAATCAAAGTAAAGTTTTTATCGGCTTTTTATCTGAAGTCCGACTTTAGGTTTGACTTGGTCAAGCCTCAAGTCTTGGAAGTTTGCAATGTTTTTTTGAATTTTTGAAAATTTGAATTGTTGAGATCCTTCCCGCTGGTCTTCTGCTATGGAAATGGTAGGTTGCCTCACAGCAATTATTGTTGTGTTCTCACGGAGCTAACTAGTTGACCAGATTCATGGTTTTGCCTGGCTGGAGAGCTAGTTGGACATGGCGATCAACCGAGAAGAAAGGAAGGAATTGTTGGAGGATGAGGGTGATGCTGGAGATCTTCAGTAATCAGGAGCTGGCATACTGCACCCTGCCTGGCGGAAGAATCTCTAGCAGCACTTTCAGTTTTTGACAGTTCCGACCCGACTTTTCTGAGATTTTGTTGAGAATGCAAATCTTTCCTACACACATCCACATCACTTGCCTTTACTTTAATAAAAAAAAAATTGATCTGAAATTTTTGAAGAGTGGACTTGGGAGTAAGCTCTTGGAGAGGAAGGGAGTTTATTTTTTCTTTTAAATTTTTGATTTTGCTATTGCGATACCTTGAGTTTAGCTCAGGGTAGGTTCACGGATTCATTTTCTTGTCGATCGGAAATTTTGAGAGTACTCGTTGGAATTATTAGATTTTCTTTTTGAATCAGTTAGTTAGAAATTTTGTGAGTTTAGCTCCTGTTGATATTTGAGTTAATTAAGTGGCAACGCGGAAATTGCATATTATTTTTCTGGTGTGACATCAGCCTTCCGCTCGAAGGGGATTTTGATCTCCTTGTTAGAAATATGAGCACGTTGCTCGCAGATCCTGCATGGAATGGTACTGGTCTTTGCTCTGACAGACTCCACGACTACGTGGGAGTATATCAAGACAGCCCTTCTAGCTGAATGGGGAGTACCCAAAGATGATTTGAAGGTGTGAGTAAACTAATGTCCCGCAGACAGAAAGCTGGTGAGTCCTTTGCAACTTAAAATCAAAACCTAGTGCAGTTGCGTGATCAGCTGCAGACTTCAATGGAAATAAATAGTTAAGTCTAACTTATTGCCAGAGATTCAAAACAAGATCTGTCTGCACCTTACCAACACTATTGGTCAGTTGAGATCACTCATCACTCAGATTCAAGCTACGCAATTGCGGATTGCGATTGTTAGTAACCTCAACACCTATCGATATCATCGAGTGAGTGAGGTTGAGGACATCTCAAATTTTTATCCTGATGTACCTATATTACCCGGACGTGACAATAGTATGATAGACCTAGCTGCTGTCACGAATACACCAGCAGCAATTTGTTGGAATTACGATCAGCAAGGCCACTATTATCAAGATTGTTTGAAAGAAAGGCAGCAAGTGTTCTGCTATGGATGCGGACACAAGAACATCTTCAAGCCAAACTGCAGAAATTGCCTACAGAAAAACAAGAGACGGGTCGGGAATCCCAATATCTTTTCTCGACCAATTGCAACGTCTCGAATGGCAACAGCCTCGACAACGCAAGTTCAATCATTGAACAGGGAAGACAGTCTGCTCAATCAGCAGACCTCGGCGAAACAATAAACTGTCCGTTAATATCACTCAGTGGTTCTGGTGATATTGACAGCCCACCTGACAGTCCCAACAATGAGAATCGCTCGGTAATAGAAGCAGAGAACTTGATTGACTTCTCTGCAAATTTTCAAGCTCCCGTTTCCATCAATAGGGAGCACACGACACTTCAGTATTTTCTTCTAGTGATGTTGCTGAGCAGGAAGTTCGGTCTCCTATTATTTCGATTTTGAAACGGCCACCAAGCTCTGGTATGACGAGTGGGCGTGAGCATGTTGTATATCCACTGACGCCCTACCACACGCGTCTACACAAGTACAACGCCGTGTGAGACCGTATCTTCTCATCAGTGGCAGAGCTCGTAGGAATCATGTACCCGGATTTGGACCTCAGTAAGAAAAAGAAACGATATACTGTTTGTTGACGTGAATATTGTCGACAAATCAAGACAGAACGAAAGAAACTGGCTCACATCTCAGTGTCGATGCCAGAAGATATTCGACCGTATACCGAAGTTAAGCTGGTCGGGCGAACTGTAACTGGGTTACTTCATAGTGGTGCTACTGTCAGTATCCTAGACCAGGGAGCTCTAGAGAGACTGGCGGAAGCAAACGTCGAATGGAGATGGTATCACACTCAAGTGCAGGTAGCTACTGGTGCCATGACGAATGTCCATTGTCATGTGGACTTGGACATCACTTTCCGTGGTAAGACCCAAAACGTACGTTTCTACGTGGTTCCTGTGCTCACACAAACACTATATCTGGGAATAGACTTCTGGCGTCTATTTGGGTTAGCTTCAGATGTTCTGGGTATGGTTTCTGAAGTGAAGCCAAGCCTAGTAGCACTAACACACACTAACTGCCAGGTTCTTTCCGTTCACGGAAATCAACGTCTTGAAGCCACAAAGCAACTTTTTCCTTCCTTCGCCTCTCTGGGCTTAGGAAAACCATCTCTTGTCACTCACAAGATTGAGATGAATGATGCAACTCCGATAAAACAGAGGTTTTATCCGATCTCACCGGCTGCAGAGTTTGATGGATGCTGAGTTGAGACGCATGCTATCACTAGGTGTGATAGAGGAGACCCAGAGTTCTTGGAGCGCTCGAGTTGTTCTAGTGAGGAAGCCTGGAAAGGTTCGGCTTTGTTTTGACGCTAGAAAGGTCAACTCTGTTACTAAAAAGCACGCCTATCCTCTGCCGCAGATACAAGCTTGGAATTGAGAGACGCTTTTTGGCAAATCCCACTAGACGCTGATCCCAGAGAGAAGACAGCAATTGCTCTACCTGGTCATCCTCTCTATCAATACACCGTGATGCCATTCGGTATGCAACGCTCTACAAACTAAGTGCCGCCTCATGGATAAGATCATTCCATTCGATCTTCGTGAGAATGTTCTCGTCTACTTAGACGATTTACTAATACTGTAATCAGACTTTGACTCTCATCTCATTTTACTATCCCGTGCAGCGGATTGTTTGATGAAAGCTGGCCTTACTATCAATGTAGAGAAGAGTAAGTTCTGTTTTACAGAGACAAAATACTTGGGTTTCATTGTTGGGAAAGGAGGAATCAGAACAGACCCGGATAAGATTTCAGCTATAGTTGACTATCCGTCAGCCAAAAATATTCGGCAAGTTCGACGCTTAGTGGGTATGGCGAGATGGTATCGTCGATTTATTCCGAACTATGCTGATCTAACGGCCTCCATAACTGACACCTTGAAAAATCCCAATCAGTTCCAATGGACACCTGAAGCCCAGACGTCACTGGAGTTATTGAAGCAGAAACTTACTTCTGCTCCGTTCTTAGTGAGTCCAGATTTCACCAAACCGTTCGTTATCCAGTGTGATGCGAGCCAACAAGGTATTGGGGGAGTGCTGTTACAACTAGATGACGATGGCCACGAGTAGCCAATAGCCTACGTCTAGAAAAAGTTGAATTCAGAACAGCGGAACTACACCGTCACAGAGCAGGAATGCTTAGCAGCACTCTTAAGTGTGCAGAACAGACCGTTCATGCGAGCTTGAAATGGCTGATGTGTCAAAAGGACCTCAGCGGTCGACTTGCTCGGTGGAGTCTGAAGCTTCAGGGCTTCGACTTCACTATTGAACATCGGAAGGAAGCCTGAATGTTGTTCCTGATGCGTTGTCACGGATATACTGTGAGAGCCTGACACCCGCTGAAGATCCTGGCCCAGAAGTTGACCTTAGTTCTCCATATTTCAACTCGTTGGAATATGAAGAGCTGAGGCAAAAAATTAAATCAACTTCTGATAAATTGCCAGATCTCTGCGTCAGGGATGACTACGTGTATATTCGCACTGCTCCTAGGGCAGGCGATCCGATTCAGGAAGAGGAAGCCTGGAAACTTTGGATTCCGCATGAGCTTATCTTCGACTTCATTTCAAGAGCGCCTGATCCGCCACTAGCATCACATGGAAGCATAGGGAAAACACTGGAAAGTTTAAGACTACATCTGTACTTGCCTCGAATGACAGTCGATGTCAGAAACTACGTAGGCGCCTGTGACATATGTAAAGAGACTAAAGTCACTAATACTATTCTTAGACCACCAATGGGAGTTCAGTCTGTGACAGAAAGACCTTGGCAAAGGCTGTATATCGATTTCTTAGGTCCATATCCCAGATCACCGAATGGAAATATCTGTATATTGATAGTCCATGACCACTTCTCAAAATTCCCAGTTCTCAAACCGATGAGGAAGGCATCTACTCTTAATGTATGTCAATTCATTGAAACAGAAGTGTTTCTTACGTTCGGAGTTCCAGAGACGATAGTCTCGGACAATGGAGATCAGTTTTGCTCTGTTCAGTTTACCAGACTGCTGTTTATTCACGGCAAGCTAATGCGTCAGAACGAATGAACCGGTCTCTGTTGTCCGGAATTAGGGCGTACATTCAGAAGGAACACACTAAGTGGGATGAGAAGCTGAGCCATATAGCTAGCTCCCTCAGGAGCTCTATGCACCAAGCAACTGGCTTCTCACCTTACAGAGTATTATTTGGTCAACAGATGATTGATCACGCGAGCTCTTATTCTATCCTTAAGAGCTTAGGAACACTGAGTGAACCTTTAAGAATGGATGCTTAAAACAAGCTAAGATTGATTTACCTGCATTTTACCCATTAAGAAAGCAATCTATTGCGTCAAATTTTCATAAAAATAAGTAGAATTTTAAAAATCGGAAAACGTTCTTTTCTGCTTATTAACTTCAAAAAGCTTGTATTAAAAATTTATTTAATTTAGTTCAACCAGAGAAATTAAAAAAAAAAAATCATTGAATTTTCATTTTTAAATCATTTTCAATAAAAATTGGGGGACAAAGTTAAAAGTTAGAAAACGTTATTTTGTTGCCTTAGGTGTATAAATAAATATTTCATTAATCAATTTGCGATTTATTCCAAAATCTTAACGCCCCGCCCCATATTGCGAATTGGGCACCGAGCTGTCCTATTTATGACAGCGACCTAGCCTTAAGGCAAAGAAAGGAAATTCCCTTTACAAGCTTGAGGATCTGCAGGGGAAGTCACTAGGGGTGTACCACGCTAAGGACGTAAAGCCCTGATCGCGAGTAATTGAACTGAAAGATCTGTCATACTTACCTGTCGTATTTTCTTTATTCCTGATAGCCCTAAAAAGCATCCAGCCAGCTTAACTGGTAAACCGCAGGATGGCAATGTGTTGCTTAGGACCTTCCCAGCCTAGCGGCCGGTATACCTCTTGTCAGCAGATACATTTTTTCACAGTCCCTAGCCTGACAATGCGTCAGAACCCCTCCTACGATTCTCCTCATTAGCACGGCCTTCTTGTTGGAAAAATGCTTTCATCGGTCGTGGGTCGAGTCACACGTGGGCGCTCTCAATGATGAGCAATGCGTTAAGACCGGCCAGCTCAGTCGATAAGTGAGGAGCTGGTGCGTGAGCATTATCGAGCAAAAAAATATATATTTCCCGAAGATAAAGTATTAATCACGACTTCCTTGCAGGAAATAATTCCAGCTGTGCGTCCTTCGAAAGGCGTCGTGAAAGTCCTGAGTCAATAACGATCCGCAAAATAGGCTCACGCAAATCTCATGCGAATAGTAAAGGGGGAAGTGGAAATCCTGGTGCTAACAGTAAGATACATAATTTATTTTCTTTTCGTAGACATAATTAATCACCGCGGCAATTTAACCTTTCTCTACTCTTCATAAATAGATATAATTAAAGGGGGAGGTTGAACACGCATCCCCGTAGTAAGATGTTCAGCTCCTGAATACGCCCATGGAACAGTTTGGGAAAAAAAGAAAAACTGGAAAGAGAAAAATTTTCTTCACAAAACAGTAGTAGAAGGCAAATTATTAATCACTACAGGACCTCCACAGTGAAACTAACTGTTGGCGTGATCTTTAAAAATAAATGGGGACGCTGAACGCATAGCCCCCATAGTATATAATGTGCCCTCATATAAGTGCTTCCAAGTGGCTGATTTAAATTTTGTGCAGACACAATTATGTATTCTGACGCTTGTTAGATTAACATCCAAGTGGATGTAGAGCTAGATTGGTGTTTGATATAAGAATGTAGATTTGTAGGCATAATGATACTAAGCAGAAGCTTATTGCGACTTTTGAATAGTGAACATAAGAGGGGAAATCGACCGAATAGTCCCTAAAAGGAAAGGTGCTCCCAAGAATTAACATATACACCAACAGGAGCCATGATGAATTAATACTAGTCACTGCATTGCTTCTATTTCAATTAATTTACCAGAATTGTGTTGCCGCTCTGAAGGAATAGTTCTAGCAGAAGCTACCAACAGATTTTGTATTGTCGGTACCTGTAAAAATTATATAAATAATGACAAATTGAGTGCTTCAATAGGGGCTTAGTAGGATATCCTCGGAGGCGCCTCTGCGGTGGATCCTCAGCAACGTGAAAATGTAAGCTGTTGCCTATATTTTGTTATATAAGTATAATGTTTTTATAAGTTTTAAAATAACATTGCACACACGTCTAGTCACGCAATCCTTTACCTCATACCTTTAAAATTTATTGATTTCTATGATTCTCGTAGCCTATTTAAATTTTTGTGATGACGGATTTCTTTGCGTCTATTTCATGAGATAAGAGGGTAGTGTTGCAGATTCGGATATGAATATTAAATTTTAATTATTAATACGGTACTTTACCAGAAAAAGAAGGAGGTACAGAAGGAAAAAGTGATCAAATCCAAATACACCTTATGTAAACAGCTCACCGTTAATTCTCATGTTCTATTATCTATGTCAGGCATCTTTTTCTTTTTCTCTGCCCATCTACTGGTGCCCGATTCTCGTACAGTAGAATAGTACGTTGTTACCTATATATGTATATTTTTAAGATAAGGAGAAACATGTTTTTTTAAATCAGTTAAATTACCGAACATAATTTTGTTCCTTTGGTCATAATCCCGAGGAAGAAATGAATTTATAGTATTTGACTTAGGCATAAGATTTTGGAACATTATTGGTTTGACATATCCATATGTATCTTTTTAAGAAAAGGAAAAACATTTTTTTCTGTTCAAATGTCTGATGCAATTGTGTTCCTACAATCAATAGTTCGACAGACGAAGGGAATCTATGTTTGGATAGTAATTAGTTTAGGCGCTACAAGTTTGTAAATAAAAATGTAGGAATTCTATGATAGATTAATGAATCCATAAAAAGTTTTGATTTTCTCCTTTCACTCTCCTGGAGCCCTCTCCGATGACTGTCGACAAGGTCCGCTACTCCTTCTTTTACAGATCATCATAGGGACATTGGAACTTATGCCCACAATGTCGATTGGGTGGATGGGGTAGCGGCCTCGAAGGCAAAACATCTGCGCCTTCATTAAAAGTAAGGGTAGGTGGTGTGAAGGTCCCTTCAGGACCGGATGTGTGCTTCGTTTTTATGTGAAAGGCACGGAATCTTTTTGGTATATGGCTGGCATCAGCGGCATGTCTTCGCGGAACGCCCCCCCCCCCCCCCCCACACACACTCTCCGCAAATATCCGAGGCGAGCTAGCGTGCCGCCCTTCAACGCTGTCCGCCGAGTGATCTGTCAGCTTATGCCATTAGTTAGGACTCCACGTCCAACTCAATCACTCGACATAGATCCATAACATCATCCTGCAGAGGTGTTGGCAATTTAGGCCGAGATAAATTTAGTGTTTTGCAATTTAACATTGGCATCGTGGAGCATCTTACCTTTGGCGGCGCCTCTACGGGGGATTCCCATCAGTAAAGTACGTAAGTGATGAACAAAATTTTTTGTAACTTTGTACATTTGCTACAATATCATAGCAATCGCATTTGAAGATTACTGCAGAATTCGGATGATGAACAATTTTTTTTAACTTTTTCAATTTACCACAATTTACCGCATTTGTAGTCTACATCCGGAATTCGAATATTTTTGGCGATTTGCTATGCTAGTACAATAAGTGCATTTGTATGTCACATATAAAATTTTAAGAATTTTTTTCGTTTAACCTTTTTTTTTTATTGCCATACTACTATAAGGTTTGTATTTAGGTTTGTATTTAAGTACTATAGAATTTTTTCTTGAACTCTTTTTGTTGTTTTTTTGCTTAGTTGCCATTCTATTATACCGTTTGTATATAAGTACTATATTATGAATTTGAAAAGTTTGTCTTTGGACTAGTCGCACTATTAGTATCATAGTCGTATTCAAGCATTATATACATAAATCGGATAGCATTTTTGTCTATCTGCCATATTACTGTATCCTTAGTATGTAGGTATCACAGATAGCTTATGATAAGCGTGGACTCGAACATCCCTGTTCGCGATTAGAATTACACAACATATTGCACCTTGTTCGCCTTTAGATTATGCAGGGAACTCACTATGTTTTCATTTGATATTGCTCAAGAGGTTGGCATTGGCCATAATCTTGCACTATCTGTAGAGAACCGACTTGAGTTCACTCATAGTTAAGGTTTAGAGTACTTGAAGAAAGATGCTTTCATTTGCTTGCACGGCTTGGCCGCAGTAATGTATACGTTACAATCACATTTCTACATCTGAATAAAGAACTTTTTATAACATTATGGCCCAGTAAAATTTCTGATTTTTCCTCCCTCTCCCGGAGCCCTCTCAGGATGATGGTCGAATGGGTCTGCTCCTCCGCTCTTTTTACAGGTCAATATAGGGATATGGACACTGAAAGTATTCTGCCCTCGATTGGGTGGATGGTGCAAGGAGGAGGAAGGCATAACATCTGCGCCTTCATAAAGCGAAGTGGTAAGTAATGTAAAGGCCCCTTCAGGGCTGGATGTTGTGCTGGTTCCTTTTGATAGGCACGAAGTAATTTTTCCCGCGATAGCTGAGGTGCTAGAGTGCCGCCCTGTGATATCGCTGGTCACGCAATGAGCTGTCAGCTAATGCTGACAATTGGGACTTTACGTCCAGTCGTTACTCAGTCACTTGCTTTGGGTTATACGGCAGGCAGGAACCAAGCCGTACTGACGATTATACGGTTCCTGCTTATATGAAACGCCCTCTTTTTGCAATAAAATTTCTTTTTTCAAAGCTTTTTCGTTTGCATAAAGAGTTTTTTCCACTCAATTCGCGAGCTGCAGACTTAGCACCAAACTGAGTCAATTTCCGATTGACTTATTTCGCTATATTTTTATACCCTAGATTGAAATGGGACAAATCGGGTAACTCCTTAATGGTGTTGTCATACAAAAATATCGTGTTACACTACATATTTGGACACTGTCTGAGAACGGGTTAACGTAGAGAATTGGTCTTAAACCAATTCTAGCTTTTTACTTGTTTTTAAAAATGCGGTATGCGAAATTTTAGCTCTCTAAGTAAACGCGTTCTAGAGTTATCCTGAGGATGGACGGGCGGTAAGGCAGAATAACAGACGGACGGACATACAGACACATAGACATGATCATCGCCATACGAAATTCCATACGAACATTCAAGTGGGGTATAAGAATTGGTCTTAGACAAATTTTAGTTTTTTTTTTGCTTGTTACAATTATCGCTTCCGTCAGAGTAAACTGGAAACCTGACACTCAGAAACAGCAAGGCCGTATTAGAATAAATTTAAGTCTTCCCGATACTCCCGATACGCATGCCACATTAAACGTAATTATGCAAACAAAATTTAAGCGAAAGTTTTAATTGGCTGAAAACAAAAATTATAATAGGCCTAAAAGCGAAATTTTAAATTGGTATTAAAGCCAAGGCTTGCCTTTTTGTCACAGACAAGGAATAACTAGATAAGAAAATCTCCATACAAACCTGGATCACTTTTTCAAAGCTCTTTAACTTTTTATTCAACCAAAAAAAGCTATCATTGCGAAGAATTTATGTGGCATGTTGTATTAGAGAGAGAATGTATAGAGGTTTCTATTAGAGGGTCATTAGCTCGTTTTAATTCGACCGCTTTTTTGTGAAGGAATTGAAATCGATGCTGGTTCGTATTTGAACATGTGATCATTAGATGTTTTTCGCATTAATTTTTACAACCATTCGTCGGACGATATAACATATGGGTTTTTATATTATTGAATACTCTTATGTACTCTAAGCACATTAAAAATGCTCTCATTTTCCGTAAAAAATTCGGAATTTTCATATGCCAATTCTACGAAAGGGTTTCCCGAATTTGTGCATTAATTCAGCACCTGAAATTGTCAATTTACGTGAAAAATCGGAATTTTTGTATACTATCCAATTTTATATAAAAAAAAAAAACGATATAAATATCAGAACTTTTTTACACTTAAGAAAATGGCACTTACCAAAAGGACATAGTCCTTCCAAGCCAGTGGAAGATCTGGAATGCGATCCTCCGGTGCTAAATTGAAATTAATTGGTTTTATCTCATGCCGAAATGGAGGTGACCTTTTCCGTTCGTTAAAAAACTAGAAGATTCAAACGTGAAATTAATAAGAAAATATCTGGTAAATCCAAATATACCTTGATCGGATTATATTCCTCACTCTCTGACCGACTATTAATACGTCCAAGGATTCTTCTCCAAGTTTTTCCCACCGTAATATCTCGAGCTATTCTTTCGCAAACAATTCTCAATTTCGATAACTTTCTCTTATTTATGCTTCGATTATTTTCCTCTTCTTCTTGGAATTGTTTAAAGTACCGTTCCATCCCCAATGCAATTAAACTAGAACAGCTTCCATTAAAAATCGATTTGTAAACTGAAAAATTTTGAAAACTCACTGATCTTCTGCTGGGCAGAATTCATGGTATGGAATATTTACGTTAACTCTAAACTGTATTTTTGGTAGTAAATCAGGATACATAAAAGCCTTACTACTAACAATGCGTTTCATTACTCTGGGGTGAAATTTTATGATAGCTGTTGTGTGGTCGTGGCAATTTTTACTAGAAATAATAATAATAACCAACTTTCTTATGTAACTAATATACTCATTTGCTTACGCCTTATCGATTTCTGTATAGAAAAAACTGTAAGAGAACAATTATTAGTAAAAATTATTTTCTTCAGTAAATTTACATCACATACTCCATAAATTCTCGATTCTCAAAGTTATTGACCGAAAGCTCATCTTCCCACTCCTTAACAAGTATGAGAGCAGGCTTCAAATTACACGGATTGAATGAAGAATTTGGCCTTCCATAAGATCTTTTCTCCAGGTCTAATAACATCTGCTTTTCTGGTTCTGCTAATTTCCAAAATTCGGGATGACTGTAAGTTTGAAAGAAATTCTGCGCTGCGAACTGAACATGAATTTGCATTTGTTGTTGAAGGATTTGCATCTGAAAATCGGTAAAGCCTACTTGATTCTCATCGAATTTTACTTCTTCGATTGTAATTGTCTTCAAATCCTCATACTTTTCGGCATATTCACGCCGCATGTATCTATTAATGGAAACATGAACATCATTGCGCCACTTATCGTACTGAAAGTAGCTGAGATCGTTATAAGAGGTTCGACGTTTTTTTCTTTTCTTTGCTGGTTTCTCTGGCGTAGCTGTTGATTGAGGAAGCGATGGTTCTGGATGAGAAGTGGTAGGCTTTAAAGCTGATGTTGATTGTATGCTACACCCAATGGTGGGAGAAATGGGAGTAACAGAGTTGTTGCTTTTATATTCTGGCGACTGGGTTAGGTCTATTGCTTTTTTGGACATTGCTGTATGGCCAACTTTGGTGTTGAAAGCTGGAAGTGCAAGGATAGTTCCAAAACTTGCATTCGTAGATGGAATTGCAAATTGATACGGTATTGTAGATGATTGTGCAGATGTACTTGGTATTTGGAAGGCTAACAAGGCTGGTGGTGGATTACTTACAGAGTAAATAGAATTTGATGCTTGAATTGATACAATTGGAATAGCTCCACCCATATTCGGAGTTGGGTAAGACTGTGTTGTATTGTATGAGTTTATTGTTCCAGCTGATGGGACAGATGAACCAGAGTAACCTGCAATTGGAGCTTGTGGTAAAATTGGTGTAGCCGGGGAATAGGTAGATAATTGTGGATTATAGTATTGATAGGAATCTATTGGAGGCATATTTGCGTGTTGTTGATTCACATCTCCGCACGTAAATTTTTGAATGGTGTTATTTTGTGGCGTAGACATTATATCAGGATTAAATGTTGGCTCAGTTTGTGTTACATTTAAATCGATATCAATCGCAGAGAAAATGTTTTGACTACTACTTTCAAATTGTTGACAACCTTGAACTGGATTATCGCTTATTTTTTGTCTCTTTTTAATTGGACTTCTGTCACTGCTTCTATCCAATGTTTTCTTTGGTGTCTCTAAAGTACTACTTTCATCCTCTGCCATAATTCCACTTGAAACTAAACCATCGAATAGTTCTGTGACCAAATCGCTAAGTTCCTTTTTAGAAATGTTCACATCTCGAAGTTCTTCCCTGTCAACTGAATCAATTTTGAGTATGTATACTTCTTATAGAAAAGTGAATAATATTACTTGGCACTTTATCAGCCGCCACGTATTCAGGATCTGCTTCATCATCTTCCTCAACCGTTGTTGCAGTATCTAAGAAAAATTATAGTCCAATCTTATTACAATTTTCCAGAAAATTTAAAAGAAAGTAAAATCATATTAAAATTTCTTACTTAAAGGCTTAGAAAATTCATTTAAAAATTCCATCCAAGCATGATCCATATCAACATCGAGATCATACATATCAGTTGTTATGTCAGGTGGAACAAAATTCGATTCAATTGTTTCAATTGCTGTTGTTTGCAAGCATAATTTTGATCTTGTTCTCTTTGCGATAATTTCCTCATGTTGGGATGTTTGCGAATTAAAGCTATCATTTCTATCCCTAGGCACTTTGAAAATACCGTCCTGCGAATAATGAATTGGTGTATCTGGTTGAATGGGCGTTGTTGGATTATTAGGTGTTGGAGGTTGTGAATCAATATCAGAAATTGTTGTGTTTGGGTCATCGTCCGACTGAAATACGAAAAACCTTATGGTTACATATATATTGCAATGTATCTAATTTTACCGCAAGATCTTCTTCATGGGGATGATACTCGTCATCATCTTCGTCTGAATGCAGATCTTGCGAAATTAATGCTGCCACTTCCGGCTCCGGTTCAGTATCATTTAATGCAGGTAATGGGATTGGCTTTTTATTAAGAGCTCGAGCTTTCGCTCGTGTAAGTTTTGGCAGGCATGCATAATCTTCGTGATTAACTAATTTCGACTGTGTATTTACATGACCTGGCTTTGTTTTCTCTTCGATCCGTTTTTCTTCGTCCTCTTGGATTTTGACCAAAGCTAAAACATGTTCATTGCCGACAAGTTTCTATAATTTATAATTTCGGATTTACAGTATGAGAAAAATATAAAATCTAAAAAAATAGCTACCTTCAGAAGTTTTTTCATTTCTATATGACTTAAATTATTTTTTCTTGCTACCTCTTGAAGCTTTTCTTCAATTGCTTGGTCAATAAGAGCTTCTTCACTATCTTCACTGTCATCGTTAAGAACTTGTCGCAGCTTCCTACGGTTAATAATTAAAATCGAATGTATATCACTTAAAATACCTCTTTTTGTTAAAACAAACTGATCAAAAATAATTAATTAGTTAATAGTATGAATTGGTCGAGCAAGGTTTGTATAATTCATATATTCATCTCCCTTAACACTCAATGACAGATGGGTAGGATACGGAAACATTTATTTATTTATTATACATTAATGTAAAACTATACTTATATCTACGCAGTCGTGTACAATACCCATATAGCGCTGTTGTTTTCTATGGCTACACTTCTTATTTATTTATTTTGATAGTTCAGTTTCCTTATTATTTATATTGTATATTATAATATGTCTCTTATATCTATTCTTATCTAACTAATCTTAACTATGTCTATTAATTGTAGGCTAATTTATTTATGCATAATATTTATTGTTGTTTACCTATTTCTATAGTTTCTACCGGCGTCATTGACCAATTTCTTATTCTTGCGGTCCTTTGCTAATGACTTGAGGAAAATAGTTTAAGAATAACAAGAGGGGCAAAGAAAGACGAAATAAGTGATGGTCTTTTTTCACACATGTTTCTTGACAAATTGTTGTAATTAGACATACAGCTTTAGATGGGCTCCAAATCACCGAATGAAATATCACTCATATATTAATACATTCCAAAGCGTCTTTATTGTGAGCAATTTATTAGCAAATATTCAAACATAGTGCACGGCATTCTCATGAATCGATATCTCATCATTTACTCCAAAGTTATCATAATACCAGCGAAGCAAAATACAAAGGGGTTTTTTTCTTTTCCTTGCAAAATCGAGTCGATTGTTACATTTTGTTCACATAGTCATCAACCATGATTTAAGGTTCCGTCGAGGTTTCCAATCTCGTATATCGAAAATTGTTCATTTTGCGACAAAGTTCAATAAATGCTAGAAAGTAGGTAATTATGTTTTGGGAATTATCTTTTTAAGCAATTTTCCCTGGATCTGTACAAGAAAAAGTGCAAAAAACGCAGAAAGGGTTACATTTTGGGTACAGAATGTAATAGGTCATTTTAAAGCGAAACTTTTGGACTGCTTAAGTCCAATATGAAAAATTGATGTTGATAACGTATTTTTTTGTTAAAAATAGTAGTTAAATTAAAACAACCGAATCAAAATTCCGAAATTTTAACCCAAAAGAGCCTTAACGTCAAAAAGGAAGGGAGGAGTGGAAAAATGTATAGACCATTGGAAAGGTCCAACAATTAACTAAATCATCATCAAGGGTGTTGCGTTCAGAAGTTACAGGGTGGTCTATAAAAACATACCCAAATATCTTTAAGTCATTTTAGAAGCCGTTAGGAATCTCCCTCCCCGCCCCCTTCCCGCATACAATTTTTTGCTTCTCTAGCCATGACCTTATTTAGAAATCAAGTATTCTGGACAGAATGCAATTGAGTGTTTTAGTAGATCTCGCAAATTGAAGGATTGATTGAAAGATTATCGAACAGAATTAGATCAATAGTGTAACAAATTTGTATTTCTCCAGTTTATTCCTTTTTTAGGCACAACAAACTTGGATAGAGGTGTAGCACCTAATTTGCTAACTACTTGAGTTAGATATGTTGTTACTTTAGGATTAAAAAAAAGGAACTAATAGAATAAGGTACGTTTCCCACTAGAATATAAGACTGATAGAGCCCAGATGGCCTAGTAGCCGTGGGCCCAATAACCTTCATTGTATTAGGTTTATTTTTAAGGTTATACAATAAAGAACTTTTTCAAATTGAATTCAATTTCAATTCACTAATGTTAGATCACAGACCAGAAAAAAACTAAAATAAGCACAATGGGCCACCTTGGCACCCGTGCTTGGGATCTTTCGTACCACTGCTTTCAGCTAAAACAAAAACATAAACAGAGACATGATCATATCTTCTGAGATGATATATACAATGTGTATTTTCGAAACTTGATCAAATGAAATGTTCAGATACTAGACACCTAGACAAAAAAAAATGTATTTCAGGGGGGTTCCGCATCAACCGTTTAACGAAATAACAAATTAGAACATTTTTTAGCTTTTGCTATATACCGGAGAATCCCATAAAATTCTTTCTTGAACAAAATTAAGTTTAACCCGGTAAAAAGTCCAAACGTAATCTTTTTATTTACTATCATCAACATAAATCAAGACTTTGCAATGTCACATAACAGACAATGTCGTTGATATATTGAATAAAAGACAACGGACCTAAGATGCAGATGCACTGATGCCGGTGTCCGATGCCGCCATTGTGGTTCGGTCTTTAAAAATTGTTCTTTCGGATCAAAATTGGAGCGTTCAAAAAATGTATTTAATTTAATTTTTATTTTTGTTATAATAAAAATCATTTCAAAAATTCTGCTCATATTATTTTTTTGTTTACTACATATTTTCTTTCCAATTTACTGCTAAAAATATTTTGGGGGGGCATCCCTGCTCTAGAGATGACGGAATAAGCTTTGATATGTTCTGTTATCTAAATAAGACTCCGTCCATTTTAGAGAAGTTAGGGGAAGCCCATACTTTTCCATTTTAAATAGTCACGGAATGAAATAACTTGTCGAAGGCATTACTAAATCTGTATAAATACAATGACTGGGAGCCTTTTGCGAGTCCGCCAATGGTATCCGATACAAATTCCAACAAGTTGATGGTAGTAGACCTGCCCGAAATAAACCAAATGTTGGTTTGATGAGAACAAATTCTTGCAAGAAATTGATAGCGTAAGTGATAGATTCGAATAATTTGGACATGAAGGATAATTTTCAATGGGCCTATAGTTAGAAATTTTACTCTTACTAACTTTTTTCTGGATAGGTACGATAAAAGAATATTTCCATAGCTGCGAGAAAAAGCACTATAGAGCGATTTTTGGAGAATAACTCTCAGTGGAGCTGTCAGAGCAAGACGGTCCGGACTTCTTCTGACTGAACTATAAAATTTTATTCTATATGCTATCGTTTAAACATAAATATTTATTTATTTGAGTACCCGTGCCAAAGGCACGCATAGCGCTGGGTACATCTTAGAAAGTTACATGGTAGATTTACATTGTATCAGAACAAATAATAAAAGAATGAGAATAACATTAGGCTTAATATACAGTACAGTATAAAATATAATGAAATAGAAATAGTACAAATACAATACAATAGTAAAATATAATAAAATAGAAATAGGAGCATAATATATAGCATAGTACAATACAACATAGCATAGTCCAAAGCGCAGGTACAAATATAGAAAGTCCTTAGAATTAGAAGTGAATATGATAGTCAGAGTTGATAGCAAGTTTAGAGATATAGTACATCGAGTTTTAGTATTAGATTAATTTGATTACTATGAGGTTACGTGCAGATAGTTTCAAAAAAATTTATATATATAAATGAAGCTTCTGAATGATAGATAACAGGTAACATATCCAAGTCCGGAACAGGAGGTTGTAAGGCAACCGGAGCAAAAATGAAGGAAAACCGGAGGCAATACTGAGCCAAAGATCATTGTAAGAACAAAAAACGGAAGGCAAATAAATAGCTGCTGTCAAGAAGTTCAGAGCTACAGACTTGAATGAGTTTAGTGAGGCACTTCGTCTAGGCTCATATGACATACGGTTCCAAAAAACGGCCTCAATCAGAAATGCAGTTTCCCACCGAACTGCATATACCCTGGGGAGGAAAATTCTATAATTGGTCAGGGCGCTTCAAACGAAACGTCTGATAATGTAGGTGGGTAGTAGGCCGTGCCTGGCCTTGAATATCAGCTTTTGTGTTAAATTCGTACATTTTAATAAGTGGACAAGGAAGAAGCATTGCAAGGAACAGTGGCGGCACATGTGAACCTCGTTTGAAACCGAAAGCATATCTGGCGTAGGCCTTGAATGCACGGATAAATTTAGAAAAATTACCACTTGAGATGGGAAGCAGGACTACGTCAGTGTAGAGAAAAAGCGATAAAATCGGGGCCGAGAAGAGACTTGTACGAGTGAGCAGATCGTTTACTCACACCATTTGTTTTGTATTCAATATAATTGGCGACCGTCTAATGTAAATCTATGTAACATCGTTTTAGGACGTAGCTATGTGGCCGGGGTGGAAAATAAATAAATTTTATATTAGATTCTATTCAAAGTCAATGCATTTATTTCTGTGCCCTTGCCTAAAGCAACGTATAACGTTGGGCTTCTATTCTTTGAAAAGGCCGGATGCCGGATACTCGCTATGATGTGCCCAGCGTTCAGCGTGTTTTTGGCACGGGTACTCAAATAAATAAATGTTTATGTTTATCACATCACGACGCGTTGAGAAGTCATTTGGAGATTCAATAATACGATCAAGTATATCCTCTTGTGCAATTGTTGGGATAGTGAATAAAACGCTATGAGAAACATTCTTTCTGGAACTTGGGTGTTTGCATGACTTCAATTGGTTAAATAAAAATATTGTGTATTTTTTGTACATGGAAATCTGGATGGCAGAGTTATTACCAGCTGCCAAAGTAAAGCAATATAGAATTTTGATTTACACTTCTTAACTCATTAATTTGTAACATGCTTGCCTTTTTCTTTTCTTGCTACACTTTAGTGCATTTCTTTTATCTGGCGTCGTAATTATTTCTAATTTTCCTGCAGAATCGCTGTCGTTACTGCTTCCATATTTCTCTGAAGTAGCTTTAATTGGCGACGAAGATTTCATTGAACACTTTTTTATTGGTTCTTTCATTTCTAAACTTTATTTATGCCACAAACAAGTTGTTTATTATTAAAATTGAAAATTGTTGAGAAAAATATTCCCACCAACATTTGTTATTTACAATTTGACATACATTGTCAGATTTGGCACTAATTTCTTCTTCTTCATTTGAAAAGGTTAAATATATCATTCTAATTATTCTGAGATTAAAAATTAGGAATTGTGAATGTAAAAATGTATAAGTGGAATTTTTCAACATTTTTCCTACAAAACAAATATAGGTCTTTTTAATGAGGTGCTCTACGTAACGCGACAATTACACGAGTCTGTAGAGTTGACGGCCAGTATTCTTTTTGTCTGTCTACTCACTAATAACGCTTTGCGTTCGATCAACTAGCTAGTCAGTTCATTATAAAATGTGGTCAAGCGGTGCATACATTCCCCAGTAAAAAAAAAACTAGTGTAGTAGCTGAGAAAATACCTAAGCTTGGCAGAGTAGAGAATAGATGGCGCTAGCAGCAAGTTGTGTCAAGAATAGATTTGGAAGGTTGGACAGTAGAGAAAGAAGAAGAGACGAAAAAGGAAGACTTTTTTTTAGATTGGAGAAAAGTGTCCATATTGATTAATAAAAAGTTATACGGAGAAATTTATTTTATTTTGGGCCATCCTACAGATTTCAGAAGTGGGATACTGTGAAAGTATTAATAATAAGTGTTTTGTAAGCGATTTAATAAAAATTTATGGAACACACCTAGCGCGTGTATCTTCATTCTGCTCAGAGCACTCCGGGCGCTCTGAACACCGATTTCTTGTATCTTTATTTACTTTCAGAGTACTCTGAGCGCTCTGAACGTGTATCTTTATTATTGCTCAGAGTGCTCTAACTAATCGTAGATCAGCGTTGCCAGAAATTATTTGTGACTCTACCGTAGGATTGCTAAAAAATTACCTTGTTTCAAACTTTTTTACCGTAGGAATAATACTAGAGTTTCTTTCCGTCATTCCGTTTGTAACACCTAGAAATAATGATGGTAGAGCAAAATGAATTGGATACCCATGCATAATATTAAAAGTTATTTTGAGGTCTGCATATCCGTCCGTCCGTCCGTCTTCCCGTCTATTCATCCTCTCGATAAGTCGAGAACGCGTTCACTTAAGGCACTTTCACATTAAAAACAAGAATCGAAAAATGTAAGCCGAAAAACTCAATTTATTCCACTTTAAAACAAGATTTTTGCTCCAATGATTAATAAAATCTTTTATGTTTTATCGGGCGGAAAACTTTTTCGGCCGAAGAATTCGGAATCATTCCAAGATTTCTGTAAAAAACCTTAATCAGGCAGTAAAAATAATTCTAACACATAGCCTCTAGTGCAGTTAAAGACTACTTTTCTCTATCTCTAATTATCTAGCAAGCATTAGATGCTTTATTCTTCCCTAAACTTCTTAAGGGCAGAAACACATCCAAGCAAGCCTCAGGCCTGGCCTCTTTCAGGCTTCCTCGCAGCTCGCCTCAAGGCTTGCCCAGAGAAATGAAAAGAAAATGATACCACCGGGCTCGGTGCTGTCATTGAAATTTTGTTAGTACATCTGTTGACAGAAGTTGGCCTGAGAGAGAAAAATTTCCAACATTGAGCAAAGCTTTGCGGCTAGGCCTTGAGGAGGCTAGCTGTTTGTGTTGCATCATTTAAAAAGCCGTGTTGGAAATTTTGACAACACCTTGAGGAAGCCTCTAGGCCTGGATGTGTTGTTTACTTGAATGGAATGAAATTTACATTGCTTTAAATGTTTTATTCTAAAATTACCGTAGGTGTCATACAAGGTAATTTCCTTCAACCGTAGGCTAGATTTCATCTACAATTACCTTGAAACTACGGTAATTACCGTATGTATGGCAACGCTGTCGTAGATAAACCTCGGAGCATTTGGAGCACTGACTTATAACAATGGACTGAGCGTATTGCCATTTTCCTATAGGAAATAATGGCACAAGTTTTACAGTTCTCTCTTTCGCCCTATGGCAGAGTTGGAGCTACCAACACAAAATATTTCTTACTAAGCATTTTCTTATGCCATTTGATGTTTTTATGTAGGCTGCAGATGAATCACGGCAGAAAGAATAAGGTAAAGATATTGTTTACCATGCGCCGTCTCTCTTGCACATACGCAGAATTCAGTTAAGAATAACTTTTGAAAATTAAAGTCGGAATTAGTTTAATTTCGTATAAGAGGGCTTATAAGCGATTAAAATATCATTGGACACAAGAAAATAATTTTTTTTAATTTAATTCGATTTACGGGTGTAAAATTTCATTTGATTGGTTGAGTTTTACATATTTTTATGTAGTAAACGTTTTAAACGGTGATATACAGAAACACAAAATTTTTTGTGCCACATGAAATAGCAAATCGCTCAGTCCATTGTTATAAGTCAGTGATTTGGAGCAATCCGTCAGTAATACCAATAGAGCGCAAAAAAGTCCTATTAAAAATGTGAATTCTTTTTTAAATTCCATATTTCCTTTCTTTCCTTCACCCCTTATTTATTTTTATAACTTTATGATTATTAATTATTTATTTTTATAAAGAATTTTGTATTTTCAATAGATATTTCACAAATCATAAGTGCTAACTACCAGAACACTCAGAGCACTCCGGATTTGTATCATTTTTCCAGAGTGCTCTGAACGTTCTAAAAAATCTGTTCGATCTACGGAGTGGAAAAAAGATACACGCCCTTATTTTCCAATTATAATAATGAGTAAGTCAGTAGCTAAAAAACGATTACAGTCGGAATTAAGCAAATTTAATTTGCCTACCACGGGCAAAAATGCGGATTTGTTACAGCGATTGCCTTTAGTGAAAGATAATAGCTCTGATAGTGGTTAGGATGACATTACATGGATTGCTTCGTCATCCACTGCGAATGTACATACATCCACACCAAAAGTTGAATTCGAGGTTATGGAGAAGTTCCTATTACAAAAGGAGCTCGATTTAATTAAGCGGGGAAAATGAATTTTTGAACAAATTAAGTGCTGCTGGAGAAGTGCAGGTTGACGAGAAAATCTTACATCCAGTAAATGCGGATGAAATCATCCCTGTTTTTGATCCTCGTAAAGGTCTATGGTTGAATCGGCTTGAGGAAATTGGTCATATTTATAAGTGGAAGGAGAGCACCTTACTACATTACGCGTTTTTACGTCTTCGAGGAAGTGCTAAAGTTTGATACTTTGGTCAGGAAGGACTGAGTACGTGGGAATCGTTTAGGTCAACAATGGTTAAAACGTTTCCACCCTTTGGTGACAATTACGATATACATGCTGCTCTTGTTAGTCGGAAAAAGAAAGCCGACGATTCTTATGAGGACTATGTTTTTGCCATGCAGAACATAGCTAGAGGAAATTCGCTGGATAACAAGTCACTCATCAAATAGAGATAGAGATATTACAATTGCTTCAGCGTTATGAGAAGTTAAAGCAAGTAAATGTGGTGCTGGAGAGTAAATGGTCAGGCGAATCTTTGGCACCTGATGTTCGACGTTCTGCTAAACATCCCATTATTAGATGTTACAATTGTAATACAGTAGGGCATACTATCGCTACATGTCCAAAGCCGAAAAGGAATAGAGGTTCCTGTTACAACTGTGGTAGCCTTAGTCACTTTATAAAGAACTGTCCGGGAAATTCATCACCAACTAGAAGATGTAATCAAGTAAGTTGTGTTACGTCATTTAGAGATAAGGAACAAACTTGTGTGTCCAGAATAAAAATTTAGTAATAGAAGACAAAGGCAGACACAGCCATAATTTTTCTAATAGCAATTTAATAACTGTTATTTGTAAATTCAGAGACCAAACATTAGACATTTACCTTAATTTAAATTTAAAATGTATAATAGATACGGGAAATCATATTAGTGTTATAAAAAAAGTTTTGTACCGGATTTTGCTATTAGTGATTACAATAATAATCAAAATTTCGTTGGGATTAATAATATAAAACTACATATAGTTGGTTTGTGTACAGTCGAGATTAATATTTATGATCAAAGTTACTTTGTTACACTTTATGTAGTACCTGATAATGATGGAATGCGTAGTAATTTTAGGACGTGACCTTTTAATGTCATGTAGAGCAAAACTTTCAGTAGGAAATCATACAGTTATTGATTACTTTGAATCAGAAAGTACTGAATTATTAAATATTAGTATTGGGAGCACATACTCCGAGGTACAACCAAAAATTAATTTGGATGAGAGTTTACCTGAGACTGTTAAACAAAATTTTATTGAAAATTTTATGAGCTATGCCGGTTCTAGCGCAATTTCCTGTGTATTTTTAAAGGGGCCTCTAAATTTACAAAATGGTATCAAAAGCTCTTCGTAGACGTGGACGAGCATAGTTGTGGGTGATGACGTCATGAAAGCTCTAGGGGTTGGGTTGTTAGGTTAGTGTCCCCCGGCCCCCTCAGCCGTTTCCCCTAGGCTTGCTTATGACTCGTCTTAAAAGGTTGAAAACACTGCACAATATGCAAAAGCGAAACAAAACGTTATTCACTCTCGCTGCTTCAGTAAGTAGCTGCAGTTTTTATTAAACCTGATTTAGCACATAGCAAGAACATCACGTCACATCGTTGGTTGCCACTGCCGCTTCACCCAATTAAATTTGCATAATATCACAAAATTGCGACCGCTTTGGTATTGCGAGCGTGTGTAGGAATGGGAGATCAATGATATTTAATTATATGAGTAGAATGTAGGAAGGTGTGAATGCAAACAAAAGCAGTTTGTAGGAAAAACGAGAAAAAAAGCTGAATCACATTGCCGGCATGTAAACAAAGAGCACGTGCCGGTAAAAACAGGTTGACGATTTGGTGAACTTGAACTGAAAAACACGAAATGTAGGCCATATTAATTTGAAATATTTTATTTTCGCATCTTGCAGCTTAAAAATGGCATTAATTGTAAAAACTAAAAATAAACGCATACTGCTCACGTTTTATAAAGATTCTCTTGGGTCTAAAAACCATAAATCTGGCTGAAACAAAGCTAAAACCGGTCAACGGATAAATTTTAAGGGTTTCGTGATAACTATGTTGGGTGTCATGCTATCAATAAAATTATGTTGCTAATCAAACCATTCTTTGAGTCAAACTTGTTCTTCACGTATCGAAATTTTATTTATACATGTCGATCACGCTGATTAAAAAATGAAAATAATTAGCATGTTGTGCCCATCTGTGCGACAGATGACATAAAGTATATATGATGAGGCTGCTGCTCGTTAAAACCGTGAAATAATTTGAAATAAAAGCTGAGACTATTTTAAAATAAAAACTGGTGGGATAGTATTCACAATAAAATAGATAAAATCAGATAAAAATATTTTTTGAAATTTTTATTAAAATTGTTGTACATAACCCCGTTTTGCCGCCGTGCTTTCCTTTTGCGGAGAAGAGCAGTACTGGGGGACGTTCAGAATAGGGATTAAAGAATTTCAGAACATTCATTAATAGATAAAAATATTTTATTTAAAACTTTGAAATGATTTTGAATTTTACAATTGTTTGCACTGATAAAAATATTTTATTTAAAACTTTATATTGGTTCTAAATTCACAATTATTTGCACTAATAAAAACTCTACTAATAAAACTTTATTCGGAACTAAGATTTTGTTATGAATACGCGTTATTCCCGACCGTGCTATCGTTCTCAAAGTCGATCCTGAACTTCGACTTTGTTAACGTTGCCACATAATTTTATCATTGAAATTAATCGACGCCCTCGCGTCAGCAAAAGTATATAAAAGTATATACGTAGTACTTTTTATGATTGGTATGATTGGTTTACTTAACTGACCAATCAGACGAAAAAGTAAACAGAAAGCCGGAAAAAGATAAGAATCAGCAAGACATTCTTGGCTTGGATCTTTTAACTCGATCTTGCTCTTGAAATTTTGACCTATGCGCAATATGCAGTACATTAACTCCGTGAGTTATGTGTATACGAAAATGTCGAGCAAGCGTTTTGTTCATTTTCGTAAGTGGGCTATTTATGCTGCGTTAAGTAATTTATGGAAAAAGGAATATTTGTACATTTTGTGCATTTTAAGACTTGTTAAGAGAATTATCAGGGTAAGTAATTATGAATATGCCTGGTATGCAATTGTAGATATTTCTGCATATTTATCTATGCGTTTTAGGAAAGTTCATTGGAGGTAAGTAATATGAATAAGATTTTGTGATTTTATACATTTGAGGCATTTGAGGACATATGGTATGGTATTTTGAGACCACAATATGAATATATTTGATTTTAGGGAAAATGCACAGAAGGTAATATGTACTATATGGTTGTGATTTTGGGATCACAATATCCCTTCCCCCTTAGAAGAAGAAAATTCGTAGCCTGAGGGGTAACGAATTTTCTGTATAATCAAGATCCGAGCTTCTTTTAATGAAAAGTGTTCTTTTATTTTTTTGTTACAAATATGAAAAGGAAAATCCATATACTGGTAATAGCGATCGCGTCGGGTAGTCTTGTTGTGATTGATTTTTTTTTTTTTATAATTATATGTACTTGTTATATATATATAATTGATTAAAACCTAAAATTCGAATGTGTAATCAAAAATTTGAAATGTGCAATTTACCACAAAGAGAAGAGAGTTACTTTTTTTTTGTTAAAAAACTTATGCTAGATACTGGAATCAAAAGCAATGAAAACGATATGATATTTATCTTACTGTCTAGTCATAAAGGTAAGTACATAAGTGATGCAGTATAGTATTTAATTGTAAAAGGTAAGTACAAAAATATGAATGTAATATCTAGTCGTAAAGTAAGTATAAAAATGATTTATATAGCATTTAACTATAAAAGGTAATTACTTATACATATAAAGGATTATAGTATACTATATATGTATTATATATTTTTTTATACATTTTTCTTTTTATTATTTTTGTTTCATTACTGATTATATTTATTATTATTTCCTATTTATTTTTATTATCTAGTAGAACATTTTTGTAAATAGCAGCAAGAAAATAGTTTTTATTATATAGAAAAAATTTCATCATTTTGTTTTTTTTTCTCTAGTTAAAATGTATACATATCATTTTTTTTTCTTGTTTTTTTTTTGTATACTTTTTATTACTTATTAATTTTTTGGTTATGATTAATATCTAGTATTTTTTTTTTGCTTTTTTTTTTTTTTAATTTATGTGCAAGTGAAAACTACTCTAGGCGTATCATTTTCATTTGTGTTAGGTGTTGCTTGATTATCCGTTACGGGTGTAGACGCTACTTGTTTCTTTCTTATGAGTCTTGCGCGGAATATGCTTAAAGCTTTGTAGATTATGACAATAGTAACCAAGAATAATAGAACATATATGAGTGTATAATGGTGAATGTCTTGTTCATCTAGGCTCTTGAGATCTATATTTTCTGCTGTTTTTAGGCTATTAATTTGTTTTGAAAGAAGTATGAGATCATTATCATTCGTGTATTTAATCACTGATACCTTTGAGGAAATGTCCGAATTAGTTTCATTGAGGGCAGATACGAAGTTTGAAATATTTAAGGGAGGTAAATAGGATCCTTGCAATTGAGAAGTTCTTACGTTGAAACCTCGCAAAGTGAGATCTTTCGTTCTCAAGTAACATTTATTGGGGATTTCCACTATTCCTGTATTTGATAGAGTGTGGTGTGTGATTTGATTGGAACATATTTCGTCCACGGGAATAATATTTAGGGAAGAGTATAGCCAAGTGTTTGCTCCAGGCAGCTGTATCCATACAGTAGAGAGATTTGTTCGATGCACTGTGCAAGTTGAAGGTAATGGACTCTCGCGTCTCAATAACTGTACTTCGCATTGTGGATTATTTGAATCTACATTGAATAGAGGATGGGTTAGGCGGCACAATAATTGATTATGTTCTTGTGTTATACAATTTAATAACTCGTCAAAGGTAAGGTCTGAAAAATGCTCTCCGTTATAGTCAATTATTAGAAATTTTATATTAGGTTTGATAAAAATGAACTTGTTATTATGGCTAGTTAGTAAAGGAATAATTTTATAAAGTTGGTAATCCTCTTTAAAGGTAAGTGGTATTCTCAATTCGTAAATTATTTTTTTCATTTTGAACTGTGGTGCTTATTGTTCCAACTTTATAGATATTTAAAATGTCATTTTTATTCAGACTTGATGGTAAGCGGACGTCTGATGAGATTTTTTTTCTAATGGTAATTAGGATATTTTCTAGTTGTTATGGTGACATAATAGCAGGATGCGGTTTACCTTGATGGACGTCAGTAATCAGATCTAGTATAGCATTGATAATATTTTGGTAAAGTATTATGATGAGTGTGGTGAGAGAGGTTAGTGACTCCATTTCGAAAAACAACTTCTCATCGTGTTTGAGATTTATCAACCCATCTATTATTTTTTGAAATTTGGTTTGAAGAGCATTAATTTGCTTTTTAACTATTACTTCGCTTTTATAATAATAATTAAAGTTTGGTTTTTGATCAATGAAAGTAGGCGATTTTCGTTATATTGGAGTTTGTCAATTTGTTGATCGTAAAATTTCGCATCTTCTTCATTTAGTGTACCGAAAAGTGTTTTGCTAGCAGCTCCAATAATATTAAAGAGACCGCGTTTGGACCTATTATTATTATTTTTTACTAAGCTGTATTTCTGTTCTATTTCAGACATAAGATGATTTATTTCTGCTACTATGCTATTACATATAGTTACAAAATTTGGGTCCTCTTTTAGTTGCGCGAGTTATAATTAATTATTATTTGACTTCAAAAAAAAATAAAAAAACTCCAATTTAATTAAAGAACATTTATTAAAAACGATATGATAGAGTTCACGAAGTACAAAAGACTGACTGTTACCTGTGTTACAATTCTTTTCACAGGTTTTCCTATTTCCCTGATTTTGCAGAAATTATGAGGTCTTGAACTTTATCGCTAGACATTGCGTAAGCACAATTCAAGTGAATATTTTATGTTATTGCATTTACTTGCTGAATAATGAGAAATTAACAAGAAAGAAATGAAAAATAGCTAGAGTACTGACAATTATAGTATATGTGTGTATGATGGTTTAGGCTGGATATGTAACTCGCGCACAGGTTGTTTATTTCGTGCACATGTACCTTCGTATGGTTTAGGGCCAAGGTTAATCCGGAAAGGTCGTAGAATAGTACCACTTTCCATTCATCTGCGTAGAGCTCCACTGTTCCTACCTGTTCAAAGTATATGCCCGGACTGTTGTTAAGTTGTGTTACCTTCATATTGCCGTATGCTGTGTTAAGCATAAATAAAGTGAGGATGTATGCCGGAGTGATCATCTAAAATGAGTGGAGTGAAGGTAGAATTAGATGTCGTTCTTACGCACACTTGTAGTTCCGCGAATATGGATTAATGCTGAGCCAATGTGTTAATTACATTCCCAGACCTATATGTTGGACACATTGAAGTTTTGTTATATACAGTTATGGTTATGTATTCAATCCGTAAAGCATTTTATGTCGTTGTTGTGTAAGGTTTTAAGCTTCTTACGCACTTTGACTACTGTATTTTCCTCGGATGGAATTTGTACGACTTCAAAGGGGCCTTCCCACAGAGCTGAGAGTTTATTCTGCCTTGTGTTGTTTTTTATGAGAACTTTATCTCCCACGTTAAAAAATTTTGGTTTGGTACCTTTGTCATAGTACATTTTTGATTGGGTCTTTTTTGAAATGGCAAATTCACGGGCAGTCCGATGACAGTGTTGCAATCGTGATTTGAGCTCATTTGCATAATTATCGTAGTTATATGAGATGTTAGGCTTTTGTCGTACTACGCTCGGCAAATTAATGGGATAACCGTACAATAATTCATAAGGAGAGTACCCAGTGCTGGTATGGGGAGTTGAATTGTATACGAATAGAGCGTATGGGATCCATGTATCCCATGTAAGAGGATCTATATTAGTGTAGTGTCTGAGATATTCTGCCAAAGTTCTGTGGCTACGTTCGAGTGCGCCATTCGTCTGAGGATGGTAAGGTGTAGTATTGTTTTTTTCATTTTCATCAATTTACATACCTCTTGAAATAATTGACTCAAAAAGTTTGTACCTCTATCGGTTAAAACTGAGTCGGGGGGACCATGACGACATATTATTTGTTCTACAAAAACTCTTGTTATGGTCTTAGCTTCCGCATTAGGTAAGGAATACGCCTCTGAAAATTTTGTGAGGTCGTCTTGAAATGTCAATAAGTATTTATTATTCTCGTAAGTTACTGGTAATGGGCCAACAATGTCGAGAGCAATTCGCTCAAATGGTTGGGAACTCGTAGAAGTCAGCTTCATAGGTATAGGAGGTGTATTTTGTAGTTTATTTCGTTGGCACGATTCACATTTTCGAATATATTCTCTTACGTCTTTTGCCATAGAAGGCCAGAAGTATGTTGCTTTAATGCGCTTGAGTCTTCTGTATACTCCTTGATGTCCACCAAGTGGTGAGTCATGAAATTCGTGGAAAACTGTTTGGATATCGTCCATAGAGGTAAGAGTTATTTTGGAATTCACAAAAAAATGTAACTTAATATTGGCAGTACAGCATACTTGGGTGAAAATTGCCTTAAGTTGACTGTGGTCATGATTATTATTGAATTTTGGCAATGAAATTCCTAAATCGTTAATTTGTAGATTGATGCATTCAGAGATTTATTCTATTCTATTTTAATACATTTTAATGTAATTTCTCTGTCTGAGGAACTCCGAAAAGGGAATGGTACCGTAGTTATCAGAAAGGTGGCCAAAAGGTCTATGGGTGTAAAAATTTCGAGACTTCCTATAGTGGGTTTTTGATATTGGGCGATTAATTTCGATAAAGACCTTTCTTCAGGTGATTCCATAAGGGGCAGTATAAATGCTTTATGATTTAATTTATTATCTGTAAAGATTGGCTCTAATCTTTCCTCGTGAGTGACATTTTCCTTAATAATCAATTTTCTTCCGACGTTCTTGACTAGTACTTTTTCAGATAATGTTTGCATTTCCCTTCTTTGATTCCTTGTGGTCACCAATATGTTTTTGATGTCGTGTTCTTTATTTTTTTCTATTCTACTTAAGGCATTGGCATTATATTTCCCTGGCTTGAACTTTATCTTGTAGTCATACTCTTCCAATAAAATTCTCCATCTTGCTAGTCTGGAGGTAGGATCTTTTAGATTTAGAAGCCATTGTAATGGTCGATGATCGGTGATAATCGTGAATTGTCGTAAAAAAATGTAAGGTCGAAATTGCTTCGCCGCGAATATTATAGCCAAAAGTTCCTTTTCGGTGATACTATATCGAGTTTCGGCGCTATTAAGAGTGCGCCTGGAATAGCAGATCGGCTTATCTTCGCCTATGTTACCTTGAGATAGTACCGCGCCGATGGCAAAATCATTCGCATCAGTTGTTACAAGAAATTCGTTATTAAAGTCTGGATAAGATAGAACAGGAGAGGTAATTAGTTTTTCCTTGAGGGTTCTGAATGCTTCATCACAGTGAGCAAACCATTTAAACTTGGCGTTCTTTTTCAATAGTTTGGTGTGTGGCTTTTTGATGCCCGCGAAATTAGAAATGAACCGACGATAATATCCAGCGAAACCCAGAAATGACTTAACGTCTTTGGCCTTTTTGGGAGTAGGAAGTGTTTTTACAGCTTGTATTTTGTCTGCATTAGGCTGTATGCCTTTTTCCGAAATTATGTGTCCTAAATATATCAACTCTCTCTTAAGGAAATGACACTTGTCTGGTTTAAGCTTCAAGTTATGCTCACGCAAACGCTCAAGTACATTGATTAGTCGTTGATTATGATCTCGAAGATCGTATCCGTGGATGACGAAGTCATCGATGTAAACGAAACAGTAAACCCATTAAAACATTATTCTTCAGACGTTGGAACGTCGCAGGAGCATTTTTCAAACCAAATGGCATTCTATTATATTCATAGAGCCCAAATGGAGTACTAAATGACGTTTTCTTGCGATCGTTCTCATCCACTAATATCTGGTGGAACCCATTTGCAAGGTCCAAAGTACTAAAATATTTGGGTTTTCCTAACTGATCTAAGATGTCAGTTATATTCGGCAAAGGGTACGCGTCTCCAGTAGTGATGTTATTCAGCTTTCTAAAGTGGTAGTAGTAGACTAAAGTCTACTACCACTCTCCATTGCTTGTTCCCAGCACTATCTGCCTTTCTGGGTACTAATAACAACGGGGAGTTCCATGGACTGAAAGTGGGTCTGACAATACCATCGGAAAGCATTTCATCCACCTGTTTATGGATTTCATTTCCGTGAGCCTCAGGAAGACTGTATGGTCTAGGAAACAAGGGTGGTTTGTCCTTTGGAGTTATTATATTATGGGAAATAGCTGTGGTAAATGTATGATGGTCACCTTCCCTTTGAAATGTGGTCATGTTCCTCATTGGTTCATTTCTATTATTCTGGTCCCTACTGATGGGAGTTTGCGTATAGCGTTTATTAACGTAGCTCGCTTGGTTTGCGTAGCCTTGTTGTCGTTGCGTCTCTAAGGCCAATCTTTTTCGATATTCTCGCCACGAATGATTTGGTTTGCTGCAATATGTGCATACCAAGTACCTGACCTAATTTTTTATTGGTATTGGGTTGAAGCGCGGAAGATTTCGATAGCAATTCTCAGTAATATGTTCTTCTTTCGGGCAATTTTGACAGAATGGGGGTTTTGGATACCTGGGTGCAATTGGCTGAGCAGGATTGCTGTGCTCCAGCCGTGAATATTGCTCTATAAGCATAGCTAATGGCTTTTCTCAATTCGAACTCAGTCTTAGCCTTAACTAAAAGTTTTAAGTTAGGATTTTTTAATCCGTTTTCGAATGCCTGTTTATCCATTTTATTATTCTCCGAAACTAGATACTCGCGAACGCTTTTTTCGTTTACGCTTGAGTAAGTGGAGGAGTTTAGGGCATTGAGTAGGAGACCAATTCAGTCACCAAATTCTTTAACACTTTCCTTATAGTGTTGTTTAGCAGTTAGTAATTCATGTTGACTGGCCGTTCTCGATTTTTCTTCCATAAAATGCTCCTCAAGCTGTTTCGTGAGATCAGTCCAAGAGCTTATAGATTTGTATTGAATTATATCGAATGCGGAGCCTTGGAGCCTAGTTTTGACTATGTCAAGAAAGAGTTTTGTTTCAGAGTCAGATTTCGTGGAGGAAAATAGTATGTTTCCACACGCAATGAACTTATTTAGATTACCTGGAATACCGTCAAACTCAGGTATCATATTGTAAGCATCCATAAGGCTTATTTTGAGTTCGGTAGCCATTTCTGTATGAAAAGGTAAATCCTCGAATAGGTCAACCATTTCTTTCCTTTTTCTGGTAAGAATTTTGAATTAATGATCAGAATTTCTTTAACGAGAAGAATCGGTGATGACGGTCTAGAAGGCAAGACCAAGATAAAAGAATAGGTAAAGATGTAGTCGTATATATGTGCGATTTAAGAAGGAGAGAAAAAAAAATTATGTGTAAGATCACCAAATTGAGTATGTTAATTAGTACACTTGGGGTCTCAAATTTTCACTCTTTATCTCACTCTCTAATCCGTACAAATTGTGTCAAACATAGCTCTGAGAAAAGTAAAGAACCTCATATGGTGGGAAAAATACGTCAGGTGATTCAAAACTTGTAGGAAAACGTTTAACTGAAGACGATTTAAAAAAAATTATTCCGATCGTGAAGCAGAAACAATTGCTATGATTAGTAGAAACCAGTTCTCTTTGGTCCAGAGTATTTTAAATTAAAGCGGCGAAATTCTGGCTCAGAAAATTCAAATGGCCAATCTTCCGATGTCTCTACTAGTTCATCATTGGATGCAATGCATAAAACATTCACAATTAAGGAAAGCGATGGTTTACGCAGTAAAGTAAAACGCAAATTTAATCAGAGAATTATAAATGGGAAAACTCTATTGATACCAGTGTGTCTGGTAATAACAATAGTATAACCAAAGATAAGAAGCTTCAAATGAATGAAGAAAAAACGGATAATAAATTACTTTTAAGGCAAATTTATCACGCCCAAGAAGTTGTATATAAAAAAAAGAAAAAAAAAACGGACTAAGTCGTGTTTAATTAGCTAGTTTGTTTAATTGACTTTGGGGGGAAAAAACACAAAAATCAAGCAACACACTACAACAAAAATTTGTACCCAATTTTTAAATTTAATATATTATGTTACATATTTTTTTTTTTTTTTGTTTTGTATATATTTTCACCAATTATCAAAATGTTTTTTTTTAGCTTTTTCTCTCAAGTTTTGCTATATTTTTTCATTTTTTTTCTTGTTATTAAAATTTCGTGTCAAAACTTATATAAAGGGTTTTCCAATAAGAGGTGTTATTTTAATTAGCCCGCTATTTCGGTAGATGTCACTTTTGGAGCTGTCATTTTTGAACATTTGACAAGTAGAAACTACGCCAGTAATAAAACTGGAACGATACACGATTCAACAACGCATTGAAATTATTAAAATTCACTATAAAAATGGTGAAAATGTGGCAGAGACGGTTCGTAAAACTTTTTGGGTCGTCGTGAAGCACCTTGTCGGACCGCAATACAGAAATTGGTAGAAAAATTCGAGCTGTCGGGACAAGTTAGTGATGTGAAGAATAAAACCCGTGCACGTCGCTCAAGAACAGCCGAGAATATTGCTGCTGTAGACGAAAGTGTTGAAGAAAACCCAGGTTTGTCCATTCCTCGTCGTTCTTTTGAATTAGGCATTCCACAAACGTCATTACACCGTATTTTGCATAAAGATTTGGGTCTTAAGGCTTATAAAGTTCAGTTAACACAAGAACTCAAGCCGGCCGATCATCAGCAACGTCGAGTCTTTGCTGATTGGGTCCTTGAAATGCATGAAAATGATCCGGAATTCCATCGAAAACTCATCTTGAGTGATGAGGCCCATTTCCACCTCGATGGCTTCGTCAACTAGCAAAAATGTCGCATCAGGGGCTCGGAAAACCCAAGAGTTATTGTTGAAAAGCCTCTCTGTCCTCAACGTGTGACTGTTTGGTGCGGTTTATGGTCCCGCAGGGTCATTGGACCTTACTTTTTTCGAAAATGAGGCTGGAGCAACAGTTACGGTGAATGGATTGCGCTATCGACAAATGATTAATGATTTTTTATGGCCGGAATTGGATGGTATTAATCTGGACAACGTTTACTTTCAACAAAACGGCGCTACGTACCATACAAGCAACGAAACCATTGATCTTTTACAGGAAAAGTTTCCGGGCCGTGTTATCTCTCGAAGAGGTGATCACAATTGGCCACCGAGATCTTGTGACTTAACACTTTGCGACTTCTTCCTTTGGGGCCACGTGAAAGAGAAGGTCCACGCCAACAGCCCAGCGTCGATTCAAGACCTCAAAGATGGAATTCGTGAGGCTATCGAGGAAATAGGGCAGCCACTTTGCGATTTTGTTATGGAAAATTTCATAAAAAGGAAATGGTTCTGTAGGCGTGGTCGTGGTGGTCATTTGGCTGATGTTATTTTCCATTATTAACGGCATACCTTGCTCTTTATAATGAAATAAAGATCCGATCATTTATCTCAAAAGATGGCATTTTTCTTTGAATATCAAAATAACACCTCTTATTGGAAAACCCTTTAGATTAAATTGACTGTCAGATAAATTTTGAAATTGAGATTATAAAATAGGAAAAAAGTTAAATATGATGAAAGGGTATCAAGGCTACTAGCTATATACCGAAAAAAATCAATAAATCGAAATTTTATTGGCAGATTATCTAAATGTTTTGTGAACGATATGTATCGCTCTTTATTTATAGGAAGAAGATCAACCTTCCCTTCTAAATCTGAAGCTAAATTTTTTATAATCAAATGTGAATCATAACCGCTAAGATTATGGAAAATAACAGGAACAGTGTGACTATCTTTAAAATTTATATTACACTCAGCATGTGCTGGTCCTCGGTACTTACCTGTTGGAAATGGTTTCTCGCAAATATGACACAGTGCAGCTACTGAAAAGTTGTTTACTTGCTCTTCAGTTAATCGATCCATTCGTAATGGGTTATTGAAAATATTTTCTAAATTTTCTGCAAATTGATTTAACT
Source organism: Dioctria rufipes (assembly GCA_963924295.1). NCBI lineage: Eukaryota > Metazoa > Arthropoda > Insecta > Diptera > Asilidae > Dioctria > Dioctria rufipes. Next base: position 81,544,351 of record OZ002740.1, on the reverse strand, counting down.
CGGTCACAAATCAATTAATACAATTCTCGCCACTGTAGAACTGTTTCAGCATTTTATCTTGGATGTTTTCTTTAAACCAAGCATTAATGTCTCTATCTCTATATATTGGTGCATTCTTGGTGTTCATATATTTGAATTCGAAGTCTTCTTCACCTCCTTTTATTATTTTAAATTTACCACAAAACACCGAATTAACTTTCAAAGCTATCTTTTTTGAGAGCATTATTGATGCGTCTGCGAGAGAGATCTAAGCAATCTTGTACAAATTTTAGTGGCTCCTTGTAGACTAAGTTGATAATGGCCCCTGTCCTGATGCGATCATTAAAGGCGGACTGTACGTCTTCCCATTTTACTCTGGTGCTAGCATAATTGACTCTATTTGGGTGTAGATTCGTATAACCGCCACCAGTCATTCGTAACTTTTTTAATTGTACACGATAACCTTGCACATGACTAATACCATTTATCTGGGTTTGTTTTTCACCTACAGTCTTCGCTCTTTTTAAGTTTTGCCGGAGAACTCTTAAATATTTGGAACAGTCTTTTACACCTTGCTCAATTAGTTCACGATTATTTTCTGCACTTATGAAGGCAATCTTAGCCTTTTGAATGAGCGCACTTACCCGCACCAATTTTATGTTTCAATGTTAATATATTAATATTAATAACGTAATAATTCGCTTCAATATATTGTTCGATACTTCTTAAAATGAACTGCACTGTATCATGGGCACTGAGCGAATGGTGAAATTAATTAGATATTCGCTATATATAGATTTACAGAGCTAAGTGTGAAGTATGTCGAAGAAATATTTTATGCGGGCTTTTCAGAATATCAGAAATTCCTATTTTTTATTCCGCAGGATATATCCTTTTCTAACAGTTTTTCACGTGATTTAACACTCGGCTTTATTTTTTAATTATTAAACACACGACACTAACATTGCCAAAAATTCGACAGTATACACCTACTAATATGTATAATCACCTAAAAAAATTTTTATACGGATTCGTTGACGGCCTCAGACTGAATATTTCAGCCACAGGTTGGGCTCATCTATATATTTACCAATATATGAAAAAGGAAAAAATAGCGAGGATAAAAATTAAATTTACCATTCACATAAAGTAAAATTCTGTATGGTTAATAATATCTTTACGTTTAATTGTGCAGTATCTGCTTTACAAACATGAAAAAATAATAGTATGCAGTAGATAAACTATGACAGTTCTGGCCCACTGTTTTAGCTTCCAGGATTTCGCCACAGATGGCGCCACCGTCGATAGGTGGGTTGAGCCTATACTAAATGTAGGTTTGTGTCTTGGCTGTATTGGTTTGTGCCTTGGATACACCATTGTGTCTTGGGTGCACCATTGAGTCTCGACTGCGCCCTAGCGGGATTAATCGGTACTACCGGGATGTGTCATTTGGTCTTGACTGCGCCCTAGCGGCATTAGCAGGTACTACCAGCATGCTCCGGTTTTCTAGCGACATCTGTTCGGGCGTAAACGCCATTTCTTGAGTAAGGTTCCCTAGATATCAGCATCATCCGAATTTCACAACATGACATCACCATGAACAGATTCTAGAAGTGAGACATTAGCCGATACGCAGCGACATCTGTTTGGGTCCAAACGCCATTTCTTGAGTAAGGTACCCTAGCGGCCTTAGCCGGAACTACCAGCATGCCTTGGTTTTGCTGTTTTCTGTTATTAGCGGGAGAGTTCTAGATATCGGCATGACGTCATCATGGTTTTGCTGCACCTAAATAAGTTTTCTTAGCAGGGAAGTTGTAGATATCAGCATCATTCGAATTTCACAACATGACATCACCATGAACAGATTCTAGACGATGTCAGTGAGACATTAGGCGATGCTACCAGCATGCTCCGGTACTACGGCTTTCTTGGATGTGTGGTACGGTTCCCTTGGAAGTTTTTTGCTTCACTTTTGGCCCACACGTGGCAGCATGCTACGGTTTTGAGAAGTTTTTTGCTTCACTTTTGCCCACACGTGGCAGCATACTACGGTTTTGGGAAGTTTTTTGCTTCACTTTTTTGGATGTGTGGTGCGCCTAAATGTAGGCTTTTGTTGTTTTCAAGTGTTGCGCCTGGTTTTCAATTAATATTAGTAATAATTGATTTTTCTTGAGTGCCTAAATGTAGGCTTTTGGTTTTGAACTAATAATTAAAGTTAATAGTAGGAAATTTTTGTTCATGCCAATGGATTCTAGAGGGGTGGTATGTGGGGGGGATAATAAAGATAGGGAGGGGGGGGGGGTAATGAAATTTTCATCAGAAATGCTCTACGGGCTCTGGTTTTCGAGATATTAGCGTATTAATAATTCAAGTTATTTTTGCTCATGGAAATGGATTCTTGGCGGTGTGGAGTGGGAGTTTCCATCAGAAATCCTTTACGGGCTTTGGTTTTCGAGATATTAGCGACATCTGTTTGAGCGCAAAACGCCATTTCTTGAGTAAGGTACCCTAGCGGCCTTAGCCGGAACTACCACCATGCCTTGGTTTTGCTGTTTTCTGTTATTAGCGGGAGAGTTCTAGATATCGGCATGACGTCATCATGGTTTTGCTGCACCTAAATAAGTTTTCTTAGCAGGGAAGTTGTAGATATAGGATTGTATGGGTGTGTTGGATTGGGCTACGTTACCTGTTCCAAGGCTCGGGTAGAATGTGTGTGTGTGTGTGTGTGTGTGTGTGTGTGTGTGCGTGTGTGTGTGTGTGTGTGTGGCTTATCATATTATGAGCGGAACGACGGATACTCTGCCATGGGGGGCATTACTCCATTTCATCATATCAACAAGTGGCAACCGCTGAAAGAATCTAAGTGTAGTGTAAATAAATTATGTATTATAGTTTTAGTTTCATTTATTAAAGTATTATAATTATAAATTTATTTGAAATTGTATTATAGGTGTTTTTCAAGAAATTATAAAACATCTTTTTTATTGATCCAAGAATTGTGTTTTGATGAAAATCCAAGCCATTTAACGTAAGCTTTATCTCCACTCTTCTTTAAGATTTTCTCTACGAGGTATAGGTTTAGGTGTTTAACTTTCAACAGCTCCAATTCGTAAAAGCATCCTGTGATTGGATTTCCTTGATAATCTTCCAGCCGATATGTGATGGGGTTTGTGTTTTGAACATTAATAATTTTAGAAATCTCAGCTGTCCAGTTTGGTGTATAGCCTTTCTCAAATATATGCTTGTATTTGCTGATGCGTACAAAATCCCCAACTTTATACTTTGCAGGAACAACAATTTTTATATGATTGTATACAGTTGAAAGCAGTTTTTTCTCATTGGGGATGTTGATATCACGGGGTCTCATTTTTGTAGTTCGATGTATTCTTGAGTTGTATTCAGTGAGCAGTTTCTTTACCATACTAATCCACTGATAAGTTCCATTAAAACTGAATTCCTTCCACATCATATCCTTCAGAGTTCGGTTAAATCGTTCCACTATTGATGCTTTGAGGAAACTGTACGTAGAGTAAAGATTAATTGCATGCTTCATCTTTAGATTTTTAAAGAGGCTGTTGTAGAATTCCTTTCCATCATCAGTCTGCAGGTTTTTAGGTATTCGTCCCTCGCTTAATATAGATTGCATGGCATATCTTACTTCTGCACCAGTTTTTCTTTTAATTGGAATTGCCCATGCATATTTGGAGAAGGTATCAATTACTGTCAGCAGATAGCGGTAACCCTTGTTCACATACTTGTAGGGATCCATTTCAACCAAGTCTGCCTGCCACAAGTCATCTAGTCCTTTGATGATCACACGACGCCGTTTGAAATTTTTTCTCGCTGGTTTATGCAGCTCATTTACCACTTGTCTCTTACTCATCGTAATTATAAATGAAACCGATTTCTCAAGAGTTTTTACTCATATACACCATCTGTCGGTGTCAAGTCTTTCTTATTTATTACTGAAGTAAACAGATAGTTTTCAATCTTTGCGATTTCGCCATTGATATATAGCGTTAAATTTGCCATCCCTATATTAATAGTTTTTCTTATTTCTTCAACACTTATTTTAATTTTCTTGTCAACATAGTCTTTGGTAGTAGCATCATCATTTTCAAGGGGTTCACCAAGTCGTTTTATACACTTTGAGTTTAGATCGTAGTCTCCGTTTATCGTTAAATTAAATCCAATACCCCGCTCTCCTTGTTCACCAGCTGGACCTTGTGCTCCTTGTTTACCAGCTGGTCCTTGAATTCCTTGTTCACCGGCTGGTCCTTGAGCTGCTGTTGGTCCACGTTCACCTGCTTTCCCAAAATATCCCCGCTTAGAGAAACGTCCAAACTTGTCAACGCTCATTTGTAGATTGTGTAGAAGTATGGCAATGGAGTAGTATTTAAACTATAATATCTGCTTCTCGCAACTCCTCCAGTATAGATACAATTTCATTGTTGTGACTGGTGTTTCCAGCCTGCTTTGATGCCATTAGAAGGCGCAGTCTATCCACTAATTCATTTGGATCATCCCAGTAAATGTGATCAATGTTTTCTTTAGGCAGACGCATTAGTCCCATGCCTTTATGCTGTATAAGTTTACTGATTATAGCTTTATACTTAGCCGCTCTAGTACCTTTTATTTATCCATCTTCAGCATAGTCACGTTTATATGCATTGGTATCTTTCAAAATAGATCCATAATTAGTTAAATCCTCTTTAGTATATAGACTTTTTACAGGATCTTTCATAAATAGCAGCTCACATAACCCCAAAGTTGTTTTATAGCTCTTCCCCTTGATAACAATATTTCCTACATCATCAACATCAAACGTTGAATTACCGATTCTCCACGCGCTATCATCATAGTAAACTCCATAGGTTGGATCAATTTTAGGGCTATTATCAGTGAATAGCTTTAAATAGTTTGAAATTATGTATCCAGACGTATCGGGGGAGGTGACAGGAGACCTTTCTGTCAATGTTCTTGAATGTTCAGGTGTTGCGAATTCTTCCTCAGATGTTAAGGAATAATCTCCATAATTTATAGGTGTGCTACTAGCCTCCATTTTAACATATTTTCGTTTTGGAGGGGTAAAAGGTTCCACAACCTCATTGCATTCTTCTTCTTCTTCTGCTTCTTCTTCTTCTTCTTCTTCTTCTTCTCTTCTTCTTCTTCTTCTTCTTCTTCTTTTACATCTTTTGTCTCAAATTTGACTATATCCGGCGGCTCGTATTTAACTGTTCTAACAAACTCTTTTAAGGGTTTAGTGATTGGCTTAAAGGTTTCTTCAAGTCGAGCTTCTGCTTCAATTTTTCCCATCCTTAGGGCTTTTAATTTCCTTCGCACTGCATTCCTAGTCTTGATAATTTCTTTTAATAGATTTTCATTCATCTTCGTTATTAACTCAATAACAGCTTTCCAAACAGCTCTGATAACAGCTTAACAGCTTTCCAAACAGCTCTGATAACAGCTTAACAGCTTTTAAACAGCTCTGATAACAGCTTAACAGCTTTTCAAACAGCTCTGATAACAGCTTAACAGCTTTTAAAACAGCTCTGATAACAGCTTAACAGCTTTTAAACAGCTCTGATAACAGCTTAACAGCTATTAAAACAGCTCTGATAACAGCTTAACAGCTTTCCAAATAGCTCTGATAACAGTTTAACAGCTTTTAAACAGCTCTGATAACAGCTTAACAGCTTTTCATACAGCTCAGATAACTATTCAGCAGGTCCACAGGATTCGGTGTGCTTTCGTCTGAGTTACAGCTTCGACTTATGAATATTTCGCATGTTTCATCCTTTTATAGTACAATGAAGGTATCAAATCCTTTACGGTAGCGCCCCTTGTTTAATGAGCTGTCCTTATCAGTCATCAAGAAACCATATTCATCCTTCCAACACTCAGCACAGGCTCTTCGAAATTTATCAAACATCATGTCTGTATTCACATGATCATTATAGATATGTTTCAAATTCAAGTCATCTTGCTTGAATAAGATGATTAAATTAGCATTGTCACGTATTAAGTGCTTTGGTATATGCGTATATGTTTGACAGAGATAGAAGCTATCTATATCTTCGTGGCGACCCATGCAAAAATAGGATCGCACATTATTTTGCTTTTCACATGCTACATCATCGAAAATAAACACTGAATGTGATTTGGCTTCTTCTGGAGGTAGAACGTCGCAGTTGTTTGAGAATGTATAATACCCCAATCCTGATATATGAGTCATCACTCGCTTCAAGTATTCATACTTTGGTTGATGTAAAGATTTTGAATATATGTAAATATTTTCATATCTCAGACCATTGGGATGTTCCAGCAAACTTATCATAACATGAGTTTTTCCACAATTCGATGGTCCAACAATGATGCTCCTTATACTATTAGGCAATAGGGGGCCATGCTTCTTTTTTACCTTCATAACACCTACATCAGCATTTCGAACAGGAAAAGCTTGTTGTTGTTTAATGAACCGCATATTGAAGACTAACGGGATTCCTATAAATACACCTGCTTATATTAAATTTCAACAGTATCATCGGAACCTTATAAGATGTCGGATCACAAATCGAAAAGCTCCAGAAAATATTTGAAAGGGGGCAGAGGACTATTAAATTCAATCATCAACAAATTACCTGTAGAATTACATCTACCGGGATACCAGTACTGTGGACCAGGAACAAAATTACAACAAAGATTGGCGAGAGGAGATCCAGGCATTAATCCACTGGACGCAGCCTGCAAGGAACACGATATAGCATACTCGCGGCATAAAGATACAAGTGATCGACATATAGCTGATAAAATATTAGCTGAAAAGGCCTGGCAGCGTGCAAAATCTACGGATGCAAATTTGAGTGAACGTGCCAACGCCTGGCTTATAACAAATGCAATGAAGGCTAAAATTAAGCTAGGTATGGGTCTTAAGGCTAAAAATAAACGCCAACCCACGTTCCGAGAAGCAGTACGATATGCACGTAAGATTTTAAAAATCAAAAAACCAAAAGACTTGATGGAAGCTACAAAAATAGCTCTTAGTGCAGCTAAAAATATTGTGAAAAGAAAGATCAAATCAATTAAAACTCCACGAGTGATACCTGTACCAAAGGTTGGTGGAGCACTTCCGTTCCTCATCCCGTTGTTTGCTGGGCTTTCAGCATTGGGAGCACTATCGGGAGGTGCAGCAGGCATAGCTAAAGCAGTAAATGATACCAGTGCCGCAAAGGCAAAATTGGAAGAAAGCAAACGTCATAACCAAGCAATGGAAACTATAGCGGTTGGTAAAGATGGAAACGGGCTGTTCCTGAAGCCGTACAGAAAAGCACTTGGACTCTATCTATAACCTCAACCAAAAAACTATTAAAGACGCTACCCAAAAGACCGCTAAACGAGTTGAATCTTCAGAGGAGTATTTATGCGTGATAATCTTCCTAAAAAGCCATGGAAGCGAGAAAGTGGAATTGTTAACTTGGACATCTCAACTGGAGCAGGAACACACTGGGTAGCGTACTACAAGAAAGGTGATAACATCGAATACTTTGACAGCTTTGGCAATCTCCAACCACCAAGGGAGCTCATAAACTACTTGGGTAGTAATATTACGTACAACTACAGCTCTTATCAGAACTATGATGCAGTAATTTGCGGTCACTTATGTTTAGAGTTTTTATATAATTGTTATAGCCATTAATTATTACCTATAAATAAATGTATCTATATTGAAATTGTGACAGTTCATTATCAACCGCCATGTCATTAACACTTACTCTCACGGGAAATTCATCTCTACTCACTTCTGAGTACTTTCCCCCGCTGGAGCTAGCAACGGATTATGTTTGTGGATTAATTGATTTTCAAACATACAACTCTATACCAAATATTGATGTGAGCAATAATCTGGTTCATGTAGGGAATGAGGTTGTTGAGATATCTGTTGGATCCTATGAGATTGATGATATAGCAAAATACGTACAAGGATACTTTAATAAAGAAGGGAGAAGGATAAAGGTTGCGATAAAGGCTAACAATAATACATTGAAGAGTGAAGTTAAGGCAACTGAAGAAATACATTTTGAAAAACAGAGATCCATAGCTCCTCTGCTAGGATTCAGTAAAAGAATTTTGACTGCTAATATAGTGCATACATCAGAGTTGCCAGTCAACATCATTAAAGTAAATACTATACGCATCGAATGTAATATTATATCAGGATCATTCTTCAACAACACACAAGTACACACTCTCCACGAGTTTTCCCCGAACGTTGGGCCTGGGTATAAAATAGTGGAGGTACCCAAAAATGTAATCTATTTACCTGTGAATACCAAACGTATAAGTTCTCTAACATTGAAGCTCCTTGACCAAGACGGTGACTTAACAACTTCAGAGGAGAGACTATAACCATCAGGTTACATTTGAAGCCACAGCATGTTGATATACAATAAGGATAAATACGAGTTCGGAGCAGACAAGATCATTAGTCAGCGGACAACCTTGAAGCGATCAAGACCTACATTAACACCTGCAAATATAGCAATTTTACAATCAATTGGCTTAACGCTGAAACAATGAATAAAGGAATACTAGATATTGCACCAGACGCTCACTTTGATAACAGTGTTACTAAATTTGAACATCACCCCTATTCACCATTTCTAACATCATTTAAAAACAGCGATGAAATCCGTATCTCTGTACAACATCAGGACTTGAATCTTCTACCCAGCAGGAGTTTTCTTTACATTGAGGGGTCGCTAACAAAGCTGGATAGAACCGTTTCAGCAACTGCAAAATTAGCTAACAACGCTCTACCATTTCTTTTTGAGGAAATACGCTATGAATTGAATGCAGTGGAAATTGATCGTACAAGAAATCTTGGGATTGCAACAACATTAAAAAACTAGATGAGATGTATATAAAGTTTACACAATCATACTTGGGATTGCAACAACATTAAAAAACTAGATGAGATGTATATAAAGTTTACACAATCATACTATGGTCATCAGTATCAGCCGTTCCTCACATGGGAGAAGTTCAAAACCGATGCTCCGATCGCTGTCATTGATTGCTCACATCAAAATGAAACAATAAAAACTGGACTTGTTGACATAAGGCTAGAATTCAAGACATCTGAAAATATACCGGCTAATACAACAGCATATTGTCTGCTTCTACACGATCGAATAGTGGAATACAGTCCGCTGACAAGTGAAGTTAGAAAGTTAAATTAAGAAGATGGCTGTCATCGTAGACGTTCAAGGATTCAAAACTAGTCTCAATGAATTTATCACTAAAGAACTGGCAATTTTAAACAATGAAAACCAGATACAGCACTTTATATTTCAACCACCGTTCAGATACAAAGATTTGACTTCAGCAAAAAAGAGGCAAGTAAAATGGCTTCAACACAATTTTCATGGATTCCGCTGGGATGATGGCTACATACCATATCACAAGCTGTACACTATAGTTGAACCACTGCTTCGAAATAAAATCATATATGTAAAGGGAGCTGAAAAAGTTCAATGGATGCAGAAGATAGTTGGAGAGAGTGAAATCATTATCAATGTCGAAGATGAATACAACTGTGGAAAACTAATAGAGATTAACACAAATGCGCCATCTTGCCAAGTTCATATTGGACAATGTGCTAAAAGAAATACTTTTATAATAACAAATTTCATTGGAAATAAAAACAAATGTTTATAAAAGATAAGACTTTTCAATACACACATACCCCAGAACCCTCACTGACATCTTCTATAATCTGTTCATGGTGATGTCATGTTGTGAAATTCGAATGATGCTGATATCTACAACTTCCCTGCTAAGAAAACTTATTTAGGTGCAGCAAAACCATGATGACGTCATGCCGATATCTAGAACTCTCCCGCTAATAACAGAAAACAGCAAAACCAAGGCATGGTGGTAGTTCCGGCTAAGGCCGCTAGGGTACCTTACTCAAGAAATGGCGTTTTGCGCTCAAACAGATGTCGCTAATATCTCGAAAACCAAAGCCCGTAAAGGATTTCTGATGGAAACTCCCACTCCACACCGCCAAGAATCCATTTCCATGAGCAAAAATAACTTGAATTATTAATACGCTAATATCTCGAAAACCAGAGCCCGTAGAGCATTTCTGATGAAAATTTCATTACCCCCCCCCCTCCCTATCTTTACTATCCCCCCCCTCCCTATCTTTATTATCCCCCCCCACATACCACCCCTCTAGAATCCATTGGCATGAACAAAAATTTCCTACTATTAACTTTAATTATTAGTTCAAAACCAAAAGCCTACATTTAGGCACTCAAGAAAAATCAATTATTACTAATATTAATTGAAAACCATGCGCAACACTTGAAAACAACAAAAGCCTACATTTAGGCGCACCACACATCCAAAAAAGTGAAGCAAAAAACTTCCCAAAACCGTAGTATGCTGCCACGTGTGGGCAAAAGTGAAGCAAAAAACTTCTCAAAACCGTAGCATGCTGCCACGTGTGGGCCAAAAGTGAAGCAAAAAACTTCCAAGGGAACCGTACCACACATCCAAGAAAGCCGTAGTACCGGAGCATGCTGGTAGCATCGCCTAATGTCTCACTGACATCGTCTAGAATCTGTTCATGGTGATGTCATGTTGTGAAATTCGAATGATGCTGATATCTACAACTTCCCTGCTAAGAAAACTTATTTAGGTGCAGCAAAACCATGATGACGTCATGCCGATATCTAGAACTCTCCCGCTAATAACAGAAAACAGCAAAACCAAGGCATGCTGGTAGTTCCGGCTAAGGCCGCTAGGGTACCTTACTCAAGAAATGGCGTTTGCATCCAAACAGATGTCGCTGCGTATCGGCTAATGTCTCACTTCTAGAATCTGTTCATGGTGATGTCATGTTGTGAAATTCGGATGATGCTGATATCTACAACTTCCCTCCGCTAGGGAACCTTACTCAAGAAATGGCGTTTACGCCCGAACAGATGTCGCTAGAAAACCGGAGCATTCTGGCAGTACCTGCTAATGCCGTTAGGGCGCAGTCAAGACCAAATGACACATCCCGGTAGTACCGATTAATCCCGCTAGGGCGCAGTCGAGACTCAATGGTGCACCCAAGACACAATGGTGTATCCAAGGCACAAACCAATACAGCCAAGACACAAGCCTACATTTAGTATAGGCTCAACCCACCTATCGACGGTGGCGCCATCTGTGGCGAAATCCTGGAAGCTAAAACAGTGGGCCAGAACTGTCATAGTTTATCTACTGCATACTATTATTTTTCATGTTTGTAAAGCAGATACTGCACAATTAAAGGTAAAGATATTATTAGCCATAAAGAATTTTACTTTATGTGAATGGTAAATTTAATTTTTATCCTCGCTATTTTTTCCTTTTTCATATATTGGTAAATATATAGATGAGCCAAACCTGTGGCTGAAATATTCAGTCTGAGGCCGTCAACGAATCCGTATAAAAATTTTTTTAGGCGATTATACATATTAGTAGGTGTATACTGTCGAATTTTTGGCAATGTTAGTGTCGTGTGTTTAATAATTAAAAAATAAAGCCGAGTGTTAAATCACGTGAAAAACTGTTAGAAAAGGATATATCCTGCGGAATAAAAAATAGGAATTTCTGATATTCTGAAAAGCCCGCATAAAATATTTCTTCGACATACTTCACACTTAAAATATAATATATATAATATATATATATAATATAATATAAATGGTATTAGTCATGTGCAAGGTTATCGTGTACAAGTAAAAAAGTTACGAATGACTGGTGGCGGTTATACGAATCTACACCCAAATAGAGTCAATTATGCTAGCACCAGAGTAAAATGGGAAGACGTACAGTCCGCCTTTAATGATCGCATCAGGACAGGGGCCATTATCAACTTAGTCTACAAGGAGCCACTAAAATTTGTACAAGATTGCTTAGATCTCTTTCGCAGACGCATCATAATGCTCTCAAAAAAGATAGCTTTGAAAGTTAATTCGGTGTTTTGTGGTAAATTTAAAATAATAAAAGGAGGTGAAGAAGACTTCGAATTCAAATATATAAACATCCAAGATAAAATGCTGAAACAGTTCTACAGTGGCGAGAATTGTATTAATTGATTTGTGACCGAGTTAAATCAATTTGCAGAAAATTTAGAAAATATTTTCAATAACCCATTACGAATGGATCGATTAACTGAAGAGCAAGTAAACAACTTTTCAGTAGCTGCACTGTGTCATATTTGCGAGAAACCATTTCCAACAGGTAAGTACCGAGGACCAGCACATACTGAGTGTAATATAAATTTTAAAGATAGTCACACTGTTCCTGTTATTTTCCATAATATTAGCGGTTATGATTCACATTTGATTATAAAAAATTTAGCTTCAGATTTAGAAGGGAAGGTTGATCTTCTTCCTATAAATAAAGAGCGATACATATCGTTCACAAAACATTTAGATAATCTACCAATAAAATTTCGATTTATTGATTTTTTTCGGTATATGGCTAGTAGCCTTGATACCCTTTCATCATATTTAACTTTTTTCCTATTTTAAAATCTCAATTTAATCTAAAGGGTTTTCCAATAAGAGGTGTTATTTTGATATTCAAAGAAAAATGCCATCTTTTGAGATAAATGATCGGATCTTTATTTCATTATAAAGAGGAAGGTATGCCGTTAATAATGGAAAATAACATCAGCCAAATGACCACCACGACCACGCCTACAGAACCATTTCCTTTTTATGAAATTTTCCATAACAAAAGCTCAAAGTGGCTGCCCTATTTCCTCGATAGCCTCACGAATTCCATCTTTGAGGTCTTGAATCGACGCTGGGCTGTTGGCGTGGACCTTCTCTTTCACGTGGCCCCAAAGGAAGAAGTCGCAAAGTGTTAAGTCACAAGATCTCGGTGGCCAATTGTGATCACCTCTTCGAGTGATAACACGGCCCGGAAACTTTTCCTGTAAAAGATCAATGGTTTCGTTGCTTGTATGGTACGTAGCGCCGTTTTGTTGAAAGTAAACGTTGTCCAGATTAATACCATCCAATTCCGGCCATAAAAAATCATTAATCATTTGTCGATAGCGCAATCCATTCACCGTAACTGTTGCTCCAGCCTCATTTTCGAAAAAAGTAAGGTCCAATGACCCTGCGGGACCATAAACCGCACCAAACAGTCACACGTTGAGGACAGAGAGGCTTTTCAACAATAACTCTTGGGTTTTCCGAGCCCCTGATGCGACATTTTTGCTAGTTGACGAAGCCATCGAGGTGGAAATGGGCCTCATCACTCAAGATGAGTTTTCGATGGAATTCCGGATCATTTTCATGCATTTCAAAGACCCAATCAGCAAAGACTCGACGTTGCTGATGATCGGCCGGCTTGAGTTCTTGTGTTAACTGAACTTTATAAGCCTTAAGACCCAAATCTTTATGCAAAATACGGTGTAATGACGTTTGTGGAATGCCTAATTCAAAAGAACGACGAGGAATGGACAAACCTGGGTTTTCTTCAACACTTTCGGCTACAGCAGCAATATTCTCGGCTGTTCTTGAGCGACGTGCACGGGTTTTATTCTTCACATCACTAACTTGTCCCGACAGCTCGAATTTTTCTACCAATTTCTGTATTGCGGTCCGACAAGGTGCTTCACGACGACCCAAAAAGTTTTACGAACCGTCTCTGCCACATTTTCACCATTTTTATAGTGAATTTTAATAATTTCAATGCGTTGTTGAATCGTGTATCGTTCCAGTTTTATTACTGGCGTAGTTTCTACTTGTCAAATGTTCAAAAATGACAGCTCCAAAAGTGACATCTACCGAAATAGCGGACTAATTAAAATAACATCTCTTATTGGAAAACCCTTTATATAAGTTTTGACACGAAATTTTAATAACAAGAGAAAAAAAAAATGAAAAAATATATAAACAAAAAAAAAATAGAGCAAAACTTGAGAGAAAAAGCTAAAAAAAAACATTTTGATAATTGGTGAAAATATATACAAAACAAAAAAAAAAAATAAAAAAAAATGTAACATAATATATTAAATTTAAAAATTGGGTACAAATTTTTGTTGTAGTGTATTGCTTGATTTTTGTGTTTTTTCCCCCCAAAGTCAATTAAACAAACTAGCTAATTAAACACGACTTAGTCCGTTTTTTTTTTCTTTTTTTTATATACAACTTCTTGGGCGTGATAAATTTGCCTTAAAAATAATTTATTATCCGTTTTTTCTTCATTCATTTGAAGCTTCTTATCTTTGGTTATACTATTGTTATTACCAGACACACTGGTATCAATAGAGTTTTCCCATTTATAATTCTCTGATTAAATTTGCGTTTTACTTTACTGCGTAAACCATCGCTTTCCTTAATTGTGAATGTTTTATGCATTGCATCCAATGATGAACTAGTAGAGACATCGGAAGATTGGCTATTTGAATTTTCTGAGCCAGAATTTCGCCGCTTTAATTTAAAATACTCTGGACCAAAGAGAACTGGTTTCTACTAATCATAGCAATTGTTTCTGCTTCACGATCGGAATAATTTTTTTTAAATCGTCCTCAATTAAACGTTTTCCTACAAGTTTTAAATCACCTGACGTATTTTTCCCACCATATGAGGTTCTTTACTTTTCCCAGAGCTATGTTTGACACAATTTGTACGGATTAGAGAGTGAGATAAAGAGTAAAAATTTGAGACCCAAGTGTACTAATTAACATACTCAATTTGGTGATCTTACACATAATTTTTTTTTCTCTCTCCTTCTTAAATCGCACATATATACGACTACATCTTTACCTATTCTTTTATCTTGGTCTTGCCTTTTAGACCGCAATATTCTCGGCTGTTCTTGAGCGACGTGCACGGGTTTTATTCTTCACATCACTAACTTGTCCCGACAGCTCGAATTTTTCTACCAATTTCAGTATTGCGGTCCGACAAGGTGCTCCACGACGAACCAAAAATGTTCGAGTTTTACGAACCGTCTCTGCCACATTTTCACCATTTTTATAGTGAATTTTAATAATTTCAATGCGTTGTTGAATCGTGTATCGTTACATTTTTATTAATGGCGTAGTTTTTACTTGTCAAATGTCAAAAAATGACAGCTCCAAAAGTGACATCTACTGAAATAGCGGGCTAATTAAAATAACACCTCTTATAGGAAGACCCTTTATTAACACGTAAAGGTGTATACCCTTACGATTACTTTAGCACTAAAGACAGATTTTTAGAGACTACTTTACCTACCATTTCTGAATTTTACAATAAGTTGCATGATTGTGATATTAGTGAGGAAGATTATACACATGCCTGTAAAGTTTGGAATGAATTTAATTAAAATAATTTGGGCAAATATTCAGAGTTATATCTAAAAACAGATGTTCTGTTGTTAGCAGACATGTTTGAGCAATTCCGTTCAAGTTGTTGTAAGACATATGGATTAGATCCTACACATTATTTTATATTACCTGGTTATACTTGGGATGCAATGCTAAAACATACAGATATATCGTTAAAATTGTTATTTGATATTGATATGTTTATGTTTGTAGAGCGCGGTATTCGGGGTGGTCTTAGCTAATGCTCTAAACGTTACTTCAAAGCAAATAATAATAAATATTATATGGCCAGCTACGATCCAAATAAATCCCAAAAATTCTTACAATATTATGATATCAACAATCAATATGATTGGTCAATGTCGCAACCTCTACCTTACAATAGCTTCAAGTGGGTAGAAAACAGAAACAACTTTATTGAAGATGTGCCTAATGATTCACCTATTGGTTACATTTTAGAAGTGGATCTAGAATATCCACAAGAAATTCATGACACCCATAAAGATTTACCATTTTGCCCGGAACGCGATTATGCTTTTGGATCTAAGGAAATGAAACTTTTAATTACAGTTAAAAATAAAACAAAATATACTTATTTTACATTATAGAAATTTAAAGCAAGCTCTCCAACATGGATTAATGTTAAAGAAAATTCATAAAATTCTTCAATTTAATCAATCCACATGGCTCAAGTCATCATTGATCTAAACACTAGCCTTAGAGCATTAGCTAAAAAATCTCTTTAAACTTACATATAATGCAATCTTTGGTAACACTATGGAAAACGTTCGAAAATATAGTAATGTAAAATTGGTAACGAAATAGTCGGGCCGATATGGAGCTGACGCCCTAATTTCTAGTCCCGAATTTAAAACCTCCACTATATTCAGTGAAAATTTAGTAGTAATAGAACTTAATAGATCTGAGATTTTTGCTAACAAACCACTTTATGTAGGTATGCGCATTCTCGACTTGGCTAAAACTACCATATACAATTTTCATTATGATTATATGCTTCCTGAATTTGGATCTAACTGTACAGTTTGTTATACAGACACAGATTCCCTCATTTATGAGGTAATCTGTCCTGACTTGTATCAAGTTATTAGAAGTGACTGTCATAGTCATTTTGATACTAGTGACTATTCGCCAGAAAACAATTGGAATATTCCACTGGTAAACAAAAAAGTGTTGGGTCTCATGAAAGATGAAAATAATGGTAGAATTATGACAGAATTTGTTGGCTTAAGATCAAAGATGTATGCGATCCGTCTAGAGGATAAGGATAAAACAAAAAAATCTAAAGGTACAAAAAGAAATATTGTTAAAAATGACATAACTTTTGATGATTATGTTGAATGTTTAAACAATAATACTGAAAAATCAATTACACAAAATTTAATTCAATCTCGGAAACATCAAGTTTCTTCCATTACTCAATATAAAACTGCTCTCAGTCCCAACGATGATAAAAGATATAGTATATAACGCTAAGTAATTATGAAACGTTACCGTGGGGACATTATAGTATAATGGAAATAGATTAATTAATAATAAAATATTGTAATTATGCAAAATAAAAGAATTTTTGTAATGTTTTAAAAACTATTTTATTTTAAAAAATCCTTTATTATGAACACATTTTCAGTGCACATCGGCCTCGACGTATGATACAAGATGTCTCAATTGTTTCCAGAGTTGTAAGGTTTGAACATCCTGCGTTTTCACATTTTATGCAGATAAAGCCTTTCATGTAGGTAGTTATTTAACGACTCAACTCAAATGAGGTATGTTCTTTGTACCTACTTTTCTATAAACTTAGAAACGTTTAATGTAAATATAAAAGAATGGTTACAAAGTGTTTAAATCGATATTTTAATTTAAAATCTGAAGTTTTGCAAAATATTTAAAAACTGTTCTGGGAATAAAGTCACCCACATGTATCTCGTTTTCAATTTAGATAGATTAGTATTATCTCTAGAAGACAACAATAAATAATCCTAAAAGAAATAAAGTAAAGTGAAATAATCATTAAAAATTGAATCGATGCTGTGAAATTTATTACTTTACTGGGTATTTTTAGTAAAAACGTTCAACTACAAACCTCTTAACACGGTTGTTTTTATTTATCTTTTAATCTATAACGGAAGAGAGAGAGTTTTTGATCTTCAGTTCATCAAAAATAAAAATTAATATGACCTACATGTCATTTTATGAGTTTAGAATCAAAAATCTAGAGTTTAAGGTTGGAAGTTTGAAATTAGCAAAGTGCATAATAACTACTGCGCACAGTATATATATATATATAGAATTTAACGCTAGAAGATTGGAAATAGCATAGTAAATACTAACCACTGTTCATAGTATATTTGGATTTATTATGACTAAACCAGCAGCAGACATTTAAATTAATTTAAACTAGATATTTGCAATCCGACCAGAGTTTTAGCTTTGACTTGGAAGTTGTAAATTGGAAAATCGAGCTCTTGTCCATATTACAACCAACATAAATTTAACCCAATTAGCATCCAGATATAAGGTTTATCAGGATCAATTAATGTCTCGCTTTCCACGGAAACAATCGTAACATTGTTTAATTGTCTTTAAATAAATAAAATTCCTCTAAGCATTTTGCATGGTTCATGATAGCAGTTGGGAATCTGATTGGAAACTAGCATACATACTGTTCAGGTTCAATTTAGAGTCAGCATCGAGCGGAGACATAATTTACGAAACAATATACAATTTACATTTTACCCAAGTTACACCTTACTCAGTAGGGCCTTCAAGTTCGGGCGAAGGTGCCACTTATTGGGACAAACATCATAAAGCCGGTATACCCTTCAGCGTGTAAGCTACAGTCGCAACCAGAACATAGTGATCCGTTCAATGCTCCTGGATATTATCCTGCTGTCACAAGCACATATTGCATTGATTTATAGGGAAGATGACTGTACAATCTTCTTCCAGGCTTACATCAGGC
Source organism: Dioctria rufipes (assembly GCA_963924295.1). Lineage (NCBI taxonomy): Eukaryota > Metazoa > Arthropoda > Insecta > Diptera > Asilidae > Dioctria > Dioctria rufipes. Next base: position 81,526,022 of record OZ002740.1, on the reverse strand, counting down.
AGCTACGTACCAAACCTATCACACTCTACTCAGTCATCGCGGACAGCTCTGATGATAGAATTTTTGTCAATGAAGACCTGGACACTGAGGAAGTAGCATTGCTTCACCTTGGGCTGAAATTGAAAAGGGCGAATGTGGTTTGGCATGTTTCCACCAAGCACAGGAAAACCTATATCTACAGGCAATCTCCCCAACACTGCCACTGACTATATATACGAGCGCTTTACATCAATTCTCGGGCAAAATCTGCATCTGAACATAACTCGTCCACGTCCATTGTATTCGATGCATCATCTGCTACAAACTCGACAGTCACTCCCCAATCTCTCCCCCCCCCCCAATAACCTTAACGTCATCTCCCTCAGTGCCAGATCGACTCTCAGTTGTCTTGCTGAGATTCGGCACACTGCACGACTCGGCAGGGCCAGTGCTCTTCTTATCAGTGAAACCTGGACCAAACCCTTTCATACAGCAAAAATGCTGAAAATCTCAGGTTACAGGCTGCACAGGCTCGATCGCACGGTGAACAAAGGGGGAGGTGTCGCCATATGACTAACGCATTGCTATCAGGAGTTGTCTTTTAAGAAATCAATAACAGCTGGGAAATCCTGGTGGTCAAAGCGTGGAATGCTGACTCTATTAACGACCCAGTAGCACTAATGGTGGTATACAGACGGGTGAGGGAGTTCACTGATCACGACCTGTCTTCTCTTGAGAATGTCATGAGCCTGATTGCCAGCCAATTTTCTAAGGTGATTATTGCGGGAGACCTCAATATCGATATCATCTCGGAATCTCATCTCGGCTGCTGTCTTAAAGAGCTCCTGGATTAGGTTGGACTCGTACTGGTCAATCACTCTCCCACACGTCATGGTGCTTCATCTGTGACCACGCTTGACCTAATCATCACATCCCCTCTTGCCACCCCATTACTATCCGGCCAATGTCCAGGTGTCTCTGACCACGACATTGTTTTTGCTTCCTTCAAATTTCTATCTTCTCCCCCCCCCCCCGAACTACACGCACCTTTCGCAACCTTTCTGCTATTCAGCCAGACGCCCTACAGGCTGATTTTGTCAGCAGAGATTGGTCATTCATTCACAATGCAGTCGATCCTGATTAACAATTCATGTGCACCATCAAAAATGTTTTTCATAACAATGTCACCCTCAAAACCATGCGAACAGGGAGTGTAAGCGACAGGATCTTCGATAGGCGTGATGTGTCTTTACTTTGTCAGGCTCGCGACATATCTTACACTCACTGGAAAAGATACAAGAATCCTGACAATCTCAAGGCCTACAGACTTGCGCGAAGGGCGGCGGAATACCGCATTCGAGCTTTAATCAGGGAAAGCACCTTGAATAACTTTAGGGATGGAGTTGACTGGCGCAGAGTTCGAAATCTCGGGCTGGGATCTAAAGCTAGACCTCCGGCTAATGTCGACCCTGATGATTTTGCAAATCACCTCTGCTCAACCTCTGCTCAACTCGTTGTCCCTTCCCCGGCCCTTAATACTCCCTCCTAGAACGCTTCAAGCCCCCCGTCACGAGACACCAATACTTCCAGCCAATCTCTAATGGACAGCCCCAATCCCCCGGCTGATGAATTTACTTTCCGCAACTTCAGTGAGGCTGAAATATTGGAGGCCTTCGGCCGCGTGAAATCCAATGCCATCGGACATGACGGGATACCAATTAAATTTCTCAGAATTATCATCCCTTATACTCTGCCCCTAGTGACACATCTATTTAATCGACTTGTCACCAGCTCTCTCTTCCCTAAATGCTGGAAAACCGGCATCATCAACCCCATTCCCAAAATCACATCTCCCACATGTTCTAATGATTGGCGCCCTATCACAATCCTCCCCACCATCTCGAAAGTCTTCGAAGTTCTTGTTGCGGATCAGATCTGCGAACACATCGAAGATACTAATCTGCTGTCAATCTTTCAGTCTGGCTTCAGGCACAAACACTCCACGACTTCCGCCTTAGTAAAAATAACTGCTGACATCCGCAGTCTCTGTGATGAGGGCAAACAAGTGGTGCATGTGCTACTGGATCTCAGTAGAGCGTTTGACTCTGTCTCCCATAATATACTCGTTACCAAACTTTCGAATACTTTTGGCTTTGGTGCCACTGCTAGCAGGTTCATCTCTAGATACCTATCAAATAGAACAGTGATCGTCAATAGCGATGGGCGATTTTCCTCCCCCAGGGATATCACCTCAGGCGTCCCGCAAGGTGCAGTTCTCGCGCCGCTCCTGTTTACCATCTACATAAATAGTGTCACGGAAGTATTGGGTGATCATAAATATCACCTTTATGCGGATGACTTACAAATATACGGCGGTGCCACGGTGGAAGATCTTTCGTCCCTGATCGAAGGGCTCAACACAACACTTGGAGACATTTCCAACTGGTGCAGATCCAATGGTCTAGCCCTCAACCCAGCTAAAACGCAAGCGATAAGATACGACATTCGCGAAAATGTCACCATAATCAACGACACGCTCCCCAATCTGCGTCTTCATAACCTGATTATTCCTTTCACAAACAAACATGTCAAGAATCTCGGACTTCTTATGGACCCTCATCTTTCGTGGCGACCTCAGATCAGCAGGGTATGCTCACGTATCTATTATGTGCTCCGCTCGCTATACGCGGTCTCACAGCATCTAGGCCAGTCCATCAGACAATCTTTAATTTCCTCACTCATCATGCCGCACTTTTATCATGCGGATGTAGCCATGTACCCGCTTCAGGCCACTGAAACTGAAAAACTAATCAGAGCTCTGAAGGCTTGTGTGAGGTATATTTTCCGTCTCAGGAGGCGCTCTCACATCTCAGCGCTTGTTCAGCTGCTCATGCCTGAGCCCCTCCCCAAGCTCCTGGAACTCAGAGTGTTATGCGTCATTCACAAAGCAAGATGGGGCTCGCTACCCACATACATATGTCAATCGCTCTCATGGAGCAACCTTAATGATGCAAGACTTGTCCTGCACAGAACCTGCACTCGATTTGGGTCTAATGACGTATTTGGTCGGGGAGCTGTGCTCTGGAACTCGCTTCCCGAATAAATCAGAAGAATCGGCCCACATAAGCAATTTAAGGAGCTAGCTTTGGGCCATCTCATGGCGTCCTAAGATACTCAATCCATTCCGCACTCTAATTTTATTTTATTGTTTTGTTTTTTATGTTTTCCGCTCTATCTTGTTAGTTAGCTATTAAGGCATGTAACTCCCAACCGCAGTGAGTTTGTCCACTGCGTTAAAGTTAGTTCGTCACAGCTTTTGAGCTTTTGTCTTTTGTTTCTTCCTTGTTTGAGTTTTTCCAACACTTTACAAGCTATACTTTACTTTTTTATTACTTTACTTTTATTACCTATAATATATTGACAGCTGTTATTGTTACTGTCATTTATTCTTCATCTCTAACGTTATATTGAGCACTTTATGCTTTCTGTTGTTTGTCATCATAAAACTAACTGTATTACTATTATCTTAATCTACCGCAATGAGCCTGTTCGTTGCTCCTTTGTTAGTTTTCTAAATAACTTTGTACCATACCTATTATGCCAATCATCTAATATTTACTTGATGTACCTAACGTTGTTACGTAGCTTAAGCTGAGGTTCTTCAATAAACGATTTTTTCTATTCTATTCTATTCTATTCTATATTTTTCAATTCATTTAACGCTCAACCGTTCTTTCATGACGTCATCACCTACAACTATGCTCGTCCACGTCTACGAACAGCTTTTGATATAATTTTGTAAATTTAGAGGCCCCATTTAAAAATGCATAGGAAATTGCGCTAGAACCGGCATAGCATAACATTATTTATTTATATATCTTCTTACATTTTAGCCAAGGAACTATGAATAGCTGGTTGGCGCAGCAGAATTTAATCGTCGAACGTGGATAACAGGTGTACTTTAAGTTAGGATGTATAATAAAAATTTTTGTAATCTTTGTAATCTTTTATAAACTAGTTAGCTAAATTTTAATAAAAATTTCAAATATTAAGAAAAAAATATTTTTATCTGATTTTATATATTTTATTGTGAATACTATCCCACCAGTTTTTATTTTACAATAGTCTCAGCTTTTATTTCAAATTATTTCACGGTTTTAACGAGCAGCAGCCTCATCACATATACTTTATGTCGCCTGTCGCACAGATGGGCACAACATGCTAATTATTTTCATTTTTTAATCAGAGTGATCGATATGTATAAATAAAATTTCGATACGTGAAGAACAAGTTTGACTCAAAGAATGGTTTGATTAGCAACAAACTTTTATTGATAGCATGACACCCAACATAAGTTAGCACGAAACCCTTAAACTTCATTCATTGACCGGCTTTAGCTTTGTTTCAGCCAGATTTACGGTTTTTAGACCCAAGAGAATCTTTATAAAACGTGAGCAATGTTTAAACAGTATGCGTTAATTTTTAGTTTTTACAATTAATGCCATTTTTAAGCTATATTGTTGCTCGTAGAACAAGCATTGTTTTTTATTACAACTTCTTCAGCCATTTGCTTTGAAGCCTTTTTACCCATTCTAAAATCTATGAAGAACCAAAATCGAAAAGAAAAATTTATAAAGTAATTTTTATTAGAAAAAATTTACGAAACACAAAAAGATATATAATACAAAAAACAAACTTTAGTGACTGTATACTATAATTTTTATATATATTTTTTTTCCTTATAAAAAATTCTGTTTTGTTTTTTGTTTGTTATTGTTTTGTTATTCTTATTTTTCTTATAATTGTTTCTCCTAATTCTTAGTTCTTCGATTTTTTTTCCTGTCGAAATTGCTAACAAACGATTGTATTCTTTCAGCTCGGCTCTGATTTTTGCTTCAAGTCCAGGGGCCGGATTCTGTAATTCGGAGAGTTTGGGAGATGAGAATTTTCGTTCGTTTTCCCCGAATTTTTGCTTCTAGTCCAGGGGCCGGATTCTGTAACTAGGAGAGCTTGGGAGTTTTGGAGATGAGAATTTTCGTTTTCCCCGATTAAAACTCCCTAACTCTCCATTCGGGATTCTCTAACATACTTCGGGAGTTACAGAACACGTGAGAAGTATCGAAATATTGAAGGACAGCTAACTCTGTGTGGGAGGGTCGTAGAGCATTGGGGATTTTCCTACGGATTTAGGGTCTAGAGTGCAAAAATATAGGTGAACAATTTCTGGGGAAGGGCTTTTGGGGATGGGGGGTCATATGACCCCAATCGGGGGTTGTCCAAAATACGTCATGTTTGATATCAAATTAAAGAAGGAGAAGCGGGTAATCACGTGGTGTAGTCTTTTAGTTTTTTTTTTATCATTTTAACTTCATAACTGACAGTTCCTATATTTTGCATATATTTCCAGGACTTACCAGTTCTTCATAATGATGAGTTGAAAATATGTCAATTTTTGTACCAAAAAACGGACATCTTTTCATCTTAAGAAGGACTGATTCACTTTTTTTGCAGTTATCTCCAACACCATTTACCGGAACAAAAAACTAATTACATAACTAATTAGGGGACAAAATGTAAATGCGATTTAATTCTACATACAAGCCAACGTACAAATCTAAAAATTTTATAACATCTCTTCTGTACTGGAAGGCGACCAAATTGACCATTTTCGCGTAATTTAAAATTTTTTAGCGGGTACATTGAGACACCAAAATCCTTATTTCTCTGTAAGTATTGCAAGGATTTCCATAATTTGTTTTTGTAAACATAGCGAAAATATGAAGTGAATCCATAATTCAATTTGAAAATGCTAGGTACCTAGGTACCTTCACAAAACACAATAAAAGCAGACAGTACTGTCAGTTACGAAATATTCTTCCTACTTCTCCACAACTAAAACAGCCGAGACCTTTGTCGAGTGGAATAGAGAGTTTGGTAATTGTCAATACAAATTCCCCGAGTTACAGAATTCCGAGTTGAGAGTTAAGTGTCAAAAGAACTCTCATCTCCACAGCTCCACAACTCTCCGAACAACTCTCCGAGGTAGTGAATCCGGCCCCAGCTCTATTTTTACGTTTAACTGGTGGTGGTATTTCTACTTCGTGCAGTTTCTACCGTGGCAACAGGCTATTCTTTCTTCTATATTCTTCAATGCTTCGGTCCGCAAGTGGGGTCAGCTGCTATTGCTTTCCTAATTGATTCTTTCAATTCTTTCCACTGGCTCATCACCGTGGGGGCCGGAGGGTCGCCATGTAGAAAACTTGTTCTTTTGTTATTCAAATCTGTCGATAGAGAAAGAACGTTAGAGTTTCTGTCGTATTGTCAAAGTGCTTCGTAAAGCGCTGTATGACAATGTGCCTGGTATATACAGAGCTCTCTATTAGGATAGGCAGATTACCAGAGCTATAAGGAGCTCAATTAGTAAAAGTAAGGTAGATGCTGAAGAGCTCAATTACCTTGAGGCGCAGCCATTTAGGACTAAAGGGAGCTTACAGTTCCGTTCAATAATAAGATATGCACCTTAAGAGTTAAAAATCAACTCTGACTTATTTGATCTAATTAAACTGAATTTATACACTTTTAAAATTGTTGACATTACTCATTTCAATTATTCTGACAAATCACACACCTTCGTCCATTATTGATCATATTTGCTGTGCATGCAAATAATGCAGAGCGGTCATTACCCAAAGATTCAGCCAGGGAGAAGTAAACAAAGGCATCTACAATGTAATGCTTTTCATTGATCGTTTACTCTAAGTACCATGTGCTGTTGGTTTTGTTTTTCTTATTGCAAAGCATAAACATAGCGTAAAACTTTGTCGTCGTGTATTCATTGGTACATAACACTTATATGTGCATAATGCACTTCGCTTGACCATAAGCAGGTGGACCTGCCTTTTATTTTCTTTTGATGCTTTGTATAGCATTCTGCATGTATGTAGAGTCTTAAATTCACATTTACGTAATCGAGTTAAAGATCTACCAATTGAATTAAATATCTACCAATAGTATAACATCGTTAATAAATTATAATTATATCAAAGAAAATCGAATTGAGTTTTCCTTTTATTCAAAGGGAAAAAATAAATTCCACATGTATATAAAATGCAGTGAATCACTTATTGGTGTTTTGCTTGATCAATCTTTTTTTTTGTTTTATTCTTTCTGCATGTACATAAAATGCATTGAATCACCTTATGGGTGTTTTGTATGATCAATATATGTTGTTTTTGTGCATGTTAATTAGAAATGGTGTGTGTGTATAGATGCGCTATTCATTGATGACAGAATCCTTGAACGATTATCTTCGGTTGATCATGTGTTCCTTTCCTATGATGTATTAAGTCCTTTCAGAGGGGTATGGTGCTGAACGCTGTGGTGAGATTCAACTCTGGCCGACGCATGTAACTGGGTTAGGGACAAATGTAGGTCAAACGTCAATGGATTGAGGCCGTAAGTGGTTTGATCATTTGGGTAGTAGGGAGCGTTAGGCTCGGAAGCTGCGGTCCGGGACTCCAATGTCAGCTGGAATCCACATTTCCTTTCTCGCTCTCCTCTTCATTCAGGCTCAGCAGGGTTTTGTAGTGTCGCACATAACGCTTTGGGTTGAATAGTGGTTCTGGTGTATCAACCAGGCGTGGCATATTATAAGAAGGTTTGGTCCATCCGCCCGAGTCGTTGAGGTTTAGGCCTCTGGAAAATGAGTTTTTTTTTTGTTGCACAGCTACTAGCACCTGAGGAAGGCAGATGACAAAAACCTACCCCAGCCGAATGATCGCTAGAGGCCAATTGCTATACGGTCATCTGCAATACTCATGACGGTGAGTTTTGCAGCCGAATTGCTCATGGCGGCTGGTCTATGAGATTTGGAATTTATCTGCAGATGTATGGTGAGTATTATATTTGTAGATGGACGCATAATTGCATGATTGGCTGACGAATGCTTTCTGTTTCGGTTACAAAGAGCACCTAATAAACCTAAAGAAAATTTTCGATATATTAAGACAATCCCGACTTAAAATTCAAATCGATAAATGTAGCTTTTTGAGCAAACAGAACTTTAGGGTCATATACTATACATAAGAAACTTAATGTGGCGTATAATGCTTGCGTGCGATATATTTTTGGTCTCCGGAGATATGATCATATATCTGAATTTTCTAGGTAGATTTTTGGCTGCTCACGGATAATTATTTAATATTCCGACTTAGTGTCATGATGTATATGATAATAAACAATTATTGTCCTAATTATCTAAAAAAATTTCTAGGGTTCCTGCCATCACGTCGCACCCAACAAATTAATCTTCGCAGGTTTCCCACCTTTTTCATTCACGGTGTCAGAGTCTGGAATAATCTTCCTCTGGATATTCGTATGAGTTCCAGTCCTGGGGATTTCAGATTGAGAGCCTTACAACACTTTAGGAGTTCATAATCTTATGTTCATTACATATTACTGCTATCTGTTATACAATTGCATTCATGATGTTTCTATTGTTTTATTATCACTCTTTTTTCATCCTATTGCTATATATCTTCTCACGTCCGATTTTTTCTAATACTATTATTACTATTATTGGTTTCATCATATCTTTATTAAAAATGATCTTAACTCTTAACTTGCTTATCTGATTAACTTTCATTGCTTTAGTTTGATTGATTTAAATTGTAGATTAAGTACATACCTATATGAAATTATAACAGTTGAATTTTTCTAACTCAGAGTTTGCGCGAATTAAAGAGAATTGTATCTCAATTGTGCTCTTAATAAAATTATTATTATTATTATTCTGAAGAGAGCGGACGCGTCAATTGTAAGTCGGTAAAAAACAAGGAAAACAGGCGTAATAATATCATAAAAAAGTGCAATAAGTAAAGAACGGTGTGTGTGTGTTTGTGTGTTGCTCAAGGAGTTATTTTGTGTCCTTCCTAACAAAAAAACTGCATAAAAAAGCATAAAAAATTGTGAAAAGCACAAAATAATTAATGACAAATAAAAACTATTTTCAAATTAAAAAAGAAAAAAAAAAACAAAACAATCATATAAATTAAAAACAAAGTTCAAGTTGCTCTGCCATACTCAGTATGAGTACGAGCAGCAGCGATTCTGGAGGGACAGGTGATCCCCTGAAATTAATCGTAGGGAAGAAGAAGACTACCAAAACTTCTTCTTCTTCCAAAAAACAAATCAAAGGGCCCACTGAAAATGCCATTAAGGGCCTAATGAAGAGGCCAAAGGTAAAAGCCTACAGCCATCTTTATCAGAGAAGATGACAACAGGGACAGCGATGGTTCTCAGTGAAGTTTCTGGAACAGCAGCTCCAAAATCCAAAGCTATTGCTGCAGCATTTGTAGCGGCAGCTAGAGCAAGTGTTAAGCTGACGCTTTCAAGCCAAGGGCAAAACCCAACGTTGAAGGAGGTTGTCGAAACGGCTTCGGAATCAGCGCCAAAGCCCAGGGGTATCATAATTAGGCCACCATTGGCTTCGGATAAATCAACTGGCCAGATTAAGAAGGTATTAGCAGCAGCAGGACCAGAAGCAGCACTGTGATCCTCAGCATTACAGTCAGGGATCTCATATGCGCAGGTAAGTGGTAGTTCCAAGCAGGCTTCCGCTATCGAAATTCAGAGCAGGGGCATCACTCCTCGTCCAGCCCCATTGGACGCAGGTGAGCCTCGGCCCAAGACCAGCGCGGGTCTCCAGAGCTTTTTCGACGGGAGGTGGCAGGATAAGAGCTACGGGAAGAAGTTTGAGCATATCAGAGGATGTCCTCAGACTGCATACCTGACGGCAATCTTCCGCGTCATCTCCTGTGAGCAGCTATTCTCCATGGGGATAATAGCTGGGGGAATGGTTGAGGTGTATACCACAAACCTCGAGAGTGCTACCAAGCTAATGCTTGAGGGCATCGAGGTGGAAGGTAGACACCTTGTGCCGTTCCCACTCAGGGAAAAGCCCACGAAGGTCGTGCTTTCGCGGGTCCCTATGCGAGCCCAACATGAAGACCTCTCGAATTTCCTTGGGAGATCCGGGAAGGTTCATGGAAAGGTTCGCGCCATTCCCATTAAGATTGGGAACGAGAGTCTCGGGCGGGATATTTTCGATACCAGCCGGGAAGCGTCCATCACCTTAAATAAGGGATGTACGCTTCCGTCAGGCTTTTACCTGAGCATATCCGGTTCCATGCTTGCCACTTAGTAGGGCATTTTATTGCTGACTGCCCAATAGAAGCGGAAAGAAGGCTGAACCGAGGGTTAACTAGAAGGACACCACTACTACAGTAGTGGCCCTGGAGGAGGAACCTGCTGCCAGCACTCAACCTGCTATTTTGGGGAAGCCAGTGACTAAGGTGCCTGAAGTTGTCCCAGAGGCAAAAACTATTACGGCTATAAACGGTGTCACGTCAGCACGTTAAAGCATGGCTACTTCCGATGAGAAGTCGACTAGCCATATAGTAAAAAAAAAGAGGGCGAGGAGGAAGAAAGTTGACCGAGTGATGCTGCCTCCTCCAGAGCCAGCAAAGCCAGTCGCATCAAAACGGCCCCACTCGGAGGAGGACGATAGTGGAGCTCGCGGTTCGAAGGTTGTTGTGAGGGACATGGAAGTGTCTCTCGAGCAGCTTTCGGACTGCGACATGACCGGCTTAGGTGAGACTGGTCTCTCGAGCTTCGGTGGCTACGAGTCGTGTGATAGCATCATTTCGACTGGTAGCCAATTCGAAGTCTCGAAGGGGATGGAGATCCTTCCTAGGAAGAAGATCTTCGGAATTCTTGCCCAGCTCCAGTACAAGAAGAATTCAGATAAAATCTGGAGTATTCTTGTAAAGGAGCAGGGAAGGCCAGAATTGTTACTTCCTCAACTTCTACTCCTACAACAGGAGTGCAAGAAGAACAGGAAGTACAACGATGCAGCTCGGTTAGATCGACTTCATAGGAAGGTGGAGGTGTTGGTTCAGGAGCATCGCTTGGCCGATTCTCCTCGTCAGTAGACGTCGCACATTCATCGTTTGAACTTTTCATCTCTTTGAATGTGGAAGATTGCTTCTATCAACACTGGCGATTTAAGTGCACATACAAGGTTACACAGCACTATCGAACATGTCAAAATGTTCGATATAGATATCGCGCTTCTAAAGGAGACAAATTTTACACAAGGCACATACACATAACTTGAGCGCTATGCTTATTTACATACTGGCTATGCAATGTTTGCCACACCTGTGCCTCGCCGAGGCTCAGGGGTGGCAATCTTTGTATCGAACAAATTTACACTATCGTCTCCTGTGTATACAGATATAATCCCAGGCTTCGTTTCTTCCTTGGACTTGTTTCCTGGTGACCAGGACATTACAAGACAAGTTCTTGATAGTGTTCAATCCTGTCTGGTGGATTTTAGTGGCGAAACTAACCTTGGAGGTAATTTCAACTGCACGCTAATCCCTCAATGGATCGGCATTCCGGAGTTGAGTTCAACTCCGTCAATGCTTCTCGGTTCAGGAATTTTATCCGTGTTTTCAGACTCGTGGATATCTATCGTTGTATGCATCCTACGACTAGGTCATACACGAGGGTCTCGCGATATATCCATGGAAGTCTCGCAGGCTCTAGAATCGATAGACTTTACGTCTCACCTGGAATACTAGAACATTTCGTTGGTGTCATTCATAAAGTGAGTGTGTTCCGTTAGGGATCATCTTGTAGTGGCAACCAGCACTCTAGTTGAAAGAAGAACTGTATACTGGATATTCAACAACTATTTGCTGAATTCCGAGCAGTTCATCAATAAGTTCAATGAATTCTGGCACGATTGGCAAGAAAGGAAAGTTGACTTTCCTTTTCTTAGTCAATGGTGGGATGTTGGAAAGCTCCAAATTCGATCTTTTATCGAAACGAATTTCAATCAACACAAAATTACAAGCACAGCTTGGATTTTGTGCTTCGCAGACAATCACGCTGGCTGAAGGAAGGCGATTCTCCAACCGAGTACCTATTTCAGGCAACTAGACGACGTACTGCTTCTTATGAAGTCGAATCGATAGTTGATGAATCTGGACAAATCTTCAACGGACAACAGCTATCAGAATATATTCGAGACTACTACAGTAGTCTCTACTCTGAATCGACGTCAACAACATCCTCGACCACTCATGAATGAATATTCCCACTTTCTCTGAAGACAGTAAGGAGCTCCTGGATACAGTAATCACATTGGAGGATATGATCGCTGTGACAAAGGATCTAATGCGACAAATTTCACCTGGTTATGACGGCTTAACTCCAGAATTCTTCACACGTTTCAGGGATTTATTAATGCCTGACCTTTTGGAGGTCTTCAATTCGGCGGTTGAGACACATTCAGACTTTTCTTCTAGTTGGAGGAGGTCTGTTATGCGATTGATTCCAAAGAAAGGAGATTTGTAGAGGATGGTGAACTGGAGGCCAGTAACCCTATGCAATCTGGACTACAAAATCGTCTGCAAAGCGTTAGGACCGATACTCCGCTCAGTGATTGCTTCGGTAATACACCCGGAATAGTCTTATTGTGTTCCTGGTTATAGTATCTACGACAACATCGCGGTAACCAAACATTTGTTTGCCTACCATGAACAGATAGGTACACAACTGGCCATGATTTCACTTGACCAACAAAAGGCTTTTGATAGCGTCTCGCACGAGTATCTCCTGACTGCTCTCGAGGCATTTGGGTTCCCGCCCAGGTGGCTCGATATCATCGGGAAACTGTATAGAGATTCAGCAATTTTGATTAAGCATCAAGGACAAGTTCTGGCTCCTATCTCGTTTCATCGAGGTATCAGACAGGGCTGTCCATTCTCACGTATGCTTTATGATCTTTCGTTGGAGTCGCTACTGGTGAATCTTCGTCGAATGCTCGGACAATATTTAGTGCATCTACCATATACCAATGTGAGGCCTCTTATGTTGGCATATGCGGATGACCTTTCTATTTTCGTGAGAAGAGATGAAGTTTTTCCGATCGCTCGTGCTGTTTTCGAACAGAACGAACGTATAGCGGGCGCTAAAATCAACCTTTGCAAGGGTCAAGGCTTGTGATGTGGAAGGTGAAGAGATCGTACAGATATTCCACTGAACATCCAATGGACTAATACTTGCCTGAAGTATTTAGGTGTGTATATCGGACGCGAGAGTAAATCAAATAATAGCCGCATCGCTCTTGAGAAACTCTCTAGAGCTGTAAACTCATGGCGTAGTCGACTGTTTCCTTTATCCTTAATGGGAAGGTCAGTCGTGAAAAACTATTTGATTAACTCATTCATCGTTCATCTGCTATAGTCTGAGACGTTTGATGAAGACTTCGTAGGTCTTCTTCAAGCAAAAGCGATAGATGCCTTTTGGTGCGGAAGACGATGGGATGCTGAAAGCACGCTCTGTCTGCCAGTCAAGATAGGTGGATTAGGTCTCACTAACTTGGTTATGAAATCAAGGTGTCTCCAAGTGCGTGCATTCCAACGAGTGTTTTGCCAGAGAGACACCTTAATTTCTCAACTGTGCGTTAATGTACTAAGAGGGATCGGCAAAGGGGAGTATTACTACCTGCTCTCTGTTCGACCACCCTATCCTCGTGACTAGCCACAGGATCTAATCTCAACGATCCCAGAACTTAGCGTTGCAACGTCCACCTTTTCGAATTCGTCCATAAAAATTGTTGAGTGTTCGCGAGTTAGAGATACTACTTCTGATATATGGATCTCAGATAGACGAGGGAGTGGTGTTAGAGTTGTCTTGCAGTATTATACAAATGCGTATTAGCTTGATTAAAGTGTATCTGTGTCTTTGCTATTAAAAATTCAGAAATTTTAATATTGACTCTTCCAAATATAACCAATTTCGTAAAGGCATCGTTGATGTAATGATTAAAATATTGACTTTTAGTTCTTTTGGTCTCCAAATAGTGGATCTAACAACAGAGTTATCGTGCGGACAGACAGACGGTCATGTAAAAATCAAAATAATTTTTAGTATTATAAACGGTGTCCAATCCACAATTTATTTTACAATCTTACAGAGTAAGAAGGATAATTTCTCCATCCTTATGTATACTACGTGCAAAAAAAAAAAATAATGAAAAAACAAAAACGATATGTAAGCTATATGCATTTTTTTTATATTATTAAGCCAAGCTCAGGGAATACTCTATGATGTAAAGCACAGCATGGCAGGAAGGAGAAAAGTGAATATAAAAGAAGAAACTAAAACTTTAGCATAAATTTAAGTGTGATCTAAAAAAAAATATTACAAGAAGTACAGATAAATACGATAAATGTCAATGATAATAAAACCAAATAGGATGACGAATTAGAGCATCAAAGAATAGGACAAAGTATTTAAAATAGCTATCATAGTGCAATATATAAATTATGACGAATAGTAACGAATTTGAATATTTGTAAGGATAATTACTATATGTACCTAACATACTACATGCAATAGAATAATAATATTACAAAATATGAATAAGATTAACAAAGCTATAACTGAGATGATTATAAGATAAATTTAAGAGAAAGAACTCATAAAGTTACATACTGATTTCTTAATGATAACAGGTGCTTTTATTATCATTAAAGTCAATCATGCCACTACAGAGAATAAATTGTCGAATACACCGACTTATTGGACCATTAAGACAGTAGTTTGTTCTGTAAAGCGATTCATACAGAATGAGAAGAACCATAATTCCTAGTAGGAATGTAAAAGTTAATGTGCTCGAGCAGGGCAGGAGAAACAATTTTGTAATCCAACAGATCTCCTATGTACATAACATTGCAGGTCTTCCCTCTAGTAGAGAATATTTATAGGTCAATTCTTTGATATATATGATATATGGTCACGCATATTTGCCAATTTGTTATGTCACACATGAAAGCTTTTTCTCCACACCCTTGTCAAACAGAATCAGGCCAGCATTTCACCTTAAGTGGAATGCTCTACGGTACAGGCAATTCGCGTCGATTCCAATCAGGTTTAATCCTGAATTAATAGATTCAGTGTTCAGTAATGCTCGAGGTTTTGAAGCTGACACGCATACATACAGTTCCCGGAAATATTATTAATATCTCTGGAAACTGTCGAATAAACACTAATACTCCACAACTACACGACCTGGCTGCTTATGCGCGGGAGAGATTTCGTCAACTTGGGACCAGTGACCCTGGCACTAAGTTGGAAAATGCTTTCGTTCAGAGCAGACCACCTCACACACCTTTCAGCACACTTACAACACGTGTGCTTCGTGACGTGCTTATGTCAATAAGACCTCCGGAGTACACAGGATACAACAGATGACGAACACACCTCGGGGTGAATATGGGCGTGATGGGTGGGATAACTTGCAGAGTAGTCTACAGTTATCCCTCCAGTTACAAAGATGCTGATGTAGCATTCAAATTGCTGCATCACAGTCTTATACATCCTAATCAGTTGTCACATATCGACCGGCGGGTTAAGAGGATCTGCACAGTTTGTTCTGGTGTGGACACCTTGTTTCACAGGTTCTTCACTTGTCCAGCTTTGCAGAGTCTAATGGAACTGGTGCTCGATATATGTCAGTTGATCCACCCGAATTTCAGCATTACTAGGACATCGTTTCTATGGGGACAAACATATTAAGGTAGTAAACATGTACTTTCCTCGTGACCAGGACATTACAAGACAAGTTCTTGATAGTGTTGTTGTGACTCAGGTACTTTTGCCCCGCATCACAACCATAAGGGCAATACATCAATATATTGTCCTATACAATATATTGATGTACCTTATGAATGACCTTGAAAATGAAAATTATTTCATTTTAAAAATATCAAACAAAATTTTAAATGCATTTAGAAATGCATTCCCATAGCATAACAAAATGCAATTTAGCATAAATTGAATTTTGTTATCAGACACACATTCCACTCACACGATATGCACACTTACCTACATACAGTGTCTTCTTATTTTTTTTCGTATGTACAGTGTACATACGTAGAGTACTTACTTCCTCCAATCTAATTGTATGTACATACATATACATACAATTATCACAATTATTCGCTCCCTCTTAAAATTAATATTTCAAGACGGGCGCACAAGTGCATATCGGATTACAGTTTTTATTGATGCATATAGCTCGCATCAAAAACTTTTGCATTTTCTCACGTACGTTTCTTCAACGTCGTGAGAAAGCAATAAAACAAAAAAAAGCTTTCTGAAGTTTTCGTGGGTACCTGGGTGCAAGATCGCCAAACCTCGAGGAGTCGTTTTTTGAACCGCCGAGGAAGCAAGTCTAATCACGATTTTGTAAAAAATTAAATAAAAATCTAGTATGATCAGTGGACACCCCCATATATTTATATAATATATAAATTATACGTAGATTACTCCGCCTAATAGTGTTATTAAACTCTTGTGAAAAAAATAAAGAAAAATAAAACAACTAAAAACACATCGGAATTTTCTTGTTCTACGTTTTAACAAATATCTTGTCAAAAAGGGACTCTGTGTACTCTCTGTCTAGAACACGGCACACAGCATATAACATTTTGATGGAAGCGGTAACCGAACCCAAAGATATAAAATCAGTGCTTTCAAAGATATGTAAACCAAAATTTTCCTTGG
This sequence comes from Dioctria rufipes, assembly GCA_963924295.1. Taxonomy (NCBI): domain Eukaryota; kingdom Metazoa; phylum Arthropoda; class Insecta; order Diptera; family Asilidae; genus Dioctria; species Dioctria rufipes. The sequence continues at coordinate 81,509,402 of OZ002740.1, read as the reverse complement.
AATAATAAAAAACTGTGATAATATAACATTTTGGTGGCAGCGGTACCCCGAAATCAGTGCCTTCAAAAATCTTTAAATTATTAAAATCCAACAACAAAAAAATAATAACAACTGTTATCACTGTGGTTTTTTCCTTCTTCTTCCTAATCAGTGCCAAATTAATTAAATTAAAATTAAAAAGCCAAAAAGTTAAAAATAAAATCAAATAAAAATTATAAAAATTATTGCCACAAAACAACTGGTGGCAGCGGTACCCCAAATCAGTACCAGTGAAAATAAAAACAAATTAGCTAAATCAAAATTAAAAAGTTAACAATTAAAATAAAATAATAATAAAAATCTACCACATAACAATTGCTGACAGCAAGCCGGGGTACTCTTTACATAGGGTACTTAGAGGAAAAATAAATAAGTTTAGAGTGCCATAGTGCTCCACCGTGGGACCCAAGGAGGCTTCATCCCTGCCTCACTAAGACGTACCCAGACGGAAGGAAGTCCCCTCTCACTCAGACAGAAAATCGTCGTAACCTTATCATCGTCATACTCGTCCAACACCTACACACAACATACAACAAAAACATCTTTAACTCAACTCTAAATCTCCTAGAAACCGTCGCGCCGGACGCGCGACGTATTGACATCAACTTCAACAAAACAAAGATACTAACAGCTATACCAATACCTCTGAATAAAATAAAAGGTAACAAAAAAAAAAAAAAACAGATATTTATAATAAAGTCATTTTATATACAAAGACACATTATTATTATAATCGATTCATTTTGTGTTTGAAATCAAAATATTTTTATACTCGATTCTTTTTATATGCAGAGATTATTTTCACTATCAATTCATCATAACGACATAGTGCAATCAGCGTATATTTTTTTTTTTGCAAGTGAAGTTTTCTTTACTCTAGGAGATCGTAAAAATCCTAGCTTAAAACCTTTTTTTTTAAATATATGTGGGATTCTGCGTCGGAAATCTGAAAAAAAGAAGATAAAACAAAGTTTTAATAAATTTCAAGAATTTCGTGCAGCTGCACAAAATTGAGAACAATAACTTACCGCTATGTTGTAAATGCTGGACCTGAAGTCATGCGATAATTGCTGTGCAGTTGCAGTTGACTCGTTAAGCCGTGTAATCGTTTAGTTGCAGTGCAGTCGGATTGTTAAGCTGTATTAGTTAAGCCGTAGAAGTGAACATTATTGCCGGTTCAAATTAATTTTATTCGAATTACCTGCTAATAAGCCGAGTTTTGTTAAGTCGCGTACCAGCTGTAAATAAAGATTGTGCATTAATTAGAGACTAGACTTATATTCTATTATAATTATATTTACCGTGAGTTAACTAACATCTACCTAAATCTTAGCAATAGTGAAATAAAAGAACTTTACCTTTATAACTGAATTTCCGTAAATAAATAGTGTCATTAATTAAAATAACCAACTTTAAATTTTTCTAATTTAATTTCGAACCCTACATAATGGTGTCAGAAGTGAGATAGCGGGATTTTGAACTGTAGATAGTGAACTGTAAGCGTGGATCCGGGTACCGGAGCAGATTAACTAGCGGAATACTAACGGGATACCCTCGTGCGATTTCTACATTAAAAATTGAACAGTGCTAAGTGCGATATATATAAAATAAATCAAGTTGTGAAAAGAAATTCTAAAACGTGCATTAAGATCTGTTTATAAGTGCTGAAAAGATATAGTTGGTTTATCTCACAGATATAAATCTGAATTGGGGATAAAGTTAAGACGTGAACTTGTGCGGATAGATAATTTAAAGGTGTTAGTGAAACAGTTTTGGGACCAAAGCTAGAAATGTTCAAATAAGAATGTTGAAAATAATTGTTGCTTGCACACAACTTGCAATCGCATAACAGGATAACTTATGTTTTAACGGTATGGTATGCAGAAATTCTGGTAAGTTCACTCTAGCTCAAATTTATTTCATGCTTCTGGATAATGCAAAAACTTTAGTAAAATAAATTCCTAAATTCCACAACTTTATGGGTGACTTTAATCGATTCACTATATCCGAACTTCAAAAGCATCTTACGGATAGAGGATTACCCCATAACTATCGAGTAAAGAAGGATTTGATAGATAGATTGAGTGCAGCTGTTAGTCTAGAATCTTCAGATAAACAAGCCGAAAATATTTTGAAAGAACCTAGCGAGGATCGCGAGGGAGAAATTGTGGAATCAATTAGCAGTCTGCTGGCTGAGCCAGAGTTCGAAGGTTTTGACGGAACGAATACATCTAAAGAGGAGACAAACATGACGACTTTTGTTTTTAAGGATGTAGAGGAGTCATTAGAAAAATTTAGTGGCGAGTCAGGGAAGAATTTTACCGTTTGGGTGAAAGAATTCGAAGAAATCTCTGAGGTTTGTGGTTGGAGTGAAATACATACATACCTTTACGCGCGACGCCTGCTGTTCGGAGCCGCAAAGTTATCAGTGGAAGCAGCCAATGGAATAACTAGTTGGGAATCTCTTAAGAACTTTTTAAAAAAAGAATTCGATCACGTACCCACCAGTTTGGATATACATAGGGCTCTAGAAAGTAGAAAAAGGAGTCCCAATGAGTCTTTCTTAGAATACATGTATTCAATGAAGCAGTTAGCAAAAAGGGGAAATATCGACGAACAATCTCTCGTAGCATATATCATAGCAGGAATATCCGACGACGTATTGAATAAAACAGTGTTATATGAAGCAAAAGACTTGAATGAATTGAAAGACAAGTTTATCAGATCATTAAGAGCCAACAAGGTGTGAAGAGAGTTACAAAACAGGATGAACGACCAAATCGAAGTGTAAAGGATCGTAAAACTGCTGGAAAAAGATGTTTCAATTGTGGATCAACTTCTCATTTTACAAAAGTGTATCCTAACAAAGCAAAAGGTGCGCGATGTTTCAGCTGTGGCGAGTTTGGCCATATGTCCCCAAGTTGTCCTAAATCGAAAGGTGAAACAAGTATGTCCATCCATCCGTCGGTGAATCTAGTGACGCTGCCAGGTATGAGAATAGAGATAGAAATTGGTGGAACAAACTTTTTAGCATTAATTGATACGGGGAGTGATGTAACTCTGATTAGAAAAACAGTTAGTGAGAAGATCAATGCGGGCTTACAAGAAAGCAGAGGACCAAGTATTTCTTTGGCAGGCTTTGGTGCTACATTAAACAAAACATTAGGTTCATTTATCGCTGCTCTTTACATACAAGGAAACTCGTATACAACAAGATTACATATTGTTCCAGACAATTGGCTTTCGGACGATCTATTGATTGGTAAGGATATTTTAAAGTACTCTACTGTTATTATAGAAAATGGAAAGGTCCAACTATTTAAAGCGAGGCGAGAAGAAGATAATTTTCTATCTCAAATTGATGTAGTTCAGCTGATTGAAGATGCCAAGCCGGGAAACTCTGGGCAAGTTTCAAACAAAATATTCTCACAGGAAATCTCCGAGTTAATCAAACAATATAGACCAGTCAGACCGGGAAAGTCTTACGTACAGATGCAGATATCGTTAGTGGATGAAGCACCTGTATATCATAAGCCACGTAGGTTAGCTCCTAAAGAAAGAGAGATAGTGCGCGATCAAATTAGGCAATGGTTAGATGACAGTGTAATTAAAGAAAGTAACTCTGACTTTGCTAGTCCGGTAGTGCTCGCGAACAAGAAGGATGGAACTTATAGACTATGTATTGATTATCGTAAGCTGAACGGTAAAATCATTAAAGACAGATATCCGCTCCCAAATATCGAAGACGTGATTCAAGAATTATATGGTGCCAAAGTGTTCAGTACTTTAGATCTGCGAAATGGATTTTTCCACGTTGATATAGTGCCGGAAAGTCAAAAATACACTTCATTCATTACGCCGGAAGGACAGTACGAATTTCTTAAGGTACCGTTTGGTCTATGTAATTCACCTGCTGTATTCCAGAGATTCATCAATGCTGTGTTTCGAACATTAATACAGGACAATATTTTACTCGTATATATGGACGACGTTATTATCCCAGCAGAAAACGAAGAGGAGAATATTGAACGGCTAAAGATTGTTTTAAGGGTAGCACAAGAAAATGGTTTGCTGGTGAAATGGGAAAAATGTCGATTTTTACAAAGAAAAGTTGAATTTCTCGGACACATCATAGAAAATGGAAGCATACAGCCGTCAACTGAAAAGGTAAGAGCAGTCAGGGAGTTTGCAATTCCGAAAAATATTAAGCAGCTGCAAAGTTTTCTTGGTCTTACCAGTTATTTTAGAAAATTTGTACCCAGCTATTCCCAAATTGCTAAACCACTGTCAGATTTAACCAGAAAGGACGCAAAGTTTGTCTTCAATCAAGTTCATCAAGATGCATTTCACACGTTAAAGGACAGGCTTTGTAGAGAACCAGTTTTAAAATTATTTAATCCCTCATTGGAGACTCAACTGCATACAGATGCCAGTAAAGATGGATTTGGCTCAATACTACTGCAAAAGCATAGTGATAGTGGCCAGTTTCATCCTGTATTCTATTTAAGTTTTAAAACCACGCGAAGTGAGCAAAATTATTCTAGTTACGAACTTGAGGTTTTAGCCATAATAAAGTCGCTTAAGAAGTTGAGGACTTATCTGCTTGGTCTTCAATTTGAAATATATACTGATTGTAAAGCTTTCCAACTTACCATGAAGAGGAAAGAATTGTGCAGCCGCATAGCCAGATGGGCCTTGCTCTTGGAGGAGTATAATTGCAGCGTACATCACCGATCCGGAACAATGATGCGTCATGTAGATGCCCTCAGCCGTTATCCAATAGTGTTACCTATCGAAGATGGTCTACTCCAGAGAATACGAAAAGCCCAGATGGAAGATGAAAATTGCAGGTTAGTCGCAACTATTTTACAGGATAAGCCGTATGAAGATTATTTGCTGCGTAGAAACATTTTATACAAGCTGTGTGGAGGAAAATACTTATTAGTAGTTCCGGAGCAATTACAATGCGAAGTTTTGAAACACATACACGTACAAGGTCATGCAAGTTCAAAAAGATTGGCCGAACTTGCCGGACAGGATTATTATATTCCGAGACTTTCAAAAAGGGCAGATGAGACAGTCGCCAATTGCATCACTTGCATTTTAGCATCTAGAAAGCAAGGCAAGCAGGAAGGTTACCTTAGTCCTATCGACAAGATGGATGTACCTCTGTTAACATTTCATCTAGATCATCTGGGACCTCTACCATGAACCGCGAAGTCGTATAAGTTCTTGTTTGTAGTAGTAGACGCCTTCAGTAAATTCACTTGGATTTATCCAGTGAAGTCAACGTCATCCGAAGAAGTCATACGAAAACTCGATCTTCAGAGTGAGGTTTTTGGTAACCCTCACCGAGTAGTAACTGATCGTGGGACCGCCTTCACTTCAAACGCTTTCCATGAGTACTGCAATGAAAGGAAAATATCCCATGTTACCATAACTACAGGCGTTCCAAGAGGAAATGGTCAAGTGGAGCGCATGAATCAAATAATCATTTCAACTTTGTCTAAGCTGTCAATAGAAGATCCTCAAAAATGGTACAAGTACGTAGCTAAGGTACAGAAGGTTATCAATTCTACGAAGTCAAGGTCTACAAATAGAACTCCTTTCGAACTGATGTTAGGCGTTCCGATGTTCAAAGAAGATGATTTTGACTTAGCCAGACTATTAGAAAACGAGCTGATGCTGGACTTCGATAAGAGCAGGACAGACATGCGGATCGAAGCCTGCCTTGCAATACAGAGACTCCAAGAGGAAAACCGAAAAGCTTTCAACCGGAAGAGAAAACCCGCACGCCAATATAAGGTGCACGACATGGTAGCCATAAAAAGGACGCAATTTGGACCAGGTTTAAAGTTATATCCAAAGTTTATTGGACCGTATGAGGTGACTAGACTTAAGGGGAAGGATCGTTATGATGTCTCTAAGGTTGGGAATCACGAAGGACCCAATGTAACATCGTCATCTGCTGATCTCATGAAGCCATGGGCCAATAGTGATGATAGCGAGATTGAAAGCAGTGATGAAGATTTTGGTGAGTCGCCTGGGACAGACGACGAGCAGGATGGCCGAATGTGGGATTCTGCGTCGGAAATCTGAAAAAAAGAAGATAAAACAAAGTTTCAATAAATTTCAAGAATTTCGTGCAGCTGCACAAAATTGAGAACAATAACTTACCGCTATGTTGTAAATGCTGGACCTGAAGTCATGCGATAATTGCTGTGCAGTTGCAGTTGACTCGTTAAGCCGTGTAATCGTTTAGTTGCAGTGCAGTCGGATTGTTAAGCTGTATAAGTTAAGCCGTAGAAGTGAACATTATTGCCGGTTCAAATTAATTTTATTCGAATTACCTGCTAATAAGCCGAGTTTTGTTAAGTCGCGTACCAGCTGTAAATAAAGATTGTGCATTAATTAGAGACTAGACTTATATTCTATTATAATTATATTTACCGTGAGTTAACTAACATCTACCTAAATCTTAGCAATAGTGAAATAAAAGAACTTTACCTTTATAACTGAATTTCCGTAAATAAATAGTGTCATTAATTAAAATAACCAACTTTAAATTTTTCTAATTTAATTTCGAACCCTACATATATATAATTACAACTTATCCTACTTTCACCTTTCACCTTTCGGCGAAGTGACCTCTGCGGTAAGACCTCGTGAGCTTGCTGGTCAGAGGACTTCAAAAATCAACAATCACTCCCCTTCGATAGAACTTGGAAAGGCTATCGTTCAGTGGAGAGATTTTGATTGGAGGGAGGAATCGTGAAAAAAGAAATTTTTTTAAGCATTCCTGTTCCACAATTTCTTATTCTAATATAAAATTCTTCAATCCCAAATTTTTATTTTTTCCTCCTCTTAATTAACAGAAATATTTACTTGCAACCAACATAACTCTTTATACATATTGACGTTGGGAGTCCTAATAAATTTTTAAAATCAACCTGCTGCCTGGCAGCTGCAATACGTATAGATCACTACAATAATTAATAATCAAGTGATCTCAGTTTACTGTCGTTTCTCCTTCACCTCAATTTTGAAACCCTACAAAACTTTTAACATTTAATTCAAAAAACATTTTTTTTTATTAACCTAATTCTTATTTCCCTATTGATTTATCATTTTGTTGCTGCTGTTGTCGTTTTATACACTCACCCCTCTTACAAAAAATAACGCACCTAAACATATACATACCTAACTTCTCCCAATCTTAATAAAGCTTTTTTGCTCTTCAACCCCCATATAAATTTTCCACGTCTTCTATATTTTTCTAAACTTAAACAAATTCAACCCGATCTGAATACTACTCGAATCAAACATGATTGAAAAAAAAAAATCTTTCGGTGAGCTTTGCTTGTCACAAGTTCCAAAAATGGCGGAAATTAGACAAATTCTATCACAGAGCGAATAAAAGTACAAGGACTTCAGATTTTACTTCTGAAAAACTCCAAAATTTGGAAGAACTGTGGGCTTCATTTGAAAAAACGGAAACCCTGATTCAAGATCATGAAGATTTTACTGAAACTCATGATTATTTTAAGCAGTCATGCTATGACAAAACGGAGGACTGGTACAATCTTACAAAGGCAACTCTGTCTGATAGGTTGAAATCCATATCAGTCCACACAGAGCGCAAAAATAACCCGTTTTACGTCCCACTTCCAAAAACTTTTCAAAAAACAACTGCAGCTGATAACCTGGACAGCACAGACAAAGATCAATCAAATACAGTACGGTTTCGGTTGCAAGAAAATAGACGAAAAACATTATCCCATATTATTCAATCTATTACCTATATAGATAATAATTCACTTGCAACTGCAACCCAGGCATACGTAAACCAAAAATTAAACTCGTTGCACAAATATTGGGACGATTTCGAAGAAACACATAACGAAATAATCTTGAATGTTGGTCCAAACGACAAAGATAACGAATACTTCGTGAATGAGTTTACATAAATATGGAAACATCATTCTCAGACACTGTAATGGCGCTACAAGAACAATTGGACTCCCGATTCCAAAATGTAACGAATACTACAAATAATTCCACAGAGCATCACCACAATGTCTCTTTCAGAGACCAATCAAATTTTTTCCTATCTGACGCGAGAACATTGATTCCCAATTTCAATGGAAATCCGAAAGATCCCCACAAATTCATTTCAAGCTGTGATGATTCATACACAACAGCAACGACGACAAGCGAAAAGCACTCCCTCCTTAGTTTAATAAGCAGTAAATTATCTGCAGATGCATATGATATTTTCAGGTACAATCAAGTTGAAGATTGGCCCACATTAAAATCAAATTTTAACTCAAACTTTTGAGGTAAAAATTCCCAGAACTACGCTACAGTCTCAATTAAATAATTCCAAACAGAGAATAGGGGAACGCGTGAAAGATTTCATATACAAGTGATAAAATTCTTTTAAAATCTCTTTTAAAAGATAATGAGTGTCAAGCAGTGAGAGCTATAGATGACGGATTATCCAATCCACAACTACAGACTTTAGCCAAGGTGCATTCCGATAAATCCTTTTCTGCATTAAAATCACATATTTTAGATCATGCATCACGTTTGGAGCTCAAGCAAGCTATCTTCCAAACAAATTACAAGACAAATCCAGTCCTTTTCAAATGTAATAGGCTGGGGCATGCTGCATCAAGCTGCCCAGTCATACAATGCTCCACACAAACTTTCAACGCAGTTCCGAAGCTAAACTCGCAATTACAACACCCGCCAGATTTCATTAAGGTCACATCTCCGTCGCAAGGCCCATCTTGTCGATATTGTCATCGAATTGGACACACCATAGAAGAATGCAGGACAAGAGCTGCAAATAATTCCCGATTTACCGACAATCAAGGAAATTGAAATAATTTCCGAAAAGTAAACACAGCTCCGCAAACAAGCACGGCTGATAGACAGCCTCAAAATTGGAACTGGCAGCAGCCAGTATTCCGAGAAAGTCTGACTTCACCGACGAGATATAATAATGCCAATATCTCGGCTAGACCGCCATCTCCAAAGCGAAGAATAACAAAACTCCATCGGCATCCAGGCAGGGATACTGGATGCAGCGGGGGGTCTCATTCGGCAACCCCTCGCAGATAGAAACAACGGCGCAAGTTCATCGCAATCCCGAAACAATATCGACACAGTCAGAACAAAATTGATACGTATCCCCATCCAAGTAAATAATAATTCACTAACACTTTCTTTGCCTGTCGACATCTGCTATGCTCCAAAACTTATATTTTTAATTGATACTGGAGCAGAGATCAGCTTAATTAAACTCCATCCATTGAAGCCAGATAGCATCTGCTATAAAGATGCTGTCTGCAATATAAACACATTATTTACAGAGTCCACAGAGTCCACTTCTACAGAAGGACTCATTTTTGCTAAGTTAAACTTAAATTCTGAACATAATAACTCTATCCTAGAACACCCATTTCAAATTGTGGGAAATAACTCCATCCTCTCATACGATGGCCTGCTTGGTCATGATTTTTTATCTCGATACAATGCTAGTATCAATTATAAAAATAAATACATTTCTTTAGAAATGAACGATTCAAATAAATCTTATCCGTACGAAGAATATTATTCCAATTATCCATACGTTTATTTGAAAAGCGAAGACCCAGAAAAGAGGTCTCAAACAAGAAGTCTTTTATATACGGAGATAACATTCTCCGATATAAATACTAATAAAAATCTATCTCCATCTATAGCCAGAAAAAGGCTGAATTAAATAAAAATCAATCTCCATCCAAAGCTTCACAAGATATGAAGCAAGAACATAAATGTAAAACTCCATCAATAGCCGCACAGAAGGCTGTAGCTAGTAAAGTTCTATCTCCTTCATCAATAAATTCACAAAATGTGAATTCCAGAAATAAATCAGAAAAGAAGTCAAAGAATTTCAATAAAGTTTTATATCCTGCAAATTCTATCGAGTCGGAATCATCGAATAACTCCTTCCAAATTCCACAAAAGTTGAAATCATATCTCCTTCCTTTTAGAAATCCGAAAGAATCGGATAAATTAAACAAAATTAAAATTCCGGCTCGATCAGAGTACATCATTGAAATTCCAACTCCTTCTATTCAAAATCAATCGGTCTGTTTTAAGAAGGAAATAAGGCCAGGTTTATTTCTCGGAAACTCGATCGTCGAAACAGTCAACGGTATGGCAAAAGTCCTAATCCTCAACACAAATGAGGAGGACGCCGATCTGGCACCTTACGAGGTGAACCCAGTTTACCAAGACTTGGACGACTTTGTGGTCATTTCCACAGACTCTGAAAGAGATCCAATTAAGGGCAGAATAATTAAACTGCAAAACCTTATAAAATTGGAACACTGTAATTCAGAGGAATCTGAGAGTATTCGCAATATCTGTAGGGAATTCAACGATCTCTTCTTCATAGAAGGGAACTTCCTTTCATATACAGATGCGATTACCCACAAAATCGAGACCCTCCAGGACAAACCGCCAATTTATACCAAGCCTTATAGACTTCTTGAAGCAAGCCGAACTGAAATAAATAGGCAAATACAAGAAATGCTTGAGTCAGACATCATCAGACCTTCACATAGTCCCTGGAATTCTCCACTTCTCCTGGTTCCTAAAAAACCAGATGAGAATGGAAACAAAAAGTGGCGAGTAGTGGTAGACTTTCGTCGTATTAACGACATTACTATTGGCGATGCGTACCCACTGCCTAACATCACTGATATATTAGACCAGTTGGGGAAGTCGAAATATTTTACCACACTCGACTTAGCCAGTGGATTTCACCAGATAAAAATGGACTCGAAGGACAGGGAGAAAACTGCCTTTAGCACACCCTATGGCCACTACGAATACAATTGTATGCCATTTGGTTTAAAAGGAGCCGCTGCTACTTTTCAACGAGCCATGAACAATGTTCTATCTGGACTTCAAGGCATCTATTGCTTCGTATACATGGACGATATTGTAGTCCATGGATAAGATCACAATTCCAGACTCACAGCAGTATTTAGCCGTCTCCGCAACTTCAATTTGAAACTTCAACCCGACAAGTGCCATTTCCAAAGAAAGGAAATTATGTATTTAAGGCACATTATTACAGAAAATGGAGTCAAACCAGACCCAGCGAAGATTAAGTCAGTTCAGTCCTATCCCAGACATCCCAGATATCCCTTTCAAGTTCGATGCAATCTGCGACGAGGCATTTTGCGAATTACGCAATAAACTTATTTCAGCACCAATTCTATCTTATCCTGATTTCGGCAAAGAATTTTTTGTAACCTCCGATGCCAGTGACTACGCTATCGGAGCAGTCCTTTCTCAAGTTGATGATCAAGGAGATCATCCAATCGCCTACGTGAGTCGAGTTCTCAATGTTGCAGAGACTCGTTACTCAACAATAGAAAAAGAGCTCTTAGCTATCGTTTTCGCAGTTGAGCAATTCAGACCATACGTTTATGGTAGACAGTTTACAATTATAACTGACCATAAACCATTAGTATGGCTTATGAATCTGAAAGATCACTCCTCAAGACTGATGAGATGGAGAATACGTCTTGAGGAATATGACACAATATAGTCCACAAATCAGGTAAGCTCAACACAAATGCAGATGCTCTCAGTAGAGCAATTCCGGAAAATCCCGAACATTCTGCAGAACCAACAACCTTCGTAAATGTGGTAACTAGAAATCAAGCCAGAGCTCAGGCGAATATAAATACACCCAACGCAAGTGTAACTACTCCAAACCCAACTCCATCACCTGTAAACAATTCCTCAGTCATAATAACTGAGACAAATTTTCCCCTTCTACTAACTAAGTATGCAAATCCTAAATTTTTCATCTTGCCAATGCAAGATACAGAACTTGAAAGAGTGTTGGATTCGAAACTAAAATTTTCAGATAAATCCCCACTTTCAGAAACTGAACTGAACTTCTTCAAGAAAAAAGACTCATCAATAATTATATCAAAAACTAATTTACCTTGTGGATCCCAAAGAGATAGATCAGACCTCGAAAAGATTTTAACTGAGATCAGCTCATACACAGAGGTAAATCAGTTAAAACAAATTAATATCTCCTTCCCAATTTTAGATCCACAGAATCTAATAATTATTAAAACCGTTTTCACCAAAATCTTCGCTAATAAGCAAATAACGTGTAGGGGAAATTCGCACCCGAAGAGGTCCATAGAGCGGGAGGTGATAGTACTCACCTAGTCGAACCAAAAATTGTATGGCAGGGGTGTGGGCAATATCAACCGTTTAGGAGTTACAGGGTGATTCATAAAAAAAGCTAGGGTTTCAGAAAACACCCTGTATCTTAAAAACAGTTTTTATAAAAAAAAGTTATGTTAATGACCTTTTTGCAAAAATAATAGAGGTCAAAGTAAAAAAAAGGAAAGAAAATCCGAAATTTTTAGACCTTCATAACTTCTGAGGGGAGAGTGGTACGGGGCTGGTTGAGCTGTCGTTGAAAAGGCCATGAAGTTCTGCATACAGTGAGCCCTTAACTGTGACCATATGCCCTGTAGTTTTTAAGATACAGGGTGTTTTGTGAAAACCTAGCTTGTTTTATGAATCCCCCTGTAACTCCTAAAATGTTGATATTGCCCCCACCCCTGCCATACAATTTTTGGTTCATCTAGGTGAGTACTATCACCTCCCGCTCTATGGACCTCCTAAGGGGAAACACCCTGTATGTATCAATTATAATTGAGTGCAAACTTTCTTTCTTAACCTTTGAATATATCTCATTCCAATAGAAGGCTATCACTCAAACTGCCAAAAATTACACGAGTAAGATTCGCACCCTATTTAAAATATAAGGCTATCATTCAAACTGCCAAAAATTGCATGTATAAGATTCGCACCCTGTTTAAAGTACATAAAAGGCTATCGCTCAAATTTTCAAAAATTGCACATGTAACATCCGCACCCTATTTATAGTAGAAGGATATCATTCGAACTGGCAAAAATTCTACCTGCAACATTCGCTCCCTATTTAAAGCAGATGGCTATTACTTGAACTGCCAAAAATTGCATGTGTAAGATTCGCAACCTATTTAAAGTAAAAGGCTATCGCTCGAATTTTCAAAAATTGCACCTGTAACATTCGCGCCCCCTTTAAAATAAAAGGCTATCACTCAAACTGCCAAAGATTGCAACTTGCAATATTCGCACCCTGTGTAAAGTAGAAGGTTATTACTCAAACTGCCAAAAATTGCATGTATTTATAAGCCTCCCACCCTATTTAAAGTGAAAGGTGTATCGATCGAATTTTCAAAAATTGCACCTGTAACATTCGCACTCTATTTAAAATAGAAGGCTATCATTCAAACTGCCAAAAATTGCATGTATTAGATTCGCACCCTGTTTAAAATAAAAGGCTATCGCTTGAATTTTCAAAACTTGCACCTCTAACATTCGCGCCCTGTTTAAAGCAGATGGCTAATATTTGGACTGCCAAGAATTGCATGTGTCAAGTTCGCACCATGTTTAAAGTAAAAGGCTATCGATCGAATGTTCAAAAATTGTACCTGTAAAATTCGCACCTTATTTATAAATAGAAGGCTATCACTCAAACTGCCAAAAATTGTACCTGCAATATTCGCACCCTGTTTAAAATAGAAGGTTATTACTCGAACTGCCAAAATTTGTACCTGCAATATTCGCACCCTGTTTAAAATAGAAGGTTATTACTCGAACTGCCAAAATTTGTACCTGCAATATTCGTACCCTGTTTAAAATATAAGGTTATTACTCGAACTGCCAAAAACTGCATGTATAAGATTCGCACCCTGTTTAAAGTAAAAGGCTATCGCTCGAATTTTCAAATATTGCACCAGTAACTTTCGTACCCTGGTTTAAATGCAAAGCCATAAATCACACAATATTAATTGCTCTGGTAAAGTTCGCACACAGCTTAATCTTCTCGATTATAAGCTGCACTGCTTACTTGAAGCTAAAGCTACTTACAAGATAACGTTTTGTTTTTGTGAACATTGTTTAAGGTGTAGAATTCCCTTCGGAGCTCTAAAATCATATTTTGTAATATTCCTTTACTCTATGTTATAAATTTTATAAATTTGTGATTTCTGTAACAAAAATTACATCGGTGCGAATTTCCCCCTATAGGGGGGAAATTCGCACGATCATTTTTTCGATGTTTTCATACTGTACGTGCTTTTTCAGTTAATAAAAATGACGGTGCGAATTTCCCCCCTATAGGGTGAAATTCGCTCGGGTGCGAATTTCACTTTTACTAGGCGTGCAAGGGAAATTCGCACAATGGGGTGCGAATTTCCCCCCAGTCGCAAATAAACATAAAACTGCATCAGGATTCAATTAAATATTTATCAGACATTAATGACATCGAACAAGTCTTAAAAGATTTTCACTCATTACCAACGGGAGGTCATCAAGGTATTTCCCGTACTATTAAAAGAATCAAAAAGCAATTCTACTGGCCTGGCATGTCAGACGACGTGGTCAAATATGTAAGGAAATGTAAACTTTGTCAGGTGAACAAAGTATCCAGAAACCCTAAAATTCCAATGAAATTCTCGAGTATTAGCTCCAAACCTTTCGAAAGAGTGTACCTAGATATTGTAGGACCTCTCCCAATTTCTCATTCTGGAAACAAATACATCCTTACATTTCAAGACGACCTTTCAAAATTTTCTGAGGCTATTCCCGTAGTCGACACCGAGTCCAAGACATTAGCGGAAGCCTTCACGACAACGATAGTTTGTCGACATGGTATTCCAGAAAGTATCCTCACAGATCAAGGTTCTAACCTCATAAGTGGCATGTTCGCCGAGGTATCTAAATTGCTGAGAATTAAAAGGCTCAAAACTACTCCATATCACCCTCAAACGAATGGTGCGTTGGAGAGAAGCCACAGAACCTTAGCAGAATATCTCCGATCTTATGTAGCAAAGGATCCACAAGACTGGGATACATGGATTCCTTATGCCATGTTTGTATATTATACAACCCCTCATTCGAGTACTAATTATACTCCTCGCGAACTCCTATACGGATCCCAGCCGAAATCCCAAATAATTTAAAATCATCTCCAACCGTTTGCTATAATTACGACAATTATGCAAACGAGCTAAAAGCGCGTCTACAGCATAGTTTCAAAATAGCTAAAGACATAGCTGTGGCCAATAAAGAAAAATCCAAACTACAATATGACAAAAATTCCGTCCAAAAATCTTTTATGGTAGGCGATAAAGTCCTACTTAAGAGCAGGGTCAGAGATAATAAGTTCTCACCATTATGGTCAGGTCCGTATGAGATAATGGAGATTAATTCCCCCGAAAATTCCACCATCAGAATCAATAATAAAAATAAAAGAGTCCACAACAATGACTTAAAACTGTTCTCGGAGTAAAAACTTCATCATCTTCAAATATCATTCACAGATATTAACATTGTGTCATCTTACAGGTTTCCAAAATGATGCATATAGCATTCATCCTAATTTTCATCCCCATAATCTACGGCTCAGGAATTGAGGTAAAGCAGCTAAATGCTACTGCAGGCATTTACTTCGAAGAGATTGGCAGAGCCAACCTCTACACCAACGAATGGAAAATCGTCACCTATTACGACCTAGTGAATTTTAAATCAGAATTAAGGAATATCCAGTTCATCGCACAGCAAATAACAGCAACTTCCCAGAAACTCAATAGCAATTCAGTGATGGCCCACACCTGCAATGGTACGTTACTGCAAATCAATCTTATTATAGCAAACATAGAATACAAAAATATGTTACTTGTGACCCAAAGTAGACAACAAAGAGCCTTATTTAATGCGATAGGCTCAATCTCCAAAGCTCTCTTCGGTACATTAGACGAAGATGACGCCAAAGTTTATGATGAGCAAATCCGTAACCTCACCCTAAACCAAAACTCCCTCCTATCACTTATGAAAAGCCAAACCGCGATAGTCGAAGCAACCGCAAACATTTCTAATAAATCTAAAGCCGCAATTGAAAAGGAATTCATGGTTATGCATAAAAAGTTAATTTCAATACAGATAGCTACTTCAATAATGGAAAACAGAACATTGGATAACAAAATATCCATTGAACTTGAATCGCTCATTTCACTAGTCTCTCTAATGGCATTCAGATATCAGAATACCCACACAGAATTAATTGATCTTTTAACCGATTCAAGGCATGGAAGATTTCATCCTTCACTCATATCCCCCAGAAAAATTGAGGAACTTTTATTGAACATCAGACAGGAATTGCCAAACTCAATGATGCTTCCCATAAATTCCAGGCAAAATATAATTACACAAATATACAAATTAAGTACGATATCCGCAAATACCTTCAATAATGAAATAATTATTGAGCTCCGAATTCCACTTCCATTTAAGGAACCATACCAAATATTCAAAGTAATGCCATTACCTACACTCCTTAACGGATCGTTCATGTATATTAATCCATCAAAGGAATATATACTGATAGACTACAATCGCGAACATTATATTGAATTAACTCTCCAGGATATCCACAATTGCGCAACGTTGGATCATACGCACCTTTACTGCCAGATCACATCCCCAATCTTAAATGCAAATACTAAGGTAAATCAATGCGAGATAAATTTAATAAAAAAGGAGCCGATTGCATCCGATTGTAAAATTTTAACATTAGAATAAGATTGTTTTTGGACGCAATTATCGCAACAGAACGCTTGGTTTTTCTCCCTAAAAGATTCCATCCACATAGATATTATTTGCGAAAATTCCATTAACTCACAAGTTCTGCAAGGAACCGGAACAATGTATATCTACCCCGGTTGTTATGTTCGCAGCAAGGAATTCATACTGCACGGACATAACGTAAAAATTTCCAAATTAAGTTCCCATTTTATCCCAACAGTAAACATTTCCATAATATCAAATATGACATCCTCCTCAATAGGATCGCATATAAAAATACATACGTTAAATCTTTCGAATAACACGGATCTAGATAAACTTCTAGAATCCATTCGTTTCCAACAAGACCAAGAATTAGTTCCTTTAAATCCTATAAACAATCACCATATTCACCACTATACAGTGTCGTATCTGACAATTGCCTCAATTATCTTTATTCTATGTATTTATCTGTATATTAAATACAACACAAAAACCCGTAACTCAAAAAAAAAATAATACTTCCTGAACATAAACAGGACATGTGCCATAAAAATCCCCATCCTCATTGAGAAAAGAACAAAAATGGGTATATGTATTAACAGGGATTTTAAGAAACAAAAACGAAGCAAATGTAGTTAATATTTAAAATAACGTAATAGTATAAATAAATAAAGAAAAAAAAAGGGATTCATTATAAGAATCAGATAAAATAAAAGGTATAAAAAGGATTATTTGTGAATAATACTTATTATTGTACCCATTATTTTCTTGACAGGAATTAATAAATAAATTATAAAAAAAAAATAAGAGAGAAAATAAATATCACCTGTTGGATAAGAAATAAATAAATAATAGAAATCATATATAAATATATATGTATATATATATATAAAAAAAAAACTATCTAAACGAAATCAAAGGGAATATTACACTAACAATATAGCACGAAACTGCAAATTTGCACAAATCAAGTTGACAACGGCGAGAATCCTATAAGGGTATTACAAACACAAAAAAAAAAACAATCAACTTTACAACGCAAAATGTGGGCCAGGGAAACGAACAGGAAAAGTAATTTAGTAACAAGATCTTTTTATGATAAACTTTTTTTTAGTAAACAATCCGTGTTGAAAACATGAAGGCAATGAAAAATTCAAAAGAAAAAGAAATTTTTTTGAACACTAATTATGATGTCAGCCGGAATCACTCTGCCGCAGGAGCGGGGGCCACCAATGGAGAGTGGCCGTCCATAGCACTCGGGGTGGGGTAATAATACGACCTGCCAATAATCACCATGTTGGCCCCTAAAACAAACAAAATAGAAAATTAGTAAACAAAAATTTACCCAGCGCCGACAATGACACATCGTACTGAGGCCACAAAGAGAAACTCCAAGTGTGGTACTGTAGGGCACGGGGCTCGGCTCCCCAAACGGTCAACGTATTCCTGCCCGGACAGGCGAAGTTGAGCCGGATTGGACCCTTCCATCGGGCCCAAACCGACTCAACATAAATTCCATCGATCACCACCACGTAGGTATTAGGAGCCCTATAAGGCGCTCTCGAGATGGCCACGGCAAAAATCATGTTGGAACTAACTAAACTTACGACACGCAAAATCTATCTATGCACTACAAAGTTGCACCCCAAGCAATTTTTATCATATCAAAACATTAAAACAGAGCGCAGCAACACAAAAATAAAAATAATAATAAAAAAATTTTCCCACGAATCTACCCACGCGATTTCGAAATTAAACAAGCCACTCTTATCAGAACAATTAAACAACACCTTTCTTTTTCTCTTCTCTCCAATCTCGCATTCATATCGTATCAACATACAATCAATTGATGCTTAATGACTTTCTTCATTTTTTTCTCCTTTCCGTTCCCAATTTAACGAATACTAACAAACATGAAACTGATCAACGGCATCTCCATCCTCGCCTTAAAATTATTTTTTGTTTATCTATATTTTCTGAGCCGCATACTCTAAATAAATGTGATTACAATAGACAGTAACAAGATAAAAATTTATAGGTGCGACATGGTGTAACCCACCTTATATACGTAAAGGAAAAATAGAAAATTTTTTTTTTTTTTTGTGTGGAGAAGACTTTTCTTTCTAGAGACAAAAATTTAACGTTTTTCGTTTCCGCTAGAAATAATAATAAATAAAAGTTTGTGTAAATAATAATGTAGTATAATAAAACTAAATTGTAATAATAGTATAGATAATTTTAAAATTCTATAGACGCATAAATAACATAAATATGGTAGTTATAGAAAAAGAAATTCCTTTTTTTTTGTATTTGTATTGTTGGTATTGCTATTCCCTTGTATTCTAGTATAATAACTAAGAATCCATATTTGTCGTGAATAGGCAACCTCTAAAGTTTTAGATAGTAAAATCTTACTTTCCTTTACCATAATATACCCGTTAGTATTGTAACTAGATATATAAAATAACAGTAGTTTAATATAAATAATAATCAAACCTTTTTTTTATTGTAAAAAAATGTGTATTCCCACGTAACTTTAGTAGATTAGAATAAATAAGAAAGTTTACATATTTCGAAGATATGTAATATGCTAACCGATTCGAATAACGACATAAAATTTCATTTAAACAATATATATATTGGAAAGAGAAAGTTTTTCTTCTCGAGAGAATAGAAACTTTCTTTTCACCAGGGGGAGGGATGTTGTGACTCAGGTACCCAATGCCCCGAATCACAACCATAATACCGATACATCAATATATCGTCCAATATGATATATTGATGTACCATTAATTGACCCTGAAAAAATTATTTCATTTTTAAATCTCATTCAAAATTTAAAATGCATTTAGAAATGCATTCCCATATTATAACAAAATGCAATTTAGCATAAATTGCATTTTATTATCAGACACACATTCCACTCACACGGTATGCACACTTACCTACATACAGTGTCTTCTTACTTTTTTTTCCGTATGTACAGTGTACATACGTACATTACTAACTTCCTCCAATCTAATTGTATGTACATACATACATACAATTATCACAATTATTCGCGCCCTCTTAAAATTAATATTTCAAGACGGGCGCAAAAGTGCATATCGTATTAATTAATTAATTTTTGCATTTTCTCACGTACGTTTTTTCAACGTCGTGAGAAAACAATAAAAAGAAAGAGAGCTTTTGAAAAATATCATGGGTACCTGGGTGCAATTTGCCCAAACCTCGGAGAGTTTGTTTTTTAACCACTCGCGGAGTATATCTAACGGGGAGATTTGCAAAAATAAATAAATAGTGAAACTAATCTTTTCTTCAAAAATAAATAAATTGTGAAACTAATCTTTTCTTCAAAACTAAATAAATTGGGAAACAAATCTTTTCTTCAAAAATAAATAAATAGTGAAACTAATCTTTTCTTCAAAAATAAATAAATTGTGAAACAAATCTTTTCTTCAAAAATAAATAAATTGTGAAACTAATCTTTTCTTCAAAAATAAATAAATTGTGAAACTAAGAATCTTTTCTTCAAAAATAAATCTATATTTTGCAAAATAAAGTATTGTGAAACATTGGATCACTTTCACGAGTGTGGAGTTACAGAAGAGAATCCCGAACGTGCGCACTCTCGAAGGAGCACGGTGTGTACATACACAACACTATGCTGATTTAACTGCCTCCATAACTGACACTTTGAAGAACCCTAGTCAGTTCAAGTGGACACCCGAAGCCCAGACGTCTCTTGATTTGTTGAAAAAAAAATTACTTCTGCTCCGTTGCTAGTGAGTCCAGACTTCACCAAACCGTTCATTATACAGTGCGATGCGAGCCAACAAGGTATTGGTGGAGAGCTGCTTCAACTAGATGACGATGGCCACGAGGAGCCAATAGCCTACGTCTCGAAAAAGTTGAACTCAGCAAAAAGAAATTATACCGTCACAGAACAGGAATGCCTAGCTGCAATCTTAAGTGTACAAAAGATAGTGACGGATCATGCAAGCTTGAAGTGGCTGATGTCTCCTCAAAAGACCTCAGCGGTAGACTTGCTCGGTGGAGTTTGAAGCTTCAGGGTTTCGACTTCACTATCGAGCACCGAAAAGGAAGCCTGAACGTCGTCCCTGATGCGCTGTCACGCATCCATTGTGACAGCCTGTCCACCAACGGAGATCCTGGCCCGGAAGTTGACCTTAGTTCGCCATATTTCAACTCGTTGGAATATGAAGAACTGAGTCATAAGGTTAAAACGACTTCTGGTAAACTACCAGATCTTTGCGTCAGGGATGGCTTCGTTTACATTCGGACTGTTCCGAGAACAGGCGATCCGATTCAGGAGGAAGAAGCTTGGAAGCTTTGGATTCCACGAGGTCTTGTCACCGACGTCATTTCAAGAGCTGATGATCCGCCACTAGCTTCACACGGAGGTATAGGGAAAACACTGGAACGTCTGCGAAGACACCTGTACTGGCCACGAATGACAGTTGATGTCAGAAACTACGTAGGCGCCTGTGACGTGTGTAAAGAAACTAAGGCCCCCAATACTATATTGAGACCACCTATGAAAGTCCAGTCTGTGAGAGAACGACCATGGCAAAAGCTGTATATCGATTTTCTAGGTCCATATCCCCGGTCAGTGAAAGGAAATGTCTGCATGCTAATAGTTCTTGACCACTTTTCCAAATTTCCAATTCTCAAACCTATGAGAAAAGCGTCTACACTAAATGTGTGCCAGTTCATCGAGACGGAAGTGTTACATGTGTTCGGAGTCCCGGAAATGATCGTCTCTGACAATGGAGTCCAGTTTTGCTCGGCTCAGTTTACCAGATTACTGGACATATATGGGGTGAAGCACTTGCGAACGGCAGTTTACTCGCCGCAAGCAAACGCCTCAGAGCGAGTAAGCAGGTCTCTATTGTCAGGGATTAGAGCATATATTCGGAAGGAACACACGAAATGGGATGAGAAGCTAAGCCAGATCGCTAGTTCCCTTAGGAGCTCTTTCCACCAAGCTATTGGTTTCTCTCCCTATCGAACACTCTTCGGTCAACAAATGATTGAACATGGCAGCTCCTATTCCATATTGAGGAGCCTTGGAACTCTTAATGAGCCGTTGAGAGTAGATGCTGAGGACAAACTGAGATTGATCCATGCGAAAGTGCAGGAAAATTTACACCATGCGTTCGAACAGGGTTCACGAGCCTATAATCTATAAAGTGGGTCAAGAGGTATTCAGACGGAATTTTGCCCAAAGCAACTTCCAACAACAGACTAGTGCTAAACTGGGACGAAAATTTGTCAAATGTCGGATTCGAGCCAAGAAAGGAAATGCCTATTACGAGCTTGAAGATCTGCAAGGGAAATCCTTAGGAGTCTATCACGCCAAAGACATCAGGCAGTGATATCCAGTCTAGAAGCGTCATCAATCTACTGTAGTACTAAATCTAGATCCTGGTAGCCCTAAGAAGGCATCCAGCCAGCTTCACTGGTAAACTATAGGATATCGCGAAGCCCTCCTATTGCCCCGTCAATGGTGGGTGATATACCTGTTGGAATCCAATCCTATATACGGCTGTTAGCAAGTTAGGAAATGAAATCGACAACGTCACCACTTGACGACGCCTTGGAGATACACCTTGAACAATCGCCGGTCTGAGATCGGAGCGAGATGTTGTGCCGGGAAAGCTGAGCGATCAGTTGTTTAGGTTACCTCAGCATCTCGGTGAAGGACGGCAAAGAGACATCAACCAGCTGGATTTTTTTAGGTTACCAGCTTGTCGATGTAACTTTGGTTTCCAACACGGAGAAGGATGTTGAGGTCTGATCAAAGACTGACAAGACTTCAAGGATGTGTCCTCGATGCGTCATCAGTCAAGCAATGGCAACAGTCGTAATCAAGTACGAGTAATGAGGAATGCTCATTGGGTCGTGGGTCGAGACACACATTGGGCGCCCGCAGCGATGAGGCCTATGTTTAAGACCGGCTGGCTCAGTTGACCATTTTTCAGCGTTGTCTGAACCATGGGTGGCCCAGACCACTCTGCCCTGTTATGGTCGTACCGTATTGCATATAGCAATATGCAATATTGAGATACTGCAGCATGTACGCTGGCCTGCGGTTAAATGATAATTGAACGCACCCCAGGGATCGACAACGTCTAACGTCATTCCCAAACTAGAAAAGAAGAAGAAGGCAATCTTCTCTTAGCGTCAGATCATCTGAGAAACGACAGTGGCGGTGAACTTAAGTAAAAGAATTCTCAAACATCCGCGTGGAAATAAAATCTTTTCATACCTCGCGCACTTTCAGCAGACAACAAAAAGAAAATTACGAACCGGGTACAAGCTCTTGGCATCAGACAAATTACTGCAACTAGCCGGATTGGCAAATCTGAAATATTTCTACAGTGAGTACACTGAATAGGACGAAACTAAATTTCCGAAAGCATCGAAGAAGAATTAGACCCTGCAACAAAAGCAGCTCATGAACATTCAGTAAAAAAATCCATTGATCACAGGGCGAAAACTAGTAATGAGGGACAAGAGCAGGATTGAAGAAATTTCTGATCCAGATGTAATTGCAACTAGGACACAAAAATTGGACGTATCATCGCCAGCAACAAAAGATTGAAATATGCTGAGATATAGGTGATGATAGTTCATAAGGTAGTGTCATATTATGCCGATCTCTACATAAATATATATATATTCATCATATACAAATAGTAAGGACAAGATTATATTAACTATCATCTTGGTTATATATTTCCGCAGCAAAAGAGTCAAAAATAATAATGGAACAATAATTTTATTGTTCGGTTTTAAATTAAGTGTAGCAATTTAAGTTTAGGTTAGTTATTCCAGTGGAACCTAGCTAGTTAACTATGCAATGAAGAATTATTTCTAAATGTCAAATTTAGTATGTACCGTGTTATATCTATCGGTGTATGTACCACTTCAGTACACCGTTGCTTGCTATTTATTAAAGGCAGGACTAATCTCAAATTTTTTTAGGATTATAATTAGAATCAGAGTTGTGATCGTATGCTAAAAGAACAACAGAAATAGGAGAAGCTTTTTTTCAATTTGAGTTGCAAAGCTACACGATCAACAAATTGTTTGTGTCAAAATGATTTTCTTGTGTAAAACAAAAAATTTATTCATTTCAAGCAACGGCATTAAAGTCTTACTCTTAATAATAATATTATTTGGAATTTAATGGTAGTAATTTGCGGAAATTTCATTAGAAAAAAAAACAAAGGGGGGCTCACCAGAAGTCTCAATATTGAGGATAGAATTCTAATGCGAAGAGTTCCTTCTTTATAGAATCAATAATTATTATTATTTGCCTGGGCGCTCCAAATATAGTGAGCAATATTTATTGCACGCGTTTTTAAATTAACTGTACTTTCTACAGTAAAATATTACAAATTAAAATACCATTGAACATGATGAAATTTCGTACACTAAGTACATTGAAAACATTTCGCCAATTGTTGATTGGAACTTAGTACAATGAAATCAGATTTCCAAAGAAAACTAGTTTCTTAAACATGTAAGGTAAGGTTTTAGTTATATAAAGTTGGTATTGTGGCAGATTTTTCTAATTTTTAAAAAAATTTCTTGAATATGATTTTGCATAGGAGCATTTGGTTAAATAATACATTTTATCCGCTATTATTAGAAATTATATTGTAAGAAAAAAAGGAGAAAAATCTATATATATATCTAAAGAAAGGAACTAAACTAACGTTAGTTTAGGCTTCATGCCTATGGATCCTAGCTTCAACTTTTCTTAAACTCTTGTTCATGAAACATTTCTTGTAAGTTTTCTTTGTAAGCTTTGTAAAAATCGTAAATTTGCATTTATGAAATTACCGTGAATTTCGTCTAAAATTTCGCATTTTAAAACAAATTCTTCTAAGTTCAGTAAAGTACTGGGTAAGGGAAATTTATTTACAAAAGATAAGACAAACATTTAAAGGAAGTCACATAAAAACAAAAAAAAAAGAAAAGGTAATATTTTCGCATAAATTCCGCTAGGCCAAATTAGAGATATAAAATATTTTATGAATTTCCAAAGGGCGCTGATAAAAAAAAATATAATAAAATAAGCAGAGACAACAGATAGTTTTCCATTTTCTTCCAAGGGAATTGTATTAAAGGTTTGATGAAGTCAATTTTGGAAGTGTAGCGAATTTATTTAACCTCTTCAAGGTATAGGCGGAGGAAGAGGAAATCTATATGTCTATTGTTTAACCTAAAACTAAGGCTTTTCTAAATTTCCTACGAGTGGTAATAACTAGCCTCAGTGCTCCCAAGTGCCCTGCAGAAAAATTCTTCTCAAGCAATATTATGTAAATTAATGTCTGTACATTTCGAACCGGATACTGATTTGAAAAATTATCTTTTGCAAAATTTATACGTCAAGCAAGAATTTACTGTACAAAATAGAGAGAATCGATTACTGCACGTGGATTTACGAGGAAATACAAACCCTTTTCGGGATTCTGATAATCAAAACAAGGGACTTGGGAAAATAGTGCCACCCAAAGTCTGTTATGGTCGTAGCGTATTGCATATAGCAATATGCTACACGGAAATACTGCAGCATGTACGGCGGCCCTCAAGTAGAACCACGTACTGAGCGCACCTCGACGAAGCAATGCTTCATCAAGCTCGCGTGACATGCGGGGACGACAGATTATGACTGAAAAGAAGAAGAACTCGTCTCTTTCCGCTCTCAACCACTTCACACGATAGGTACGTGTATAAAATTGAGAAACGAGAAAAGTCTTTAAGTCTTTAAACATCGGACGGATAAACTATTCAGCACGTAAGTCCAAGAGATTTTTTGTCTCTAGTAGAATTATACTTTCATATGATAAGATTATTTCCCTTACCAGCAGGCAAAAAATCAAAGAAAAGGAAAGAAAAAGGGGAAACCAATATTGAGCCCGACAGATTGGCATCTCGCGGGCGCAGCCTATCGTACGTCCATAAACTCTCCTCACCAGGCGCGTACACAGGATGAAGCCATGGGGGGGGTTTCAGAAAACATATTTTGTATAAGTTTTTTCACGTAATAGGACTATGTACTAAATTATATTTTATTTTATTTCACTATAAAAACAATTGTTTATAGGTATATTTCAACTTTTTTATTGATAATTATAAAGAAACCTAAATAAGATTTTATTAAGAAATATGAATAATAATTATACATATAAGAAAAATTAATATATTAAAAATTATGTAAGAAAAAATAATAAAAAATTCCGCAAGAAAAATTAATAAAAATTATATAAGAAATTGTACATATGATGTACGTATAAGAAAAATTAATACATATATTAAAAATTATATAATTTTTTCTTATAAAATAGAATAAAAGGCAGATTCAGCGAAAGGACTATTTTCAGAAAAAATTAAAAAGCGATATGTTAAGAATGAAGTTCAAAGATTTTTTCTTTTCATAATTACATACTACAAGCGAATTTCTAATTTACGTGAACTTTTTGCTAGTTCATCTAGAACTGCATCTGCAGAAACCGCGACATTACGATGAATATTAAGTAACGCTAATCCATTTAGCCTATCTTCACTCGTTGTGTTGCGTAAATACGTTTTAAGTCGTCTCAATGTTGAAAAAGATCGTTCACTGCTTGATGTTGTAACCGGTAGTGTAGCAAATATTTGAAGTAATTTTCGAACAGTTGGGAAAATTGATTCGTCGCATGCTAAAAATGCATTATGAGCATTTTTTGGTGTATTCGAAGAATTGAAAACATGGCGCCACCACAGCTTCAGTTCACCAATGCCCTCAACTATGCTACAGTTCGTAATACTTTCATATTTTTCTAAGAGGATTTTTGCAGAGTTTTCGTGCTCTGATGAAAAGTTTTGTTCATTTGGCAAAAGACACATAAAACTTTGCAATATATTTTTATGTTTCAGAAACCGATCGTGAACTTGTATCTTTGTAGAATCTAGAAAAGGTATGAATATGGCAATACGATAGTACTCTTCAGGATTTTCAATTGCAATGTTGCAGCGATGAGCTTGTCTTCCGGTTAAACGAGGAATTCGTATTTCTACATTAAGCTCGTCACATATTTTCTTGATGTCTCTGAATATGGTATTAAATTGCTTTTCTGTTTCACGTCGTGTTTCATCTAGCACCTCTTCAACATTTTCTGCCAATCCGATTGCAGCGGCCAGATCCAGATTAATTGTTTGTAGTAATCGACTTAGCGGCAAGGTTATAGCAAAAACCTTGGCAAGAACATGAAGGGATACTTGAAATTCTGTACTCCTAATAACAGATAGAAGCTGATTTGCAGCAGAAGAAGTTGTTTTGTCATCCCAATCAGAAATAATTTCCATCGCAGAAATTGCAGCTTTTTGAAGCTCCAGAAATACTAGGACAGACTCGTGGCGTTGAATCCATCGTGTGGGACATATTTGTTTTAGCCGCGTTGCTGTTGATTCAGGTGCCATTTCATCTATACAATTTTTTAGCACGGCTCCATCATAAGCCTGTCCAATCATGAATTTTGAATCTATTTCCAGATTACGCATAGTTTGCATTAAAACATTTGCAAGACCCTTACCAGTCATATCAGTAACAGGTACAAACTGTAAAAAATCTTCTCTGATGTTATACGAATCGGCATCTACATATCGAAAGCATAATGAAAATTGTTCAATACCAGCTATATCACTAGTCTCGTCAGCCAAAATCGAAAATGATTTCGCACTATTTATTTTGGCAACAATTGAACGAGCAACTATTATGTTGCATGCACTTATAATTTCGTTTTGAATTCTTGGACTCAAATAAGTTGTATTTTTTCCTGAGATCTCTAGATGAATTTTAAGTATTTCATCTCCACAATGGACTCTAAAACGTAAAAGCGCTCGAAAATTTCCATCATTTTCCTCTGGATTATCAAACGTTAAAGTACCAGAGTCTCTATGTCCTCTTAAAGACAAACCCTGACGACCGCAAAAAAGTATTGTCTCTATGATTGGAGTTAATCTACAACGATTTTCTACTGTTTGTTTTTTTAGAGCGGAGTCCAATCCCAACACTACAGGTTCCATTATATGCTCGGAAATTGCTTTACAATTTTGTGCGTGAAGAACAGCTGTTTTATGGTACTCAGTTTCTTGATGTTTGTTGAAGTTTTCTATAGCATCTTTCCAGTTTGAGAAAGCAGTTTTGGCAAGTTTTCCTAGCGGCTGATGTCCAACACCACCATAATTTGCAGAAAATAATACACAAAACTTGCAAAAAGCACCATCAAAACGTTTTGAGTATACTAACCATTTCCACCTGCCAAACCAGCTGTATTGAAACTTCAAATTACGTTTTCCACTAAGTGGGAATACAAATTTGTCGTCAGGATACCAAACGTTTTTTAACAAAGATAATCTTTTTTTATCGATGTATTGCTCTCCTCCAATAAAATTACTAACATCATTAATATTTATATCTGAATCTGATGGAGACTCACATCCAGATCCAATTACAAAAGCTGCAGCACTATCATTTGTACCAGGAACAGGAGCAATCTGATCAACACAGGCTGTACTTTCTAAATCACTTTTTTTAAATTTTTTAACAAAATAATTTGTTAAAGTAGAATTTTTTAATTTTCTCTTCTCGTTATTCATCTTCACAAAATATTATTTAGAATTAACAAATTATAAAAGTAACACTGAACAAAAATTAAACTTTCTCAAGAGAAAACAAATTTTAAAATGAACAGTAGGAAACACAAATTAGACTTTCAAGTTGAAGAGTAAACAAAAAACAAAGTAGATTGAACAAAGCAAGCACGACTCCTGTGTATTTTTTTAAATTTTCGTTCGTTAGTCTAGTTCACTATAGACTTTTGAAAATGCAAGTGAACCAAGAAGGCTGATTTTTAGATATTATGTATGGGGGGGGCTTAGAAAAGGGTAACTTGATATTGTCAACCAAGATTTCCTATGAGCTTTCTCCGTAATCTTGAAAATAGGGGTAACTTTTGTTTTTTTGCAATAACTCGGCTCTCCGTCATGATGCGAAAATTGCGATTATATACTTTTCTGTTGCTCTTTTCACGCTGTAAAATTTAGTTTATACGAGTACCACAGAAACCAAAACTTCCGAAAGAATCAGAAATTACGTTTGATGAAACTACAGCTCCAAAATTTAGAGAAGTTTCTTGCTAGAGACACAAACAAAGCTAAGTTTATATAAATTCTTCGCCGTTATTTTGCAAATCAAAGTTGAACAGGCCTTTTAGGATGCAGATACTGTTATCGTAAGCACGGCAATTGAAGAAGCATCACTTTATAACTCTGTTGAAATCGTTGACGAAGCCATCTATTTTTTGGTTTTAATCAGTGTACTCACGCAGAACATACAAACGTGTACTCGTAAAACCAGCGAAAGGAAATACACCCGCAAAACTCTACTCTCCGCCTAGTTTGAAGCATGATAAGTCCGTTCTCGACATCATAATTTTCCTTCATGCTTTTGAGGATGATTCGAGCATCGAAGAATTATCTCATGTGGTTAAGGAATCTTCACAATTCGTTGAGTATTCTGAGTAGGACAACTGCCAGGACCATCGAAATCACGAAAAATATAAATAGTAACAAGTAAAAAAGCCAGAATTGGTCTAAGACCAATTCTTATGATACCCTAGATGAATGCCCGTTTGAAATTTCATATGGTCACCCATCTGTGTAAGTTTAGTTTTTGAAGTGGTTTTTCGCACATATTTCTAGAACGGTTCGTCGGACAGAAAAAATTATTGTAAGAAATTTTATAGGATTTCGTATTCTAAAGAAGTTTTTAGTACAATAAAAATGTCTAGGACTGTTCGTTTTCACAGCATACGTAAAAACCCAAAATTTTTGTATGGGAACACCAAGAAGGGGCTGCCGATTTGTCTCATTTTCGAACTTAATTTTACTCGAGTTATCGTGAGCACAGACAGACGGACGGACGGACATGCAAAAATCGAAATACCTTTTAATATTATGCGTTGGTGTCCAATCCATTTTGCTCTACCATCATTATTTCTGTGCATTGCAAACGGAATGACAAACTTAGCATACCCTATAGATTTCATCTAGGGTATAAAAACGGACCTAGATGGCAATGAATCTTCTACAACACAAAAACGTGTATTTGCTAATAAATTTCATGAATGTGATTCATAATTTTTCTCTTTTATTTAAATATATAGTACTTTAATAAATTCCTCTACAGTCTCTAAATGTTTTGCTTTCTGACCCCCACATTATGTAGTGCTAAAAGTCGTAATTTTTATCTAAAAAAAATTACATTGCAGGTACTAACATGCTCTTCAAGTTTGATAATGGACATTTTTTCGATATGTATAACAACTTTCAGTCTCTTAATTTTTTAAAGTGCAAAAGGCATTTCGTAACAGCAAGAACTTAATACTCTTCAGTACGACTGGTTCTTGCTTGCCGTATATGCCTGGAAAAAGCCAATTTGACCTCACTTATATGCACTCAGTTAATATTCTGAGTGTGAATCATATGAAGCGAAATACTAAAAGTATTTACTTTGTACTCAGCAGTTTAGCTTTAAGCGGGACTAGACAAATTCATACAGAAAAATCAAGAAGACTTTTCACAGAAAATTGTACCAATTTAAAAAATTGATAACACACTCAAAATTTTAACTGAGTGCATATAAGTGAGGTCAACTTGGCTTTTTCCGGGCATATACGGCAAGCAAGAAGCAGCCGTACTGAAGAGTATTAAGTTCTTGCTGATACGAAATGCCTTATGCACTTTCATCAGTTGCAGTTGCAGTTTTAGCAACAATCTTTTTTGTTATCAATTTTTTAAATTGATAACAATTTTCTGCGAGAAGTCTTCTTGATTACTTAATTTTTTACTTTCTAGTCCGATATCTCAACAACGATCGACGCTAGGTGAAAAATCAATCTAAAAATCAGCTTTCTCGGTTCACGTGCATTTATGTGCCTTTTTTTCCGCCGTAATGACTGGACTATGTGCTGCACGAGCAAAAAGTTTAAAAAAAAAATTCACACGTTTGATAATTTAAAAACGCGACTGACTGGAATCATGGGGGGGGGTTAAACCCCCACTAACCCCCCCCTGCGTACGCGCTTGCTCCTCACAATTTCTATCCACGGTAATTACCGTGTTGCTTGGGAAACAGGGATATACATTTGATTTAGGCTGAACACAAATTGCCACTGGAAAGGAAAATTCACGTCACACACATAAGGTTTGTAGAGAGAAATTTTGTTCGGTCCACGTATTAATATGTGCTTTAATTATCAGAAGGAGATAAAATAGCAGTGACTTCCCTAACGAAAACGGTCATAGATTGTTGCGAATCAGTGATATCGCTTGCGAAAAAGTGAGGCTTGGCTAAGGTCAGTCTTGGGGAAAGGTACCTATAAAATCATCATGGGGTCACCATCATCAGTCGGATTTAGGCTTAAGTAATTTAGGATAGTGGTATACAAAGTGAACCAGTTAAAAAAAAGAAAAAAAGAAAAAAAAAAAAACTTTGGCATCAAATCTAGTGAGGATAGTAGTTGGAATAATTTCGAATTGGAAGGTCAAACACGGCCACCGACAACCTCATTAAATTTCCTTAGTGGCGATTCAACAGTCGGGGATGATGAAGAATATGTTTGTAAATGGTAGTTGCTGCCTGCTTCATAGTAATTCAGAATCTACATCCGTTGAATTAAATGATTTTCGTATGATATTTGGAAGTAAGCAACACCATTGAATTCAAATTTTAATTCCTCAACGCAGGCTTCTCGTTTAGCTGCATTCCAATACATGTCGCGAGAATCTACAAATTTAAGTGATGCTTGTTTATCAAGTAGTGCATCGAATTTAGAATTATTGAATGATATGCGACAGGGATTCCATCGGAAAATTCCAGTCAAAAGTTACTTGATTTTTTTTTGAAAAGCTCTCCGGAAGTATTACCGTAAATAGTCCAGTCAAATAAGCTGAAAAAATGCTAAAGATCGCATTTAATTTGTTTCAGGCTGCAATTTTGAGGGTTGGTGTAGGGTGGTCCTGGGAGTATTGTGTCAAAAATGCAGCCTCGCAGGGCCAAAAAAAAGGGTGAAAGACAATAAAAACACCCCCGAACACGTGACAATCTATTTGCCGTGCGTGCGGTTTGGAAGAGGTAAAATTTTTGAAAAAATTAAAAATGCTATATTATTCAGAATATGATTCTAAATAAAAAAGTCTATGGTGGCCAACCCCTATCTCGTAAGGGCGCGACAGGAAAACCGAAAGAAGCTAAGGGTGGACACATCGCTAGATACACTAACATGTGTCCGATTACTTCAATTCTGCAACATTTTCGTTCAAGAGCTAGCAACCAAAAGAAGCGTGAATTTTTCATGGATGGAATGGAAAAACGGGGGAAGTTAAGAAAGTTATCGGATTATATGTTGAGCAATATTTGCGCTCATGTTTTGCTGTGGTGACGTACTTGGAACATTTTTGAATTTTTCTTAGAATTTTGGCTGGTTGTGCAAAGCAAGCCGAAATATGATGATTTTTGCTTTGAATGTTTTCTTTTTAGTTCAATATGGCTGCAGTTTTGCGCATTCGATGGTTTTTAGGGTTTTAGATGACTGCGATTGCGTAGGCGTGGGAAGAAAATAATCTTATGTGATTGTATGCATTTGTTGTTTGTTTTTAATTGTTGTAAAGGGTAGGATATGGGATTGCAGGGTACACAGGAAGAATGGGATATAATAAATTAATGGTATAGACTAGATGGGTGGGATCTAGGTTGGTTAGATGGTTAAAAATAGAAGCGTTACCTTATTTAAAAATTTATTACTGACAAATCATAGTTATATCAAATTCGCACGTACTTTCTTTTTTAAAATTTAATTAAAAAAAGGTTTACTAATTCCCAATATGATATAGTGCAATAATTGTCTCTTGCAATTTTCAAATCAAAAAATCAAATCAAATTAAAAAGGATTTATTTCATGTACAAGCCATTTTTTAGCTGTACAACGTTGGGCAATAACAATAAAGTCATTAGATTCATTATCTTGACTGGTTGGAAACCAGACCAGACACTTAATTATAAGTAATCATAAGAGTAATATTAGAATACATATAGGTAGTAAAGAGCAAATAAGATAACAGTAAGAGCAATCTTAGACTATGCAACTAATCACTAATCAAAGATATAAAGTGAAATGAGATAAAAAGGATAAAGTTATAATTTCACTACTACTAATAATAACACTACCGTGGTTCATATATTACTGAGAACAGCAAATTACCAGAAGTAAACATGTAAGGAGTAAAATTATGTTTATAATTACTGGGTGACATTTGAAAACTTAAAGGCACACAATACGATAGAGCAACATAAAGAATTATAACTACATAAATAATTGTAACTATATTAATAATACCAACTTCGTGATAAAGATATCAATTGCTTAATCTAGGTTAACATAAATGAGTTTCATAACTATAGAAATTATGTTTCTTAGAATAACCAATTAATTGTTTTCAACTATATTATCATATGTGTATCCATTAGAACTATTAGTATGAAAAAATAAATTTTCCATTTTGATTATCTTTAACATTACCTTTTTTAAAGATATCAATATGACATTTACTATTTAATGTTATATTATTTTTATAATGAAATGGTCAATTACTAAAGACCCGCATGGTGGAATTGCTCTTACTATTATCTTATTTTCTAATTTTTCTGATTTGTTAATCTATAATTATGATCTTTGGTCTCTTATTTCCCAACGTTGTACGTATAGCTATAGCTAAAAAATGGCTTGTACTACATGAAATAAATTCTTTTTAAATTGATTTGATTTTTTGATTTGAAAATTGCAAGAGACAATTATTGCACTATATCATATTGGGAATTAGTAAACCTTTTTTTAATTAAATTTTAAAAAAGAAAGCACGTGCGAATTTGATATATGTAACTATGATTTGTCAGTAATAAATTTTTAAATAAGGTAACGCTTATATTTTTAACCATCTAACCAACCCAGATCCCACCCATCTAGTCTATACCATTAATTTATTATATCCCATTCTTCCTGTGTAGCCTGCAATCCCATATCCTACCCTTTACAACAATTAAAAACAAACAACAAATGCATACAATCACATAAGATTATTTTCTTCCCACGCCTACGCAATCGCAGTCATCTAAAACCCTAAAAACCATCGAATGCGCAAAACTGCAGCCATATTGAACTAAAAAGAAAACATTCAAAGCAAAAATCATCATATTTCGGCTTGCTTTGCACAACCAGCCAAAATTCTAAGAAAAATTCAAAAATGTTCCAAGTACGTCACCACAGCAAAACATGAGCGCAAATATTGCTCAACATATAATCCGATAACTTTCTTAACTTCCCCCGTTTTTCCATTCCATCCATGAAAAATTCACGCTTCTTTTGGTTGCTAGCTCTTGAACGAAAATGTTGCAGAATTGAAGTAATCGGACACATGTTAGTGTATCTAGCGATGTGTCCACCCTTAGCTTCTTTCGGTTTTCCTGTCGCGCCCTTACGAGATAGGGGTTGGCCACCATAGACTTTTTTATTTAGAATCATATTCTGAATAATATAGCATTTTTAATTTTTTCAAAAATTTTACCTCTTCCAAACCGCACGCACGGCAAATAGATTGTCACGTGTTCGGGGGTGTTTTTATTGTCTTTCACCCTTTTTTTTGGCCCTGCGAGGCTGCATTTTTGACACAATACTCCCAGGACCACCCTACACCAACCCTCAAAATTGCAGCCTGAAACAAATTAAATGCGATCTTTAGCATTTTTTCAGCTTATTTGACTGGACTATAAAGGTATATTTTTGTTTCAACGTGATTGAGCGCAGAAGTGCGTGAAGAAAATTTTTTTTGCAATCGTGCGACGCCACGGGTAGAATGAGATTTGATAACGTAAATACTGTTAGGCTAGATGAAAAATTTTGCAAGCTTTTATATTCCTTTTAACAAGTGTAGTAGTTACTGGAAACATCCCAGAGGCGCCTCAGCGATGGAACCAGATCAACAGACATGTAAGTCGTTATTTCCTTATAATTTGTACTCAAGCACTTAATGATCCTAGATTCCAGAAAATTTATTTTGAACAACTAGTATTTTTGCAGATTTAAGTCATATGGTTAAAGTAGTCGTGATAAGTTTTCCCATACATATATATGTAGGTCAATGCATAGAATGAATTCACTTTTAAGATATTTCCGTGATAAGTTTTTTCTCAATACATATATATGTAGATCAATGCATAGAATGAATTCACTTTGAATTTTTTTTGTGATAAGTTTTTCTCAACACATATATATGTAGATGTAGGCATAGATTGAATTCACTTTGAAATTTTTTTGTGATAAGTTTTTCTTAATACCTATATATGTAGATCAAGGCATAGATTGAATTAACTTTTAAGATGCTTTCGTGATAGGTTTTTCTCAACACATATATATGTAGATCAATGCATAGCTTGACTTCACTTTTAAGTTTTTCCTATACTGATAAGTTTTTTTATACTTACTTGCCGATGGGTGCATGTATTTACGGTCTAGCTCGGAGAGGCTTATGAATTAAAACGGATTATTATAACGAAATGAAGAGATAAAAAGATTTTTTTTCCCTTTCACATCCTGGAGCCCTCTCCTCTAGCATAGGGGTCGGCTAGGTCCGCTCTAGTCTCTCTTAACGGGTCAGCCAAGGGACTTTGGAAAATAGTGCCACCCAGGGTCAATTGGGAGGATGGGGCTGGCAAAGGAAAGTAATAACACCTACGCCTTCCACCCAAACTACAGGTAAGTGACGTAAGGGTCCCTTCAGGACCGAGTGTGTGCTGGCTTGTTTGTTGAAGGCACGAAACCTTTAGCTGAGGTGCTAGCGTGCCGCCCTGTGCTATCGCTGTCATCGAGTGATCTGTCAGCTCATGCTGGCAGTTCGGACTTCACGTCCAAGCCAATCACTCAACATATTACCATAACAAGTCAAACGGGAGGATGGGGCTGGCAAAGGAAGGTAAAACACCTACGCCTCCCACCTAGATACAGGTAAGTGACGTAAGGGTCCCTTCAGGACCGAGTGTGTGCTACCTGTTCGTTTGTTGAAGGCACGATATCTCGTTTTGTATATGGTTGGTAACAGCGGCAGGTTGTTTTGTGGAACCCCCCACACTCTCCGCCAATAGTCGAGGTGGACTAGCGTGCCGTCCTGTATACAACGCTGTTATCGGATGATCTGTCAGCTCATGCTGGCAGTCTGGACTTAACGTCCGAAGTACATCACCCTCTTCATAGTTCCATAACAAAAATGGCGCCCAACGTGGGTTCACCTCAGTTGGACTTCAGTGGCCTAATTGTGACTCTTGCTGGGGACTGAGACTTGTTGTGAGATGGTCATTTGGCACTTTGCTAATTGGCTGACCTCAGGTCTGATATCCAGTAGAGGTTACTTGCGGACCTGAGTCGACTGGTTTTGTTATTTGAATCAATCTTTTTGGTAAAGTAAAGTAAGAGTTTTTGAAAGTCTGAAAATAAAGTAAAGTTTTGGAAGTTTTTGCTATCTTGTTTCTCGATTTTGTATTAAAGTAACGTAATGTTTGAAAGTTTTTGGAATTTATTTGAAGTTGAAGTTCGGCTTTAGGTTTGACCTTGGTCAAGCCTCAAGCCTGAACAATTAGTTGATTTTTTTTTTTTTTTTGAAATTGTTGGAAGTTTTTGAATTTTTTGAAGTTGATTTTTCCCGCTGGCCTTCTGTCATGGAAATGATAGGTGGCCTCACAAATTTTTTTTTGTGTGAGCTCTCACGGAGACATGTCTCTGTTGGCCAACTGGCTGGACAGAGTTATGAATCTGTGAGACGGCTTTTTGGCTTTCAGCTAACTAGTTGACCAGATTCATGACTCTGCCCAGTTGGAAGGTTAGCTGGATATGACAATCAGGTGAAGCGGAACGAAGGAGTTGTTGGAGGATGGAAGTCATGCTGGAGACCTTCAGTAATCAGGAGTTGGCATACTGCTAACTGCCTGGCTGAAGAATCTCTAGTATCGTTCTCAGTCTCTAGCGTCTTCAACCCTACTCTTCCCAGATTTCTCTGGGAACTCCACATTTTTTTTCAATGCACACATTCACGTTGCTTGCCTGTATAAAGTTTATGGGCTGAAAAGAGAGAGAGCAACCTGAAGACCTTTATGTTGAGAGTTAGCTCCTGGAAGTGAAGGAGAAACCGTATGATTTTGTTTGGAATTTTTTTTCTCGAAACGTTTAATTGAACTTTTGGTAACTTTGTTGAACCTGCGAGTTCTCTGATTGTTTGAATTCTTTTTCAACTTCGCCGAACGTTTGGGAAAATTTTTGTTTGAAATTTAGAACTTCGTCCAAACCTTCCACGTTAAATTAGTATTTCATCGTCCTCACGAATTTTCAAATTCTTTGAATTTTTTTTTGATCTAGTTCAAACCCTTGATTTGAAAATCTCTTCAAATGATTTACGACTGATTGTACAATGGCTCCGCCGCGAACACCACCGCGAGCAACTGGTGTACCGTTACAGTTGCCAGACCAGTGCTCCATCTGTCAGGAGGGCGACTGGTCAGGACCGAGGAAGCCAGTGAAGACAGTTTGTGGACATGTGTTCCACAAGGCGTGTCTGAAAACGTGGATCGGGCAGCAGTCAAACTGCCCTAACTGCAGATTCCATCTCACTCAGTATAATTTTACTGAGTATACAGGTGCTGTCCCGAAGACGACGAAGCCCGGAAAATCTGTCAGTCACGATCCATTGCCTCCCATGCCGTTACTAGAGTTACCACCTTTGACAGTTCCACCACCTAGTCGACAATCTATATCACCTGGAATACCAGATATACATTCCATGACCTTCACAAATACTCACTCGCGACGAAATAGCCCACTGCCTTCTGGCAGGGGACATACCTCAGCAGCTACGGATGCTCTGATGGCAGGCTTGCGCATGCAAATGCAGGACCTGGTTCGAGAAGGCCTCGAGCAGAGCTTGAATGTGTTACGAACGGAATTGACAAGTAATGTT
The DNA here is from genome assembly GCA_963924295.1 of Dioctria rufipes. Taxonomy (NCBI): domain Eukaryota; kingdom Metazoa; phylum Arthropoda; class Insecta; order Diptera; family Asilidae; genus Dioctria; species Dioctria rufipes. Next base: position 81,471,521 of record OZ002740.1, on the reverse strand, counting down.
CGACAGCAAATAGCAGCTGCACTGGCACCAATTAATTTTCCACGGCCACCTCCTACTATGGGTGATCCCAGACCACCACCAGAGTTTCACGACAAGCGTAGGCAGTCGTTTAACCCACTGACTTCGGCTTTTGGTCAGCCTAGACCAAATTTTAACCAGCGTCCACCAGCTTCATCTCATCGTATCCCGGCGAGTGTAGGACAGCGACGATCTGACAGTCCTATCAGAAGATGGAACCTGACATACAATGGCAATAACTCCGAGCTTTCCGTAGATGAATTTATTTTTCGAGTCGAAGCGCTCACGCACTCCGCTCTAGAAGGAGATTTTGATCTCCTTGTTAGGAACATGCTCATGTAATTGACGGGACCAGCAAAGGATTGGTACTGGTCACTATTGAGGCACAAACCTTTTCCAACTTGGGGGAATTTGTCAAGACTGGATTGTCAATTGAATGGGGAGTGCCCAAGGACGATGTAAAAATCCGATTGCAGCTGATGTCGCGAAAGCAGAAGCCTGGTGAACTATTCGCCATGTACCACCATCATTTAGTGTTGCTGCGTGATCAGTTGCAGACCGCCATGCCAGACCAAGAATTCTTGGAAATTGTCATATCTAATTTACTGCCTGAGATTCAGGAGAAGATATGCCTACATTCCACCGATACGATAGGACAGTTAAGATCGCTCGTTACTCGAATTCAAGCCACGCAGCTACGAATTGCGACAGCTGGTAGTTCGAACCCTTATAGGAACCAGCGAGTACACGAGATTGACAACTTCCAAACTTTAAACCCCGAACTGGCAATAGCAACAGGCAGTGACACTGGCTTCAGCGACGTGTCAGCCATTTCGACCAGACATCCAGTAGTGTGCTGGAATTGTGGTCAGCCAGGTCACTACTACCAGGACTGCCTGCAAGTAAGACAGCAAGTGTTCTGCTACGGATGCGGGCGCAAGAACATTTTTAAGCCCAACTGCGGACACTGTGCACAGAAAAACGAAAGACGGGTCGGGAATACAAACACCTCTTTCCGACCATCGTCAACGTCGCGAGCGACAACGGCAACGAACACTCCAGTTCAAGCTTTGAACAAGGACGAAGGTCCACTCCATTAGCAGACCCTGACGAATCCCTGACTTGTCCGCTGATATCATTCAGTGATTCTGATGATATCAGTAAAACACCTGATAGTATGAATACTTCATGGATAGAGACGGTGTTCGAACCAAATCGGTTCGAATATATTTTTGTTTTTATCAATTACTTTTAAAAGGAAAACATCCTGAAACAAAGCATAAAATTTTAGGAAAATTAAATCTAATTTGATTACTCTTAATCAAAAACCAGGTACAGAACCTAACAAAGCCATGTATTTGTCATCTACATAACACTTTGCACAAATACAATACAACAATATAGCCTCATTAAGCAGATCAAATTAAAATTCTTTTCATATGATTGAAGCAATCAGATTCGTGCTAAAAACAATTGCTGAAAGAAGAACATATGCAAAAATGCCATGCTAAAATCGAGTTCTTAAAGCAAAACAAATTCAATCTAATTACAAATTTTCCCAAAAATATCTAACCAAAGCATGTGTTGTCATGTAGCATACAATGCATGGCACAAATACAATCAGATCAAGCAGATCAATTTTCAACACTATCATCATTATATGTACTATCGAACGGGAATTTCTTCTCTACGTGATAGAGATAATATTTTTTGCAAATATACAGAAAATTCAATTTAACACAGCAGCATGGGTTGCTTTAAATTTCTTGTTACTATGCATTTTTGTTCGTTGCTATGCATATTTTATCTCTAGTACCGTAAAATTACAGACGCACGGCCAATTCTTGTGATCATGCGCCTCTGCTACTCCATCATTGGTGTCGTGTGCAAGCAAGGGCTATATAAACAGCAATTTAACTTGACTCGTTCTCTTTTTCAGTTTGGCAGTGCAGTGAGTAACTTGATAATTTTTTAGTGGTATTCCTAGTGTTGTGAATTTTTATTAACAGTTTAACACTTTGTTTGGTTGACGATTGAAATAAATTTTTCTTATTCTGGGTTGCGACTAGATTAGGAGATTTATTTGAATAGCGACTAAAGCAAAGATTCTTATTACGGGTAACGACTGTACTAAGAAATTTTACTAATAAAACACTTTATTGTGGGTAACGACTACAATAAAGATTCTTGTTACGGGTAACAACTGTATCAAGAAAATTACTAATAAAACACTTTATTGTGGGTAACGACTACAATAAAGATTCTTGTTACGGGTAACGACTGTATCAAGAAAATTACTAATAAAACACTTTATTGTGGGTAACGACTACAATAAAGACTTTATTGTGGGTAGCGACTACAATAAGGATTCTTATTACGGGTAACGACTGTAATAAGAAATTTACTAACACTAAACACTTTATTGTGGGTAACGACTACAATAAAGATTCTTATTACGGGTAACGACTGTAATAAGAAATTTACTAACACAAAACACTTTATTGTGGGTAACGACTACAATAAAGATTCTTGTTACGGGTAACGACTGTAACAAGAAAATTACTAATAAAACACTTCATTGTGGGTAACGACTACAATAAAGACTTTATTGTGGGTAACGACTACAATAAAGATTCTTGTTACGGGTAACGACTGTAACAAGAAGATTACTAACCAACACTTTATTGGGGGGAACGACTGCAATAAAGATTCTCTGTGGGTTTCGACTGCAGTAAGAATTACTCACCTCACTTTATTCTGGGTATCGACCAGAATAAAGAATATCCCAATCCCAACCTCAGTAAAAATTATTAAAATCAAGTTAATCAACTGCCAAACATAGATCAGGTGAGTACAAGTTATTTGCAACAAAATTACTACATTTATTATATACTTTATATTTCTCATTAATTGAATATTGATAAATTAAACTATTTGTATCTAAGATTTATTGCGTATTAAAGCTCTAGTTTAACAGTGAGGTGTAGAATTTGTAGATAAACGAATATAACCACTAACTTTATACCAGTGGCATCAATTTTATCACATCTTACATTTTTGTATGTACGCTCTGACTACGGGCAGTACATTTAATGGTCCTTCGCAGCCAAATTTAAAGTCTAGTGGTATATATTCCAAGTTTTTCAAACATGACTACACTTCAAAAACTTTTCGCTAACCAAACCACTTCTGCAAAAATATTCGAAAAGTCGTTCAACAACTACAACAAGACTGATGTAGAAAAACGAACGAAAGGACTCATTTCTGAGCGGTTAAGCGCCCTAAGCGAAATTTGGACCGATTATAAGAATACACATTATGCAATTGTCCAAGCCACTCAGGCTTTAGAGGACAGCGAGCTTCAAAATTACGATTATTTCACAAGCGATCACTTCTCAAGTGCGGAAAATACATACTACACGTTTCGAGGTATTCTCAGAGATGCATTAGATGCATTCGAAACAAAAGTAGACTCAAAGCCAAGCACGGATAATGAATCTTCTTCGTTTCTGAGATTGCCTAGCATCACAATACCAAAATTCTCAGGGTCATATGAATCATGGAGGTCGTTTCACGATCTATTTCATTCCTTGGTTCATACAAATTCTGCACTATCACCAGTGCAGAAACTTCATTACTTGAAATCAAGTGTTTCTGGAGAAGCAGAACACTTATTGCGTCAACTTCGTATGACTAACTCGAGTTATGACAGCGCATGGAAGATATTGCTTAACAGGTACGACAACAAGCGAGTGTTAATTAATGCTCAGCTAAAAATTCTATTCAATTTACCTAAAGCAACACAAGAGTCAGCCAGAGCTATAAAAACAGTGCTGGACAAATCTTCCGAATGTATATACGATCTCGAAGCATTAGAAGTCCCCACTAAGCACTGGGATACAATCTTGATTTATATGCTAGTGCAGTGCTTGCCAGCAGAAACTCATCGCTTATGGGAACAAGAGGTAAACAGTGCAGATGGACTGCCTACCCTTGAATCTTTAAAGACGTTTCTAGAAACAAGATTTAGAACTCTCGAAGCAATCTCAGACGCAAAACCAAATTCAACCAATAAATCAGCTCAAATACCAAGAGCATCAACTCACTTTATATCATCTGGTGACAGATGCATAGTGTGTAAAGAGCAGCATCGATTATTCAAATGCCCCAAATTTATTAAATTGGACGTTGATTCAAAATTCAAAATTGTCACGTCAAATCGATTGTGCATTAACTGCCTTTCAAAAAGCCACAATACAAAATATTACGCTAGCAAGTTTACGTGCCAGCGATGTGGAAGGAAACATCATTCCTTACTACATAGGAATATCACAAATCCACAGGGTTCACCTAAGCAATCAGACAACCCACAACTACAAGTACAACCTTGTAATTCGCCTTCCACATCCAAGGGATCAATTCAAACGCTTCACGCGAATCAAACAATGCGAACTACACAAGCCTTGCTTGCCACAGCATTGCTTAAAGTTCCATCAAAAAAGGGCACCATGTTCACTTTACGAGCTTTAATTGACTCAGGCTCTCAAGTCACGTTCATAACAAAGGCTGCTGCACGCAAGCTGCAATTGGCCACTATGAACACATCGATGCAAATTACTGGCTTAGGAAAGTCAGAAACTATGAGTGTTAGCAAACAAGCATCAGTAAACATTCACTCTTATTCAACTTCGAATAAGATAACCACGATAAATGCCCTTATCGTGAACACCATCACGGACATACTGCCTCCGTCCACCATTCCAAGCAAGGAATGGAGCCACGTACATGGCCTGCAACTAGCAGATCCACTCTTTTTCAAGCCAGGAAAAGTCGACCTGCTTTTAGGAGCAGATGTTTATGGAGAAATCCTTTTAGAAGGGTTGCGAAAAGGCCCTCCAGGTACACCTATAGCACAAAACAGCACCCTAGGCTGGATCCTTTTCGGCAATTTAAAAAACACTCACACAATATCCACTGCGTCCACCTTAACAGTAAATGCTCAGTACGAGGAAGAGTCTTCCCTCGATAAACTTCTGCGGCGGTTCTGGGAAACCGAAGGTGTTACTCCAGGAAGACAACTGTCTAAGGCAGACCGCGATTGCGAAGAGTTCTATCAAAAAACTCATCTTCGAAATGCAACCGGCCGTTACGAAGTTCGCTTGCCTTTTATTAATGAAGCTCCCAGCTTGGGTGACTCTCGTGGCATGGCTCTACGAAGATTTTATTGTCTAGAGCACAAATTATAACAAAATCCTGAGCTTAGTCAGGAATACAAGGCTTGTATTAACGAATATAAATCATTAGGGCACATGATATTGGCTGATAAAGAAGCCAGTCGTGATAAATGTTATTATCTTCCTCACCACGCCGTCATCAAGGATAGCACTACGACCAAGGTTCGAGTCGTCTTTGATGCCTCGGCTAAAAGTTTAAACGAACAGCTGCATACGGGTCCAGTACTGCAATCTGAGCTTTTCTCAACATTACTTCGTTGGCGAAAATATAAATACGCTATGTCAGCCGACATAGAGAAAATGTACCGAATGATTAACATTCAACCCCCAGATCAAAATTTTCAACGAATAGTCTGGAGAAATAGTCCCACCGAAAGCATCAGAGACTATAAGTTAACCACGGTCACATTTGGCACAACGCCAGCTCCATATTTAGCCATCAAGACCCTTCACCAATTAGCAATTGATGAAGCCGCAAAATATCCTATAGCTGCCAAAATTATACCGCGTGATTTTTATGTTGATGATCTGCTCACTGGAGCAGATTCCATCAATGAAGCCTTGGAAATACAAGCGCAGATGATTAACATTCTGTCGTCAGCAGGCTTTAACCTAAGGAAATGGGTAAGCAATTCATCGGATCTCCTATCAAGCATTCCGGAAGAACATAGGGAAGTACAACTTCCATTACGGTTAGCAAGTGATGAATCTGTAAAAACCCTGGGAATACATTGGCACCCAGGAACTGACCATTTCACTTTGCAATATAAACAATTCGCAGATCGCAGCTCTACAAAGCGTTCTGTGTTGTCAGAAATTGCTACACTTTTTGACCCACTAGGTTGGATATCCCCGATCATAGTTACAGCCAAAATTCTGATGCAAACCTTATGGCTTTCGGGATGCTCATTAGACGAGCCGATACCTTCACATATCGACATGCACTGGCGACAATTTAAAGAAAAGCTATTTCACATTAGCTCAATCCATATACCACGGTGGATATTCACCACTAGTGATTTATCAATGTGCCAGATACAGGGATTTTCCGACGCTTCCAATCACGCGTATTCGGCGGCAGTATATATCAGGGCTATAGATCATGAAGGAAACGTGCACGTTAATTTACTTATTGCAAAATCCAAAATAGCACCTGTCAAAGCTATAATGCTTCCTCGCCTCGAGTTATGTGGCGCAGTACTTTTAGTTCGACTCATTGATCGAGTTAGAACCGATCTAAATCTTACTAAGATCCCCATATTCGCTTGGACAGATTCCTCTATTGTTCTATCGTGGATCCGCAATCATCCAAACAAGTACAAAACTTTTGTTGCAAATAGGATCGCAGAAATCCAAAATTTAACTGATAAACAGTCATGGCATCAGGTTCGATCTAATGATAATCCTGCCGATTGTAACTCCAGGGGCCTTGAACCTGCAACATTAAGCTCCCACCATTTATGGTGGCACGGAACTCAGTGGCTGTTGAATCCTGAAGAAGATTGGCCTCAATCATTACCTGTTATGGAAAGCAACTTAGAATCTGAACAAAAGCGAGTAAGTTGTTTATCTACTATTCAGTCAAACACTAATGAACTTTTTAGTAAATTCTCAACGTTTGTTAAAAAATGGTCACATAAAGATATTGAATTTTTGAAATAAATAACGCTGTGAAAGTAAAACATCTTTTATTACACAAACCGAACCTTTTAGGTTAACCAGTTGCAATTCACTCATATCTTTCCCCTTTTTTTGCTGTTTGTGTGAATAAGTTTTTCTTATTAAAACTTCAGTGCACATAAATCCCTCCATTTTTATCACCTGTACATATATTAACATAATTTACATGAGACTATTTGAAAGACATTACAGCCTTTCAACGGGGGGCAGTATGTTCGAACCAAATCGGTTCGAATATATTTTTGTTTTTATCAATTATTTTTAAAAGGAAAACATCCTGAAACAAAGCATAAAATTTTAGGAAAATTAAATCTAATTTGATTACTCTTAATCAAAACCCAGGTACAGAACCTAACAAAGCCATGTATTTGTCATCTACATAACACTTTGCACAAATACAATACAACAATATAGCCTCATTAAGCAGATCAAATTAAAATTCTTTTCATATGATTGAAGCAATCAGATTCGTGCTAAAAACAATTGCTGAAAAAAGAACATATGCAAAAATGCCATGCTAAAATCGAGTTCTTAAAGCAAAACAAATTCAATCTAATTACAAATTTTCCCAAAAATATCTAACCAAAGCATGTGTTGTCATGTAGCATACAATGCATGGCACAAATACAATCAGATCAAGCAGATCAATTTTCAACACTATCATCATTATATGTACTATCGAACGGGAATTTCTTCTCTACGTGATAGAGATAATATTTTTTGCAAATATACAGAAAATTCAATTTAACACAGCAGCATGGGTTGCTTTAAATTTCTTGTTACTATGCATTTTTGTTCGTTGCTATGCATATTTTATCTCTAGTACCGTAAAATTACAGACGCACGGCCAATTCTTGTGATCATGCGCCTCTGCTACTCCATCATTGGTGTCGTGTGCAAGCAAGGGCTATATAAACAGCAATTTAACTTGACTCGTTCTCTTTTTCAGTTTGGCAGTGCAGTGAGTAACTTGATAATTTTTTAGTGGTATTCCTAGTGTTGTGAATTTTTATTAACAGTTTAACACTTTGTTTGGTTGACGATTGAAATAAATTTTTCTTATTCTGGGTTGCGACTAGATTAGGAGATTTATTTGAATAGCGACTAAAGCAAAGATTCTTATTACGGGTAACGACTGTACTAAGAAATTTTACTAATAAAACACTTTATTGTGGGTAACGACTACAATAAAGATTCTTGTTACGGGTAACGACTGTATCAAGAAAATTACTAATAAAACACTTTATTGTGGGTAACGACTGCAATAAAGATTCTTGTTACGGGTAACGACTGTATCAAGAAAATTACTAATAAAACACTTTATTGTAGGTAACGACTACAATAAAGACTTTATTGTGGGTAGCGACTACAATAAGGATTCTTATTACGGGTAACGACTGTAATAAGAAATTTACTAACACTAAACACTTTATTGTGGGTAACGACTACAATAAAGATTCTTATTACGGGTAACGACTGTAATAAGAAATTTACTAACACTAAACACTTTATTGTGGGTAACGACTACAATAAAGATTCTTGTTACGGGTAACGACTGTAACAAGAAAATTACTAATAAAACACTTCATTGTGGGTAACGACTACAATAAAGACTTTATTGTGGGTAACGACTACAATAAAGATTCTTGTTACGGGTAACGACTGTAACAAGAAGATTACTAACCAACACTTTATTGTGGGGAACGACTGCAATAAAGATTCTCTGTGGGTTTCGACTGCAGTAAGAATTACTCACCTCACTTTATTCGGGGTATCGACCAGAATAAAGAATATCCCAATCCCAACCTCAGTAAAAATTATTAAAATCAAGTTAATCAACTGCCAAACATAGATCAGGTGAGTACAAGTTATTTGCAACAAAATTACTACATTTATTATATACTTTATATTTCTCATTAATTGAATATTGATAAATTAAACTATTTGTATCTAAGATTTATTGCGTATTAAAGCTCTAGTTTAACAGTGAAGTGTAGAATTTGTAGATAAACGAATATAACCACTAACTTTATACCAGTGGCATCAATTTTATCACATCTTACATTTTTGTATGTACGCTCTGACTACGGGCAGTACAGACGGAGAACTTAATAGACTTCTCCGCAGATCTTCAAGCTCCCATTTCCACTTCTGGAGAGCCCATGACGTTGTTAGACACTTCATTGGAAGAGTCTTTAATTTCAGATATCCCGTTAACACCGACAGCACTTTTAGCTGACAAAGTTACTGGGCAGGAGATTTGGCCTCCTGCCATTACTGTTTTAAAACGGCCACCAAGCTCTGTTATGACGAGTGGGCGTGAGCCAGTTTTAAATCCGCTGACGCTGTATCATACGCGGCTGCGGAAATATAAAGCAGCAAGAGAGCGAATCTTCTCCTCAGTGGCGGAGTTAGCCGAAATAATGTTTCCTGACCTGGATATTGGACCAAAAAAGAAACGATCAACCGTTCGTTGGCGGGAATACTGTCGACGGATGAGACTAGAGAGAAAAAAACTGGCACAGATTTCCGTGTCGATACCAGGCGACATTCGACCGTACGCCGAAGTAAAGCTGCCCGGGCGAACTGAGACCGGATTACTTGATAGTGGTGCCACTGTCAGTATTCTAGACCAAGGGGCTCCAGAGAAGCTTGCGGAAGCAGATGTCGAATGGAAGAAGTATCGGACACAGGTCCAAGTAGCAAATGGTGCCATGACAACTGTGCATGGTAATGTGAACTTGGATGTCACTTTCCGTGGTAAGACCCAAAACGTGCGTTTTTACGTGGTTCCTGGGCTCACACAGGCACTATATCTGGGAATAGACTTTGGCGTCTATTTGGGTTGGCTCCAGATGTCCTGGTTATAGTCGCAGAAGTGAATCCAAGTGTAATAGCTACCTCTGACGCCGACTGCCATATTCTTTCTAGTCTCGATCAACAACGCTTAGAAGCCACAAAACAGCTTTTTCCCTCTTTCGCCTCTTTAGGCCTTGGGAAAACATCGTTGGTTACTCACAAGATTGAAACGAATGACGCCGCCCCGATAAAAAAGCGTTTTTATCCGATTTCGCCGGCAGTACAAAGTTTGATGGATGCCGAATTAGAGCGAATGCTATCGCTGGGTGTGATAGAGGAGAGCCAGTCCTTGGAGCTCTCCAGTTGTTCTGGTAAGGAAGCCTGGAAAGGTCCGGCTTTATTTTGACGCCAGGAAGATCATCTCGATTACGAAGAAGGATGCCTATCCGCTTCCGCAGATAGACGCACTTCTGAGTCGACTTCCTCCGGCAAACTACATTACGAGCCTGGACCTGAAAGACGCCTTCTGGCAGATCCCACTAGATGCTGATTCCAGAGAGAAGACCGCTTTTACACCACCTGGTCGTCCTCTCTATCAGTACACGGTGATGCCATTCGGCCTATGCAACGCTCCACAAACGATGTGCCGCCTCATGGATAAAGTCATTCCTTTCGATCTTCGTGAGAACGTTCTCGTCTATCTAGACTATTTATTAATTCTATCACCAAACTTTGGCTCGCATCTTACGCTACTATCCCGTATAGCGGATTGTTTGAGGAAAGCTGGCCTCACTATCAACGTCGAGAAGAGCAAGTTTTGCATCAAAGAGACTAAATACTTGGGTTTCATAGTCGGGAAAGGAGGAATTAGGAGTGACCCAGACAAGATCTCAGCTATAGTTGACTATCCGTCACCTAAAACTGTTCGGCAAGCCCGAGGCCTACTAGGTATGGCGGGATGGCATATGCGGTTCATCGCGAACTATGCTGACTTAACTGCCTCCATTACAGACACCTTGAAAAACCCTAGTCAGTTCAAATGTACACCTGAAGCCCAGACGTCTCTTGATCTTCTCAAACAAAAACTTACCTCTGCTCCGTTGTTAGTGAGTCCAGACTTCACCAAACATTTCGTTATACAGTGCGATGCGAGCCAACAAGGTATTGGTGGGGTGCTGATTCAACTAGATAACGATGGCCACGAGAAGCCAATAGCCTACGTCTCGAAAAAGTTGAATTCAGCACAAAGAAATTATACCGTCACAGAGCAGGAATGTCTAGCTGCAATCCTGAGCGTACAGAAGTTCCGGCCCTTCATAGAACTTATGCCGTTTAAGATAGTGACGGATCATGCGAGCTTGAGATGGCTGATGTCTCAAAAGGACCTCAGCTGTAGACTTGCTGAAGATCCTGGCCCGGAAGTTGACCTTAGTTCGCCATATTTCAATTCGTTGGAATATGAGGAACTGAGGCATAAGGTTAAAACGACTTCTGGCAAACTACCAGATCTTTGCGTCAGGGATGGCTTCGTTTACATTCGGACTGTTTCGAGAACAGGCGATCCGATTCAGGAGAAAGAAGCTTGGAAGCTTTGGATTCCACGAGGGCTTGTCACCGACGTCATTTCAAGGGCTCATGATCCGCCACTAGCTTCACACGGAGGTATAGGGAAAACACTGGAACGTCTGCGAAGACATCTGTACTGGCCACGAATGACAGTTGATGTCAGAAGTAGGCGCCTGTGACGTGTGTAAGGAAACGAAGGCTCCCAATACTATTCTGAGACCACCTATGAAAGTCCAGTCTGTGACAGAATGACCATTTCAAAAGCTGTATATCGATTTTCTAGGTCCATATCCTCGGTCAATGAAAGGAAACGTCTGCATTCTGATAGTTCTTGACCACTTTTCAAAATTTCCAATTCTCAAACCTATGAGAAAAGCATCTACACTCAATGTGTGCCAATTCATTGAGACGGAAGTGTTCCACGTGTTCGGAGTCCCGGAAACGATAGTCTCTGACAATGGAATCCAGTTTTGCTCGACTCAGGTCAACAGATTACTGGATAAGTATGGGGTGAAGCACTTGCGAACGGCAGTTTACTCGCCGCAAGCAAACGCCTCAGAGCGAGTAAACAGGTCTCTAATAATAATAATAATGTCTTTATTGCAAACCCTTATAATGCTCTAAAAATGCCTTAAATGTAACCTAATTCTAAAGACTTGAGCAATGACAATGAAGTCGTCCGCCCAGTTGGTACTCATCTATATCAAAACACTTCACATAAAAGATAAACGATCATCTAACTTGTAAAGGAATTACTTAATACAATATGACCTTTGAATTTGAATACTGCATACAATGCCATCAAAAAGAACTGCTAATCAAAAGTATTACTTACATTCCATATACAAATTTAATATCCGCTTGATCTACGTTAATCTAAATTGGCTATCCTATACTTATAACTAACCGTTATATTGCATTATTAAAAAGCTTCTATACGCCAGTGCATGTCTTGAGTACTCTGCAATTGCCAAGAGATTATCACCATTGAGGATGTTTATGATTTGTGTCCCGGATAAAAAATTTTCTCCAAAGTAAAGGCGCCTAAATTCTGCAAGCAAAGGACAAATAGCTAGGAAATGAAATATATCCTCTTCTTCCTCTCTGTTACAGAGAGAACATAAAGCTGTGCCTTCTCTCCGCCATGGACTTGCATTGAGAGTGAATAAGCTACCCCTTGCCATGAATATTAATTTTATTTGCTTTAACGTGTGGTTTTCATTGAAATAGGCTCTACCGGCTTCATGTTCGAGAAGTGGATAAAGACCGTGCCTTATCCCTGTTCTTGCGAGCTTCTTTTAGCAACATATTTGTAATTGTTCAATTCAGATTATTCATATCTATTACTAGATTATGCCTTTCTGCTATTTCATCCCAAATGGCAAAGCAAAATAGCCGTTTTTCAAGCAACTTTGTCGCTAACTTACGTGGAAGACGTTGTTCAGGGTATTTTTCCAGAATTTTTAGAATATAATTTAGATGGCATTCTAGAGTGTATAGATAGATAAAGTCTATTCGTGTTTCGAGGTGCAACATATAGTTAGGGGTATGTTTGGGAAGGTTCAGCACTCTTTTTAGAAAACTTCTTTGAACTTTCTCTACTTCATCATTGTCTAAGAAGCCTCATAAAATTGCTCTCGTTACACTTTGAAAGAGACTCCATTTCGGACAAAAATTAATATTTTTGTTGTTAATAAATTTATTCCAGACTGAATTCATACTAGAGATTGCCGTAACAGGTCTCTATTGTCAGGGATTAGAGCGTATATTCGGAAGGAACACACAAAATGGGATGAGAAGCTGAGCCAAGTAGCTAGTTCCCTTAGGAGCTCTTTCCATCAAGCTACTGGTTTCTCTCCCTATCAAACACTCTTCGGTCAATAAATGATTGAACTGGCAGCTCCTATCTCATCTTGATGAGCCTTGGAACTCTTAATGAGCCATTGAGAGTAGATGCAGAAGACAAAATGAGATTGATCCGTGCGAGAGTGCAGGAAAATTTACAACATGCATTCGAACAGGGTTCAAGAGCCTACAATCTCAGGGCGAAACCTGTCGATTTCAAAGTGGGTCAAGAGGTATTCAGACGGAATCGTGCCCAAAGCAACTTCCAACAGCAGACTAGTGCTAAACTGGGACGAAAATTTGTCAAGTGTCGGGTTCGAGCCAAGAAAGGAAACTCCCTATACGAGCTTGAAGATCTGCAGGGGAAACTGTTAGGAGTCTATCACGCCAAAGACATCAGGCAGTGATAACCATTCTGGAACGTCGTCTATCTATTGTCACGTTAGATCCTGGTAGCGCTAAAAAGGCATCCAGCCAGCTTCACTGGAAAACTATAGGATATCGCGAAGCCCTCCCATTTCCCCGTCAATGGTGGGTGATATACCTGTTGGAATCCATTCCTGTATAAAGCTGTCAGCATGTCACTACTTCGACCACGCCTTGAAGACACACCCTTGAACAATCGCCGGTCGGAGATCGGAGCGAGATGTTGTGCCGGGAGAGCTTGGCGATCAGTTCTTTAGGTTACTGCTCGCCAGGCTTCCTCAGCATCTCGGTGAGGGAGGGCAGAGAGACATCCACCGGCTGGATTTTTTTTGGGTTACCAGCTTGTCGATGTTGCTTTGGCTTCCCACACAGGGAAGGATGTCGAGGTCTGGTCAAAGACTGACGAGACTTCAGGGATGGGTCGCATTGGGTCGTGGGTCGAGACACACATTGAGCGCCCGCAGCGATGAGGCCTATGTTTAAGACCGGCTAGCTCATGTCGTTTTCGTTTGAACATCCAGGTTCGCTCTGGAGGCAACCCCGTTCAATCGAACGGTTTCGGAGTTCATCTGAAAAAGTTCGCTTGTGTATGTATACTAACGTCAAAGTAGCTATGAACTTTTAGCGAAAACTGGTTGGTAATTTGATTGCGGAAAAATTTTGAGGATAATATGATAATAGTAGAGGTCTTAATAATAATTGTTGACTTTAAAATTAATTAAATAATATAAAATCACAACTAGACTTTGTTTGTGTGAGTGAACTCATAGTGTACCCGAATAAATTTTCAGAGTGAAACTGATGCTTTTTGGGTTGCCACCAGAGGCAACTCATGACGTCATTTTTGCTTCAAACGAACGCTTTGACAGCACTTAGGTTGCCTCCAGAGCGAAACTGATGTTCAAACGAAAACGACATCAGTCGACCATTTTTCAGCGTTGTCTGAACCATGGGTGGCGCAGACCACTCTGCCCTGTTATGGTCGTAGCGTATTGCATATAGCAATATGCTACATGAAGACTGAAGCGTGTAAGCCGGCTGCTGTCAGCATAAAACTTGAATGCACCCCAACCGAGAGAAGTGCATTTCCTCACGCTCAGGTGCCATGTTGACGTGACATAAAGGAAGAAGAAGACATCTTCATCTGTCTTATTTTCTCGAAAGAAGTGCGCGAGTGAAATACATCCTGTAGGAATTCGTTATTATCGAAAATTCTCTCAGTCATCCAGCCAAGAAAAGGTAATATTTTCGCATAAATTCCGCTGGGCCAAATTAGAGATATAAAATATTTTAGGAATTTCCGAAGGGCGCTGATAAAAAAATAAAATAAGAAGAGACAACAGATAGTTTTCCATTTTCTTCCAAGGGAATTGTATTAAAGGTTTGATGAAGTCAATTTTGGAAGTGTAGCGAATTTATTTAACCTCTTCAAGGTATAGGCGGAGGAAGAGGAAATCTATATGTCTATTGTTTAACCTGAAACTAAGGCTTTTCTAAATTTCCTACGAGTGGTAATAACTAGCCTCAATGTTCCCAAGTGCCCTGCAGAAAAATTCTTCTCAAGCAATATTATGTAAATTAATGTCTGTACATTTCGAACCGGATACTGATTGGAAAAATTATCTTTTGCAAAATTTATACGTCAAGCAAGAATTTACTGTACAAAATAGAGATAATCGATTACTGCACGTGGATTTACGAGGAAATACAAACCCTTTTCGGGATTCTGATAATCAAAATAAGGGACTTGGGAAAATACTGCCACCCAAAGTCAAACGGGAGGATGGGACTGGCAAAGGAAGGTCAAACACCTACGCCTTCCACCTAGATACAGGTAAGTGACGTAAGGGTCCCTTCAGGACCGAGTGTGTGCTAGCTGTTCGTTTGTTGAAGGCACGATATCTCGTTTTGTTTATGGTTGGTAACAGCGGCAGGTTGTTTTGTGGAGCCCCCCCACACTTTCCGCCAATAGTCGAGGTGGACTAGCGTGCCGTCCTGTATACAACGCTGTTATCGGGTGATCTGTCAGCTCATGCTGGCAGTCTGGACTTAACGTCCGAAGTACATCACCCTCTTCATAGTTCCATAACAATTGTCAGTTAAACAAGGAGATAGAATAGAATAGAATAATCTTGATTAGTGTTTAAAATATACTTTCAACAACTGTAACATTTTATAAATTCCATACATTTCTTTTTAAAACCATTAACAGACGTCTGTACCATAAGTACTGCTAGGAAAATAATCGTGGAATAAGTGGTAATTCTTGTAAGAAGGAAAACGCTTGCTATTATAACGTGAACATGATTCTTTGAAAGTTTTAATTCTTCCTTCATTATCCTGGAGCCCTCTCGTATTACGGTCGTTTAGGTTCGCTCTTTTATTCTCTCTGTAAATGTCAACAAGGGACTCTGAAAAATCTTGCCCTCAGAGTCAGATGGGTGGTTGGGGCAAGAAAAGAAGGTATACCATCTGCGCCTTCAACATGGATGTAGGTAAGTGACGTAAAAGGTCCGTTCAGGACTGAATGTGTGCCGAATGGAACCTCCCCACACTCTCCGCCAATAGCCGAGGCGAGCTAGCGTGCCGCCTTGCAGTCAACGCTGTCCGTCGAGTGATCTGTCAGCTCATGATGACAGTCTGGACTATACGTCCAAGCCAGTCACTCAACATAATACCATAACAAAGTGAATATTATTACACTACCCTTTTAAAAAAATTTACAGGTCAGAAGTGCTAAAAAGAAGAGCATCTGGCGGAGCGCCATCAGACTGGGAGTATTTTGAGGTGTTAAATGAATTTATCGGACACCATAAAAGTCAATTCAAAGAATTTTCCCTCGTCGAATCGCGGTAATTCCTTTTCCCAGAGCTCTGAATTTTGCACCTTCAAAAGAAAATGTAGTTAATAAATTATTCCATTACAATTATGTTATTTTTAAACAAACCTTCGACCACACTTTTCTTTGTTTCACGATTCGGCCATTTTAAATTGCGACATTTCTAATCGGTCGGCTGTACAGTTGTTTACCTGCGCTTGGAGGTGATAATATAATAATTTAATTATCATTACGTGCTGTGAATTTGTAATACAGTTATTGTTTTGTAATCGTTGTTATTTAAAGTTGAACGTTGCGGGTTAGCTCTGGAGTTACGCCGGGGTCAATACGTTCAACGACGGGGAAGAAGAAGAAATAAATACCAGGTTTTGACGTTTTAGAGGTGAACACGTATTTAATGTGATACTGAACAAATATTTTTATTTCACAATAAAGAATTAAATAGACTGCATTGTTTTTGTATTTATACAAACTTAATTCTAATGCACAAGCTATGTTTACCCTTTTTCCATAAGGTAAACTTGTCACTTTATTGTCTATGACAATTCAAAATCTTAATACTATACACTTTGAATATTTTTATCTTTTCCCACTAGGTATTATATAAAACTGTCAAATTATTGTCGGTGTCACTTAAACAACCTTATAATCTTAACTAATACACTTTATTAATAGCCTTTTTGTCAGAAGGTTTTACAAACTTAACCTAATACACTTTTCGTTTGTGATACTACACAATTTTAACTAACACACACTTTAACCTTTTGTCCATAAGGTGTTTAACTTAACACATACTTTAACCTTTTGTCCATAAGGCGTTTAACTTAACACATACTTTAACCTTTTGTCCATAAGGTGTTTAACTTAACACATACTTTAACCCTTTGTCCATAAGGCGTTTAACTTAACACATACTTTAACCTTTTGTCCATAAGGCGTTTAACTTAACACATACTTTAACCTTTTGTCCATAAGGCGTTTAACTTAACACATACTTTAACCTTTTGTCCATAAGGCATTTAACACTCTTAATTCTAATACACATTTATTTTGAGGTTGTTTTCACAAAATTTCCCCTTTTTTTCTTGGTTGTATCTTCTGCAGTTTACTTCTTTTATTTACAGTAAATATATAACTAGCTACAGGAAGACGGGTAATCTCAAATGCGGACAATCTCACATTCGGTCGGAAATAGGTTTTCTAAATACAGAGGAAGACGGGTAATCTCAAATGCGGACAATCTCACATTCGGTTGGAAATAGATTTTCTAAATACAGAGGAAGACGGGTAATCTCAAATGCGGACAATCTCACATTCGGTCGGAAATAGGTTTTCTAAATACAGAGGAAGACGGGTAATCTCAAATGCGGACAATCTCACATTCGGTCGGAAATAGGTTTTTTAAATACAGAGGAAGACGGGTGATCTCAAATGCGGACAATCTCACATTCGGTCGGAAATAAGCAATTCTAACTACAGGATTTGATAGGTAATCTCAAATGCGGACAAACTCACATTCGGTAGGAATTTGAGTCGATTACTTCTTCGCAGCTTAAGTTCAGTAAAGTACCTTAGCCAGTCGAAGCTTGATGATCGACTGATTTATCCACGCCATCAGCTCGCCTTTTATAGACCGAAAAGTGTTACCGTTCTTATGATTCCATGTGACGATTGACATCTCAGGCATCCTGAGTTACCATCAATCATGGAACGTCAAGAGGGTTTGTTTATATCGGAGCAGTTAAGTGATTTACTTCAGCGGACACAAATCAATCAGTCAATCGGGTTAAGCACTACTTGCTATTGTACGGCATGCATTAACGGGTATTTAAGAATTTAAATTCTAATTTGTAACTTCCCCGTCAAACATTTTAAGGAATTGTGCATTAAAAAAGAAGCAAATGTGTCCACACAGGCACAACACATTGTGGACACCGTGAATGCAAAAAAGCGTGCAATGTGTAGCAAATGCCCAGGCACAATGTGTCCTTGAATGCACATTCAATGCACTTGTGCATGTAATGTATCTGCACACAAAAAAGGCACAATTGCATTAACTGTGCATTATGTGCACAGGTAATGCAATTGTGCATGTGATGTATCGTACACAAAATATGCATATTTGCATTAGATGTGCACACACATTCAATGCACTTTTGCATGTTATGTATCTGCGCACAAAATAGGCACAATTGTATTAGCTGTGCACGTAATGCACAGCTAATGCAATTCTGCATGTAAAGTATCGTACACAAAATAGGAACATTTGCATTAGATGTGCACACACAACTAATGCAATTGTGTGTCGTGCCCCAATATTCAATTCGGTGTGGTTGTGACATCATGACTTAACTAGCAGCAGGTGTACGACTAATTAAGCAGTTTGCAGTATCTAAGCATTTTACTTCGCACGGTTAAATGCTTGGCGATTGCGAATTGTTTATTAAAAAACTGTCGCATCCACTGCTGTTGTAATTAAGCATTAAGCCAGAGTTAAGTAATTCACTTCGTATAGTGAAATGCTCAGCTGGGCTTACTGTTTGTTTACTAACAGTATTGGGGTCTCCAGCTGACGGCAGTGACTGATGTAATGCTTTGCGATTAATTGCAAGGTATTGCACTGGTCACTGGGTCAGAGTCGCTTCCGCCTGTAAGGATTTTAACAGGTGACCCGACTTGCGAGTGGATCAGGTTACTCAGTTGTGTTTTGGTTAAGAGCTATAAGTGTGAATCAGAAGCTCGAGTTATATTAGATATTATTCGAAGTAGTTTTATTGAATAAAGTTTTTTTTTATGTGGATTACGCGAGTGTTTTACTGGGGACACGACAATTTGGCGCAGCCGGGAAAAAGAGAAAAGGTATAATAAGTAAAGCATTGCAAAATATTTTTGTTATATTATACATATATACATATATTTTTTTTTCTGATCAAAATTTTTTTTTAGAAAATAACAAAATATATTTGAGTAGAGTGTAAGAATGAAAAGTGATATATGTACGTACATGTAGGTTATAAGAAGATTTTTGAGAAATAGTAATTGGTTCTGGCGATTACAGAAATTGATAGGGAAAGAAGCGTTTTTTTTTGTGCGTGTAATATTACTCTTGTTGTTTTTTGTTTGATAAGTAAGTGGGTTAATTAATTTCTTTTTTCAGGAACCTATCAACAAAATATTTTGTTTTATTATATGTTTATATGTTTATTTAAGTGATGTATGCGTGAGTTAAAGTGAGAATGCGAAATTTTTAAGTGATTATTATTGATAAGAAGCTAATAGCCTTAAGGTGGTTTCTTTTTTCTTTTAAATAGTTTTCAACGTGACATTTATGTAAAAACGTTGATCGTAGTCGTGAATATTATAAAAGAAAAAAAGAATATATAAGTTGGATAAGTGGATGTTATCATTCATCGTTAAGAGTCCAATGTTATATGATTATTGAATACTCCGCGCGCTCTTTGTAATCAGCTTTTTTAAATAGAGTTCATGAGTTTCGGGATTGAGCTTTGTTGAAGTGTCGCTTCCAGTTTGAATGAGTCAAATATTTCGGTTGTCACACTAAGTCTTAAGTAAAAGTTACAGTGAAAAATGGTGTATTAGTGTAAAATAATTAGTGTAAATGTCAGTAGGGAGAAGTAACGTGCTCACAAGAGAAGAACTACGTCAATTCCAGGCCCAATAGAAAGAGCTAGAAAGCAACAGGCAGGAGTTGAAGGAAATCCAGACACGGTTACTGGGGTATGAACAAGACTGGCAATACATTGGGGAACGACTCACAGGAGATCTGCGAAGACATCTAAACAGTGAAGAAGCAGGGAGTTTGTTAGAAGAATTTTATTCGAACACTGAAGGAAGTACAAAGGGCGAAATATTGGACTCATTGGTAGCCATAACGTTGGAAGTTATTCAAAATCAGGAAGATTTGAGAGAGCGAGTGTTGCAAGAAAAGCAGGAAGAAAATACGGGGCTTAAGGGAAGAATAGACTCCCTGAGATTACAATTACAGGAAGCAGAAGAAACGGCAGCGAATTTAGAGCAGGAGTTGGGAATTGCGCGATTATCATCTGAAAAAGTGCAACACGAGGTGAGCAAATCAGGAAAGAATAAGGGATACAACCCAAGGAAACTGATATTTTGGGAACAGAAAAAAGAGACAAAGGTAAGCACAGGGTCTAGAGACGCGAAATTGGTTACGAAACAGAAGGATATAGCAGAAACAAACGAAATAGCAGAAAGCGTGCGAGACGAGGTAAGAGCCACCGAAAGCGGCAATTGCAACGTTAACAAACAAGGAAACAAACAAGTCAATATGGCAGATTCTTATGAGAAAATCATGGACATGGTGTCCAAATACGTTCCCATTTTTTCCGGAGACAGGTCACCGAAACTAGCAAAAGAGGTACACCGCTTCCTAAACTGCTGTAAAGATCTCTACGATCGTCTCAAGGCCGAGGAACAGTCGATATTCATGAAATGTGTAAGATATCGACTGATGGATGATGCATACTATTTAGTAAGTTCCGAGGAGCCAAAGGATTTTGAGGCATTGCAGCAAACTATCAAAACTGCCTATATGCCTAGGAAATCCTACAGCGAATTGAGAACAGAAATGATAGCATGTCGACAAAGACCAGGAGAAGACATCAGAGAGTTTGCAGACAGAATGAAGGGACTGTTAGAACAGATTAAATCAGCGGTGTCGGCTAAATATCCGGGTAAAGATGAAGGGTTGCTGGCTGAGCTAGAGGCGGATGCGGTAGCAACATTCAAAGCGGGTATCAATGGTAACTCTACCCGAGTGTATTTGACTGGACGGAAATTTGAGTCACTAGAAGAAGTAAGAGAAGAAGCCATTTATTTTGAAAGAGACGCCCGAAGATTGCAAGTTAGAGAGCCGGGAGTATGGTATGGGGATCAGCACAGAATTAGAGAAAATGTGCAGGAAGGACGGAACACGAATAATTTCAATGGAGATGCACAGAGATTTCCACAAAGAACTTATCCACAGAGCCAGGAGCCAACTCAATCAAGAAATTATGGAGGATTCCCAGCGAGAGCCTTGCAGCCGAGACCAATTCAGTGCTTCAAGTGTGGGAAACAGGGGCATATAGCTAAAGAGTGTAGGCTAGGGAGACAACCTTCTTATTGTACTAAGTGCGGTAAATATGGACATGAGGCGTCGGTATGTAAGAAGCAACAGGTCCGGTTCGCGGAGGCCTCAACAACCAATCGAAGTGAGTCTAGCAGCACGGTTCCGAATATCCTTTATTGCCAATTCTGCCGTACCTGTGACCATTACACAGATATTTGTGTCAAGAAATATTTGGCAGAGCAAGGAAGCCAGCAGGGAAACGGGGATTGGCAGCTGGGAAATTTCCCCCCAGCTGCCTTCAATTAGCCAATCCGGTAAGTATAAGCGCTACTGAGAAAAACATACATGAAGTAGAATTAAATTTAGTAAGTAATTGTAGCATCACATTAGAATCAGATATAGCGCTTGAAGGTAAATTAACCCTTTTAGTGGATACAGGATCTACTTGTAATTTAATTAAGGCTAATCGAATAAAGAGAAACACTGTTATCCAACCCCAGCGGTCAATTACAATAGGTGGATTATTTGGAGCTCAAGGAAATTCACTAGGGTCTTGCAAGGCCAAGTTACGAATGGGTGCTGACGAACAAGACTGCGAATTCAATGTTATATATGACACGGACTCCATACCGGTTGATGGGATATTGGGGATGGAATTCCTCAAAGATAAGGCTGTAATAGACTGTATTAGTAGAAAGTTGTCGATAAGAAGCATAGAAGAAGCGCCAGAAATACCCAGACCTCTATTCGGCAGTATTACGGGGATAGAGAAAGTTGCGACCATAGTTTTGAAGGGATACAATTCAGAAGATATATACCAGTCACCCGTCAGAGAAGAAAATCGAGAAGATATTCCAGAAATGGTTAAGCAGCGTATGACAGATCGGATCAGGGCATTGCGGGACATTGTGTGCAGAGCTGGGTCAGCCGCAGAAAGCATCGACCGATATTTAAAGGAGAACTACGAAAATGAAAGAGCGAAAAAAGGAAAAGTAGAAAATGCTCAGCGGGCACCCACATTGAAGGACGAATTGAAAGGAACTCAAGACACAGAGCAGCCGAAACTACAGCAAGAGCAGGGAAATACTTTGATTGCAACCCTTTCTGCACCAGAGTCATTTGTAAATTGGCCTACAGAGCTTTGGGGTGGCGAACAAGTACGGCTAGCGAGAAGTAAAAAAGGGGAAAAGCACCTTCAAATGGAAGCTGGGTCTAACAATGTAGAAAGCAAAGCTTATACCAAAGCTCAAGCTCAGAAGCGGGAGGCAATACCACATCCAATCAGAGTCGAGTACAGAGAGGGATCTGAATTCCGATTGGAGCCGAGATCAGAGCAACTGGTGAGAATTCAAGTTGCTAATAAGCATGAGATGGTATGTATGGCGGAAGAAATCAGCCCGGGTGTGTATTGCGGAAATGCCTTAATCAGACCGAACAACGGACACGCATTTGTGGGCATTGTCAATGCCAGAAGTGAGCCAGTCGAGATAAGGAATTTCAGGCCAAAATTGGAAAACCTGAGTAAGTACACCATACAACCACTAGAAAGACAGAGAGGGAAAATTCATTTTAGTCAAGAACGACTGAAGCTAATGAAGCAGGCTCTCATGCTAGGGGAGGAGCTGAATTCCGATGAAAGGGAAGCTGTAGTTCAAATTTGTTATGAGTACAGTGATATTTTTCACTTACCAGGAGATAAATTGACACACACTTCTGCGAAAACGTTTAAATTGCCTTTAATGCCTAACGTTGGACCCATAAATAGGAAGCGGTATCGTATGCCAGAAACTCATAGGGAGGTGTGTCAAGAGCAACTTAAAAAACTGTTAGAGGATGACATCATTGAGCCAAGCGATAGTCCATTTAACTTTCCAGTGCTGCTGATTCCTAAGAAGGGAACGGATGACGCAGGAAAACGAAAGTACAGGTTATGTGTTGACTTCCGCGAGTTGAACAAAGTATGTATCCCATTTTCATATCCTCTGCCTAGGATTGAGGACATTTTGGATAGGTTGGGTCACTCTCGGTACTTTTCCACATTAGATTTAGCTAATGGGTATCATCAAGTGCTAATAGACCCAGCTGACCGCGAGAAGACGGCATTCAGCACGAATTTCAATCATTTTCAATATAAAAGATTGCCATTCGGGCTAAAAACTGCTCCTCCGTTCTTCCAATCTTTATTGAATGGAATTTTAACGGGTCTGCAGGGGATAAAGTGCTTCGTTTACTTAGATGACGTAGTAATATTCGCGAAAAACTTGGACGAGCACAATGACAAGTTGAGAGAAGTATTTGCACGTTTTCGAGAGTACAACCTAACTTCAGCCTTCTAAATGTCAGTTTTTGAAGAAGGAGGTGGTATATCTTGGACATGTTTGTTCAGAGCAAGGAATCAAGCCAGACCCACGTTTAGTGGAAGTTGTACAAAAGTTTCCTCGTCCAAAGACGACCAAGCAAGTACAGTCATTTTTGGGGTTAGCAAACTATTATCGGAAATTTGTGCCTAACTTCTCAAAACTTTTAGCACCCATTAACAAATTATTGAGAAAAAACATCCGATTCAACTGGGGAACGGAATGTGAACAGTCCTTCACAACCGTTAAGCATCTACTCACTTCACCACCGGTGTTAGGTTATCCAGATTTTAAGAAGGAGTTTACCGTTATCACTGATGCAAGTGGAGAATCTTTAGGGGCGGTTTTAGAGCAAGAAGGTAGACCAATTAGCTATGCCAGTCGGACTTTAAATCTAGCCGAGAGGAACTATTCGACAACGGAACGGGAGATGTTAGCTATTGTTTGGGCCATACGCAACTACAAGTGTTACCTCTTAGGAAGTCACTTTAAAGTTGTAACGGACCATGAGCCACTTCGGGGTATGTTTAAGGTAAGGGACACCACCTCACGGATGGTGAGGTTTCATCAAAAGTTAGCGGAATATGATTTCGAGATCATATACAAGAAGGGGAAGGATAATAGCAATGCAGACGCCCTGAGTAGGATTCCGAGAGAAAATACACTAGCAGAAAGTTCAGGCAAGCAAGAATACCCATGTTTGGCAGTCACTCGAGCCCAAGCTAGGAAACAAGAAGAAGAGCAAATATCAACTCATGAATCCGAAAGAGATTGGATAGACATGGATGAAAATGAGATAAGCGAAGTTGATGTACTGGATAAGCGCCAGTCCCAAGTGATTGCTAAACCAGAAGAAATTCAAATGGTATTAAAGGATTTCCATAATTCCCGATTTGGGGGACACTTCGGGAGGAACAAAACTCTGGAAAGAGTGAAGCGGTTTTATCGATGGAAAGGTATGAAGGGCAATATCGCGAACTATATAAAACGATGTACAGTTTGTCAAAAAAATAAGCACGCTAAAGCAATCAAAATGCCATTGGTCGTAACGGAGGTGTCAGAGAGACCCTTCGATAAAATGTATGTTGACTTGGTGGGACCGTTGCCTGTCAGTCACAGTGGGAACAGGTATATCCTATCTATGATGGATGACCTGACCCGATTTGTAGATTTTGTAGCTATACCAAATCAAGAAGCCAATACTGTGGCACGAGCACTGTTCGAGCAAATTCTCAGCCGATATACTCTACCAAAACAATTAGTTACTGATCAAGAAGCGAATTTTACAGGAGAAGTGCTGAAGGCCCTCTGTAAGATGTTGAAAATAAAAAAGTTACAGACTACTGCCTATCATCCGCAGTCAAATGCCGTAGAGAGACAGCATTCCACGTTAGCAAGCTATTTGAGAAGTTTTGTAGATCAAGACCCGCGGAATTGGGACGAATTCCTGCGGACGGAAGCTCATGCCTACAACAACTCGGTGCATTCGGGCACAAAATTGACACCAATGGAAACTTTATTCGGATTCGTCTCGGAAGTTCCCAGTAGCTTGCAGCGGAAGCCTGAACCGCTATACAATGCCGATAAATATCATAATGTGTTACGGTTTAAATTGCAAAAGGCATTCGAACTAGCAAAGCAAAACTTGATCAAAAGTAAATTGTCCGCCAAGAAGTACTATGATAGGTCCGCGAAGGCGATAGAGGTGCATGTCGGTGAAAAGGTTCTGGTTAGGGACCCGGCTCGGGCGGGAAAACTGTCGTCAATCTTCAAGGGTCCTTATGAAGTAATTTACGTTCATAGCCCAGAGAATGTAACAATCCTTATCGGGAGAAAGCTCAAACGGGTTCACGTGAATCGGTTAAAAAAATTTGAATGATACTGTTATTTAGTAAATTTTGTTTTTATTTCACCTTACAGGTAAAGCAGCAGAATCGTACAAGAACGGACGAAAGAAGAGACCTAGTGGCCCGATTCGGAATCCGTTCAGGAGACGGACGCTAAAAGAAGCCCAGAAGAGCCGGCAAGGCATAAACATATACATTTGTAGAGGAAATTTAATATTGGAAGGAAAAGATCATTAATAAAAAAAAAGAGAGAATTTAAAAAAAATAATAAGTAAAAAAAAAAAAAAGAAAAAAAAACAAGTAAAAATAAAAAGGGTAAGAAAAAAAAAGAGATAATTAAAAAGAAACTAAAGTAAAGAGAGTAAGAAAAAAAAAATAATAATATTAAAGTAAAGAATAAGAATTAAAGTAGCGAGAGAAAAAAGAAAAAAGAAAACATACTCATTGACAAAATTGGTAAATAAAAAGAAAAGTTAAGAAAAATAAAAAAAAAAGGTAATTGAAAAAAAAAAAGGAGGAAAGGTGGTAGAGAGAGTGAGAGAGAGAGAGAAAGAGGAAGTGGATAGATAGTAGAATAAACTAAATCTGTACCGTGATTTATTTTATTTTACTAAATTATAATAAAAATCGTACTAAATAAATTATATACAGAGTGGTTTCTTTTATTTTTGTATACTAGGTAGGATAAAATTAAGAAGGTTGTCATATAGTTAGTTTGGAGAAGTTAAGAAGCTGAATATGGAAGCAGTCGCCATGATCTTGTTGATGTTCATCAGTTTGTCATACGCTGGGCAGGCTGGCTACAATATAAAGCCCATAATGCAGTCCGGAGTATTGTTCGAGCACGTAGGAAAAGCAAACTTTTACACTAGGCATTGGACTATTCTATCCAAAGTAGAAATGCCGGACTTGGCGGTCGAGCTGGAGTTCGCAAACAATTGCAGCAAGCTGGTTATACAGCTCTGCACAAAAATCAACCACAGAGAGAGAGAACTCGGGAACAGATGTGAGCTAGCCACTAAGGAAATAGGAAGTTGGATGGCGAAGATTAGGAGACAGGATGATGAGTTGAAGCACCACACCCATGCGGAACCGACTCTTCGAAGGAAACGATCTTTCTTTGATGGTATAGGGTCCCTGTCAAAAATACTTTTCGGAACCATGGATCACGCAGATTCGGAAAATATCTACTCGGCTTTGAGGGATCTAGATGGAAAAGAAAACCGCACCTTCACCTTGCTTCAAGAGCAAACAACAGTGATGACATCGACGTTTAATCTATTCAATGCGTCGCGCGTTCAGGCAGCAGCAGAGCGAGAGGAACTTTGGAATAAAATCAATGCCATCACCGCCGCGCAGCAAAGTCAAGACCTGGAGATAACAACGTTAACACGGAGAGTGGAGATAAATGAAATACTGACACTAATGACCCTCCAACTGCGAGAACTCAGCGATGTCCAAGAAGGTTATGCGAACATGTTAGTCGCACTGAGCATGGGAAAACTTCACCCCATGATTATTCACGCCCGGCAGCTAACAGAAATTATGACGAACGCTACAAAACAATTGGATTTAGCAGAGGAATTTCTGGACTTCCAATTGTTGACTCAAATTGCTAAGGTGAGCGCAATGCAGGGTCCGCAGCACATTATGGTCAGAATAGACATTCCTTAACCGGAGAGAGTGGCTTTTGAACTGCACAAAGTATACACCATTCCCGCAGTAGTTGATGAAGACGGCTACCATGTATATGAGTTGGGAGCCGAATTTCTAGCAGCAAATAATCACGATCGCCAGTATGTCCTGCTAGACTATCAGCAATATGAGAAATGCCAACAACTGACAACCCTCGAAAATCATTTGCGTTTCCTGTGCCCACAGTTGGGACCAATCGTCACAGCCATTGGTGATAGCTGTGTACTCAACCTTTTTCGAAGTTTCAACGTCAACCCGCTGGCATGCAAGGAAAAAATTCTCCCAAAATGGAATAGTCTAGTCCGCATGATTACCCGAAATCACTGGTTGTTCGTGATGGCCGACAAGACGAAACTAGAGATAAACTGCCGCGATACACCTACAGCGATTGGAGAACTATGTTCTACCGGAGTATTATTAATCGAGGAGCACTGCCACCTTCAGATCGGCGACCTTTTGATCACATCAGAGGACCACGCTCAGCGAAATATTACTCTTTGGCAACCCTCATTTTCGGAATTACCATCATGGGATAGCGTGAGCACCAGAAATAGATCTACAAAGCCTATGGCTGATGGCGATCAAAATCGTAAGGTACGGCTGTTAGCTGCCGACAATGCCAACCAAGCCTGGAGAGATCATGCAGCCGAGATACAAAAAATAAATGAGGACATCACACGAGAGGAAATACATCGACAACAAAGTCAGCCCCACACCATCTATCTAGCCGCCACCTCAATAACTGGGCTGTTAAGTATTGCCAGTTTTATGTTAGTAGCAGGAGTTCTGATCCGCAGGAGATGTCGGAAGCAAAAACCAGTACCGGCTAGATCAAGCAGATTGTCGATATTGCCCATCACCCGGAGTTCAATAAAACCCACTGTAACAACAGGACGGCCTACCGAAGACAAGGAAACGAACGATGGCCTCCAAGTAATCGTGCCTACTACAGCAATATTGCCCACAGCAAACCTGCCTACGATAGTCGGAAAACAGCTGGTACAGCTAGCGTAGTAACAACTGTTGTAGGGTTAGATATTTTTGTTACACTAAGTGTTATATTGGATAGGACAGTGGCAACCTTTAGATAGACGGAATCACTCTGAGTAATTAAACCAATATAAATATTGTATTCAAGTTAAGTGTAAGAATTGCTAGAAAAAAAAAGCATTTGTTCATTTGAAAAAAAAAATTGGAATTAGGTATAAAAATGTTTAAACGAAAGTAAGTAGTGTAGTTATGTAATATGATTAGATAAAACAAATATATGTAGTTAATGAAATCTAGAATCAAATTTTGTATAAGTAAACCTAATCCTAGAAATAATTGTACAGTTTTTATTTGTTATTATGGTAATACTATTTTTAGAAATATCAAAATTAGGGTTAAGAATATAATTAAATTGTAATTGAACAAAAAGATTGTTTGAAGAAGTAAATGAGATCACGAGAAAAAAAATAAAAATACATGTTGTTAAATTGGAACTGAATCAAGAGAAGTAGATATTGCTAAGATAAAACGTAGAAGATGTTTAAAAAAAAACAATTATTGTATATATACGATAAAATGTACAATGTAGTTGAATCTAAACCGAGCACCCTGATCTAATTCCCCCTGGGAATTAGTCTTTCACAGGGGGGAGGAATGTCGTGGCCCAATATTCAATTCGGTGTGGTTGTGACATCATGACTTAACTAGCAGCAGGTGTACGACTAATTAAGCAGTTTGCAGTATCTAAGCATTTTACTTCGCACGGTTAAATGCTTGGCGATTGCGAATTGTTTATTAAAAAACTGTCGCATCCACTGCTGTTGTAATTAAGCATTAAGCCAGAGTTAAGTAATTCACTTCGCATACTGAAATGCTCAGCTGGGCTTACTGTTTGTTTACTAACAGTATTGGGGTCTGCAGCTGACGGCAGTGACTGATGTAATGCTTTGCGATTAATTGCAAGGTATTGCACTGGTCACTGGGTCAGAGTCGCTTCCGCCTGTAAGGATTTTAACAGGTGACCCGACTTGCGAGTGGATCAGGTTACTCAGTTGTGTTTTGGTTAAGAGCTATAAGTGTGAATCAGAAGCTCGAGTTATATTAGATATTATTCGAAGTAGTTTTATTGAATAAAGTTTTTTTTATGTGGATTACGCGAGTGTTTTACTGGGGACACGACATGTGCATGTAAAGTATTGCACACAAAATAGGCACATTTGCATTAGATGTGCACACACATTTAATGCACTGGTGCATGTAATGTATCTGCGCACAAAATATTCACAATTGCATTAGCTGTGCACGTAATGCGCAGCTAATACAATTGTCATGTAATATAACACCGTACAAATTAGGCAACAACGCAAAAATTATTGCATAATGTACATGTGTACATAAAGTGTTATTTAAGTGCATATGCATTCTTAATGCACTAATGTTACGTCCACTCCATGAGCAAATCCGCATGATTTCAAAATCGACTACGTCTACTTACGAAACCCAGTTCACTCCGCTTCGATATGTGTGTCAGCTGTCGACCACACTTTTTAAATCATTATAGGCTACTTTGATTAGATAGTAGTAAGAGAAGTATAAAGTAATATAAAGTAAGTAATAGATAAATAAAAACTCTGTACTTCGAGAATAGTGAGGAGCATATTTAATTATTATAAAAGTTAATTAATATAATGAAATAAATAAAATATTTTACATGTCATTTCTTTATAAAATATATTACATGTTAGAC
The DNA here is from genome assembly GCA_963924295.1 of Dioctria rufipes. Taxonomy (NCBI): domain Eukaryota; kingdom Metazoa; phylum Arthropoda; class Insecta; order Diptera; family Asilidae; genus Dioctria; species Dioctria rufipes. Next base: position 81,441,386 of record OZ002740.1, on the reverse strand, counting down.
CTTATTATTAGTTAACCTTCCTCTTAAAGTATAAGCGCAGCCTTCCTCTTAAAATTTTGGGGAACCCTTTTCAAGAAATATTCTTCGTTTTTAAATATGCTGCTTAGTAGTCGCAATATGCCGTCCAATGACACAAACTCTAATTTTGACTTTTCTGTAAGTAAAATAAAAGCAAATATAAACTTTTAGGTATTATACACTTAAAAATCATCAATAAACTGCAATGAAGAAACAATTACTTTACGTACCTTTTTCTTCAATGCTCGCCTTTCCTGACCAGGAATATTTGAGTAAAACCTCATAATTAATAATATATTCGATGATCCGTTTCATCGATTTCCGGATATTTGATGAGTCAATTAAGCCCCGCACTTTTGATAATCGAATCGCCTGAAAAATTAATATGTTTAGTTGATAAAAAGTCAAGTCTTATTTCGAAATTGCTTACAATTTGATCAATTTGATCCCCTGCACCTTCATCCTGTTCCACTTCTTGGGAAGTTGAAATGCCAGAATTGTGGGTATAATAATTTTGGGAAAAGCTTGACAAGTGTGGACTTTGCTTAAAAATTCGAGTTATGGATCTTTTTGACAGATTGCAGGATCTTTTATATTTAGGCATCTCAGAAGTTTCTGAAATGTGAACATTTAGAAATTAATTAATGCATTAAATATAAAACTTTTTATTTCACCTTATACAGGTTTTTTGAGGAAAATAAAATAACTCTGTAAAAAGCATTTCAATGAACAGCATATATATTAAGCTAAAAAAAATTTGAAATGAATCACACAGAGACGAACTTTTCGAATTGAAAAAGAAAAGAAAACAAAAACCCCCTCTTTCAGCCGTAAAACATTCTTTTACCCGCAATATTTTACTGCGATGAATTTATTAAAATTACAAAAAAAAACAATATATATATGTATATATATATAAAAGAGCTTCTATTTGCTTATATAGCCGCCACACTCTAAAAAGAAATTAATTTATCCAAAATAATCGAGCCTATACAAATGCCTTGAAGAACACTTAAAATGCACGCTTCAGGCACTTCCACACACACTCCTGCAACGATTGCGATATGTATTCACATTCATGCGAATAAAATATTTCGTATACACTTTGAATACACATCACAAGCATTTAGCAATGCAGGAAATATCATGAAGGACACTTTAAGTACACACTTCAGGCACTTCCACAAATACTACTGCAACGATAACTCTCTTCACTATACAAATATGTATTCACAATGAATGCGCATTGCGGACACTTCTTAGCACAACTTGAAATTTTATGATTTTAACAAAAACAAAATAAATTATTGCCCAAAATCTGCTCTCTCAAGTAAGTATTTATTTTATTAATTTTAGAAAAATAAATTTTGCATACTGCAACGATAACTCTCATGAGTATACAAATATGTATTCACAATGAATGCGCATTGCGGACACTTCTTAGCACAACTTGAAATTTTATGATTTTAACAAAAACAAAATAAATTATTGCCCAAAATCTGCTCTCTCAAGTAAGTATTTATTTTATTAATTTTAGAAAAATAAATTTTGCATACTGCAACGATAACTCTCATGAGTATACAAATATGTATTCACAATGAATGCGTATTGCGGACACTTCTTAGCGCAACTTGAAATTTTATGATTTTAACAAAAACAAAATAAATTATTGCCCAAAATCTGCTCTCTCAAGTAAGTATTTATTTTATTAATTTTAGAAAAATAAATTTTGCATACTGCAACGATAACTCTCATGAGTATACAAATATGTATTCACAATGAATGCGCATTGCGGACACTTCTTAGCACAACTTGAAATTTTATGATTTTAACAAAAACAAAATAAATTATTGCCCAAAATCTGCTCTCTCAAGTAAGTATTTATTTTATTAATTTTAGAAAAATAAATTTTGCATACTGCAACGATAACTCTCATGAGCATACAAATATGTATTTACAATGAATGCGCATTGCGGACACTTCTTAGCACAACTTGAAATTTTATGATTTTAACAAAAACAAAATAAATTATTGCCCAAAATCTGCTCTCTCAAGTAAGTATTTATTTTATTAATTTTTAGAAAAATAAATTTTGCATACTGCAGTTTTGAGAAAATAACTTGAAGAACACTTAAAATGCACACTTCAGGCACTTCCACACACACTCCTGCAACGATTGCGATATGTATTCACATTCATGCGAATAAAATATTTCGTATGCACTTTGAATACACATCACAAGCATTTAACAATGCAGGAAATATCATGAAGGACACTTTAAGTACACACTTCAGGCACTTCCACAAATACTACTGCAACGATAACTCTCTTTACTATACAAATATGTATTCACAATGAATGCGCATTGCGGACACTTCTTAGCACAACTTGAAATTTTATGATTTTAACAAAAACAAAATAAATTATTGCCCAAAGTCTGCTCTCTCAAATAAATATTATTTTATTAATTTTAGAAAATTAAATTATGCATACTGCAGTTCTTTGAGGAAATATACAAAATCTCCTTAAATGCACACGGCAGGCACAAGAGAGAACAAAAAATTGCATAAAAAACAATTAATTAAATTTAATAAGTTTTGCTTACCTTTTCTGAAATATATTGCAAAAATATAAAATATATTTATATTCCAATAACCCAACTACGTAGAACAAAACACGCACTTCACTACTTCACTCAATGACGCTCTCTACAAAAATGGCTTCCAAAACTAATAACAACAAGTGTTCAGCTGAACTTGCAGGTTGTATCGATAATACACATAGACACGCCGCATATAGAGGAAGGAGAACATAACATATTACTCACACGCAAACATTTTTGTGTGTGCGATAAAATCATGCAAAAAAAAAATTCTCGGTTGAACGATCAATGCATATGCGCATGTATTGATCACTTCACTGTTTGGGCTTGATATTTAGGAAGGAGAATAAACCGACTCGAAAATTCTCGGTTGAACGAGCAATGCATATGTGTATGTTTTGTGTACCTGAAATTTGGGCTTGATATTTAGGAAGGAGAATAAACCGACTTGAAAATTCTCGGTTGAACGAGCAATGCATAAGTGCATGTTTTGTGTACCTCAAATTTGGGCTTGATATTTAGAATGGAGAATAAACTTACTTGAAAATTCTCGGTTGAGCGAGCAATGCATATGCGCATGTATTGTGCACGTGAAAGTTGCTTTTAGTTTTTAGGATGGAAATAACTTCTCTCACTTTATTAAAAACTGAAAAAATGCTCGCCTCAAGTCAGCCTTCATTGAACTTTGCAGTGAATTTCAATATTAGTGAATGCACATTGCATACACACTGTGCACCTATTGGCTGTAGGTGCACAAAATGTTTGACGGGTTCGTTACAGTTTATACCAAATACTGTAACTTAATTGAACACGAACACAATTATTTTCGGTAATCATATAAGGAACTACGCGAAGCAACATTGTTGTGCTGGTACTTCTTAGCACAAGGAGTGGGGAGGACGGACTTCTTTAAAAACTTCTCGTGTTGGTCGGCCCAAATACATCACCACAAATTTCTCTCAATACAAAATAGTGGAACGTGGAACGTACTTCGTACCGAATAATCCTGTATCGTAGATTGACTGCTGTTTTTAAAAAGAAAAAGAAGAAGAATAGTAAATTCACAGCTTTTACTACAGCAATGTAAACGTCAAAATAAATTCTGCGGGGCGTTAGTTTTTCCGATAAAATACGGAAAATGTAATATTAAGAGGAGATCATTCCATAACTTAAGACTGAATTAATTTTAATTAATTTCCATATCGTTCGATCGTAGAAAGTGTGTGTTCTATGGTTTTTGGTGCGCCAATTCAAATGCAGTCCGAGCGCAAATATATTTAAAGAAAAAAGAAACGCAAGATATGCCAAAGATAACTGGTTGTGGCTAGCGTTTATTTCAGCCCTTTTAAATCTTCCATATATATTGAATATTATGGAAGATGAACAAGTATTAATTTCACGGGCTGCAGAAGAGCGAGAAAATATTTATAGGAGATATGACTTGGGTACAGATCCTAGTAATCAGATTGATCCATGGGAAAATCCCAGTTTTGAAGTTTATCATCTTACAGACAAGTACTATTTCCGTTTTCTTTTTTAACAATGGTTAACCAAACCTCAATCTACTGATTTTTTTTTTATGATATTTAGATATGGTTTTGTACACGACAAACGATTGCCAGACACACTTAATCCATCTGAAGCAAAGAAAACAAAAATTGAACTTGAAAGGGTAAAGAAATGGATAAAAATGCTTGAAAGTTGGGATAGAAACAACGAAAAATTACGAAAGAGAATATTTAAAGGTGTTCCTAATAAGTTGCGATGGTCTGCATGGAGAAAACTATTAAATGTAGAGGAGTCTCAGTTGGCTAATATAGGTGTGTATGGAAAAATGCTGAAAATCGCCCGTATGTATGGTACAGATACTCGACAAATTGATTCCGATGTCAATCGCCAATTCAGGGACAATTTAGCTTATCGACAACGATATAGTGTTAAACAAAAGAGCCTATTCAATGTCCTAAATGCATACAGTATTTATAATCAAGAGCTTGGTTACTGTCAGGGTATGTCAGGCCTAGTTGGTGTGCTGCTTCTTTACATGGACGAAGAAGAAGCCTTTTGGGCACTAAACACTTTAATGACTGACAGAAAATTCGCCATGCATGGCCTATTTATTGAAGGATTTCCAAAACTTACACGTTTCTTAGAACATCATGATAAGATCGTTTCAAAATTACTACGAAAGTTGCACGAACATTTTACAAAGCACAATGTCGACTCGATTTTGTATTCACTTAAATGGTTTTTTGTAATATTTATTGAGAGGGTAAGAATAATTTTTCCATGTTATATTTTATGTACATATATATTTAAATGTAATTTTCCATTAGATACCATATCATTTGTGTCTTCGAATCTGGGATATTTACCTATTTGAAGGAGAACGTGTTGTAACTGCCATGGCATTTACGATTCTTTACCTACATCGAACGGAACTACTAAGGCTTAAAGATATGGATGCCATTTTAGAATATCTTCAAGTAAAACTCCACAAAGATTTTGGGTTCGATGATGACTATGTTGTTGGTGCTTTAGATCATGTAATGAAAAAACTAAAAACATTAAAATTAGATATGCCCTCTCCACCGAAACCAATTGAATTTCCCCAAAGGGCACTTGGACAATTTATTGAACCTGATTTTGAAAAGAAGATTGGTAGACGTAAATCGGTTTTTACGGAAAATGAGAAGCAAGTAATTGATAGCGTTATATCAAGGTATAAAATCTCGTTATGCGACTATGTTAATTGATTCAAATTTTTTTTATTTATTTTTTAGACAAGACACAAATACAATTGAAGTTCAATCGAATCTCTCCTATGAAACGTCCGAGTGTGCCACAGGTAAATCATTTTCAGGTTGAGTCAGTAGAATTTTGAAATTAGTATTCTCTTCTTTGAGAAAATGTTACCACGTTAACAAATTTTCAAAGAAAAAATTTTGTATATATATAAAAAAAAAACAATTGCAATTGGTGTAACACAATGGTTCCATATCCCCTGGGCTCAAGCATACTTAGATGTGTGTGGTTGTACATATTTGACTGGCAAGCCCTTGAAATGCTATGATATGACAAAATTTGGTTGCTTAAGTCCCAAATTTATTTGGCACTATTAGCCAAACAACAAAAACTCCGTTAGAAGTAAAATTCAAATTCTTCTAAAAAACCATTGCGACGTAACTTAATTTATCAGAAAAATGCAGTTATTTCAAGTAATAAAATTATTTTTGACTTATAAATTCTAAGGATGAACGCCTGACTGATTTTTAGCCCTACCATGAAAATGTAGAAATTTTACTATACACTGTACAAAGAAAAATATTAGTGACTGGTACTTTTGAAAGTGCAGTGTTTCTTTCTTAGTATTTGCTTGAAGTAAATTATATCAACAAATAGTGCATCTATATCAGAATCTTTTCGTCCTTAGGATGTTTAATATATGTGCTTCCCAATAATATTATAAAAGATATTTATTTCGCGGATTTCAATAATTTTTTCGTAAATTTTGTTTTGTAAATTAATTTTCTTTATTATACATTTTACTGAACTTATAAAATCGAGATTTGTTTTGTAACTTGTACCTACATTTGTATCGCCACTTTTTTCGACATTCAGATAAGTTTTGACTTCTGTTCTCATTAGAGACCTTCTAAATAATTTGATTTTGAACATTCGTTGAACTTAGTGACGCCACTTATAGTGACGAAAGACACAAGGTCACAATAAATTTTCTTTGATATTTAGTGTATAAATCGAATTTCTAAAAGTGGAATAGGTGACATAGGGAGAAGTGTATCTGAGGCTATTTTAATTTGTGGCGATTGTTGGCATGGTTCCAAACGAGCTGGCGTCTCGGTTGGTCGGATGTGCTCGGCACCTTGGCTCTCAACCAAAACCATTTGTAGGTTTCGAAATTTGATTCTTTTGAAGGAGAAGGAATTATATTAAAAACAAAAAGTTAATTACTTGTTTTTCTGATCTTCTATCAGTGTAAGAAGTTTTGATTATTAAGATTATGAATGTTTGTTGCCGCGACTAATTACATCTTTATAAATATAAAATCGCGTCGGTACTATTCAAGTTCCTGTGTCCATCCTCCAATCCATATTGATTAAGGAAGTTGTACCGGGAAGATCTAGACTTGCTTTCGTCAAGACACAAATAAAGATTGTTCCCGAAATAACATTGTTTTTCTTTCTCAGTTGACGCAAAAGGTTGTGCCCGAATAGCGTTATTAATTCTCATACATCACAATAGAAGAATCCCGAATCAAAATATATAAATGTTATACCTGTTCCACGCCACTACTCATTAAGAAGCAGCGATATTAGAAATCATCCAAAAACCCTCGAACGATTTCTTCCAAATTATCATTTTATTTTATTAAAATCTTTATAATCTTATGACCTGACATACCAAATATCACTTTATTTTATTGTTTTCTATAAAACGTAGAGGGCATTTTCTTTTGACTACGATGATATGATTTTTAATTTAGGCAATAAACCGCAATACAGCACTAAATGCATAGTAACCTGCACTTCAGACTGAAGAGCAAAATCAACATATACAAAATGTGTGAGCATTTGTGTGAGGCTTCATGCAAATCGCAATGATACAAATATCCAAGTATAAATAAATCCAGCTTTATAAAAACTTTCGAAAAAATGATTCACGGACAAGAGTTTAACAAAGTAGGTGAAGCATATTTTACTAATTCGTCATTAATTTTGATATGATAACAGCATTTTTCAGATTTAATTAGAAATACTTTTCTTCTGGCATATATAGATTGGTGATTTACTGTCAATGGTAATAGAAATTTCTTTTTCTATATCTATATACCTATATAGATTTTAAGCTATTTCTTGCGCCAATGAAAAATATGTACAATTAGAAGATTATCAATCTTGTGTACTAGAAATAAACATATTATTTTTATTATTATTAACTTTTCAAAATCTACAATTCATTATTTTCTTCCAAAACCATATATAGAAAATAAAAATCAATTGCCGCATGTATGTTACATCATCAGTTGAGAACGGCTCCGACTTTGGCTCATTTTTATACATACATACAGGGTTTTCCAATAAGAGGTGTTATTTTGATATTCAAAGAAAAATGCCATTTTTTGAGATAAATGATCGGATCTTTATTTTATTATAAAGAGGAAGGTATGCCGTTAATAATGGAAAATAACATCAGCCAAATGACCACCACGACCACCACGACCATGCCTACAGGACCATATCCTTTTCATGAAATTTTCCATAACCAAATCGCAAAGTGGCTGCCCTATGTCCTCGATGGCCTCACGAATTCCATCTTTGAGGTCTTGAATCGACGCTGGGCTGTTGGCGTACACCTTCTCTTCCACGTGGCCCCAAAGGAAGAAGTCGCAAGGTGTTAAGTCACAAGATCTCGGTGGCCAATTGTGATCACCTCTTCGAGAAATAACACGGTCCGGAAACTTTTCCCGTAAAAGATCATACAAAAATTTCATTGTCCACTATATATTTGGACACTGCCTGAGAACTCGTCAAAATAAAGAGTTGAAATTTTGTACATGGTGTTTTCATAGTAATTGCAAATAAAAATTCAAAAATGGAATAAATCGGGCAACCCCTTCTTGGTGTGGCCATATAAAAATTTAGGTTTTTTACGAATACTGTGAAAACGATCAGTCCTAGACATTTTTATTGTACTAAAAACTTCTTCAGAATATGAAATCCTATAAAATTGATTTTAACAACCGTTCTAGAAATATATGCGAAAATCCACTCCAAAAATCAAAATTGCTCGAAGGGTGACCATACGAAATACGACCAAATCTTGAGACGACGATACTTAACTGTGGAGGTGGGCGGCCGAACCTCTCTCAATGTGTATGTTGGTTGACTCACTCATCACGGTGCTGAAAAAACGTGGGATTTTCATGTCAAGTGTATGCGGATGACATCCCTCTGCTCATTTCCAGGCACAGTATGGCTGCTGCCTGTGCCTTTATGAAACGAGGCCTCAATATTGTTGAGGACTGGTGCACCCGTCATTTTATGACAGTGAACCCAACAAATTCCCGCTTGGTGCTCTTCTCTATTAGACGTAAGCTTGTTTACTTTGTTCTTCCAAAGCTATTTCGACATACTTTGCAGCTTTCTCCCCATGTTAAGCACCTTGGAGTCTACCTTGACTCGGAAGCTGAAGTGGCGATTGCAAATAGAGGAAAAAGTTAATGCCGCTATGGGATGGATATACATCTCGATCGTCAAACCCATGCTCAAATATGCCTCCTGAGTATAGTGGCCGAGGACGCTTGTGGAGACTGCAATCCGGAAGCCGGCGGGTCTGCAAAGGCTTGCCTGCTTGGGAATTACGGGTTCCATGCGATCTACGGCCACTGCTGCTCTTGAGGTCTTACTTAACCTGCCACCCATGGATCTTGTCTTCAGGGAGATGCCAAAAGCACCGTGTGCAGATTGTGCTCATGGGGATGTTGGGAGGACAGCTGGGCCGGCTCTTCTCATTGATCTTTGGCGTATCGGCTGAACTTGGAAAACCTTCTGGCCAGTATGCCACATGACGCATCGGTACCAGAGCTTCATTTTGGGCGTCGCTTCTCTCTGAGCCTTCCTGTAAGGGAATCATGAACCGAGGGAAGTGTCTTATCGGGTCTTCTCCGGTCCGCTCTAAAAAATTTTACCGACGGCTCTCTGACTGACGAGGCGTCTACTTCTCTGAAGCTGACATTGGGATGTAGTACTCACTTGGAAGACACACCACTGTCTTCCAGGCTAAAGTCTTCGCCATCGCAATTGCAGCGAAGGTAGCCTTTGATATGCAAATCAAGGGGAACGACATTGCTATCCGTTCAGATAGTCAGGCACCCTAGATGGCTTTGAGTGGCCCTCGGATAACATCTAAGGGATTGCAGGTCGTCTCTGGATAAGTTGTGTATCCACAACAAGATCTCACTTCTGTGGGTTCCTGATCACATTGGGATCATGGAGAATGAAAGGGCTGACCTTTTAGCTAGTGTTGGCTCTGATTCTCCGCTCCTTGAACCGGAACCCGCCATACGCGTTACCACCTCGAAAATCGGGTCTCTCTTCAAAGCGGATGTTCATAGGAAGCATCAGCAGAGATGGCAGAACCTGAATACTTGTAAGTGCACAAAACTGTTTCTTGATGGGCCCAATAGGAATATCTCCGATTTTCTTATGGGGCTCGGAAGGAAACAATTTAGAACTAAACATCACCGGCCACAGCTCACCTCACGCTAATCTAACAAGGATGGGAGTTGTCGACAGCCCTGAGTGTCTGTCATGCCTAGAAGCAGAGCCTGAGACAACCTAACATTTGTTGTGTGTGTGTCCGGTCCTCGCCCGGTACAGGTTGGATACTCTAGGTCTAGGGTCTGCCCTTTTATCTATAGATGAGCTGAAAAACTTTCCTCATTCTTTAAGAGGACATCTTACTTTGCTAAACCTTAAATTTTCATTTATACATACGTTCAGTTCGGGAAATATATCTAAGTACGTATCAATTATTTACACAAAATATCCCTTAAACAAATATTTCCAATATTGTTGTTGAAATTTTGGCTTGGAAAACTTAAGTTTCTTCAATCACTACTCGAGTTTTTGTCACTATTTGTAAACATTTTCGTTATCTGTTCTAATATTTGTAGATACTAATATTATCGTTAGTGTAGCTCGGAATATTTTGGTTGTTGTCATTGTCACCTCTTAATATTACTACCTCTAAAATACCTCTCACTGAGTACTATATCCAGTGTCATGCTATTATTTTCTACTAGTAAAATTTTTTATTAAAATTGCTTTATCTTCATCCTCATCGCCTTAATGATGTAGTAAATTGAAATCTGCCCACTGTGGAGTAGCCCCCGGAAAGTACAAGCCATGCAACATATATGGAACAAGACCTTGCTATAGCAATAAGTAAGAATTCAGACTTTACTTTGGAGGAAAGCTACAATTTAATCTTAAACAGGTTCTAGAGTCTAAAATTATCGTTCTTACAGACAAATTAAGATATAACAGCAGTCCAATATGTTTTATTTCTAATAGTGTTAAAAAAAAATAGCATGTAGAACAGACATATTCCGAGGCTTACGACTCGCACATTCTTGCAAGCACTTATTTCCTTTCAAACAAAAATCTACTCATTTCATATCCATTCAGTCACGTAGCAAATATGATTTCTTACCAACACTACCAATCTGTCTATTATGGACATAATCGAATTTTGTTAAGTGTCAACAGTTTAATCGAGGTGGAAATATTATTCTCCTATAACTTGATACGGATATCGGTCAAATCGGGTCCGCTATATGTTGTCCTAAAAACCGTACAAAAAAAAAAGTATATATAATATTAAAAACCAACACCTAAACAAATTATAATTAAAAACAAAATGTAATTAATATATATTATTATTAAAAAATGTATATAAAAAAAGGACATAATAAAGAGAAACTTTAGTCCATATGTAATTATAAAAAATCCAAATTAGAATGAAATAAAATTTTTACATATTTAGACTATTCATCGCTACTTGATAATAAGCACGAACGTTTATTACCGAATCGACTGGACAAAAATCGATTTCATCACTAGAGATGTCTAACAAATCTGACGAGTTTGAATCCAATGAGGATTCTGGTTCATTATTAACGGTCTCTAATGTTGGTTTTCTTTTAATTAGGAAATCTGTTATCAGCTGCTGTGTTTTTTTGTTTCTCAATTTGCTTATACAGTTCTTGATACCCAGCCGTACAGATTTGCATATTAAGTTGAAATTTTAATGCACGTTCCATGTCGGGATATAAGTGAGAAAATTATCTTTCATACTTGCAGCAAATATCAACCCCTCGCGAATTAAATCAGCTGTTAATTGATGAATGTAAACTTCGTCTTCATCATCATGGTTCGCATTAATAGCATCAACTGTTGTAGCTTCAATTAGATCCTCCTCATCCAAAGGTTTCAAGGTTTTCAAAGCCTTCACCACCAATTGCGTGTGAAAGATTTATAGTTTCAGAGCACACAATTTATGCTTGTGTTACAGAATTGTCACTTTTGACGCATTCTGACCAAATTTTTCTCCAACAAACATTTAGAGTAGATGACCGCAATTGTTTTATGGCAAAAGAAGCATGTGTAATACAATCCATAATTGTATAATTTTCCATGCTTGTAGACCGGCAAGACCCTTTGTTCGACTGAATCCAAAATATATTTAAGTGCTTGTTTTATGTAATAAAAGTGTTGCTATTATACCCTGATCCAATGGCTGAATCAGCGAAGTTGTTATAGGGGGCAAAAACACCAACTGAATATTTGTATGATCTATCACAGGATATGGCTGGGTGCATTATCGACGAGCAAATGTACTTTGCATTCAAGCCCCTTTTGTTCCATATATTTTTTGACTTCAGGAACGAAGCACTCGTGGAACCATTTTATAAATAAAGCTGACGTCATCCATGCCTTGTTATTCGCCATCCAATGAATTGAAAGTTGTTTGATGTTTTTTTCCTTTCTAAGCTCGTGGCATGAGTGATCGGTTGATTAACAGAGGCTTTAAAATTTTATCACCAGATGCGTTGCTGCACAATAAGAACGTCACGCGATCCTTGCCGTTTTGAAACCACCAGCAGATTTTTCTGATTTCGATATGAGGGTTCTGGTAAGCATTTTTTTCATTTCTTCGGCATTAAATATTGTCTCTGGCGTATAACCCCTGTCATTTTTGTCACCTAATTGTACTTCACCTTTTATTTTTACATTGTGAAATGCGTGTCGTTTTAAGAATCCTATCAGCCATCCCTCACTTGCATTAAATATCAGTTTGTTGGTTGTCTGCAGACTTGTTGATGGCGCCGATTCCTGAAGTCGTTCGATTATTCTAAGTCCCTTCTCTTTTATAAATTTTCCGTCTATAGGTATTTTTTTCTGCAGTAGATCCTCTATCCAAAGCACTAAAAGTTTTTCCACTTTCTCTAAGATAGTATTTCGACTGTATGATGATGTTTTGGAACTGACATTCGAATCAGAAATTACTGATTGTCGAATGGAGTCTTCATTTTTTTCTATTGTTTTGATTGTCGCTTCATTCAAACCAAGAGAGAGATTTTAATTTTAGTTTCTAAAGAAATCGCTTGTGTCTTCCGGTTAATTTTTGGTTTTTTAGACATATTAGGCTATAATAAAATTTAAATAAAAATAAGTAAAAAAGCTAGAATTGGTTTAAGACCAATTCGTATGATACCATGGCTAGATGAATGCCCGTGTTTTCATGCAAGTTTGATCTTTGAAGTTGTTTTTCGCATATAATTCTACAGAGGTTCGTCGGACAGAAAAAATTATTACAACCAATTTTATAGGATATCGTATAATAAAAATGTTTAGAAATGATCGTTTTCACAGTATACGTAAAACCCACAATTTTTATATGGCAACACCAAGAAGGGGTTGTCAGATTTAGTCCATTTTAAAAATTTTATTTGCTATTACTATGAAAACATCATACACAAAATTTCAGCTATCTATGTCGACGCGTTCTCAGGCAGTGTCCAAATATATACTGGAAAACCAAATTTTTGTATGGCAACCCCACGAAGGAGTTGCCCGATTTGTCTCATTTTCGAACTTAACTTTACTTGTTTTTTTTTTAAAGTACGTGTACAAAATTTCAGCTCCTAAGTATACGCGTTCTCGAGTTATCGTGCGTACAGACAGATAAACAGACGAACGGGACGGACGGACATGCAAAAATCAAAATAACTTTTAATATTAAGTGTGGGTGTCCAGTCCATTTTGTTCTACCATAATTATTTCTGTGCGTTACAAACAGAATGACAAACTTAGTATACCCTACAGATTTCATCTAGGGTATAAAAACTCACTTAAACAATTTTCTAAACTACAATTTTACCATAATAGTACTGTTCATTGTAAGAAAACCCAAACAGAAATTATATTAGCACAAAAAGTTTTACCCGGCGGTTAGACGAGATAGTATAGCCTGCATGCATCTTGCACTGCCAAACTTTTTACACGTGTAATCCCTACTGCCATGCAGGCAGCTCAGCAGTCAGCTTTCAGCGAACTTGCATGGACGCGTTCACTGCCACCGAAATAGTGACTTTTTGTCGACTACGAGTCACTACCGAGCGTTCACTCCGCTAATTTTGACAGTAAACGACTACGTTTGACTACGACTATCGTTTACTCCGCACATTGAATGTACCAAATAGTCGACTACGTTCGACTACGTTCAGGAGGATAGTCGATCGTAGTCGGTTTGACAGAACTACACTACGACTACGCTATCGAAGTGGCAGTGAACGCGCCCCATGATAAAAAATAATGGCAGCTGAGGTGATTTGACATTTTACAGTTTTCAATATGGCGGAAAAGAGCTGCTTGAATGAAATTTTCTGAAATCATTTGCATTACATCATTTATCAACACCTTCCTCTTCCTTTTGTTTTTCCGATTCTGCTTCTTCCTTTATTGCGAAAATTTCCGACATACACAAGACTTTACGTCTCAATGATTTTTTTTTTTAAATGAATATGCATGCAAGGTGATAAGACATCAAGCGAACTGTCTTCTGGTGTCAAATTTAAAATCGCGTTAGAAGAGAGGCTTGCATGTAAGCTGTACTATAGCTGCGTAAAAATTCCTGGAATTTGTCATTATATTTTATTTTTGTAACTGCGTAAAAATTCCGGGAATTTCTCCAATTATATTTTATTTTTGTAACTGCGTAAAAATTCCGGGAATTTCCTCTATTATATTTTATTTTCGTAAGTGCGTAACGAATTATTTGTTTCAACATGTTCTAACAGGTTCAAACAAATTTTTGTACACGCACTGCGTATCCATACACAAATTTTTTTAGACATGTTAAAACAAATAATTCGTGTAAAAACATAATTTTTTCTCTTGTGGAACCGTGTTATTTCAAAATCGCGTAAAAAAAGAGTTGGGTATATTAGGCTTATTCGATGAAAACACCGTGTAAATTTACCCCACCTTGGGGTTTTGTGCACTCATCGAACAAGTTATTTGAATTTACAGTTGACAATTCTTCTGAATATACTTAATTGTGAAAAGAGACGAAAACAAATAAAATATGCTCAGTCATTTTTGTATTTATTTTTGCTTACGAAGTAATTTATATACCGCAATCAGAAACAAATTTTAAGTGATAGTTTTCAAAAATGAACGGAATGTCAAATCGTCTGTGATACTGCATAACCGCGAGACTAACAATATCATAACCGCCTAACTGAAAAGAATAGCAAAATCAAATTTTGAAGTTAATGGTAACAGAGCTAAGAAACTACGACTTGTTTTATCAATTTTATGTCTAAAATCTAAAAATATATGTTTCTCATCGTGTCAAACTTAAGGCTGAATTACAATGGACGCAACGCAACGCAACTGAACGGTGTGAAATGTCAAATTTACGCAGTAAAACGGACGGCGAGGCTATCGTCTGGTTATCGTCAGTCTCACACATGCTCACAGGAATCGGAATTGGGTAGAGAAGTCATAGGCGGCGGTTAAATTATGTGTTCAGGTTTATTAACCTAACAATACTAAATGGAGTTCAGTAGTTGTTGTAGTTGCGTGAAATTTTCAAAATCATTCAACTGCAGTTGAGACATGTGTTTCATGTGACACCAGTTTTGATTTCAGAAAGCATGCTGTCACTGAGCCTGTTTAAACCGTGCAATTTAGGACCAGTTTTACGTAAGTCGACTTACGTAGAACTATTATGTAGTGTTCCAAACATGCCGTATTACGAAAAACTAGTCCTACTTTAAAAAATGAGTATTAAAAGTAAACACAAAGCTCACATAAGGAATTGTTTACAAACTTGAATGCGTAATATATTCATTAACACAGAGTTTTTACTTTGTATTAATGAAAATAAATGCGATTAAGAAAGAAAAAAATGCAACTGGTCAAAGGGAGAGACAAATTCCCTTATAGACTTTCGACTTATTGAAGAAAATGTTCCATCTGTAATGGGTGGTAATACCGCTGAACCTCAAGCAATTTCTCGTTCCCAATCGTTACAGTTCAGTGGGAAAATATGCTCTCATGGAAAGAGACAGGAATATGAAAGTGCTGCCATTTGCTTTCATGCATTTTTGGTACAACGAGCAGTCCATTTATATCTTCGAGCAGGAAACTAAATGGAGTTGACATGAACCGCGATAGAACGTAACCACTTCTAAGTTGCTTGGGTACACCAGTGAAGTCGAGAACATTTCTCGGCTGTATCCATCTCTTGATCAAGCATTTCGTGCCATCATTGAATATCTGGAGAGATCTTCAAAATCTCTAAGGCAGTATCAGAATTGATGTATAGTGGCGGCATCTTCTTCTGCTTCGTTTAAGAGTATGTAATTTTTTCTTTAACGTAATTGTTCCTTTTCCACAATTACCTGTAAGTTATCCAAATGCTAATCTGAATTTTGCAAAGCTCAATAGTTCAAATTTTTCCATGTCTCAATATTACAGTTTGGTTCAGATCGTTGTTCTTCAATACTGTTTATGTATGTCCCCACCATCATCACTGAATCTATGTATTTGAAAATTCGGTACAATTCGATTTCAGATAAAATTTCTACTACGTCTTCTAATCTAAATTGTAACTGATTTTTTAGTTTGTTAAAAGATAGGGATAGCTTATCTTTTAGCTGCGAAATAGTGGCCTTCTAGATGAAGGAAATTGGGTTCCTCTGCAGCTATTCCCAGGCAATTATTGTTAAATTAAAAATAACCTGGGATTTTTTCTTATAATTAAAATTTGATTTTCATTGAAGACCGTGTTCGTCTTCAAAAAAGTAATTTCTTTAAGATACAAAATTCTTTATGAAAAGCATACACTACTTTTCTTGTCCTCCTTCTCCGCACATTCTAGTTAAAACCTCGTACTAATTTTTATGAGTTTCCAATCACTTTTCGACCGTACAAATGTAATATAACCATTTCTGCCATGAACTCCACGTTTTTTAATTTTTGTAATTTTCAAAACTGACGCCCTTCACCGCCTCGCACTATTGATATGGACCCTTCATTTATAAGAATAATTTTTAGAGCAGGGTATAATCTACCCAAAAAAAACCCCTAATTTACCCATGGACATTCATTTTTCTAACTATAAATAGTGCATTGCAAATGATAATGTGAAGACAAAAAAGACGACAGCACAAAGCACAAATGGGCGGTAAGGTACTCGAATATTTCTAGCTCTGAAAGTACAACATTACACTTAAAACAACCCTTGTATGTTGAACGATTATTTTATAAAATTTTAATGAATACCACTTCAAACCCATGGATAAATTTTCCATATAGAGTAAATTAACATCGAATGTTCTTTAAAGTCACTATCAACAGCATAGACTGAAACTAGAAATATAGTTTTCTAACTCAGAGTTACTTCTAGCAAAATACTCTGTGAGAGGGCTGACTAATCCGAAGTTCAAACTTACGAAAACATCTTGACAAGTGTATATTTTTTTAATCAAGTAAATTGTTTTTGTAAGGCCAGACTGTGCTTAGTATGCAGCGGACCTTATAGTGAGTTGTGTGCATACAAAGTAAAAAGCAAAATCTCCTCCATTTATTGCCTTGAAAGCAATTGGGGGCAGGTTAAGATGAGCTTCATGGGTATTTGATAATGATACACCATGACATTACACTCGGGCAAGATCTTTCTTTCCACAGTTCTCACAATAACTACCTTCATATTTTTACTTGTCCATCCCATCTGAGATTTGAAGCCGAGAATACTTGTTTGAAAAGCTTGATAATGGATCACACCTAGCCATCTCAAACAAAAATCTATTATTAGAAAATTCCATTTTTTTTTATAATTTCAATATTATTTTGCAATTTTTATTTATTTATTTTTTTTATGAAGGTGACGCATATTCGATGAAAACATATCAGAGCTATAATAGTTTAGCAACGTCATTGGCTGTAAGCTCCAATTCGCTTAGTAGTGGTGGGGCCAACAATAATAACCGAGAAAGTACCGAAGAAGATGAAGAAAATACTCGACTTTGATATTAACCTGTCTCTGTGTTTAAAAATTTACTTATTTCTAGTAGTACAATTAGTCGTCTGTTAAACGACATTCATTTATATGAGCATTTATTATTGTTTAAAGATAAAAAAACAGGTTTGGAAGAGACTTGTCTACTTAATCAACTGAAAAACAATCCGATTCCAGTAACTTTGTTACCGTTTTATTAATGTTATATTATTTTAAGAACTTAAAATATTGAATTGTACCTTTGTATAAAGCGTAAATATGAATTAATATAAATAAAAGTATTCTTTTTTTTTAATTTACAAGTGTTATTCTTTGAAATTATTAAAATATTTGCATTTATAAAAACAAGAACCAATTTTAATTACGCAAGCTACTCTCACTTTACCGGAGGATTGTTATTCACTTCAAAGCCAATCATTTGCAGGAACATCAATTGCTTCTGTTGGTTCTGCAGAAACATTTTCAATGGACGATAAGTATGTGAACTTCTACAGTGAAACACTAAATATATCACTCGAATCTTACTATAAATAAATTGATTGAAATTTCTTTTATTTCAGTATCTTACTTAAAACTGCCAATGTTATAATGCAAGCGGATCAAAGAGAAATGTTGACTGCGATTTAATTATGATTTATAACAATATTTTCTATATATGTACAAAATTATATATATTTTTAAAAATAGATTCTATGTAGTAAGGATCTGTATAGACTTTAAGAAAAACACAAAGCAATTTAGCGTTCAATTCGTCCATTAGAAATGGAGTTGAAGGAAAATAAGGAAATTGTGCCTAAAAATGGTAAAAATGTAATTTTCATACGACTAACTTTTATGTATACTTTTTAAGATTTTTATAATAAGAATAAAAAATAAACGTAGATTTACTTTTTTTTTTATCAATTTGCGGTATTGATATTAATGATTTCGTAGTCTCGATTGAGTGGGTGTTTTTGGTCTGACCGTAATTAGGGCGGTAAGATCTACTATATAATATGTGATGAAAAAGAACTAGTAAAAAAGAGCTAGAATTGGTCTAAGACCAATTCTTATGATACCCTAGATGAATTCCCGTATGTAAGTTTGTATGATCACCCATCTGTGAATGTTTGATACTTGAAGTGGTTTTTCGCATATATTTCTAAATGGTTCGTCGGACAGTAATAATGATTATAACCAGTTTCATCAGATTTCATATTCTAAAGAACTTTTCAGTATACAATATAAACGTCTGGGACTGATCGTTTTCACAATATACGTAAAAAACCCTCAATTTTAGTATTGCTACATCATGAACGGGTTGACCGATTTAGTCCATTTTTGAAGCTCTACTTATTATTACTATGAAAACAGTGTATAAAATTTGAGCTCTCTACGTCAACGCGCTCTCAGGCAGTGTTCAAATATATAGTGAAAAACGAAATTTTTGTATGGCAACCCTACGAAGGTATTGCCCGATTCGTCCCACTTTTGAAAAAAAATCTATGAAAAATTTCGGCTCTCTACGTGGACGCTTTCCCTGCACTGTCCAAATATATAGTATAAACGAAATTTTTGTATGGCAACCCTACGAAGGAGTTACCCGATTAGTCCCATTTTCGAACTTAAGTTTACTGTTTTTTTTAATAAAAAAAAGTCCGTGTTCAAAATTTCAGCTTCTCGAGTTATCGTGAAGACGAACAGACGGACATGCAAAAATCAAAACAATTTTTATTATTATGCGAGGGTGCCCAACCCATTTTTCTCTACTAGCATTAATTCTAGGTGTTACAAATGGAATCAATACCATCAGAACTGTGTAGATCAAATTTAATCATTGTATTTCGCACAGATTTTTCTAAATGAATAAAATCATATAATGCTGTTACTAAACCAGAATCACATTGAAATGTTGGGTGATCCTTGGTAACTCCAAGTGATTTATAACAATTTCTATTATTAGAGCCTTGATCGCATACTGTGGCTACCACATGTATGTTGTGCTTTTTACATTCTGATATAATTTTTAAGATAAATTCTTTTAACTCTTCTCTTGTAGCAGGTCCAGCAGATATTAAATGCCCAATAACATAAGCCCACGTGGAAAATAATCCTCTTATTAAAAAAGTACAAATTTCTTTTCCACATTCAGGCTTCCTATTCAGCCCATTGTCACAAACGCCTTCAACCAAATCTTTTTTATATGGTATTGGAGGTCAAATCGAATACGAATTTCATCGAAAACGAGAACAACCTTTATAAATAAGTCATCAGAATTTTCAAATATCGGGCTAATTTTTTGTAGTAGCTCTACATAAATCCCAGGTGAAATATTTTTAACAGACAAATAGGCGTTTAACGTATCTGGACACGGTAAATTAAACTTTAAACTTCGCATGTATTTGTATAATTTTGAGGACTTATAATAAAATAAATGGGCCAGTAAGCGCTCTTTTCTCGGCTATCGGGATGTTTTGTGCTTTTTTCTTAGTAACATCCTGCAAAAAGTTTTCGGTCTACTTGAAACATACCTTAAACTTTCAACGTGCTGTATTATATCCATCTTGTAATTCACCTTCTCCATGTATTTGCATTTTTGTTTAAAAGAACAAGCTTTTTTTCGGACTTGTAATAATTTTAAATACCTTCCTTTCCAAAGATTAATCGTTCTATCTTTTTTCATACAGGATTCGCAAGCTCTTTCAACGATTATAGGAGAATATAATTTTTCCACTAAAGGTTTCCTTGTTCGTTCAGGCGTTTTAAATATTAGACAATCCTCGAAATTATGATAATTATCGGGGCTTTCAGCCACAATTCCCGTTTCAGCGTTTTCATTATTTGGAACACATTTTTCATAAGTGCGATTTCCTGATTTGTTTACTTCTAAGGTAGTATCCGTAATTTCAAAATCATCCGTCAAAAATAGGGAAGGATAAGCTGAACGAGATAATCGAGTTGTAGCAAAATCTGCTTTTTTGAAATGCTTCTGGTAAATAAAATGTCGTCCCCTTTCTAAAGTTAGTCCTGTAATATTACACCATTCGTTGAAACTTTCAGACCCATATAAAGGCCAACAAATAAATTTAATTTGCGGATCGCGTTTTGTTGATGACTCACAATGCACCAAAGCGCATTTATAATAATGTTTTTTTTCCTCCATAATAAGAATTAAACTGAAATATATATATGTATATACTGGGTGCTCCGTAAGTAAAAGTAATGCACTATATTTAAGTTAGATAGCTGTGATCTAGAAAAATCATGGTGAAAAAAGTGGTACTAAGAGTAGTAGTTTGGCGGTAGGGGGGTTTTGTGATTTTGGGTACTTTCTTCATTAATACCCTGTAATTTTATTTGTTATACATTATGTAAAGATGGCTTATGGATGATAGCAGATCGCCTAAAATTTGTAATACTCATAACGCTGAATCAACTGCAAATTTTATTGAAAAATTCAACAACTTATTCGATATTTTTAATATTAAATATGTGTCCTCTTACAGCCCATATAAAAAACCATTATCACTTGATAATAAATTTGCAGTGAAATTTTTAAATGAAATGAAATTCTACGCAGAAATTATAACTTTAATTCAAACAGGAAGAAAATCGAAAGTATATGCTTTTGACGGAATCATACAGAGCATTAATGGAATTTTCGTTTTACTAGACCAGATAAAGACAGTACCAAATGCCAAATATATATTTACTGCAAAATTACAGCAGGATTTTGTAGAAAATTTATTTTCTCTCTTACGTTCAAAAGGAGGCTTCAACAGGTACCCATCAGCTGCGGATTTCCATAACCACATAAGACACTTGCTGTCAAAAAATATGGTTTTGACAGAGATGATTTCAGAGAGATCCAACTGCATTCCTGACACCATATATTCTGATCAGATATTAGATGAAAATATTGAAAACGGAAATGAACCCAAAATCGATAGTAGAGACAAAAAATTTACCTATCTTGCGGAGGAAGGAAATGAAGTGACTGATAGAACAGAAGAATTTATCCAGGAAACCGAAAATGTTTTAGACTTTTTCAATCTAGATTTAATTGAACAAAATTCGGCTAAGTACTTTTCGGGATATATTGCCTTCAAAATGATGGAAAAATTATCTTGCAACAAATGTCGTGAGAATATAATAGACGACACGAGGGAAATGAAAATGCCAGCAGACTATTTAATATTATTTAAAACTTTTAGCTCTGTAACGGGAACTGTTTTAAACAGTCCAACTGATAAGTTTTTCAAAATATGTTTATTACATTTTCAATGTTTTCATACATATTTTAAAACGAATTTTCACGAAAAGAACATAAAGCAACGAATTTCAGAGCTTTGCATTAGGGTAACTAACCAACATTATCCCGATTGGTTCAATACTCAGATTTGCGAAGACCATATAGATTAAAAATCCTTGACTTTACGATACTTGTTTTAATAAGAAAGCACTGCCAGTGGATGATAAAAGACGAAAGTAATCCCTATCTTTTCACGATAAATTGTAGGTATTGACTCGGTAAAACAGGACGGGGTACGTAATGTCGCCTTTGAAAATCAAAATGATGACTTATCCAAAATCATTCCTTTTGAAAAAAAACAACAAATTCTATGTATAGAAGCCAAATGCGTGCGTCATAAACTAACACATTGTAAAATTTCAAAGTCTTAAATGAGTAGTTTATTCATAGTTTTGATAGATTAATAAAACAATAAATGATTTTTGTGGAATAGGCCTACAGAGGAAACCTCTAAGAAAAAAAACGCATCCCTCCCCCAAAGTTTTATGAAGAATTTCCAATAAAAGGAAATGTTGCCCACTGTTCTAGTTTTTACCTCTTTAGGAAGAGATTAATTAATGTCCTATGTTTCATGTACGACATGCTGTATTATACTACATATGTAGGTACAATGTACATTTTTCACGAATGTTCGATTATATTACATAATATCTACATACGGAGCATGAAAATTGTTTAAGGGTAGTTTCCCATAAATAGGGGCTGTTGTCGCGAAAAATGTATTTTACATTATTCGTGACCAGCAATATTTAGTTTTCATTTCAGTGAAATCGACCGCCAGATATATTACTGTGTTTCCATGCAGAGTTCAATCCGAATTAAAGCTAATGGAAACGAGAATTGAGTTGAGTTTCGTTAGATCTTAACTCCACGAAACCAGTCGAGTTGAGTTGGGTTTTGTATAGGGTCCGCCAAGTAACTTTTTTTTTTTAAACAGGGCGCAAAACATCGAGTGTAGCTTCGGCTGTGTGGCACGTAGCGCCGTCCTGTTGAAACCAAATGTTGCCAATATCCTCCTCTTCAATGTTCGTTCAACATGGCCCGATAACGATTGCCATTGACTGTAACGGCCACTCCTTGCTCATTTTCGAAGAAAAATGGCCCAATTATGCCTCTGGACCAAAATCCGCACCAAACAGTGACTCGTTTTGGGTGTATCGGCTTTTCAATGTATGCGTGCGGGTTTTCTGTGCCCCAAATGCGACAATTTTGCTTGTTTACATACCCGCCAAGATCAAAATGAGCTTCATCCGAAAAGATGATTTTTTTGGCAAAATCGGCAAGCGTATACACAACCATATTCGTTCAGCGGAAGAATAAAACTAATTATCTGTCAAATCAGACATGAGCTAAGTGTTACCATTCACGAAATAAGCACTAGTTGAAAAAAAAACGTTAGATGGCGGACCCTATATATGTACATATCAGTTAGAATAGGGCGGAAGGGTTGTTTTATCCAACACAAATACGACTACTTTGTATGAAGTATTCAATCAACTCAACCCGTTCATGAAAACAGCATCGAGTTAACTCAGCCAGCAAAACTTAACACTAACTCAATCCTAACTCAATTCTGGCTCATGGAAACATAGTATATGTTTGTGAAACTGCAACAATTCCTTTTTTTCTGCCCTAGCTATGCCAAGAGCCAAAAAAGTAGTCTTGTGCTTTGTGACATTAAATTAATTATCCCTTCGATGAAGTGTTTTCCAGTCAATGCAACAAAAAAATAAAAATAAAAAAAAAAGCAATTCAAAAGTATTCTCTGTAGAATGAAAGGTTAAATCATTTTCATTATGTATTTCTCTGCGAACTACTTTCAAAGCTGCATGCAAAGGGAATCAATATAGAAATTGGCAGCCAGATGGCAGCAATCATAATAAGCAAATACATTTTCTAGTATATAGTCAGAAAAATGCGGCGCTGTTAGATTCGGCAATTGGGGACAATATATGTGATAATTTCTGCCATACATTTTCGGTCTCTATAGATTTCTTTACTCTATGGTATTACGTACTTTTGTTATATATAAAATCCTAGGTATATATATGTACCATATGTACATATATGTATAATGTTGGAATGTTATATATATATATATATATAAAATCCTAAATACATATTGGACATATAAAAGAAAAAAGAAAAGAAAATCATAAATTATGATTTTCAATAAACTAATCATGTACAAAACATGATTAGTTTATCTTCCAAAAAGGGTGAAGAAAATTGCATCAGCAATTTTCTTCACAATACCAACAATTCATAAGAGTTGAGTCGTTTTTTAGCAAGAGTGGGGTTGAATACTGAGCTCGGTGGCGGCGCGGTCTCGTTTTGAAAAATAAAAAAAAGGAAAAGTTGTTTCAAAAAAAAAGTTAAGAGTTCTTTAAGGAAAATTGTTTTAAAAAAAAAAGGTTAAGAAGAGTTCTTTAAGGAAAATTGTTTATGTTTTTAAAAGTTCTTCAGAAGAGCTCTTTTGCTCCTGTATAGTGGGAAGGATGGCGATGACTTAGAGAGTTAATAAATGAGGACTTAATACGGTACACAAGATGGCTATATGGAAATAAACTTACAATAAATATGTACATCGAAAACAAGCTTCATGGTTTTCAAACAGACAGGCAGACAGGCAAGCAAAAGCTGGACATTGAACTGCAAGTGGAACGAGAGCCCATTAAAGGAGTCGACTCAATATAATATCTGGGAATGATAATGGATGACTTGGAAACAACACACAACATATATGTGAGGAAAAAAGTTGCACCACTTATAGGAATCATGAGGAGAAGAGACTTTTTTAATCGTCAGACGAAAATCTTAATCTACAATGCATTTATACTACCAATAATTACTTACAATATAATTAACTGGTCACAATGTAGCAATCACTTATTAAACTGCATGCATAGGGTATTAAACAAAGCAATAAAGTCCATATTTAATTTACATAGACTTACACCAACGCATGAGCTGTATGAATCGACAAATTTTCTGAGCTTAAAACAATTAATTTATGTGGAAAAAGCTAAAATGATACATAAGATAAGAAAAAAGAAGATAAAGTCGAACATAAACCTAATAGAGCACGGTGATACACATAACTACGGCACACGATTACGCCAACATCTGCGCTAGAGCAGACAGAAAACTCAAGAGTCTAAAACACACAGCTGTACCCATATACAATGAATTACCAGAGGAAATAAAAAATACAGAGTAAGTGCACAAGTTCAAGAAATTAATAAAGAAATTTGCACATGAGAATGTTGCAATAGTATGATGTGTAAACTGATTACTATTTAACAACGATAACTAGTGACTAAAAAGAAAAGAATTGTTGAATAGGAGAAGTGCTCTTCACTAATACCAGCACTTGGCTGTCTGTGAAGATGCCCAAATATATAAGAAAAAAAAAAACAATTAGTCAGACTAGAGAGATGGAGAGAGTGGTGGAAAGGAGGATAAAAAAAAAAAATGTTTAAAGAAAAGTTGTTTCAAAAAAAGTTTTAAGAAGAGTTTTTAAGAAAACTTGTTTCTAATAAAAGTTTTAAGAAACGTTTTTTAAGAAAAGTTGTTTAAAAAAGTGTTTAAAAAAAAGAAGGGAGTTTTCCTCCGGATAAATAAGCCAAGGAATATCGGTGACACTGCCGAGGAGTGAAAGCTGTAAGTAACTCCTTTCGTAAAGAAAAATATAACACTTTATAATTTGGACTGGCTTTTTGTACATACCTACATATTAATAAAGAACCCAAATAACTTGATTAAAGCTTAAAACTTGAAAAGCTTAGTTGGAGAAACTTCTTTATGTCCTACCCCCTATTACCATAGTAGCCCACGTTGTTGACTTTTATATCGAGTTTTCTCTCGTTCCATTGAGTGTCAATAAATATCCAGAAAATTATTTTGTCTTAAAAAAATTGTATTTCTTAAAATGTTACGATGTCCGGGAGTTCCTTTATTACCTGGAACAACCTTCCAGGATGTAATTGCATTATTTATTGCTTTTCTCTCGAATATAAATAAATTCGTTTTTAGGTGACTAAAACTCGCTTTCCTCGGAAACAGAAATTCATGTCACTTAATGGCATTAATATGTTAACCGACCAGAAACATCCATGCTATGGAGGAAATGAGGTATTTGATTTAAATTGTCCTCCATATGAATTGCCTTCATTGTATCCACCGAAAACTGGACCTAAACTACCACCATGGCTAGCTAATGATAAAAAAGTTCTCTGCTTTCATGCATACTTTAAAGAAACATTACAAGAGGTTTATAGGGCTCCTTATCTAGTGAGAAAAGTCAAGATTTATTTCTATATGGAAGACGGTACAATGAAAATTGTAGAGCCTCCAGTGGATAATTCTGGAATACCACAAGGTTGTTTGGTGGCTCGGCAGCGGGTACCTAGACCACCACCATGCCAGAATGAATTCATTTCGGTGTTGGACTTAAATGTTAATCAAACTATAAGAATTTTTGATAGAGTTTATCATATCACTGGATGCGATCTATTTACAAGGAATTTTTTAAATAGAGCTGGAATACCAGTATCTGATCCGGTTGCTGTGCCAAGGTAAAGATATGGTGGTAAATACATTTTTTGTTAGTGTTGTCATTTTAAAGTTTTTTCCCAGTGATCCGTCGACTGAAATACGGAAAAAATCCATATCGAAACCAAAACATACTTCGACTCATTCAAACACGTTTGCCCAATTCCTTAAGTACGATCGTAAAGTTCTTAAGTTTACAGCATATTGGGACGATAAATCGGAGTTTGGGGACGTTCGAAATTTCGAAATATGTTACTTTTTATCTGATGATACTATGGAAATAAAGGAAATCCTGCCGTTTAACTCTGGAAGAGATGGTCCAAGTGTCTTTTTAAAAAGAGAAAAATTGCCAAAGGTAAGCATACTGAAAGCTAGCTAATCACTCTGCCTTTAAATTCTCGAATATAGAAGTCTGGTACCTACTCAAGGGAATTATAAAAAAGCGAAAATTTTAATTAAAAGCAAGAGCAAGGAACAATGTGTTTGCATAAGGACCACTGACATATAATATGGACTGCTTAACATGCTACTTCATGTGGGCAAAATTTTGTGAGTCAAAAAGAGTTGTTACGTTGGTGCCAACATTGAAAAAACATTGGCGTGCAGCTCGAAAAATTATTTTAATGAAACCTTTCGGGTTTGTGCTGCGTATATAATGAATATATTGCCTTTGGTAAAATACTATTTATCATAATAACCTTAAATTATGTAAAGAATAATTATAGAAATATGACAGAAAGGTTTATTTAACTTGATAATAAGTTTACAAGAGTTCAGAGTTTACTTAGGTTTTAGTTTTGTATATTCGTAAAAATCACGTTCGTTCACGTTCCGTTCGCTCGTTCTAGTCATCCTTTTGACAACGTCTTCTTCTTGTCAATTCGCGGCTAAGCTACAGCGCCTCGACTAAACCTGTAGCTTAATGGCTTACAACTCGGCCTCTCCTGACTTTGGAAGTGACCTCACTTCCTGAGCGTCCTCTCCTTCACTTTCGCTGCTCTGATTACTGTCATCTTCTGACAGCACAGTGCACCAACTTTTAATTTTGTCAGATGCGTGAACTGCTGCATATCTTCTTCTGGTTTGTTCCAGGCCTGGAATATCCTCAACTGGATCTTTGGAGATGACGTAAGGCCCTTTATATTTAGGTTCCAATTTTCTTGAGTAGCCTGTACTAGGTGCTTCGTTTTCTATCAGGATCAAATCATCAGCCTTATATTGAGTAGGCGAACGATGCTTCTTGTCATAGCGCTCTTTCCATTGTTTCCGACTATCGTTGATGTTTGTAGCTACTTCCTCTCAATCTGTTCGATGGTTTCATCATTTTCGTACCAATCGTTCTGCAAACTTAATGTAATTTTATTTTTAAGGATTTCCCGAGGTTGAAAATCAAAGACTATCTCATTTGGTGTTCTATTTGTAGTCTTCGACTTCATCGTATTCATTGTCAAAGATTTTATGACGCCCTTCGTTGAAGTATTCTTTACCGCTTTCAATATGATGTATTTAAAAATGGTTCCGATATTCCCAGCACGTACTGGTTACCTTTATTACTCCTTGGGAATGACCCCAAATGGTCAATATGTAAAGTCCTCAATGGTATAGGTTCTGTGAGATCATAGTGCAATGCTCCTTCTGTTTTACTACCAATCTTTTTGTTATAGCAGCACTCCATTCAAGATTTTAGGTAGTTTGTTACATACTTCCTCATTTTTGGAAACCAATACATCTCTTGGATTCGTTGAATTGTTTTTTCCAAACCCATATGTCCAGAGTTATCATGACAGCTTTGTACGATCCGCCATCGTACTAATTTGGGGACGACCCATCGTTTAACCTCTCCTATCTTTCGGAAAAGCCTTCCGTTACTTATTTCGTAATCCTTTTTCAACTGTTTTTCAATGTCCACTTTTCCTTGCAATTTATCTATTATAGTTTTTAATTCAGGATTCTGCATTTTCATGGTAAACAACCAATCTGCTTCGCTAATGGATACTTTTAAAAACTGCATTGACACTGTGTCCATTTCCCGTGCACATTCATCCGGTTGCCGGATGTTATTTCTGATTCATTAACGGTTATTGTTAGATATAGCCTACAATTTCGACTTTTTCGTTCCGGTATTATTCTTTCTATTGTTAGTTTTCCAGGTTCCTTGATCATTCTTATTTCTGGATAATCAAGTATACATTTCGTCCTATTAATAACGGGGTTGTTAAATGATTATCCTCGACCACGTACACATCAATTTTAAGGGAAATATTATGAATTTCTAATGTCGTACTTATCTTTATTCTTGTGATAAATGTGCCACCCAAGAATCCAGTTACCTTTATTTGCCAAGACATCCGATCACCTTTGACGTTCTTCGCCTCACTTTCCCGAATCAGACTACACTCACTGCCACAATCAATGAGACCAATGGTTGAATATTTTCCTATTTGCACCACCTTGTGATATTCGTCTTTTACACACTTTAGGAATCCCACTGTCTTCAAACAATGCTCTGGTTCTCCTTTTTTGTGAACTCGTCCACAATCCCTGCATCTCGTTCGTCGCGGCGATATGGGACAATTTCTAGCAAAGTGACCTTCTTGAAAACAATTAAAACAACTTACGGCATTTTTAGTTTTCGGCCTTGCTCTCACATTTGCTGCGATATTAGGTGAAACTGTCAAATTCGTTTTTTCACTTGCTCGCTCATTTCTTCCTGCTGTTCGAATTGCACGAAGGCTCATGCTCCATTCGACCTTGTCTCTCTAAGTTTGTCAGTTGTATCGATTTTATGACTCTGAAATACGTTAAATAGTTCATCATCTCTCATTCCCATGATGAAATATTTTACTATAGCCCGTTTAGGTAAATTTCCCTTTTTTCCCAGTGCACACATTTCCGCAACATATTCCACCAGATTTTCGCTTGACTTTCTTTTCCTCGACATCATTGTTATATGAGCATCTGCCTCATTAACAACTGGTGTAAATTTCTTTTTAATCGCCAAACTGGTTGAATGTTTCGTACATATCTTCGGTATTGTCTTACCAAGATCTCGCTTCGCCTTTCAATTTTGACGCTACTGCAAATAAAAGTAAATAATCTTCGAACTTATAAAATACCTTCAATTTTTCCACTTTCTTAATCCATCGATCGACTGACAAATTTCTGTCATTTTTAGGCTGGAATTCTGGTAAAATTTCAGAAACTTCTCTGGGTGTATACCTTATGTTTGATAGACTTAACGCAGCGTCGTTTAATGACATTTTGTTTGTTTTATTTATGACCGTTACATCAACTTCCTCGTCAGACGCAGAATCGTGTTGACTGATCATATCTGAAACTCTATCGACGCTTTCTATGATACCGTCACTTTCGTTTAATCGGCTGATCAGTTCGCCTTTATTACCTTTTGTTGGCAACCCTTTGCTTTTCAATTCCTCTCGCAATTCCTTTGCCGTTTTTGCACGTTTACTCATCTTACCGATTTCTACTTATTAAAAAAAATATATATTATATTATATTACTTGCCAAAATAGTGTAGTACTGTATTTTTACAGTACAGTCGGTTAAAGTTGGGTAATGTAATTATTTTGAATGCAATGTTGGGCAAAAATCTAACTTTTTATTTGAAACTGAGGCAGTTATATTTTAACTTTTAATTGTAATTTACAGAAGGGTTATTCATGGTTACATTACAGAAAAAAAAAACAACTGACGAAAAGTTAATATTTGCATTGACAGGACTTGAAAGATCATCACAGGATGTCAGTTTTTAAGATTTATTTTTGAACCCTTATAATTTGAAAAGTACATTACCAAGATTTTTTATTCATATTTTTCTGATAACTGTTACGACTTGGTCTATTTCCCGATTCCGGCTTGACGTTGATTTCTGGAACATCCTGTGTAATAAATATAATAAAAAAAATATATATATAATTTATTCACATTATATATTATATATTATATTATATATTATAGAAATATGACAGAAAGGTTTATTTAACTTGATAATAATAAGTTAACAAGAGTTCAGAGTTCACTTAGGTTTTAGTTTTGTATATTCGTAAAAATCACGTTCGTTCACGTTACGTTCGCTCGTTCTAGTCATCCCAACGAGGTAATAACTAAAGGAGATGCAATCATATGTACGATCCGTGTACATGAGCGTACCCAAAATTGCCCTGCATTTGTGTATGTTTCACTCCGCCATTTTTGGTCTTCGCTGTCAAATCCATACTTAGGTTTGGATGGTTTTGGGCTTGGTGCATTGACGCAGGAAAACCCGTGAAATAACCGTAGGGGCCACGAAGCAAATATTACTCACAAACTTTTTACCACTGAACTTTTCTTCAAAATTATTAACTTTTTTACGTTCATGATTCCAAATTCAGTAAAGACTTTGAGTATATGAAAATACAAGCGATTAAAATTGCGCATAGGTTGTACAATTGTGTACAGGTGTACAAATTTTACGGCGCTTATGTACAAACAATATCAGTGTCATAGTGTTAGAATTGGGTACGCGATATTTTCTCATTTGCATCTCCTTTAGTTCTTACCTCGTTGAGTCATCCTTTTGACAACGTCTTCTTCTTCTTGTCAATTCGCAGCTAAGCTACAGCGCCTTGACTAAAGCTGTAACTTAATGGCTTACAATAACTAATTTAAAAGCATTTATTTCGACGAGCCCGCTTATTTATTTGCTGTTTAAATTTCTTTCAGTTGCTACTTGATGCGTTGACCGAAAGAGACTACTATATAGAAGTAAGCCCACTTTTTGCAGTGTATTTCTATGAATGCAGTCAGTCCATATTATAAATGTCAGTGATATTTACCTCTATCTTCTCGGGTTTTTCTTTTGTATACAGGCTGGGACACCCTGTATAAAAAAATTTTGCAAATGATTCCTCTCGTTCAGACAAGTAAAAAATTGAATTGTAGGAGGGGGATAAAATGTCACTCTATCGAATTACAGGGTATAATTAGTAAGTCGGATTTGTATGCAGAACTGTAAGGTTTTTCCTATGAATGTTAAAACACCCCCGTACCCCTTCCCCACTACAGAGATATGACGCTTCAAATTTAAAATCTCTGCTTTTAGATTTTTTCTCTATATTTTATTAAAAATACCTCCAGTTATTAGCTTTAAGCTATTCAGATGAAAGATAATTTTTTCCCTTAGTTACTGACCTGAATAGGTTAAGAGCTAATAACTCCGTAACCGTCACAGATAGAACATAAGTGTAAGAGGTTATATTAAAGAGGAGACTTTGGGTTTTCGAATTTTTGTAACAAAAATGTATGCTAGTGGGGGTATTTATAAAAAAAATACGGGGGTGGGTTAACATTCATAGGAAAGACCTTAAGGTTCTGCATACCGATCCAGAAATTTTTAAGATATACGGTGTTTAATGAAAAAGACCATATTTTACTAATCACCCTGTAACTCGATAGGGTGACATTTTGCCCCCTCCTGCCATTCAATTTTTTACTTCTCTGGACGAAAGGAATCATTTGCAAAATATAGCCATATTAGCCAGGGACGCGCTGTATAATCATGTTCCAGCAATCAAGGACTCTATTTGTGTTTTTTTTCTGTTCAACATTTTGTTCCTTGCTAGTCGACTCAATATATGTAGCTTGCTTCTATCAAATTTTTTTATGATCAAGAAGTCTCCAACCAAGAGCTTGCGTTGCAATGGTGTTTTGTTTATGTACTAGAATCTGCTTTGGTATCAACTTCGATACTGTCTTGATCTCAGTATTTGCGTAGTTTTTCGTTTGAAAGTCTAACCTCTTGATGTAAAAAACTATTTTAAAAGTAAAACACGAATGCTGGGAATCGGAAGATTTGCTTTATATTCCTAATTTTTGAGTACTCTAAATTAAGACTAGTGTTCAAATTTTGAAAAAGTGTGATCTATAGTTTTCATCTAGGGTATAACTAGATGAAAACTATAGAGTATACTAAATTCGTCATTCCGTTTGTAACGCACAGAGATAATGATGGTAGAGCAAAATGGATTGGACACCCACGCATAATATTTAAAGTTATTTTGATTTTTGCATGTCCGTCTGTCAGTCCGTCCATCCGTCCGTGCGCACGATAACTCGAGAACGCGTATACTTAGAGAGCTGAAATTTTGTGCACGTACTTTAAAAAAAACAAGTAAAATTAATTTCGAAAATCAGACAAATCGGGCAACTCCTTCGTGGGGTTGCCATATAAAAATTTCGTTTTCCACTATATATTTAAACACTGCTTGAGAACGCGTCGACGTAGAGAGCTGAAATTTGGTACATGGTGTTTTCATAGTAATAGCAAATAAAATTCAAAAATAGAATAAATCGAGCAACCCCTTCTTGGTGTTACCATATAAAAAACTAGGTTTTTTACGGGTATTGTGAAAACTATCAGTCCTAGACATTTTTATTGTACTAAAAACTTCTTCAGAATATGAAATCCTATAAAATTGGTTATAATCATTTTTTCTGACCCACAAACTGTTCTAGAAATATATACGAAAAACTACTGCAAAAATCAAAATTGTTCAAATGGGTGACCATACGAAATATCATCTAGGGTATCATAAGAATTGGTCTTAGACCAAATCTAGTTTTTTTACTTGTCCTTTAATAAATTTGGATATCGGATAATCATCCAACTTAAAAAAGTTATCCTCCTCTCTATCTCTTGTTTTTTCTTACTATCCTTCTTGGTTTCAGAGACGAAGCTTTGGGTTCCACTAATTGGGAGCTAAAGTTTCTTCTCCCTAGCTTGACCTCACGAGGTATAACCACTGACTTATAACAATGGACTGAGCGATTTGCTATTTCATGTGACACAAAAAATATTGTGTTTCATATATCACCGTTAGAGCACCCTTTAAAACGTTTACTACACAAAAATATGTAAAATATATTTTCTTGTGTCCAAGTGATATTTTAATCGCTTATAAGTACTCTTGTAAGAAATTAAACTAATTCTGACTTTAATTTTCTTAACTGAATTCTGCGTATGGGCAAGAGAGACGGCGCATGGTAAACACTATCTTTACCTTATTCTTTCTGCGGTGATTGCATCTGCAGCCAACATAAATATATCAAATGGCATAAGTAAACGTTCAGTAAGCAATATTTTGTGTTGGTAGCTCCAACTCTGCCATAGAGAGAAAGAGAGAACTGTAAAACTTGTGCCATTATTTCCTATAGGAAAATGGAAATACGCTCAGTCAATTGTTATAAGTCAGTGGGTATAATGCCAAACGGTGGGATGATAATAGTGGTTGGAGGACCAATTAAAAGTTTCCACACTAATGTGAGGTTATCTTAGCGACGCCAAGCACCGGTACTGATTTGTATTATAGTAGTTGCGATTTTAAAATATTAGGCTATGTAATTAATAGAAAAAACTTTCAGGAAATTAGTTATATTTGTTGGCTCCATTTTGAAGTGATTAAACATGATTAAACTTGTTCGCTATAGGGGTAGGCTCAATTTTGGAGTTTTGAATTTTAATAAATTGTTACCAGCTCGAAGTTCTGTCAAAACAGTCACATGAGTAAGATGCTTCTATAATCAACATTTTTAACTAACATACTAATAAATTTTTAATACAAAGATTCGTAAAGTGGAAGAGAGAGAACTTACACGTAACCCCCGGAATATAATACAAGCCATGAAGCGTAAACCCCGGAGTATAATACAAGTAATGAGTCCCCAAAGGCACCGACACATTAAAAGGCCTTAACGTGCCGGGTATAGCATGCAGTAAGAGCTCATTCTCATTGCTTTTTGTATACTCCATATGGAGAAAAAAGTAAAATTTCATCTTAAACAGGTTCTAAAGCCCAAAACTGTCGCTCCCACAGCAAAATGAAGTTAAAGCAAATTGCAGCCAAATATGTTTTCTTTCTAATAGTTAAAAAAAAAGCATGTGGAACAAATTTATGGAAATTATAGCGTTTGAACAAAATACAAGCAACTTTTATATGAAATCTCCCGCAGTAAGACAAGGCAAGAAGACTGTGCATGTCGCCTGCTGCTCTCTTTTTTCGACTTTGTTCATGGCTTTATACTCCGGGGGATATGCATGAAGTCGCCGCCGAAGGCACCGACACACTAAAAGGCCTTAACGTGCCGGGTACAGTATGCCGTAAGAGCTCATACTCACTTCTTTTTATACCCTATGTAGATGAAATCTATAGTGTATACTAAGTATGTCGTTCCGTTTGTAACACCTCGAAATAATGATGGTAGAGCAAAATGGATTGGACACCCATTCGTAATATTAAGTTATTTTGATTTTTGCATGTCCGTCCGTCCGTGCGCACGATAACTCGAGAACGCGTATACTTAGAGAGCTGAAATTTTGTGCACGGATTTTAAAAAAAAAGTAAAATTAAGTTCGAAAATGAGACAAATCGGGCAACTCCTTCGTGGGGTTGCCATATGAAAATTTCGTTTTCCGCTATATGTTTGGGCACTGTTTGAGAACGAGTAGACCTAGAGAGCTGAAATTTCGAACATGATGTTTTTACTACATTAGCAAATAAAATGTCAAAAATGGACTAAATCGGGCAACTCCTTCTTGGTGTTGCCAATATAAAAATTTAGGGTTTTTACGTATGCTTTGAAAACGATCAGTCAGACATTTTTATTGTACTAAAAACTTCTGCAGAATACGAAATCCTATAAAATTGGTATTGATCATTTTTTCTGTGCGACAAACCGTTCTAGAAATATATGCGAAAACAACTTCAAAATCAAACTTGAATAGATCGGTGACCATACGAAATTTAATACGGGCATTCATCTAGGGTATCATAAGAATTGGTCTTAGACCAATTCTAGCTTTTTTACTTGTTGTATACTCGTAATGGAGAAAAAACTAAAATTTCATCTTAAGGGGGTCACCCCGTGTGACAGTTTAAAAAAGTTTTTTTTTTTTGCATAAGTTGTATCCAAATATAGTGCAGAATATGTGGGTAAAATAATTTTCCGTTCGAAAGTTACAGCGTTAATCACGGCAGGTATTTGAAGCGTGCGCTTCTTTTGAGGTTTGGTTTCTTACCTGAGACCTTTTAATACAAACATAGATTTAAATGTACAATATAGAAGTCGTTATATCTCTAAACTCATTTTCTGTTTCCAATATGTCAGTTAGTTTAGTTTTAATTGAGCACCCAAAGTGTTCGAATTTTATTTGTGATAATCGTATTTGAACTTTTAAACGCGTTTTTCTCAAGATTACGTTTTTCTAACTGGTCTCCACGATATCTCAAAAAGGGTTTGAAATTTTAACGGTAGATTCGACACATATATAGTCATCGAGTGAACTAAAATAATGCAAAAATTCCGAACCGTTTTTTTTTTTTTTTTTTTTCGTAACAAAATGATCGAAAAAAATCACGAAATTTGAAAATTAATTTTCAAAAACATCTCAATTATTCAATTTTCAATATTTTCGAATGATTCTAGTTCATTCGATAGCCACAGCTTCATAGATTGCAACGCCGTTTGGTTTTTTGATTTCAGATAAGCCAATTAGCTGGAATCATGGAGACCGTCGACACACTTTTTTTCGACATGGGTGCCTTTGTAGTGGTGCCACACACATTGGGATAAATATTTTGGTCTGAAAATATTCTGGTTTACTGCTGAAATGTCAATTAATATATAGTAAAAAGTTCAAACTTCTACATTTTTATTGTTCGTCAAAACAACATCCCAAAAAAAGGGTGACTACCTTAAACAGGTCCTAAAGCCCAAAACTGTCGCTCCCACAGAAGAATGAAGTTAAATCAAATTGCAGCCAAATATATTTTCTTTCTAATAGTTAAAAAGAAGCATGTGGAACAAATTTATGGAAATTATAGCATTTGAACAAAATACAAGCAACTTTTATATGAAAAACTCCTGGAGTAAGACAACGCAAGAAGACTGTGGATGTCGCCTGCTGACCGGCCCGCTGCTCTCTTTTTCCGACTTTGTTCATGGCTTGTATATTCCGGGGGCTACGACTTACAGCATGAAAAAGCTAAAAACAATTTGTTCCACTTCGAATGCTATTCGGCTTGGTAGAACTGTCAAAGTGTCACAAACTTTATCACAGCCATTTTGCCTGTTACACTGTCCATGGTACGGACACCACTTTGCAATCAAACAGCTGTTCAGTAATGGAAAAATACTTTTGCAGTGCTTTTGCCAAGATGTGTACTTACATAAAACTAATCCTTCTCCCAACCATTGTTCAACTAGCTACTGTTCGCCCATTTACTTTCGTATCAAACTTAATAGTTCCCTCTTATGGGAGAAATTTTGAGGCTTTTTTTTTTAATTAAAATTCTAAAATTCACTTTTCAGTAGTTTGTTCTAAGCTGGTCTAACTGTATCCATACTGTGGTTCTAGTCAAACTATTCATTGTTCTTATATTAGCTAATTTCACAAACAGCCAAGGGCTGGCACTTCTATTTTCCAATTTCCAGTAAACATTTTCTGGGGTCTTCGCATCTGCGAGCGAAAAGTTCTCGAAGAGCAACGATCCGAGGCTCAAACAATTTGCAGTATAATCCGAGAATTTTTCGTTTTTGCGCGTGTTTCAAAAATTATTGGGTACATGATATCAAGCAAGCATGCCAGTGGCATTCTTTTTCAAGCATTCGGCCGAAAAACATTACGGTGAAGTTAGTGTTGAGAAATTCAAATTTACTGAAGAGTATTAGGTTCATCTTCCAGGAGGCGTTGGGCTTCCTGGATTTTTTCACTTATCATAAATAATAATTGGACTTTATCGTTTATTATGAATGATGGCTCAATTTTTATTATTGATCATGATTGATACTAAGGTATTGTCCTTTATCGTTTAACATGAATGATAGTTAGTTTTCCTTCAGATATAAATGCCATCAAAAAATCCCGACTATATAAATATATAACCCGCGCCAGACACTCAATATTTGCATTTATTTTGCCTTCTGCTTCCATTCTTTAATAATAAAAGCATCAAAAGCTCTTCCACCTCTCTGAATGCTTGCGATTTTGACATAAAAATCTGATCACTTTAAGTGAATGTAGCATTACATACTGATGTGATGTTCGCGCAATTTATCAATTGCTGGTTATTTTAAAACTTCACCATCCACATCAGTACGTCAATAGTCTGGTGTGGCACGTTCCTAAGAGAACAATTTTATTTTTAGGTAGAGGTTTGAATTAATTTGTCAGTATTTTAATCAATGAATTCTCCTTCCACTTATAGGCAACAGAGAGCCAACTGTTGAAAAACTATGCACTTGTTTTCGATATATTTATTGTAATTCTATTTCCATACAGCATCTGTGTATCGTATTAAGTCATCATTTATTTTCCTCTGTAAATCATCGTCAGTCTTCCCATTGTACAGGAACAGGGTATCGTCAACATATATATATAATATTCGGCTACTAACCCAGCTTCCATAAGTTTTGGATGTACAGGGAGTAGAGGAGCGGACCTAAAATTGATCGGAATCCAGTACTCATCAGCTCATTCTCACTGTGACTGTTTTCCACTTTCGAACAACACTGTCTTTCTTGCAGATAAATTAAATTTAAATTTAAAAACCGAAATGAAAGTTATAGTCCAGCAGCCACCGCCTGTTTTTTTTAGTGAGTAATAACAGGCTGAATCTTCGTGAGTAGGTTCGGCTCGACGAGACGCCAAGTTGTACAGTTGCACAAAAGCCTCGTATTTTTTTTAAGAATATCAATAGGCCTCTTCTTTCCTTTCCGGTAGAAAGCAGGGTTGTAGTCGTTCTCAGTAAAAATGTGACATATAGCAAGCGACCGCGATAACTGTTCTCCAAGCTTGGCACGAGTTTCGTTGATGTCGAGGTAGGTACAATTTTTTCTTTCCCGTGCTTAGATCAACTATTATCTGAATGTTCTTTTAAGTATTTGAAATTTGCCAACATTATCACAGGTATATTTGAATCCGTATAATGTACCTGCACACGATAATTTCTATTTGACAAATGTGGAAAACAATTTTAGTGCGACTTCTTCGTGATAGCAAGTGAGATCGTTGCCAATAACTTTTTTGATTTTCCTTTCATCGGACGTAGCACTTGTCATGTTTCAGTTTAACAGTTTTTCCTGTGATTAAAACAACCATTTCATCTCTCGCCCAATCTTCAATAAAAAATTCAAGGAATTTTTCTTTGAAATTTCTACTTCTCAACAATTTAGTGAACTCAGCGGGACGTTTATTTTCTTTGCGCACGTCATAATGTACGTTCTCTTCACCTCTTAGGTCATGCTCATAATCTTTAATGCTGGGTGTTCCGTACTTGTCGAATATAAAATGAACTTCTTTTCGATTATAAGTAATTATTTTTAATATATGTTTCGAGATTTTACCATATCTTTCTGATATGATACGGTGATACAGGCGATTTTTATATCGATGCGACCAGATACCCCATTAAAAATATTTGATTGTCTTACCTTTCATAAGATAAATATTTAGCCTTAATCCTGTACTCCTTATAGCAAGTGGAATGATATCCGATGATCTCATCATCCCAACTGTCAGGCAGTACCACATTCGAGACCTTAAGAACTGTTTGCAAGAGAGCAGAATTTCTTTAGAAAACGTCTTTGTTTCTTCTCTTTTCGCTCTAAACTTTGGGTTTTCATCAAGTAAGTTGCACAAAAAGCACTCCATATTGATTCGTTGAGGTATATGTGCAATTCTTTCTTTCAAAATTTGGAATCATTTTTTTTTCCAATAACGCCTACTCTCATGAGTAATTTCTTTCTATTGTATAGCTGTTCAAGTGAATTCTCTATATATACTTTCTCTAAGCTCCACACTCGAAACTACAAGAAATGCATTGAATGAGTATTTAACAAAATATATCTATTCCTGGAAATAAATACCATTTTTTGTGTAGAACAGTGATAAAATTGTGTTCTACACTTTATTCCCGATAGGAAAAAATTAAAATTTAGTTGTTATTAATGAAAAAAAGTGTTACCGTGGAATGGACAACTTGTAAGCGTAGGACTGGGAAAACGTACCACTAAATTTGTAGGACTATGTGGCCATTTCATTCTACACTTATTTACTAAGCTGCATACAAAAAATCAGACAATTTCGACACTCCACCGAATCGACATGTTTTATATCTGCGCACTACAGTAGCTACCTCTATCGAGAATTTTCACAGAGGAAAAACTTGGCGTCTCGTCAAGCCGAACCTACTCACGAAGATTTAGCCTGTTATTACTCACTAAAAAAAACAGGCGGTGGCTGCTGGACTTTTATTTCAAATAAGCAAACTTTTTTTTAAACTTCATATAGAAGAAGTTTTTTAAAATTTGCTCGTACTGTTGTCATTACCTCATTGTTGGCTGCTTGGCTATGAACCCTTTCGAAATGTTTGATTGTACGCTTTTTATTGAGTTTACAATTGTCTATATTAAACGGTATATATTCCCACTTGTATCGAATGTACATGACAAATCGAGATCATATCCATAATATAATTAATTTGAATTTTTATTTTTCAATATTATGTAATCTAGGAGTGGCCTGGGATTCCACTACCTGGTGAAGAAGCGCGTATAACAGTTCTAAATGTATTAGGTGGTGGCCTTCGTACAGGAAGGTATTTGGCTGATGCTCTTGGAATTGGACAGAGAAAGATAAAATACTATAAAGACTGTGATCTTCAAATAGGCACCCATTTAAATGTGTATGGAAGAGACTTTATTTTAACGGATTGTGATGGTTTCACCAGAGATTACTATAGAAAAAAGGTATGCTATCATTTTTGTTTTGTATTTTTATTACAAATAATTTTCTATTTCAGTATGGAATTGAAACTTTTACACCTATTCCACATCCAATGAAATCTGTTAATAATCTTACTAACTCACATTATCGT
This sequence comes from Dioctria rufipes, assembly GCA_963924295.1. Classification (NCBI taxonomy): domain Eukaryota; kingdom Metazoa; phylum Arthropoda; class Insecta; order Diptera; family Asilidae; genus Dioctria; species Dioctria rufipes. The sequence goes on along the minus strand of OZ002740.1, from coordinate 81,400,876 downwards.
GATTTACCACCATGGAATGGTTGGGGTTCACATGAAGATTCTGAGGGTAATTGTGTGTCCGTAGAACCAAAGCCCCCCCATATAGATCTAAGGAAATTCATCTTCCTCGATCGTTTCGTTCTGCGATTTGGTGCTAAAATGTTTTCACGTATCCGAGAAAATTGTGAAAGAATTTTCATAATTTCTTATTATCTTGCCGATGACACTGTTCAGATTTTTGAAATTGCTGAAAGGAACTCTGGGTTTCTGGGTGGTGAATTCTTTAAACGAAGTCGAATGCTTTTACCAAATCAAGAATTATTTACATCAAAACGTCCCGATCACTATAAATCGCATCATTTCTATATTGGAGCAACACTTAATATTAGAGATCATGTATTTCACATTGTCTCTGCTGATGAGTACACCATGATGTATATGGAGAACCATCCTTTTGAAGTATGTATTTCTCTATGCATTTGTATTCTCTAAAATTAAAATTCTCAAATTTCTTAGTTTCCTTTCGCTGATGTGGAAACAATTATTTCTAAAATACGTGAAGCTTTGCGACCAGACTATAAGAACTTTATTAGTAAATATATTGGAGCGGTATGCAGCCTTGAAAATGGATCTAGTCCAGTTATATCTTATGATATATTACGAAAGGCCTTGATAGATCTACTGGGCAATAATATTACGGATAATGAGATCATAATTCTTGCAAGACATTTCTCTGCTTTAAAAGAGCCAGCTTCAACATGTGAACGCGAAAAGGTCAGAGCAACCGTACATTTAGAGATTCGAAGGGCTCTATGGGATAGTTTGGATCGTCTTAAGGAGCATGTGTATCATGTTGAGCCTAGAGGAACTGGATTTTTACCAGAAACCAAAATACGTTCGGTAATTATGGCTTGCCGGTTGCCATTTAGTATAGATCTTGTTAATGATTTGTTGAGTGTGTTAAATAGAAATCCGGCTTGCGAAATTGAAATTTGCGACTTCATCAATTTTATTGATGTTAATCATAATCCAGCTCCTGCTATTGCTCCAATGAGTATTGCATTTGAATTGTGCCCGAAAATTCCTTTTAATCAACGAGGTAGTTTAGTTGACTGGAATAAGTTACTTGATAAAATCGGTTTAGAGGAGCAAATCAAACTAGAAACTGAGTAGAACAATATTTAAGTATTTTTTATATGTGTGTTTCAGCTGTTTGTTTTTTATATTAGAATAAATTGGTAAGTTTATTTTATCGATATTTCTCAAATTGTAGAACCTGAGATCAAGAAATCAAAACTTAAGAATTCTCCAAATTGAATCACGTTTTGTTTTTTTTTTATTTTAGTGAGGCAACTTTTCCAGTAGATTCTCCTCTATTGATTTTAGCAGGAGTATGGAAAGGGGTAAATTTGTACGAAGAAGCAGCAAGGTTGCCACATTAGGCGATATTTTGTAATGTTTTCGTGATACAAAATTTGGGATACTCCCAACATATTTCAGGCAATTTTGGCGGCATCTTTAATTTTATATCAACTTATTACAACTTATGTCTGAATAAGTACCACAAAAAGTTTTAATCTACTCGTCTTTATATTTTCATGATAGGAAAAGTCTAATTTTAATCACAATTAGACAGTTCATGCTTAATGCAGTGTTTTGGACATGAAACGTATATTTGGTTATATAATGGCAAAGGGGGAAAGTATCCCAAAAAAGATATATAAAAAAGTCCAACCAAGCTAAATATTGGTATACACTTACCTTTCAGATCTCCAAACAAGATTTGAAAAGTACCCGAAATTCGGTTGTCCGTTGCTTCGAAACTAGCTAAAATTAACGTACTTTTTTTGGTTTTTAAATTATGAAGCTTGCAAAAAATACTTTTTGTTTTTTATTAACATTAATAAATCGGAAAATAACATTAAAACATATTAGTTATGTTAAAAAGAAGTATATAGCTTTTTCCACGTCATCTACATGCTAATAGTTTAAAATTCCAGTTTGTAAGCTTTCGGAAATGACTGCGTGAAAATAGAATAGAACCTATTTTCATGCAGCTCCAATCTGCGCTACTCTCAGCCAAACAAAGATAGCTATATGCACTAATGCGTGCGAAAAAAGGATGCCAGTTGCCACTCTACTCCATGTAACACTAAGGTAAATCTACTTGACAGAATGCACTCGTACACTCTGAGGGCACGAGCGTATTGCCACTGCTAACAATCTGTGTAAACAAAAACTTCAACGTTGGGGCTAAATGTCAATGACGCACAGCAGTTGGCCCGCTAGCGATCAGTCGAGAGGGGAGGTCCTTGTCATCGACAGCCCATTGGTGTTTAATTAGCTGTGCACAATGAGACCACGGATGGACCGACGGACAGACTGATAGGAAAAAAAATAGAAGTTATATGTAGCGGCAAGAAAAGAGACAGAATGAAATCCAGACACAGGTCTTAAAGAGCCTTCACGACCCTTTTCATGCCGACTGAATCAATGAACGCCAGCATCCCCCAATTCAGTCCCCATTTATCCTAGCCTCCCTCCCTCTGTGAAATCTCATGACCCCATTCTGACTGCCGTTAGACCACTCATTCAGAAGGTACAATACCTCGGTTTATAAACCTCGAAAGTAATTAATGACAACAAAAAAAAAAAAAAAAAACTAAGGTTAACTTTACTTTTATTATGAAATTCAAATTTTAATTTACAGGATTCACTTTAAACAAAATTTGTCAAGGAAAGGAAAAAAAATGTAAACGATTACAAATAGTACCTTTCCCTACTGGCTATTAATTCTCCAACAAAGCAATAAAAAATGTTAATTTTTCTTTTACCTTTTTATTACAGGTGTTAGCTTTTCCTTTTTAGGAAAATATTCAGAATTTCACATCCTTAAAGCTGGCAGAACCAAAATGGCAGAACGGGTTTTGAGGTAGCGGTATATTTAAGGCTCATTTAAGGCGAATTTAATGCCCAAAAATTAAATTTACAACTCCCATAGTTTTCTCAGAAATCACGGTTCTGCTAGCTTTAGAAAAAGTTAGCAGAACCAAACAAAAAAACTTATAAAACTTATTATGTTCGATGTAAAAAGTATATAGGAATTTAAGGCTAATTTAAGGCTGCATTTATAACGACATATAAATAATTTTAGTTAAAGATACAACAGAATTCATTCAAAGGACACGAATATTGGAGCTGATAATTTGTAAGAGAATATCAATACCGCATTAAATAGCCCTAAAACAAATTTCCACGTACAAATCGTACAAATTCTGGCGGTTCAATTTAAGCTGTTTTCGAGTAATAGAGTCGATTTGACATGGTTCTGCTAGTAAAACGCGGTTCTACTACTGAGCCTAGTGCTAAAATGTAATCGTTTTGTTAAAAGGAGTCACATTTTAGCACTAGGCTTAGTAGCAGAACCGCGTTTTGCTAGCAGAACCAGGCCAAATCGACATCTATTATTAGAAAACAGCTTAAATTGAACCGGCAAGTTTTATAAGTTTTTTTGTTTGGTTCTGCTAACCTTTTCTAAAGCTAGCAGAGACGTGATTTCTGGGAAAACTATGGGAGCCGTAAATTTAATTTTTGGGGATTAAATTAGCCTTAAATGAGCCTTAAATATACCGCTACCTCAAAACCCGTTCTGCCATTTTGGTTCTGCTCTGCCAGCTTTAAGGATGTCAGAATTTCACAAAAACCCACTGCCTACTAATTTTCCAGCGAAAAAACAAAAAAAATTTCTGGTACCTTTTATTACAAATGTTAATTTTTCCTTTTTAGGAAAATATTCAAACTTTCTTAATTTTGCTGGTACCTTTTATTACAGATGTTAACTTTTCCTTTTAGGAAAATATTCAAATTTCACAAAAAAAAAAAAAATGCCAATAAAAAAAAATTCTAGCGTTACTACTTAAAACCAAAACCTGACTATCCACTCTAGTCCAAACTATCAATCCCTTACTAATTTTTCTAACCATAGCGTGATACCATATTTTCCTCAGACCAAAAAAAAATCTTAAGCCCATCAGCCAATCAACTCGACTCCAAATCCCGTGATGAAAAAAAACCCTTTGTCATCCATATGTATAAGGGAAACGATTCCCCGTACTCAGCATGAATACCTGACGACGAACAGCTTCGTATATGTTGTTATGCTTGAATTTATGCTGCTTGCCAATGGATTGGCGTATTCGGCGATGTCCAATATTCTGTTCATGATCAAATTAATTAATTACCATGCCGAATATATGGCGTGTCGCCTCACTATTCATAAAAGGCAAAAGAAATTAAAATTATCTTGGATCTGGCTGAATGTCTCAATCCTTACTCGATATTTGGCTGGGTGCCTCAATATCTTTATGCAGAAGATATCTGGCTAAGAAGCCTTTATATCTTAGGGAAGGAGAACGCCTGGCTAATTGCCGCTGCGTTCTGAAGAATAAGCATTGTACTTTACCAGTCAATGGTCAAAACTTTATTCTTGATTTCTTTCTTAATTCTTATTTATAATAGCTAATTATTGCTAAGTAAGCAATCTACATTAATTTCTTAAAGCTACCTAGAATCGATAATTTTCCCACCGTTTCATTATGAAAGAAACGGTGATATCACGTGAGAAACGTTTTTTTTTTTTGTTGCCATTGAGAAATTTGGTGCACTGTATATACATAATTTATTTTCCGCTTACGCTGTAATCTGATGCGCTTTTATTTTACTTCATTCATAACGAGTTATGAATGATTCACACAAAAGTGATTACATACAAATCTGTATGTATGTAAATTGTGTTTTCATTTTTGTATTCGCAGAGTTAATTGAACTCTGAGTTTTAGCCTTTGAAATGATTTACAAACTTTAGTTGTAATCTTGGTTTCTTATTTCATTTAGGGAGATGTGCATATGATTTATATGCAATCACATGCTTTAATGATGCATGATTACAGTATTACATCCCCATCCCTAAAAGATTGAGGTAATTTTATTTTCTCTAAAAAAAGTAAAATTAAATTATATGTTATTGCACATTCGATCACCTTTCTTTCTTTATGATACTTTATTACATATTTCCATATTTATTGACTACTTTTAAATATTCTGCTATGTATACATCTATATCTCTACAGCTGTCTAAATTTTATTTTTACATAATTTTAAATTATTATTCTGTACTTTAGTTTCTTTCCCATTTATATCTACATAGCTGTTTACATTATCCTGTCTCAATTATTCTATATGGTCCTTTATATGGTTGTTGTACTTTTGCTTTATTACCTACTTTTATATATACATAATCATCTATTTTAAAATTAGCTTCATTTACAGTTTTCTGTTTATCTATTCTTTCCTGTTTTTCTTTTAGCAAACATTCCTTTACATTGTTGTTTGGAAATTGAAATTTTATTTTTAACTCATTGATATAATCGTCAATATTATATATTTTCGTATTATTTTTTAAAATCTCACATGGTAATGAATTTAACTTTCCAAAAACTAGCTCAAAATGTGTATACTTTGTAGTAGAATGTGGCGTGGTATTATAGCTGTAAGTATAATAGGGTAATATCCAGGCGCGTATCCAGACCTGTAGCCTGGGGGGGTCACAACTAAAATGTTCGAGTGGGTGGGGAGGGGGGGGGGTGAAAAAGTAGGAAGACATTTTTTATCACATATATACGAGTATATACGAGTAATCGGCGCAAAAAAAATATAAAAGCATTTCATTCCTTTTTCAAATAATCAAACAATAAAATAAATATGTATTCCAAAATTACTTACCATCCTGTGATAGGTACGATAGATGACTTTTCGTTCGACACTATATAAAATCACAAAAAAATTCAAAAAAATTCGTACGTGTTTCAAATATGAAGAGCTACGAGCGAATGGCTATGGCCACTATTAGTACTCATAAGAAACTCAAAGAAATACCCCCACCGCAGGCAAAGAGTGAATAACTAAATATAGGACATAGAAGATATTTTCGATTGTTTTCCATTTAAATGTACACGGCTAGAAAAGGACAGCAAGAAGAAGAAAAAATAACAAAAAGAAATCGAACTCTCTTTAAAATTTTTATGAATATGGACATAAAATGTGAAAACGCTGATTACATGCAAATAAACGGAAATGGCAAATGATTCATTTTCATAAATAAATGAGAAGGGGCGGACTTTTCAGGTTTTACTCTCATAAAATGCTCCCGCGTTTTTGTGAAAACCGATTTTTGCTGAAATATTGTGAGAAATATCCAATGTTTTTTATAGTATAACCAATGTTTGTTAGTATAATTCCTATGATATTTGAACAGCACGTGCTTCTGTTTACATTCATTTTGCTCTGATGAAGTGATTAAATGGGAGAAACTAATGCTGGATTCTCTGATATTTTCGGGGAAAATGAAAATTTTATTTGACAGAAATTTTACATCTCCTTTCAGCATCTGGGCCAAATTGCAGTTTATCTTTTTATTAAAAAAGTGAAGTACTGTGACCGGGAGTACATTATTATGAATAATTTGATTTTGAGGGATTTAATAAGATTTTGTCGTTCGGATAATCCTAGGCTCTCTGGTTTTTATACTCTACATGAAATCTAAGGGTGTACTAAGTTTGTCATACAATTTGTAACACCTCGAAATAATGATGGTAGAACAAAATGGATTGAACACCCACGCATAATATTAAAAGTTATTTTGATTTTTGAATGTCCGTCCGTCCGTCTGTCTGTTCGCACGATAACTCAAGAACGCGTATACTTAGAGAGCTGAAATTTTGTACACGAACTTAAAAAAAAAGTAAAATTAAGTTCGAAAATAAGACAAATCGGGCAAGTCCTTCGTGGGGTTGCCATACAAAAATTTCGGTTTCCACTATATATTTGGATTGGACACGGTGTTTTCATTGTACTAGCAAATAAAACTTCAAAAATGGACTAAATCGGGCAACCCCTTTTAGGTGTTGCCATAAAAAAATTTTGAGTTTTTTCGTATACTGTGAAAACCATTAGTCCAAGACATTTTTATTGTACTAAAAACTTCAGAATACGAAATTCTATAAGATTGGTTATAATCATTTTTTCGAAAAACCACTTCAAAAATCAAACTTGCCCAGAAGGGTATCAATTCTAACTGTTTTACTTGTTTGTTTTTAACTCGTTGTCTCAGCTCAGTCGCACTACAATAATGCATAGCGAAGCTCTTTCCCCCATTCATGCAAAGACATAAGTACATAAGTATATGACATTACTTGTTTCCTTCTAGAAAACTCGAAAAATTTCCAATCTTGTTCGCCTCTGTCTTAACTTATCATTAACTAAGCTTTGCCGCAGATTATCTCTGTGACACAGCAGCGCTAAAGTTATAAATTTAGAGAAGCGCGCTATATCACCAGCATTAAACGCTGGCGTCAGCTAAACATTGTGCCCGTACCATACAAAAATCGCCCTGTGAAACTTTTACAACGTGCTCTACAGTCCAGCGCGATTTGCTTCAATTCACCGCGTAGGTGAGGTGGCACTCTTGGGGGGGGGGGGGCATGACCCCCCCCCCCCTGTATACGCGCCTGGTAATATCTCAATCCAATTTTCTTGCTCGTCATTATATAGTCATTTAAAACTCTATGGTTTCTCTCGATTGAACCTAGGGTCTCATGATGAAATGGGGCTGATGTTACTTTTCGTATTTTTAAAAGATATCACAGGTTGCTCATTAGCTGATTACAAAATTCTGTACCCATATCGGATTTGAATTTTTTAAAACACCCATATTTCAATATGAATTTTTCTACTATTGTTTTCGCCACTGTCCTTGCATGCTTGGTTTCTATTGAGAATGCTTCTACAAACTTAGTTAGCTCACATTGCAGAGTTAGAATATATCTGAAGTTTCCAGATGGTCGAAGTGGTCCCACCGTGTCTATTGAGATTGTTTCGAAAGATGAGCTTGGTGTGTCAGTTATTAGGTATCTCTCTTTGGTGTGTTTTGTGATTTTTGTTCTTGCGCATTCCTTACAATTTACGTGTTCTTTTACCATTTTATTCATATGTTTCCAAGTGTATTTTTATTTTAATCTAGCTGTACTGTCCATAGTTAGAGCGTACATGCAATAAATTTGGAGTGTGATGAAAAATATGCCACTGGTATAAAGCTAGTGGTTTTATTCGTTTATTGACTGCACTAAATGTTTCAAGTTCAATAAATACTATAACTTGAGAACTACAAAATATATATATATCATAATATAAAAAGCTAAAACCAATATTTAATAAATGATTAGAAAATGAATTTGATTTATAAAAATGTTGCAATTGACTTGCCCTCACCTGATCAATATATGGCAACTGATTAACTTGACTTTGAGTTGATTGAAGTTGGGAGGGATTAGGATATATTTTATTCCAGTCGATACCCAGAGTAAGAGGACTAGCTATTGACGGGAATTGCGGTATTAATTGTCTATACCAACCACAAACGTCAAAGAAACTACGCATTTTCTTCACGTTAAGTGGCCGAGGAAAATTTTGTATGGCCGTGACGTTTTCTGGATCTGCCCGTAAACACCCATCACCGACTATAAATCTGAGATATCTAACCTCGCACATGTAAAACTTTCTCATTTCTAGGTTAATAGTAAGACCAGCATTACGTAATAAATCAGCAATTCTTTTTAGCAACGCCAAGTGCTCGTCAAAGTAATTAACAGGTGATCGAGGTAGACCGACACTTGATCATGCAACTGATATGGTATGACGTTGCACATTAATCTACACATTGTTTGTGGTGAGTTGCACAGCCCGAAGGGCAAAACACTAAACTGATACAGAGGTCGTCCGGGAACAGCAAAACAGTTTTGTCTCTAGATTTTTCGTTAAGAGGAATTTGCCAGAAAGCATCCTTTAAATCAAGGGTAGAAATATAATTTGTCTTCTGGAGTCTACTTAAAAGTCCATCAATTAGAGGTAATGGAAAAGCGTCCGGAACGGTAACTGAATTTACCTTTCGCGCATCCAAGCAGAGTCGGACTTTGCCGATAGATTTCTTCACTAGGGTTACTGGAGAGGACCATGCACTTTGACTTTCCTCAATAACACCCAGAGTCAACATTCGGTCAAGTTAATCGTAACGAGACTTCTCTACTGGTGGTGAAACTATATAATGTCTCTGTTTAATGGGCCTGGTAGCTCCAACGTCTATCTCATGTTCCACCAATTTAGTCTGCGCAAGACTATGTACCTTAAAGTAAGGAAACTCCTCCATTACGGCATGCAAACTTTCCTCGTCATTTTTGGATAACATATGCTGGTGCGAACACTCCGGAGGGGAGGTAGGAAGTGTATTCAACTCATTAACCATTACTGGAGCCAACCCGAACTTCCTCCAAAAATCAATTCCTAGCCATAATGACTGTTGCCAGTTGGGGCCAATATGAAAGCGCATTAACCGTGTTTTTGTTGCATATTTAACTAATACTCTTAAATGGCCCAACAGATTTTGCTGTTGCCCGTCAGCCGTTGCAATATGAGCAGACATGGAGTGGAACGGAATGCCCGCCTACCTCAAGAAACGCTCTGCTCCAGCGCCCAGGACGCTTACACTCGCTCCACTGTCTAACAATCCACGTATTCGTTGTCCTTGAATAAATATGTCAGCGTACTTGTAAGCAAAACGGTTTCAGCTAGGGCGGCCTTAAGATTTTTTCGCAACCTGAAATACGAAAAGAAGAAAATACGAGAAGAAAAGGGCCCCTGAGAAAAGGAGACCAGTGTTTCAATGTCGTTCTCATAATAGGACGTATCTGATGAGCTAACAGTTTCACTATCAGTGGTAGAGCAACTGCAGTCACTAAAGTCTATAAATTCAGTATTGGTAGTCATATCCCGCGCTGTGTGCACACTGGCCTCTCGCGTAGCGGGAATGTTGGGAGATGAATTCGAATGAGTTATAAGAGACACGTCAGACTGTTTGAATGTAAAACTTTTAGGATTATAGGGTAAAATACGTGGGCTAGCTGTAAACAGATCGCTCTTAGGGTGATCACATTCTTGTTTTAACGAAGCCTCTCTGGCTCCGTATTGGAGGCTGCTTCTTCAGTCGACCGGCGAGGAATTTGTGCAGAAATCAAGATCCGTGGGGTCCCCGCAAAATTCTGACTCCTTCGCTGGTTTCCCGGAGAACAAACGGAATAACGAGGGTTGATTACGCCCACAACGCCACAGCCATAGCAGAAAATATGCTGAGGACTAAGAGTGACCCTCACCATTGCAATTCCAACAAAGCAAACGTCTATAGGACTGATTCCCTGAATGTGGCCTTACAAAAGCTTGATTTAGCTGACCTGATTGGATAGATTCTACTGGAAAGCCTATATCAGGAGGGCAACTATTGGTTCCCATATAAGGTCTGTCGGAATATAACTCATGGACAGATTTCCGCAGAAGATTCTCACGGGGAGCACCAATTTCTGACAACAATTGCGCGTACTTGTTGCACAAGTCCCGAAGGTCAAGTATGCTTTTAACAGATTTAAACAGTAAAACTTCTTGAAGTGCCGGCTTCATTTTTTGTCGGAGAATCTCAATTAATTCAAAATCGGGGATGGCATGTCCCATTTTGGATACATTGGCATGCACTGCCAATCGAAAATTACTAAAGGGTTCGCAGCTACCCTGTTTCCTTCCTTCAATAAGTTTACGTATTTCATAGTCTGTCTCCTGATTCCTAAACTCACGAAGCAGAGCTGATCGTAGATCTTCCCAAGTATGACTTGGGTTAATACGTAAAAAGATCCAATACCAGTTTGCGGCTTTCCCGCTTACCAAAGCATGAAATCTTGCAGAGAGGTTTATCCTGGAAACTACCTCCAAATGTGCTTAAGATTCCAATCGGAATACGAACTCGGCAACATCCAGTCCGGATGTCCCGTCGAACACCAATTTCCAACGAAAAATTGGGCTTCGAGTAAGGCTTTCTCTTGGATTTACAAGACAAGAATGGTCATTCCAAGGAGTGTTTGACGCACGAAATGGAACATTTGGTGAACCAAGAAGGTCGTAGGATTTCCTTAAGCGAGAGCTGTTAAAAGCATGAGTAGTTACGCCATGCCGGTACCAGATCACCGTTTTAGCTCCCAGGATTTCGCCACAAATGGCGACACCGTCGCTATGTGGCTTGAGTCCATACTAAATGTGGGTTTATGTCTTGGATGCGCCATTGAGTCTTGACTGGCTTATGCCTTGGATGTGTCATTTGGTCTTCACTGCGCCCTAGCGGCATAATCCGGTACTACCAGCATGCTCCGGTACTACGGTTTTCTTGGGTGTGTATGTGGATGTGTCATTTTGTCTTGACTGAGCCCTAGCGGCATTAGCCGGAACTATCAGCATATTAGCGGGCAAGTTCTAGATATCAGCATAACGTCATCTTGGTTTTGTTGCACCTAAATAAGTTTTCTTAGCGGGGATACATCGATCGAATTTCACAACACCTTGGCTTGATGTTTTCTTAGCCAATTATAATTGAGTCTAGGGTATGTGTATTGAAAAGTCTTATGTTTTATAAACATTTGTTTTTATTTCCAATAAAATTTCTTATTACAAAAGTATTTCTTATAGCACATTGTCCAATATGAATTTGGCAAGATGGCGCATTTGTGTTAATATCTATTAGTTTTCCACAGTTGTATTCATCTTCGACGTTGATAACGATTTCACACTCTCCACCTATCTTCTGCATTTAATGAACTTCACTTGTCAGCGGACTGTATTCCACTATTCGATCGTGTAGAAGCAGGCAATATGCTGTTGTATTAGGCGGTATATTTTCAGATGTCTTGAATTCTAGCCTTATGTCAACAGGTCCAGTTTTTATTGTTTCATTTTAATGTTAGCAATCAATGACAGCAATTGGAGCATCGGTTTTGAACTTCTCCCATGTGAGAAATGGCTGATACTGATGGCCATAGTATGATTGTGTAAATTTTATATACATGTCATACAGCAATGCGTATATTCAAATCAAAATTCAAATCATCATAGGGATATGATTCAGAGTTCAAATGAACTGTAACATCGGTGAGTTTGCAGTGATCAAACTTGCTTGCATCCTTGGTTTTATCGTTCCTTCGATTCGTTTGTAATGCTAAGATGATAAATCGAGGTTTCTCCAGTTGAGTGGAAGTTTTAACTGGCCAGGTTGGATGCGTGGATTCCGGTAATACTGGATACTTATATATGTCCCAGCTGCGGAATGGGATTTGTATCGGGCGACCTCTCCCGATAATTTTAAACAGTTCCAGCTTTTCATCATCGGATATTGAAGCATGCGGAATGCTCCATTGAAGTTTGGTATTTGTAGTTTTCACCTCATCTGTGGGTGATATAATGGCATTATCGTCTGCCCTGCTCCGGATAAATATGAGTTCATGTTTGGAATTTATAAGAATTTTCTTGTAATCTTCAGCGAATCCCAATAAATATTTCAGAGGTACACAATAGTTGAACAGCCCATTGGCTGGTATAACGGATGAATCTGGCGACCAGGCGCCGTTAAGTAGTATCCTGCTTACATTTGCATTTAGCGATACTTAGTTTTTTAATGTTGTCGCAATCCCAAGATTTCTTGTACGATCGATTTCCACTGCATTCAATTCATAGTGTATTTCCTCAAAAAGAAAGGGTAGATCGTTGTTAGCTAATTTTGCGGTTGCTGAAACGGTTCCATCCAGCTTTGTTAGCGACCCCTCAATGTAAAGAAAACTCCTGCTAGGTAGAAGATTCAAGTCCCGATGTTGTACAGAGATACGGATTTCATCCCTGTTTTTAAATAATGTTAGAAATGGTGAATAGGAGTGATGTTCAAATTTAGTAACACTGTTATCAAAGCGAGCGTCTAGTGCAATATCTAGTATTCCTTTATTCATTGTTTCAGCGTTAAGCCTATCGATTGTAAATATGCTGTATTTGCAGGTGTTAATGTAGGTCTTGACCGTTTCAAGGTTTGGCCGCTGACTAATGATCTTGTCTGCTCCGAACTCGTATTTATCATTATTGTATATCAACATGCTGTGGCTTCATATGTAACCTGATGGTTATAGTCTCTCCTCTGAAGTTGATTAAGTCACCGTCTTGGTCAAGAAGCTTCAATGTTAGAGAACTTATACGTTTGGTGTTCACAGGCAAATAGATTACTTGTTTAATCATATTGATTCTACTTTGTATGAGCACTTGGTGAAACATGTTACACATGGTGTAAGGTGTTATAAATTTTAAGCAAATTTAAATAATTTTAAAAACACTTGGAAATTTATGTTCCACTATATAAATGTATTTGTAATTTTATTAAAAAAAAAAAAAAACAAAAAATTAAAGCCGACGCGTTTCGTTCGATCAGAACATTATCAAGGCTAAACGACTACTAATTATCAATTTTGATTGTGCTGGCTAGATGCTCTGACAGCCAATTTTAACAATAACAGGATCTAGCAGAGGGCTTCTGTTACTGAAATCAATTTAGTCATTAACTAGAAAAGTACCATTCTTCTGTTGCTTTCTGATTTCATAGATTTCGTACTTGCCTAATATTTTTCCACCTTTTAAGTAATGCACCAGTTCCATGTCGTTTAAATTAGCTGAATGTTTATTATCGCGTAGATGTTTTGCAAAGCCAGAGTTCGGGTTATTGGATTTACTAGATTTTATGTGTTCAGAAAATCTTGTCTTAAGAGATCTTTTTGTCTTCCCTATATAAACAGCTTGGCAATCGTTGCAGTTAAGCTTATAGACTCCACTTTTATCCACTGTATCAATTTTAGGTTTTATCTTATTATTGGATAGCAAATTTTTAAGAGTATATCTGTTGAAAAGGCTGGTATTATATTACATGAACCAGATTATTGATCACATCAATATTTGGTATAGAGTTGTATGTTTGAAAATCAATTAATCCACAAACATAATCCGGTGCTAGCTCCAGCGCAGGAAAGTACTCAGCAGTGAGTAGAGTTGAATTTCCCGTGAGAGTAATTGTTAATGACATGATGATAATGAACTGTCACAATTTCAATATGGGTACATTTATTTATAGATAATATTTAATGGCTGTAACAATTATATAAAAACTCTAAACATAAGTGACCACAAATTACTGCATCATAGTTCTGATAAGAACTGTAGTTGTACGTTATATTACTACCCAAGTAGTTTATGCGCTCCCTTGGTGGTTGGAAATTGCCAAAGCTATCAAAGTATTCGATGTTATCATTTTTCTTGTAGTATGCTACCCAGTGTGTACCTACTCCAGTTGAGATGTGTAAGTTAACAATACCGCTTTCTTGCTTCCATGGTTTTTTAGGCAGATTATCACGCATAAATACTCCTCTGAAGTGGGGCAAGTGTGTGGTATACTTGTAAAGATCCAACTTGTTTAGCGGTCTTTTGGGTAGCGTCTTTAATAGTTTTTTTGTTGAGGTTGTAAATAGAGTCCAAGTCCATTTCTGTACGGCTTCAGGAACAGCCCGTTTCCATCTTTACCAACCGCTATAGTTTCCATTGCTTGGTTATGATGTTTGCTTTCTTCCAATTTTGCTTTTGCCGCACTGGTATCATTTACTTCTTTAGCTATGCCTTCTGCACCTCTCGATAGTGCTCCCAATGCTGAAATCCCAGCAAACAACGGGATGAGGAACGGAAGTGCCCTACCAACCTTTGGTACAAGTATCACTCGTGGAGTCTTAATAGATTTCTTCTTTCTTTTCACAATATTTTTAGCTGCACTAAGAGCTATTTTTGTAGCTTCCATCAAGTCTTTTGGTTTTTTGATTTTTAAGATCTTACGAGCATTTCCTACTGCTTCTCGGAATGTGGGTTTACGTTTATTTTTAACCTTAAGGCCCATACCCAGCTTAATTTTAACCTTAATTGTATTTGTTATAAGCCAGGCGTTGGCACGTTCACTCAAAATCGCGTTCGTAAATTTTCCATGCTGCCAGGCTTTTTCCGCTAATATTTTATCAGCTATATGTCGATCACTTGTTTCTTTATGTCGCGAGTATGCTATATCATGTTCCTTGCAGGCCGCGTCCAGTGGATTAATGCCTGGATCTCCTGTCGCCAATCTTTGTTGTAACTTTGTTCCTAGTCCACAGTACTGGTATCCCGGTAGATGTAATTCTACAGGTAATTTGTTGATGATTGAATTTAATTGCCCTATGCCCCCTTTCAAAGCTTTACTAGAGCGTTTCGATTTGTGATCCGACATCTTATAAGGTTCCGATGATTCTGTTGAAATGTAATATAAACAGGTGTATTTATAGGAATCCGTTAGTCTTCAATATGCGGTTCATTAAAAAACAACAAGCCTCCAGAGGAAGCCAAATCATATTCAGTGTTTATTTTCGATGATGTCGCATGTGAAAAGCAAGATAATGTGCGATCCTATTTTTGCATGGGTCGCCACGAAGATATAGACAGCTTCTATCTCTGTCAAACATATACGCATACACCAAAGCACTTAATACGTGACAATGCTAATTTAATCATCTTATTCAAACAAGATGACTTGAATTTGAAACATATCTATAATGATCATGTGAATACAGACATGAAGTTCAATAAATTTCGAAGAGCCTGTGCTGAGTGTTGGCAGGATGAATATGGTTTCTTGATGATTGATAAGGATAGCTCATTAAACAAGGGGCGCTACCGTAAGGGATTTGATACCTCCATTGTACTATAAAAGGATGAAGCATGCGAAATCTTCATAAGTCGAAGTTGTAACTCAGCACCGAATCCTGTGGACCTTCTGAGTAGATTAAAGCTGTTCACCTGTTATCAGACCTGTTTGAAAAGCTGTTATCAAGCTGTTTGAAAAGCTGTTATGCTGTTATCAGAGCGTTTGGAAAGCTGTTAAGCTGTTATCAGAGCTGTTTAAAAGTTGTTAAGCTGTTATCAGAGCTGTTTGAAAAGCTGTTATCAGAGCTGTTTGGAAAGCTGTTATTCAGTTAATCACGAAGATGAATGAAAATCTATTAAAAGAAATTATCAAGACTAGGAATGCAGTGCGAAGTAAATTAAAAGCCCTAAGGATGGGAAGGATTGAAGCAGAAGCTCAACTTGAAGAAACCTTTAAGCCAATCACTAAACCCTTAAAAGAGTTTGCTAGAAGAGTCAAATACGAGCCGCCGGATATAGTCAAGTTTGAGACAAAAGAAGTAAAAGAAGCAGAAGAAGAAGAAGAAAAAGACGAAGAAGAAGAAAAAAGAAGCCAAAGAAGAAGCCAATGAGATTGTGGAACCTTTTACCCCTCCAAAACGAAAATATGTGAAAATGGAGGCTAGTAGCACACCTGTAAATTATAGAGATTATTCCTTAACATATGAAGCAGAATTCGCAACACCTAAACATTCAAGAACATTGATAGGAAGGTCTCCTGTCACCTCCCCCGATACGTCTGGATACATAGTTTCAAACTATTTAAAGCTATTCACTGATAATAGCCCTAAAATTGATCCAACCTATGGAGTTTACTATGATGACAACGCGTGGAGAATCGGTAATTCTACGTTTGATGTTGATGATGTAGGAAATATTGTTATCAAGGGGAAGAGCTATAAAACAACTTTGGGGATATGTGAGCTGCTATTTATGAAAGATCATGTAAAAAGTCTATATACTAAAGAGGATTTAACTAATTATGGATCTATTTTGAGAGATACCAATGCATATAAACGTGAATATGCTGAAGATGGACAAATAAAGGGTACTAGAGCAGCTAAGTATAAAGCTATAATCAGTAAACTTATACAGCATAAAGGCATGGGACTAATGCGTCTGCCTAAAGAAAACATTGATCACATTTACTGGGATGATCCAAATGAATTAGTGGCGAAGTATCTTCTAATGACATCAAAGCAGGCTGGAAACACCAGTCACAACAATGAAATTGTATCTATCCTGGAGGAGTTGCGAGAAGCAGATATTATAGTTTAAATACTACTCCATAACCATACTTCTGCACAATCTACAGATGAGCGTTGACAAGTTTGGACGTTTCTCTAAGCGGTGATATCTTGGTAAAGCAGGTGAACGTGGACGAACAGGAGCTCAGGGACCAACCGGTGAACTCAAGGACCAGATGGTAAACAAGGAGCTCAGGGTCCAGCTGGTGAACAAGGAGAGCGGGGTATTGGATTTAATTTAACGATAAACGGAGACTATGATCTAAACTCAAAGTGTATAAAACGACTTGGTGAACCCCTTGAAAATGATGATGCTACTACCAAAGACTATGTTGACAAGAAAATTAAAATAAGTGTTGAATAAATAAAAAAAACTATTAATATAGAGGTGACAAATTTAACGCTATATATCAATGATGAAATCGCGAAGATTGAAAACTATCTGTTTACTTCAGTAATAAATAAGAAAGATTTGACACCAAAAGATGGTGAACATGAGTAAAAACTCTTGAGAAATCTGTTTCATTTATAATTACGATGAGTAAGAGAAAAGTGGTAAATGAGCTACATAAACCAGCGAGAAAAAATTTTAAACGACGTCGTGTGATTATCAGAGGACTAGATGACTTGTGGCAGGCAGACTTGGTTGAAATCGATCCCTAAAAACATATGAACAAGGGTTACCGCTATCTGCTGAAAGTAATTGATACCTTCTCCAAATATGCATGGGCAATTCCAATTAAAAGAAAAACTGGTGTAGAAGTAAGCGATGCTATGCCATCTATATTAAGCGAGGAACGAATACCTAAAAAGCTGCAGACTGATGATGAAAAGGAATTCTACAACAGCCTCTTTGGAAATCTAATGATGAAGCATGCAATTAATCTTTACTCTACGTACAGTTTCCTCAAAGCATCAATAGTGGAACGATTTAACCGAACTCTGAAGGATATGATGTGGAAGGAATTCAGCTTTAATGGAACTTATCAGTGGATTGGTATGGTAAAGAAACTGCTCACTGAATACAACTCAAGAATACATCGAACTACAAAAATGAGACCACGTGATATCAACACCTCCAATGAGAAACAACTGCTTTCAACTGTATACAATCATATAAAAATTGTTGTTCCTGCGAAGTATAAAGTTGGAGATTTTGTACACATCAGCAAATACAAGCATATATTTAAGAAAGGCTACACACCAAACTGGACAGCTGAGATTTTTAAAATTATTAAAGTTCAAAACACAAACCCCATCACATATCGGCTGGAAGATTATCAAAGAAATCCAATCACAGGATGCTTTTATGAATTGGAGCTGCTGAAAGTTAAACACCCAAACCTATATCTCGTAGAGAAAATCCTAAAGAGAGTGGAGATAAAGCTTACGTTAAATGGCTCGGATTTTCATCAAAGCACAATTCTTGGATTAATAACAAAGATGTTTTATAATTTCTTGAAAAAACATTTAACAATTTAAAATAAATTTATAATTATAATACTTTATACATGTAACTATAATGCAAATTACTGTAATAAATGAAACTACAACTATAATACATAATTTATTTACACTAGACTTAGATTCTTTCTGCGGTTGGCACTTGTTGATCTGATGAAATGGAGTAATGCCCCCATGGTAAAGTATCCCTCGTTACGCTCATAATATGTCGCTTATTATCATAAGGACTCAATGCGATCTTTTAACATGGCTTATCAACATGAATACACAGCTGCACACATCCACCCACGCCTTAGGTAACGTTTCCTCAGCCACCATGTAGCCCAGCCCTATATACCACAGGTACTCATACTAAACCACATAAATACACAGCTGTACACATCCACCCAGGCCTTAGGTAACGTTTCCTCAACCAACAAGTAGCCCAGCCCAACATACTACAGGCACTCATACTAAAGTAAACAACTGAAACCAAACTCAAGCTGACAAGTATACAGCCCCGATATAAATTCGCTTAGGGTATTTCACATCATTACTTAATACACATAAGCCGCACACATTCAACCCAAGCCTTGGTACAGGTAACATAGCCCAGTCCAACACACCCCAGGCAGTCCTAGTCATAGTATCAGATATTGCCACTAAAGCTCTCAGCCAACCTCCAGTACCCACACACAGGAGGGGGCACCTCAAGGTCAAATTGTAGCCTCCAAGACCAGATCAAACTTAACCAGCAACCTCTGCCAATAAAGCTTCCTACCCCTTCACAAATAAATAGAGCTATGATCTTCGAGATGAAAAATAAGCGAACTCCAGAAACAAAATCGAAAACCTATGCGATTTCCCTATGCTGGAGAGTGCTAAAAGTGATCTCGTATCCCCAAGTCCGAGATGAACAACATATGTAGTACCGGCTAATGCCGCTAGGGAACCTTACTCAAGAAATGGTGTTTGCACTCGAAAGATAAATACACGCACCCCCTAAATCCAATAATAATAATTTGCTAAGAAAACAGCAAATCAAGCTGATGTCATGTTGTGAAATTCGACAGATGCTGATATCTACAACTTCCTCGCTAATAAAACTTATTTAGGTGCAGTACCTGTAAACAGCAAGAGTCAAGAAGACGTCATACGTGATATCTACAACTTCCTCTCTAATAAAAGAAAATAGCATAAAATAAGTAAAAAACGAGTTTTCAAAAAAAAAAAAACTGAGGCCCAGCCGCATGAAAAAGTAGAAAATAAACTTTTCTTCACACACACAGGTGTACTCAGATTTTATTTGCTGACAATCACCGATATATTTCAGTATGATCAATCAGAGGTAATAAGTGATTTGTTCATGAAGAGAAAGAATGTTTAAGAGAAATGTCCCAATCAAAAAATCTGAGTCCACCTCTGTGTGTGAAGAAAAGTTTATTTTCTACTTTTTCATGCGGCTTGGCCTCAGTTTTGTTTGAAAACTCGTTTTTTACTTATTTTATTTTCTGCCCTTTTCACGTTAACTAAATTGTTCTAATATCAATTTAACCGAACTTAATTATATTTTTACTTAATTCTAATTTAATTTTAGTTTCTTACTTTCTTTTTAATTTTCCGTTTTCCATTAATTTTTCTTATATTTATCCTTATATTTCTTTCTTTCTTCTTTACTTTGAGTCAATTTTTGGATATTCGTAGTGAAATTTTTTTGCGTCCATACGACTCGAGAGTTTCCAATCGACTGACCGTACTTCGAACACAATCCGAACAGTTTCGATAACTCGCACTACGGTTTACCGAGATTTCGAAAAATTTGAAATTTTGAAGGCAGTTACGATGAGATGATTGGAAGTCAGCACCGTGGTTGCCTGGAAGTTTTTGTTCAGCTTATCATTACCGACATTTTAAGTCATGTTTGGTGCCGATCCGAAAACAAAAATTTTTCGATATCAAATCGTTGAAGTACTGCAACGGTTTTCTGAAATTCAAATTATGTTTTAAGCAGCGCTTTTTAGCTGTATTCCAACTTAATCCCATATAACATGAATTTTCCCGATTTTCCATGTTTTCCACAGACTTTTCCTATTACTATGAATTTTTTTTAAAAATTTACATGAATTTTCCTCGATTTTTCAATCATTTCCTATCCCAATCCCCATCCACCCAAATGACACTGAGGGCAGCAAATTTTCAGTGTCCCGATTGATACATTGACCTGGAAGAAAGTGGAGTAGCGGACCTAGTCAACCTTCACATCAATAGGACTCCAGGAGAGTGAGAGGAAAAACAAAGACTATCAACAAATCATTACGTTATAAAATGATCGATATATTATATTATTAACCATATGCCTATTATAAATGATATTCGCTTATTTACTCACATAAGTAATTAATGTTACAGTTCTCTCTACAAGGAAGCATTCCGGTCACCAAGTGTGACTCGCAGTATGACTAAAACACACAAAAAAAACTACGTTCCCGAGTCTAATTACCTCTAGGGACTATAGCCTTCTATATTAAAATCTATCAAGCTCCTTCTCAAACGGACATTACTATTATAACGATTTCAAAGGAATTTAATACTATATAAGTTATCATTAAGTTATATGAGTCCGAACAATAAATGTGTTGACTATATAAAAAGTAACACTATGAATATAAATGAAATAGTATAGCTTATGAAAAGCAAAAAGCATAACTATGAAAAAGCAATAAAATGTATAAGAACATAGTATAACTATGGAAAAGTAATATTATGTATATATATATATATATAGTAAGCAATATTAACTGATATTATAATAAGGCAACAACTTACAGTGGTTTGGTTGCCGTGGTCCATCGCAGAGGCCTCCGTGAATGTCCAGCAGTGCCTTAATCTAAGCAAAAGCTATACTCGAATTGATATGAACTCAAAATTAACAAAATTACAGGAAAGAACAGCACAGCACTACAATAATGATTTAATACTCGAACTGACTAAATCTATAAATCTTTCTACTTAGGTGAGCGTGATATCCTCATTAGATAGGTTACTCATGTAGCTAGGTTTCAAGACAGTTCGTCAAGGTACGTGGTCCGTAGGACGTCTCTCTTCTTAGGTTCGGAACACTCATCACAATATAGAATACTGCTAGGGTAACTTGCGAAATCTTCAAGATGACAAATCCCAGAAGATTGGAGCTCCTGTGGATTCAAATAACGCCGTATCTCACTAACTTAGCCAGTCGCCATTGATATATCCGACTTTTTGCTCTGATTTAATATGTAGTCAGTCAGACGAGATCCACGGGCTCCAATGTGTGAGATAATTTAATGGTCGTGTAGAAAATTTCCCCAAACGAGGATACTAAGAAGGAACTTCGTTATGCAAAATTAAGAGTACCTTATAATTATGGAATTCCAAGCACACAGATGCTCCTGGTTCAACCTTTTTGTTCGGAGCGCTAGTTCCCAAATCGGATTAATTAAATTTTGAAAAAAAAAATATATATATATATACATTATTTATTACATTTTGCAAAAAAATGCAAGTGCTGGTTTTGTCATCTGTGTCCATGCAGCTTTCATGGAGCAGCATGACGAAACGTTGTACGGCAGGTGGGGCACCACTTGCCCAGCGCCATAAGTCACTTAGTTTAGCACCCGTAGTGAGGTACTAGAGAAAGCTCTCCATTAATCGGTGTAGATGGAGTATCGTGTTGCTGTGTTCTTTGTGTATTTGGGTGCTTGCTTGTTATGTTTGTTTGTTTTTAGTTCGGTTGGTGGCTTTAGTTGGTATTGGTGGTTTGGGTTCTTTATATAATATTAATAATCTTAATATTTTATTTATATATTTATTTATTTTCGCGATTTCTCTTACATCTGTCCTGCGTAGCAGGACAGGACGTGTACGCTAACTTAAGATTATATGCGTTGTTTTACATATTGTTATGGTTGAACAAAACATTTTTGGGCAGATTTATAGGGGAATTGAAGAAATTTCCTTAACTTGGCAAAAACAATTCCATCTTTAGTTAAGACAGAATTAAATAGACTTGAATCACGTAAGGTTTTTATTATTAGACAGTCAATATCTATTTTCTTTATAAAGTGTGCTGTTGAAGTTGCTACTGCATTGCTTGTTCGTTTGAATTGGTTGTTTTTAATTGAAGATTCTATTGCTGAAGCTACTGTATGACTCAATGTCTGCGCTGCTAAACGAACTCATATTCTTTCAAAAGAATTTGGGTTTGTATTAGTAAACTTGTTCTTTTTGATAACTTTCCCTTGTTCTAATTCAATTATTTCTGTTATTACATCGAAATTTACTATGCCATCTGGGGGACATCGTAAAGAAGTTTATGTGAATATAAGGCTTCTCAATTGTTGCTCAAAGCCTTGTAAAAAAAATTGGGTTGTTAGGACCTTGATCACATGAAACAGCCCTTACCTTAAGTCCCATTTTAATAAGGCTTAGATTTTGCTTAAGGAGTATTTCTAAATCTTTTCCCTTAATGCTACTTGCCGATCCTACATAATTAATAATAAACTTCCAATTACTAAATAATCCCCTTATTATAAACACTCAAATTTGCCTTCCGATTTAATTATTTTTCATTTCCAATATCTACAACACCTAGTCAATTATATCCACTGAGGAGTTATATACCAATTGCTTCTTTACACCAAACTCGTCAAATATTAAATAAAACGCATTCTTTAGATATTTTATTCATTTTCTCTATAGAATTTTGGAGTGATCTAAGAAAGACAATCATTATATCCTGGCTATAGCTTTTTTATTGTGGACCACCTGTAAAGTGATGAACTATGGGGTAATTTTAATTTTAAACAATCTCGTAAGTACGAATACATTGAAGTACATTTATAGTATATATTTTATGCGAGAAACTTCTCCCTTAAATGCACTTGCACCTCGGTTCGCTTTCAACAGCATCTTCGAAAAAGATTTTCATTTTCTTAGATTTAAAGAAGTAATTTGTTCCTCCAATGAACTGGGACCAAATTGTTTTGTTTTCTTCCGAAGCCTACAAACAGTTCGACATAAATTGTTATTTCCCTTTTTACATTTCCAATACTGCTTTTTCTGCAAAAAGCTTCATTATATTTTTTTCCTGTAATAGTGTATTAATTTAATATTTTTAAAGCAACTTCCACATAAAACTACAGGAGAGACCGATACGTAACGTCTTCTTTTTTGAGGTGGTGATTTATGCAAGTCTAGCACATGATGTTCCACAAAATTTTCACCTTCCTTTTCCTCTTTTTACCTGACTCAAAGATAAATTTTAGTTCGGAATCGCACCCCTCTTTAAATACCTTGCCACCAATATATCGGATGAAGAATGATTTTCACATAATCGCAATGATGCAGGTTTTGAAACAAAATATTCTGTGAGTCCACATTTTTCTGTCCATATTAATAAAAAGGCTACCTAGTCTTAAATTGGGAAACTCCTGTTCGATTTCCCACAATGCGGCAAAGAACATTTATTTCCAGCTTGTGATATTGTTTTTTCTATCAGCCATCTTCAAGGAAAAAATAATGAAATACAAAAAACACAAAAACTAAGAATCAATCCACTTAGGGAAGTGTAAATAATACGATATTATAAAAAAATATATATACATATATATAAAAATTCCAACCACAGGGAATAGCTAACCTAGAAAAAAAAATCGTATTAATGCAACCTATATTATATAATACCTGCGTATTCTGTCCAACCGACTAAACTATTAATTGCCACGAACGAAAATTTCAGCAGAAAGGGGAGCGAAAATCAATCTGGCATACGCCGAGACTCGTATGGGATTGAACTAATTTCACCCTTGCATGCAGCAAAGTGACACATCACAATTCGTAACAAAATAACATGTGTGAAGATTATTTTCTTTCTCGCATAATATTTGCCGGTAGCTTCCACAATTAACTATACCTTGCACATTTTGAGAACTGCGACTCTACATGCAAACGTAATACTTTTCTCTGCAGAGAACAGAAATTTTGTTGGGTGGGAAGACACTGTGGAGTTTCAGCTTTAAAGATATTCAATTTCATTTTATAAAATTTAGCTTTATAGACAGGCCGCACCATCTTCGTATTATAGTCTTTGATCATAATAATACTAAATAATAAATAAAGTGTATTTTTATTTTTTTAAATAATTCTTTAACTCTTCGATTACAACATATATATTTCGATATTTTCTCTTCTGAAACCTTTAGACGATCCTCAGGATTTTTAAAAAGTCGGTTTCAAGTTCCTCAAGTATATCATTAAGCTGGAAAATTGACTCTTGAGCACGTTTATCGGAAAAGAACACATATAGTAAAGAAATTTCGAAGAGTTTACAGTCTTAACAAACTCGGTGCCGGCAACTCGAAACAATTTTTCGAAAACAAGGATTCTTATGGAAATTAGAAAAATAGTTACTAGATGGCTTAAAAAGTTCTCAAGATGTTGAAATTTTTAAATATTTTTCAACTACAAGGGATTGATTGAAATACAGTTTTGTCCTTAAGAAAATTTATTTAATTTACGTATTATTTTACGTGAATAACTTAAGTCGATACAGAAAATTTACAATTTCAAATGTGAATGACGGTGAATATATTATATTATATATATAGTATATAAAAAAAACTCTGAAAAGAAACATTCCATTCGTACATACAATAAGCATATAAAAGAAAATTACTAACAAAACACATCTTTTCTTACAGTCTTCTTATGTAAAAGTATGCGATACTTTTTTTAAATTGTTTTCTAGATGTGCGAGGTCTAGTTCCCTTTCTTGTTCTGTTCAAGCTTATCTAATCGTTGTAAGAGTGTCGGATGTGAGTGATTCCATGCTGAGTACATCCAATCATATACCGGAAAGCCTAAGTTATCTATATTAAGCTTAACGAGTGCCTTGCACAATTCTTTACTATATCCAAGTTTCTTAGCAAAATCGTCTGCTTCATATTCAAAATATCTTGAAAGTATTGTCATAGCAAAATTAATTACAGCATTATAGGCAGCAAGTACATATGACAAGATAATTAGTAAGCCAACAAGGATGGGTCTTTTCCCTTGGGGGAATCCAATAGCACGATAAAATGGATCATATTGAAAGAGATATCCAAAAGCAGCGAACATAAGGAATAAATGAACTTGCATCAAAACAATATTTTTCGTGACATGACCCAATTTCCAATGTCCTAATTCATGAGCTAATACAGCCAGTACCTCTTCATTAGTGCATCCTTTACCTTTTTCCTCATCTTTTAATTCAGTATCATCTTTCATACCTTTATTCAATAGTAAAGTGTCAAACAGTACAATACGCTTAGAACCCCAAAGACCATAAAAGTAAGCATTGCTGTGTGCTGACCTTTTCGAACCTTCGACGACGTACAATTTTGCAAGGGGAAAATGTAATGATGCAGCTAGTCTTTCGATGGACTCACGCAGAGGTCCATCTTCAAGTGGCCGATATTTATCAAATAACGGTGCAATAAATACTGGATAAATTGTCAAAAGAAGAAGCGTAACGATTCCTGTGAATGCCCAAAGCCATATAAAGAAATGCGCTCCGCCACGTTGAACAATGAATACAAGTCCTGCAGCAATCGGAATGAAAATTATTTGTCCAATGATTAAAGCTTTAAGTTGATCAAATACGAAAAATGACCAAGTTTGTTTGTTGAATCCATGCTTCTCCTCAAGAACGAAGATTTTATAAATTTTAAATGGAATTTCTCTTACAGAATTGATGGAGTTCATCAAAACAATAAATACGCAACTGACTTGTATCTCACTCTTTGGATCAAGGTTGATCTTCTCGGTAAGGATCTCTGCTTTAAGCCAAATGAACGCTATAAATCCAAAATACAATTCTATATTCAGCATAATCATATCAGTTATTATTGTTTTGAAAATAGCAAATTGTTCTTTGTCGAGACCATATAATCTCGCCTTGTGGAATGTTTCTTCTGTCATTACATTATCAAGTTCTTTGGGAACCTTTTTGGCTTCCTTGTAGACTCTAACCTGGAAATATAATAAAAGCAATTAGCTTTACTTTGTTGGCCGTACGTCAAATTTTATTTTAAGCTCCAGCTGTAATTATGAAAAAATAGTTCGGTCAAGAGCGGTCAGGCTCGAGTACCAAAATTTTTTGAACGAACAGTCGATTGACTGAATTTAAGTATATTTAAATCTAATCCTAATTTGCTCATGAAAACTGGAAAAATGATTAAATTGTGACACATTGTTGTGGAATATTAATAAATAAAATTCGTTATCAATTATTGTGCTTCCCTTTT
Organism: Dioctria rufipes; assembly: GCA_963924295.1. Taxonomy (NCBI): domain Eukaryota; kingdom Metazoa; phylum Arthropoda; class Insecta; order Diptera; family Asilidae; genus Dioctria; species Dioctria rufipes. The sequence goes on along the minus strand of OZ002740.1, from coordinate 81,374,175 downwards.
AGTTAGCTTTATATGTCATGTCTTAAAGAGTACCGTCATAGACACTACGTACGTAAAGTTAGCACCGCAATTTCGCCCGAATTTGTAGTTAATTTGTCGTGTTCTTTTTTCTAAAGGATGCGGTGTTAAGTTGACGTCAAGTTAGCACCGCCATTCACTAGAACACTAGAAAACTTCATATCATGGAATTTGCCGTTAATTTGTCGTGAAAAACATTAATTTCTCGTGTTCTTTTTTCTAAAGGAAACTGGATTAAGTGCTAAGTTGACTTCAAGTTAGCACCGCAACTCACTATAACACGGCCAAATCTTATCGGATTGGAAATGCTAACATCTTATAATTTGTCGTGAAAAACACAAATTTGTCGTGTCCTTTTTTCTAAAGAAAACTGGATGTGGTGCTAAGTTGGCGTCAAGTTAGCACCGCAACTCAATTGAACTCGACCAAACCTTATCGAATTGGAAAATTTCACATTTTGAAATTTGTCGTGTCCTTTTTTCTGAAGGAAATTGGATGTGGTGCTAAGTTGACGACAAGTTAGTACGACCACTCACTAGAACTCGTACAAACCTATTGTCGTGTTCGCAACTCACTAGAACTCGTACAAACACTTATCGGATTTTACATCCTTGAACAAAAATTCTAAGGAAAGAATCATGTCTTCTCGCTATTAAAAATCAAATCAAAATGTTCCAAGATGTTCTAAAATATTCCAAGATGCGTCACCACGTCAAAACTGCAGACAAAATGAACTAAACACAAAAAATTCTAAGGAAAAATCATCATATGTCTGCTCGCTTTCACATCCTACCAAATTTCTAAGGAAAAATCAAAAATGTTCCAAGATACATCAGCACAGCACAACATGAGTGCAACTATTGTGCAACATTACAGTACGATAACTTTAGCCCTGGTCACACCTGGAGCGGCGCGGCGCGGCACTGCCCTGTGGCACGCGGCAAAATAGAGTGTTCACACCGAGAGCGGCAGATTTTATCCAAATGTACTCTAATTCCGATGAAGAAATTCTATTATTAATAGATCTACTTGAAGAAAATTAAAGAAAAGTGATGAAGTTCGATTACAAATACTTAAGAATACAAAAAGCCTCATTTAACGAATTGTGCGGACTTATTTCTAACGAAAATGAAATTTTGCCGCCAGCGGCAGCGGCAAAATTGTGTTTTTGAGTAATCTCCAAAATCACCGCGCGGCAACTGTTTGGTCGTGCCGCCCCGCGCCGCTCCCGGTGTGACTTATAGATTTAATTTTGTAAGAACAAAAGCGCAGCGGCAACTGAAAAATTCCGCGCCGCGCCGCGCCGCTCCCGGCGTGACACCCACTTTTATCTCTTGTCTTTCGAATTCGTTAAAAATATTAAGAGTGATTGTATGGAAATAAACATTGATTCTTAGGAATTTTTTAAACAGCCTTGCAGAGTGGTATTTATGAAATAGTAATTTTGGGTTTATTAAAATGCGGATGTTAATATCGTTATCTTTCTAACTAATATTAAAAACACATTGCTTCCGAAATTGAAGCTTTCTTTGTCATAAGTGATAACAGTAACTTTTTTCCAATAAGCAAAAACATGTGTTTTGATTTAGAAACATTATATTATATCTGCCTTTAAGTTTCAAGCGATCTATGGATATATGTAGTTCACTCAGTGATTTGATTTTGAATTTAGTTTTTCAATAGACTGACAAAATGTTGAAGAAAAAACGTGGAAGACCGTTGAAGTGTGATTCCTGCTAGATATAATCATCCACGATCCAGAACAATGAAAATTCAAACCGAAGAATTTATTTTCTGACTTCAGTTATGTTTGTTTACTAAGAAAAGTAGCGCCTCGATATACTTTTCACTGGAACGTAATCTGCATTCGATAACTTTTTCAATGAATATACCCTTGTGCTCTAATCTAGTGGAAGAACTCCCCTTAAAATCCCAATCTGTCCAGAAAGATTTCTTTCATGATGTATATTTTACAGGGTGTTTATTATTACCACTAAGCATACAACAGATAGAGATCTCAAATGAGGGGAAAACCTGACGATGCAAATAATTTGCTTTCATTCCCAGTGGCTCCCACAGCCCCACCCACCGACCAGCTTCTCTCACACTCGCCCGAATATTTCTAAAATCTCTGCCTCTATTTCAGAGCTCTCTCTCACTCAGTAATTTAATTATTTAGGCACACGCGATACGCAGTCACCGCCTCACCGGCAAGATTGGCATGACACTTTAGCCATAAGAGAGAAGCTGCTGGTACTTGTTCCGTTCCGGAATCACACCAACAGGCATACAGATATTTCTTGTTATCTGTATGCCTCTTGGTGTGATTCCGGAGCGTTAGCTGCGGTGAGCCACAATAACAGAAATGAGAATCAAGGCAAAATGCAGAAAATGAACAAATAAAAAAAAGAACAAAAAATTCCACGAAATATTACAAAGCAGAACAGAAGCAAAGTTAACCTAATGACAAGTCAAGAAGCTGTAGAGGAAAATTGAAAAATTTCTGGTGTTTTTTAGAATGAAACAAGTAATTTCATATACTTTCGTCTTTTGCATGAATGAGGGAAAAGAACGTGGCTATGCATTATTACAGTGCCACTGAGGATTACTTCAAGTAGGTGTCCTTGGCACACTGCAGAAATCGGGACTCTTATCGCAGAGCGTGAATATTTCTATAAACAATTTAGGCGACTCAAAACACAGTACAGTCGCTCTCTATATAAAGCTGCCCGTAATAGAGTAACCACTGCTATCCGTGGGGCAAAACGTCGCTTTTATGGCAATAAATTCGATGCAAATCTTTCCCCAAAAACGTTGTGGAGGAATCTAAAGAAAGCTGGTGTATGTGGTAGACAAGGCAATTTGAACAATAGCAACTTTAACTTCTAACGACTTAAACGAGTTCTTTCTATCCTCTCCTGTGGCTTTGTCTAATTTACATAATAGCACTCCATTGCCTCTTCCTGTGGACCACATTCAATACCATGAGGATTGCTTCTCCTTTCACGGAATTGATTACCAGGAGCTCGTAATAGCACTATTCTCTGTCAAATCTGAATCTGTAGGCCCTGATAAAATCTCACCTAAGTTCATAAAAATATTGCTCCCCTATATAGGTCAATATATCCTGCACTTACTAAATCATTGCCTTACGTCATCTACTTTCCCTACTAACTGGAAATTGGCAACGATCTTGCCTATTCCTAAAAAGTCTTCAGTAGTTACAGCATCTGATCTTCGCCCTATTAACATTTTGTGCTTCTTATCCAAAGTACTAGAAAAGATAATGTATGGGCAAATCCTAGCATATGTGGAAAGAAATAACATGTTGACACGCTGGCAGTCAGGTTTCCGTGCAAATCGCAATTGCGAAACAGCCATATTAAAGGTTACTACGGACCTGCGGAAAGGCCTTGATAAGGGTGAGGTCGGCGTTCTTGTGCTACTTGACTTTTCCAAGGCTTTTGACAGAGTCAACCACTCAAGGCTACTTTTGAAATTATTAAATAATTTTGGTTTCTCCCAATCGGCTTTTAACTTGATCAAAAGCTTCCTCACGGGAAGATGCCAACAAGTTCGTTATAACGAGTGTGATTCAGACTTCTTACCTGTACCTCTTGGCGTTCCTCAGGGGTCTGTGTTAGGACCATTGTTGTTCAGCTTATACATCAACGACTTACCTGGCGTTATCCAACAAGTCAACATCCACTTATACGCCGATGATGTCCAGTTATACAGTAGTGGACCAATTGGGTTATTCGAGGATTGCTTGCAGCGAGTCAATGAGGATCTTGCTAGAATCTATGACTGGTCTCTAGCGAATGACCTTATCCTTAATCCTGACAAGTCTCAATGTCTCATTTTGGGTGGTGGTACCTTGACTAGACCTATCCCCTCCATATTTCTCGGGGAACAAGCTTTAACATATGTCGATGAAGTCACAAATCTTGGAATAAGGCTCAATGCAGATATGAAATGTTGTGGTTATGTCAGATCAGTTCTGGGAAAGGTCTATTGTGGGCTACGCAGGCTCTGGTTGTCCGCACAAATTTTAAGTTCGACCACCAAACTGAAGCTCATCAAAGCTCTGATTTTGCCACATTTTACCTTTGGGAGCCTGATTTTCCCAAAATTAGACTCTACCTGCCTACGTAGAATCAACGTTGCTTTCAATGATTGTGTGAGGTTCGCCTTCGGTCTTCGAAGATTTGACCACGTTTCTGGCTTTCAGACTAGGTTAGTCGGATGTACTCTAGATACATACTTAAAGCGCAGGTCACTTCGCTTCCTCCATAAGCTCATTAATACGGGACAACCTGATTACCTTGCGAATAACATCCAACTCCTGAATTCGTCACGCCATCGTAATGTTCTAATTCCTCGTTATCGTAGGATGGTTCAAGAGGGCTCTTACTTCGTTCAAGCTGCAAGAACCTGGAATTCTTTACCGTACTCTATCCAGAGTGTGAGAGATGTGGGTGCATTCAAGAAAAAATTATTAACAATATAATGTGCTGCTATCAATGGGACTGCTACTTTTTCGGTTATTTCTTTTAGGTTTTTTGTGTTTGTAAACAATTAATATTTGTAACTTTATTTTATACAATTAGATCTACTACTTTGTTTAGTATGTAAGTTAGAATTTAATTACTTGCGCTTGTATATTTTTAACTGTATAATCCATCTAATTTCAATATTATTTATTATACCGTTATGTTAGTTAAATTGTACAATCCAACTTAATTTCTACACCGAATTATACGATATACGTACTACTTAAAGCATTCATATGTAGTTAGGTAATTTGCACACTAGTCTTAACTGTAATTTTCTAATAGTTTATCTATTCTGACCTCTTAATCAATTTACTGTATCCAAATTGTACTTTAAAAGACTGTAAGTCTTGTGTAACATACCAAAGTATTTTTTAATAAATTGATAATTGATAATTGAATTGAATTGAATTAATAACGAGTTAAAAACAAAAATCGAGGGAACGTAGGATTACCCGTACGACAAAATCTTATTAAATTCATCAAAATCCTTTCAACCTATTCATAATAATGTACATCAGATCACACTACTTCCCATTTTTAAGATAAAGATAAATTTCAATTTGGCCCAGATGTTGAAAGGAGATGTGAAATTCCTCTCAAATTAAATTCTCATTTTTCCCGAAAATATCAGAGAATCCAGCATGAGTTCTCCCACTTAATCTCTTCATAGAAAAACGAATGTAAATTGAAACACGTGCTGTTCAAATATCATAGGATTATTACAGCAACAACATGTTTACATTTACAGCAACATGTGACCAAAACATTCTCAATATTTCATGAAAACCGGTTTTACAAAAGCGCGGGTATATTTTATGAGTAAAACGTGAAAACTCCGAACCTTCTCATTTATTTACGAAAATGAAACATTTGCCTTGCCATTCTGTTTCGTTGCATGCAATTTAAGCTTTCACATTTTTTTATTTTAATTCATAAAAGTTTTAAAGATAGCTTGATTTTTTTCGTTTTTCCATTTTTTTTCTTTCTTTCTTCCTTTTTTTGCAGTGTGTATTTTAAATGTAAAACACTCGGAAATCTCGCCTGCTTCCTAATTTGTCATTCGAATAACTTTGGCAAAGAGAACTGCTTTAGCAGAAGAATCCCTACTATTTGATCCGTACCACTTTCTTGTATCTTTTTATACCCTAGATGAAATCCTTAGAATATATAGCAAACAGGAATGGTTGAATCGTGTAAAATTCGTGTACATGAGCGTAATTTGTGAAGAGCAGGAGGTTATACATAGGAGTAAGTGAGATGCTGGGAGGAAGATTTGTCAAAGCTGGGTGCAGAATTGTCAAATGTGATTTTGTTTTGTGAACAGCTTTATGCAATTTAAAATTCTGTTGCGAAATTTAACAAAAGTACGGAAGTAATTCTTTTCAAAACTATTTATGTTTGAAGTTTATTTTGTGCAAAGTTTGATAGTACCACTAGTGCCTATTAAAATCTTCATATCAATTAAAAAAAACAGAAATGAAGTGTTCGGTCAGTGCTTGCAAATATAAATTGGATTATAAACTAGGGAATCCTGTTTGAGGCAACTGCACTACCTAAATTATCTTTTTTTGTTAATAGAAGCAAAGTTTTATATTAATTAATTATGTGAATTGTTTCAAAATAAAGCAGAAAAAGAACATTTTTTACCACAGATGCTCCGCTCAAAACCTTTGTTTACTTTTTGCAAATTAAAAAGTTGCTTAGAATAGGGATGGCGTGTAAATACATGTAAAAATGGACTACCAACATAACCAGAAATTCATTACGCAAAATCTGGCTTATCACCATTCCTGTTTGCTCTATATTCTAAGATGAAATCATAGGGGTATACTAAGTTTGTCATTCCGTTTGTAACACCTCGAAATAATGATGGTAGAGCAGAATGGATTGGACACCCATTCATAATATTAAAAGTTATTTCGATTTTTGCCACTGACATATATAATATGGACTGATTAGCTTTCTATTTCATGTGGGCTCAGTTGCTAATGTCCAAAAAAGTTCTTACACCGGTGCCAACATTGAAAAAAATCATTGGCGGGAAGTTGAAAATATGAGCGTGCAGCTGGAAAAGCAATTATAATAAAACCTTTCGAATTTCTGCCGCATATCTAATGAATATATTGCGTTTGGTAAAACAATTTTATCCATAAATAACCCAAATAATTAATTTAAGAACATTTATTTCGACAGACCCACTTATTTATTTGTTATTTACAGTTCTCTCTCAGTTGGTACAGTGCTTAGACCGAAAGAGTCAGCAATATAGAAGTGAGCCCATTTTTGCAGTACATTTCTATGAACGTAGTCAGTCCATATTATATATGTCAGTGATTTTTGCATGTCCGTCCGTCCGTGCGCACGATAACTCGAGAACGCGTATACTTAGACAACTGAAATTTTGTACACAGACTTTTAAAAAAAAAGTAAAATTAAGTTCGAAAATGAGACAAATCGGGCAACTCCTTCGTGGGGTTGCCATATAAAAATTTCGTTTTCCGCTATATATTTGGACACTGACTGAGAACGCGTCGACGTAGAGAGCTGAAATTTCGTACATGATGTTTTTACTACATTATCAAATAAAATTTGGACTAAATCGGGCAACTCTTTCTTGGTGTTGCCATATAAGAATTTCTGTTTTTTACGTATACTTTGATAACGATCAGTCCGCAAGACATTTTGATTGTACTAAAAACTTCTGCAGAATACGAAATCCTATAAAATTGGTTATAATCATTTTTTCTGTGCGACAAACAGTTCTAGAAATATATGCGAAAAACAACTTCAAAATCAATACTTGAATAGATCGGTGACCATACGAAATTTAATACGGGCATTCATCTAGGGTATCATCAGAATTGGTCTTAGACCAATTCTAGCTTTTTTACTTGTTTTTTCTGAGTGTGGTAGCCACAGAATACGTTGCTAACTTCGACACATTTTTCTTTGATCTGAGTTCTCTATTTATTGTATGCTCAGTGTTATTACTATGCATGAATTTCATAGGATGATAGGTCTCGGTGAGAGGAACAACAGATTGAATGGGAAGGGGAGGTTTTGAGATTTTGAGTGCCTTTTTCTCCTATCACCGGCCGTAACTTTGTTGTTATACGCTCTATTAAGATGAGAGGTGATGTCGAGCCATCCAACCTTTCATGTAAATATCCAATTATCTATCCACCCCCGCCAACCCGTTAAGGACAAAAGTCTTTAGAAAAATATTCTTAATTTTTTTAAATTTTAACAATTTTTCCCGCAAAACGTATAATAACTATAACATTTTCTTGCAAGATTAGATAAGCTCATTAATCCTACGTAAATGCAACCATGTTTAAGAAAATCCTATTTTTCTATCTGTACCTCATCCTTTCATTGTAAGGTAGAAAATAGAGCTGATGATTTGAACCGGGTACTCGAGTCATCGGGTGAGATATGAAACCCGGGTACCCGAGTTCTACCGGAATAGAGGTACAGGTGTATTACCCGGGCAATACCGGAATCAAGTAGATACCGGTGTTAGATTCAGTTTAATGTTAGTTTCAGTTTAATTTCTTTTTAATTTGTTACTTTTCATATATTTGCGCAGGTAGGTCATTGCAAAGGATCCAAACTGTGTATCGATTCTTCAGGAAGAAAAATAAAATACATTCTGCACGCGGATGGGCAGGCATCAGCACATATTTTTTTGTACATTGCAGTCGTTAGCTTTGATCGTAGAAATGCACAGCAGATACTTTGATTTCGGAATCCCACAACACAGTAACAATTACATCATGGCTTCTAGAGTGGATACAATTAGGAGCTTGCTTCGGTTGAACAGTATGTTAATCCTTGTTAGGAAATTAATATGCCTCAAACTTACATACGAATCGAATAAAGCTCATTTTATAAAAAATTGGGCTGTGAAGAAATTTTATTTACATGCAATCGGTCAATTGATAGAAACGACTGAGAATTTGCAGCCAAAAAATAATAATCTCTCTAAACGAAACCGCTGGTGATGATTCTCCCGCTGTACAACAATCGCAAGTATTTATACAAGGACGTATAAGTAAACCAAGCTGTTGACGCAAGCTTATCAACATTTTCAATAGAACGAGAAGACGATGAAACCAGTGGTACTGATCAAAAATTAAATAAAGATATTATTCCCATAATAGAGGAAAATCGACTAAAGATAGATGGTGTGGAAAAAATTGATTCACAGTTTGATTGGGGAAAGTGAATTCCCGAAGACGTTGAAGAAATTATTGCAAAAGAGATTGGTGATGACTTGAATCCTCGTCAACACCAGCGTTTGCAAATCGTCTTTTAGAAAAATTAAAAACTATTCCAATGTGGTCTGCTGTATGCAGAAATAAATTTGGATGTGGTAGTTTCATTCCAATCAGTGCTCCAGTGGAAGGAGAGTTCAATATTATTAAGAATTTCGCTGTCTGGAAAAGTCAAACGAGCGGATGCGGTTGTCGAAAAATTGATAAAGCATTATGATGGAAAATTAAAAATACTCAATAGTGAATTTATCTCAAAAGACTGCGGGGATTCTGCCTTTCAAGAAAAAAAATGAATATGAGCAGAACAAGGATGGGGAATCTTTCACACAAAAAAGGAAAGCGATATGTTTCACTCAATTCGGACAGCGATAATTCTCTCGATAAAAATACTCACAGACAAAAGCAATTTAACGTCAAAAAAGAATGTCGACATTGAAAGTGAGAAAGAAAATTTCCGTCCCAAGCCAGAAGAAACTAGGACAATTTTCCTTCAAAACCTAAAATGAAAACCGCTACAAGTTTCATCATTGTTAAATGATATGTGTGCAGCCTGTGCAAATAGCGATTTTCCAACTGATGCTCACAAATGTATTTTATGTAACACATCTGTTCAAGTTTTCCGCAATGTTCCAAAAGAATTGAAGGATATGGGGAAAAAGAATGTGTTTCAACACACAGCATAAGGGACAGATTAAGTTTATACGTAACTGAAAATTGGAGAGGTTTGGACAATAAAGAAAAGAAAAAAAGACAATCGAGGTATTTAAATAATTTTAACGATTCTTTTGCGTTTACAGCGTCAAAACTTCCTATTTTAAAAAATGGGAGTATGAATACTTTGAAATATGTCAAAATAAACAATGCTGATATATCATTGTCAATACATGTGCACTTGATAGCATATTATTTCAAATACTTTTGGCTGCTGCACACAGAGAAAGATAATATTCAAAAATACATTGAGTTGAATAGGGAAGAGAATTATATTTTCAAAATTGTTACCGATACAATATCAAGGCGCAATATTCACGCCAAAACATAGCAATAGAGAGTAGAAATATTGCTTAAAAAGTTAGGAGTAGATCCAAAACAAGGCACCGTTGATCTTGTAAATTGAGTATGCGATTTCATGAATGTAATAACAGGTCTGTCTTACAAAATGCAAAAACCCATATGCGTTCGAAAAGAATGTAACGCGACTGAAAATACGGATATTTTGGAAATAGATACGAAGATAGGACTTGATGAAATACTAAATAGTATTTTTGTTTTCAATTCTACATACACTGAGTATTTTATTTGTATATTAATTACATTATTGTTGCAGGAAAAATTGTCATATTTGAACTTTCCCCAGGTGCGAAAATAATGTCGTTCCGATCTCGTTTAAAGATCCAAAAACCAACGAAATTTTTGATATCCTGGGAGCAAATTACATAGCCTCCAATTTAGGCGAATCATCTGTTGGTCATTATACGACATCTTGCAAACGCAGACATGGTTGGCTGCTTTTTGATGATTTAAAAAATAATGAACAGAAAGTTTTAAAAATGTCTAAAATACCTCCAACGTCAAGTTAGCACCACATCCAGTTTCTCTTAGAAAAAAGCGCTCGACAAATTTATGGTTTTCACGACAAATTATGAGATAGTTCCGAGTTAATTCGGGCGAAGTTGCGATGCTAATTTTATGTACGCATTATGCATTATTGGAGGCCGACAACGGCACACATGAAAGTATTGTATCTGAAAATAATGTCAGTCCGACAGCAGACTGAATAAAAATTCTGCCGAAACATTTTCTGCATACTTCTAAGAAATGAATGCTTATTGCTCATCTACGCGACTACGCATATAAAAATTGTTAGTGGCCCAAACACCCATTGTCGGCCTCTAATAATGCATAAAAATTTAATTTCAATTTCTAAGAACAAATGTAGGCCTTCCATACATCTTTGACAGGGCCACCCCTGAGTAGCTATGGGAAGCACAGCTCTTCGACATGACGTTGACCGCACTGTAGTGCGATGGATTGGCCAAATGTTAACACGACGATACTTAACCGTAGAGGTGGGCGGCCGAACCTCTCTCAGTGTGTTGGTGGCGAGGCTGGGCGCAGATTGGCGTGCTCTCCCCGGTTGAGCATGTTGGTTGACACACTCATCACGGTGCTGAATAACGTGGGATTCTCATGTGAAGCGTATGCGGATGACATCCCTCTGTTCATCTCCAGGTATGACTTCTGTCTGTGTTTTCATGCAACGAGGCCTCAATATTGTTGATTGGTGTAACTGTCATGATATGATAGTGAACCCAACAAAAACCAACTTGGTGCTCTTCTCCAGAAGATGTAACCTTGGGTACTTTGTTCTTCCAAAGCTGTTTGGACACAATCTAAACTCTCTCCCCATGTCAAGCACCTTGGAGTCTACCTTGACTCGAAGTTGACGTGGGGATTGCAGGTAGAGGAAAAAGTTAAATGCTCTGTCTCGTTAGCTCAGTGGTAAGAGCAATCGCCCGGAAAGCGGAAGGTCCCGGCGTCAAACCCTGGACGAGGCAGTTGTTTTTTCCTCTTGTATTTATAATTTGATTTAGAATCATTAAAAATAAAAGCTCTTAACATTTTTCTATTCTCCATCTTTGACCGATTCTAACAAGTGTGGGCTCGATTCCTGTCCGGGAAAAATAAAAGAAAAAGTTAATGCGGCTATGAGGGTCTTCACTCAATTCAGGAGTACCTTTGGCTGCACATTGAGCATAAGACCAAGGGTTGTGCACTGGATGTACACCTCGATCGTTAGACCCATGCTCACATATGCCTCCTGTGTATGGTGGCCGAGGACGCTTGTGGAAACTGCATGATCATGTCATTCAGGCAGGGATCATGGAGAATAAAAGGGCTGACCCTTTATTTGAATCTCCGTTCTTCAGACCAGCACGCGCCATAGGCGTTGTCGACTCTAGTATCGGGTTTCTCATCAAAGCGGATGTTCCTAGGAAGCATCAGCAAAGATGGGCGAACCTGAGTACTTGCAGGTTCACAAAAATTTTTCTTGACGGGCCCAATAGGAATATCTCTGATTTTCGCATGGGGCTCGGAAGGAAGCAATGTAGACTCTGGTTGGCATCATCACCGGCCACAGCTCGCTTCACGCTCATCAACAAGAATATGAGTTGTTGATAGCCCTGATTGTCTGGCCTGCCTGGACGGAGAGCCTGAGACAACCGAACACTTTCTGTGTGCTATCTGTAAATGAACTGAAAAATCTTCCTCACAAGACCTGATACGCTTCATTAAGAGGACTGGAAGGTTTTGGTGATGGGGTTTCTAGCAGGATAGCACAATGGGCCGCTTTGGCCTCCGTGCTTAGCATCAACATTAAGGATGCATGAGATTTTTTGCTCATCTGGTAGATTTGCAAACAATTAAAGGAATTCTAAAAACATTAAATAAAAAGCCTGATTATAATCACGTTAGTGCAAAAACGGCAATTAAAAATAATGAGCTGGTATTCGTAATTACAAAACTTGTCAACAATTCATTGGCTAGGGATGAGTTCTCAAAGTGTTGGAAAGGTAAAAAATTCTAAGATATGTGGAGAGTATAGACGAATGTATATACTACCATTAATAGGGAAAGTACTAGAAAAAGTAGTCCAAGTGCAGCTTGAAACATATATGGAAGAAAACCAATTAATTTTGAAAACCCAATCAGGATTCCGTAAAACATGCTCTTGCGAGACGGCAGTAAATCTAATTATAAGTCGATGGGGCCTTTGAAATGGTGGATGCCAATATTTTGTTAAAAAAATTAAATGCATATGGAATCAAAGGTAATGCGATAAAATGGTTTGAAGATTACTTGAGTGAATGGTGTCAAAGAACGAGGATTAATGGGACCCTGTCATCGCTTGGATACAATGGACTTCAAGTGCCTCAAGGCTCCGTTCAGGGAACTTTAATGATCCTTATATACATATACGACATAAATGATCCATTAAGTTTCTGTGAGATAAATTTATAATGTATATTGAAGGTAAAAGTTTACGACAGTGTAAAACTAAATTAGAACAGGACTTAGAACAATTGTGTCCGTGATTCAGGAGAAACAAATTGAAGTTAAATGGGAACAAGACCAAACTGTTGAATGTTAATTTTAGAGATTAATTTGAAGTAAGAATTAATGGAGAAACAATTAAGAATGAAAGTGAAGTAAAATATCTAGGAGTGATAGTGGACAGAGATTTAAGTTTTAAAACCACTATTGTAAAAAGATAGGTAAAATAAGTTCTTTTCAAAGTATTAGGAAACGACTCACCTTATTGTGTTCAATTTTCAACTTTGAGTATTTTTTTTATGTTATTGCCAAAGCTCAGGGACCGTAGGACAGCCTTGGCAGGAAAGGCAATATTGAGCGAATTCCAAAGCTTCAAAACAAAGCAATGCGGATAATTTTGCAGTGTATAGTACACCAATACATTGGATTGTAGAAGCATTAAAATGGTTGACTTTCAAGCAAAGAATTGACTTAAACGTACTTTTGTATATACATAACATAAACTCCCCAACTACTTGAGTGATTTTGAACAATATGCTGGCAACGTTCAACCCTATCCACTGAGGAGTAACCAAAACTTTCGACTTCCCAGATATAGAAGTGGAGCAGCGCAAAATTCATTGGGACATCGAGGATTCTTATTATTCAACGAGCTACCTGAAGATATAAAGAGTGAAATTAGATTTAGTCAGTTTAAAAGAAAATGTATTGAATTTATTAGAAGAAGAACTTGAGTGAAACACTTTTTAGGCCTGATAGTTATAGCATTTAATTGTTAACAAAAAGTATGTTCTATACTAATAAAAATATTATTTTTATTATAAAGGGTTTTCCAATAAGAGGTGTTATTTTAATTAGCCCGCTATTTCGGTAGATGTCACTTTTGGAGCTGTCATTTTTTGACATTTGACAAGTAGAAACTACGCCATTAATAAAAATTCAACAACGCATTGAAATTATTAAAATTCACTATAAAAATGATGAAAATGTGACTGAGACGGTTCGTAAAACTCGAACATTTTTGGGTCGTCGTGAAGCACCTTGTCGCACCGCAATACAGAAATTGGTAGAAAAATCCGAGCTGTCGGGACAAGTCAGTGATGTGAAGAATAAAACCCGTGCACGTCGCTCAAGAACAGCCGAGAATATTGCTGCTGTAGCCGAAAGTGTTGAAGAAAACCCAGGTTTGTCCATTCCTTGTCGTTCTTTGGAATTAGACATTCCACAAACGTCAATACACCGTATTTTGCATAAAGATTTGGGTCTTAAGGCTTATAAAGTTCAGTTAACACAAGAACTCAAACCGGCCGATCATTTGGGTCCTTGAAATGCATGAAAATGAATCGGAATTCCATCGAAAACTCATCTTGAGTGATGAGGCCCATTTCCACCTCGATGGCTTCGTCAACAAGCAAAATTGTCGCATCTGGGGCTCGGAAAACCCAAGAGTTATTGTTGAAAAGCCTCTCTATCCTCAACGTGTGACTGTTTGGTGCGGTTTATGGTCCCGCGGGGTCACTGGACCTTACTTTTTCGAAAATGAGGCTGGAGCAACAGTTACGGTGAATGGATTGCGCTATCGACAGATGATTAATGATTTTTTATGGCCGGAATTGGATGGTATTGATCTGGACAACGTTTACTTTCAACAAGACGGCGCTACGTGCCATACAAGCAACGAAACCATTGATCTTTTACGGGAAAAGTTTCCGGACCGTGTTATCTCTCGAAGAGGTGATCACAATTGGCCACCGAGATCTTGTGACTTAACACCTTGCGACTTCTTCCTTTGGGGCCAAGTGAAAGAGAAGGTCTACGCCAACAGCCCAGCGTCGATTCAAGACCTCAAAGATGGAACTCGTGAGGCTATCGAGGACATAGGGCAGCCACTTTGCGATTTGGTTATGGAAAATTTATGAAAAGGATATGGTCCTGTAGGCGTGGTCGTGGTGGTCATTTGGCTGATGTTATTTTCCATTATTACCGGCATACCTTCCTATTTATAATGAAATAAAGATCCGATCATTTATCTCAAAAAATGACATTTTTCTTTGAATATCAAAATAACACCTCTTATTAGAAAACCATTTACAAATCGACCAAATATCATGCGGCTGGTTTGAAAGTGGAAAATGTATACTTTCATCAAAAAGACAATATTGCGCATTACTCAATATGGTGAAAAAGTCCCACTATCTAAGGATAGCGTGATTAGATAATTCTATATAACTTAAAATTTAAGCTTACCTGTAAAAAGAAAACTACGCAAGGATATAAGAGTCACAAGGAACTGCAAAATACCAGATACATAAAGATAAAAAATAGAATGCTTACTATGCTCCAAAGAATGGCATATAGTGTTCCATTGCCATAGAAACATTGTGAAACATTATGATAGTAAATGGAGCGAATACGAGGCAATTGTTGATAGAAGAAACGTCAACTGGTTAACACGTGCCTAAAATTTGCTCTGATATATTATTAAATTTGATGGTGTTATAGGAAGTCATAAAAGTGTAAAACTACGTTTTAAACTGCTGAATAAGCTTCACATAACGTTCATAATTCGCAAATGGTGATTTGGACATGATAGTAATGCAATATAAATGAATAAGTGAAAAGTGACACAACCTAATTTGAACTAGCAATTGGTAGTGATATTAAATCGCAAAAGCGTATTTTTGTACTTTTACTAAACTGTCGAATTACCTTAATCAAACTTTAGTTATCCAAGAAAGGGCGAAGAAAAAAAAATCAAGTGTTTTCATGAACGAATCAGCTTAACCGTACCACACTTACCCTGCAATATCGAAAAGAGGGCGATAAAATCTAAGCTTAAAGCCTTTAAGCTGATAAAGTATTAATTAACGTAATAATCGATATAATTAACTCCATCAAATTAGGACACGCTCTTGAAATTGCCAACTTGGGATACCTACTTATAAAAATATGAATTCTGATTGCTACAAATGTGGCAAACCGACCCGAACAAGTGATTCGGTGTTGTGCAGAGGTGGGTGCTGTGGGGTCTACCACATGAAGTGCCTTGAGCTGTCCGATTACGATGTCAATACTATAGCGAAAAAGAAATTTCTTGTAATATTACGTGATAAGTGCCAAGCTAAACTGCTTACCATAGACTATATAAACCCGAATCTAAAAAAGCTAAAAGATTGTATTGTTACATGTAGCTCAAATGTTGAAAAAGTCCTACTGAAGAATGACAAGGACTCAACTGAGTGCAGTTATGCAAATTGTGATAGACTAACATATGCACACGTAGTAAGGATCCCACAGAATTATCTTAAATCGGATGAAAGTAATCATGATCCCATAAAACAGAAAAAATTCACACAAAGCATTATAATTAAACCAAAAAAAACTCAAAGCTCTGAAGCGCCAAAAATCGAGGTGAAGAAGGATATTAGACCTAAAACTTTAAAAACCCTTATCACTATGGTCAAGAACCTGAAGGATGGAGGGATGAATAGCAATTCGCTCAACTGACATGGAGTCCAATGGGAAACTAGTAGGAATTTTCAGGGAGAAATTAAGTGACAAGTACGAGATAATCATACTTAAACAAAGAAACCCAAGGCTAATTATCACTGGTCTGGATAAAAAGTATAGTAATGAAGAGCTGAAGGCGGAGCTGTGCGAGCTCAATCACTTCATACACGAGGATACCCAACTTCATATTTTATACCAAAAGCAGAATGCTGTTACTAAAAAGTAGAAAGTTTCATTTGAAGTACCCGGTAAGTACTATGATAAACTAGTAAAAAAATATATTAATATAGACTGGGCAACGCACTTCGTTTTAGAAGATGTATGGGTGGCAAGGTGTTATAATTGCCAAAAATATCATCATATGGCAAAGGATTGCAACAGTGAACCTGTATGTGCTAACTGCTCAGAAAATCACAAAACTCAAGAATGCACAGCTGGTCCAGAAATAATTAGATATATCAAGCGTATAAGACGGCCCGCCAGAAAAAATCAGCAAGTAGAGGCTGAAGTGGACCTGATGCACAGGGCGGATAGTAAGAAATGTCCGGAATATTTATTTCAAATTGAAAATATAAGAATGAAAACTCATTATTTCATAGAAAACCTATAATCAGCTAGCGAACAGTAAAGTATACTAAAGTATTGTTTTATACATGATGAACTGTCTATTCCTAAATATAAGAAGCCTCTAAACTAAACTCGAAGAGTTGCAATTAATAATTGCAGAAAATTTACAACTTCACGTTATTGTGAAATGAAACATGGCTGTACCCCAACGAAACCAAATATTACGAACTAGATGGATTCATACTTCAACTGCAGAGAGGAAACAAGAGGAGGAGGTACTGCAATTTACATCAAAAAAGGTATAAAGCATTCGATATTGTATTTTGAGTGCCGTGCTCTGGGAGGAGAATGTTAGTCGAAATGTTATGTCACAAACACCACTCAATGCTCCAAAATAGAGAACGGTGGCCAATTCAAGAATAAAAACACTTAATTTGTAGCTTCGATATTTTTTCGTTTAAATATCTGTATATATTTTTATTGAAACAATTACAAGTATTAGTTTAACTTCTTAGCACATTTCGTTTCTTTTTAATTTCAATTTCATTTCTGTTTCACTTTCATTTCGTTTTCATTTCACTCCAGTAAAATGTAATCCATTGATTCTCGGTTTACACTTCCGATAATATAATATATGGATTTTCGGTTTACACTTCCGAAAATATAATAAGTATGTATACATTCATATATATATATGAATGTGTATATATTCAATTCCATTACACCTTCAATAATATACTAATCTTTACTTTAGTTCCTAATATTTCTCACTTTCAATAATATACCCAATTTTATTTTAATTCCGAATATTTCTCCTGCTTATTACTTCGACGGGTTGAAAAAACGAACTCCTCGAGGTTTGGGCAAAACTGCACCCAGGTATCCACGATATCTTGAAAAAAGGTTTTTTATCTTTTTATTGCTTTCTCACGACGTTAAAAATCGTACGTGAGAAAATGTACAAAAGTTTTGATGCAAGCCATATGCATCTATGCAAACTGTAATCCGATATGCACTTGTTCGCCCGTCTTGAAATATTAATTTTAAGAGGGCGCGAATAATTGTGATAATTGTATGTATGATGTACATACAATCAGATTGGATTAAGTAAGTAATATACATATGTACAGTGTACATACGGAAAAAAAGTAAGAAGACACTGTATGTAGGTAAGTATGCATACCGTGTGAGTGGAATGTGTGTCTGATAAAATGTATTTTAAATTTTGGTTGATATTTTTAAAATGAAATCATTTTCATTTTCAGGGTCATTCATGAGGTACGTAAAAATATTGTGTATGACAATATATTGATGTATTGCCCTTATGGTTGTGATTCGGGGCAAAGGTACCTGAGTCACAACATCCCTCCCCCTCTGGGGAAAAGAAAGTTTTATTCTTCTGAGAAGAAAACTTTCTTTTATAACAAAAAAAAATGTATGCAAAATAGTACCTACTGGCATTGATTACTAATTTAACTTAAGTTTATAGTAGGAATAGGTTAAAGTATATACATATACATTGTATAATGCTAGTTATTACTAATTAATTACTAGGTATAGAGAAAGAGGAGAAAAAAAAGGATACTTATGTATAGGGGAGCTGTGCTAGAAATATCATACGTTATATTTGCACATATAGTTCTTTATAATCTTATCTCTTATAAGGTATTTCCTATTATTGTTTTTTTTTTCTTTGTATACAGCAATTAGCATATCTTACGAGTAAAGGAAAGTAAAAAAAATTTGAAAGGGGATTAGTGGGCATCAATTAGCTGACGATTCCACGTTGATTTGATTAGGATTGTATAGGGAGAGAGAAGAACAAAGAAAAAACTCGTTTAATTGTCGTGATAAGAAAGATTCGCTTAACGTTGAGTTCGCGTGTGTAGGTTTAAGAGAAATGTTTTTATTTTATTATATTGTGGGGATTTGTTTAATGATTTTTGTTGGTTTAAGAGGTCTTTCTATTTTCCTGCCCCGAATGCCGTGGACAGCCCATACTCCACTAATGGGCCCGGAGGCTGAATAGCCGCTAACCTTTTCTTTTTTTTAAATGTGATCTTTGGTTAGTGTTATTTTTTTTTTCCTATTTTGCTACTATTATAGTTGTCCCCCTACGGATTGAACCAAATGAACATTTTATATAACAAAATAATAAAAAAAATAAAAAAAGATTTTTAGTAAAAGAAAAGTAATTTGTTTTTACTATTTTCCCCATTTTCCTCCTAACTAGCTTTTCTTGTTAATATTTATTCTTGTCGACCTTGGTTTATTTCGGAAAGAGAGAGGGAGAAGAGAAGAGAAAAAATAATCTTTAGGTTCTTTATCGTGTATATACATACATACATATATATACATGGGAGTCGCATTTAGTCCTGATTTTGTTTGAAAATTTTTTTTTGCTACTTGATTTGAATTCTGGGGTCGTATTTAATTTGGGGACACGGGTCCATGGAATTTGTGTCGACATATTATATTGATGTATGTTTTATATATGTATATTCTAGATAATTATTTTTTAGTATGGGATATATGTATATGGTAAATTTTTAATTACATATTTCTATCTTAGTTATCTTATTTAACATGTTTTGAGTTTTATAAAGGGTGGAATAATTATATATATATATGCATATTTTATTATTTGTAGCTAAGTAACTAATCCTGACTTTTATTAATTTGTAGTACTATATTTATTTCTTTTATTTTACGTGGTATACCATAATATGTGTTTCCTTTTGTCATTGTCTGTAAGTTAAATGTTTTCTGTGGTTTTTCTTTGTGGTGCACGAGTTATTTTGAATTTTGATTCTCTCGGTGCCGGAGTAAGCACATTCTCGTCCTTGTTCGAAGAGTATTTATTTTGATTTACGTGCTTTTGTTTTGTATCTGATATACAGGTAAATACAGAGAATTGAGATCACTAACGCAACTGTCACATATGATATTGTATAGTGGTGAATATGGTGATTGTTTATAGGATTTAAAGGGACTAATTCTTGTTCTTTCTGGGAATGGATGGATTCTAGAAGTTTAACTAGATCCATGTTGTTTTTAATATATACGGAATTTGATATCATGTGCGTGTTCATAGGAGAAAACGTCATATTCCATAATATATTGGAAATGTTTATCGTTGGGATAAAATTCGAGTTAAATTTGGATATTTTGACGTTATGTCCGTGCAAGATGAATTCTTTGGTTCATACATAACAACCGGGATAGATATACATTGTTCCTGCTCGTTGCAGGATATGTGGACTAATGAAATCCTCACAAATTATATCTATGTGTAGGGATTCTTTTCAGGAGAAAAGCCAAGCGTTCTGCTCTGATAATTGCGTCCAATAGTAATCCTGTCGCAAGATCAGGATTTTACACTTTTGTGTAATAGGCTCCTTTTTTAGTAGATTCACTTCACATTGGTTTGTTCTTGTATTTGTGTTTCGGATAGGGGATGAAATTTTGCAGTAGGAATGAATATGAATATCTGGAAAAGTTAATTCATCAAAATGTTCGCGATTGTAGTCTATTAATATGTATTCCTTCGATGGTTCGATATATACGAACGACTCGTTAAGGAGTGTCGGTAACGGCATTGCCTTGAATATTTGGTATGGTTCCTTGAACGGAAATGGAATTCGGAGCTCAATAATTATCTTATTGTTGAAAATATTTTCAGATATTGTGCTTAATTTGTAAATTTGTGATAAAATATTGTCTCTGGAATTTATAGGAAGCATCAGTGAATTTGGTAATTCTTGCCTAATCTTTGATAAAAGATCTTCAATATTTTTCGGTGATACTAGTGTAGGATGGAATTTTTCATGCTTGGAATCTGTTAAAAGATCAATTAATTCTGTCTGGGTATTCTGATATCTGAATGCCATTAATGAGACTAGTGAAATGAGAGATTCCAGTTCAATGGACATTTTATTGTCCAATGTTCTGTTTTCCATTAATGATGTAGCTATATGTACTGCTATTAGTTTTTTATGCATATACAGGAATTCTTTGTCTATTGCGGCTTTTGTCTTATTAAATATCTGAGTTGTTGCTTGTATAATCGCGGTTTGGCTTCTCATAAGTGATAGGAGGGAGTTTTGGTTAAGGGTGAGATTACGAATCTGTTCATCATACAATTTGGCATCATCCTCGTCCAATGTGCCGAAAAGTGACAGGTTCTTATATTCTATATTTGCTAATATAAGATTAATTTGTAACAACGTACCGTTACAGGTGTGGCTCAAGGCTGAGTGTTTGTCCAGTTTCCGGCAGGTCGCTGTAATTTGTTGGGCGATGAACTGAATGTTGTTGAATTCTGATTTAAAATTCCCCAGGTCGTAATAGGTGACGATTTTCCATTCGTTGGAGTAGAGATTGGCTCTGCCAATCTCTTCGAAGTAAATGCCTGCAGTAGCATTTAGCTGCTTTATCTCTATTCCTGAGCCGTAGATTAATGGGATGAAAATTAGAATGAATGCTATATGCATCATAACCTGGAAGATGACATTATGTTAATATCTCTGGATGATGAAGTTGTTACTCTGAGAAAAATTTTAGGTCATTGTTATGGACTCTTTTGTTTTTATTATTGAATTTAATAGTGGAATTTTCGGGGGACCTGGCCATAATGGTGAGAACTTATTATCTCGAACTTATTATCTCGAACTCTGCTTTTAAGTAGGACTTTATCGCCTACCATAAAAGATTTCTCTACGGAATTTTTGTCATATTGTAGTTTTGATTTTTCTTTATTGGCCATGGCTATGTCTTTAGCTATTTGGAAGCTATGCTGTAGAAGCGCTTTTAATTCGTTTGCATAATTGTCATAATTGTAGCAAACGGCTGGAGATGATTTCAGATTGTTTGGAATTTCGGCTGGGAATCCGTAGAGTTCGCGTGGAGTATAAGGAATCCATGAATCCCAGTCTTGTGGATCTTTTGTTACATAGGATCGGAGATATTCTGCTAAGGTTCTGTGACTTCTGTCCAATGCACCATTTGTTTGAGGCTGATATGGAGTAGTTTTGAGCCTTTTAATTCTCAGCAATTTAGATACCTCGGCGAACATGCCACTTATGAGGTTAGAGCCCTGATCTGTGAGGATACTTTCTGGAATACCAAGTCGGCAAACTATCGTTGTCCTGAAGGCTTCCGCTAATGTCTTAGACTAGGTGTCGACTATGGGAATAGCCTCAGAAAATTTTGAAAGGTCGTCTTGAAATGTAAGGAGATATTTATTTCCAGAATGTGATATTGGGAGAGGTCCTACAACTTCTAGGTACACTCTTTCGAAAGGTTTGGAGCTAATGCTCAAGATTTTCATAGGAATTTTTGGATTTATGAATACTTTGTTTACCTGACAAATTTTACATTTCCTTACATGCTTTACGATGTCGTCTGACATGCCAGGCCAGTAGAATTGCTTTTTGATTCTTTTAATTGTACGGGAAACGCCTTGATGGCCTCCCGTCGGTAGTGAATGAAAATCTTTTAGAACTTGTTCGATGTCATTAATGTCGCATAAATATTTAATCGAATCTTGATGGAGTTTGATGTTTATTTGTTTATTAGCGAAGATCTGGGTAAAAATGCTTTTAATAATTATTAGATTCTGTGGATCTAATATGGGGAAGGATATTTTAATTTGTTTTAGCTGATTTGCTTCTGTATATGAGCAGATTTCAGTTAAAATCTTTTCGAGGTCTGATCTATCTCTTTGGGATCGACAAGGTAAATTAGTTTTTGATATAATTATTGATGAGTCTTTTTTCTTGAAGAAGTTCAGTTCAGTTTCTGAAAGTGGGGATTTATCTGAAAATTTCCGTTTCGAATCCAACACTCTTTCAAGCTCTGTATCTTGCATTGGCAAGTTGAAAAATTTAGGATTCGCATTTTTAGTCAGTAAAAGAGGAAAATTAGTCTCAGTTATTATGACTGAGGAATTGTTTGATGACGATGGAGCTGGATTTTGATTAATGACACTCGTGTTGGGAGTATTCAAATTCGCCTGAGCTCTAACTTGATTCCTTGTTACCACATTTACGCAGGTGGTAGGTTTTGCGAAATTTTCGATACTATCTGGAATAGCTCTACTTAGAGCGTCTGCATTTGTGTTGAGCTTACCTAATTTATGGACTATTTTGTAGTCATATTCCTCAAGACGTATTCTCCATCTCATCAGTCTTGAGGAGTGGTCTTTAAGATTCATGAGCCATACTAATGGTTTATGGTCAGTTATAATTTTAAACTGTCTACCATAAACGTATGGTCTGAATTGCTCAACTGCGAACACGATAGCTAAGAACTCCTTTTCAATTGTTGAGTAGCGAGTTTCCGCACCATTGAGAACTCGGCTCACATAGGCGATTGGATGATCCTCTTGATCGTCAACTTGAGAGAGAACTGCTCCGATGGCGTAGTCACTGGCATCGGAGGTGATAAAAAATTCTTTGTCAAAATCGGGATATGATAGAATTGGTGCTGAAATAAGTTTATTGCGTAATTCACAAAATGCTTCATCAAAAATTGCGTCGAACTTGAAAGGGAAATCTTTCTTTAAAAGATTTGTAAGTGGTTTAACTATTTTTGAAAAGTTTGGTATAAAGCGGCGATAGTAGCCGACGAAAACAAGGAAGGCTTTTATATCTTTTTCCTTCTTGGGTCTGGGATATGACTGGACTGATTTTATTTTTGCAGGGTCTGGTTTGACTCCATTTTCTGTAATTATGTGCCCTAAATACATATTTTCTTTCCTTAAGAAATGGCACTTGTCGGGTTGAAGTTTCAAATTTAAATTGCGGAGACGGCTAAATACTGCTTTGAGTCTTGTATTATGATATTTGAGATTGTATCCATGGACTACAATATCGTCCATGTATACGAAACAATAGATGCGTTGAAGTCCAGATAGAACATTTCCCTGCCCTTCGAGTCCATTTTTATCTGGTAAAATCCACTGGCTAAGTCGAGTGTGGTAAAATATTTCGACTTCCCAACTGGTCTAATATATCGCATCGCTAATAGTAATGTCGTTAATACGACGAAAATCTACCACTACTCGCCACTTTTTGTTTCCATTCTCTCTGGTTTTTTAGGAACCAGGAGAAGTGGAGAATTCCAGGGACTATGTGAAGGTCTGATGATGTCTGACTCAAGCATTTCTTGTATTTGCCTATTTATTTCATTTCTGCTTGCTTCAGGAAGTCTATAAGGCTTGGTATAGATGGGCGGTTTGTCTTGGAGTGTCTCGATTTTGTGGGTAATCGCATCTGTATATGAAAGGAAATCCCCTTCTATGAAGAAGAGATCGTTGAATTCCCTACAGATATTGGAATACTCTCAGATTCCTCTGAACTGCAGTGATCCAATTTGATAAGGTTTTGCAGTTTATTTATTCTGCCCTTAATTGGATCTCTATCAGAGTCTGTGGAGATGACCGCAAAGTCGTCCAAGTCTTGGTAAGCTGGCTTCACTTCGTAAAGTGCCAGATCGGCGTCCTCCTCATTTGTGTTGATTAGGACTTTTGCCATACCGTTAACTGGTTCTACGATCGAGTTTCTGAGAAATAAACCTGGCCTTATTTCCTTCTTGAAACAAACCGATTGATGTTGAATAGAAGGAGTTGGAATTTCAATGATGTATTCTGATCGAGCCGGAATTTTAATTTAATTTAATTTATCCGATTCTTTCGGATTTTTAATAGGAAGGAGATATTATTCCAACTTTTGTGGAATTTGGAAGGATTTATTCGATGATTCCGACTCGATAGAATTTGAAGGAGATAAAACTTTATTGAAATTCTTTGACTTCTTTGATTTCATCTAGGAATTCACTTTTTGTGAATTTATTGATGAGGGAGATAGAATTTTACTAGATGCAGCCTTTTGTGCGGCTGTAGAAGGAGATATACTTTTACGTTCTTGCTTCGTATCTTGTGAAGCTTTGGATGGAGATTGGTTTTTATTTATTTCAGCATTTTTTCTGGCTATAGATGGAGATAGATTTTTACCTATATGCTTCATTTCTTGTGAAGCATTTGCTGGCGATCGATTTACACTGCTTTTCGAAGCAATTGATGGAGATAGATTTGTATTAGTATTTACATCGGAGAATGTTATCTCCGTATATAATAGACTTTTTGTTTGGGACCTCTTTTCTGGATCTTCGCTTTTCAAATAAACATATGGATAATTTTTCTTCGTACGGATAAGATTTATTTGAATCGTTTATTTCTAAGGAAATGTATTTATTTTTATAATTGATACTAGCATTGTATCGAGATAAAAAGTCATGACCAAGCAGGCCATCGTATGAGAGGATGGAGTTATTTCCCACTATTTGAAATGGGTGTTCTAGGATAGAGTTATTTTGCGCAGATTCCAGGGTTAATTTCGCGAAGATGAGTCCTTCTGTAGAAGTGGACTCTGTAAACAAAGTATTTATATTGCAGACAGCATCTCTGTAGCTGATACTGTCTGGTTTTAGTGGATGAAGTTTTATTAGGCTGATCTCTGCTCCTGTATCAATCAAAAAGGTAAGCTTCGGAGCAGAACAGATGTCGACAGGCAAGGAAAGCGTTAGTGAATTTTTATTTATTTGGACGGGGATACGTATTGATTTATTTTTGTCTAGTTCCCTGTCTATATTGCCTCGGGCTTTCGATGAATCTGTGCCGTTGTTGCTATCTGCGAGGGGTTGCCGAAATTGACCCCCCGCTGCATCCAGTTTCCCTGCCTGGATGCCGATGGACTTTTACTATTTCTCCTCTTTGGAGATGGCGATCTAGCCGAGATATTGGCATTATTATATTTCGGCGGTGAAGTTCGACTTTCTCGGAATACTGGCTGCTGCCAGTTCCTATTTTGAGGCTGTCTGTCAGCCGTGTTTGTTGGTGGCGTATTGATCACCTTCTGGAAATTATTTTGATTTTCCTGATTGTAGCTAGAACGACTGTTGTTCGCAGCTCTTGTCCGGCATTCTTCGATAGTGTGTCCCATCCTATGACAATATCGACAAGATGGTACCTGTGCCGGAGATGTGGCATTCTTAAAATCTGGAGGACGTTGCAATTGTGAATGTGCTCTTTGGATAGTGTTAAAATTTTCCATAGATCGTTGTATGACTGGGCATTTTGAAGCAGCATGCCCTAGTCTATTACATTTGAAGCAACGTAAGTTGTTATTTATACTTTGAAAGGAATTTTGATTTACCTTATTATATGTTTGAAAGTTGGGTTGCTGCTGCTCTATACGTAATGAGTGATCTAGAATATGTGATTTTAGTGCAGAGAAGGATTTATCGGAATGCACTTTGGCTAAAGTTTGGAGTTGTGGATTGGATAATCCGTCTTCAATTGTCCTTGCAGCTTGATTCTCATTATCTTTCAATAAAAATCTTAGGAATATTTTGTCCGTTGTATGAGTGTGTAGCCTCATTCAGCTTCGACAGTGTCACATTTAATCTTTGGAGGAAATCTTTTGTACTTTCCTCCTTTCTTTGTCTCGAATTGCTTAACTGGAACTGCATGGTAGATCTAGAGGTTTTGACTTCGAAGGTCTGAGTCAACAGAGATTTTAATTCAGACCAATCTGATATTTGGTTGTACCTGAATACATCATACGCTTCGGCGGATAGTTTACTCCTTATTAAGCTCAGGAGGGAGTGATTTTCGTTCGCCGTCGATGCCGTCGCGTATATATCATCACAACTTGAAATAAATTTTTGGAGATCCTTAGGGTTTCCAGCAAAACTAGGAATTAACGATCTAGCTTCTGATAGAAAGATGGTAGATTGGTCTCTAAAGGAGACATTATGATGATGGTCTGTGAAGTTATGTGTATTATTTGATATGTTTTGGATTCGAGAGTCGATTTGCTCTTGAAGCGCAATTATCGTGTCTGTGTATGATGTTTCTACCTCGGCGTAAACATCATTTTTGAAATAGTCATGCTCCAAGTCATTAGGGCCGGTATATGTAATTATTTCACTATGCGTGGCCTCAAAATCATCCCAATATGTGTACTGAATTGATCTTTTGTGTCAGATATGTCTGTGTCACAGTTGATAATGAATTAAAATTGATCGATTGTATAATTCGTGATATAGACTTCTGCCTATGATCCTGCAGTCTGAACCGTACTGAATTTCACTGATATTTGTCTGTATTGTCTTGGGTGTCAGCTGCAGATATTTTCTGCGAAGTCTCGGGGGGTGGAATATAAAATTGGTTATTTATGCTAAATTGCATTTTGTTATACTCTGGGAATGTATTTCTAAATGCATTTTAAATTTTGTTTGATATTTTTAAAATGAAATAATTTTCATTTTCAGGGTCATTCATGAGGTACATCAATATATTGTATAGGACAATATATTGATGTATTGCCCTTATGGTTGTGATTCGAGGCAAAGGTACCTGAGTCACAACATCGGTAATAGAATTTAAGAGCGAGTATAATACAGTGTTAGTCGAAATTACAAGAACACAGATTAAATATTAACAGTATATAGAAGCCCAGCGGATACCATTAATGATTTCCTCGAATATCTCGATGCCGAATTAGAAAGGCATAACAACCTCCTACTAATGGCGGACACAAATATCGACTTACTTAGTAATCAACAATGTGTGCTAAACTACATGGACATAGTACATTTAAATGGGTATAAAATAATTAACTTAATCAATACAAATAAAGCCACAGGATTAACGCCTGATTCGGCAACGATTATTGATCATGCATTAACCAACCTTGATGCCTCTAGCTTTGAAATAGGTTTCAAAATTGAAGATATAACCTTGCAGGAACCAATGAGATATATATACAGGAAAAAAATGCTAGTGGAAAAATTTAGGAGAATGGTTCAGGAAAAAATTCGAACTGCGCAGAACATGAGCATGGAGTCTTTAATGGGCTTCATAAAAACAGCTAAGACTGTAAGTTTAGTGATAAAAAAAATTAGGACTCGCAACAAAAATTGGATCATACCGGAAATAATTGAACTAATGCAAGTCAGGAACAAGTTTTACAAAAAGTTAGAAGCAAGCCCATTGGATATGGAATTAACCAGAAAGTACAAGACTTATAGCAAGATGGTCAATAAATCTATAAAAATTGCCAAACAACGACACATTAACTTCAAACTTGAGAAGGCTGGAGGTGACTCTAGGAAATTATGGAATGTTATAAATAATGATATATAGAATGAGAATAGAAGAAAAGGAATGATGTAGTTATTGATAAATTATGTTACAAAGGGAGAAAAGGGCTAACAGCAAGTGAAAACGCAGAAATCTTAAACACTTTCTACATAGAAATTAGCCAGATTCTATCCTCGAGGATTCCATTCACTGAGCCAACTAGAAATACTATAAGTGAACTCTCAATGTATTTAACACCAGGCACTTCACTTTGAATATTGCTCTACAGTGTTATTCATGTGTAATAATGAAATGATGAATCGGTTACAAAAACTCCAAAACAAGGCAATGAGATCGATAATAAAGTGCAATAGTTACACGCCTATTAACATATGTTAGATACTATGCTGGTTGAGTGTGAAACAAAGGACTTTATTCGTATATAAATTAAAAAGGAATATGCTACCTAAATATTTATGTCAAATGACAATATATACTAATGATGTGCAACCCTACCAATTGAGAGACGGTGGAGACTTCAGGCTGAACATGTATAAGACAAAGAGGGCCCAGAACATGGTGACATACCGAGGTTTACCAATGAATATTAAAAATGAATTAAATATAAAAATATTTAAAAAAAATCTTTTCAATTATGTGAAATGTAATTTTTAACATATAATCGAAATTTAGCTAGATATTTGAAATATTTTATAATTAGTAACATTTTATAAACAGTATTAATGAAAGTACTAATAAACCAATACATAATACATACATTTCCAAGTACTTGGAAAGAAGCAGTGGTGTTACCAATTGTGAAAGTAAAAAATTCCCAGAAATGCGAAGACTATAGGCCCATCAATGCTATGCCAGTATATGAAAAAGTCGTGGAAGAAATCGTAAACCAACAACTCGATAAATATGTCGAAATAAATAATATAATTATTGAAGAGCAGTCTGGCTTCAGAAGAAATGACTCTCGTGAAACAGCCATTAATATGGTGTTAACATCGTGGAAGGAAGAGTGTTCAAAGAAAATGGAAACAGGATGCATCTTTCTGGATATAAAGCGAGCTTTCGAGACTGTAGATAGATCTATATTGCTAAATAAACTTCTCACTTACGGAATAAAAGATAGAGTATGGTTTAACTCTTATTTGTGCAATAGATGTCAACGAGTAAAAGGTAACAACAAACATTCAGATAGCATAGAAGTACGGCATGGAGTCCCGCTGGGATCAATACTGGGAACTCTATTGTTTCTTATATATATTAATGATGTGAAGAGGGTAATAAAACACTCTAAACTTGCACTTTTCGCGGATAATGCTTTAATTTACATCGAAGGGGACAATATTAGTGAAGTTAGCTATATTTTACAAGAAGATATGAATCGTGTTAATGACTGGCTTCAATAAATAAGTTGAAATTAAATATTTAAAAAACTAAATGTATGATGATAAATAGTGAACTAGATATAAGTATTGAAGGTGAAAGTATTGAACAAGTAGATGAAATAAAATATTTATTTATTTATTTATTTATTTATATATTCCGTCTACCGATATAGAATCTTACAGACTATTTATATTACGTGCAAAAAAAAAATATATATATATATATGTATGTATATACAAAAGCAAAAACACATGCATTACGTGAAAAGTGAATCAAAGAAAAAAAATAATAAAATAAAACTTTAGTATATAGGATTAGCATAAATTTAAGGGAGATCTAAAACAAAAATGAAATAAAATACTAAAAAAAGTTACAGATAAATACTAAAAATGTGAATGATAGTAAGACCAAAAAGGACAATTAAAATACATTAAAGAATAGAACAAAGTATTTAAAATAGGCATAGTGCAATGTATTAACTAAAGCTAAGTACAAAATTATTTACTTGATATACTGCATACAATAGAATAATAAAAAAAAATTGAACAAGATCAACAAGCTATTAAACGATGAAGTGATCACAAATTGAATTTATGAGAATGAAGTCATAAATCTACTTACAGATTTTTGAGTAACGAACCTATTGTCAACAAAGTCAATCATGCCACTACAAAGATTAAATTGTCGAATACAGCCATTAAGGCAGTAATTAGTTTTGTGAAGGGATTCGTACAGAATGGAGAAGAATCTCAAGTTCCTAGATGGAATGTAAAAATGAATGTGCTCGAGCAGGGAAGGAGAAACAATTTTATAAGCCAAAAGATCTCTTATGAACATAACATTTCGGGTCTTCCGTCTGGTAGACAATTTTTGTAAGTCTATTAATTGACATCTTCCATGATACGGAGGTAGATCAGCACTCCAGTTGAGCTTCCTCAGGGCGAACCTGGTGAATCTCCGCTGAACGCCCTCAACTCTATTGCTATGAACAGCATAGTAAGGATCCCACAAGACAGAACAATACTCAAGGATTGGTCTTACCAAAGAAATGTATAGACTTTTGAGTGTATAAGGGTCCAAAAACTCTGCAGCACGACGCCTGACGAAGCCAAGACGAGAGTTAGCCTTGCTCACGATGAAATCTATATGCTGGGAGAATGACAACTGAGAATCAAGCACGACCCCAAGATCAGATGATAGATTACATTTGGCAATTGGGAAACCGTTAATGGCTAAATCAAGTAGTACCGGTGAGGACCTTCTAGTGAAGGTAACATGCTTGCACTTTGATAAATTCAAAGATAAATGATTTAGGCAGCACCATCTAGCAAAACTAACAAGGTCGTGTTTAAAGTTAGCTACATCTTCAGTATTAACAATCCTCATGAAAATCTTTAAGTCATCAGCAAAACCAAGGCACGAAGCAAAACTAAAAATTGTAAAAATATCATTAATAAAAATTATAAAAAGAATAGGACCCAAATGACTGCCCTGAGGTACACCAGAGAGTACACGAATAGAACGAGATGTTATGTCATCAATAACAACCATTTGCCTTCGGTCCGATAGATAGGAAGAAATCCATTTTAGCAAAGAAGAATGAAAACCAAAGACACTCAGCTTCGCAAGGAGCAGGCGAATGTTTACCTTATCAAAAGCTTTACTGAAATCAGTGTAAACAGTGTCAACTTGACCTGAATCCTCCATAACCTTCAGTGAGAAATTAGCAAAGGATACAAGATTAGTCTCACAAGATCTACCCTTAATGAATCCATGTTGATGGGGTGAAATGTGCTCCTTAACAAGGAAAGAAATTTTATTAGTTACAATACTTTCGAACAGCTTGGGAATAACAGAGAGCTTACAGATTGGACGATAGTTAGAAACATCGTTTTTAGCGCCAGATTTATGTATAGGACGTAATAGGGAAAGCTTTCACTCGTCGAGAAAAACACCTGAAGATAAAGAAATATTGAAGATATGGTATAATGGTTGAGATAAAGCCTCATGACAGCCAAAGACAAAGGCAGCCGGAATCCCATCAGGACCTGAAGTGGAGGATGTGTTACGCTTGTTTAGGGCATCAATAACATTATCAACCGATATATACAATGATCCTAAATCAACGGAGGAAGGTATGTTCGTCATGAGGTCACTATCTAATGGTTGACCCGTATCCATAGCATAAACAGATTCAAAGTAGTCCGCAAAGAAATTACAAGTATCAGTGATGTTATCTGCTGTCCTATCATTATAATGGACGCATGAGGGCATTCCATAAGAGTTCCTTTTTCCATTAAGGTAGGACCAGAACCTTTTAGCATTATGCTTAATATCAGATTCTATGGAATTCAGATATTGATTATATAGGAATTTGTTTAAGAATTCATACTCCTTACGAAGTCTTTTGAATAGAATACCATCATTAGTATTACCAGTAGCCTTATATTTCTTATGGGCTACATTGCGAGCATTCTTTAAGTTAGCCAATCTGCGATTTCTCCATGGATGGCCAGAACTGCCCCTCCTCGATGCTACGGGCACATGAGCAACAATAATCTTATCAAGAGCTGCAATAAATTTAGAGTAAGCAAGCATTAAGTCACATTCAGAGAACAAGCTCTGCCAATCAATTAAATTAATTTCATCATTTATGGTAGCATAATTGGCTTTTTTAAAATTGTAAAAGTGTAAACAATCACGTAAATAAAGACTACTACTAGCATTAAAGTGTACAACAAATCCCATGTTAATTTCAAGTGCACAATGATTAAAAGTATCTTTAGAAAAGTTAAAATAAGCTACATCGACAGTACAAACTAAGTTATCACTAACAAACACTAAGTCAAGAAATCTACCAATCGAATTAGCTACACTGTTAATCTGATAAAGACCCAATGACATCAATCCATCAATTAAACAGCGTTCAAAGTCCTTCAATACATTATGAGGAACAAGCATCTTTTCTTCATCACTCCACAGCCAGTGAATATTGCCAGCATTAAAGTCCCCGAGTACGCAAACATGATCATTTTCATGAACCATAGTCTCCAGAATCCAACCAATATTCGAGATATGCTTCTCATAGATCTCCACATGAGAGTTAGGTGGAATGTACGAGACAAAGAAAAAAGCAGCGAGATTTGCAGATGATCACGAACGCAAATTTGCTCAATTTTATAGGACGAATGAAGCAATGGAATTTCGCGTGATTGAATTTTTGAGTTTACTGCCAGCAAGACACCTCCACCGCGGCTAAGTCCGGATTCAGGAGCACGATCCTTGCGGTATACCAGATAAGCTGGGTTAAAAATTTCAGACGAATGAAAAGATGGGTTAAGCCAAGTTTCAACCATCGCAATTATATCATAAGAATGTTGAGTA
The DNA here is from genome assembly GCA_963924295.1 of Dioctria rufipes. NCBI lineage: Eukaryota > Metazoa > Arthropoda > Insecta > Diptera > Asilidae > Dioctria > Dioctria rufipes. Next base: position 81,341,260 of record OZ002740.1, on the reverse strand, counting down.
GAGCTCAGGTAGATGTCATTGACTTTTGTCCTAAGACCGCTCACATTATGAAAATAGCAGATAAGGAGAAGTTTATTTTTAGAGAAGCATCATGAGTCGCATAGCAGCTATCAGTCACAGAATCATCATATATATTAATATTGGAGCCGCACATTAGGTTTCTAGGTGCAGTGATTGCTGGGCATTTGAGTTTTTTGGTATATTAACAAATTTCCGCACAATAATCCCACATGGCCAGACATCCCCCTTTAGGAGGTCAGGAAATTTGTATTCAGGAACTCCGAGCTTGAAAGTTAAAAATTTCAGTGAAGACAAATCCACCTCTTTTTTAGTTTAACGCTTGCAGACTAAAATTTTGGGTTCAATATTAAATTTGGATGATATAAACTGGATAATCTTCTCTTCTGTAGTATTGCATGGATCGAGACGAGACAAGTGAAGCCACTTGAGCTTATTAACAGCTGAAATATCCTGGCAAGACGAAGAGCCAATTATTTTCAACTGTCGTCCTCTGGTGATACCAACTTTAGCTTTAGCCTGATCTAGATCACTGGTGTGCGGAACAATCATACTTCCATTAACAACCTCATCGACGACAACAGAAGAAATTCCATCAGTGACTTCAGCAATTGAGCCCGTATCAGCATTAAGGACTATATCATTGACAACCCCCCTAATGGGGTCAACGGATTTCTGATTATCAATAAATGTACTTACAACTTTGGCATTTATTTTCGGCGTTATAATAGACTGTGGCTGGTGCAATAATTTATCAACATATGACTCCTTGGTATTTCTTGCAATATTGCTGATTTCACACCATTATATTGCCATGTGTAGATAAGGCTTTTAGTTCATTTAAAATTTTTTCAATAGCACACTCTTGCTGGGATAATCGTTTTTTGCTTTCCGCAACATCACCTAACAACATGTCAAACCTCTCGAGAACCATTATTTTCAAATCAATACATACATCACAAAGATAAAGCATGTTTCTTTTTATGAGAACACTCTTAACGTCATAATGGGTTAGGTTAGCACATTTCGCACAAAAAGATGTTATTATAGACCATAAATTGAAATTTAGTTCCCATGTGGAATACACGACTAAAAAAATTGCAAAAAAAATCGCCTTTTTAAGTAGAATAAGAAGAAACATAACAATGATCAGTGCAATTAATATATATAACGTGATCTTCAAGCCACATTTTGAATATTGTTCCACTGTACTCTTCCTTGGAAATCAGCAAATGCTTGCACAGTTACAGAAACTACAAAAAAAGGCAATGAGATCAATCTTGAGATGTAAGAGATATACACCCATTCAAAGAATGTTGGATGCTCTTAGATGGTTAAGTGTGAAACAAAGAATATATTTTAATGTATATAATTTTAATGTAAATTAAAAATAAGTTAATGCCTGAATATTTAGTTAAGCATATTAGCTATGTAAGAGATGTACATAATTTTTATTTAACTGTAATTTTAGATTGCCCTGGAGAATGACCGTTTTTCTCAAAATAGCTTAATATATAAGGGATTCAAAATATTTAATGGATTGTCAAGGGATATAAAAAATATTAAAAGTTTAGTTGAATTTAAAAGAAGAATATCGGAATATGTTAAAGTAAATCTTAAGTAAGACAGGGATTTATTTGATGATAAGGAATAATTTATTTACACGTACCAAGTACCTAAAAAACAGAGTATATATTGTACAATCATGTATACAAATGGCAAATTATGCTAATAAATAAAATTATTTTTATTATTATTGTTATCTATGCAAGTAGGATTTTTGAAGTGGTTTTATGCATATATTTCTAAAACGGTTCGTCGGACAGTAAAAATGCTTATAACCAATTTCCTAGGATTTCACATTCTGAAGAAGTTTTCAATACATTAAAACCGTTTTGGACTGATCGTTTTCGCAGTATGTATACGTAAAAATCATAAATTTTTATATGGCAATACCATTTTCTAAATTTTATTTATTATTGCTATAAAAACACCATGTACCAAATTTCAGCTCTCTACATTGACTCGTTCTCAGGCAGTGCCCAAATATATAGTGTAAAACGAAATTTTTGTATGGCAACCCTACGAAGGAGTTACCCGATTTGTACATTTTCGAACTTAATTTTACTGTTTTTTTAAAAAGGTCATATGCAAAATTTCAGCTCTACGTACACGCATTCTCGAGTTATCGTGATGACGGACGAACATGCAAAAATCAAAATAACTTTAATTTTATGCATGGGTGTCTAATCGATTTTGCTCTACCATATTATTTTTAGGTGTTATAAACGGAATGACAAACTTAGTATACCCTATAGATTTCATCTAAGGTAAAAAAATGGACTAAATTAGTCAATTCAAAATTTTGCAGATGGGTCGGTGATTATACGAAATTACAACCAATTAATTCTAGCTTTTTCCTTGTTATATGTAAATATGAAAACTTCAACCGTCACTACAGCAATAAAAAATATATATATATCTTCACATATAATTTATTTATTTATTTATTTATTTATTTAGAACTTCATCAATGATCTGATTACTGAAATATAGCAATAAAATAACAAAAGCATACATAACCATAATAACGATAAAAAGTATACATAACAATAATAATGAAAAACAAGTAACATTAACTAAGCTGATCTCTTATTTGACTTTTTGAAAGATGAAAGTCAATGCAATCAAACTGGCGGTTAAAGAGACGAGACATTGATGAAACCGGCTCGTGCATGCCATAGTTTGTACTATGCTGAGGAACAACGAAGAAGTCACAGTTCCTCAAGGAGCGCACGGGAACAGATATATTGAAAGTATTTAAGAGCTCAGGGGAGTTTATCACTCCTTGTATACACTGAAATGCAAAGACAACCCTGGAAGTTTTACGTCTATTCTCAAGAGAATCTAATGGAAAGAGTTTAAGTCTGTCAACATATGGAGGCAAAATAATAGGGTTGTCCCAATGAAGTCCTCGCAGGGCAAATCGGATAAATCTCCGCTGGACAGCCTCTATGCGATTTATATATACAGAATAGAAGGGAGACCAGACAGGACTGGCATACTCCAAAATGGGTCTAACGAATGTGCAGTAGAGGATCTTCGTTATGAATGGATCATTAAACTCTTTTGACCATCTCTTTATAAACCCCAGAGTAGCATTAGCCCTGGCCACGATTGAATTAATATAATGTTCGAAGGAAAGACGAGTATTAAGGAAGACACCCAAATCTTTGGTTTTGTCAAGTCTAGTTAATAAGCATCCATCTAAAGTATAATTAAACTCCAATGGCCTCCTTTTACGAGAAAAGGACATAGTAGTACATTTGCTAATATTAAGAGGAAGACAGTTAATAGCACACCATTTATGAAAGGTGTCTAAGTCCGAGTTTAAAAATCCGCACTCGTTTTCATTAGAAACAATGCGGAAGATTTTGGCATCGTCGGCGTAGCAAAGAATTCTTGAATTAGCCAAAATCAGAGATACATCGTTGATGTAAATTATAAAAAGGAGTGGTCCAAGATGGCTACATTGAGGTACGCCGGAAGTATTATTTATTTCGTCAGAAAGGGCTGAGCGGAATATGACTCGCTGCGTACGATCAGATAAATAAGAACGAAACCAATTAACAAAAACAGTATGAAAACCAAGAACAGTCAACTTGTGAATTAAAATTTTATGATTGATTCGGTCAAAAGCTTTACTGAAATCAGTGAAAATGCAATCCACTTGCTTACCGTTTTCAATAGCAGAAATGCAGAAATTAGTAAACTCCAATAAATTAGTTGTAGTAGATTTCCCCTTCATAAAACCATGCTGAAAAGAGCACAGGAAGGGCTTGCAGTGGAAGTACAAAGCATCACAAACCAGGACTTCAAATATCTTACCAATACAACTTAAATTAGCGACAGGTCTGTAGTTAGAAATGTCGCTCTTATTGCCCTTCTTGTGCAAAGGAATAATCAAAGAAAGCTTCCACTGTTTCGGAAAAATACCAGAAGTTAAAGATAAATTAAATAAATAACACAAAACAGGAACGATGGACGTAGCACAATGTTTTAAGAGTGTGGAAGGAACGCCATCCGGACCGCCAGAAAAACTATCAGCTATGCTAGAAATGTACATAGAGACAGACGCTTCATCGAAAAACAGGTCTTTAGGTTGAAGAGAAGTCAGCGGAAGCTTCGTCAAATGGGTAAAATCATTATAACTAATATCACAGTGGTTATCACAGAATGCAGTTTTAAAGAAGTCACCAAAAAGATTGGCAGTCTCTAACGGATCCACACTGTCTAAGTTACCGAGTCGCAACGACGAAGGGTATCCGTCACAGTTGCGCTTAGAGTTAACAAACCTCCAAAATTGCTTTGGTTCAGCACGCAAAGCCGATCTCATTCTAAATACATAATCGTTGTACGAGTCAGTCAAACACGAAATGTACTGAGCACGCGAATTAGAATAACTAACGTAATCAGCATCACTCCTTGAGGAACAGAACCTCCTCCAAGCTTTATTATTTAAATTTTTAAGATGCTTCAAAGAGCCATTGAACCACGGTTGACAATTCGAATCACGATTCGAACGAACAAGTGGTACACAGTGAGTAAAACAAAGAAATAATGTGTCATAAAACGAGTTAACAGCTTCATCAATGTCACGCTCACCCAGCACACTGGTCCAATCACAAGCGGATAACCATTCATTCATTTTATCAAAATCAGCTTTTTTAAAGTTATAACAGTAGTTACTAGAAGCATTAAATGATGAAGTTACAGGATCAAAAAACAAAACTACATCTAGTGCCGGATGATGACTTGTTTCAGGAACCATAGGAGTTAAACAACGCTTAACGAGAGTCCCATTGGAATCGGAGGAAAATACCAGGTCAAGAGATTTTCCCGAGTCATTAATAACGCCGCTAGACTGCATTAGGCCTGAAGAAATAATGTTGTCAATAAAAGATATGGCATGTTGAGGAGTCGCCGAGAAAGAAGGCAGCAAGCCCTCATCGTCCAGAGAATGTTCCCAGTTAACACTAGGCAAGTTAAAGTCACCAAAAAGCAATAATTCATCGGCAGGCAGCAAAACTTCAGTAAGCCTATCAATACATGCAGCCAGCAAGTCAAACATCACAGCTGATGAGCATGGAGGGATGTATACTGTTGCAATATATACATTTTTGTGTGAGAGCTTGAGAGCTACACATATAAACTCCAGATCGCCGGACTCAACAAAATCTATTAATGTGCATGGAAGGTTGCGACGAACGGCACAAAGCACTCCACCTCCAACAGGAGCATCCAAAGATAAACGATGGCGATCACGGCGAAACACCAGGAACTCGGGACCAAAAAGCTCTGCATCTGCAATCTTTCCACATAGCCATGTTTCGGTCAAACAGACCACGTCAAAACATGAGTTCATCGAGCTTGTAAAAAGGCGAGTCGTTTTGGAGCGAAGACCAGTTACATTGGCGTAGTGGACGGAGATTTCGCCAACAAGTTTTTTGCCTTAGCAGAAGATCCAGAGCGCCCCCTTGGAATAAATTCACGCACAATAGAATTGTGGGGCCAAATATCAGGAGAAAGGACCGCCTGAAACAGATTTTCCGGAACCAAAACTCTGAAGGACGCAGAAAATGAGCGTTTCTCACGATCATGTCGAGTAGTTAATTTTTTGCAGGCAATCGAAGAGGTCGAAGTACCAACGCGTGATGAAATATGTCTGGTTATCTCATCCTCGGTAGTGTCAGGATGTACTCTGGATACGAAGACACACTTTGGAAGCCTGGCTGGCCGCAGCGAAACAGCGTCCACAATTACAGTCGGAGTATCATAGGTGAAGGCAACATCCGCAACCGAAGCAGACTGCAATATACCGACATCCGAAACTGGAGCTTTCGTCCCACTATCAAACACCTCGTCCGAAATCGGAGATACCACGGTATCGCCAACCAAAGACGAAGTCCCGCCAATGGAGGCCACATTGGTATCTAGAGAAACCTCATGTTGAACTGAAGAAATACTTGAGGCAGTGATAATATGATATAATCAAGCGGTACTCGAAAGAATTTTATTAGCAACCTCAAGCTCAAGCTCAAGCTCAAGCTCTGCACTATTATACTGACTCTACATCTAAATGGAGCAATTATGGATATTAAAAGAGAGTTCCAAAGAGATGAAAACATTTATTATTCCATTCGTTGCCATCAAGTGTGAAAAATTATACAAATATGCCAAAACCCGATAAGCAGTACCAGCAAGCATAGGTGGAATATATACATGGCTACAGATTGTTTTTGTCTTATCCACTTATGATTAAATATTATTACTGTAAAAGGAACGTGGACGTTAATGTAGTTTTTCACATGTTTTTGACAGAATTTGAATAAATTGACTAAACTATCATTATCAGGCTGAGTAAATTATGGAATGATTTAGATTTTACGTAATATTCTCCCAGCATATGTAATAATTCCTTCAGAAAGAAAGAATGGCTCTTCATCGAAAGAGTTGTATAAACGATAGGGACAGAGCATAAAAAAAATTAATGGCTGCAATACATTGACAAATTTCTGCTCTCACAAATTTCAAACAAAATCTAAAGGAGAAACGGATTTAATAAATGAAAGCTATGGAGCATTGCTTTAGTCATTTTGAAATGAGAGCGAGCAAATCTCCCTAGCAATTATACTTTTTCATTGACCACAACGTCCATAGTCCAAAATATGAAATTGTTTTTAAAATGTATGATAAGAGTTAGTGGGATCATAACTTTATCACTCGTTATCATTACTTCAATCTAGATAGTTTTCTACTACAATGAGTTGGTTCGTTGCATTTTTGTTATTTTTCTAAGCCTTATATTCATTCGACATACTAATTATCAATATCTATTGTATACTCGTTGTACCTAACGTTGTAACGTAGCGTAAGCTGAGGTTCTTTAATAAATGCTTTTCTATGCTATTCTAATGAAATTTTAACGAAGAAATCATAAATAAATAATTCATAATAATAATTTCCATTTATTATTATTATTCCAAACTATTTTCTTGATATTATTAACAAATATTTTGGCAGAAATTGTAATTAACAATAAAAAGTAGAAAATTACTTGCAATAATTACGAGATTGGGCTGACCGAGTTTGTCTTTCACCTTCAATCGGGATTATTCATTCATTCATTCTTATTTAACGAAATCTTTAAAAAATATTGAAACTCTTCAAAATTTGGCTGACTAACAGTTTGTTTACATGAACACTTGAGTATTTGATTTGAAATCCACTTGAAGCTCAGGTAGGGCGGTTGAATGAATTAATTCCAATTAATTGACTTGAATGTTTCTTGAATTTAATATTCCAATTACTTAAGTTGAAATTTACGCATTGAATGAGCGTTTTCATGATATTTTGATTACTTCAAGCTGAGACAACTTACAACTAGATATGAAAATCTCCATATAAACCAGGATCACCTTTTAAAAGATCTTTAACTTTCTTTGAAGAAAAATTTATTGAGAAAGTACGAAATCTTAGAATAAGTGGACAAAAAAGACGTGGTTTGGATGGATATTTCAAAGCGTTTAATTTCTGCATTTTCAGTTTTTTCTCCACACTTTGGTCCATTGCATTTCTTTTAATATAATATAAAACTCTTATTAAAAATCTCCTTTTAAAACGCTCGAAACATTTAATAAATGAAATTTCAGTATCTTCTTTTTTCACAATCGTCGCTCACCGCCTGTCGTTGTAATTGTGTTCCCAATCTTTCGACGGCCTGTTTTGACAACCGAATTTCGCCCCACCGTCTGCCGTTTTCGGCTTAGGCCTTTATGTGGCATAATGCAGCAAGAGAGAGTGTGTGTAGAGCTTTCTATTAGAAGGCCATTAGCTCGTTTTAGTTGGACCGCGTTTTTGTGAGGTTTTGCACATCTAGATGTTAGTTGTCTCAGCTTCAAGTATACATCACTGACTTATAACAATGGACTGAGCGTATTGCCATTTTCCTATAGGAAAGAATGGCACAAGTTTTACAGTTCTCTCTTTCGCCCTATGACAGAGCTACCAACACAAAATATTACTTACTGAACGTTTACTTATGCCATTTGATGTTTTTATGTTGGCTGCAGATGCAATTACGGCAGAAAGAATAAGGTAAAGATAATGTTTATCATGCTCCATCTTTCTTGCCCATACGCAGGATTCAGTTAAGAATAACATTTGAAAATTAAAGTCGGAATGAGTTTAATTTCTTTTAAGAGTGCTTATAAGCGATTAAAACATCACTTGGAAAAAGAAAATATTTTTTTTAATTTAATTCGATTTACGGGTGTAAAATATCATCTGATTGGTTGAGTTTTACTATTTTTATGTAGTTTTAAAGGGTGCTCTATCGGTGATATACAGAAACACAATATTTTTTGTGCCACATGAAATAGCAAATCGCTCAGTCCACTGTTATAAGTCAGTGGTGTACATGTAAACGTACTGTAAGTTAAATAAATATTTAACGCAATAAATTTGTATCGGCAATTTTTATCCGGAAGATAAAACTTAATGATTTTGATAGGGAAAACTGTAGCAGTTTGATGGGTTAGTTGTATCGTCAGACCGCTATCCTGTGAATAATTGTGTTTAGATTGTTCACGGCTCCCGAATATAGAATAGAATAGAATAGAAAAATACTTTATTAAAGAACCTCAGCTTACGCACGTTACGTTAGGTACATCGAGTAAGTAATAGCTAGTTGGTATAATCGGATAAATACAAAGTAATTAGAAAACTATAAAAGGAGCAATGAACAGACTCATTGCGGTAGAAAGCAATTAAAGTAATATAGTCAGACACAGTCCAACAATAGAAAGCCTAAGGCACAGAAAGTATAACAGTAGAAAGGCAAATAACAATAACAACAAATGAAATAAAATGACATAAAATATAAAGAAAAGTAAAGCAGACAGTAGATGGCTTTAACTTAAAACTAAATAGCAAATAAATAAATAAAAATACTACTCAAAAATAAGTCCATTTTTTTTTATATATAAATGATGTGATGTGTGATGGTGTGATAACTTTGCCGTGCTCTAAGCACGCATGAAGTGACCCAGGGCCATCTTTTTAAATTCATTGTATGTGCCAGCTCTTCTAACATGATCAGGGAAAGAGTTCCAAAGACAGGCTCCCTGCCCAAAGAGGTCATTGGACCCAAATCGAGTACGGGTTCTACCGGGGATTTTTTTATTGGCTTTCTTTACCACTGAATTGCGTTGCGGAGTAATTAATCCTGACAATACAACAGGACCGACTGCCCGACTATTTCATACTTTCAAAGAGTGGAGTGGACTCGACGGTGGAGATCGTAGACAAAAATTGGTACATCCGTCAGGTCGTGTCATACCGACTGACCGCAAAATAGTTGACTTTTGTGAATTGAAGGAGGCAAGTAGATATTTATTTGTAAGTAAAAAAAAATGTTTGCCTAGTTTTGTTTGTCAAATTGTATCTATTATCCTACCATTTTAAAAGTAATATTATATATGTTCAAAGACAAGACGCGTCTTCTACTGGAATTTTAATATTGATTTTTCGTTTGTTAATTTTGATACACTTTTAATCAATATCTACATATAATCAAAAATGAGTCAAAATTCTTCTATTTCTTAAGTGGAAGTTGGTATTAGATTTGGAGTTTCGGCGAAAATAACTACAAAAAAAAAATTACATAACCTCCAAAGAGATAACCAAAATTTTCACAATACTATACATTAAATCACATTGTGAAAATTTCATATTTAAAGGCATGTTAATTCGATATCTATAATAAAATAATAATAATATCTGTAGAACTTTTTTATAAAAATACCTGTCTTTGTGATAAATATATCTCAACAGCATTTTCCAAGAGTATAAATCCTATAATGCCGTACAATACTATATCATCTACTTGTAATGCCATAATTACATTACTTTTTGTAACTTTTATTTAATTAGAGCAAAACTCTTACAAAATAAGGAAATATACTGACTGGGCCGCGAAGCAGCATCCACCTGTTTGACAATTAAAGAAAGCGAAAATTTCAGAGCTCGTACAAATTTTGAAGTTTCTTTAGCACTCACTTTGGAGTGCGTTTATTAAATTTAGTACAGGCTGAACAGTTTACACGCCCACGGTACAGAGACAAGGTATATAGAAGACAAGTATTCCCATTACGATCCACGTTCCGCCATTTGTGTCCGAACGTATAGGAAAGTACAGTACAGAGAACACAATATAATCTCTCATCTCTCTGTCTTTTCAATAGAAATGTGTATACGTTATAGGACGAAACACGTCACAGTTCTAGTACAAAATCTTTTATGAGAATACCTTGTCTCAAGGCGTGATACAAAGATAACAAAGTAAGGCCGATTCGAGAGAAAGTTTTTGCGTTGCTGCGTCATGACTCATGAGGTGCCTAGTGTCATTTCCAGCGAATTTATTTTAAGTTTTTCGTATTTTATTGACTGAAATACGTTTTGAATATATTAAAATATTAGTTTCTTCATTTAAATCACTTCGGGAAAAGTAATTATGTGCCAGTGGGTAAGCAAAGAAATTTAAAAATAGAAAATTTTTTCACTGTGAAAGGACGATTGAAAATGAGACGAATAATTTTATGACATTTGTCGCCAAAGGAGGCAAGCAATCAATTGACAGATTTTCCGGCCATTCCTTGTTAACCTTTGTATAATGGTCTCAAGGCATACTATAGAAGACAAGTTATTCTCATTAAAAATGTTGTACTAGAACTGTGACGTGTTTCGTGCTATAACGTATATACATTTCTATTGAAAAGCCAGAGAGATGAGAGATTATATTGTGTTCTCTGTACTGTACTTTCCTATACGTTCGGACACAAATGGCGGAACGTGGTTCGTAATGGGAATACCTTGTATCTCTGTACCGTGACTTGTCTTTTATAAACCTTAGTACAGAGATAGGGAGGGCCGACCCAAGGTATATAGAAGAGAAGTTTTTCTAATTAAAAATGTTGTACTAGAACTGTGACGTGTTCGTCCTATAACGTATATACATTTCTATTGAAAAGACAGAGATGAGAGAGAATATTGTGTTGTCTGCACCGTACTTTCCTATACATTCGGTCACACATGGCGGAGCGTGGTTCGTAATGGGAATATCTTGTATCTCTGTAACATGGGGCCGACCCAGACGGGAACTTTTTAGGGAAGGAAGGAATTTGGCTTAAGCCCAATTCAGAATCGGCACAGCATGCAGCAGCTTTGATGCAAGGTTTGATATCATGGGATCATATGGCACAATTCGCAATCGGCGCAGCATTCATCAACGCAGCATGCATCATGATGCAAGAGTTTGGAAAATTTTTACATTTGATGCATGCTGCAACAGTTCTGCCAACATACTGAGACAAAAAATAAATTTCAAATCTTATTTATCTCATATTTCCTCCGGATCTGTTTTTTTTTTTTTAAGAAAAACGACTAAATTAAAATTATGGACAATATAAAAACTCGGTTTTAAGGTGTTATGTTTGTAAATCATTGTGAATTATAAAAAAAGTTAGCATTACAAAATTTCCTACACTGCTTGCTGCAAATATGCTCGCTGCGCCGATTGTGAATTGAAATGCTGCCCCGATTCTGAATTGGGCTTTAGCCGTACCAAACAATAATGTCCTTCGCGTAGTTCCTTATATAATTACCGAAATTAGTTGTGTGCGTGTTCAATTAAGTCACTTTTTATTGCGAGAAGTATGCGGGGGGAGGAAAAGTTCGTGCTGTCAAGTTTCGATCGGGAGTACGGGCACCATACCAACACTACAGCAAGCCGGCCATTTTGAAATTGCGAAATTTTTAAATTTCTCATCGGATAGATGTATAGATGTTTATTTGAGATTTGAGGTGATAATATAATAATTTAATAATCATTACGTGTTGCGAATTTGTGATACAGTTATTGTTTATATCAAAAACTGTGACTTAATTTAACACGCACACAATTAATTTCGGTAATTATATAAGCAACTACGCGAAGCGACATTGTTGTTATGGCACGTCTAATGGCTGATTTACATTACTCGAACATTGCTAGAAAACAGAGTAAGTAGTTTCCCCTTATCTGAAAACACTTTAGAACGATAAGGACAAAAGATAATCCAGCAAAATTTTACTGAGTTAAATGTCAAATTCCCCGACGAAGGGGAAATTTTTACTGCCATAATTATCCATAAAAAGTTCTACACGAACACAAATTAAAAATATTTGAAGAAAGTCACAGCACATCAGCTGGAATGTGTCAAAGTTTATTAAAATTTTTTAAACATTTTTTAAAAAAATTAAAAAAAATTTTTTTACAATTTTTTTTAATAAAATTGTTTAAATTTTTTTTATAAAGTTATGCCCCGTTTTCATCGTTAAGTTAATTTATTTTACTAATTGAAAAATATCCCCATCTTTTTCTAACTCTTGGAACAGTTCCTATAATCTTTTCTTCCTTGCACATCTCAAATGCTTATAATATAGAGCAAACAGGAATGGTGATAAGCCAGATTTTGCGTAATGAATTTCTGGTTGTGTTGGTAGTCCATTTTTACATGTATTTACACGCCATCCCTATTCTAAGCAACTTGTCAATTTGCAAAAAGTAAACAAAGGTTTTGAACGGAGCATCTGTGGTAAAAAAAGTTCTTTTTCTGCTTTATTTTGAAACAATTCACATAATTAATTAATATAAATCTTTGTTTCTATTAACAAAAAAGATAATTTAGGTAGTGCAGTTGCTTCAACCGGGATTCCTTAGTTTATACATTGACAGTTATTCTACAGCTTTGACAATTAGTCAATCCAACATCTCACTTACTCCTATGTATAGTCTCCTACTCTTGACAAATTACGCTTATGTACACGAATTTTACACGATTCAACCATTCCTGTTTGCTCTATATTCTAAGCAATTGACAAATTGATGAAATTCCACAAGTGACACTTCGCTATAAAAGAGTGGGAAATAATGCTTTGACAGTCGATCGCCTCTTCCTTTTTTTCTAACAGTGCAAAGTAATAAGACCCTCTCACTCACTTTCTCATTAAAATCGCATGTTCGAGTAATGTAAATCAGCCATAAAGCCGGATTTCTATTACTGCGACATTTTAATTTTGCAGGAATTTAGAGCAAGATAGTGATATGTAAAACAATTCCATGAGTAAAAGAATACGTTTTTATAGCTGAAACTCTATCCCCACCAAATTATGGTGATATGTCACTTTGAAATCTTAAGTTTTCTAAGCGCGATGCGGTGATAAAGTTTTTTGAAAAATGAATATAAATTTAAAACTTATAAAAATGTTGTTCTTCGACTCCGATTCGGATTCAGAAGGTGATGAGCCTCCCAGCAAAAGAAGGAAAATGTGGACGCGTAAATCTATAAAGACCGCGAAAAGTTGGGACAGTATGAAAAATTGGTTAAAAGGCTGGCTGGCGAGGACAAAGTTTTATTTAGTAATTATATGCGAATGAATTTTCAGCAATCTGAAGAATTATTGAAAATCTTTGGTCCTTCAATTACCAAAGAAACTGTTATAAGGAGCCCAATATCAGCTTAAGAAAGACTTGCATTAACGATAAGGTGAGTACAAAGCCCTCCACAAGCCTGGCTAAAATTGAAATTATGTTTTCAGATTTCTGGCTACTGGGAGACTCTCAGGCGAGAATGTTGTACAACTATTTGTGCTCACGAACATCTGTGCACCGAATAATTAAGGAAACGATATTTGCGATCTGGCAGAATTTGCTCCTGTGTGATAACTCCGGTATAGCACGAAAAAATTCTGTGTAACTTTTGATAAAAAAATTTAAAAATATAAAAAATAAATAAAACAACCGAGTATTTGTTTTCATTACACCTAATAAATTTTATTTTATGTAAATCGCAACGTTTTTCATACTGGACAATTAACCAGTTTGCATTATCTCTCTGCTCTTGTTACAACAATTCAATTTAAGTAATTTCGCTTCATTTGCGGTCACTTGAACTTTGTTTTCTTGTTTTTATTATTATTGTTGCGAGCGTGGCCTTTAAGTTCGTTATTTAAAACACAATATTAAATATGTAAAATACAAGTTCTTTATTTCACTCTAATCTTATACAATTCACAAACTTTCAATTAATCAACTCAACTTTAATTATCGCTTAATACTGTACTTTCAATTATCGCAATCTAATTAAAACACTTTCGCACGTTTATTACTTTCGCTTGTTAACACTGCAACGTCTAAGACAAGACTCTTTTTCTGGCTATGACAACTGTTATATTTATACCCTAGAAACTCTCCAGATTATTCTCGAGTGTTCTATTTTCCAGAAGCTTCTTGACTGTTCTATTCATTCTATTCATTCTATTCCTGAACCTTCCTGTAGATACCATAATCAATTCTCCGAACCTGAAGTCGTTTACTTCCATTGCCAGTAGATGTCACCAGTTGTCTCTTTCTATTGCACGTAACACTGCCCCCTTCTTAAAATTGTTCGTCCCGAACAACAGGTGGTCCACGGTCTTGATGCTTGTAATATTGACACAAGCGATCCAGATGAACGATTTTTCGTTTGCCTCTTGTACCACGTTGAATCCTGTATACTACGTGATTTATTCTAGTTACTACTGAATACGGTCCCTCCCAGTGTTGTTGTGAATTTGGAGAACGTCCCATACGTCGGTTCGGGTTGTACAGCCAAACAAGACCACCTTCATTGAATCCTGCTGAACTCGCACGTAAGTCATAGCGGGTCCTCATCCGATTGGCATTTACTGCTAATTTTGTCCTCGTGGCTTCTTGTACATCAGCTCTCCTTTCCAATGGGGCTCTGATATTACACTTATACATTTCCTTTCTGCTGCTATGTGGCGGCCCTTTGTAAGAAGCACACACAGTGCATCTGCGACACCACTTCTCCACATCCTCCCGCATATGTAGCCAATAAAACTTTTCTCGTATTTTAGAAATTGTTTTACTCACTCCCAAATGTTCTCCAGATGTTCCACGATGCATTTTACCTAGAACATCGTTGACCTTTGATGCCGGCAAGACTATTTGCATTCGGAATGATTTACCGTTAGGTGCCTCCCATTTGCGTTTTAAAATACCGCATTCCACATGAAGAGAATTCCATTGAGCCCAGTAGCTTTTCAGATTTTCACTCATCCCTGAAATACCCTTCCATTCTGGTTTTTCTATATCTGCTTTCCAAGCAAGAATAGGCGATATGTCCGGATCTTCTCGTTGCGCTGTTCGCAAGTACTCGATGTCCCAACCTGTTGATGGTTCCACAGTTACCAACTGTATAGTTGCTGTTGTTTGCATTCAAGTTTGCATGGACGTTGTACAAAGGCTTCTGCATTTCCATGAATAAGTCCTTTCCTATGTTGCATCTCAAAGCCATAAGGTTGGAGTCTAGTCGCTCCAAGAATAGCTTGCTCTCTAGTTCGCTTTGAAGGTGTCCCAATTTATTACAATCCCAGCATCGAAGAACACTACGTGAAGGGTTGCTCAGTGATAACTGCAATCTATTGCAAGTCTGCTGCCCAGCTCGATATCTTTGCAATTCCACTCTCCTCTCTTCATCTGGGGATTCCACTCGTCGGCGTTTTCTGCAGTCCCTTTGTAGGTGTCCCGGTCTATTACAATTCCAGCATTGCAGAATACCACGTGAAGGAGTGCTCTGTGCTGGCTGCATTCTATTACAAGTACATTCGTTCACCGAAATTTCTCTCATTCGTACTGCACTCCGTGAAGCTTGTCTGGCGGATTCATACAATAATGCATAGGCTAGTGCTTCTGCTGTTGATTTCTTCCCTGCTATCCTTAATGCATGTTGTAAGTTTTGATCTGCAATAGCGTTCACAAATGCCTCCGTCGCCACTTCATTGAGAAAATCCGCATTCATGCTGGAGTATGAAAGATGCGCTAATCTTTCCACATCAGCCTGCAATTGTTGTAGTGATTCGCCATGCTTTTGAATCCTGTTGCGCAACTGTAGGCGATATACTTGCTGCATGTGCTCATCACCGTAACGTAATTCTATCGCCTGTACTAATGAAGTGTAATCACGTTGATTTTCAATCGGTACAGTTTGTAAGAGTTCTGAAGCAGGACCTCGAAGTGCTAACACCAGAGCTATAGCTCTGTCTTCATTATTCCATCCATTTACCTCTGAAGCTGCCTCAAATTGTCTCTTGAAGATATGCCATGAATTTTGTCCATCAAATATTGGAGGTTTCATTCTACCTGCGCCAGATATTTCAGCTGCTACGTTTAGAGGCTGACGATGCCTTATTCTGTCCAGATCTGCTTTAAAACTGTCAAGCTGTTCTGTAACATTTTGTTGTACTCCCGACACTTGTTGTTGAACTTCCAACACTTCCTGCTGGATTTCATCAATTTTCACATTTTGTTCGTCTAATGAACCTTTCAGAAAGTTCATCTGTTCCTCCAAACAAGTTTCTAGACAATTCTGTAGAGAATTCTTTTGTTCCTCAAAAGCATTCTTTTGCTCCTCATTGGAATTTTTCTGTTCATCAAAACGATCTTCCATAGATTTCTTTTGCTCCTCGAGAGAATTCTTTTGTTCCTCGAGAGAATTCTTTTGTTCATCAAAACGGGCTTCCATAGAATTCTTTTGTTCCTCGAGAGAATTCTTTTGTTCATCAAAACGGGCTTCCATTTTGTTCATTAAAGTACTCAAAAGCTGTTCCATTTTCATCGCAGGCTCTTCTTCAACTTCGGTTTCTTCCAAGTTATCTTCGAAAACAAATGTTTCAGGATTCTTTCCTTCCTCTATCAAAGCTTGTCTGAGTCGGTCGACTAGAACTTTCTTTGCACCTGTCGTTTGTAATGACCGGTTCCCTAACTCCACTTTCAAATCCTGCGTTCGAAGCTCCTCGAATTTTCGCCCCCATTACTTTAGTAATTCACTTTAAGTTGAATATAAATTATTTTCCAGAACTTTCAAAATTTAACACAATTTCACAAAATTAATCACACTTTGAATTTTAAAGTCAATTGCCACCACTTTATTTCGCGAATTTATTTCACTTCTGACACCAGTTGTTGCGAGCGTGGCCTTTAAGTTCGTTATTTAAAACACAATATTAAATATGTAAAATACAAGTTCTTTATTTCACTCTAATCTTATACAATTCATAAACTTTCAATTAATCAACTCAACTTTAATTATCGCTTAATACTGTACTTTCAATTATCGCAATCTAATTAAAACACTTTCGCACGTTTATTACTTTCGCTTGTTAACACTGCAACGTATAAGACAAGACTCTTTTTCTGGCTATGACAACTGTTATATTTATACCCTAGAAACTCTCCAGATTATTCTCGAGTGTTCTATTTTCCAGAAGCTTCTTGACTGTTCTATTCATTCTATTCATTCTATTCCTGAACCTTCCTGTAGATACCATAATCAATACTCCGAACCTGAAGTCGTTTGCTTCCATTGCCAGTAGATGTCACCAGTTGTCTCTTTCTATTGCACGTAACATTATTTTAGAATACGAAACGTTTCTTTCTTAGCCTCTAAAAGTATTCTGGTGATGTCGAGTTGGGCTTCAGTTCTTTCCACCTCTGGCAACTTCAACAATTCCGGTGCTACATATTTCCATAAACAAATCACCTGCTTAACACAGCTATGAAAGCTGTTGTTATTCCAATAAAGGCTATTATCTGATTTACCTCCGCGTAAGCGTCGATTAAAAGCACTCCTGAATGCCGTAGGATTCCCTGATCTCGCGCAATATCTGATGATATTGCTGCGAGCGTGGCTTTTGGTTCGTTATTTAAAACACAATATTAAATATTTAATATACAAGTTCTTTATATAACTCTAATCTTATACAATTCACAAACTTTCAATTAATCAACTCAACTTTAATTATCGCTTAATACTGTACTTTCAATTATCGCAATCTAATTACAACAATTTCGCACGTTTATTACTTTCGCTTGTTAACACTGCAACGTCTAAGACAAGACTCTTTTTATTCTGGCTATGACAACTGTTATATTTATACCCTAGAAACTCTCCAAATTATTCTCGAGTGTTCTATTTTCCAGAAGCTTCTTGACTGTTCTATTCATTCTATTCATTCTATTTCTGAACCTTCCAGTAGATACCATAATCAATTCTCCGAACCTGAAGTCATTTACTTCTCCATTGCCAGTGGATGTCACCAGTTGTCTCTTTCTATTGCACGTAACACTGCCCCCTTCTTAAATTTGTTCGTTCCGAACAACAGGTGGTCCACGGTCTTGATGCTCGTAGTATTGACACAAGCGGTCCAAATGAACAATTTTATGCTTGCCTCTTGTGCCACGCTGAATCCTGTATACCACGTCATTAATTCTAGTTACTACTGAATACGGTCCTTCCCAGTGTTGTTGCAATTTTGGAGAACGTCCCTTACGTCGTCTCGGATTGTAGAGCCAAACAAGATCACCTTCATTAAATCCTGCGGAATTAGCACGTAGGTCATAGCGGGTCTTTATCCGATCAGTATTTGTTGCTAATTTCGTCCTCGTGGCCTCGTGCACATCAGCTAATTGTTGTTTGAGCTCCGATACGTAGTCTTCTGGTAACTTTTGTTCACCTCTGAGGGTACCAAATTTGAGGTCGCTAGGTAAACGCATCTCTCTTCCGAATATGACTTTAGCTGGGGTTTGTCCGGTAGAGTTGTTCTAGTTTTTCTTATTCCCAAAATTTTACACATCTCCTGGAAAGTCCGCGATTCGAAGTTCCGTCCTTGGTCCGAATGAAGTTCGTGAGGCACCCCAAACCTACTGACCAAATTCGTTATTATTTGTTCCGCAACTGTGGCTGCCTCTTGATTAGGGATTGCATAAGCTTCAGGCCATTTAATGAAATAGTCAATGGCAACTAAAATATAACGGTTACCGCCATCCGTTTCAGGAAAAGGAACAGCGATGTCTACACATATCCTTTCAAAGGGGGCTCCGACGTTATACTTATGCATTTCTCCTCTGCTTCTGTGTTGCGGCCCTTTGCAAGCAGCACAGACAGTACATCTGCGGCACCACTCCATCACATCTTCTCGCATATGTAGCCAATAAAACCTTTCCCGTTTTTGGAAATGGTTTTGTTCACTCCCAAATGTCCTCCAGAGGTTCCACCCTGCATTTCTTCTAGAACATCTTTGACGTTTGATGCTGGCACGACTATCTGCATTCGGAAATATTCGCCGTTAGGTGCTTCCCATTTGCGTTTTAATATACCACATTCAACATGAAGAGAGTTCCATTGAGCCCAGTAACTTTTCAGCTTCTCACTCCGTTCCGAAATATCCTTTCAGTCTGGTCTTTCCATATCTTCTTTCCAAGAGAGAATAGGTGAAATGTCCGGATCTTCTCGTTGTGCTGTTCTCAGGTCCTCGTTGTCCCATCCTGTAGATGGTTCCACGGTTACCAACTGTATAGTTGCTGTTGTTTCTTTTTCTTCCACCCGTGCGCATTGCATTCAAGTTTGCATGGACGTCGTGAAAGGGCGTCTGCATTTGAATGGATACGACCTCTTCGGTGTTGGATCTCAAGATCATAAGCCTGGAGTCGCTCTATCCATCTCGCGACTTGTCCCTAGGGTTTTTAAACTGCAGAAGCCATTTAAGCGCTGCATGGTCGGTGCGAAGGATGAATTTCTGCCCGTAGAGATATTTATGAAAATGTTTTGTTGAACTTACAATAGCAAGTAGCTCTTTTCTTGTAGCACAATAATTTTTCTCTGGCTTTGAAAGTGCTTTGCTATAGTAAGCTACTGGAACTTCTTGACAATTCTCCTCCTGCGAAAGCACTGCACCAATACCTTCATTGCTGGCATCAGTGTCTAATATAAATGTTTTTCCCAGCTTTGGATAATGAAGTACTGGAGCTTCACAGAGCTGTTGCTTCAAATTTTCAATACTTTCGTTGCATTTATCCGACCATATGAACAGCCTTCTCTTTTCTGTAAGTTGATGTAGGCTTCTTGCTATATCTGCAAAACCTTTCACGAATCGCCTGTAGTAGGTAGCTAAACCAAGAAAACTCCGTAATTGATGTTTGTCCTTTGGAACTGGCCAATTTTTGACGGCTTCTATCTTCTCTGGATCGGTTCTTACTCCTTGTGATGAAACTATGTGCCCTAAATATTTAACTTCATCTTTGAATAGAGCACATTTACTCGCACTGAGCTTCAATTTTGCATCTTTGAGTCTTTGAAGTACGTCTCGTAAGTTGTTTTTATGTTCCTTGAATGTCCTTCCGATAACTATTATGTCATCCAAGTAGACAAGACATGTTTTCCAGGTTAAACCACGTAGAACACATTCCATTAGTCGTTTGAATGTGGCTGGAGCATTACATAACCCACATGGCATTACTTTGAATTGCCATAAGCCACTGCCAACTGAGACAGCAGTTTTATCTCGGTCCTCGGGATGTATTTCCACTTGCCAGTAACCACTCTTCAAATCCAATGTGGAAAACCATTGAGCTCCGGAAAGGGTATCCAACGTGTCATCAATCCTTGGTAATGGATAGCTATCTTTTCTCGTGACCTTATTTAGTTGGCGGTAGTCTACGAAGGTGCCCTGATCTATTACAATTCCAGCATCGAAGGACACCACGTGAAGGCGGGCTCTGTGATGATTGCACTCTGTTACAAGTACATTCTTCCACTGAAATTTCTCTTACTCGTACTGTACTTCGTGGAGCTTGTCTGGCGGATTCATACGCTAATGCATAGGCTAGTGCTTCTGCTGTTGATTTCTTTCCTGCTAGCCTTAACGCTTGTTGTAAATTTTGATCTGCAATAGCGTTCACAAATGCCTTCGTCGCAACTTCATTAAGGAAATCCGCATTTACGCTGGAGTATGAAAGATGCGCTAATCTTTCCACATCAGCCTGCAATTGTTGTAGTGATTCGCCTTGCTTTTGAATCCTGTTGCGCAACTGTAGGCGATATACTTGCTGCATGTGCTCATCTCCGTAACGTAATTCTATCGCCTGTACTAATGAAGAGTAATCACGTTGATTTTCAATCGGTACAGTTTGTAAGAGTTCTGACGCAGGAGCTCGAAGTGCTAACACCAGAGCTATAGCTTTGTCTTCTTCATTCCATCCATTTACCTCTGAAGCTGCCTCGAATTGTCTACGTTTAGAGGCTGACGATGCTTTAATCTTTCCAGATCTGCTTTAACGTTTTCAAGTTGCTCGGTGACATTTTGTTGAACTTCCGAAACCTTTTGTTGAAATTCGTGCTCAATTCCTTCAATTTTCTTCTAAAGAACTTTTTAGAAAATTTTTCTGATCCTCCAAACGAGTTTCTAGACAATTCTCCAGAGAACTCTTTTGTTCGTCCAAGCGCGTTTCCATAGATTTCTTTTGCTCATCTAAACGGGATTCCAGAGAATTCTTTTGTTCGTCGAGAGAATTCTCTTGCTCATCTAAACGGGATTCCAGAGAATTCTTTTGTTCCTCGAGAGAATTCTTTTGTTCCTCAAAAGCATTCTTTTGTTCATCAAAACGGGCTTCCATTTTGCTCATTAAAGTACTCAAAAGCTGTTCCATTTTCATCGCAGGCTCTTCTTCAGCTTCGGTTTCTTCCAAGTTCTCTTCAAAAACATATGTTTCAGGATCCTTTCCTTCCTCTATCAAAGCTTGTCTGAGTCGCTCGACTAGCACTTTCTTTGCACCTGTCGTTTGTAATGACCGGCTCCCTAGCTCTACTTTCAAATTCGGTGTTCGAAGCTCCTCGACTTTGCGCCCCATTACTTTAGTAATTCACTTATAGTTGAACATAAATTATTTTCCAAAACTATCAAAATTTAACACAATTTCACAAAACTGATCACACTTTGAATTTTTAAGTCAATTGCCACCACTTTATTTCGCGAATTTATTTCACTTCTGACACCAGTTGTTGCGAGCGTGGCCTTTAAGTTCGTTATTTAAAACACAATATTAAATATTTAATATACAAGTTCTTTATTTAACTCTAATCTTATACAATTCACAAACTTTCAATTAATCAACTCAACTTTAATTATCGCTTAATACTGTACTTTCAATTATCGCAATCTAATTAAAACACTTTCGCACGTTTATTACTTTCGCTTGTTAACACTGCAACATCTAAGACAAGACTCTTTCTATTCTGGCTATGACAACTGTTATATTTATACCCTTGAAACTCTCTAGATTATTCTCGAGTGTTCTATTTTCCAGAAGCTTCTTGACTGTTCTATTCATTCTATTCATTCTATTCCTGAACCTTCCTGTAGATACCATACTCAATTCTCCGAACCTGAAGTCATTTACTTCTCCATTGCCAGTAGATGTCACCAGTTGTCTCTTTCTATTGCACGTAACAATATTATATAGTGGTCGCAACTTCACTTCAGGGCTGTTGAGTCATCTGAAATGCCAGCTCTTGTGTAATATTTAGTAAAACTATTAACCCGCAGAAAACTGCCAAGACTGAATCCAATTGAACCATACAACTAAGTATATACGATATCCATGCAACAATTAAATGTATGTCCTGAAACAGTCAGAACCAAAATTCATAAATTCAACAATACCAGTGATCAGCCAAACATGGAACCTGACATGAAACGCACAAAAAGTATTTAAGATATATATACATACTGCAAACAAAGATACCTGCCTTTATTTCACTCTAATCATACAAAATTCATAAACCTTCAATTAATCAACTCAACTTTAATTATCGCTTAATACTGTACTTTCAATTATCGCAATCTAATTACAACACTTTCACACGTTTATTACTTTCGCTTGTTAACACTGCAACGTCTAAGACAAGACTCTTTTTCTGGCTATGACAACTGTTATATTTATACCCTAGAAACTCTCCAGATTATTCTCGAGTGTTCTATTTTCCAGAAGCTTCTTGACTGTTCTATTCATTCTATTCATTCTTTTCCTGAACCTTCCTGTAGATACCATAATCAATTCTCCGAACCTAAAGTCGTTTACTTCTCCATTGCCAGTAGATGTCACCAGTTGTCTCTCTTGTTCGTCCCGAACAATCCTGTATACCACGTCATTAATTCTAGTTACTACTGAATACGGTCCTTCCCAGTGCTGTTGCAATTTTGGAGAACGTCCCTTACGTCGTCTCGGATTGTAGAGCCAAACAAGATCACCTTCATTAAATCCTGCGGAATTAGCACGTAGGTCATAGCGGGTCTTCATCCGATCAGTATTTGTTGCTAATTTCGTCCTCGTGGCCTCGTGCACATCAGCTAATTGTTGTTTGAGCTCCGATACGTAGTCTTGAGGTAACTTTTGTTCACCTCTGGGGGTACCGAATTTGAGGTCGCTAGGTAAACGCATCTCTCTTCCGAATATGACTTTAGCTGGGGTTTGTCCGGTAGAGTTATTCTAGTTTTTCTTATTCCCAACATTTTACACATCTCCTGGAAAGTCCGCGATTCGAAGTTCCGTCCTTGGTCCGAATGAAGTTCGTGAGGCACCCCAAACCTACTGACCCAATTCGTTATTATTTGTTCCGCAACTGTGGCTGCCTCTTGATTAGGGATTGCATAAGCTTCAGGCCATTTACTGAAATAGTCAATGGCAACTAGAATATAACGGTTACCGCCATCCGTTTCAGGAAAAGGTCCAGCTTTGTCTACAGCTATCCTTTCAAAGGGGGCTCCGACATTATACTTATGCATTTCACCTCTGCTTCTGTGTTGCGGCCCTTTGCAAGCAGCGCAGACAGTGCATCTGCGGCATCACTCCTCCACATCTTCTCGCATATGTAGCCAATAAAACCTTTCCCGTTTTTGGAAATTGTTTTGTTCACTCCTAAATGTCCTCCAGAGGTTCCACAGTGCATTTCTTCTAGAACATCTTTGACGTTTGGTGCTGGCACGACTATCTGCATTCGGAAATATTCGCCGTTAGGTGCTTCCCATTTGCGTTTTAATATACCACATTCAACATGAAGAGAGTTCCATTGAGCCCAGTAACTTTTCAGCTTCTCACTCCGTTCCGAAATATCCTTCCAGTCTGGTCTTTCCATAACTTCTTTCCAAGCGAGAATAGGTGAAATGTCCGGATCTTCTCGTGTAAACCCACCATGGCAAATCCAATAGGCGAGAAGGAACTTAATGAAAACAACAGTAGTGGCAACACCCTACAACTGAGAGAAGTAGTCGAGACTAACGAGCGTGCGTGACAGACGTGATCTTTAACCGATATAGCCACTTCATAATCAATAAAGTTTTACAATTATATTATTATATTTGACGCTTTTAACTTAAGAACCCTTTTCCCGGTCCATTGGAAAACCCTATATAACAATTCAGAAGTGGGATCGACAAGGGTTGTGAATTTGTGCGAGTGTAGAACGGGATTTTCTAAAAAAAAAAAAAAAATTGTTGAATTTTATCTTGATTCCTGCGTTAGGTTGAGTGGCTATCGTGTCGTGAACGAGGAAAATAAATAGCGAAGAAAAATCGAGTCGTGGCGAGAAAATAGCGAAGAAAAATATTGACACGTGTTGAACGAGAAAATTCTTGTTGATTCGTATATGCGAGTATTGCGTTGCAAGTGTGCCGTCGTCTTGCATTGAAAGCGAGAAAACCTTGATTGTGTGTGCAAGGGCAACAAAAAAATTGAAGAATAGTGTGGAAAGTGTCTGTATGACTGAGACTAGCTTTAATTATATGTGGCCGCATACAGATGTTCGAATGTCTCAGATGTCAATGTATCGTGTGTGTTGCGTTAGTTTGTAATTCGAAAGAAAACATAAAACGTGCGTTCGATGTATCAATTGGCATTCTTTCTTTTTCAAACGAATTTATTGCCGTGACCGAAACGAAGTAAGCGTCGTGACAATAATTTTTTTTAGTTGTGTGTGAAACCAGTGTTTCTAAATATAGACAGTATCCGAGTCGGTTCGATCCTAAAATTTGGTAGTGTAAGCGGGACAATACTACTAATTAAACGGAATCGTATTGTCAATCGATATAAAAGTGTTGTCGTGTTGTCAAATCGAGTAAAATGGAAAAATTAACGGTCAACGAATTAAAAGAATTATTGAAGAGTAAAGGACTATCAGTGAAAGGCAATAAAAATGATTTGCTAGAACGGTTACGTTACAGTGACGAGTATGCAGAACAAAGTGACAACACTGGTGGAAGAGATGAAGTTGTTGATGGTGAGTTAGATGCAACTGTTGTTCACATTTCATCTGAACAAACTGCAGAGATTCTGAATGTAAGTACTACTGTAAAGGATTATTGTATTAATTTTACTCCTCGTGAAATTATCGAAATTTTACCGGACTTCGACCCCAGCGATAGTGACGCTTTGGATGTTACAAAGTGGATATCGAGGATAAATACACTAAATGACATTTATACGTGGCCAGGAAAATTGTTATTATTCGCAGCGGGTGCAAAATTAAAGGGATCGGCAAAGGTTTGGTTTGATCGCGCTGAAGTATTTAAAAATTGGGAAGAATTTTGTCATAATTTAGTTAATGAGTTTGGTTCAAAGAGCAGTGAAGCTGACGTACATATTGCACTTATGAATCGTAAGCGGCACCCACAGGAGGGCCTAACCGCTTATTTAGGCGAGATTTGGAAGCTAGGACGTACCGGTAATTTGGCTGATGATTCTATAATTAAGTACTTTCTTTTGGGTGTACGAGATGACGATTTATTTAAAAGCTTTCAAAGTCAAAAAATCGAAACGATGGCGGAAATGCGAGTTAAGGTCGAATGGTGTGCGAAGTTACGAGCGTTAAAAGATAACAATAAGGGTCTTCAAAATTTAAATAGCCGTGTTAATGACAACAGGAAAAATGTAGGTAATGCAAATAAGACACAGGCACAGCGCGAAATTTTATGTTTTAACTGTAAAAAGTCAGGACATGTAATAGCTTCTTGTCCTGAAGAACGTCAGATTTCCTGTTTTAATTGTCATAAGCCCGGACATCTTTCTAGAGATTGCCAAATGCCAGCGCGACGAGATCGCTGCAACAAATGTAGTCGAGTGCATCGTAAGGGCGAGCCAAAGGACTGTAGCGCTTCATCAATATCTAGAATTGGTTTCCTTCAAAGCGAACTAAAAAACGAATATTATAAAGTAATTAAAATCGAAAATTTTGAGTTTGTAGCTTTTATCGATAATGATGCCGACTGTTCAATGGTGAAGCAAAGCGTTGCTAATCAACTAGACGTAATTAAGGAAAATTGTAGTAACAAAATTTCTGGGTTTTTGGGAGGTGTTACAATGGCGACTCAAAGACTTCAAATTGATTTTAAAATTGACGATACGAAACTGAGGGGTTTATTTTATATGGTACGAGATAATTTTATGCCAGCATCGTTCATAATTGGTAGGGATATCCTAAATACTGACGGCTTGCGAGTAATAAAAGAGTTTAATACGTTGAAAATCGAAAGGGATAATTTGAACTTGGACCTGGGAAAGCGAAGAGATACGGTGATTGACAACGATGAAATTCGAGCGGGAAAAATAAATGTAGACGAGAAACAACAGATTGTTGAACTAGTGAACGATTACAAAGACATATTCGCGTGTAATTTAAATCAAATTGGCTGCACAACTCTGTTAAAAATGGAAATCGAGCTAGACAGCGACAAACCAATTCAACAAAAGGCGTATAAGGTTCCATACCCAAAACGCGAAAGAATGAAAGATATGGTGCAGGATTTGTTGGAGAACAATATCATCTGCGAGTCAATATCCGAATATGCGAGCCCTGCGCTATTAGTGAAGAAAAAAGACGGAAGTGATCGTCTCTGTATTGACTATAGGACGTTGAACAGATGCACGAAGAAAGAAATTTGTCCAACACCAAACGTAGAAGAGCAATTGCAGGAAGCCGGTAAATACAAATACTTTTCCATAGTTGATTTGAATAGCGGATTTTACCAAGTGCCGATTGAAAAAAACAGCCGAAAGTTTACCGCTTTCATCACACCTGACGGATTGTACGAGTTTCAGAGAATGCCATTTGGGTTGAAGAACGCCCCATCTGTGTTCCAGCGCTTAATGTCGAAGATGAAGGGTACGTTGCAACGAGAGGATGCCTTGATTTACATGGACGATTTGCTGGTTGGAAGTCGAAACCTCGAGGAAATGAAGCTCAAGTTGAGACGGGTCTTTCAGGCAATAAGACAAGCAAACTTGACGTTGAACCTGAGAAAATGCGAGTTTATGAAAACGACTATAGAATATCTCGGGCATGAAATAACGCCTAATGGAATTCAACCCGGAACTATAAAAACGCAAGCAATAGTCAACTTTAAACGACCCGCAAATGTAACCGAAGTCAGGCAGTTCTTAGGTTTAAGCAGTTATTTCCGAAAATTTGTCTCTGGGTTCTCAATTTTAGCGAAGCCACTAAATAATCTTCTACAAAAGGATATAAAATTCGTGTGGGGTAACGAGCAAGAAAATGCGTTCATTAAACTTAAGGAGATATTGGGAACGAAACCGGTCTTGACAGCCTATAAGGTAGATGCAGAAATCGAGGTACATTGCGATGCCAGTAGTTATGGTTTGGCGGGAGTACTTTTACAGCGAGAAAATAAAGAATTGAGACCGATTGCTTACTTTAGTCGATCCACAACGGATGCAGAACGTAGTTATCATAGTTACGAGCTTGAGACGCTAGCAATAGTAGCTAGCCTCGAAAGGTTTAGATATTACTTACTCGGAAAAACATTTAAGGTTTTAACTGACTGCTCTGCGCTTAAAACGACCATGAGTAAAAAGGAACTTATACCAAGGATTGCGAGGTGGTGGCTAAGAATACAAGAGTTCGACGCCATTTTAGAACATCGACCAGGGAAAGCAATGGGACACGTAGACGCCTTAAGCCGGGCACCGAATGAGCCTTCAGAAGAAATGGAACCAGTGTCGCAAGAAATATTTAAAATTACTATCGAAGACGCTGATTGGCTATACACGATGCAACTGCAAGACCCTCAGCTGCGAGATATTATTTCCAATTTACGAGATCAAAAAAATAAGGATAAACAGCTCAGAAAAGATTATGAACTGGAACGAGGACGATTGTTTCGGAAAGTAAACGAGAAAAGATTGTGGGTTGTTCCCAGACCCGTAAAATGGCGAATAGTTCATAGTCTTCACGATAAAGTTGGCCATTTAGCGATAGAAAAAACAATCGATCGAATAAAGGAACTTTACTGGTTCCCTAAAATGAGTAGTTACGTAACAAAATACATAAAGGCTTGCGTTGACTGCACTTATAACAAACAGCCGGGAGGCAAAAAGGAAGGAGAATATCACTTTGATGAAATAGAACCGATTCCGTTTAAGACATTACATTTAGATCATTTAGGTCCATTCCCGAGAAGCAGTAAGGGGAATGTTCATATTCTAGGGATGATTGACCCTTTCACAAAATATGTTATGGTAAAACCCGTAAGAAATACGTCAACGAACGCTGTAATAAAGGCGCTGAACGAAGTGACGAGTTTTGTAGGAATGCCTGCGAGAATTATAACGGACCGAGGTAGTTCGTTTACTTCAAAAGCTTTCGAAAGCTATTGTATTGAAAACGGCATAAAAAGTATTAAAACGGCAGTACGTACCCCACGAGCAAACGGCCAGATCGAGCGGGTCAATAGGACGCTCATATCGATGATAACGACAATCACACGAGAAGATAGAAAATGGGACGAAAAGCTTCGAGATATACAGTGGGTGCTGAATACGATGAAAAGTCAAACGACAAGCAGAAGCCCGCATGAATTAGTGTTCAATTATAACCCCCGAGATATATTACAAAATAAAATAACGATGTGCTTACAAGACGAAAATCCTGACAAACTCGAAGATATTACTAAGATCCGTAGTGAAGCCGCTGAAGCTATAAATGAAAAACGAGCAGTATGGAAGATTAGATTTGACCAACATCATAAAAAGCCTGTAAAATATGACGTCAACGACCTAGTGATGATAGAAAACGAGCCTGCGAGTACTGGAGCACCTAGGAAATTGGAGCCATTCTACAAGGGACCATATATTGTGTCTAAAGTCTTAGACAAAGATAGATATCTGATTGAAGATATCCCGTATGCTAAAAGAACGCAGCGGCCCTATGTGAACGTTCATGCGAGTGATAAACTAAAACGTTTGTGTTTACTTCCCCCTGACGGTACTTTTGATGACGACGAATCTCTTGAGATGGAAGATGAATTGAGTGACTACCATGATTTCAGCGAGGTCGCTGAGGAAGCAGGAATGGCCGACTGTAAACCCACCATGGCAAATCCAATAGGCGAGAAGGAACTTAATGAAAACAACAGTAGTGGCAACACCCTACAACTGAGAGAAGTAGTCGAGACTAACGAGCGTGCGTGACAGACGTGATCTTTAACCGATATGGCCACTTCATAATCAATAAAGTTTTACAATTATATTATTATATTTGACGCTTTTCACTTAAGAACCCTTTTCCCGGTCCATTGGAAAAACCTATATAACACTCGTTGTGCTGTTCTCAGGTCCTCGTTGTCCCAACCTGTAGATGGTTCCACGGTTACCAACTGTATAGTTGCTGTTGTTTCTTTTTCTTCCACCCGTGCACAATGTTTGCATTCAAGTTTGCATGGACGTCGTGAAAGGGCGTCTGCATTTCCATGGATACGACCTCTTCGGTGTTGGATCTCAAGATCATAAGCCTGGAGTCGCTCTATCCATCTCGCGACTTGTCCCTAGGGTTCTTAAACTGCAGAAGGCATTTAAGCGCTGCATGGTCGGTGCGAAGGATGAATTTCTGCCCATAGAGATATTTATGAAAATGTTTTGTTGAACTTACAATAGCAAGTAGCTCTTTTCTTGTAGCACAATAATTTTTCTCTGGCTTTGAAAGTGCTTTGCTATAGTAAGCTACTGGAACTTCTTGACCATTCTCCTCCTGCGAAAGCACTGCACCAATACCTTCATTGGTGGCATCCGTATCTAATATAAATGTTTTTCCCAGCTTTGGATAGTGAAGTACTGGAGCTTCACAGAGCTGTTGCTTCAAATTTTCAAAACTTTCGTTGCATTTATCCGACCATATGAACGGCCTTCCCTTTTCTGTAAGTTGATGTAGGCTTCTTGCTATATCTGCAAAACCTTTCACGAATCGCCTGTAGTAGGTAGCTAAACCAAGAAAACTCCGTAATTGATGTTTGTCCTTTGGAACTGGCCAATTTTTGACGGCTTCTATCTTCTCTGGATCGGTTCTTACTCCTTGTGATGAAACTATGTGCCCTAAATATTTAACTTCATCTTTGAATAGAGCACATTTACTCGCACTGAGCTTCAATTTTGCATCTTTGAGTCTTTGAAGTACGTCTCGTAAGTTGTTTTTATGTTCCTTGAATGTCCTTCCGATAAGTATTATGTCATCCAAGTAGACAAGACATGTTTTCCAGGTTAAACCACGTAGAACACATTCCATTAGTCGTTCGAATGTGGCTGGAGCATTACATAACCCACATGGCATTACTTTGAATTGCCATAAGCCACTGCCAACTGAGACAGCAGTTTTATCTCGGTCCTCGGGATGTATTTCCACTTGCCAGTAACCACTCTTCAAATCCAATGTGGAAAACCATTGAGCTCCGGAAAGGGTATCCAACGTGTCATCAATCCTTGGTAATGGATAGCTATCTTTTCTCGTGACCTTATTTAGTTGGCGGTAGTCTACGTAGAATCGGGTGCTGCCATCCTTTTTCCTAACCAGAACAACCGGCGATGTCCAAGGGCTGTTAGATTCCTCTATTATGCCTTGTTTCTTCATGGAGTTCATCATGTCTGCAACTTCTGGTTGTTTGGCTAATGGCAATCTTCGTGGTGTCTGTCGAATGGGCCTGGAATCTCCTGTATCGATCCGATGCTGGACAAGATTTGTTTTACCATAGTCAAAGTTTCTGAACCTGGTATTAATGTTGCACCTTCTGCCTTCACTAAAGTCTTCCCCACAATGATGCTCGATGTGACTTTTGTGGGGTTAGGCTCCACCAGATAGAATCGGCAGGTCCCGATCTCATCAGTAAGCTTTGTCCATATTAGTGTCTCGGAGCATGGCGAAAGAGTAATATTTTCGCAGACCATCGTCCTTACTTTCGCAGGATGATCTGCTCCTTCTCCTAGTTTCATAGGAATTTCTATGTTCCATATTTGAGAATCCGCTCTCCGACATCCAGATTTATTTTGTATGTGGTCATGAAATCTATTCCAAGAATGCATTCATCCATTATGTCTGAAACCAGAAAAGTGTGAGGAAATAGTAGTTCGCCTAGTTGAACATCTAAAGTTATTTCTCCAAACACCCGTGCTGCTGCTCCAGTTGCTGTTCTTAGTAGATATTTGGTGGTATTATAAAGCCATTTGTTCTTAACAAGATCTGTTCTAATAATTGATCTTGCAGCTCCAGTATCGATAGTGACTGCGCAGTCATTTTTCCTACACTTCCATATATAACAAGACTGCTATTATTTCTCTGCAACTGACCTACTTGAATGATGACTTCGGGGCTGTCGATTCCACCAACCAACTTCTGCCCCACAAAGTTGGTTTTTACTAGTTTCCCGACTGCTCAACAGGAGAGCTGATGCGACTAGTCGCTGCTTGATTACTAGTCTCTCCACGAATAGCTTGTTCCCTGGCTCGACATCTTTGGCATTCTTCTTTCCCTTCTTCAGGTGATTCCACTCGTCGACGTTTTCTGCAGTCTCTTTGAAGGTGCCCTGATCTATTACAATTCCAGCATCGAAGGACACCACGTGAGGGCGGGCTCTGTGATGATTGCACTCTGTTACAAGTACATTCTTCCACTGAAATTTCTCTTACTCGTACTGCACTCCGTGATGCTTGTCTGGCGGATTCATACGCTAATGCATAGGCTAGTGCTTCTGCTGTTGATTTCTTTCCTGCTAGCCTTAACGCTTGTTGTAAATTTTGATCTGCAATAGCGTTCACAATTGCCTTCGTCGCAACTTCATTGAGAAAATCCGCATTCACGCTGGAGTATGAAAGATGCGCTAATCTTTCCACATCAGCCTGCAATTGTTGTAGTGATTCACCATGCTTTTGAATGCTGTTGCGCAACTGTAGGCGATATACTTGCTGCATGTGCTCATCTCCGTAACGTAATTCTATCGCCTGTACTAATGAAGTGTAATCACGTTGATTTTCAATCGGTACAGTTTGTAAGAGTTCTGACGCAGGAGCTCGAAGTGCTAACACCAGAGCTATAGCTCTGTCTTCATTATTCCATCCATTTACCTCTGAAGCCGCCTCAAATTGTCTCTTGAAGATATGCCATGAATTTTGTCCATCAAATATTGGAGGTTTCGTTCTACCTGCGCCAGATATTTCAGCTGCTACGTTTAGAGGCTGACGATGCCTTATTCTTTCCAGATCTGCTTTAACGTTGCTCAGTAAATTTTTGTTGTTCCTGCTCGATTTCTTCAATTTTCAAATTTTGTTCATCTAATGAGTTTTTTAGAAGATTTTTCTGTTCCTCCAAACGAGTTTCTAGGCAATTCTCCAAAGAACTCTTTTGTTCGTCCAAGCGGGTTTCCATAGAATTCTTCTGCTCATCTAACCGGGATTCCAAAGAATTCTTTTGTTCCTCAAAAGCATTCTTTTGTTGCTCAAAAGCATTCTTTTGTTGCTCAAAAGCATCCTTTTGCTCGTCCAGACGGGTTTCCATAGATTTCTTTTGCTCATCTAAACGGGATTCCAGAGAATTCTTTTGTTCCTCTAGAGAATTCTTTTGTTCCTCAAAAGCATTCTTTTGTTCATCTAAACGGGATTCCAGAGAATTCTTTTGTTCCTCGAGAGAATTCTTTTGTTCCTCATTGGAATTCTTCTGTTCATCAAAACGAGCTTCCATAGATTTCTTTTGTTCCTCGAGAGAATTCTTTTGTTCATCAAAACGGGCTTCCATTTTGCTCATTAAAGCACTCAAAAGCTGTTCCATTTTCATTGTAGGCTCTTCTTCAACTTCGGTTTCTTCCAAGTTATCTTCGAAAACAAATGTTTGAGGATTCTTTCCTTCCTCTATCAAAGCTTGTCTGAGTCGCTCGACTAGAGTTTTCTTTGCACCTGTCGTTTGTAATGACCGGTTCCCTAACTCCACTTTCAAATCCTGCGTTCGAAGCTCCTCGAATTTTCGCCCCATTACTTTAGTAATTCACTTTAAGTTGAATATAAATTATTTTCCAGAACTTTCAAAATTTAACACAATTTCAAAAAATTAATCACACTTTGAATTTTAAAGTCAATTGCCACCACTTTATTTCGCGAATTTATCCCACTTCTGACACCAGTTGTTGTGAGCGTGGCTTTTGGTTCGTTATTTAAAACACAATATTTAATATACAAGTTCTTTATTTCACTCTAATCTTATACAATTCACAAACTTTCAATTAATCAACTACACTTTAATTATCGCTTAATACTGTACTTTCAATTATCGCAATCTAATTACAACACTTTCGCACGTTTATTACTTTCGCTTGTTAACACTGCAACGTCTAAGACAAGACTCTTTTTCTGGCTATGACAACTGTTATATTTATACCCTAGAAACTCTCCAGATTATTCTCGAGTGTTCTATTTTCCAGAAGCTTCTTGACTGTTCTATTCATTCTATTCATTCTATTCCTGAACCTTCCTGTAGATACCATAATCAATTCTCCGAACCTAAAGTCGTTTACTTCTCCATTGCCAGTAGATGTCACCAGTTGTCTCTTTCTATTGCACGTAACAATATTATATAGTGGTCACAACTTCACTTCAGGGCTGTTGAGTCATCTTCTCACTCGCGGCGCTGCAATAAATAACTCAAACTGATATACATTTCATAGCAGGGATTCATATCAAAGACGCAAAGCTTTTATATTGTGCTTAGAATAAAAGCTATAAAAGTTTTATGAAGGTAGGTAATGGCATTGTGTATATAAAGGGCTTTCCAATAAGAGGTGCTATTTTGATATTCAAAGAAATATGCCATTTTTTGAGATAAATGATCGGATCTTTATTTCATTATAAAGAGGAAGGTATGCCGTCAATAATGGAAAATAACATCAGCCAAATGACCACCACGACCACGCCTACAGGACCATATCATTTTCATGAAATTTTCCATAACCAAATCGCAAAGTGGCTGCGCTATGACCTCGATAGCCTCACGAATTCCATCTTTGAGGTCTTGAATCGACGCTGGGCTGTTGGCGTAGACCTTCTCTTTCACGTGGTCCCAAAGGAAGAAGTCGCAAGGTGTTAAGTCACAAGATCTCGGTGGCTAATTGTGATCACCTCTTCGAGAGATAACACGGTCCGGAAACTTTTCCCGTAAAAGATCAATGGTTTCGTTGCTTGTATGGCACGTAGCGCCGTCTTGTTGAAAGTAAACGTTGTCCAGATCAATACCATCCAATTCCGGCCATAACAAATCATTAATCATCTGTCGATAGCGCAATCCATTCACCGTAACTGTTGCTCCAGCCTCATTTTCGAAAAAGTAAGGTCCAATGACCCTGCGGAACCATAAACCGCACCAAACAGTCACACGTTGAGGACAGAGAGGCTTTTCAACAATAACTCTTGGGTTTTCCGAGCCCCACATGCGAGAATTTTGCTTGTTGACAAAGCCATCGAGGTGGAAATGGGCCTCATCATTCAAGATGAGTTTTCGATGGAATTCCGGATCATTTTCATGCATTTCAAGGACCCAATCAGCAAAGATGTAATGTAAAAGTGATTACCGTTAAGTGCTGATCAGTTATTGCAAAATATATAACCCAGAAAAGCAATTGCGAGACAATTGAATTCTTTAGGGTATCGACCTATAAGGCATCGATTATTTACTTTCGCAATAGCTGATCAACTTTAAATTTATAAAATACGCTAATTCCGCTGATCCTACAATATGAAGCAACAAATGAAAGTAGGTCAGTGCGAAAGCATGAAAAAAGGTTTTGGAAGACGGGTGATCGAAGACGGACCAAGAAAGGTACATCGCGCAAGTGATAAAACGGGCAGCAATTAATTTCAGATCGTAAAGTGTGTAACGGGAATAGATACATATGATAAATGAATAAAGTTATTGAAATTATCAATGAATAAATCAAATAAGTGAAAAAGTTGAGTGATTAGAATAAAATAAGTGAACAAAGTCG
Organism: Dioctria rufipes; assembly: GCA_963924295.1. NCBI lineage: Eukaryota > Metazoa > Arthropoda > Insecta > Diptera > Asilidae > Dioctria > Dioctria rufipes. The sequence goes on along the minus strand of OZ002740.1, from coordinate 81,305,947 downwards.
GCTGATAAATGGATATATGATAAATTGATAAATACACTTATTTAAAATTAAAAAAAAAAAAAAAAACTACAACAGCAATAACAAAGCACGTGAAAGTGGAAAAAAGTGGAGAAACAAGACACCAGATCTAACCATCGTCTGTAAGTCAGCCAATTTTGTAAATATATACATACATACATATAAGTACCGATTATATCATTCACATAATATTTTAAACACAAAAACAAAAATCAGATTTTATTAACTACGTAGGTATATATGTAGGTACTTAATTGATAACACAGAACAAGGTATAAAAAAAAAAAAAAAAAAAAAAATTAGCTATATATGTATATATATGTACGTAAGGGCTTGAATAAAATCGAATCTCTCTGTAATTATCGTGAAAAAAAAATGTGTTAGGAAAACTCAACTTACTTAATTCGTAATATGAGCAGACAATAATTATCGTGTAAAAAAAAAAAAGATCAGTTAAAAAAAAAAAAAAATTCTACTTACGTTTTTTTTTTTACATTTCGTAATATATGAAAAAACAAGATAACCACGGTTCTGTAGATCACATATAAATGTCTTTTGCTTATTTTTTCCCAGATCTAGCCCGAACTCCTGGTAGCCGCACTCGACGATCAAGTCTCCCCCAATTGCCCCTAGAGCATATTACTCGCACTAAAGAATACGAACATCTTTGTGAAAGAATAGATTCACTTTCTTTAGATAATTTAAGTTCCCCTGAACTTACAAGAGAAAGTGTTGAAATCTCTGCTTCAGAAATTGCAGTCTTTCAAGAAGCAACAAGCTCAATTCCAAATTCGTGCGATCAAGTTTCAAAACAAACAACCCAAACTAGATTTAGCGATTGCAAGTCAAGAAGTGGTGTCGTTTACAAGCGCGTCGTATTAACTCATATCCCATAGAAAAAACTCCCGTAAGTGGCATAGTCAAAGAAGCAACAATATTCGCACACCCCGGTTCAAGAAATTCTGATAAAAGTACAATGATAGCACTGGAGCGAATAAGTAAACTCGTCAATAACGTCGTCCCCATTTTTCACGGTGACAGACGAAATAATCTCGCAAATGATCTGCAAATATTTTTAGATTGCTGTAAGCAGGTACATGATGCTTTACCTACAGATGAGGAGAAAGGCATTCTGATACCGTTATTGAAAACTAAGTTGAGAGGGGAAGCCTACGACTTAGTAAAACACCTACAAATAAAAAAAAGCACCGAATTTGAGTCGCTTTTATTAAATTCATTCACCCCAGAAAAGTCCATTAATGATATAATAAGCGACATACGACGGTGTATACAATTGCCGGGAGAAACTGTTAATGCGTTCGGAACTAAACTGAGTATGCTTTTGGTGGAATGCAAAAGAGCTATTAATAACAAGTATCCCGAAAATAATCAGGCATTAATAGGTGAAATTGAGGAGGAAGCGTGTTATGGTTTTAAGACAGGCATCCTCAGCCCCATAATAAGACAAAGCTTGCTAGGTAATGCGGATAAACGTCTTGAGGAGCTAATCAAAATTGCCCAAAGAATTGAAAAGACTGAAGATCGACAAGTTCAGAGTCGACAAATTGGTTTTAGTTGGCAGACTTCTGATATTTCCTCCCCAAATACGTTGAGCGAAATAGAAATCAGACAACTTAAAGATCTCTTGCGTGATACTGCGCTCAGTCACAATGTCCAAGAGAAATTTATACCTTCAAAAAGTCAGTGTTCATCTTATCCTTCCACACTCACCCCTGCACGACCAGAATCACACAATGATATAAGATTTATGGACGTTAAGAGAAATCTGTCTACCCCTCAAGAAAACGCACGTGTTTTTCCAGGAGCTCAGAGTGCCGGACCCGACGACGCGCTCCATACTGTACAATTTGTCGAAGCTATGGTCATATTTTCCAAAACTGCTCAGTAACAAAAGAAAGGAAAACTCAGGTAAATGCAAACCCCACACCAGTAAAATGTGATTGGTGTGAAAGGCTCTATCATACTATAACAGAGTGTCGAGCAAAAAAATCTTGGGAAAAAAAGCAGAACCAAATAAACCACAATCATTCGGGAAACTAAAGGGGCTAGCCTACTGCGCCCTATGGCTAACCATTCTACAGATGGGTGCAATAAATTTAAGAAAGAACAACTTATTCCTAATACTCCCACCTTTACTACCATTCCCTTGCAAAATAATGCAAAAACTAAGAATGAAGCAGTAATCGAACTACCATTAAATATTTCAAAAACAGGCACCGTTAAACTTTTGGTCGATACGTAAGTATTTTAAAAAAAGACAGCTTGAGCAGCAATACTGCCATAAATTCTCAAAAAATACTTCACCTCTCAGGATTATATGGTGGTAATGACACAACGCTTGGTTCTTGCATAGGAATTTTTCTTATAGGGGAAGGTCTAAAATGTGAGTTTAATATCTGTAACGCTAACAGCTCTGTTCCTTTCGATGGTATATTAGGCCGTAACTTTCTATGGCGGAATGCAAATATTCTCACAACTGAAGGGATTTTACACTTCCCGTACAACGATAGCAACCCAATCGACCTAAAAATCCCTTTTTTAAATAAAACAGTAGCGAAAACATTAGATCATAAGCATAAACCTAATGCAAAATATTCACTATCATCTGATCCTAATGCAATAATTACTAGCACACACTACACCAACCATAGTAAAGGAAAACAATCAAACATTTCCAATTCCTTAACCTCAAGCAAAGAAACAAACATAAACACTGATTTTCTTTATGACACTGCGACGCGGATTCCACCGCGATCAGAAATGGTATTAGAAATACCAGCAGATAACTGTGATGGTGAAATGTTTTGTTTCTCACAAGAGGTTTTACCCGGCGTTCTCACAACCAATACGTTAATACAGCCACAAAATGGAAAGATAAGGTTAAGTGTAATAAATACGCATGACAGGGAAATTGCACTACCACATTTCGAACCAAAGTTCGAACCTTTACAAAACTTCACTACTTTTAAACTGGAGAAGACACAGATAAACCAGTTAAATGTTTCCACAAAAAATCGTCTCGATAGACTATCAACGGAAATAAATACTGATCTAACGCATAATATCGAAGAGCTGGAAGCGATAAAAAATTTATGTGAAGAGTATAATGATTTATTTTATTTAGAAGGTGACCCGTTACCTTACTCCACTGCTGCATGTCACACTATTCCTGTAAAATCCGACCAAGCACCAATAAACCAAAGGCCTTACCGTTTACCTGACATTCATAAAAACGAAGTCAATAAACAAATAGACAAAATGATGAAAGATAACATTATTATTCCAAGCAACAGCCCATGGAACTCACCGTTATTAGTAGTCCCAAAGAAACCTGGCCCAGATGGTAAAAAACGTTGGAGACTCGTTATAGATTTCCGAAAACTTAATCAACAAACAATAGGAGATGCATTCCCTTTACCAAGAATAGACGATATTTTAAACCAACTAGGAAATTCCCGTTATTTTTCAACCTTGGATTTAGCGAGCGGTTACCATCAAATATTAATGGACCCTTCCGACCGTGAAAAAACTGCTTTTAGCATGTCATATGGTCATTATGAATTCCTTCGCATGCCTTTCGGTTTAAAAACAGCTCCAGCGACATTCCAACGCGCAATGAATCATGTACTAACCGGCTTACAGGGATTGAAGTGTTTTGTTTACCTAGATGATATAGTCGTCTACGGAAAAAAACTGGAAGACCATATGAAAAAACTAAAGGAAGTATTTGATAGACTCAGGGAATATAATTTAAGACTTCAACCTAATAAATGCCACTTCCTTACGAAAGAAGTAGTATACTTAGGCCACAAATGTACACAAGATGGTTGTGCCCCTGATACAGACAAAATCAAATGTGTTCAAGAATTTCCTATACCCAGAACAATTAAACAACTGCAAAGATTTTTAGGTTTAGCTAATTACTACAGAAAGTTTATAGCAAATTTCTCTAACATCGCAGAGCCTTTGACAAAAATGTTGCGCGGAAAACAAAAATTCGCTTGGTCACCGAGAAGTGAAGTAGCCTTCCAAGAAATTAAAATAGCGTTAACCACACCTCCTCTTTTGGCTTATCCTGACTTTACAAAAGCTTTTAATGTTACAACTGATGCTAGCAACGAAGCATTAGGTGCGGTCCAATCTCAAGGACTCCCAGGTCGTGATCGTCCCATTGCCTACGCTAGTCGCACCCTCAATAATGCAGAGAGACGCTACTCAACTATAGAAAAGGAGTTGTTAGCCATAGTTTGGGCTGTAAAAAATTTTCGATGTTACCTTCTTGGAAGAAAATTTTCGGTCTATACTGACCATCAGCCACTGCTGGGAGTATTCAATATAAAAGACCCCACTTCAAGACTGATACGATTTCACCATAAACTTTCGGAATTCGACTACGAAACCAAGTACAAGCCAGGTCGAAAAAACTCCAACGCGGACGCCTTAAGCCGCATACCTCAGGAAGAAAATTCTATACTAGTCACCACCAGATCTCAAAACAAGAAACCAGAAACATCGAAAGACATCGAAAATCTAAACCAAAAAGGAATGATAAGCGAAGAAGACTCGGTTTTAAGCTTGGGAACAGAATATCTAGATGATCTATCTATTTCAGGAGAAAACGCTACTCAGTATCAGATTATTACTGATGAAAAAGATATCAACGAGATATTAAAAGCATTTCATATGAACCCATTGGGGGGTCACCAAGGCATTGCACGGACATATCATCGTATTCGACGACAATACAGGTGGAAAAATATGTTGAAAGATGTAGTCAAATTCATTAAATCCTGTCCTAAATGTCAGAAAAACAAACATAGTAAGCAAATTCGAATGCCAATGGTAATGCCGCATACAGCAAAAAGGTCTTTCGACAAAGTGTATCTCGATATAGTAGGTCCACTTCCTGTGACAAACCAATTAAATAAGTACATACTTACATTTGAGGATGACCTAACAAGGTTTATGGATTGCTACGCTATACCCGATGGAGAAGCGGCCACTGTGGCGAAAACGTTTTATGAAGAGATAATAACACGCTATAGAATACCGAAGAAATTAGTAACTGATCAAGGCTCTAATTTTATGAGTGACTTATTTAAGCGTTTATGTAAATTCCTGAAAATTCAAAAACTCAACACTTCTGCGTATCACCCTCAATCGAATGGTGCTTTGGAAAGATCCCATCGACCATTAGGGGAATACTTGAGAAACTTTGTTAGCGAGAACCCTCATACTTGGGATGAATGGCTAAGAGAGGCTGTCCATGTACACAACAACACTAAGCATTCCTCGACATGTTTAACACCAATGGATTGTCTTTTTGGGTTTACGGCTGAGTTACCGACAAATATTAAGCGCAAGCCCGAACCAATATATGACCACGAAAACTACTTCTACAGTCTTCGAAACAAAATTCAACAAGCCCATAATATTGCTAGAAAAAATCTCATAAATAGTAAAGCGGTTAATAAGAAATATTATGACAGAACAATCCGTGAGGAATCATTCCTAATAGGTGATATGGTCCTTTTGAAAAATGAAGCTAAAAAGGATAAGTTATCACCGATATAGGTCGGACCTTATGAGGTAAAGGAAGTAACCTCTCCAGTGAATTTAAAAATTCAGATAGGTTGGAAGGTGAAAACTGTTCATGCTAATCGATTGAAGAAATTTCAAAAATAAAGTTAACTTAGCCTACACAAACACCCTGAATATGTACAATGTACATTAACAAAAAACAAAATTTTTTTTTTATATTACTGAATTTACGATTTTTATTCCTTATCAGGTACTAACTAAAAATGCAATTACTTACTATGTTTGCATTGGGAGCGCTCAATTTAGGTAGAGCAGAGGTTCCATTTACCCGAACCCAGGTAGACAATACAGGTATCATTTTTGAAGAAGCTAGTAAAGCGCTCCTATACAAGAACCAGTGGACCATTCTCACTGCAGTAAATTTGTCACGAGTTTCCGTGTGGGAGGAATACTTGGATTGGAGTGAAAATATTGTGGTAACAATTTGCAATCAATATATAGTTTTAAACATAAATCAAACCTGTAAACGAGATATAAAAAATGTACAATATATATCAGGTAAAATAAGATTAGCCCTAAGTAAAATAGAAATGAATCCTAGAAATAAACAGCGGCGGTCATTATTCGATGGTGTAGGGTCGTTTGCTAATTTCCTCTTCGGAACGATGGATCAAGAAGATGCGAAAGAGATTTACTCTAGGCTAGACAATTTAGAAGGGGATAATAAGCAAACTTTAGATTTAGTGAAAGAGCAAATTAGCCTAATAAAAGCAAATTACGAGGATAATCATGAAACACTTGAAAAATTCAACAGAGACTTACAAGAAATTAAAAACCAAACTATGACCATGCTAAACCTTTTTAATGAAACAATAGCAAAAATACTTTCAGAGAATTCAATCATAAAATGGCAACTTTCCTTGGATGAAACCACAATGAATATTATCATTCACCTGCAAGAAATTGAGCGCCAAATTGAAAATCTTTATATCATTCTTAGTAGTTTGAGCAGCAAGCAGTTACACCCGTTAGTGCTTAGTTACGCTCAACTTGCGGAGCTAATGGAAAATCTGCCCACAACTTATCCACTTAGTGAGACACTTCAAAACCCGTTCTTGTTACAGCAGTTGGCTACGGTCGAAAGCTTTGTTGACCAGCAGAAATTAATATGCAAAATTATAATACCACTACTCCAAAAAGAGTGGTTTTTTCTTAAAAAAGCGTATCCTCTCCCCGTAATTAGCAAGGGAAACGTTTCATTGCATTATGAGATACCAGAGGATTACTTACTTACAGATAACGGAGCAAATAACTTTATTATGCTAGTCGAATCTCAAGTAAAAAACTGTAAGAAGGTTACCCGTGGTATTACCAAAGAAATTTTAGCCTGCCATTTTATGCTCCCCATCTATACTGCACCTGATAATCATTGTCTTATATTACTTTTCAAGGGTTGGCCAGAGGCTAACCAAGCATGCACTATTTCGCATATACTCCAAGAGCACGACTCGCTTATCAAAATGGTCACACAAAATTCTTGGCTTTATTTAATAGTGAAAGAAATTACTGCGACTATTGAGTGTGAAGATTTCAGAACAGTCATAAAGTTAGTTGGTAAAGGTATACTAAATCTAAAACCGAAATGTATTATGAAAATCGGGAATGTACTTCTCACAACTACTAACACCTTTGTTCGAAATGTCTCAATAGCATCGATTGAGTTGATACCGAAAGTTGATTTCGAATTAGAGACACATGAACTGTTCAAACAACAAAATCCAATTTTCACAGCCGAAATGAAATTGCAGTTAACGAATCACCAAACGCACTCCAACTACCTCGAAATACAAAAAAATAAACTAAAAAACTTCCAGGTAAAGGTAGAACAAGTAGAAAAAGACCGGGCTTTACGATCGCAAAGGCAAAACCAAAGGAGTCATTCAATTGTCTTCGGAGCTTCGATATGTCTCCTTGCCATACTGTCAATAGTGTTAATAATAAAATTAGCAAGGATTGCTAGATCAAATAGCAATTTACAAAGCAGGTTTCCGAGTATTAACAGGAAAATTTTCAAAACTAATAGTTTAGTTAAAATACAGCAAAACGATATAACTCCAGAAATTGAAAATAAGACAAATACAAAAGAAACCCCGGTTGACCCAAATTGCCAATCTATTTCCAGCAAACAAACTAATAACCCCGAAATCAAGACACCATCGATACCATTAACTACCCCTACTATGAAATTTTTTCGTGCGGGAGAAAAAACTAATATTAGTGACTTTGAAATAATTTAATAATAATAAAAAAAAAAAAAAAAGTGGATATTTTGTTATTTACGACAAAAGGAATTAATTATTTACTCAAAGTTTTAAATGCAAAAGCGTAAGTTGAATTAATTAATTGGATTTTTTTTTTAGCAATTTATAAATTTTTCTAAGGTGTTGTAATAATATATAATAAACGTAAATAAGTATAAATAAATATTTGGGGTATATTATAAAGTAATAATAAAGTTTTAATAGAACAACTATACGAATTATAAACGTTAAGATTGTAACAAAAAAAAAAAAAAAAAAAATGAAAAAAAAATACATATATGTATATATATCAATTGTTAAAACTTTTTATAGACATTTATTTTTGTATGCTTTATACTGATCAATGTGAGTAAAGTAAATCGACAGGAATAAAATAAAATTCCATATTACGAGAAGGATTATAAATAATAGCTACACACAAATTATATTATGTAATTTCTTATTTCTTATATTTGTAATAAAAAAAAAAGTGTATTAGTTTCGTTGATCATAGTTTGTTTTTATACCAGAATGTTTCTACAAAAAAAAAAAAAAAAAAAAAAAAAATATATATATATAAAGAAAACGCAGAAAATAATATAAATAAAAATATCAGAAAGTGAAAAATAGAAAAAGCAATTAGAAATTATATATTAAATGTGAGGTGACCCATGTGTTACAACTACATAATGAAAATAAAACAAAAATATGATAAAATAATACAAGTTATATGTAAAAGAAAAACAAAGGAAAAGGTATCTATAATATATATATACATATATATATAAAAGCAAATTGTATATTATGAATTTATTTCCGTTACAGTAGAAAAAGAAACTCTTTCTTAGTTAAAGATGTCGTCTTCAGGTATTTCCAAAACCTATCACTTCTCTTTTTGGCTTCTACATATTTTCTTCACTTATAATAATGAACCACTACATATAATACAACCCCAAAATTCATACCCTAATGAAGGATTACAGCCTTCGCTTCAAAGGGGGGGAGGAATGTAATGTAAAAGTGATTACCGTTAAGTGCTGATCAGTTATTGCAAAATATATAACCCAGAAAAGCAATTGCGAGACAATTGAATTCTTTAGGGTATCGACCTATAAGGCATCGATTATTTACTTTCGCAATAGCTGATCAACTTTAAATTTATAAAATACGCTAATTCCGCTGATCCTACAATATGAAGCAACAAATGAAAGTAGGTCAGTGCGAAAGCATGAAGAAAGGTTTTGGAAGACGGGTGATCGAAGACGGACCAAGAAAGGTACATCGCGCAAGTGATAAAACGGGCAGCAATTAATTTCAGATCGTAAAGTGTGTAACGGGAATAGATACATATGATAAGTGAATAAAGTTATTGAAATTATCAATGAATAAATCAAATAAGTGAAAAAGTTGAGTGATTAGAATAAAATAAGTGAACAAAGTCGGCTGATAAATGGATATATGATAAATTGATAAATACACTTATTTAAAATTAAAACCTTTTTGGTTGTTTTTTCTAAAGACCTTCCCATCCTAAAAGAAACAGACCTACCTGTACAAAAACTCGACGTTGTTGATGATCGGCCGGCTTGAGTTCTTGTGTTAACTGAACTTTATAAGCCTTAAGACCCAAATTTTTATGCAAAATACGGTGTAATGACGTTTGTGGAATGCCTAATTCCAAAGAACGACGAGGAATGGACAAACCTGGGTTTTCTTCAACACTTTCGGCTACAGCAGCAATATTCTCGGCTGTTCTTGAGCGACGTGCACGGGCTTTATTCTTATCACTAACTTGTCCCGACAGCTCGAATTTTTCTACCAATTTCTGTATTGTGGTCCGACAAGGTGCTTCACGACGAACCAATAATGTTCGAGTTTTACGAACCGTCTCTGCCACATTTTCACCATTTTTATAGTGAATTTTAATAATTTCAATGCATTGTTGAATCGTGTATCGTTCCATTTTTATTAATGGCGTAATTTCTACTTGTCAAATATCAAAAAAATGACAGCTCTAAAAGTGACATCTACCGAAATAGCGGGCCCCATTAAATATGTAAAACATTATGCTAAAAGTAAAAGTTATTTAGTCATGAGTTAGTGATTGGAAAAAAGTTATTTAATAGAAATAAAAGGGTAACACACTCCCCATAATCACAGCTTCTTATCTTCTTCGCATGCTTATGAAATGTCCGTCACCTAAAAACCATAAAAACCACATCGAATTTGCAAAACTGCAATCATTATAAACTAAAAACAAAAAATTCTGAGGAAACAGTCCCCGCATAAGTATATCTCTTCTCCTCTTGCCAGACAGTAGATATGCACCACAAACAATCCAATTTCTAAGAATAATGTCTCAGAAATTAGAAGACAAATGCCTCATGAAATGAATGCAGAGCATTACCAATACAAAACCCTTGTCTCTTACTCCTCTTCAAGGTCTTAAAGTCATTTCATTTCACGTCATACTGTAAACTTTTAAACTTTTATTGTAACCACAATATAAAAGTTAGAGTCTTTGCTATGAAATGTAATATCAGTTCGAGTTATTTACTGCAGCGCCGCAAGTGAGCAGTTAACAAAACGCTGTAAAAAGCTACTTGCAACATTGCCCTTTCCGTTACACAGGTGAAAAAAGTAGTTTTTGAAATGATTTTAGTTCGATTTTTTTTTCATCTATTTATATAAACATCGAACAATATAAATTAACTATTTGCAGACAGTTTTCTCATTGCTGGCACCGTTCTAGACGTTTTCTTTTTTCATTAAAACCAACGTCTTGTCGGCCGTACTCTTTCACATTAATTTCCTATCACACTCCAATCGATTTGGCTATTGACAATCAACCGAATTTCTGCCTGACAAATTAATTTCATGTTGTTCCTTCGATAACTAAACCAGCTCGTATAAAAATTACAGCCATAATAAAATAATTTGTTTTTTATTTATTTTTATCGAAAAAAGAGCGTCTGGCACATATTTACTAGCTAGCAGCAAAAAACTGTCTAGGAATAATGAAATTATATTATTCAATGTTTATATGTTTATAAAAATTAATAAAAAAGAAAAAAAATCGAGCTAAAATCATTTTGAAAACTGATTTGTTTATAGGAAAATATTAGAATACTATGGCCCTTAAGATATAGCGAAATTTTTAGAATCCCAGGGCCTTTAAGATATAACAAAATTTTATCTGCTTAATTCATGTGACGCATAGACAAAAATTTGTCTTATAATAATTTTTAAATATTAAACCTGGTATCGGCTTATGTTGGCTTTGCCTCATCTTCTTATATAATGCTATGTGGTATCGTAAATTACAGGTTCCAGGTCACAGCGTGAAACCTCATTGCAATGGCCTGCTTCCTAATCATTTGTGTGCATAGCGGTATGGAATGTAGATTACAGGACTTTTTTTGCGCCTACGGTCATGTAGATAGGATGACCATGGCCTGCGGCCTAGGATTCTCAACTCCAATCGTTGAGATCTTTTCGAGGATTATCCATATTTCCTCAGATATCCACAAAATTTTGTTTGTTTTACCCCTTGCTGCCTGGCCCCTACTTCGAATTTTTCCACAAAAACTTGTTTTTCTCTTTGACGTGCTCAATAAATTTTCTTTATCAAAATTACTTCTAAATATATAATGTTCATAATTATTTTACGGTTTCACCTTTATACATTGCTCAATGCAATTCGTTTACTGCGTCTACAAGGCTCTGCCCCAGGAATTTGTGCTGATTGACGAACTAATTATGAGTTTTCGGATCTCCAAGTCGTCGTTTTTTATTCATTCCCTTACGAATTATCTGCCTAGCCAACAATTTGCGGTTCCAGCGGACGATGATTTTATTCCTCCATTATCAGAGGTATCCCCGCAATAATTCTTCCACGCGTTGAATATTTCATCCAGAATTTTTATTTGCCTCGCTTCTTTTTTATATAAACTTTTCCGTTGTTGTGCTTTTGCAACTAAAACCTCGTTTTCTTCCTTTTTTCGTTCTTTTTAATCACACCTTTTTACTTTTTCGTTTTTTGTCAGATTCCTCTTCTTCTTTTTCGCTCTTGGCATTCCGTACATTTCGCCGCTCATGTGTTATGGGTCAGCGTATACGTGCACTTGCGTAGTGTAGCATACTGCTACATGCGGTACGCTATGACCATAACAGGGCAGAGTGGTCTAGACCACCTGTGGTTCAGACAACGCTGAAAAATGGTCGACTGAGCTAGCCGGTCTTAAACATAGGCCTCATCGCTGCGGGCGCCCAATGAGTGGCACGACCCACGACCCATAAAAGCATTCCTCATCACTCAAGCCTTGCGGATTCCACGTATTCTCTAAGACAGTCTGATATACGCGATAAGTGACGCATCTAAAGCACATCCCTGAAGTCCCGCCAGTCCTCGATCGGACCTCGACATTATTCTCCGTGTCGGAAGCCAGAGGTGCACTGACAAGCTGGTAACCTAAAAAATCCAGTCGGCCAGGGCCCCTCTGCCTTCCTTCACCCAGGTGAGCCGAAGGAACCCCGCGGTCAGTAACCTAACCAGCTGATCGCAGAGCTTCTCCCGCTCTAATATCTCACTCGGATCTCAGACCGACGCTTGTTCAAGAGTGTGTCTCCGAGGCGTCGTTGAAGTACCGATCTTCTTTATTAAATTTACAGACATTAAACAAGTAAAATTCCTACGGCAAACTATCTGCAGTAGGGTTACCATATAGGAAGGGTTCTGAAATGTTACCAGGCTAGGGATTGGGGTAAAACGTCTCTATTGACCAAAAAGGTATGCCGGGCCGCTAGGCTGGGAATGTCCTAAGCGACACATTGGCATCCTGTAGTTTACCAGTTAAGCTGGATGGATGCCTTATTAGGGTTACCAGGATTGAAATTTACAATAGGCAGATGACGTCTCAACGAATATGGATATCACGGACTGATGTCCTTGGCGTGATAGACTCCTAACGGTTTTCCCTGCAGATTTTCAAGCTCGTATAAGGAGTCTCCTTTCTTTGACTTGACCCGACACTTTAAAAATTTTCGTCCCAGTTTTTCACTAGTCTGCTGCTAGAAGTTGCTTTGAGCAAAATTCCGTCTGAACACTTCTTAACCCTCTACTCTCAGAGGCTCATTAAGAGTTCCAAGGCTCCTTAGGATGGAATAGGAGCTCGAAGAGTGTGTGGTAGGGAGAGAAACCAGTTGCTTGGTGGAAAGAGCTCCTACGGGAGCTAGCTATATGGCTTAACTTCTCATCCCACTTAGTATGTTCCTCCCGGATGTATGCCCTAATCCCTGACAATAGAGACCTGTTCACTCGCTCTGAGGCGTTTTCTTGCGACGAATAAACTGCCGTTCGCAAGTGTTCCACCCCATACTTATCCAGTAATCTGGCGAACTAAGCTGAGCAAAACTGGACTCCATTGTCAGAGACTATCGTTTCCGGAACTCCGAAAACATGAAATATTTCCGTCTCGATGAACTGACACACATTGAGAGTAGATGCCTTTCTCATTGGTTTGAGAATCGGGAACTTATAAAAGTGGTCAAGAATTATCAGTATGAAGACATTTCCTTCCACTGACCGGGGATATGGACCTAGAAATTAGATGTACAGCTTTTGCCATGGTCTTTCTGTCACAGACCGGACTCCCATAGGTGGTCTAAGAATAGTATTGGGGGCCTTGGTTTCTTTACACGCGTCACAGGCGCCTACGTAGTTTCTGACATCAACCGTCATTCGTAGCCAGTACAAGTGTCTGCTTAGTCGTTCCAGTGTTTTCCCTATGCCTCCGTGAGAAGCTAGTGGTGAAGTCGAAACCTTGAAACTTCAAACTCCACCGAGCAAATATACCGCTGAGGTCCTTTTGAGACATTAGCCATTTCAAGTTCGCATGATCAGTCACTATCTTAAACGGCATAAGTTCTATGAAGGGCCGGAACTTCTGTACACTTAAGATTGGTGCTAAGAATTCCTGCTCTATGAGTGTATAATTTCTTTGTGCTGAGTTCAACTTTTTCTTTGTGCTGAGTTCAACTTTTTCGAGACGTAGGCTATTGCCTTCTCGTGCCATCGTCATCTATGTAGTTGTAGCAGCATTCCACCTATACCTTGTTGGCTCGCATCACACTGGATAACGAACGGTTTGGTGAAATCTGGACTCACTAACAACGGAGCAAAGGTAAGTTTCTGTTTTAGCAATTCCAGAGACGTCTGGGCTTCAGGTGTCCATTGGAACTGACTAGGATTCTTCAAAATGTCAGTTATGGAGGCAGTTAAATCAAGGTAGTTCGGAATGAATCGACGATACCATCCCGCCATACCTAGTAGGTGTCGGGCTTGCTGAATAGTGTTAGGTGACGGATAGTCGACTGTGGCTGAAATCTTATCAGGATCAGTTCTTATTCCTCCTTCTCAGATAAAAAAAACCCAAGTAGTTTAACTCGGTAATACAGAACTTACTCTTCTCTACTTTGATAGTGAGGCCAGCTTTCCTCAAATAATCCACTGCACGGGATAGTAGAATGAAATGAGGGTCAAAGTCTGCTGACAGTATGAATAAATCGTCTAAGTAGACGAGAACATTCTCACGAAGGTCGAAAGGAATTACCTTATCCATGAGACGGCACATAGTTTGTGGAGTATTGCAGAGGGCGAATGGCATCACGGTGTACTGATAGAGAGGATGACCAGGTACTGTAAATGCGATCTTCTCTCTGGACTCAGTGTCTAGTGGGCTCTGCCAAAAAGCGTCTTTGAGGTCCACGCTTGTGATGTAGTTTGCCGGAGGAAGTCAACTCAGAAGTGCGTCTATCTGCGGCAGCGGCGTCAAAACAAAGCCAAACCTCCCCAGGCTTCCTCACTAGAACAACTGGAGAGCTTTCAAGGACTCTGGCTCTCCTCTATCACACCCAATGATAGCATGCGTTCTAATTCAGCATCCATCAAACTTTGCACGGCCGGTGAAATCGGATAAAACCTCTGTTTTATCGGAGTCGCGTCATTCATTTCAATCTTATGAGTGACAAGAGAAGTTTTTCCTAAGCCCAACGAGGCAAAGGACGGAAAAAACTGCTTCGTGGCTTCTAGACGTTGATTTTCCTGAACTGAAAGAACGAGGCAGTCAGTGTCCGAGGCAGCCAATAGGCTTGGCCACACTTCGGCAACTATACCCAAAACATCAGGAGCCAACCCAAATAGATGCCAGTTTATAAACGCGTATGATACGGCATCAAAGGATATAAAACAAGCTCACGCCCACTCGTCATAACAGAGCTTGGTTGCCGTTTTGTTCAGCAACGCCACCAGGAGAAAGTACTAATGGTTTCAAAGCAACGTCAAAAATTAAAGACTCTTCTAAAGAAGTGTCTATCAAAAGTGTCGTGGGCTCCCTATTGATGGAAATCTACAGAGAAATCAATTAGGTTCTCTGATTCCATCAAAGAACTATCAGGTGGATTGTTGATGTCACCAGAGTCAACGAACAATTCAATGATTCGTCGTTGAGGTCTGCTGATGAAGCGTACCTTCCTCCCTGTTCAAGGCTTGAACTGGAGTAGTCACAGCTGTTGCCATTCGAGACGTTGAAACTGGTCGAGAAAAGGTGTTGGGATTCCCGACCCGTCTCTCGTTTTTCGCCAAGCAGTGTCTACATTTTGTCTTGAAGACATTTTTCGTCCGCATCCACAGCAGAACACTTGTTGTCTTTCTTGCACAGTCCTGATAATAGTGGCCTTGCTGATCGCAATTCCAACACATTGCTGCTGGTCTATTCATGACAGCCGATAAGTCTATGATATTATTGTCGTTTCCGGGTGAAAAGGGTACATCAGGATAGAAATTCCGTGCGTCCTCAACCTCAGTCACTCGATGATGTCGGTAAGGGTTCAGGCTACTAGCAGTTGCAATCCGCAATTGCGTAGCTTGAATTTGCGTAAATAGTGATCTCAACTGTCCAATGGTATTAGTAGGATGTAGGCAGATCTTGTTTTGAATTTCAGGCAACAAGTTAGACTTGACTATCTCCAGGAATTCACTATCTGGCATCGAAGTCTTTATATACTCCCACGTTGGTGTGGAGTTCTGTCGGAGCAATGACCAGTACAATTCCAAAGCTGGGCCTAAGAGCAGCGTGCTCATATTTCTAACCAAGAGATCAAAATCTCCTTCGAGTGCCGAATAGGTGAGTGCTTCGAAGACGGACCAAGAAAGGTACATCGCGCAAGTGATAAAACGGGCAGCAATTAATTTCAGATCGTAAAGTGTGTAACGGGAATAGATACATATGATAAGTGAATAAAGTTATTGAAATTATCAATGAATAAATCAAATAAGTGAAAAAGTTGAGTGATTAGAATAAAATAAGTGAACAAAGTCGGCTGATAAATGGATATATGATAAATTGATAAATACACTTATTTAAAATTAAAACCTTTTTGGTTGTTTTTTCTAAAGACCTTCCCATCCTAAAAGAAACAGACCTACCTGTACAAAGACTCGACGTTGTTGATGATCGGCCGGCTTGAGTTCTTGTGTTAACTGAACTTTATAAGCCTTAAGACCCAAATTTTTATGCAAAATACGGTGTAATGACGTTTGTGGAATGCCTAATTCCAAAGAACGACGAGGAATGGACAAACCTGGGTTTTCTTCAACACTTTCGGCTACAGCAGCAATATTCTCGGCTGTTCTTGAGCGACGTGCACGGGCTTTATTCTTATCACTAACTTGTCCCGACAGCTCGAATTTTTCTACCAATTTCTGTATTGTGGTCCGACAAGGTGCTTCACGACGAACCAATAATGTTCGAGTTTTACGAACCGTCTCTGCCACATTTTCACCATTTTTATAGTGAATTTTAATAATTTCAATGCATTGTTGAATCGTGTATCGTTCCATTTTTATTAATGGCGTAATTTCTACTTGTCAAATATCAAAAAAATGACAGCTCTAAAAGTGACATCTACCGAAATAGCGGGCCCCATTAAATATGTAAAACATTATGCTAAAAGTAAAAGTTATTTAGTCATGAGTTAGTGATTGGAAAAAAGTTATTTAATAGAAATAAAAGGGTAACACACTCCCCATAATCACAGCTTCTTATCTTCTTCGCATGCTTATGAAATGTCCGTCACCTAAAAACCATAAAAACCACATCGAATTTGCAAAACTGCAATCATTATAAACTAAAAACAAAAAATTCTGAGGAAACAGTCCCCGCATAAGTATATCTCTTCTCCTCTTGCCAGACAGTAGATATGCACCACAAACAATCCAATTTCTAAGAATAATGTCTCAGAAATTAGAAGACAAATGCCTCATGAAATGAATGCAGAGCATTACCAATACAAAACCCTTGTCTCTTACTCCTCTTCAAGGTCTTAAAGTCATTTCATTTCACGTCATACTGTAAACTTTTAAACTTTTATTGTAACCACAATATAAAAGTTAGAGTCTTTGCTATGAAATGTAATATCAGTTCGAGTTATTTACTGCAGCGCCGCAAGTGAGCAGTTAACAAAACGCTGTAAAAAGCTACTTGCAACATTGCCCTTTCCGTTACACAGGTGAAAAAAGTAGTTTTTGAAATGATTTTAGTTCGATTTTTTTTTCATCTATTTATATAAACATCGAACAATATAAATTAACTATTTGCAGACAGTTTTCTCATTGCTGGCACCGTTCTAGACGTTTTCTTTTTTCATTAAAACCAACGTCTTGTCGGCCGTACTCTTTCACATTAATTTCCTATCACACTCCAATCGATTTGGCTATTGACAATCAACCGAATTTCTGCCTGACAAATTAATTTCATGTTGTTCCTTCGATAACTAAACCAGCTCGTATAAAAATTACAGCCATAATAAAATAATTTGTTTTTTATTTATTTTTATCGAAAAAAGAGCGTCTGGCACATATTTACTAGCTAGCAGCAAAAAACTGTCTAGGAATAATGAAATTATATTATTCAATGTTTATATGTTTATAAAAATTAATAAAAAAGAAAAAAAATCGAGCTAAAATCATTTTGAAAACTGATTTGTTTATAGGAAAATATTAGAATACTATGGCCCTTAAGATATAGCGAAATTTTTAGAATCCCAGGGCCTTTAAGATATAACAAAATTTTATCTGCTTAATTCATGTGACGCATAGACAAAAATTTGTCTTATAATAATTTTTAAATATTAAACCTGGTATCGGCTTATGTTGGCTTTGCCTCATCTTCTTATATAATGCTATGTGGTATCGTAAATTACAGGTTCCAGGTCACAGCGTGAAACCTCATTGCAATGGCCTGCTTCCTAATCATTTGTGTGCATAGCGGTATGGAATGTAGATTACAGGACTTTTTTTGCGCCTACGGTCATGTAGATAGGATGACCATGGCCTGCGGCCTAGGATTCTCAACTCCAATCGTTGAGATCTTTTCGAGGATTATCCATATTTCCTCAGATATCCACAAAATTTTGTTTGTTTTACCCCTTGCTGCCTGGCCCCTACTTCGAATTTTTCCACAAAAACTTGTTTTTCTCTTTGACGTGCTCAATAAATTTTCTTTATCAAAATTACTTCTAAATATATAATGTTCATAATTATTTTACGGTTTCACCTTTATACATTGCTCAATGCAATTCGTTTACTGCGTCTACAAGGCTCTGCCCCAGGAATTTGTGCTGATTGACGAACTAATTATGAGTTTTCGGATCTCCAAGTCGTCGTTTTTTATTCATTCCCTTACGAATTATCTGCCTAGCCAACAATTTGCGGTTCCAGCGGACGATGATTTTATTCCTCCATTATCAGAGGTATCCCCGCAATAATTCTTCCACGCGTTGAATATTTCATCCAGAATTTTTATTTGCCTCGCTTCTTTTTTATATAAACTTTTCCGTTGTTGTGCTTTTGCAACTAAAACCTCGTTTTCTTCCTTTTTTCGTTCTTTTTAATCACACCTTTTTACTTTTTCGTTTTTTGTCAGATTCCTCTTCTTCTTTTTCGCTCTTGGCATTCCGTACATTTCGCCGCTCATGTGTTATGGGTCAGCGTATACGTGCACTTGCGTAGTGTAGCATACTGCTACATGCGGTACGCTATGACCATAACAGGGCAGAGTGGTCTAGACCACCTGTGGTTCAGACAACGCTGAAAAATGGTCGACTGAGCTAGCCGGTCTTAAACATAGGCCTCATCGCTGCGGGCGCCCAATGAGTGGCACGACCCACGACCCATAAAAGCATTCCTCATCACTCAAGCCTTGCGGATTCCACGTATTCTCTAAGACAGTCTGATATACGCGATAAGTGACGCATCTAAAGCACATCCCTGAAGTCCCGCCAGTCCTCGATCGGACCTCGACATTATTCTCCGTGTCGGAAGCCAGAGGTGCACTGACAAGCTGGTAACCTAAAAAATCCAGTCGGCCAGGGCCCCTCTGCCTTCCTTCACCCAGGTGAGCCGAAGGAACCCCGCGGTCAGTAACCTAACCAGCTGATCGCAGAGCTTCTCCCGCTCTAATATCTCACTCGGATCTCAGACCGACGCTTGTTCAAGAGTGTGTCTCCGAGGCGTCGTTGAAGTACCGATCTTCTTTATTAAATTTACAGACATTAAACAAGTAAAATTCCTACGGCAAACTATCTGCAGTAGGGTTACCATATAGGAAGGGTTCTGAAATGTTACCAGGCTAGGGATTGGGGTAAAACGTCTCTATTGACCAAAAAGGTATGCCGGGCCGCTAGGCTGGGAATGTCCTAAGCGACACATTGGCATCCTGTAGTTTACCAGTTAAGCTGGATGGATGCCTTATTAGGGTTACCAGGATTGAAATTTACAATAGGCAGATGACGTCTCAACGAATATGGATATCACGGACTGATGTCCTTGGCGTGATAGACTCCTAACGGTTTTCCCTGCAGATTTTCAAGCTCGTATAAGGAGTCTCCTTTCTTTGACTTGACCCGACACTTTAAAAATTTTCGTCCCAGTTTTTCACTAGTCTGCTGCTAGAAGTTGCTTTGAGCAAAATTCCGTCTGAACACTTCTTAACCCTCTACTCTCAGAGGCTCATTAAGAGTTCCAAGGCTCCTTAGGATGGAATAGGAGCTCGAAGAGTGTGTGGTAGGGAGAGAAACCAGTTGCTTGGTGGAAAGAGCTCCTACGGGAGCTAGCTATATGGCTTAACTTCTCATCCCACTTAGTATGTTCCTCCCGGATGTATGCCCTAATCCCTGACAATAGAGACCTGTTCACTCGCTCTGAGGCGTTTTCTTGCGACGAATAAACTGCCGTTCGCAAGTGTTCCACCCCATACTTATCCAGTAATCTGGCGAACTAAGCTGAGCAAAACTGGACTCCATTGTCAGAGACTATCGTTTCCGGAACTCCGAAAACATGAAATATTTCCGTCTCGATGAACTGACACACATTGAGAGTAGATGCCTTTCTCATTGGTTTGAGAATCGGGAACTTATAAAAGTGGTCAAGAATTATCAGTATGAAGACATTTCCTTCCACTGACCGGGGATATGGACCTAGAAATTAGATGTACAGCTTTTGCCATGGTCTTTCTGTCACAGACCGGACTCCCATAGGTGGTCTAAGAATAGTATTGGGGGCCTTGGTTTCTTTACACGCGTCACAGGCGCCTACGTAGTTTCTGACATCAACCGTCATTCGTAGCCAGTACAAGTGTCTGCTTAGTCGTTCCAGTGTTTTCCCTATGCCTCCGTGAAAAGCTAGTGGTGAAGTCGAAACCTTGAAACTTCAAACTCCACCGAGCAAATATACCGCTGAGGTCCTTTTGAGACATTAGCCATTTCAAGTTCGCATGATCAGTCACTATCTTAAACGGCATAAGTTCTATGAAGGGCCGGAACTTCTGTACACTTAAGATTGGTGCTAAGAATTCCTGCTCTATGAGTGTATAATTTCTTTGTGCTGAGTTCAACTTTTTCTTTGTGCTGAGTTCAACTTTTTCGAGACGTAGGCTATTGCCTTCTCGTGCCATCGTCATCTATGTAGTTGTAGCAGCATTCCACCTATACCTTGTTGGCTCGCATCACACTGGATAACGAACGGTTTGGTGAAATCTGGACTCACTAACAACGGAGCAAAGGTAAGTTTCTGTTTTAGCAATTCCAGAGACGTCTGGGCTTCAGGTGTCCATTGGAACTGACTAGGATTCTTCAAAATGTCAGTTATGGAGGCAGTTAAATCAAGGTAGTTCGGAATGAATCGACGATACCATCCCGCCATACCTAGTAGGTGTCGGGCTTGCTGAATAGTGTTAGGTGACGGATAGTCGACTGTGGCTGAAATCTTATCAGGATCAGTTCTTATTCCTCCTTCTCAGATAAAAAAAACCCAAGTAGTTTAACTCGGTAATACAGAACTTACTCTTCTCTACTTTGATAGTGAGGCCAGCTTTCCTCAAATAATCCACTGCACGGGATAGTAGAATGAAATGAGGGTCAAAGTCTGCTGACAGTATGAATAAATCGTCTAAGTAGACGAGAACATTCTCACGAAGGTCGAAAGGAATTACCTTATCCATGAGACGGCACATAGTTTGTGGAGTATTGCAGAGGGCGAATGGCATCACGGTGTACTGATAGAGAGGATGACCAGGTACTGTAAATGCGATCTTCTCTCTGGACTCAGTGTCTAGTGGGCTCTGCCAAAAAGCGTCTTTGAGGTCCACGCTTGTGATGTAGTTTGCCGGAGGAAGTCAACTCAGAAGTGCGTCTATCTGCGGCAGCGGCGTCAAAACAAAGCCAAACCTCCCCAGGCTTCCTCACTAGAACAACTGGAGAGCTTTCAAGGACTCTGGCTCTCCTCTATCACACCCAATGATAGCATGCGTTCTAATTCAGCATCCATCAAACTTTGCACGGCCGGTGAAATCGGATAAAACCTCTGTTTTATCGGAGTCGCGTCATTCATTTCAATCTTATGAGTGACAAGAGAAGTTTTTCCTAAGCCCAACGAGGCAAAGGACGGAAAAAACTGCTTCGTGGCTTCTAGACGTTGATTTTCCTGAACTGAAAGAACGAGGCAGTCAGTGTCCGAGGCAGCCAATAGGCTTGGCCACACTTCGGCAACTATACCCAAAACATCAGGAGCCAACCCAAATAGATGCCAGTTTATAAACGCGTATGATACGGCATCAAAGGATATAAAACAAGCTCACGCCCACTCGTCATAACAGAGCTTGGTGGCCGTTTTGTTCAGCAACGCCACCAGGAGAAAGTACTAATGGTTTCAAAGCAACGTCAAAAATTAAAGACTCTTCTAAAGAAGTGTCTATCAAAAGTGTCGTGGGCTCCCTATTGATGGAAATCTACAGAGAAATCAATTAGGTTCTCTGATTCCATCAAAGAACTATCAGGTGGATTGTTGATGTCACCAGAGTCAACGAACAATTCAATGATTCGTCGTTGAGGTCTGCTGATGAAGCGTACCTTCCTCCCTGTTCAAGGCTTGAACTGGAGTAGTCACAGCTGTTGCCATTCGAGACGTTGAAACTGGTCGAGAAAAGGTGTTGGGATTCCCGACCCGTCTCTCGTTTTTCGCCAAGCAGTGTCTACATTTTGTCTTGAAGACATTTTTCGTCCGCATCCACAGCAGAACACTTGTTGTCTTTCTTGCACAGTCCTGATAATAGTGGCCTTGCTGATCGCAATTCCAACACATTGCTGCTGGTCTATTCATGACAGCCGATAAGTCTATGATATTATTGTCGTTTCCGGGTGAAAAGGGTACATCAGGATAGAAATTCCGTGCGTCCTCAACCTCAGTCACTCGATGATGTCGGTAAGGGTTCAGGCTACTAGCAGTTGCAATCCGCAATTGCGTAGCTTGAATTTGCGTAAATAGTGATCTCAACTGTCCAATGGTATTAGTAGGATGTAGGCAGATCTTGTTTTGAATTTCAGGCAACAAGTTAGACTTGACTATCTCCAGGAATTCACTATCTGGCATCGAAGTCTTTATATACTCCCACGTTGGTGTGGAGTTCTGTCGGAGCAATGACCAGTACAATTCCAAAGCTGGGCCTAAGAGCAGCGTGCTCATATTTCTAACCAAGAGATCAAAATCTCCTTCGAGTGCCGAATAGGTGAGTGCTTCGAAGACGGACCAAGAAAGGTACATCGCGCAAGTGATAAAACGGGCAGCAATTAATTTCAGATCGTAAAGTGTGTAACGGGAATAGATACATATGATAAGTGAATAAAGTTATTGAAATTATCAATGAATAAATCAAATAAGTGAAAAAGTTGAGTGATTAGAATAAAATAAGTGAACAAAGTCGGCTGATAAATGGATATATGATAAATTGATAAATACACTTATTTAAAATTAAAACCTTTTTGGTTGTTTTTTCTAAAGACCTTCCCATCCTAAAAGAAACAGACCTACCTGTACAAAGACTCGACGTTGTTGATGATCGGCCGGCTTGAGTTCTTGTGTTAACTGAACTTTATAAGCCTTAAGACCCAAATTTTTATGCAAAATACGGTGTAATGACGTTTGTGGAATGCCTAATTCCAAAGAACGACGAGGAATGGACAAACCTGGGTTTTCTTCAACACTTTCGGCTACAGCAGCAATATTCTCGGCTGTTCTTGAGCGACGTGCACGGGCTTTATTCTTATCACTAACTTGTCCCGACAGCTCGAATTTTTCTACCAATTTCTGTATTGTGGTCCGACAAGGTGCTTCACGACGAACCAATAATGTTCGAGTTTTACGAACCGTCTCTGCCACATTTTCACCATTTTTATAGTGAATTTTAATAATTTCAATGCATTGTTGAATCGTGTATCGTTCCATTTTTATTAATGGCGTAATTTCTACTTGTCAAATATCAAAAAAATGACAGCTCTAAAAGTGACATCTACCGAAATAGCGGGCCCCATTAAATATGTAAAACATTATGCTAAAAGTAAAAGTTATTTAGTCATGAGTTAGTGATTGGAAAAAAGTTATTTAATAGAAATAAAAGGGTAACACACTCCCCATAATCACAGCTTCTTATCTTCTTCGCATGCTTATGAAATGTCCGTCACCTAAAAACCATAAAAACCACATCGAATTTGCAAAACTGCAATCATTATAAACTAAAAACAAAAAATTATGAGGAAACAGTCCCCGCATAAGTATATCTCTTCTCCTCTTGCCAGACAGTAGATATGCACCACAAACAATCCAATTTCTAAGAATAATCTCTCAGAAATTAGAAGACAAATGCCTCATGAAATGAATGCAGAGCATTACCAATACAAAACCCTTGTCTCTTACTCCTCTTCAAGGTCTTAAAGTCATTTCATTTCACGTCATACTGTAAACTTTTAAACTTTTATTGTAACCACAATATAAAAGTTAGAGTCTTTGCTATGAAATGTAATATCAGTTCGAGTTATTTACTGCAGCGCCGCAAGTGAGCAGTTAACAAAACGCTGTAAAAAGCTACTTGCAACCTTGCCCTTTCCGTTACACAGGTGAAAAAAGTAGTTTTTGAAATGATTTTAGTTCGATTTTTTTTTCATCTATTTACATAAACATCGAACAATATAAATTAACTATTTGCAGACAGTTTTCTCATTGCTGGCACCGTTCTAGACGTTTTCTTTTTTCATTAAAACCAACGTCTTGTCGGCCGTACTCTTTCACATTAATTTCCTATCACACTCCAATCGATTTGGCTATTGACAATCAACCGAATTTCTGCCTGACAAATTAATTTCATGTTGTTCCTTCGATAACTAAACCAGCTCGTATAAAAATTACAGCCATAATAAAAGAATTTGTTTTTTATTTATTTTTATCGAAAAAAAAGCGTCTGGCACATATTTACTAGCTAGCAGCAAAAAACTGTCTAGGAATAATGAAATTATATTATTCAATGTTTATATGTTTATAAAAATTAATAAAAAAGAAAAAAAATCGAGCTAAAATCATTTTGAAAACTGATTTGTTTATAGGAAAATATTAGAATACTATGGCCCTTAAGATATAGCGAAATTTTTAGAATCCCAGGGCCTTTAAGATATAACAAAATTTTATCTGCTTAATTCATGTGACGCATAGACAAAAATTTGTCTTATAATAATTTTTAAATATTAAACCTGGTATCGGCTTATGTTGGCTTTGCCTCATCTTCTTATATAATGCTATGTGGTATCGTAAATTACAGGTTCAGGTCACAGCGTGAAACCTCATTGCAATGGCCTGCTTCCTAATCATTTGTGTGCATAGCGGTATGGAATGTAGATTACAGGACTTTTTTTGCGCCTACGGTCATGTAGATAGGATGACCATGGCCTGCGGCCTAGGATTCTCAACTCCAATCGTTGAGATCTTTTCGAGGATTATCCATATTTCCTCAGATATCCACAAAATTTTGTTTGTTTTACCCCTTGCTGCCTGGCCCCTACTTCGAAATTTTCCACAAAAACTTGTTTTTCTCTTTGACGTGCTCAATAAATTTTCTTTATCAAAATTACTTCTAAATATATAATGTTCATAATTATTTTACGGTTTCACCTTTATACATTGCTCAATGCAATTCGTTTACTGCGTCTACAAGGCTCTGCCCCAGGAATTTGTGCTGATTGACGAACTAATTATGAGTTTTCGGATCTCCAAGTCGTCGTTTTTTATTCATTCCCTTACGAATTATCTGCCTAGCCAACAATTTGCGGTTCCAGCGGACGATGATTTTATTCCTCCATTATCAGAGGTATCCCCGCAATAATTCTTCCACGCGTTGAATATTTCATCCAGAATTTTTATTTGCCTCGCTTCTTTTTTATATAAACTTTTCCGTTGTTGTGCTTTTGCAACTAAAACCTCGTTTTCTTCCTTTTTTCGTTCTTGTCAATCACACCTTTTTACTTTTTCGTTTTTTGTCAGATTCCTCTTCTTCTTTTTCGCTCTTGGCATTCCGTACATTTCGCCGCTCATGTGTTATGGGTCAGCGTATACGTGCACTTGCGTAGTGTAGCATACTGCTACATGCGGTACGCTATGACCATAACAGGGCAGAGTGGTCTAGACCACCTGTGGTTCAGACAACGCTGAAAAATGGTCGACTGAGCTAGCCGGTCTTAAACATAGGCCTCATCGCTGCGGGCGCCCAATGAGTGGCACGACCCACGACCCATAAAAGCATTCCTCATCACTCAAGCCTGGCGGATTCCACGTATTCTCTAAGACAGTCTGATATACTCGATAAGTGACGCATCTAAAGCACATCCCTGAAGTCCCGCCAGTCCTCGATCGGACCTCGACATTATTCTCCGTGTCGGAAGCCAGAGGTGCACTGACAAGCTGGTAACCTAAAAAATCCAGTCGGCCAGGGCCCCTCTGCCTTCCTTCACCCAGGTGAGCCGAAGGAACCCCGCGGTCAGTAACCTAACCAGCTGATCGCAGAGCTTCTCCCGCTCTAATATCTCACTCGGATCTCAGACCGACGCTTGTTCAAGGGTGTGTCTCCGAGGCGTCGTTGAAGTACCGATCTTCTTTATTAAATTTACAGACATTAAACAAGTAAAATTCCTACGGCAAACTATCTGCAGTAGGGTTACCATATAGGAAGGGTTCTGAAATGTTACCAGGCTAGGGATTGGGGTAAAACGTCTCTATTGACCAAAAAGGTATGCCGGGCCGCTAGGCTGGGAATGTCCTAAGCGACACATTGGCATCCTGTAGTTTACCAGTTAAGCTGGATGGATGCCTTATTAGGGTTACCAGGATTGAAATTTACAATAGGCAGATGACGTCTCAACGAATATGGATATCACGGACTGATGTCCTTGGCGTGATAGACTCCTAACGGTTTTCCCTGCAGATTTTCAAGCTCGTATAAGGAGTCTCCTTTCTTTGACTTGACCCGACACTTTAAAAATTTTCGTCCCAGTTTTGCACTAGTCTGCTGCTAGAAGTTGCTTTGAGCAAAATTCCGTCTGAACACTTCTTAACCCTCTTTGCAATTAACAGGCTTCGCTCTGAGATTATAAGCTTTTGAACCTTATTCGAACGCGTAGTTTAAGTTCTCCTGCACTCTCGCACGAATCAATCTCTATTTATCTTCAGCATCTACTCTCAGAGGCTCATTAAGAGTTCCAAGGCTCCTTAGGATGGAATAGGAGCTCGAAGAGTGTGTGGTAGGGAGAGAAACCAGTTGCTTGGTGGAAAGAGCTCCTACGGGAGCTAGCTATATGGCTTAACTTCTCATCCCACTTAGTATGTTCCTCCCGGATGTATGCCCTAATCCCTGACAATAGAGACCTGTTCACTCGCTCTGAGGCGTTTTCTTGCGACGAATAAACTGCCGTTCGCAAGTGTTCCACCCCATACTTATCCAGTAATCTGGCGAACTAAGCTGAGCAAAACTGGACTCCATTGTCAGAGACTATCGTTTCCGGAACTCCGAAAACATGAAATATTTCCGTCTCGATGAACTGACACACATTGAGAGTAGATGCCTTTCTCATTGGTTTGAGAATCGGGAACTTATAAAAGTGGTCAAGAATTATCAGTATGAAGACATTTCCTTCCACTGACCGGGGATATGGACCTAGAAATTAGATGTACAGCTTTTGCCATGGTCTTTCTGTCACAGACCGGACTCCCATAGGTGGTCTAAGAATAGTATTGGGGGCCTTGGTTTCTTTACACGCGTCACAGGCGCCTACGTAGTTTCTGACATCAACCGTCATTCGTAGCCAGTACAAGTGTCTGCTTAGTCGTTCCAGTGTTTTCCCTATGCCTCCGTGAAAAGCTAGTGGTGAAGTCGAAACCTTGAAACTTCAAACTCCACCGAGCAAATATACCGCTGAGGTCCTTTTGAGACATTAGCCATTTCAAGTTCGCATGATCAGTCACTATCTTAAACGGCATAAGTTCTATGAAGGGCCGGAACTTCTGTACACTTAAGATTGGTGCTAAGAATTCCTGCTCTATGAGTGTATAATTTCTTTGTGCTGAGTTCAACTTTTTCTTTGTGCTGAGTTCAACTTTTTCGAGACGTAGGCTATTGCCTTCTCGTGCCATCGTCATCTATGTAGTTGTAGCAGCATTCCACCTATACCTTGTTGGCTCGCATCACACTGGATAACGAACGGTTTGGTGAAATCTGGACTCACTAACAACGGAGCAAAGGTAAGTTTCTGTTTTAGCAATTCCAGAGACGTCTGGGCTTCAGGTGTCCATTGGAACTGACTAGGATTCTTCAAAATGTCAGTTATGGAGGCAGTTAAATCAAGGTAGTTCGGAATGAATCGACGATACCATCCCGCCATACCTAGTAGGTGTCGGGCTTGCTGAATAGTGTTAGGTGACGGATAGTCGACTGTGGCTGAAATCTTATCAGGATCAGTTCTTATTCCTCCTTCTCAGATAAAAAAAACCCAAGTAGTTTAACTCGGTAATACAGAACTTACTCTTCTCTACTTTGATAGTGAGGCCAGCTTTCCTCAAATAATCCACTGCACGGGATAGTAGAATGAAATGAGGGTCAAAGTCTGCTGACAGTATGAATAAATCGTCTAAGTAGACGAGAACATTCTCACGAAGGTCGAAAGGAATTACCTTATCCATGAGACGGCACATAGTTTGTGGAGTATTGCAGAGGGCGAATGGCATCACGGTGTACTGATAGAGAGGATGACCAGGTACTGTAAATGCGATCTTCTCTCTGGACTCAGTGTCTAGTGGGCTCTGCCAAAAAGCGTCTTTGAGGTCCACGCTTGTGATGTAGTTTGCCGGAGGAAGTCAACTCAGAAGTGCGTCTATCTGCGGCAGCGGCGTCAAAACAAAGCCAAACCTCCCCAGGCTTCCTCACTAGAACAACTGGAGAGCTTTCAAGGACTCTGGCTCTCCTCTATCACACCCAATGATAGCATGCGTTCTAATTCAGCATCCATCAAACTTTGCACGGCCGGTGAAATCGGATAAAACCTCTGTTTTATCGGAGTCGCGTTATTCATTTCAATCTTATGAGTGACAAGAGAAGTTTTTCCTAAGCCCAACGAGGCAAAGGACGGAAAAAACTGCTTCGTGGCTTCTAGACGTTGATTTTCCTGAACTGAAAGAACGAGGCAGTCAGTGTCCGAGGCAGCCAATAGGCTTGGCCACACTTCGGCAACTATACCCAAAACATCAGGAGCCAACCCAAATAGATGCCAGTTTATAAACGCGTATGATACGGCATCAAAGGATATAAAACAAGCTCACGCCCACTCGTCATAACAGAGCTTGGTGGCCGTTTTGTTCAGCAACGCCACCAGGAGAAAGTACTAATGGTTTCAAAGCAACGTCAAAAATTAAAGACTCTTCTAAAGAAGTGTCTATCAAAAGTGTCGTGGGCTCCCTATTGATGGAAATCTACAGAGAAATCAATTAGGTTCTCTGATTCCATCAAAGAACTATCAGGTGGATTGTTGATGTCACCAGAGTCAACGAACAATTCAATGATTCGTCGTTGAGGTCTGCTGATGAAGCGTACCTTCCTCCCTGTTCAAGGCTTGAACTGGAGTAGTCACAGCTGTTGCCATTCGAGACGTTGAAACTGGTCGAGAAAAGGTGTTGGGATTCCCGACCCGTCTCTCGTTTTTCGCCAAGCAGTGTCTACATTTTGTCTTGAAGACATTTTTCGTCCGCATCCACAGCAGAACACTTGTTGTCTTTCTTGCACAGTCCTGATAATAGTGGCCTTGCTGATCGCAATTCCAACACATTGCTGCTGGTCTATTCATGACAGCCGATAAGTCTATGATATTATTGTCGTTTCCGGGTGAAAAGGGTACATCAGGATAGAAATTCCGTGCGTCCTCAACCTCAGTCACTCGATGATGTCGGTAAGGGTTCAGGCTACTAGCAGTTGCAATCCGCAATTGCGTAGCTTGAATTTGCGTAAATAGTGATCTCAACTGTCCAATGGTATTAGTAGGATGTAGGCAGATCTTGTTTTGAATTTCAGGCAACAAGTTAGACTTGACTATCTCCAGGAATTCACTATCTGGCATCGAAGTCTTTATATACTCCCACGTTGGTGTGGAGTTCTGTCGGAGCAATGACCAGTACAATTCCAAAGCTGGGCCTAAGAGCAGCGTGCTCATATTTCTAACCAAGAGATCAAAATCTCCTTCGAGTGCCGAATAGGTGAGTGCTTCGAAGACGGACCAAGAAAGGTACATCGCGCAAGTGATAAAACGGGCAGCAATTAATTTCAGATCGTAAAGTGTGTAACGGGAATAGATACATATGATAAGTGAATAAAGTTATTGAAATTATCAATGAATAAATCAAATAAGTGAAAAAGTTGAGTGATTAGAATAAAATAAGTGAACAAAGTCGGCTGATAAATGGATATATGATAAATTGATAAATACACTTATTTAAAATTAAAACCTTTTTGGTTGTTTTTTCTAAAGACCTTCCCATCCTAAAAGAAACAGACCTACCTGTACAAAGACTCGACGTTGTTGATGATCGGCCGGCTTGAGTTCTTGTGTTAACTGAACTTTATAAGCCTTAAGACCCAAATTTTTATGCAAAATACGGTGTAATGACGTTTGTGGAATGCCTAATTCCAAAGAACGACGAGGAATGGACAAACCTGGGTTTTCTTCAACACTTTCGGCTACAGCAGCAATATTCTCGGCTGTTCTTGAGCGACGTGCACGGGCTTTATTCTTATCACTAACTTGTCCCGACAGCTCGAATTTTTCTACCAATTTCTGTATTGTGGTCCGACAAGGTGCTTCACGACGAACCAATAATGTTCGAGTTTTACGAACCGTCTCTGCCACATTTTCACCATTTTTATAGTGAATTTTAATAATTTCAATGCATTGTTGAATCGTGTATCGTTCCATTTTTATTAATGGCGTAATTTCTACTTGTCAAATATCAAAAAAATGACAGCTCTAAAAGTGACATCTACCGAAATAGCGGGCCCCATTAAATATGTAAAACATTATGCTAAAAGTAAAAGTTATTTAGTCATGAGTTAGTGATTGGAAAAAAGTTATTTAATAGAAATAAAAGGGTAACACACTCCCCATAATCACAGCTTCTTATCTTCTTCGCATGCTTATGAAATGTCCGTCACCTAAAAACCATAAAAACCACATCGAATTTGCAAAACTGCAATCATTATAAACTAAAAACAAAAAATTATGAGGAAACAGTCCCCGCATAAGTATATCTCTTCTCCTCTTGCCAGACAGTAGATATGCACCACAAACAATCCAATTTCTAAGAATAATCTCTCAGAAATTAGAAGACAAATGCCTCATGAAATGAATGCAGAGCATTACCAATACAAAACCCTTGTCTCTTACTCCTCTTCAAGGTCTTAAAGTCATTTCATTTCACGTCATACTGTAAACTTTTAAACTTTTATTGTAACCACAATATAAAAGTTAGAGTCTTTGCTATGAAATGTAATATCAGTTCGAGTTATTTACTGCAGCGCCGCAAGTGAGCAGTTAACAAAACGCTGTAAAAAGCTACTTGCAACCTTGCCCTTTCCGTTACACAGGTGAAAAAAGTAGTTTTTGAAATGATTTTAGTTCGATTTTTTTTTCATCTATTTACATAAACATCGAACAATATAAATTAACTATTTGCAGACAGTTTTCTCATTGCTGGCACCGTTCTAGACGTTTTCTTTTTTCATTAAAACCAACGTCTTGTCGGCCGTACTCTTTCACATTAATTTCCTATCACACTCCAATCGATTTGGCTATTGACAATCAACCGAATTTCTGCCTGACAAATTAATTTCATGTTGTTCCTTCGATAACTAAACCAGCTCGTATAAAAATTACAGCCATAATAAAATAATTTGTTTTTTATTTATTTTTATCGAAAAAAAGCGTCTGGCACATATTTACTAGCTAGCAGCAAAAAACTGTCTAGGAATAATGAAATTATATTATTCAATGTTTATATGTTTATAAAAATTAATAAAAAAGAAAAAAAATCGAGCTAAAATCATTTTGAAAACTGATTTGTTTATAGGAAAATATTAGAATACTATGGCCCTTAAGATATAGCGAAATTTTTAGAATCCCAGGGCCTTTAAGATATAACAAAATTTTATCTGCTTAATTCATGTGACGCATAGACAAAAATTTGTCTTATAATAATTTTTAAATATTAAACCTGGTATCGGCTTATGTTGGCTTTGCCTCATCTTCTTATATAATGCTATGTGGTATCGTAAATTACAGGTTCAGGTCACAGCGTGAAACCTCATTGCAATGGCCTGCTTCCTAATCATTTGTGTGCATAGCGGTATGGAATGTAGATTACAGGACTTTTTTTGCGCCTACGGTCATGTAGATAGGATGACCATGGCCTGCGGCCTAGGATTCTCAACTCCAATCGTTGAGATCTTTTCGAGGATTATCCATATTTCCTCAGATATCCACAAAATTTTGTTTGTTTTACCCCTTGCTGCCTGGCCCCTACTTCGAAATTTTCCACAAAAACTTGTTTTTCTCTTTGACGTGCTCAATAAATTTTCTTTATCAAAATTACTTCTAAATATATAATGTTCATAATTATTTTACGGTTTCACCTTTATACATTGCTCAATGCAATTCGTTTACTGCGTCTACAAGGCTCTGCCCCAGGAATTTGTGCTGATTGACGAACTAATTATGAGTTTTCGGATCTCCAAGTCGTCGTTTTTTATTCATTCCCTTACGAATTATCTGCCTAGCCAACAATTTGCGGTTCCAGCGGACGATGATTTTATTCCTCCATTATCAGAGGTATCCCCGCAATAATTCTTCCACGCGTTGAATATTTCATCCAGAATTTTTATTTGCCTCGCTTCTTTTTTATATAAACTTTTCCGTTGTTGTGCTTTTGCAACTAAAACCTCGTTTTCTTCCTTTTTTCGTTCTTGTCAATCACACCTTTTTACTTTTTCGTTTTTTGTCAGATTCCTCTTCTTCTTTTTCGCTCTTGGCATTCCGTACATTTCGCCGCTCATGTGTTATGGGTCAGCGTATACGTGCACTTGCGTAGTGTAGCATACTGCTACATGCGGTACGCTATGACCATAACAGGGCAGAGTGGTCTAGACCACCTGTGGTTCAGACAACGCTGAAAAATGGTCGACTGAGCTAGCCGGTCTTAAACATAGGCCTCATCGCTGCGGGCGCCCAATGAGTGGCACGACCCACGACCCATAAAAGCATTCCTCATCACTCAAGCCTTGCGGATTCCACGTATTCTCTAAGACAGTCTGATATACTCGATAAGTGACGCATCTAAAGCACATCCCTGAAGTCCCGCCAGTCCTCGATCGGACCTCGACATTATTCTCCGTGTCGGAAGCCAGAGGTGCACTGACAAGCTGGTAACCTAAAAAATCCAGTCGGCCAGGGCCCCTCTGCCTTCCTTCACCCAGGTGAGCCGAAGGAACCCCGCGGTCAGTAACCTAACCAGCTGATCGCAGAGCTTCTCCCGCTCTAATATCTCACTCGGATCTCAGACCGACGCTTGTTCAAGGGTGTGTCTCCGAGGCGTCGTTGAAGTACCGATCTTCTTTATTAAATTTACAGACATTAAACAAGTAAAATTCCTACGGCAAACTATCTGCAGTAGGGTTACCATATAGGAAGGGTTCTGAAATGTTACCAGGCTAGGGATTGGGGTAAAACGTCTCTATTGACCAAAAAGGTATGCCGGGCCGCTAGGCTGGGAATGTCCTAAGCGACACATTGGCATCCCGTAGTTTACCAGTTAAGCTGGATGGATGCCTTATTAGGGTTACCAGGATTGAAATTTACAATAGGCAGATGACGTCTCAACGAATATGGATATCACGGACTGATGTCCTTGGCGTGATAGACTCCTAACGGTTTTCCCTGCAGATTTTCAAGCTCGTATAAGGAGTCTCCTTTCTTTGACTTGACCCGACACTTTAAAAATTTTCGTCCCAGTTTTGCACTAGTCTGCTGCTAGAAGTTGCTTTGAGCAAAATTCCGTCTGAACACTTCTTAACCCTCTTTGCAATTAACAGGCTTCGCTCTGAGATTATAAGCTTTTGAACCTTATTCGAACGCGTAGTTTAAGTTCTCCTGCACTCTCGCACGAATCAATCTCTATTTATCTTCAGCATCTACTCTCAGAGGCTCATTAAGAGTTCCAAGGCTCCTTAGGATGGAATAGGAGCTCGAAGAGTGTGTGGTAGGGAGAGAAACCAGTTGCTTGGTGGAAAGAGCTCCTACGGGAGCTAGCTATATGGCTTAACTTCTCATCCCACTTAGTATGTTCCTCCCGGATGTATGCCCTAATCCCTGACAATAGAGACCTGTTCACTCGCTCTGAGGCGTTTTCTTGCGACGAATAAACTGCCGTTCGCAAGTGTTCCACCCCATACTTATCCAGTAATCTGGCGAACTAAGCTGAGCAAAACTGGACTCCATTGTCAGAGACTATCGTTTCCGGAACTCCGAAAACATGAAATATTTCCGTCTCGATGAACTGACACACATTGAGAGTAGATGCCTTTCTCATTGGTTTGAGAATCGGGAACTTATAAAAGTGGTCAAGAATTATCAGTATGAAGACATTTCCTTCCACTGACCGGGGATATGGACCTAGAAATTAGATGTACAGCTTTTGCCATGGTCTTTCTGTCACAGACCGGACTCCCATAGGTGGTCTAAGAATAGTATTGGGGGCCTTGGTTTCTTTACACGCGTCACAGGCGCCTACGTAGTTTCTGACATCAACCGTCATTCGTAGCCAGTACAAGTGTCTGCTTAGTCGTTCCAGTGTTTTCCCTATGCCTCCGTGAGAAGCTAGTGGTGAAGTCGAAACCTTGAAACTTCAAACTCCACCGAGCAAATATACCGCTGAGGTCCTTTTGAGACATTAGCCATTTCAAGTTCGCATGATCAGTCACTATCTTAAACGGCATAAGTTCTATGAAGGGCCGGAACTTCTGTACACTTAAGATTGGTGCTAAGAATTCCTGCTCTATGAGTGTATAATTTCTTTGTGCTGAGTTCAACTTTTTCTTTGTGCTGAGTTCAACTTTTTCGAGACGTAGGCTATTGCCTTCTCGTGCCATCGTCATCTATGTAGTTGTAGCAGCATTCCACCTATACCTTGTTGGCTCGCATCACACTGGATAACGGACGGTTTGGTGAAATCTGGACTCACTAACAACGGAGCAAAGGTAAGTTTCTGTTTTAGCAATTCCAGAGACGTCTGGGCTTCAGGTGTCCATTGGAACTGACTAGGATTCTTCAAAATGTCAGTTATGGAGGCAGTTAAATCAAGGTAGTTCGGAATGAATCGACGATACCATCCCGCCATACCTAGTAGGTGTCGGGCTTGCTGAATAGTGTTAGGTGACGGATAGTCGACTGTGGCTGAAATCTTATCAGGATCAGTTCTTATTCCTCCTTCTCAGATAAAAAAAACCCAAGTAGTTTAACTCGGTAATACAGAACTTACTCTTCTCTACTTTGATAGTGAGGCCAGCTTTCCTCAAATAATCCACTGCACGGGATAGTAGAATGAAATGAGGGTCAAAGTCTGCTGACAGTATGAATAAATCGTCTAAGTAGACGAGAACATTCTCACGAAGGTCGAAAGGAATTACCTTATCCATGAGACGGCACATAGTTTGTGGAGTATTGCAGAGGGCGAATGGCATCACGGTGTACTGATAGAGAGGATGACCAGGTACTGTAAATGCGATCTTCTCTCTGGACTCAGTGTCTAGTGGGCTCTGCCAAAAAGCGTCTTTGAGGTCCACGCTTGTGATGTAGTTTGCCGGAGGAAGTCAACTCAGAAGTGCGTCTATCTGCGGCAGCGGCGTCAAAACAAAGCCGAACCTCCCCAAGCTTCCTCACTAGAACAACTGGAGAGCTTTCAAGGACTCTGGCTCTCCTCTATCACACCCAATGATAGCATGCGTTCTAATTCAGCATCCATCAAACTTTGCACGGCCGGTGAAATCGGATAAAACCTCTGTTTTATCGGAGTCGCGTCATTCGTTTCAATCTTATGAGTGACAAGAGAAGTTTTTCCTAAGCCCAACGAGGCAAAGGACGGAAAAAACTGCTTCGTGGCTTCTAGACGTTGATTTTCCTGAACTGAAAGAACGAGGCAGTCAGTGTCCGAGGCAGCCAATAGGCTTGGCCACACTTCGGCAACTATACCCAAAACATCAGGAGCCAACGCAAATAGATGCCAGTTTATAAACGCGTATGATACGGCGTCAAAGGATATAAAACAAGCTCACGCCCACTCGTCATAACAGAGCTTGGTGGCCGTTTTGTTCAGCAACGCCACCAGGAGAAAGTACTAATGGTTTCAAAGCAACGTCAAAAATTAAAGACTCTTCTAAAGAAGTGTCTATCAAAAGTGTCGTGGGCTCCCTATTGATGGAAATCTACAGAGAAATCAATTAGGTTCTCTGATTCCATCAAAGAACTATCAGGTGGATTGTTGATGTCACCAGAGTCAACGAACAATTCAATGATTCGTCGTTGAGGTCTGCTGATGAAGCGGACCTTCCTCCCTGTTCAAGGCTTGAACTGGAGTAGTCACAGCTGTTGCCATTCGAGACGTTGAAACTGGTCGAGAAAAGGTGTTGGGATTCCCGACCCGTCTCTCGTTTTTCGCCAAGCAGTGTCTACATTTTGTCTTGAAGACATTTTTCGTCCGCATCCACAGCAGAACACTTGTTGTCTTTCTTGCACAGTCCTGATAATAGTGGCCTTGCTGATCGCAATTCCAACACATTGCTGCTGGTCTATTCATGACAGCCGATAAGTCTATGATATTATTGTCGTTTCCGGGTGAAAAGGGTACATCAGGATAGAAATTCCGTGCGTCCTCAACCTCAGTCACTCGATGATGTCGGTAAGGGTTCAGGCTACTAGCAGTTGCAATCCGCAATTGCGTAGCTTGAATTTGCGTAAATAGTGATCTCAACTGTCCAATGGTATTAGTAGGATGTAGGCAGATCTTGTTTTGAATTTCAGGCAACAAGTTAGACTTGACTATCTCCAGGAATTCACTATCTGGCATCGAAGTCTTTATATACTCCCACGTTGGTGTGGAGTTCTGTCGGAGCAATGACCAGTACAATTCCAAAGCTGGGCCTAAGAGCAGCGCGCTCATATTTCTAACCAAGAGATCAAAATCTCCTTCGAGTGCCGAATAGGTGAGTGCTTCCACTCGGAAGACAAATTCATTTACCGAGAGTTTGGAACTGTCTCCGCTATACGAGATATTCCATCTGCGTATAGGGCTACCTGATCGCGTGTGAGGAATGTTATGATTAGGCATCGATTCTTGTGAGCTACCTGGTCTTTGTTGTACTCTAGGCGCACCGATGGGTGGTAGTGGTCGTGAAGTATCTACGTGATTAGGCACGACAGGAGCTTGTCGAGTAAAATTATTAAAGAGTTCGTCCCGCAAAGTGTTCATACTCTGTGTGATTCCCTCTCGAATAAAGTCTTGCATCTGAACTTTAAGTCTAGCCATTAATGCTTCCGAAGCTACCAGGCCTTGTCCATTGGTAGTAGGTATTGGATTATTCATTCTAGAACTCGGATATGAAAAAATCCTTGACTGTAGATTGCGTATATTTGGGGATAAAGATCCATGATTTGCCTGTGGCATCGTTAGTGGTGATAAATCGGAGACTGATACGGGTAGTCGAAGCTCTTGAGTTCCAGGCTTCGTAACAGTCTTTTTCGGAAGTCACTAGAAAAAGTCTGCGTTCACCCGCTGTCAATCGGATAGTAACGTCAATATATCAAAAACGAACAAATATTTTCCAGATTTTAATTCATCTATTTATTACATATTTCGTAAACATTAGACACATACAAAATCATTTATTTCGGTTTGACAGTTTTTTAGATAACGGCACTTTTCACAGAAAACACACAAAAATGGGACAGAAAAAGTCTGCGTTCACTTGTAACAAAAGTGATGAAATATACGATAATAAAAAAATTCGAAGTTCATTAGTAACTGGTTGGGTATCCTTGATTCTTCAGGACCTCTTGGAGTCTTTTTGGCATTGAATTGACAAGCTTCGTTGTCTCCTCAGTACTTGTCTTCTCCCATTCCTCTTTGAATACAGCTTTCAACATTTATTTACTTGTAATTGAGTGTTGACGAACCCTCCTTTCTAGTGAATCCCATAAATGTTCGATGGGATTAAGGTCTGGTGATTGTGGGGGTGTATGTAGCTGTTTTGGGACATTGTAGAGTAACCAAAGCTTTACAATCTCGGCTGTATGCTTCGGATCATTATCATGTTGGAAGCAATAATCCGTACCTAAGCCGAGGTTTCTGGCACTTTCTTTCAAATTATTTTTTAAAATGTTGAGGTAGTGAAATTTATTCATTGTCGATTCAATAAATTCCATCTTCCCAACGCCATTACTCGCCATACACCCCTACACCATTACTCCACCACCACCATGTTTTACAGTGGGAAGCAAGTTTTCTTTTTGGAGTGCTGTTCCTGATTTTCTCCATACCATTTTGCGCCCTTTTATGCCGAAAATGCAGAATTTGCTTTCGTCTAAGAAGACTACATTCCTCCAAAACTCTATTGGCTTATTTATATGCTTCTTGGCGAAGTCAACGCGTTTATGTCGGTTGACCCGTGAAATAAACGGCTTCTTTCGAGCTACCCGACCGTGGTATCAATACTTCTTGAGAATTTTTCCCTGCACGACAACTTTGATGGGCGGCCGGAACGAATCTTAGAGGTGAATTCTCCTGTCGATTTGAAATTGTTTATGACTCTTTGAACTGACGAATATTGTCTTCCCACTATTCTCGCTATTTCTCTGTAGCTGTTCCCATCTTTCCATAATTTTATTATAGTTTTTCTTTCACCTACACTAATTTCTTTCCTTTTATTTTCCATGCCAAGAAAAAATTTAATTCACAAAATAACTTCTGCAAGAAACTACTTGATCATCAGATAAACTAACTAGGAATGAATAATAAACGCAATAAAGCCTTATAAGGGTACTCTTGAAGCGGTATATTTCGGGGAATCCCAAAATTCAACAAGTGAACGCAGACTTTTCCTGCCCCATTTTTGTGTGTTTTCTGTGAAAAGTGCCGTTATCTAAAAACCTGTGAAAGCGAAATAAATGATTTTGTATGTGTCTAATGTTTACGAAATATGTAATAAATAGATGAATTAAAATCTGGAAAATATTTGTTCGTTTTTGATATTTTGACGTTACTATCCGATTGACAGCGGGTGAACGCAGACTTTTTCTAGTGAGTGTAAATATTACTCCATGAAATAGACATTGAAAAAAAAAATAAACAATGTAAATAATATTTTTTTGTAAGAAAAGGGATTATTGGGCCCTATTCTGTCGGTAAAATTTTATCATTTTATGTTATGTTATGCCTTAAAATAAAATATTTCCCTAAAATCCTATTCTGTACCAGAAATTTTATTTTATTTTATGCATCGTAACATAAAATATTTCCTGTTATGGAGCATAACATAAAAGAACCTAAGCAGCACATTTTAAAGGTATTTTGACACATTTTATGAAAATGACATGCGTCAATGAACATTCGTTGTGCGAAAATTGTTTTAATTACAAACTAAAATGTCCACCGCCATACATAAAAATTACAATTTTGTTAGAAATTGTAGAAATTCGCACCAGTGCAGTGTATGATAAAATATAAAAAGTTAATTATATTTGCCTAGGTTTTAATTTTATGCAGAAGAGATCATACGATACGATATCTTCGCGATTCCTACGATCCATGTGAGTTGCCCAGCCTTATGCTTCAAAAGTTCTTCCTGCTGGATAATTAATAAACTTCTTATATTGTGATTTGTAAAGTTATTTTGCAAATGTTTCGTTTTAAGAAAACTAATTCAAATACTTATAGAGTAACTATAGCCTCATACCGGAAAGACATCTATTCCGTTCACTTTGAGTTAGGAATCTAAAATTGAACGGAAAGGACGTCTTTCTGCTGCTTTGCATTTCTACGGACATGGTTCGCATCAAACTCCAGTCAGGAGTTGTCATATTTTAGAACTTTTACACCCAAAGTATCTCAAGAGCTATTAAGAAAGCAGCTGCTTTCATAAATGATTATTTAGTGGGTGATTTGATAGAGTATCACACAAATGTCAATTGACCAGCTGTTCAAAAAGTAATAGAAAACATAGCGGAATGTACTAAATATTTTATGTTACGTGTTCATAAAAGAATTCATAAAATAATTTTATGGAACCACGACAGAATACGAATTTTTAAAATATTTTATTTTCATTTTATGAAGAAGGGATTTTTTCGCCATAAAATAACATAAAATATTATTTTATGAAAAATTACAGAATAGGGCCCATTATCGAAGAAAGCGACGACATCATATTCAAAGGATTTTAAATTTGCAACGCCAGAGTTCTATTTTAGTAAATGCAATTGCAAGAAAAAAAGTATTACACAACTTCTTAAATGACCACAAGGAGCATAAATGGTGATTCATAGAAAAAGGGAAAAATACATGGTGGATGCCGCTGGATGAGTGCGTTCATTAATTATCACATTGTTTTGCATGTAATTTCATCCAAATTACATCGAAATTACGTGATTTTGAAATTACGCCAATGTATGGGAAATTACGTGATTTCAGAAAATAATTCAAAATTACGTAATTTCGGCCCAGTCTGAACGCCATATTACTTTAATCTTAATTCAAAAACTCGCGAAAACTTTACTTTACTCAAAACAAAAAAACTTTAAATCACAATACCAGTTAGTTTCTACTGCAATGAGTTTGTTCGTTGCTGCTTTGTTAGTTTTCTTATAGGATTTAATTCTATCGCTTGCACCAACTATCTATTACTCACTCGATGTACCTAACGTTGTAACGTAGCGTAAACTGAGGCTCTTCAATAAATGCTTTTCTATTCTATTCTATTATACATTTTCACGATATTCGTCACTAATGGCGGAACGTGATGAATTAACTTGTATTCTATATACCTTGCCCCCCGCGAATCGCGTGTAGCGTGTACGCTAAGGCTATGTCACATTTTACCCGAACTCTATACTAGACTCATTGAATAAATAACTAATAAGGAATCGGGGTATCGTGCGAATACAGTGTACGTGTTTAAGCATTTCAATAACAGTGTGACCTAAGGACGGTCGGGGGGGAGAAATGACAAGAGGCCCTCGTTCCTATTTTGTGTCAGTTCAACATTCTCACATTTCATAATTTTGAAAAGAAGTTCCCGGATTTGAATTCGCGATATTATGAAAAATAAATAATTAAACGTGATTTTTATGTAATAGTACTGTGAAATAAGTGCGAAATATTCTTTCGTGAACGATATTTTCTGTAATAGAGACTTCGGAGTCTTAAATTATCATAATGAAGTGCGCTGTGCTGTGCTGCAGGAACGAACAGAGTTATTGTCGTGGGAAATCTTTCTTCAAGTAACTAATGGCTTTACTTATTAATTATAGTGTTTCTAACAAAATAAAAGTGAAATATTTATAAAAATAAACAGCCATGGCAAAAAAATTAACATTTTACCAATGCCGGTTTGTTTGTTTACAATTGAATTGTCATTGGTTTCTAAATTATTCCAGTCATACAAAGGCAACGCCAAGAAATGTTATCTGAAAATAAGGGGGAGCTAAAAATTTGTTTTTTTACATAGGAATTTGGATTATAAAAAATGTTCCCCTTCAGAATGTCAGAATTTCATTACTGCCATGACAAAACGAATACAAACAGAGCAGACTAATACATTTCGCCGAGTGGCTTACGTTTTCACCCAATATGCCGTTTCCTTATTAGTTATTTATTCAATAGGTTTGTTCGATGAAAACACCGTGTAAATTTTCCCAAATTTACTCGGGGTTTTGTGCACTCATCGAACAAATTTTAAAACACCGGGAGTGCGTTCCAAAACATAGCTACAGTTGACTACAGCTGACTTCAATCGTTTCAAAACCCATTAGTCAACTGAAATATGTTAGCTGAGTTAACTTTTAGTCAACTGCAGCTATGTTTTGGAATGCACTCCGGGTAAATCTAATGTAATGACATTTCTCTGACAGTTCTCCTGAGCATAATTTAACTTCTAATTTCCAGTGATTTGTGAAAATTTATTTATAAAATAGGTGAAATAATTAAAAATTTAAGAATAAATAAATATTAAAATGCACAAAAAATATTTCTCAGTTTTTTTCTTAATTACATATTCTTTTATTAGCTTTTTTACATCGATATTATCGCCTTTTCTGTAACTTTACTTTGAAAAAATGACAATTGGTTCATCTCTGACCAGATATAGCTCCATCATTTCTGCAAGAAACAGTTGTGCTACACTATTTTTACTTTTATCATCAGATGTTTTGTCACTAGGTATAAAATTAATAGTTTAGGTGATCAGCTTCTTCTCGAGCCACTATTAAACCCTTTCCTGACATCTCATTTAAGAATTTAGAGAATTTCTTATGTTGTTTGCTTCAAATCTATTTGCAGGTAGCTGCAGGGATAACGTGAAGTCTATAAAAATTACTTGTTAATAATGGCAAAGAAACATTTTTACGATCAAATTTCTTACTAGAAAGGCAGATCTTAAGATTTCATCCATGTTCTACGACCTTAATCGCCTCCTCAAATATTTCCTTATAATTTTCATTCGAATTTCCTATGTGCATATTATCGATGGGTATTGTGTCATCTAATTTCTTATCCAACTTCTTTATATAATCTGAATTTGGTATGAGCTCCACGATTTTTAACTTTTATATACATCACTCAACCGAAATCACCGAACAAATTCCATGTGACAGTTTACAAATGACAAATGACAAATGTCAAACGTTT
This sequence comes from Dioctria rufipes, assembly GCA_963924295.1. NCBI lineage: Eukaryota > Metazoa > Arthropoda > Insecta > Diptera > Asilidae > Dioctria > Dioctria rufipes. Next base: position 81,263,155 of record OZ002740.1, on the reverse strand, counting down.
ACCCCAAGAAATTTTTAGTGCAAGTTCGGGGCACGAAATCAGAAACAGCGGGCTTTCATCGAACAAGTTGCTGTAACCCCGTGTAAGCCCAAGGTTTTCAAAAAAAAAGATAGTGTAGCCCGGTGTAGCCCGGGGCTTACCCGGTATTTTCATCGAACAAACCCAAGGTATATAGAAGAAACAAGGTATGCCCATTAAAATTTTGACATATCTCAGCTGATCAAACAGCTGATAGTCTGTGACGTACTTCAGTGAATGAATAAAAAAGAAAAAGGAAATCTGACAGTGGCAGTACAAGCGCAAAAAATTTTGACACATTACAGCTGATGCCTTGTGACGTACTTCAGTGAATGAAGAAAAAGGGAAAAAGAGTTTTAACAAAAATGGCGGAACGTGGTTCGAGTCGGGAATACTTGTCTTCTATATACCTTGGAACAAACCTATTGACTAGACTGTACAGCGGTTCATGTTCAGTGTTTTGATCTTACTGTGCTTTTCCCCTGTTGAGAAAGAAAAGAATAAGGCGAGACGACAAATAATTTGAATATACAAATGTCAGCATGAAGTGGGTTTAGTTAATAGGTGGTTTATTTTGTTTAACTACTTTAATTATATATATTTGCAGACTAAGTGTTGATGGCCTTCTAGTTTACTTTCCCTATGAATATATTTACCCTGAACAGTATGCATATATGCTGGAGCTTAAGAGGTCTCTTGATGCAAACGGGCATTGCCTTTTGGAAATGCCATCAGGAACAGGGAAAACAGCCACACTACTTTCCCTGATTGTTGCTTATATGATTGAAAATCCTCAAACCGTGCGTAAGCTTATCTATTGCTCTCGAACAGTGCCAGAAATAGAGAAAGTTATTGCCGAATTGCAGAATTTAATGAACTATTACAAGAACCACGCTGTTGAACAGCCAGAATTAACCGGTCTAGTACTGAGTTCGAGAAAGAATATGTGCATCCATCCCGAAGTTAGTAAGGAACGGGAAGGAAAAGCTGTCGACGGGAAGTGCTACGCACTTACAGCTAGTTATGTCCGCGAAAGACATGAAATCGATCAGTCTACACCGATTTGTACGTAAACCTAGGTAGTTAAAGCAAAAGTCTTTAAATTGTTTCTTACAGGCCAGTATTATGAAGGATTCAGCTCTGAAGGCAAGGAAATAACAATGCCTCCGGGTATATATAGCTTGGATGATCTTAAAGAGTTCGGTAGAAACAGAAATTGGTGTCCTTATTTTATGGCACGACAAGCTGTACTATTTTTGAATTTTTAAATTTTGTAGAAGTTCAAAGATTTTTTTACTTCAGATCGGTTATGCGCAAATTGTCGTTTACAGTTACCACTATTTGTTGGATCCAAAGATAGCAGAGGTTGTGTCCAAAGAGCTGACTAAAGAGTCTGTAATAGTTTTTGATGAAGCACATAACATTGATAATGTTTGCATCGATTCAATGAGTGTAAAGATCAATCGTAGAACGATTGAGAGAAGTACGTCAGCGATTTCCACTTTAGAAAAAATTGTGCAGGAGTGAGTTTGAAATTGATATACTAATAAAATAATTCGAATCTTCTTTTCTAAATAGGATAAAAGAGGATGATACAAAGCGGCTAAATGATGAATACCAAAGAATGGTACAAGGGTTGAAAGATGCAAGTGTTCAAAGAGATACGGATATGGTCTTAGCAAACCCCGTTCTACCCGATGATATTCTTAAAGGTAATTCAGCGATAAGATATTTTATTGCCTGCGACTGAAAAAGGTTTGTGTAGGAAATCAAAAAGCAACAGCAACAACAAATTTAAATGTAGAGGGAAAATAAGGCAAAAATTTCTTGTTTCACACGGAAGCTTTGTGCGTTTCACATTAATGTAATGAGTTTTCCAAGTTCTTGGAATGTAGATTTCTTTTTTTTTTTTGTCTTACTTGAGTTAGTAGTTATTCTTGGTAGTGATTAACTAGAAGTCTGAGCTCGTGATATCTTATGGCCAGAATATCTTGCAAATAAGCTTAAGATAATTGGATCTCTTATCATGGGATCTTTCACTTCCCTACAGTAGAGCTGGCTGACTTCAAACAGGAATTGAATATTTTGAATTTTATCCTTGAATCCTTTTTGACAGAAAAAATTGTGCCCATATGAAATAGCATATTAAGCAGCCCATATTATAATGCAATGAAGAAATTATCGAGGTGCCTTTGTAGTTTTTTTCATTTTTCTGGGTAGTATTTTGATTTCCATAATATTTCGTCTATTGTTCTAATAGCAGAGGCGGGAGGGAGGGTATCATTACTTTAAAGTAAATTTGATTAATGAAGGCTAGAGTATTGTAGAATCTTTACTTTTGTAGAGTGCATTAACATGGCATTTTAACTTTTCTGATATTAGTTTTTGAGCTAATGCATTTCACATTTCTTATTGTTTTACTACTTATTGTTCTTCTACAGATTGTTCTATAATTATTCATCGCATGTTTTTTTTTTCGTTATATACAATCGCTTTCGCCTTAATCTGCCTAGTTCTTCCTGTATTTTACTTTTATATTCTAGAAGGAATAATCAGAACTAGTATTTTTTTATTGAGTTGAAATGTCATTCATCGTCAATTGACGTACTCTTTTCTGAATAGGAAATTATCTTGGGCTTGAACAGCATACTTACTTTTTAAATAAGTAAAAGAAATAAATGTATAAGCTAATACAATAGTTGCCTCCTCGCCTCCCCTTCCATTCAACGGTTTTTTGTTTTAATTTCAGTGGCAATATAATTTGGTTTGTTATTATTTTATGAGAGCCATTGTCATACCAAATGCAGGGCGGTGCCACGTGGTAAATAGAGTATTCACATCGAGCACTGCGTTTTTTTCCAAATGTGTTCTAGTTCCGATGAAGAAGTTCTGCTTATAGTAGTTCTGGTTGAAAAAAAAAAACGGAGAAAGTGATGATAATCGATTCTACGTATACCTAATGCCAAAAGACGAATTTGATGAATTGTCCAGACTTTTGCGAAAGAATAAGAAATCTTGCCACAAGTGGCAGCGGCAGAATTGTATTTTTGAGTAATCTCCAAAATCGCCGTTAGGGCCTATATTTTTTGTAGGAGCAATCTTGGTGACTTTCATTTACACTTACATGTTTTTTTTTCATATTTGTTGATTAGATGGCTAGAAATTCAGCTAAAAAGTTGTTAAAAAGAAAACTGTAATTTAGCTGAAAATTTGTATTTATGACCGACAGGCAAGATAATCTCCTAGTTAAAGGTTAAAGTAATAGCGGCCATAATGTCTTCAAGAAGAAATTATAATATTATAGCTTCCGTTTCTTGTGGAGCTTATGATTATTTCTTAATTAGATATATTAGATTGTATCTCGCATCCTGCAAAAGGATGTACAAAATATCAATGAATACTATTCTTGGTTATTTTACCTAATATACATATCTGTGGCCACTGGTCGACTAATCATAAGTCCAAAATTGAGAATTTCTTATAAATTTGATTCCAATTGTTTTTACCTACAGTTTTTTGTTTTTTTTTTTTTTTTTGTTGCTTATTATAATTCCATCCTTAATAGAAGCTATAATGACTAATGCTATCTTAGTAATATATCCGGTGTTTTAAATAGATTTTTAGTCATATCGTTATACAATGACTATAATGAAAAACTTGAATTTTGGAGTTATCGCTAGTTGACTATTGACCACAGATATATTTATAAAGCTAGAGAACGTTAATCAGTGGCACTTGTTCCCACCTACGGTAGATGCAGATGGGATCAGTTTGGTTTTTAATGATCATCTGTTTATGAAGTGGTATTACAAGTTGCAAAGATTTTGCTTCATCATATGCAATTTAAAATTCCTCATTTACAGTGCACGACTAAGCCTTTTGTTTATGGGAATCTTCAAAAATATAAATATTAAAATACTTATGATTCACATTTTTGTAAGACATGTCAAGTACTTAAGGAATCGATAATTTACCTGCACATGTTTTTTTACGAATCATTTATTATGATGTAACTATACTTAAAGCAAATAGTTTAGAAGTCTTGCTTCAAGAACTGTTGTACATTTTATGTAAAAAATACTAAGGTACATGTAAATAATTACTCATAAAATCATTACGCTATAAATTGCGACTTCCTAGAAATAACTAATAGTTAGATGGGCTTTGTTCGAGAGGTATTTCGAATTTATTACTTATTGGCATAAGATTATGAGTTGAAATTGCAAATAAATGGCATTGAAAACGATAAAAAAATGTTAGAAAAGGCTGAGCTAAAAAGGTTTTAAGATTGCATCATAAAATCTTTGTTAATGCAATCTAAGATATCCAATAAATTCATTTGTACATATTTTGTAGATATTTAATTAGTTAGGTCTAAGAAACTAACGAACGACTTTCATTGAGAGGGTTATTTATTTTAAAGAACTTTCAACTTAGAGAAGATTCCGTAAAAATAAAGACATTAATTTTGTATACATAAGGAATTTAAGCTATGATTTGTTAGGGATTTCGCAATTTGTGGGAGCTAGAGAGAATAGATAAAATGACGTCCGCATCATCAGCCGAAATTTGGCTTTCTTATCTCAAATTTCCGTATATGTATTAGTAGTATAGTATAGTAGTAGTATATCTTAATTTCCGTATATAATATATATGTATATATGAAAATCGGCGATAATGCCAAATTTCCGCTGAACTTAGGATGATATTCAAGATTTTATAGAATCTTCGAGCCTTAAATGGAGCTATATGTTCAATAGTTGATTGTGCCTCATAATAGTTAAAAGTGATACATTTTACTTTTTAAATCGGTGTAGACTTTTACAGTTCTTGGGACCATTTCCGACAGTGCCCATTACGTTAGTTTCCAGCATGTAGCGTAGCTATATTCATACTGAGGCCTTGCATTTAAATTTAAAATGAGTTTTTTTTTTCTTTTTAATAATTCAATAATGTCAAAGAATTTAATGCACTTTCAGAAGTTGTACCCGGCAATATAAGAAATGCTGATCATTTCCTTGGATTTCTGAGGCGATTTGTTGAATATATTAAAACCAGATTGAGAGTGCAACATGTTGTTCAAGAATCTCCTGCTGGTTTTCTTAAAGATGTTGCACAAAAAGTATGCATTGAACGAAAACCACTTCGGTTTTGTGCAGAAAGACTATCATCACTTCTTAGGACTTTAGAAATTACAGATTTGACGGAATACGGTGGACTAGTTGTTGTAAGTTTACTTCATAATTATAAGATAATTAATTTTTTTAATAACTTTAATTGATTGCTTTAAGATCACGCATTTTGCAACACTTGTCTCAACATATACAAAAGGTTTCACCATTATCGTCGAACCATTTGATGACAAAACACCAACAGTATCAAATCCAATTCTACATTTTAGTTGTTTAGATTCATCGATTGCCATGGGACCGATTTTTTCACGATTCCAAACGGTTGTTATAACATCAGGGACTCTATCTCCTATGGATATGTATCCAAAGATTTTAGATTTTGATCCGGTTATAATGAGTTCATTCACTATGACATTAGCGAGGCCATGTTTATTGCCAATGGTATTGGAATTTTCCTGATTGTATGTTATTTTCATTTCTAATATTTTCTTATTTTTATAGATTGTTTCAAAGGGAAATGATCAAGTTACAATTTCATCGAAATTTGAAACTCGGGAAGACACGGCTGTTATAAGAAATTATGGTCAGCTTCTGGTCGAAACAGCAAAATCAGTTCCCGATGGCATCGTTTGTTTTTTCACATCTTATTTGTATTTAGAATCTGTTGTCGCATCCTGGTATGATCAGGGAATAGTAGACACTTTGCTCAGATATAAACTTTTATTTATTGAAACTCAGGACAATGCAGAGACAAGTTACGCTTTAATGAATTATGTAAAGGTGAGATATATATCGTTTTTCATTTTTATGTACTAAAACTAGAATACTTGGTAACTTTTGTCGCATTCAGGCCTGCGATTGTGGCCGTGGAGCAGTTCTTTTAGCTGTAGCAAGAGGAAAAGTTTCTGAAGGTGTCGATTTTGATCATCATTATGGCAGAGCTGTTCTTATGTTCGGAATACCTTATGTATACACACAATCACGAATTCTAAAAGCTCGTTTGGACTATCTTCGTGATCAATTTCAAATACGAGAAAATGATTTCTTAACATTTGATGCGATGCGACATGCTGCACAATGTGTGGGACGTGCAATTCGAGGGAAAACTGATTATGGTATTATGATATTTGCTGATAAGCGTTTCGCACGTCAAGATAAGAGAAATAAGCTTCCAAAGTGGATTCAAGAGCATCTAGTTGATCACTATTGTAATTTAAGTACAGAGGAAGCAATGCAGATAGCTCGTAGATGGTTGCGGCATATGGCACAGACCTTTACTCGAGAGGATCAATTAGGGGTGTCGCTATTGACATTGGAGCAATTGGAAGCAATTGAAAAGGATAAATTAGAGAAACAGGAAAAAGAAAAAGAAAAAGAGGAGAAAATGGATGTTCCGTAAAATAATGGTCAATTAAAGTTTATATTTTTTAAAAATATTTCTACTTGGTTTACCACCCTTAACATTCCCTAACTAATTTTCAGAAAATAATGGGAGGAAATTACCAGTATAGTTGAATATCATCTGCATAAAAATGAAAATTACGCTCGCGCAGAATCAGTGAGTGAACATGAAAATGTATTGATCGAAAAATAGAACTCAATAATTTTTAGTAGGCATCAATCGAGTATTGAATTTAAAATAAAGAGATATTCCAATATGAAAGTCATTGCGATACAATCCGGTTTGAGATCACCATAGATTTGTGAGCTTGCGTTATAATATTAGATGCATTATCCTTAGTTTACTCCTTAGAATTGAGAAATTGAGACATATACATCATAATGATAAGATATTAACGTTAAAGGTGTTGCCCTACGCAATATATCGATGCATTGCAAAGATGACCATGAAAATTAATTTAAATTCGTTCATTCAAAATTTCATTTAAAATTTCAAATGCATTTAAAAATGCATTTCCATACTGCAACAAAATGCAATTTAGCATAAATTGCATTTTGTTATCAGTCATACATTCCGTTCACACGGCGTGTATACATACATACATACAGTGTCTTCTTACTCCTTTTCCGCATGTGCGCTCTACATATGTACAATAATTAATATTTTTAAAATTAATATTTCAAGACGGGCGCACAACTGCATATCGGATTTCAGTTTTTCATTGCTACATTTTCGGTGCATCTAACCTTTTTTGCATTCTCTCACGTACGTTTTTTCAACGTCGTGAGAAAGCAATAAAATAATAAAAAAGCTTTTGGAAGCAATCGTGGGTTCCTGGGGCGATGCCTCGAGGAGTCTTTCTTCAACTCGTCAATCAGTGATCAATTTTTAACACTAATCAGTGACTTTCTAAACATTTTTTATATGAATATTTAATTAATAAATGAAAATCTACCACATAAAAGAATTTTAAATTCAGTGTCTAAAATACAAAATAAAATCATAATATAATAATAATAATAAATAAAAAAAAAACAGCCCGGGTACCCTAAAAAGGGTACTTAGAGGAAAAAAATAATAATAAAAGTTCACGCGCCATGGCGCTCAACTTGGGACAATTGTGAGGCTTCATCCCTGCCTCACCAAGACGACCAAAGAAGGAAAGAAGACATCTAGACATATCATCATCATCATCATACCATCAATCAATTTTATCAACATCTTCAGCGATAAGAGGACGTTATCTAGTACGAAGGTAATCCAAACCAGTCACAACGGCACTATTTCCATTCTCCAGCTTTAAGTCCAACACGAATATTAGACAAGGAGTAAGAATTAAGGTAGACACAAATTTTCTCCTTTAATTTTCTTTTTATATTTTGTAAATACATATAATAGAATTCAGTTCTATTTCTGAAATCACTCTGTCACGAAGCGACCTCTGCGGTAAGACCACGTGAGCTTGCTGGACAGAGGACTTTGGAAAAAATCAAGTATCGATCCCCTGAGATAGACTTCGTAAGTCTATCGATCAGGAGAAAGATCTTGGTCTCAAAAATCTGTCTCACTCACACTTCATGCAATGACTCTCCGTCTCACTCAAACTAGAAAAAAGTTTTTTTTTCCGTAATCTAAGAAATAATGTAGCAAGTGTTATACCATTTTAGAATCCTTATTAAATGCGTCAAATTTTAAAGTTACTTGCCAAACTGGCGTAGTACATTTTTTTTTTCAGTACAGTCAGTTAAAGTTAGGTGAAGTGTTAATTTTCTATTCTTGGTTCGGCAAAATGTGACATTTTCTTGCAAGCTGGAGTAGTTGGCTTCGAATTTAAAGCAACAGGTTACATAAGCACTATTCAGGATTACATAAGAAAAATAAAAATGAAAAAAAGTAAATATTTGTAGCAACAGCACCTAAAAAACCATCACAGGGTGTACATTTTTTCGAAAACATATAATTAAAAAAATGCATGGCTTAGATTTTTTCTAATATTTTTCTGGTAACTATTATGATTTGGTCTATCACCCGATTCCGGCTTGACGTCGACTTACGGGACACCCTGTATATACAGCATATTTTGCGCACAGGTATTTAAAAAAATTAACGAAAAATGCTTACTAAAAAGTGAAGAATATCACATAGTAAATCAAAAAAGAATAAAAGGAAGCCAAGATTGTCAGAAATTAGTCATAGGTATTTCAAAATATTGCTAAAACATAAATGAAAAAGCTAATTAAAATTATTTTGTGATTGGTGACAATAGGTACATATATACGGCACATTCATAAATTTTTTTTTCTCATATTAGCTACTCAACTGTATAGGTATAAGAATTTGACCTCAAAATGAATATTCAATCCATTCAAACAGACGTAATCTATACACCTAATATCAGTGAATACAATTATCTAAAAAACAAACAAAAATTTTCCACAAATTTTCCCAGAATTTTTCCTATAAGCAAATCTAACAAAGAGTTCTCCTATCGCTGTGTTTTTCTTACTTTTTATAAAATTTAATATCCAAATTTTAATTAAAAACAATGTTTTCTTCCATTTTCTTCAAATCTAAACAAATTTAATCCCAATTTTCTCCCATCCCTTTAATCAATCTGTTGCGTAGCAGCTATATACTATATAGAGCACAATTATAATAATAAACTAATACATTTCCTTTCGTGTGTCAAATTTTTATTTTTCGTTGCTTCCCCTCCTTCTCAATTTTACGCCTCTACATAACCAACAGACATGACTGAAGAAAACAAATCTTTCAATGAGCTTTGCTTGTCGCAAGTCCCAAAAACGGCAGAAATTAGACAAATTCTGGCCGATTATCATAGATCCAATAAATAAAAAGGACTTCAGATTTTACTTCCGATAAACTCCAAAAGTTGGAAGAACTGTGGGCTTCAGTTGAAAAAATTGAAACCCTGATTCAAGATCATGATGAATTTGATGAGACTCATGATTATTTCAAACAGTCATGCTATGACAAAACAGAGGACTGGTATAATCTTACCAAGGCATCTCAGTCTGATAGGTTGAAGTTCATATCACTCCACACAGAGCGCACAAATAACCCCTTTTACATTCCACTTCCAAAAACTTCTCAGAAAACAGCCGCAGCTGATAACCAGGACAGCACAGCAAAAGATCAATCTAATATAGTACTGTTTAGGTTACAAGATCATAGACAAAAGTCAATATCACGAACTATACAGTCTATCAATTTTAATTCATTATCAAATACAACCCAGACATATCTGACACAAAAGATCAATTCATTGCACAAATATTGGGATGATTTTGAGGCAACGCATAGTGAAATAATTTCATATACCGGCCCGTATGACATGGAGCATGACTATTTCAAAAATGATGCTTACGACGAGGTAGAAACATCATACACAGACACAATAATTGCGCTTCAAGAGCAATTGGACTCTCGATTCCAAAACGTATCGAATAATACACATAACTTCACAGACAATCATCATAATGTCTCCTTCAGAGACCAATCAAATTTCTCCCTATTAGAAGCTAGATCGCTCATCCCCAATTTCAATAAGTTGTGATGATATATGTATACGCGACGGCGAATGAAAAACACTCCTTCCTTAGCTTAATAAGGAGTAAATTATCTGCAGAGGCATATGATGCATATAGATACAATGAGATATCAGAGTGGCCTGTCCTAAAATTGATTCTGACTCAAACTTTTGAAGTTAAAACCCCCAGATCCACTTTACAGTCTTAATTAAATAATTCAAGACAAGGTAGAGAGGAAAGTATAAAAGATGTTCTTCAAAGACTAAATGCAACACTATCCAAATTAAATGAGACAACGCAGTCTTACACAACGGATAAGGTACTACTAAAATCTTTATTAAAAGATAATCAGTTAGGCTGTTAGGGCAATTGAAGACGGATCATCCAATCCACAATTACAGACTTAAGCTAAAGTCCATCCTGATAAATCTTTCGCTTCAATAAGGTCAAATATTCTAGATCATTTATCACGTACAGAGCAAAAACAACAAAATTTTCAGGCAAATAACAAGGTAAATAAATATCAACAGAATAGCAATTTAAATCTACGTTGTTTTAAATGCGGTAGACTGGGGCATGCTGCCTCAAGATGCCCAGTCATACAAAGCTCAACGCAAAATTTTAACACAATTCCAAGAATTAATTCGCAATTACAACATCCTCCGAGCCCCAATAAGGTTATATCTACGTCACAAGCCCCTTCTTGTCGATATTGCCATCGCATGGAACATTCTATTGAAGAATGCGGCACAAGAGCAACAAATAATTCACGACTTAATAACAATCAGGGAAATCGAAACGATCCGCAAACAGTCACGGCTAATAGACAGCCACAAAATAGGAACTGGGAGCAGGCAGTAATCTGAGAAAATCGAGCTCCACCGCCGAGATATAACAATGCCAATATCTCGGCTAGATCGTCATCACCAAGAAGGAAAACTAATGGAAACCCATCGGCGTCCAGGCAGTGAAACTGGACGCAGAGGGGGGTCAGTTTTGGCAACCCATCGCACATACAAACGGAGGCACAAGTCCACAGGACTCCCGAGACAATATCGACAGGAAACTAGACAAAAATAAATTAATGTGTATCCCCGTCCAAATAAATAAAAACTCTTTAACGTATTCTTTGCCTGTTGATATATACTCTGCTCTGTTGATATATACTCTGCTCCAAAACTGACCTTTTTAATTGATACTGGAGCAGAAATTAGCTTAGTAAAACTCCATCCATTAAAATCAGACAGTATCTGCTACAAAGATGCTGTCTATAACATTAACACATTATTTACAGAGTCTACTTCAGTGGAAGGACTCTTTTTTTGCGAAACTATCTTTGGAATCTGCGAAATTTAACTCCATCCTAGAGCACCCATTTCAAATTGTGGGAAATAACTCGATCCTCTCATACGATGGCCTGCTTGGTCATGATTTTTTATCTCGATACAATGCGAGTATCTACTATAAAAATAAACTTATTTCTCTAGAAGTGAATGAATCAAACGAATTCTATCCTTATGAAGAATATTACACTAACTACCCATACGTTTATTTGAAAAGCGAAGACCCAGAAAAGGGGTCTCAAACAAAGAGTCTGTTATATACGGAGACAACATTCTCCAATAAAGATATTAATACAATTCCATCTCCACCAATTGCGTCGCAAAGCAATGCAAATCGATCTTCATCCAAAGCTTCACAAGATATGACGCAAGAACATAAAAGTATAGCTCCATCTACAGCCGCACAACAGGCTGGATTAAATAAAAGACTATCTCCATTATCTGCTAGCACTTCACAAAAGGTTAAGTCTAGAAATAAATCAAAAAAGAATTTAAGGAATTTCAGCAAATAGTTATGTTCACACTGTATCTAGTCGGAATCGTCAAATAACTTCTTCCAAATTCTACAAAAGTTGGAATCAGATCTCCTTCCTATAAATAATCCGAAAGAATCGGATTTACATAAATTAATCAAAATTCTGGCTCGATCAAAGTATTTTATTGAAATTCCAACTCCTTCTCTTCAGAATGAATCGGTGTGTTTCAAGAAGGAAATAAGGCCAGGTTTGTTTCTCGGAAATTCGATAGTCGAACCAGTCAACGGTATGAAAAGTCCTAATCCTCAATACAAATGAGGAGGACGCCGATCTGGCACCTTATGAAGTGAATCCAGTTTACCAAGACTTGGACGACTTTGCGGTCATCTCCACAGACTCTGAAAGAGATCCAATTAAGGGCAGAATAATGAAACTGCAAAACGGATCACTGCAATTCAGAGGAATCTGAGAGTATTCACAATATCTGTAGGGAATTCAACGATCTCTTCTTCATAGAAGGGAATTTCCTTTCATATACAGATGCGATTACCCACAAGATCGAGACCCTCTAGGATAAGCCATCTATATCAAGCCTTTTCGACTTCTTGAAGCAAGCCGAACTGAAATAAACCGGCAAATACAGGAAATGCTTGAGTCCGACATTATAAAGCCTTCACATAGTCCCTGGAATTCTCCACTTCTCCTGGTTTCCAAAAAAACCAGACGAGAATGGAAACAAAAAATGGCGAGTTGTGGTAGACTTTCGTCGGATTAACGACATAATTATTGACGGTGCCTAATATGTGTGATATATTAAACCGGTCGGAGAAATCCAAATATTTCACCACACTCGACTTACCCAGTGGATTCCATCAGATAAGAATGGATTCGAAGGACAGGGAGAAAACTGCCTTTAGCACACCATATGGCCAGTACGAATACAATGGTATGCCATTTGATTTAAAAGGAACCCCTGCAACCTTTCAACGAGCCATGAATAATGTTTTATCTGGCCTATAAGGTATACAGGGTGTCCCGTAAGTCGACGTCAAGCCGGAATCGGGTGATAGACCAAATCATAATAGTTACCCAAACAATATAAAAACAAATCTAAGTCATGTATTTTTTAAATTATAGACATTTCTTTTGTTTTCGAGAAAATGTACACCCTGTGATGGTTTTTTAGCTCCTGTTGCTACAAATCTTTATTGTTTTTCATTTTTCTTCTGTAATCCCGAATAGTGCTTATGTAACCTGTTGCTTTAAATTCTAAGCCAACTGCTCCAGCTTGGAAGAAAATGTCACATTTTGCCGAACCAAGAATTGAAAATTAATACTTCACCCAACTTTAACTGACTGTACTGAAAAAAAAAATGTACTACGTCAGTTTGGCAGGTAACTTTAAAAGTTGGCGCATTTAATAAGAATTTCCGGACACATTATCGACATAGTGGAGTATCGACAACATGATAACACTTTTGTTCTTTTTCGGAACGTATATGAACATATAGTGACTTAGATGGCAGCATTTCCTTAGGTATATACGGCTTATTCTTCTTTAACGTGCCGACAATAGAAAGATTTCACGACTTCAGCAAACGTGCAAGTGGAAGTGATGTAAAAAAGTTGTCAGCTACAATGTTCCTTCCGCAAGGTATATAGAAGACAAGGTATTCCCGACTCGAACCACGTTCCGCCATTTTTGTTAAAACTCTTTTTCCCTTTTTCTTCATTCACTGAAGTACGTCACAGGGCATCAGCTGTAATGTGTCAAAACTCTTTGCGCTTGTACTGCTACTGTCAGATTTCCTTTTCCTTTTTTATTCATTCACTGAAGTACGTCACAGACTATCAGCTGTTTGATCAGCTGTGATATGTCAAAATTTTAATGGGCATACCTTGTTTCTTCTATATACCTTGTTCCTTCCGCTTCCTTCAAATCTTATACACAAGTCTTTCACCACGCGTTCTCCTTGATTTACTTCTCTGCCTAATAACTACTTCCCTGAATATACGAGTATTTGACCAGAATTGGGTATGAATTTGAAGCATCGCAAACCCACCAAACTTTTATGCCATATTTTGCAAGCTTAGATGGCATGTATTGTGCGAATCGTGTTCTGCCTCTATATGGAAAGAGTTGCTCATCAACAACAACACATTCTGATGGCACGTAATGGGAACGCAAGTTGTTGTTCAAGAGCAGAAATATTTCTGATATAGCGGCCGCTTTATCATTTTCCAGACGAAGTCCTCGGGTTGCAGGATTATCCAATCATAAGAAGCGTGTTATTGAGCAAAGCCGATTCACTCCCATACTCGCGCGATACAAAGGATAGGCTGTTGTTTTCCATAGCTCCCTTATGTGCTCGTCATTAGAATGACGTACACCTGCAGTTACAAGAATCCCTAAATAAAAATCAAGTTCTTCTGCAGTTACAATTTTCCAAACTTTTGGTGATATTTCTGGATGTTCACTATTGTGCTGATCATAAACGCTGTTTGCCTTCCTATTCGTCTCCTTTATAATTATGTTAGTTGCACATTACATCATGAAAAAAACATTTGATGGGGTCCAAAGCAGACAAGAGGGTCGTTGCAGGGGCGGATTTGATCACTTGGCCGCCCTAGGCCTATGGAAGATTGCCGCCCCCCTACTCCCTGTAAAACACGAAAAATTGAATGATCTATATCCAGTGAAGGGACCCCAGGCTAGAATTAGCGGAGTAGGCTGCCTCATAAATCGGAGTAGATTTGAAAAAAATGGAGCAGAATTAAAAATAACACTTTCCAACGAATTATTTTATTTAAAAAAACGAAAAAGTATAAAAATGTAATGAAATACCCACAACTACAAGAAAAAATCGCCGCCCCCTAAATCTGCCGCCCTAGGCCCGGGCCTACTCGGCCTATAGGGAAATCCGCCCCTGGGTCGTTGGGCGGATTGGACCTGCTCTTTGTCGAAGAATATTATAGCTTAAAGTTCGAACGTTGGTATGGTTTGGGCGCCATTTAGTTCCATCTCTACCACGTAAAACGTTGTCCCGAGTGCTTGACCCTTCCGTGGCATTGTGATTAGATTCTTCGTCGCTGTCTTCATTATCCTGGTGGGCCATTTCGATTCGAATGCAATCATATTGACGAACATCATCAACATCCGAATCCTCCTCGTTCATTTCCTGCACTGCTAATGGCAGCCATTCTTCATCTGACTCGTCATCGACTTAATCCAATAACTCCTCTTCATCAGCAGATTCTACTAAAGTTCTTAAATGTTCATGTTGTTGTCCGTAATTCATTCTATTAAGTAAAAATTCTACATTAATATGAAATAAAGTTTCAAAAATATAGTGTATATGTACATTATCGGTTAAATTCGGCAGCAGAAATTTCTGGTCGTTTGTCCATTTACGATATAAATAACCACGTAATCAAAGAAAAATCAATTGGCAGCTATCTTAATTTTAAAAGAAATAACATGCGACTAGAAATGTCTGGGCTATCTTCATATCTTATATCGCACGCTAGACTCCGCCTTAATAGAATTTATACTAAATTTCTCCTATTTAATCTTAAATAAATATTATTATGGTACATATTACTACTGTACTTTCAATTACAGTACATACAATTACGGTAGATACTTCATATTACTGTACTTTACTTTAAGCCCTGTACATAAGATCAAACAGAAAATCGGCATAAATGCAAAATATTCTGAAAACCAAAATTCCAGAATTCGTTACTCTTAATTAAATTTTATTACGGTTGAGTATGTTCACTGCTGCTGAGTAGACGTGTTTCGTGTGAGCTCCTGAACGATCGTATTATTTTTCATATTAATCCAGTTGTTTTTCACCGCGTGAATAGTACCTACTGTTTAAAGGCTCTTTTGCCTTTATCGATGCAATTGTTCTTTGTTGGTTGAGTCAATGGTACTTGGACCTTGACTTTGATGCGAGAGTCGTTGGTGCTTGTACCAAGACTCTTCAGTGATTAAAAAATATTGGAGCTTGTTCTGATTGCCTTACCTTGGGTAGGGGGCAATTCAGAGCTTCGTGGTAGCTTGGATGTCGATGTACAATTAAAACAAAATCTCTCTATCAACTGGCCCTTTATTTCTTATTCGAATTAAATTTATATATAAAAATTGCTGACTTAAATAATATTTTGTACATTGCAATTCTATTCTACGTACCTACTCTTTTACTCACACCCACGAATTCTGCTGTCGTTCACAGTACCGAGAAAATTTCATATTGATAAGCTTGACCATGCACAAGCTACATATCCAATTACTTACTCTGTACCTTCGACTTTTACCGCGACAATTCTATGTACAATGCACACGCTGCTTATCAGGCAAATTCTATGCACAAGCTGCATAGCATGTACACTCCATGCACAAGCTGCATATCATGTTTCAATTTATACCAGCAGAATTCGTGGGTGTCTGCATTTATTTAATTTTTATGAGAATTATTTCTTGCAAACTCGAACATCCTCCCCCGCGTTGGACGGTAGTCCAACTATGGCTGGTTCTCGATGGTTATTTCAAAATCCCCGGCCGAACTTCGCCTTGGATGAGGGATTGGTTGTGGAAGGTCTGCAATGATCCGTCTGGGATGAGGTTTTGGTTTTGGGCATTCATCCGGGTTTCGGTACCACTTCCAGCTATTAGCTTTACACTTCCATGTCAGATATACAGCGATAGTGCCTGCTAACAACATCGCTATATATCCTACGGCATACTGATGAACATCATGTGCCTGGAGTCTATTGGGTAGCTCGCTGTTGGTGATTTGTTGATCGAGGCGTTGTTTGACTTCCTCCAGTTCTCGAAACTGAGCCTTGTATGGTGATGCCTTGTGTATTACAGCCTCCAACTCCTCTGGTTTCACGATGTCTGTGATATTACTTATTGGAGTGTAGGACATCCTATTGACAGTTGGGTAGATATTGTGACCCTGAACCGTAACTTCGTTCTGTTTTATCATGCAATGCTCTTGTAGCTTCATAATACCCGATCCTTCCATTGTTGTTGTCGTGACGTTGGTACCACAAACGACCTTCACCAATGCCCTTTCCTTGATCGCAAATATCCATTGGTTTGGATTGTTTAATTGGATCCACTGGGGCTCATCTCCGATGTCAACGATGCGGCATGATGACGCTGGTGATAATCCATTTATCAAATTTACCTCACAGGAGCTTTTACTTGACCCTCGATTGTAAATTGGATGAGTTTGTTTACATAAATGATGACCTTCATTGATGGAGATGCACGATTGTACTTCTGGTTCAGTGAGAGGGAAGTATTGATCCCGATGTAGGTTGATGATCAAAAACTTAGATGATGGCGTAATTCTGATGAAGGTACCATTGATGAGTACTGGTATCGGTATTATCCGAAACAGTTCAAAATCCTCAGGTGAAAGCAATGGCAGACTGAGCTTAAAGATAATGTGTCTTGCTGTGACTCGTGCTGCTGCCTTCAGTATGTTGTATAAGCTGCGAACATCATCTGGTCTCACTGGGAGTGTTAATGACGGTGATAAGTGGTTTCTGATGGTGAACAATTCTTGTGTTAGTTGTTTGGGTGAGATCAATTGGGGACTAACTCGTCCGTTATGAGTGTCAGTAAGCGTATCTATGATAGCGAACTGAACTCTCTGGATATTTGACGCCACTAGAATTGTCTGTATGGACAGTGATGTAAACAGGAGGGTTAGTCTTTCTTGCTGAAGTTCCTCTGCAGTAAATTGACTGAAGTTGGCAAGTTGGGCCAACTCTGATTCTATTTCTTTATACTGGCTGGTATACTGTTCGTGATTTTTCCTAATGATGTTCACAGTCGAATCAATAATTGTTGTTTGGTTTTTGATCAGATTAAGAAGGCGATTTTCATTTGACTTCACATCCTCAATCGTCTGAGACATCTTCTCAGCGTAATCAGCATCTAATACTCCAAACAATGCATTGGCGATGTTTCCGACAAAATTCACGGCTCCTCTCCTAGTTCGGCTTGTTTCGACATCCATTTGTGGCCTTAATAATTCGTTATTGCTGGACAGCTCTGCCTTTAGATACTCCAGTTGTGTCACTATAGTTCTACATGATTTCTCTCTAGTGATTGAATTGCAGAGGTCATGTAACACACGACTTCCATTCAGCAGACCTTCGAACTCTCTCCAATAGGGTGTCATATTATAGTAGACAATGAGGTTCCATTCATTAGAAATCACGCTCGCGGTGCCAAGGTTTTCAAAGTGGAGCCCTGGCTGAGACTTGAATGGCGTTATATGAACAGGTGATCCTATACTTAATGGTAGGCACAAACAAACCACTAGTAGCATGCTGATTGCGGACCCTGCTGACAATCGTGCCTTCTTTCTTGGAATTTTATTTGATTCCGTTAAACTAGACTGGTCTTGCCGTGTTGATGCCGAGTTTGAAATGGTTGCGTCTATTGTAGTACTGGTACTAGTTTTCCTTAGTGTTGATTCATCCGCCAAGGGTGTTTCCTCATTTAATATGGGAAGCGGTGCCAACCTATGTATAGGTCGACGCAGGACATTGTTTGCTACTCGGACATCAACCACCCTAGTGGCCATTTAAGTGGAGGCAGGTTGTCCTCCTTAATGACGACCAACGTTCCTGTTTCGATATTTTGACTTGACGTCTTCCATTTAGTGCGTTGTTGTAATTCGTTCAGGTACTCTCTGGACCACCGCTTCCAAAATTCATTTTTCAGGTGGGCGACCAATTTCCATCTAGTAGGAAGATTGGCTTTCACTAGTTCTGATTTTGGATCAATTGTGCTGGTAAGCGGTTCCCCTATTAAGAAGTGTCCAGGAGTTAGTGCTGATAGATCATTGGGATCTGATGAGAGAGGCGTTATTGGCCTCGAGTTCAAAATTGCCTCGATTTCGACAACAACGGTTTCTAACTCCTCGTAAGTCAAGGATGCATTTCCAACTGTCCTTTTGAGTAGATGCTTAGCCGATTTAACGGCAGCCTCCCAGAGACCCCCAAAATGAGGGGCACGTGGAGGAATGAAATGAAAGTCGGTGCCCTTGGGTTCACATACTGCAGCAATTTTTGTCTTCGCCTTGTCGGAATATATGGTTTCCTTCAGCTCTTCTAGTTCATTTTTGGCGCCAATGAAATTCGTTGCGTTGTCGCAATAAATGTTTCGACAGTGGCCTCTCCTTGCCACGAATCGTTTAAGCGCTCCGAGAAATGCTTGTGTGGTCAAATCACTCACCACTTCCAGGTGAACTGCCTTGGTGGCAAAGCAACAGAACACTGCAATGTAGGTTTTTTGTGGGCGTTTTCCTCTAACCTTATAATGTGTCCACACTGGCCCACAAAAGTCCACCCCAGCATTTGTGAATGGCCGTGCAGGTTGAACCCGGTGAGGAGGCAAATTGCCCATTACCTGTGACATCATTGTTGGTTTCGCTCTTGCACAGCGCACACAATTTTGAACGATGGATCTTGCTATCGTTTTGCCCTTTACTGGCCAAAACTGTTGTCTCGTGATTGCCAGGAGAGTCTGTGGACCAACGTGAAGATTTTCAACGTGAATTTTGGTCATCAAAAGCTTAGTGAACTGATGTGAATACGGCAGTAGTATTGGGTGCTTCGCCTCATAGGATACGTCGGCAGCTTGTAGTCGTCCTCCAACACGTATGATGTCTCTTTCATCTAAGAAAGGTGCCATACTAATCAATGAGCTGCTTGTCTAGATGTTTAAATCGCCTTAGTTGATTAATCTCCCTGTCAAAACACTCTGCCTGCATTACCTTAACAATCACTACAAGGGCTTCATTGAGTTCTTCGGCCATGAGTGATTGTGTGTTAGTTGTGCTTATCTTTTTGCTTCTCTGTTTCAATCGGCTTATGAAACGTGTTACATATGCTGTGATGCGGGTTAGTTTTTTGAACGAATTATGGTGATTTATCTTGTGAATGAAGTGTGTGGAATCCTGCTGTGTGGTTATGGGCAGTGCAGTTTGTTTCTTTTCTAAATCACACTCAATATTCCTTGAATATGGTTGCGGCCATGATGATTCACTGCCGTATAAAAATAGAGGGCCATAAAACCACAAGTTACAAGATTTCAGCTTGTCCGGGTTTAATCCTCGGGTCAAAATATCAGCAGGATTTTCCTTGGAGCCGACATGACGCCAGTGTTCAGGATTGGATAGTTCCTGAATACTCGCCACTCGATTGGCCACAAATGTATGGAATGATGAAGATGATGAATTCAACCATGCCAAGACAATTTCCGAGTCCGTCCAGTAATACATCGGCTCGTTTTTTAGATGTAAATCTCTTTTGACACGAGTGGTGAGCTCAGCTGCTAGTTTAGCTGCACATAGTTCAAGTCGAGGTAAAGTAACTTGCTTAATTGGTGCCACCTTCGACTTGGCACAAAGCAGTCGTACTACGATCTGATTATTTTTGGTTAGAGATCTGACGTACACTGCAGCTCCGTAGGCCTTCTGGGAGGCATCAGCAAACGTGTGTATCTGCGTGGATTTTGATAATTCTTCAGGCAGTACATGTCTTGGAAATTTAATGTCGTTTAATGATTGTAGGTCATTACGAAACTTGACCCATTGTGTATGCATCTCCATCGGTATAGATGCGTCCCAATCTAATTTTAACGCCCATAGTCGTTGCAGGAATATCTTGGCAGTAACCACTACTGGAGACATGATTCCAAGTGGGTCAAATAGCCGTGCTATATCTGAACATGCTGTTCGTTTTGTGATTGCGTTCCTTTCAACCTTGGTGGTCTTGACACAAAATGAGTCTGAGGTTGGTAACCAAGTGAGACCCAAAATTTTTATTTGCTCCTCAGTTTCACTGCCAAATGTGAGCTGTGGTTCTATATCCTTTGGTTGAATACTTTTCAGTAGTCGTGGGTGGTTTGCACACCACTTTCGGAGCTTGAATCCTGCCTTAGCCAGTGACGCTATCAGTTGTGTTTGCATTTCACAAGCAGTAGACAGACTATCTGATCCTGTGATCACATCATCCACGTAGAAATCTCTAGCCAGTACCTCTGCTCCCAGTGGATATGAAGCGGCATGTTCTTGAGATAATCTTTGCAGACATTTTGTCGCCAAATACGGAGCGGAAGTTGTTCCGTACGTAACCGTATTCAGTTGAAAGCATTTTAGAGGATGATTTGGGCTGGTTCTCCAAAAAATTAGTTGGAATTTTCGGTCGTCGTCATTGACCATTATTTGCCGATACATCTTCTCAATGTCGGCCGTGAAGACGAAGCGTGGTACTCGAAATCGGAGCAATATTGAGAATAGTTCGTCTTGTATTGTTGGTCCTGCCGCAAGTATGTCATTCAATGCGACATTTGAGGATGTTTTGCAAGAGGCATCGAACACAACTCTCAATTTGGTTGTCGTGCTCTCTGGCTTGAGTACACAATGGTGTGGAATGAAGTAATGTGGTGTTGTAATTGATTCAACATCGACCTCTTGCATGTGGCCTAGGTTTTGATATTCATTCATAAACCCAACATATTCGGAGCGGAGCTCACTATTCTTCATAAGTTTTCGCTCTATTGACAAGAACCTCCGCAATGCGATGTCTCTAGACTCACCTAGTTGTTGTGGATTTTCCGTGAATGGTAATTTGACAATAAAACGACCTGTATCACTTCTTTTGACACCTTGGTTAAAATGCTCTTCACATCGCTTTTCTGATGGTGTGAATGTTTTCCTTTCATCAGAAGCTTCCTCCAAGGTCCAAAACCTTTCTAGTTGTTGGTCCATTTCTTGGTCTCTGTTAAATACACAACAGAGGCTTTGATTTTGTGGTATCTGGTCTATTTTAGCAGCCAACACCCAGCCGAGCACAGTGTTCTGTAATGTTGGCAGTCCTTCTCCTAATCTTATCTGCCCAACCGATAAAAGCTGGTAGTAGAATTCCGCTCCGATCAGTAAGTCTACGTAGTCTGGCGTATTGAAATTAGGATCGGCCAGCTTGATATTGGATGGAATTTTCCACTTTGAAATATCAATTTCTCGGTTCGGCTGTGGTGCTAAGATTTGCTTGAGGATGAATGCTTCTAGTCTGGCAGAAAACCCACTTGTGCGTGATTGGATTAACACGCTTACTCGTTTATTTGCTTGTTGCTTCGATTGACCGATGCCTTGCACATGCATTAGGGCTGGAGTTCCCTTCAAACCTAGTTTCTTGATGATTCTTTCACTTATGAGATTCACCTGGGATCCGGAATCGAGAATCGCCCTACACATTATACCCTTTCCATCATGTGTAGTAAGATTTATTGCAACTGTGCTGAGCAATACATATCCTTCCTGGTGGTTAACCTTTTGCGTTGCTAGTGTCATGGATTGGCTTGTAGATTCAGCTAATTTGGGTTGCTGAGGTTGAGATGTCATTGCTTGTGATGAACTCGATTTTTCTTGTGGTGTGCCTTGTAGATGCACTAATGTATTATGCCTTTTGGAGCAATGAGTACATCCCCTTAATGTGCAGTTGGCTGCATAATGTCCGGCCCTCAGGCAGTTAATACACAAGTTGTTCTTCCGTAGCAATCTTAAACGTTCAACAGGTGTATACTGCAGGAATTTACGACAGCTAAAAAGCTGATGGTTCTCCTTGCAAACTATGCATGTCGGTTGAGGTGAGTTGGTGGATACAAATGAATTGACCCTACTGGGAACTTGGTTTAGTTTTCGCCGTGAGTCATCCGTTGGCTTGTCCTTCTGCCCCAGAGCTTCCAGGGACTGAAAGCGAGTTTCCAGAAAATTGAGAAATTTCTCTACTGATTGCAAGGCTCGTGCTTGTTCCAGCGACTGTTCATATAGATTATGTGTGGCTTTATCTAATTTTCTCACTAAAATGTGTAATAATAGTGGGTCCCAATTAACTGTGGGAACACCCAGATTTTCTAGGCCCATAAGGGATTCCCTCGTTGAGTCGTGCAATGCTTTAATAGTTGACGCACCTTCTGAGGTAAGTTTGGGCTGCGATAGCAGTTTATCGATGAGCGCTGTCACCAACAATCTTTTATTATCATAACGAGACTTCAATGTATCCCAGGCAGACGTATAATTATCATCTGATAATGTAAAGTGTCGAATGAGCTTCTCGGCTTCTCCCTTCAAGTTGGTCTTTAAGTACCACATTTTCTGGCACTTGCTCATGTGCTGATTATGTATCATCTGTGTAAATAAATCGTAAAATTGGCTCCATTTCAAGTAGTCGCCGTCGAATGTGGGAATTGTAAGCTTTGGTAGCTTCAACGCCACACCACTACTTGACGCCTCATTGCTTCTTGTTGTGGTACACTGGGCCAATTTCTCAGAGAGCCGGATGATGGTAGATTGTATTCTGTCTTCGAATTGGAAATATTCCTCAGCGTTGTAGCCAACTTCTGACGGGTCATCTGCCATCTGCCATATATCCATGTTAGAACTCTCTACCTGAGACCAGTATCGTTCAATGCTATTGATTTTACATTGATAATATTGCCTGGTTTGGAGCTGTTGATCTTCTGACTCTATACCTTGCAGAAGGTGGCGTAACGATTGGATGCCAGCCTTCTGTTTCCGTATACATCTGGTTAAGCAATCTTCGTTATTGGCTGAAGTGCTCATATTTGTACTCATCTTGTCTTGTCTGGTTGTGTCTCCTGAGCCAATCATGAAATCTTGTTCTGTGGAATTGGCACTAGGTTTATCTTGGTTTTGCGATGGGGTACTTGGTTCTCCTGCGAGTGGTGCTGGAGGGATGGATTTGATTAATCCTAGTGTGTGATCGCGGCCTATTTGATAGACTGCCTTGACCCCAGCGAAGTATGCTTGGGTGAAGTATGCGTGAGCTGTCTGGTCAGCATGTTTGGTTTTAATGAGGGCATCTGTAGATGAAAACTGGCCCCATAGCTTATCTAGTTGGCTTAGTTTCTCCTGCAGATATGAAAGCGTCTTCTGGTCTGGTGAATCATCCTTGAGGCCTTTTACAAATTTTTGAATGGCCGCTCCGGTGGTCTTTTGGCGCTGCGTCAATTCTTCCATGATGGTTGCGGTTCCTTGTGGTAGGAGATCGTAATCAAGTGAAGCACTTGATCACGTCGGGGTCACCAAAAATGTTTAAAGGCTCTTTTGCCTTTATCGATGCAATTGTTCTTTGTTGGTTGAGTCAATGGTACTTGGACCTTGACTTTGATGCGAGAGTCGTTGGTGCTTGTACCAAGACTCTTCAGTGATTAAAAAATATTGGAGCTTGTTCTGATTGCCTTACCTTGGGTAGGGGGCAATTCAGAGCTTCGTGGTAGCTTGGATGTCGATGTACAATTAAAACAAAATCTCTCTATCAACTGGCCCTTTATTTCTTATTCGAATTAAATTTATATATAAAAATTGCTGACTTAAATAATATTTTGTACATTGCAATTCTATTCTACGTACCTACTCTTTTACTCACACCCACGAATTCTGCTGTCGTTCACAGTACCGAGAAAATTTCATATTGATAAGCTTGACCATGCACAAGCTACATATCCAATTACTTACTCTGTACCTTCGACTTTTACCGCGACAATTCTATGTACAATGCACACGCTGCTTATCAGGCAAATTCTATGCACAAGCTGCATAGCATGTACACTCCATGCACAAGCTGCATATCATGTTTCAATTTATACCAGCAGAATTCGTGGGTGTCTGCATTTATTTAATTTTGATGAGAATTATTTCTTGCAAACTCGAACACCTACTAAGTGATCGCTTCTTTTTTCTAAATTGCTTAAGTCGTGGCTACAGCTTTACCTTGAGTTGAATTTTGAAAGAATCTGCTGTTGTATAGCTGATACAAGAGGCCAGTTAGTTTTCTGCAGTTTTCATTCCACCAATTCATAAATCTTGTCATCAGTATGGGTAAGCCAACTACACATAAAAATGCGCCTAAGAGTAGTTCTGAGCAGGAGAGAACCTCCGTAAGTACCACTCCAATAAATATATGTAAGAAGCTCTTCTAGAAATAAGGGGCAATCGGATAACTCTTCTCAGTCGCTGACAACTGCAAATGATATCAGCCTAGCCATTGAAAACCTTGAGAAGCGCTTGATGTTTAACATTGGGAACCTGATGTCTGAAAAGTTCGAGGAAGTCGAGAAACGCATTATGGCGAAAATCGATAGTACCATCAACAACACACATACAGAAGTCTCTGATCTAAAAAAAAATTATCAAGAGCAGCAGTCATCGCTTCGACTTATGGAGAGTAAAATTGACGACATATGCCGGGTACAGCGATTAAGTGACTCGGTGATTACTGGTATACCTGAAATAAATGACATCAAACCCAGTGAAATATTAAATAACATTGCTGGTATTATCAAGCACTCTCTTTCCCCTTATACAGACGTTTTTGAATAAAGTATGGCAGCAATAAAAGAGTAAAATATTCATCACCCGCTCCCATAATTGCTCGTTTCCCCAGCCAAGCTGAAAATCGTGCGTTCCGTATAGCATTGTATAAGCATGGAGAAATCAAACTCAACCAACTGGGTGTTGGGTTCACATCGAAATCTACCATAAGATTTGCTGAGAGTCTCACACAATTCAATTACCGCATATTACGTGAAGAGCGGTTCAAACATCAGGAAAAAACCCTACATTCCGCTTATACACGTAATGGATACATATGTATTTATCAAACCTACCAAGGAGAGTAACCCAATTAAAATTTCGCAACTGGACAAACTGTTAATATATCGTTGCCAGAGCAAATCAGAATTAATACAATTCTTCTTTTATTATCTTTTATCTTAAGATCATTTAGCTATTCGTTTTCATTTTTTTTCTTTTGCAGTTCTAATTTACTAGTACCTAGTTTAGTTCTGTTTAAATTTTTATTCTTTTATTTTCTTTTATTTTAAGTTTGTAATAATTTTTAGTTCTTAATTGCTATGAATTTCTTTCACTTCGCTTATTTTCACTCAGGCGCTGGGATGGAGCCAGTTCTGAAATTGTTGTTTGGGGGTGCAGCTGCATATGATGTTTTTATTAATTGTTTTTACATTACACATTTGGAAATCAATGAAAGTTGGTTTTTGGTCGTCCGATGTCCCGTGTTCTATAACACAAACGTGACCACGAAACAGTTTCAGTATCGATAATTCTACTGAATTTATGAATGCTATCTCCCTATGCACGCATCGATATAACAAGATTGTGTTAGGTGGAGACTTTAATGTTAACCTTTTCGACTTTCTGGCTTGAGCGACGCCTTCTTGCACATGTTTCAATCTATCGATCTTAAAACAGTAAATGCTTTACGTACTTACTACAATACTACACAACCCTCGCAATTAGATCTACTTTTAGTAACTGATTTACACTCAGTACTTTTTCACAACCAATTAAGTCCGCCGAGTTATTTGAACCACGTTATATTTTTTCTAACCTATGATGTACCCATCAGCGCACGGCCTCATCCTTTCACTATACAATTCCGTGATTACAACCACCTTAACGTTCCCGCTCTTCTGCTAGATGGTTCATCCTTACCGTGGGAAGCAATATACCACTGTACAAATGTTGACGAACAAGTGGATATCTTAAATACCAACTTACATTATTTATTAAATAGGCATGCTCCTTTACAGTCACGTCAAATTTGCCCTAAATATCGTTGTCCTTGGTTTTCGACGGAAATAAAAGTTTTAATAGCTGAAAGGGAGTTCTTGTATCGTAAATATAAAAGGCTCAAAACTGATACTACAAAACAGTTGTATATACATGTGCGGAATCTAGTAACATCAAAAGTTCGCTGTGCAAAGCGCCGCTACTATCATGAAAAGCTTGATCCCAATCTGTCTCCTACACATTTCTGGGCTAACTTGCGCAAACTTCAGATAAAAGGAGACAAAGCAGTAGTAGTCTGTAACATCAATGCAGATGAGTTAAATGAATACTTCATCAATGCTAGTAATACGTTATCGTCAACCAGCGGATCTTCTGTAGATAATGTTGCACCTCCAATGTAAATGGTGATGGCTTTAATTTCAGAAACGTCGACCAAAATGAAGTACTAAGAGCCATATCCAAAATAAGATCTGATGCTACTGGCCTCGATAATCTCTCTCCCTGCTTCTTGAAGCTCTTGCTCCCGATCATATTGCCTTTTGTAACCCATATTTTCAATACAAGCCTGACCTCTGGGTTTTTTCCCACCAAATGGAAAATAGCAACTATACTTGCTGTTGAAAAACGAACTCGCCAGAATTACCATCAGACTTCCGTCCTATCAGTCTTCTCTGCTTTTTATCGAAGGCTCTGGAAAAGCTTATAACATCACAAATGCTTGGTCATCTTGAAACTTCATGTTTCCTGTCATGCTGGCAATCTAGTTCTCGTCGTGGACATAGCTGCGAGACAGCTTTGTTAAAGGTGACTACTGATCTTCGTTTTGCACTTGATAAAGGTGAAAATGGTTGTTGTCCATGTTGGACTTCTCGAAGGCTTTTGACAGTGTGACTCATTCTAAATTACTAACAAAGCTTTTCTATTTGTATAACTTCTCTTCGTCAGCCATTGCAAGTATAAAGAGTTTTTTGTCTAATAGATTCCAACAAGTAAAACTAAAGAAGGATTGCTCTAAGCTTTTACCATTGGTCTGTGGAGTCCCACAAGGCTCAATTCTGGGACCATTGCTATTTATCTTATATATAAATGATCTCCCTAGTGTTGTTAAAGATTCAAAAGTACATCTGTACGCTGACGACATCCAAATATACCTTAATAGACCGATTGGTTTGATCGAGGATGGGGTGCAACGTATGAATGACGATCTTCAACGAATTCACTCATGGTCAATCGAAAATAATCTGGCACTCAATTCCAGTAAATCGTGCTGTATGTTGCAATATAGAAATGTCATTGATGTAAATGATGTACCTCCGATAACTCTAAACGATTCTCCTTTAACGTACATGAGAACAGTTAGGAACCTCGGTGTCATGCTAAATGATCATATGACCTGCTGCGACTTTATGAAGGCTCTTATCAGCAAAGTCTATGGCTGTCTTCGGTTATGGTTGACTGCAGCGTTATTATCTATAAAAACCAGGTTTAAGATCATAAAAACCTTAGTTATGCCACATTTTAATTATGGTAGTCTAATGTTTCCGTCACTGGACTCTGTATGCAGTCGCAAACTGGACGTAGCCTATAATGATTGTGTACGTTTAATCTATGGATTGCGACGTTTTGAACACATCAGTCTGTATCAGCACAAAATTTTTGGGTGTTCCATCCAAACTTATCGCACATACAAGAGTTTAATCTTCATGCATAAAATTATATATACGAAAGAACCTAGGTATCTTTATGAATATTTAAACTTCTCCCGTTCTGAAAGGCACCGACAGCTTCTAATTCCTCTCTTTCTCTCTGTACTTGGGCAGCGCTCTTATGGCTGGATTACATTACAACGCCGACGCCGGCGTGGTCGTCGTCGTCTTCGCAAACGCCGAACAAAACCCCGGGCAAGTTACATTAACACTGGGCGGCAGCGCCATATCTTAATTTCCCTTACATTTTACAGTTGAGTTATTTGCTTGTAATCTCTGCCGGTTTGCAATAAAATTTTAAATAATAATAAAAAATATATTTTCTTTTCCTTCAAGTCCACATTTTTTTAATATAATATCATTTATTTTCAGAAATTTAAATATCGTTTCATTTTGTCATGGTTTTTCATAATAGATTTAGATCTGGCATATTGGCAGCAATGGAGCGCCAGCGTTAAATTTAGAATTAGAGATGGGTCGACGACGGTAATGTAATGCATTTCATGCAGTACTGTCTCTAGATATTTTTGACATAAAACGACGACCACACCGACGTCGGCGTTGTTAATGTAATCCGGTCATTACTTTGTGCATACAACAAATATCTAGAGCTCTTTACCTGCGGACATTCAACGGACGACCTCAGCCAGCCGATTCAGAAATAATTTAAAAATATTTTTAAATATATCCCAATGATTATGGTTACATGTGTGTTGCTGCTCTTATTCTTCACGGTTTCTTTACTTCCTTCCACCTCCGGCTCTCGTTATCCACCTCTGTATTGTTATATTTTTGATAATTAGTTAGTAACGTAGTCACTTAGCTTTAATTATATTTTTGTTACATTGCAACTCAATTAAAATTATTATTTTGTTGTTATTATAATTATTGTGCTAACAAAAAAGATTGTAAGTCTTGTTGTACAGTCAACCAGTATAAATAAATTTAAAACAAATCATTAATCAAACTTCACTGAACGTAACCATAAAAGAAAATACTCAACGACTTTTATATAACAATCGAATGCACAGTCTAAAAGCCCACTATTTGTTTTTGACGGATGTACTTTAGTCGAGTCAAAAGACAAAAAAAAATGGTATAGAGAGTTCGATATTAAAGACGAAGGGAACGATCGCTCTCTTCTGATCAGTCTTGTGAACAGTGCAGTTGAAAGTCTAAAACAAGCATTAAAACTTGGCTTAAACTGAGAAAAGAAAATTTTTATTTAAAAATAAAAAAATAAAAAATTAAAAATAAAAGGTTATCAGGAAACTTAAAATTACAAAGGAGGAATCTAAATGGTTCCTTGGACTAACACAAGATTTCTTTTTTTATTAATATCTTTGTTGTACGGCACGACTCTGGAAGGTCAAGGTGACGGGCAGTAACCCGAAATGCTGTGGAAAAGAAAGCTAAGTACATAATATTATAATACATATTTACATATTAATCTTTTAATTGCCTGACTGGCTTAGTTTATACAATTTTCTTTTTAATCCATTTAAAGGTACCGTATTATATTATAGCCTGTAATGAGAATTTTTTTTAATTATATTTTATACGGGCCGACACTATTGTTTTTTTTTTTGTAAAGTGAGTGATTCCCAGTGATTTGTTGTCCAGTTTATTTCAAAGTTGGTTTCGTGATAAACCCGCAGCAGAGAAAATCACGTGGCGCCCATTTAAAAGCATAAACGAACCACCCCGACAACTGAGCCAGCCAGCACGTACCGAGGAGTACGTAGCACAATAGCTGCAAATATCTACAATAATAAAATAATTATAGAGCTTAGAATCATCCCCCTTCCTTTCAAGGATCAATATCAAATATTTAAAGCAATGTCTTTACCTACATTCCATAATGGATCGTTCGTGTATATTTTACCATCGAACTAATACATATTAATAGACTACAATCGTGAACACTATATTGAATTAGCACTACAGGATATTCATATTTGCGCCACGTTGGACCAAATGCATTTTTATTGCCAAATTTCAGCCCCTATCCTGAACACAAATACAAAAACAAACCATTGTGAAGTAAATTTCCAAACATTACAACAGGTTTATTATTGAACGCAATTATCGCAGCAGAACGCTTGGCTTTTCTCCCTAAAAAATTTCCTCCATGTAGATATTATTTGTGAAAATTCCATTAGCTCACAAATCCTACAAGATACCGGCATAATATATGTACATCCATCCCGGTTGTTATGTGCGAAGCAAAGAATTCTTCTTGCATGGACATAACCTTTAAATATCCCAATTTAATTCCAACTTCATCCCAATAATAAATGTTTGTTTCCAATATAATATGAATATAAGGTCTTTCCCTACGGAAACATTTATAGAAACAAGTCCCCTAAATATTACAAACAACAAGGACCTAGAAAAACTTCTGGAATCCATTCGTTTACAAAAAGATCAAGAATTAATTCCTTTAAATCCAATAAATAAACATCATATTCACCACTATGCAATATCATATGTGACAATTGCTTTAATCATCTCTATTGCCTGCGTATACATATATATTAAATATAAACCGAAAGAACGAAAATCCAAAAACATAACCCTCGAACATGAACTAGAAGATATGCCAGAGCTGCACCAGGAAAACGCCCGAAAAGCTTTAAGAGGAGTCAGTACGAATATTTGCAATTTTCATACATTTTTCAATGCGAATTTCTGGCAAACTATTTGTAGCAGAAAAATGATTTATATCTTAAATTAAAGGTAATGAAGAAGTCTAGTAAATAACGTCGGCAATCAAATTCCTGTGGGTAGGTATTCTCATTTCTTTAAATTGTGACTGTTTTAAAAAGATTAGGCCTAGATCTAGCAAATAACGTCGAGTTTCTTCATTTTTACTGGAGATTTTTTATAATTATTTGACTCTAATAGTACTTGTTTTTTTCTCCCGACATTTCACCGACGAGAAATTGCAATATTTATTTGAAAGTTGTTTAAATACAAAGCAAAATAGCATATTTAACAATTATGGGCAAAAAAAAACATTAGGAGAATTAATTCTCGTTAAAATTTGTCAATTTATGTGAACTGCAAATTTTCATTTTTCGTCTTAAATTGTATGGTTTTGTCGGATGTTGGGTTTCTGTCTTTTGCGGTAGATGTCTCTATTGTGCTCTGTGGTCTAGTTCTAGGCTAATTTTATATGAATTTTCTCACTTTCAGGACACAAACCCACGTATAGTAAGCTTTATTACCTACAGGTTCGCTGGTATCTAAATTGAAACTTTTGCTGAGTACTGACTCCTCTTAACCTACGGACGCTAACTAACAGACACAGTAATTTTTTCTTTTTAATTTTTACCATCCTAAAAATCCCCATCCTCATTGAAAAAAAGAAAAACCGAATAAAATATCTCCGATTAATATTATAGGATATTTTAAATGTATACTATATGTATTAACCAGGATTTTAAAAAACTAAAAACGAAACAAATGTAGTTAATATTTAAAATAACGTAATAGTATAAATAAATAAAGAAAAAATGGATTTATTATAAGAATAAGATTAAAAGGAAGTATAAAAAGAATTATTTGTCAATAGTACTTATAGTACGCATTATTTTCTTGACAGGAATTAATCAATAAATAAAAAACAAATAAGGGAGAAAATAAATAAAATCTGTTTGGTAAATAATTATATATAAATATACAAAAAATAAAAATAAAATAGAGGTAGTTAGTTATAAACTTATCAAAAATACTTAGTGATTAGTATTGTTTACACCTATTCTCGTTATTAGCTATAAATGCATATAGTAAAGTACTCGCTAAAATTTAATTATGTACATAAAATAACAATAACCGCCTTTATAAACTTCCTAGAATAACTCTCCCTATTATTAGAGATATAAAAAAAAAATGATGGAAAATAACAATATAATTTTTCTTTTCAAAAAGAAAACGGGTATAAATACCCAAATAGCCTTAGTAAATAAGGATAAATAAATATTTTTATAGCTATCTCCCCTTTTAATGTTTTACCTATACAAATTAATACTATATACTTATATATTAAATGTTTTCCCATTTTATTAGAAAGAAAGTTTTTTTTTTCTCAAAAGGAATAAGACTTTCTTTTCTCCAGGGGGAGGGTTGTTGTGACTCAGGTGCCGAAATCACAAGATAAAGGTCCATGCACCAATATATTGCCCTATGCAATATATCGATGCATTGTAAATTTGACCCTGAAAATTAATTTAAATTCATTCATTCAATATTTCAAATGCATTTAAAAATGCATTTCCATACTGCGACAAAATGCAATTTAGCATAAATTGCATTTTGTTATCAGTCATACAATCCGTTCACACGGCATTGTTACCTTCTTAAGTTCGCCGTTTAGGTAACTGCTAGTTACGCATCCCTTATCGCGCAACCTTAGTAGCTCAGTGGAGAAGGGTCTTGGGACCCCGCGAACTCATAGATTCAATGGGCGCCACGTGGTTTTTCCATTGGCAAAAGATACCACGAAACTTACAAAATTGCTACGTCGTACAGTACAAGGAAGGACACAATAGATTGAAATCAAAGAGAATATGTATATAATCACATTATAATTCAATACGAGGTGTAAGTTACTTACATCTATATATATATATACATATTCCCGAATTCTCAAAATGAGATAAGTAAAAAAAAATCCTGGGACTCTTTCTCACCGCCTTATCTGTTCTACTTTTCGATCTCCTTAATTTTAGTTTTCAACCCACTTCTTTACTTTTAATTTAATTCACTTATTTTCTTTAATTTATTCCTAACTTTTCCGCCTTTTTGCTTGTAGTCTTTACTCTAGCCGCTTCCCGCAAAAAGTGCTCGCTTCACCTACCGGACGAGGAGACATAAGGCCTAACCACAATGTGCATAAGCTTGCATATGCAAGCCTTGAAAATATCACGAATGCTTCCTTATGCATCACTAACATTTGTATAGTATTTACACAAACTGTCAAATTTGCTTATGCAAAGTACGATCATGAGCGTACAGACAGAAGTTGACGAACGGAATTGAAACTGGACGAACGGCTTGTTATTCCTATTGTGGGTTGTTATTATGAAAAGCAATTACTCGTGCCTTTGCATATGCTAGCATATGCACATTGTGGTTAGGCCTATAGCCATCATTTTCGAACTCGATCGTCGAAACTTGACGAAACTTGAACTTGTCAGCGATCGTTGTCGACATTACAGCCGTGGTATTTAAAATTTGAGTGTTCATTCTTTGTATTGATTTAGTTTGTTATAATTATCGTATGTTTAAAAATGTTAAAATTTGGTTACTCATTCTTTGAATTGATTTGATTTAGTTTATCTATCGCATGTTTAAAAATATCAACTCTGTTCGTAGATTGGCTATCCTTCGTCCGGGCTGCTAACACTTTGATTGTCCGTATCCTGGAGTCTATTATAGATTTAGGTGAGAATGAGGCTCAGGGCGGTTTCTATATTTCGAATAAATCGACTATGATCTCGCCTCCATGCTTTCAAAAGACCCATCCGTATTAAAGAAAACAATTTGTCAAAATAGCTCAAAGAAAGTCATTATGAAATATGAGGAAAGAGAGCTCATAATTAACACTAGTTACTATAGAAAATTAACTAATAGTGTAACCAGTGATCCCTAGATTAATTCTGCAGTTTAGAATTCATGGTTTCTAAGATTGATAGAAAAGGAATTAATCTAGAGGTCATTGGATCGCACAGGATTTAAGAAATATGGAGCCTATGTTTAAATAAAAAAAAATAAAAGCTAATGTGTAA
This sequence comes from Dioctria rufipes, assembly GCA_963924295.1. Classification (NCBI taxonomy): domain Eukaryota; kingdom Metazoa; phylum Arthropoda; class Insecta; order Diptera; family Asilidae; genus Dioctria; species Dioctria rufipes. Next base: position 81,229,084 of record OZ002740.1, on the reverse strand, counting down.
ATGTTAAGCCTTAACTATCTTATATATCCTTGTATACATGTCCAGGGTGCGTATTGTGATGGTTTAAGTGTATGATATGTGTGTATGTGGATTGGTGCTCTCCTAGTGTCTTTTTTGGTGACTAATATGTGTGTAAGTGTGGCCTCATGCCTGTGTGTTGTGAATAGGTGACACTGTAGATCAGCGTGATGTAATGCGTACTGTACATATAATTGTCTGCCCTTTTGATGTATGTTATCCGACTGCGCAGTATTTTCTAAAGTATCATTTGTAGTATGAGTGGCTGTGTATGTGTTGAGGATAATGTTGAGTTGCGGTTAAATCGCTCGTTAACTTGGGAATGGTTTGCCGGCCGTTCTTACGCCCCCTGAAATGTACAAGGATCACAAAGTCAACAGTTCATCGATTTCGTTATTTATAATGGAACACAACCTATGGTTAACACATACGACAGACAAACTAACAAAGAAGAAAAAATTTAGCCCGTAACAGCATGTACCTACATACAGTGTCTTCTTCTTACTCTTTTTCCGCATGTGCGCTCTACATACGTACAGTACTTAATTTTCCCAATCTATGTACATACTTACATACAATTATCACAATTATTTTCGCCATTTTTAAATTAATATAAAAAGCTTTTAGAAGCAATCGTGGGTACCTGGGGCCATCAAGCCCAAACCTCGAGGAGTCTTTCTTCAACCCGTCAGTGATCATGGGAGTTTTTAACACTAATTATTGCGAAAGTTGTGCGAACGGAAATTGTTAAGATCATTACTAAATATTGATGAAAATTTGTGCTAAAAGGAAAGTTTTAAGATCAATACTAAAGATCGATGATAATTTGTAACCAGTAACTAAATATTGTAATCAGTAACTGAATATTGTGAAAACTGTGTAAAAAAGAAATTTTAATTATAGGTGCGTGCTTAATAAATAAGGGAAGACCTTGTCGACTTATACTCTAATCTCTTCTTCCTGCAAGCACGAGAGATGGTCAACTAACAAAGGTGGATTAACACAAGTCATTAGTTCATTAGCTCAGTCTTAACAAAGATATTTGCATTCAGACTGCCAATAAAAATCAAAGCATATTCTTAGAAAGATATGTATGTGAATAATTTCCTTCTTTCCTTCCGTTCCCCCTTAGTGCTGATCAGATATTTTATGGTGTAGTATCTCTAACTGAACCACTATCAATCGGTGTTACATGTCATCATTATTACAACATGTCAATTCAAGCAGTAAAGAATGTGGACACTTTAAAATTTATATTAAAAACTGATATATGGAGTTCTTGTGAGGCATAAAAAAAATTTCTGAAGATATTGGGCGCTTAATTAATGTAACAATGAAAATAAATGTAGACAATGAGCGAAGAAAAGGGGGTATGGTAATGGTAATTAATATAATTGCTATAAAGAAACGAGAGTGAGCTTAAAAATGGCTGCAAATGCAAGGCCAAAACTATAGACAGAAGGTATCATATGAGCTATCAGAAAGAAGTCAAATGGACTGTATGTCCTGTGTTTCTTTTCTTGCACATCTCAAATAGTGGGCTTTCTTGGACCGATTATTCCTTTGCAGGAGTTTTTGATGTCAAATTGTATGCCTAGCTGCATAACCTGCTTTATCGACTTTAAGAGAAGATCTAAGTCTGCCAATGGGTTTATAATATGAAAATATAAGATGATTTATCCAGTCGGACCTACTGCACTTAATCAAAATGTACTGCCAGCAGTTGAAAGGCTGGGAAAAAATTGAATCCTAATGGATCTAATACAAACTAGAACGTACTAAGTCTGCATAAAGGTTGATGTTTTATTGCAATGAGTCGAGATATGAATTCGGCATCGGTTTTGTTTTTTTGTAAATACGATAGCTTTTGTTTTTTTGTAAATACGATAAATTGGTAATAGCTTGAGATCTCATTATGAGTATAACAGACCCAAAATATTTCCGTTTTGGGCAGTTGGAAGAGGTTAGAAAATGACTTAAATTGACATTAAATCAAGGCAGAACCAGCAACAAATTGGCCTATGCTCTTTTAATGGTACACAAAACGTTTAATGGATTGATTGTTGGTAGCTTTCCCATTTCAAAATATATCAAAATCTTATCTTTTTTAGCTGCTTTGGAGGCGATAAGTTTAATCTATTTCTTTACAGAGGATCACATTGCGCTAATATTCTCGGGCGTAATGAATAAAATTTTGCTTTTTCAGTTTTTACACTGAATATCTGTCCCTACTACTTGAGAGAGCTGGATAAATTCATAACTTACAAGGAATCGAAAAAATTATCTTGAACCGAAGTTACTTGGTAAAATTCAAGAAGGAATTTCAAATAATTTGATCACTTTACTATCGACTAACAACATATTTTGGAGCTAACTGCATTTTTTTTTAATATTTATTTATAGGATACCTTTCTTAGCACTAAGAGCCTAGGCCTATTGCAACCTAATGTATTTGGCCCACGGCAACTTTGCCTTCTGGGCAACTTACGTATTGTTTTGACATGATAATTTGTTTTGTTCTCATAGTAAACTACATTTTCCTACCACCATACTTTCCATCACTCTATTGCTAGCATGACTCATCAAATTTACTTTATGGTTGAACCTCTTTCTAGGCAGCATCTATATCTGGTATTAGAGAAAAGTACTTTATATTATTATATTGACTTCATTTTAGAGTCTTCCTATTATTTTATATATAAGTCTTTTGATCCTGTTTCTTCAATTTTCAATTATTCATATTATTCATTATTCAAAAGCAGATTGCAGACGTATCTGAAGCTCATTTATTCAATCTCACAGTCAATGGGCAAAGCCCTTGCTAGGCCTTTTAGCTTAGAACTTAATACATTAAAGCTTGAACTTGCCTTTTTTCGAAGCTCTTTGGGTAGATTCCATTTCCACTAACACCTTGGTTTTCCTTTGTGCAATATATGACAAAGCCAGTAATCTGCGGCACATCGACAGATATTTTAGTATTGGGTGACGATCCTATATATCTTTCGATTTGTCGAAGATAGTTGTTTTTGTCACGACCTGTATACAGAATGTTAAGAGCACAAAGACTCTTAGAGCTCATAACATTTTTTTGAAAAGACTTACACTTAAAGTATGTAGATATATGACTTCAAGGCGTGTACTGTTCTGATTCAAGATGGCATTGTGAAAGTTGGCATTAGCCTATACTGTGGATCCAAGAATTGATAATCAACAGCTACTAAGTTTTTGTATAAAAAATGGTACAAATATACCCATAAAATTTCATTATAAACTCAATCGAAGCAATCAATCTATAGCAACAAATTATCTACTGAGATTTTACTATTACTACTTCCCATTTTGGTTACAGAGCATACGCCTGTATGAATTTATGCAAATGTGCCAAGTCAAGGATTGAAAGGGTGAATTTAGCCAGTGACGATGATGATGCTTTGTCGTGGTTGCTTATAGATGTAAACTTTGTTAAAAAGTGGTAAGAAATTTGCTTTTTTACTCTCCCAATTTATTCTGCCATTAGCTTACTAGCCGCCTTTAAATAATTATTTCACATTTACATGAGTAAATACTTACGAGTATTAATGAATTTGCAAGTTACTATAAAAAGATGTTAAAATTCATGCGCATTTTCTGTTTTGACTGGTAAAAACCAGCTAAAGCTACTATAATTCGTTGAACTCGAGACACTAACACCTGTCGGTACATATTTCATTATTATTGTATATTGGCAATGGCCTTGGAGGAACCGACTGAGATAAACCGTAGAAACCAGTTTGAATGAACTTTCACTCTTATAAATCATTATTTATCTAAATAAATCTTGAAAAGTACTTGAATCATTTCCGAATGATTTCATCGGATATGTTTAATAATTAGGAATTGATTTGATGTCTTAAATGAAATAATTTGCTAGTGATCCCTTTTAATAATTTTCAACGATATTAGATGTACTGACAAATCTTTATTTTTTTTATATATTTTCAACACTGGTACATATTATGTACCTAATATTTCAACGATTTTTTTTTTACTAATTTAAGGTCACTCGCTTATTGAGTATTTTTACCGGATATGTCGTGTGCCTGGTACTGTTACGCAAAAATTTTCAGCACACGTTACCCAATGACATTGGCAATGAATGTTCTGATTTCGGTTAGTAAATTTACCTTGAAATGTAGATCAGTAAGTAACCGATAAAAAGCGAACGTGCTGAATAAATTGGAAAGCTGCAAAGATTTTCAGATATTAATTTCCATTGAGGCATTGTTTACTTGTTTCTTTCTGAAATATTTGTATCTAGAGAAGTACGTTTGCATTAATAATAAACTTTGATTTTCCTTTTATTTTTTTTTTTTTTTTTTGTTACATAATTGAAGATAGTTTCCTTTGTTGTGATATACTGAGCTGAAATGAAGGGCATAATAGATCTAATGAATGGTTTTAATATAGTTTAGCGCGAATTTGGCCATTACTTCTGTTATTTTTATAGATTCTCTTTTAATATTTTCAAAAACTCATTAAATGAAAGTATCAAGATTTTAAAATTACGTTCATTATTTCTTTATCACAGTTTACGTGTTATATCGTTAGTGTTTTCATCTTATTTACGAGGCGCTTGGACATATAAAAAATGCACAGGAATATGTAATAATGTTACGATAAAGTAGATTAGGTATCTACTGTCTTTTGCCTATATCAATTCCATGCCATTCTTTTTTTCGGCATATTATGGCATAATTGTATCTACCATATCATCGTACATTGTAGCATCCCAATACCTTCTGTAAGATAATAAAACAAAACAATTCGTATACGAACCAGAAAGTAATATAATTATAATTTCAGTCATAAAAACTTGAAAATTGTATAGTCCGCAAGTATACTATCAGAACGCCGATAGTTTCCCAAGCTATGAAACAACAGTTGGCGTGATAATCCTATGCATGTAGCTCTGTGATCTGTCTGCTAGCTAATAGTAGTATTAGGAAAAAAAATACTTACTCTTAGTTTTGTACTCATCTTCTTAGCTCTTTTAGCTAATATTTTCAGTTTTTAAACATCATGGATATACCGAAAAGAAACATTTGTGTATGTGATATGACATTCTTCCTTGTTAGTAAGTCTTTGTATAGTATTTAAGAATTCCATCCATAATGGTCTGATTTCCAGGATACAAATTCTATTGTAACGACAGAACTAATCGAGTCACCTGCCGGTAGTGTTGAATTTTATGTCAGTGAGATGTTTAGCTCAAAACAATTTAGTTTGTTTAGAATTTGTGTTTGTGGAAATGTTTAGAGTAATCATGACAAATGTATTTGAACCGCTGTATACTGCCCGCGTATTGATTTTAATTTAGAAGCTCCTTCCAAATTTGAGGAAGTCATTTTTAGTCTTAATCGTCTATCGTAATAATTGTTATGGACTTGCATGTAAATCTTTTTTTTTGTCGAATTTTCGCGCAATAGTTCAATCACTTAAGTCGTAGTATAGTAGTATTATTTTCAAGGAACTTTATATATAACATTTCATTTACCCATACTTCTTAGTTCTTTAGACTTAATGAAATTTAATTAACCGCTAATTATTTAAATATTAATATAATTTTTTTTAATAAATTTTGCTAGCTTTAGCTAAAACAGAAGCATTCTGTGCTTTGCTTTCAATTCGATTGACATATTATATTTGATTTTAAAGATGAAAACTATTGCATTATATATCAATCGCTGCTTTACATTCATCCACTGTAGGGTGTCCAACATATTCTGGATCGGCGTGTACACAGCAGCGTATCTAGAGGGGGGCGGTGGTGGCGGTCCGCCCCGAGCGGCATTTTTTTATATTTCTGTCTAAATTATTTAAAAATAAAAATTAATATCATAAAAATTTTGTAATCCACAGAATTCTTTATTATAATAAGTAATAAATTTAGCAAAAATGCGTGCTGACCCCGGCAGTCTTTATCGACGTTGAGATTTTTAAGCTTAATCACGTATGGAAACACACATCAGCTGTTAATAATACGGAAGAGGGACGCATTTGTTATCTCATGGTGATTGAAGCAAAGTTAACTTAAGAGCAAGTTGATTTTTTTTGCGAAGTTTCTGTCACTGGTCAAGGTGTTAAGCGCAGTGTAGAAACTCGTTTGAAACACAAGAGGAGATGCGATGACTGTTTAAAAAAAATTTATTAAATATTTTAAGTGCTTTGGAAAAATTTATATTTGATGAAGAAAATATTAAAACGAGATCAGACGCTGGAATATTACTCAACTCAATGAAATCTTTTTCTTTTCTGTTCTACCTCCATTTATAGGAATCCGTCCTTTTGGAAATTAATGACGCGCAACAATACCTACAAACAAAGGGATTAAATACTTATCAATGTAATTTAAAACTGAATTCTTTACAAATGTATTCCATTGAACAAAGGAACACAATAGTGCAAAAATCAGTTACAACAGACAACAAAATATGTGAAAAGTTGGGATATTCGCTGACCGTCGAGTTAGAAGGAAAAAAATTATGAGTGGTGATAATTGGCGAGACGTGGAGCTCTCTTTAGAAGAAGAAACACAAAGAGAAACGTTTTTGTCATTGGATAGAGTTATCCAGAAATAAAAGTACGGTTTGAGCAACTACATCTCTTTGCAGCGAACTATTCGTGCCTAATACGATCTAATGTTTTAAATGAAAATTTTGAATGTAAAGTAAATAAATTTGTTGACATTGACGAGGAACAGTTTCATATTGAAAGGAAAAGGATCCAGAATTGCATATCTCTACATGATGTACAAGAGCAAGGAAAAGATTGAAAAATATTTTTATTTATTTTAATATTTATCCAAAAATATAGGTTGAAAAACACTGTTCCGCTTTTCCAAATTAAAATTAATTTAAAATTATCTTCATTCAAGAATGACTGTTTTAAGATGACATAAATTTTGACAATGTCATTCAAGACTTTTTGTAATAAAAAAAAAAACATATATATTAATCAACATAGGTTTTATCATTGTGTTATGTGTAGGTACAATATGTTTAAACAAACTATTTATTTATTTGTGTTCAATAATTGTTAATAATCACTCTTGATTTTGATTAAGTTAGAAAGGGCGGCAAATTCGGGACTACCCCAGGCGGCAAACGATCCAGCTACGCCAGTGCGTGTACAAATTGCATTTTAAAATCAAGCATTCATACAGTAGAACAGTTTTGTCACATGAGTAGAATACTTCTATAATATGACTATACTTTCTCCTTCAACATTTTTAACTAACACACTAGTCAATTTTTAATATATGTAAATCTAAAGTGGAAGAAAGTGAGCTTACAGCATGCTTGTACTAGACGAAGAATAGCAAAATGACAAGCAAAACTATTTCTGCAAGAAAAAACAAATTAAAAACAATTTGTTCAACTTGTCATGCCATTCGGCTTGGTAAAACTGTCAAACTGTCACAAACATTATCAGAGCCATTTTTCCTGTTACACTGGGCCCTATTCTGTAATTTTTCATAAAATAATATTTTATGTTATTTTATGGCGAAAAAATCCCTTCTTCATAAAATGCAAATAAAATATTTTAAAAATTCGTATTCTGTCGTGGTCCCATAAAATTATTTTATGAATTCTTTTATGAACACGTAACATAAAATATTTAGTACATTCCGCTATGTTTTCTATTAATTTTGAACAGCTGGTCAATTGATTTGCGTGATACTCTTTCAAATCACCCACTAAATAATCATTTATGAAAGCAGCTGCTTTCTTAATAGCTCTTGAGATACTTTGGGTGTAAAAGTTCTAAAATATGACAACTCCTGACTGGAGTTTGATGCGAACCATGTCCGTAGAAATGCAAAGCAGCAGAAAGACGTCCTTTCCGTTCAATTTTAGATTCCTAACTCAAAGTGAACGGAATAGATGCCTTTCCGGTATGAGGCTATAGTTACTCTATAAGTATTTGAATTTATTTTCTTAAAACGAAACATTTTGGGTATAAATTAGAATTATTCATAAGTTTGCAAAATAAGTTTACAAATCACAATATAAGAAGTTTATTAATTATCCAGCCGGAAGAACTTTTGAATCGCGAAGATATCGTATCGTATGATCTCTTCTGCATAAAATTAAAACCTAGGCAAATATAATTAACTTTTATATTTTACCATGCACTGCACTGGTGCGAATTTCTACAATTTCTAACAAAATTGTAATTTTTATGTATGGCGGTGGACATTTTAGTTTGTAATTAAAACAGATTTTGGACAACGAATGTTCATTGACGTATATGTCATTTTCATAAAATGTGTCAAAATACCTTTAAAATGTGCTGCTTAGGTTCTTTTATGTTATGCTCCATAACAGGAAATATTTTATGTTACGATGCATAAAATAAAATAAAATTTCTGGTACAGAATAGGATTTTAGGGAAATATTTTATTTTAAGGCATAACATAACATAAAATGATAAAATTTTATCGACAGAATAGGGCCCACTGTCCATGGAACGAACACCACTTTACAATCAAACAGCTGTTCAGTAATGGCTCCATTTTTGCATTTGCAGTACTTTTGCCGAGATGTGTACATAAAACCAATACTTCTCCCAACCATTGTGCAACTAGCTACAGTTCGACCATTTACTTGCGTATCATCTTCTATATAATAAAAGTGAAACGCTGTTCGTTATTAATCGCATCACTTGCGAACGACTGCAGCGATTTGGTTAATTATTTTTTTTAGTGTTCATAATATCGCGTTTTCCAATAAGAGGTGTTATTTTAATTAGCCCGCTATTTCGGTAGATGTCACTTTTGGAGCTGTCATTTTTTGACATTTGACAAGTAGAAACTACGCCATTAATAAAAATGGAACGACACACGATTCAACAACGCATTGAAATTAGTAAAATTCACTATAACAAGTAAAAAAGCTAGAATTGGTCTAAGACCAATTCTTAGGATACCCTAGATGAATGCCCGTATTAAATTTCGTATGGTCACCGATCTATTCAAGTATTGATTTTGAAGTTGTTTTTCGCATATATTTCTAGTACGGTTTATCGCACAGTAAAAATGGTTATAACCAATTTTATAGGATTTCGTATTCTTGCAGAAGTTTTTAGTACAATAAAAATGTCTTGGACTGATCGTTTTCAAAGTATACGTAAAAAACCGAAATTTTTATATGGCAACATCAAGAAGGAGTTGCCCGATTTAGTCCATTTTTGAAATTTTATTTGCTAATGTAGTAAAAACATCATGTACGAAATTTCAGCTCTCTACGTCGACGCGTTCTCAGGCAGTGTCCAAATATATAGCGGAAAACGAATCTTGAGTGATGAGGCCCATTTCCACCTCGATGGCTTCGTCAACAAGCAAAATTGTCCCATCTGGGGCTCGGAAAACCCAAGAGTTATTGTTGAAAAGATCCTCAACGTGTGACTGTTTGGTGCGGTTTATGGTCCCGCGGGGTTATTGGACCTTACTTTTTCGAAAATGAGGCTGGAGCAACAGTTACGGTGAATGGATTGCGCTATCGACAGATGAATAATGATTTTTTATGGCCAGAATTGGATGGTATTGATCTGGACAACGTTTACTTTCAACAAGACGGCGCTACTTGCCATACAAGCAACGAAACCATTGATCTTTTACGGGAAAAGTTTCCGGACCGTGTTATCTCTCGAAGAGGTGATCACAATTGGCCACCGAGATCTTGTGACTTAACACCTTGCGACTTCTTCCATTGGGGCCACGTGAAAGAGAAGGTCTACGCCAACAGCCCAGCGTCGATTCAAGACCTCAAAGATGGAATTTGTGAGGCTATCGAGGACATAGGGCAGCCACTTTGCGCGATTTGGTGAAAAGGATATGGTCCTGTAGGCGTGGTCGTGGTGGTCATTTGGCTGATGTTATTTTCCATTATTAACGGCACACCTTCCTCTTTATAATGAAATAAAGATCCGATCATTTATCTAAAAAATGGAATTTTTCTTTGAATATCAAAATAACACCTCTTATTGGAAAACCCTTTAGTTCGAATAAGGTTCTTAGGGAAACAAAAATTGAATCGACAGCCCGTTCTACATAATTTTGGTTTTTCACTATACGTCGACGTGGAGAGCTTAAATTTTGTAAACGGTGTTTTTTAAAAAAAATGTAAATTTAAGTTTTCATAAAAATTGCAAATACAGGTCCAAAAGTGGAGCAAATCGGGCAACCTTTTCTTGGTGTTGCCATACAAAACTTTAGTTTTTCGATAATGCCTCACGCGTCGACGTAAAGAGCTGAAATTCTGTACACGGGCCTATTTAAAAAAAAGGAAATTTAATTTCGACAAGTAACAAAGCTACAATTGGTCTAACAATAAGACCAATTCTTATGAAACTCTAGATGAATGCCCTTATGAAATTTCGTATTATCACCCTTCTGTGCAAGTTTGATTTTTGAAGTGATTTTTCGCATATATTTTTAGAACGGTTTATCGGACAGAACAAATGATTATAACCAATTTTATAGGATTTCGTATTCTGAAGAAGTTATTAGTGCAATAAAAATGTCTTGGACTGATTGTTTTCACAGTATACGTAATAAAACCTAAATTTTTATATGGGAACACGAAGAAGGAGTTACCCGATTTAGTCCATTTTTGAAATTTTATTTGCTAGTACAATGGAAACACCATGTATCAAATTTCAGCTCTCTATATCTACGTGCTCTCAGGCAGTGTCCAAATAAACAGTGGAAAACGAAATTTTTGTATGGCAACCCCACGAAGGAGTTGCCCGATTTGTCTCATTTTCGAATTTATTTTATCTTTTTTTTTTTAAACCCGTGTACAAAATTTCAGCTCTCTAAGTATACACGTTCTCGAGTTATCGTGCGCACAGACGGACGGACGGACCGACGGACGGACGGACATGCAAAAATCAAAATAACTTTTAATATTATGAATGGGTGTCCAATCCATTTTGCTCTACCATCATTATTTCGAGGTGTTACAAACAGAATGACAAAATTAGTATACCCTATAGATTTCATCTAGGGTATAAAAATGGGAACAATCGGGCAACTTCTTCTTACGGTTGCTATACAAAAATTTGGTTTTTTACTATATTTGGATTTCGTGCCAGAACACACAAATACACACACACACACACATATATATATATACATATATGCATAGTGAAACCCTAGAATACGGAATCGTGCCATTGAGTCAGATGATAGCTTTGATATTATGCATCTCTACCACACCACCCCCACCCATCTACGCATCTATATTATTAGCGGGCAACGCGGGCGGGGTCCCCTAGTACTTAAAAGTTCCCTATTATGGGAAAAATTTTGACGGTTTTATTTTGTAATTAAAATTCTAAAGTTCACTTTTCTACTGTATGTATACTGTGATATAGCTTTGCTTTGTAATAATTGAAGATGTTCCTTTATTTCATTCGAGCTCGCGTATAAGAGTGTTGAACAATATTGGAAGTGTGGTAAAATCAATGCATTATACAACATAATTGCATTCGTCACACTTAACATACTTCTTATTGTTCGTAAAATTTAAAAAATATATATCTAGACTTTGCAAAGCTTAACTTTCATTTATTCCTTTTTAACCAGCTTACGTTTTCGTTTCACTTAAGGTGTATACTCTCAAACGCTTAGCGGGTTGCGGCCGAAAGTACTTTTTGGTCGGTCGCAAAAGGGATTTGATTTAGCTTTCACGATCTTTCGTCTTTTCTGTTTCGGCACTTTCACTTCCCAGTGTCGTAAAATATTATTTGTAGCTCCAAATGCATTGTTTACATTAAACAATAGTTAATACTCTCAGCTGTTAAATAAAGTTTATTTTATCCAAACCATCCACTGTTTCGGACGCTACATCACATAAGACTGAATAATGGAGTTTACTCACTAGAGTCAGTTCAGTACGCGCAATGTTGATGTTAGCGGCGGGTGGGGGGGGGGGGGGGGTGTATATGTCGCGATGATATTACGTTTATATTAACTTCAAAACTTTAGCCACACCAGCCTTTAGAAAGTACACATTTTTCGAAACGCGCAACTCTCCTTGGAAACCCCCGTACCGAAACGTAAGATGTTCATCATCACGTCAAAAAATATGCAAAATTATAAAATTTTGAAATTTTGTGAACAACAAAAGGAATCATTAGCTGTGTTCTTTTGTGTCCGCAGAACAGGGCAGAATAAAAGGTACGCAAAAGAACACCTCATACATTTTCATAGAAGATTTCTAAATAAAGCGAAGAGTGCAAATACTTCGCTTCAATCGACAGAACAATTTGTTCTCTCCGGTATATGGGAGTTTTAGAACAAGGTACACAAAAAAAGCTATTATTCCAAGAACTTTGGAAACAATTTTATCAACTGCATTCGCTTATTGTCAAGGTAAATGCTTTCTATGCAAGTATAAATTTTATTTTTTCGGGGAGTATGCGCCACTATGGAAACATTCAATTAAGCAGTTTGGTTGTCATAGTTTTCTCTCGATAAAAGTATGATGAAGGTCAGAAACACATCCAAGCAAGCCTCAGGCTGGCCTATTTCATGCTTCCTCGCGGCTGGATTCAAGGCTTGTCTTAAAGAGTTTGTAAACAAAATGACATCTCCGGCTCGGTCCTATCATTGAGCCCGTTTAGACCATGCCATTTAGGACTAGTTTTACGTAAGTCGACTTACGTGGAACTAATATGCTAATGCTACGAAAAACTAGTCCTACTTTAATCCGGTTACTGATGCGGTATTGACCTAAAAAATTAGTATTAAACGTAGACATAAACCTCACATAAGGAAGTGTTTTCAAACTTATTCATTAATAGTGAGAAGTTTTATTTAGTTTTAATAAAAATGAGTGGAATTAAGAGGAAACAAAATGCGAAGTGGTCAGAAGAGTATTCCGCATGATAAAAAAAAAGAAATATTTAAATTTTCTTCTATTCTATTCTCTTGTGCAAACAAACACAAAATATTATTTCTCTTTTTCCTCGTGAAGTAAGGCAGATCTGACAAATTTGACAACTGTCAATGCTGTAATACAAGCGGACTAAACGGCAGCCGGATTAGTACTACGTAAGTCCATTTACGTAAAACTAGTTCTAAATAACTCAGGTCTAAACGTACTCGTTGAGCCTGTTTAGACCGTGCTATTTATGACTAGTTTTACGTAAGTCGACTTACGTCGAACTAATATGCAGTGGTCTAAACATGACGTATTACGAAAAACTTGTCCTAATTTAATCTGACTTAAAAAATTAAACGTAGCTATAAACCTCACATAAGGAATTGTTTACAAACTTGAAAGCGTATCCTTTCCACTAATAATAATTGTTCCAACTTGATCGGCAGCCAATTTTGTGAACTAAACTTAACATGGATTTCGTTTTAAATGTTCGATAACTTGCTGGCTTAATTATGTACATTCATTACTTAAGAATCGAATCACAATATATAAATGTGTTCTTAGCATCTTGTTTTGTGTTTGTTATTTGTGCCGGCAGTTATTTAAGTTTAAGTAAAATGAAAAAAGCACAACGTAAACGTTAAAGGTGGTAAATTCTTAGCTATTACGCGGAGCGTTTAATGGCAGATTTGCGACTTTGAATACGATTTTAAAACTTTTTCCAAATATCAACAAAGGACTTTGATATAATTTATTACATCTGGTTGCCTATTGTCAAGAATGAAGATACCAATTTTCGAAAATCTGTATCATCAATAGCGAACAGATGGCTACAACTTTATAATTCTCAACTACTAGCGATAGTTGCGCGAGCCTAATACATATATCATCATCGAATTGCTAAGTCATATACCAAATGTTTGCAGCGGTTTTCGTCCTTTCCAGTATCTTTAACTTACTGAAAGATCGCTAGAATCAATAGTTAGCTAACACAGCAAATCGAGTTCCACTTATATATGAAAAAATCTACGCAACAAGTTCTACGGGTTTTTACAGCCAATATCGAGAAACGCTATATGAAAATGCAGAGACATCATTTTCACATAGCGTTTCAACTTATACAGAATATTGATAATTTGTTTCAAAACTTGTTGACTAAGAATATTTGTATTAAAGGATGTATGAAGAGTGTTTTTTGTCAAGTTACGATACGTGTATGTATACCAAAGCTAAGATAAGCCATATGCACAAGCTAAATAATTGTTGAGGGAATAAACCTACATTACAAAAATCTATCAGTGTTCCTCACAGTCATTCCACGGCTAGGTAACAACGTGAAGATGCATTCTGGCTTCCTATTCCTTTCATACTAATGAAGAAAAGAGTTGGCTTGTAGAAAAAGCGTTCTTGGAGTGGCCGATTTTTATTCCATACAGAATCTATGGAATGACATAATTACTTTGTTATTGATAAGAAGTGTATAGGAAGTATAAAATATGGACGCACTATTACTATCAAATAGATGCATTGTAAATTTTCATTTATTTCAGATATCTACATTGTAGATTTGGGCTCAGTACACAGGTGTTGAGGTCACTGTAGCAGAAATGCCAATTTTGTTAAGGTGATACTAGAGTTAACCTAATACTTCGTATATATAGAGAAATGTCCCGAGAAGAAACCTGCGATTATTTTGAACTTTTGTTATGGTCGTAGCGTAGTGTATGTAGCAATATGTTACACTGAGCGAAGCGCACGTCTATGCCAGCCCATAGCCACCTGAGCGGCAAAGATCTACGTCACAACTCGCGACTCGATAAAGAAGAAGAAGAATATAGACATTTGTCTGATTGTTCATCTTCATCGCGCAAAGTGCAGAGCCTACTGTGAAAGAAAATCGGAAATTACTAAAAGCATCGGCAACGGAATTTTAATTCAGGGTAGCGAAATCCAACTGGATCGCTAAAAAGACGTGGACATGGTGTCCCAAGACAGCGAAGGATTGGGAAAGTCAGCAAAAATTCCCAGGCCACCGTAAATCCAGATTTTTTGCAGAAGCAGACTGGTTAAAGCTGGTTCAATTGGCAGGTCTAAATCACCTGGGGTGATTGAAAAGGTGTACCAATTTAAAATCAGTGCATTCCACCTTTTAGGTGGAGGCGGCTTGCTCGGATTTTTATGGTATGTGACTAAATTATCATTGTTTTATTGTCCCCGGATAAGCAAGTTGACACACAAATTTCCGCACATTTAAACAAAATTCACGAAATAAACCAACTGGGAAATCTCACGAGAAGTACCTAGGGAACTCGCCAATTTAGTCGACGAAACAATTATTGACCCATTGAATCTGCGCGCTGGGCGCACATGAAAACTATCGCTGGAATGCTGGAATGCTATGTCAAAATAATTGCTAATATCGCAATAAGAGAAGTTATTAGATTTTCTTCATCTATACACATGTCCACACTGTTAAACTTATCGTATTAAAATTATAAGTCATTAGTAGACGTAAGGCATTAATTAGAAGGCTCTAGCCTATATGCCGTATGAAAATTTCACGGAATTATTTTATTTTTTATACATATACAGGGTGATTCAGAACAAGATACCTTCTGGTATACCACGCGATTCCTTGAGGTAAGCTGATCAAAAAATTGTTCCACATATTTATTTTTTCTGTGGAAGGAATAGAAGGAACAGAATACTGATCACGTGGTACAAGAATATTCGGAACAGAAATTATTATGTAAACAGAAAAGAATACAATTTTGACAATTGTGCACAACACAAAACGTAATATCACCCGGATCACCATCTTATACAATTTTCAGGTTTTGAAAATAAAATATTCCGTTTTAATTACAAAATTAAATCAATTTTTCGTGTCTCTGCTGTTGCTAACTTCCACTTTCTTGGAGTGATGTTTGCCATTTGACATTTGTCAAATTGTATTCCATTTATTCTAACTAAGGGGGTAGTTTAAAGAGAACACGTTCAGAATACATCACTGAGAAACAGGAAACACAGAATGGAATAAACGGAATATTCCGAATGGGTAAATAAACACTGTGCGTTCTGAATATTCGGAATGAATAAAGAAAAGCACTCAATATAAATTTATGATTTGACAGTGAGGTACTAATTAAAATCGAAGATATTCAATAAACATACATCCTGACGAAAGTACAAGGAACATACCAAGTGATATCCTCATCCTGGAGCGCTTGAAATGAACAGGAATTAGCACCTTTTCACCGTGTGTATTAAAATATATATATTATTAAAATATTCGTTGATGAATGAATACGTTAATCTAGGAACTTACCGAGTGTCCTCGCACAAGCACCTGAAAATAAAAAAAAAGTATTATTATTTTCGTTATTAGCGATAAAAGAATCAGTATTATCGGTTAGATAGTAATCGGAAGCTTTCAAGTAATTATTTATGAACTTACCTAGTGCTGTCCTCACACAGAAGCACCTGGAAACAGAAAAAAATATTATTTTCGTTATTAGTGATAAAAGAATCTATATTTTCGGTTAAATAGCCATCAAAGGCTTTAAAGTAATTACACATGAATTTACGAAGTGCTGACTTCACACCAGAGCACCTAAAAATAAATACAAGTTGAACTTGTTAGTTATTCGCAAGGCGTTATCGGTTTTCTTATTATTAGTAATCATCGCTAATTGCATGAATACTTACATAGGAACTCCCATAGTGCTACATCTCGTGCAGGAGCACCTAGAACAAATAAAAAGCTATTATGGTTGTCGTTATTAATAATAGAAGATCAATGTTATCATTTACATGCCATTGAAGGATTTAAATTAATTACATATGAAATCAACTAGTGCTATCCTTCATACAGGAGCCTCTGAAATCTATAAAAAAAGAGCAAAACATTTTTATTGTTATCGTGCAACCCGACTGGAAAGTGCGTGTAATTTCGATTTAAACTAATAATCTTCAGTACGTACTCCAGGAGGCCATCGGGGACGACGCAGTATCAAACAAATCCCGCGAATTATATGTACTTTCACCTACAAAAAGGAAAACTTTGGATTTTTTTTTCGATATAAACTTCCATTGGGCTACCACGGCATAAAATAGTTCCAATTAAGGCAGATTATACACGAAAAAAAAGACTATGTAGAAAAAAGGAGACGAAGGCCGAAGTGTACGCATCTTTACCACTACGTGGATGATTTTAAGCTGTAAATCCTACTAGGGAAATTGTTGTCTTTTTATGCTTCGAGGGTGATTATAATATAATAATAGATTTGTAATATGACTGGATAAGACGAGTTTTTCTTTCACTCTCCTCTCCCTGGGTCTTTCCTCTATTTTCCACAGGTGAACTATTTTAAAAACGGACATCGTAACTATGTGCCAGCGATGTCATGGGAGGCCGGGGACGGCGACAAGGATCTTTCCAGCTGATCCTTAGGAAATCTTCAGGTGAGTGGTGTATGCAGTCCCTTCAGGGCGGGTGTGTGGTGTTTTTGCAGTTTTGATCTCGACTTAGACCACAGGAGCCGGTTTCTGTAACTCGGAGAGTTTGGGAGATGAGAGTTTTCGTTTTCCCTGATTAAAACTCCCTAACTTTTCATTCGCGATTCTCTAACATACATACTTAGCGATTTAGGGAAAACGTGAGAAGTATCGGAATATTGGAGGACGGCTAACTGTGTGTGGGAGGGTCGTAGACCATTGGTATTTTTTCCATCAAATTTAGGATCTAGAGTACAAAAATATGGTTGAACAAGTTTTGGGGTAGGGGTTTTTGGGGATGGGGGTCGTATCGCCCCCATTGGGGGTTGTTCAAAATACCTCATGTTTGATATCAAATTAAAGATGGAGAAGCGGGTAATCGAGTGATACAGTTTTTTTTTATATAATTTTAACTTCATACCTAACTTTACCGCCGAAAGACGGATTTTTTGCACTTGTGTCATATACACCCCAGTTCCTATATTTTGCATATATTTCTTCAGGTCTTTGTTTCACATCCATTAGTAGTCTGTTGTGAACATTTTTCTCATGGAAAGTGAATTTCCATGACCAACCAGTTCTTCATAATGATGAGTTGAAAATATATCCATTTTTGTACCAAAAAACGGCCATTTTTTTCATCTTAAGAAGGACTGATTCATTTCTTTTGCAGTTATCTCCAAAACTATTTTCCGGACTCAAAAACTAGGTACATATCTAATTAGGGGACAAAATGTAGATGCGATTTCATCCTACATACAAGCTTTAATGTGCATATTTAAAAATTTTATAGCATCTCTTCTGTACTGGAAGACAACCAAATTGACCATTTTCGTGTGAATTACAATTTTTAGCGGCTACCGTGAGACACCAAAATTCTTATTTCTCTGTAAGTATTGTAAGGATTTCCATAATTTGTTTTTGTAAACATAGCCAGGATATGCAGTGAATCCATAAATCAATTTGAAAATCCTACGTGCATTGGTACCTTCACAAAGGACAATAAAATCAGACAATACTGTCAGTTGACAAATATTTTTTTTACTTGTCCACAACTAACACAGCCGAGAGTTTTGCTGAGTGGAATAGAGAGTTTGGTAAATCTTAATACAAATTCCACGAGTTACAAAATTCCGAGTGGAGAGTTAAAGAAGTTAAAGAATTCTCATCTCCGCAACTGCACAACTCTCCGAGTTAGGCACGAATTTCTTTTTATCTGTGGTGACGTAACAGCTCAGGTTTTTTTTTTTGTGAGCCCACGCCACACTCTTCGCTCGTAGTCGAAGTGCTAGCGTGCCGACCTGAGATCAGCTGTCACGGAGTGAGCTGTCGACTCGTACTGATAGACAGGACTTTTGGCCGGATTACATAAACAACGCCGAAGTCGGCGTGGTCGTCGTTTTATGTCAAAAATATTTAGAGACAGTACTGCATGTATGAAATGCATTACATTACCCACGCCGGCGTCGTCGTCGGCGTGGTCGTCGACCCATCTCTAATCCTAAATTTAACGCTGGTGCTCCATTGCTGCCAATATGCCAGATCTAAGTCTATTAGGAAAAAACATGACAAAATGAAACGATATTTAAATTTCTGAAAATAAATGATATTATATTAAAAAAATGTGGACTTGAAGGAAAAGAAAATATATTTTTTATTATTACTTAAAATTTTATTGCAAACCGGCAGAGATTACAAGCAAATAACTCAACTGTAAAATGTAAGGGAAATTAAGATATGACGCTGCCGCTCAGTGTTAATGCAACTTGGCCGGCGTTTTGTTCGGCGTTTGACGACGACGACGACGACGACCACGCCGGCGTCGACGTTGTAATGTAATCCAGCCATTTATGTCCATCATTTCTCACTCGAATTAGACCATAACAAGTTTTAATGTCGAAATACAGTGCGAGCTTACACAATTTCAGTCGACGTTTGATAACCAGTGCTGCCACAAGAGGTAGGAATAAAAGTAGCAGGACTCGAGGGAAAGTAGCAAAGTAGCAAAATTTTGTAAAAAAAAAAGTAGCAAAACGTAGCAATCTTAAAGAAAAAGAAGTATAAAGTAATAGTTACATTTTATTAAAAAGAAAACATGTAAAATCTCTTTCTGTTAAAAAAAATTAAGACAATTCATACAAAATAAAACTGAATAAGTCGCCAGTTGAACAAAAACTATTGATTTTTTTTTCTTTAAATAAATTCATTCCATTTTACAGCACATAATAAATAAGGTAGTACATATATACATATGTGTATATTAAATATTTTATCTCGATATTTATGACTATTAAGCACGATTTTAAGTTTCTTTATGTAATTATGGTGTCTAGACAAAGTTTTTTTCTTTTTGACTTTCTACTTGCCCTTTTGCAAACATTATGCATTCAATGGTCTTTATGTCAAATCTATTTGACTTATTTGTTTTAGTTAGTTGGAGATCTGAGAAGACTCGTTCAGCAGCAGAACTTTGTGTTATGTTAGACACATTAAATTCATTACGAAATCATAAAGTTCTAAAAAAATAATCATTGTCCCAATGAGTTTTTTAAAGTCAAAAGATAAGTCAAAAAAACTTCCAGGATCAGTCAACTGATTTAAATTCGATTGCACCATTAAGCAATTGTGTACTAATTGTTTTTTACATCAGAATATTTATAAAGATTTGGAAATGCTTTTAATAATGGCAAAATAAGATCGTTACATTTGCATGCTCTATCGGGATCTAAACAACACAAGTGTTTTAAAATGTCGCTTTTGAAATCGAAGCGTTTTCTTATTTGACTATACAATTCAACATAAAACGAAAAGATATGTGACCTTACACTTGTCAAAACTGAATCCACTAAACCCTTTTCTGCAATAACTAAATCAGCATTTGCACTGATGTATATCTCATTAAGCGGCAAGTAATTCTCTTGATGTTGTAGGTCAATGTCGTTCAGGCAATCTTAGTTATTTATTAAGTCAGGTTTAATGAAAAACGACAAAATTAACTTGAAGTTTGTCTCAATTGTTTTGCATAATTATGTAACCTAAATTTTTCTGCTTGAAACTCTAAGTTAATAGTAGTTACAACTTGAAAGATTTGTTACAAAAAGTAAAAATATATTTTACTTAAAGGATTTCGTCTTCTAACGAAGATGATATAAAAAATAATTGAAGAGCTTGCTATTGCACCAAAATTCAGTCAACAACTTCCTTTAAAGATAGCCAGATCGTTGGAGCTATGTCAAGGATTTTTTTCTGCTTTACACCAGCATAATCCTGAAATTCTCCAAACTCCGATATTCTTTTAGAAAATTTATTTCGAACTTCCTCCACTTTGAGTATTTAATAAACTCGATTGTCTGAATTTATGTAAAAGTATCATTTTAGACAGAATAATAGAATAAAAGTATCAAAGTAGCATTTTTGCAATGACATGAAAAAAGGTATCATTTTTGCTACAATTGTAGCAAAGTGGCATCACTGTTGATAACTAGTTATGTGGAAAATGTGAGACCGTATCAATTACGACTAAATTTTCTCCTATGTATAATGCGACAGGGGCCCTATTCTTGAATAAAAATGGTTTTTACGAATTCGATAAATAACGAATCGAATACCCCGGACGTATTCTTGAAACTCTTCGTTATAACCGGGGGGTTACCCCTGCAAGTACAGCTTGCATGCACCTTGCACTGTGAACTTGCATGATGAAAAATCATGGCAGCTGGGAGATAGTAATTTGACATTTATACAGTTTTCAAAATGGCGGAAACGAAATGCTTGAGAGAAATTCATAAATTTATACCGGGAAAATGAAATTTTCTGAGATCATTTGCATTACATCATTTACCAACACCTTCATCTTCCTTTTTCTTGGGTTTTTATCATTGTGATACTTCCTTTATTGCCATAATTTTCCAATATACGCAAGAGTTTACGTCTCAATTCCATTTTTTAAATGAACTTGCAAGCAAGCTGATAAGACATCAACCGAACTGCCTTCCGCTGTCAAGTTAAAAATCGTGTTGGAAGAGAGGCTTGCATGCAAGCTGTACTTGCAAGTGTAACCCCCGGGTAAAGTCGAAGTGGTGACAAAGTTTTCAACATAACGAGTGTGGTAAGACTAAATATGTCAATTTACGAAACAAATACTGTCTATTTGATTAAAAAAGTTTTTCTTGTCTTATTAAATTTGTATGATATTACTTTAAAATATGATTTGAATATTATTTTGCTTTTATATAGAATTAGCTACAAAGAAAATAAAAAGACGATGTCTCTCTCTAGCTCCAAGACTCAGTTGTTAGAATATAGCCATCAGAAAGTAAAAGTCCGAGTGATCGTGTCACTCGCATATAATTATTTGTTCTTTCTTCAGCCAAGTTTTTGGTTCTTTATTTTCGAAAAGAATAAATTATACCAGTAGGTATAGTTTATCTTATCTGTGCTGCCAATATAAAAACAGCCAGAATTTATTGCTAACAGTCAAATTCATTCAATAGTAATGTTAATGTTATGAGTAGGGGCGACTAGACCTTGCGCACACCGCGACCAACTATATCTGATATATTGTGCCTTTCCCTAAAGTGGTTAGGCAAAATCGAGTCTTTTAACGAGCTCGATTATTGCTTTTGGAGTTAGATTGCAGACATTATCTGGAGTGATTTTCATCCTTAGACCTGCAAGTGCTGAACACTCACATATAACGTGCATCGAGGTTTCCAGACCCAGACCAAGGTTACTTGGTTGTCCCTAGTTAGTATTTGCATACTTGAGAGGAAAGAGCTAGGAGCGCAGCTATGCAGTCTGAACAAATGTAGCTGTTGGGGTTCTTGCAGCCCTTATTTAGGCTTTCCTGAGCTCCAACCTCTATAGCATAGATTTCCGCCTGAAAATGGAAGGTGAGGCACTAAACCGAATAGATAGTTCCACTTCGGGACCAATCAGCCCTGCGTCTGTTGTCCCGTCTTTCTGGGATCCGTCAGTATACCGGACTTGAGCCCGTTGCGGAAGTTGAAGTCCTCTGTCTAGTATCTGTATTCTTTCATTAATGGATATCTTGTAACCTCTTTGAAAAGAAAGTCTCTTGACCATATTATCTGTTGGAGCTTCTAGGTCATTAATGTTGACCTGCTCGAAGATACTGAGATGAACCACCCTGGAGGATGTGCACTCATCTGGCCTTTCCTTTCGAAGCATACTAGCCGCTGCTCTCTCATAAATAAAGAGATAGAGAGGCTGTAAGTCAAGAATAGCTTCAAATGCACGTTGAGGATACGATGTAAAGCTTTACACCTTATCAAGGGCTCTTCTGGTGTTTGCCTGCAATGTTTTAGGCCACCACACATTTTCTCCATAAGAAAGTATGGATCTGACTATATCCTGGAAGATCTATAAGGTCATTTTGATGGTCAGACCCAACTTTTTCCCGAAAAGCCTGTGGCAAGAGCGGAATGCTCACATGGCTTTGTTAGTTATCATTTTCAGGTGGGGATTCCAGGTAAGCTTGCTGTCTAGGATTATTCCTAGATATTTTGCTTCTTTGGAATACGCTATTGCAATTGCTTTTAACTTGGGAAGTGTGATCTGAAGACTTCTTTTCATAGTAAAAGGAACTAGCACTGTTTTAACTGGGTTTATTGATAGTCCAATGTTCTGGCACCATCTGGTAACGATGTTAAAAGCAGTTTGCATAAGCTCGGGTAGAGCTGTTTCAAACTTTCCTTTAACATAGATGACAATGTCATCAGCGTATTCTTGGACCTTAAAGCCGGCCTCTTGGAGTAAATTTAAAAGCTCATCCACAACTAGGAGCCATAGAAGTGATGATGAAACTCCGCCTTATGGGCAGCCTCTAGTGGCCATGATTGTTTTGGATTCCCCGTTCATGGTAGCTGTTATGCTGCGTTTTTCAAGCATGCTGCCAATCCATCTGACGATGCAGGTTTCTATGCCTCTATCTTCGGATACGCTCTTCAACGAGTAAAAGAGGGTGTTATCGAATGCGCCTTGTATGTCCATAGAGGAACATATAACCTCCTTTTCCTGTGAGGCTTTCTCGATAGTCTCTACCAGACTGCTGAGAGCGTCCTCGGTGAATTTTCCGGATTGGTAGGCATATTGATTGGCATTGAATGGACAGCTTTTGATGGACGTCGTCCGAATATTGCTGCCTACTAATTTCTCTAGAGTTTTCAGGAGAAATGATGTCAGACTGATTGGCTTGTATGATTTTGCCTCGCTGGGTAGTTTTTACCAAATAGCGGAATAAAAACAACCTTGCTTAGTCTCCATGCCTTGGGGATATATCCCGTGCACAGACTGACAATAAATATCTCGGTGACGAGGGACTTAGTGTAATCCAGCAATTCTTGCAGTTATGGCGGAAATATGCCATCACCGTCAGGAGCTTTAAAACGTTTGAAGGACTTGACAGCCCATGGCTTCAGTGACAATCTTCTTTGTTGATCGATAATCCCTGTTTAGCACCACTGGTATCACTGAGGATCTGGCTCTACGTCGGGCTCCTCGGTCAAAAAGTTGCAGAGTGGGAAGTGCGTTTTGAGAAGAATCTCTAGCGTTCCCTTAGTATTACCGGAAAGGCTTCCATCACAGTGCTTGAGGGAGCCGTTGTTATGATTCTTGTAGAAGGCTTTTTGGAGTCGCGAAGCTTTTGAGGTACTCTCAATTTCTTCGCAAATGGTTTTCCATCTCTCTTTTGGATCTCCTGAGCACTTTGTTGTATTCGGTTAAAGCTATTTTTATATACCTCCCATTGTTGAGTGGCCTTAGCTCTGTTGAACTGCTTTCTTAGGCCTTTCCTTAATTTTCCGAGCCAACTCTTCCACCAAGGAACACCTTTTTTCCTTTGGATGGTGGCAATAGGGCAGAACTCTTCATAAGCTCGAATAAGCGTTGTTTGAAGTTGATCTGCTAGGAGATCCACGTTTTCGATCGATTTGATCCTTTTTGGAAGGCCTATTAGTTCCTTTTGGACCAGGGCCCTGTATGCTACCCAATCTGTCCTTTTTGGGTTTTTTATGTATTCCTTCCATGTTTGTAGAGTCTGAATACTGAATCTTATGTACCTATGATCCGATAGTGAGGCTTGCCAGTTCGTGACCATTTCAACACCTTGCCTATTGGTGATTGTCAGGTCAAGGGCTTCCTGTCTGATTGCATTAACGAAGGCGGGCTCAACCCCTCGGTTGGCTATTTGTAGGCCTTTTGAGAGTACATAGTGTAGAACCTCCTCACCTTTTTCGTTAATATTGCTGCTATTCCAAGCTGTATGATGAGCATTGGCATCGCAGCAAATAATCAGTCTCAGATTATTTAAACTGCAGTGCTCCACAAGATCTTTAACCTCCTGTTGGGGTGGATGTTCTTGATCTCCTGGGAAGTAGGCAGACGCTGGAGCGATCTGCTCCTTGCCATTTTGGAGATTTTTGAATTCGATTAACACTGCAGTTAGATCCCTTGTAATGAATTTACGCAAGGGAAAAACGACAGTATCCCTACCGCACATAATTGCTGTACGGGGTCTATCGTCAATAAGGCAGTAAGATCTATTGGTTTCCTTCCTGCAGGGAAGGGCACAGATTTTGCCGTTAGTTAGTTTAGTAATATCAGCGTTGACAACATTTATTTCCTTACTTTTATCCTTGTGTATATCACGGTAACAGAGAATACAAGGTATTCTCATTACGTACCACGTTCCACCAGGGTAGTTCACAAAATTACGTCACAGCACATCAGCTGCAGTGTGTCAAAATTTTAATTAGAATACATGTATTCTCTGTACCGTGGAACTATAGGGGCTTTCGGCAAGTACTGTCTCAGTGAGACAACTGAGACAAAACTTTGAGCAACCGTTTCAGTTGCCTTAGTTTAAACCAATCAACTGATAAGCCAATTTGACATTTAAACTATTTTGACCACAGAAAATGGATAGTAATAAATTGAGGAAAGTATTGTTAGCTTATTCAAATAGCTCACTAAACTTTAATTAGTAATTAAAATATCAAAATAACGAAACTGAGTCATCTGAGACAAGAAAATTCAGTTTCACTTGTCTCAGTTGCTCAGTGGTTGCGTTCGAATTTTGTAGCTCAATATGGAACTAATACAGTTCACCGAAAGTGCAGTCTCAGTGAGCCAACTGAGAATATCTCACTTGTCTCACTGAGAATGTGCTTGCCGAAAGCACCTTCGATTTCGAAACGAAATTTGACTTAGTTTCTTGTTGTATTGTAGAGGCGCTACTACTGCAGACGTAACCAAAGGATAAACCAGCAATGCCTCGCTCCAATATAAAATCACCGATGCCTCGATCTAATGAATCAATTTTTTCCCTAGAAATTTACTGGAAATTTTTTCTTTACAATTTATATGCATCTTTGGAAATTTTTTCTTTACAATTTATATGAAACTTTGGAGGCCGACAACGGCACACATTGTATCTGAAAATAACTCCAGTCGATTACCAAACTGAATAAAAACTCCGCCTAAACATTTTCTGTAAATTTCTAAGAATAAATAAATGCTTATTGCTCATCTACGCGTCTATCCTCATAAACATTGTTAGTGGACCAAGCACCCGTTGTCGGCCTCCAATAAAGCATAACAATTCTAAGGAAGAAATAAATTTCCAGTAAATTTCTAAGAAAAAATTGCAGCCTTCCCTACATGACGTCAGGACTCAAGCATCGTTGATTTTATATTGAAGCGAAGCATTGATGGCTTGTACTGGCATCAATTCGGGGCATCATTGATTTTATATTCTATCGAGGCGTTACTCGTTGTTCTACTTCCCTTTGTATGTTATTGGCTATACTCTTACGGCTTATCCCATTTTTGAAACCCTTGTTCGTACTATTAAATAGACGAGAATTTTTTACGTTATAGAAATGTATTTTATTTTTGAGAACATTATTTTAAATATAAATTGTGTAGGATTCAGGGCCCAGGCTATTCGTTCCTTCTTCTGTCTACCTTCCTGACCTGCTGACCTGTCTCCTCTGAAAAGGAAAAGAAAGGCAAGGTTTGAGTAATTAAAACTCAGTGAGCACCGTTCAGGTACATTCACACTTGCATTCACACTTACGCCGTGTCATTGATTATAAAGTATATACTTTATAATCAATGACCGTGTGTAGAAAATCTGAATACCAAATATCGCTTGCGTTTTTGATGGCAGCTAATTGGTAAGGCATTCTCCAAACCGAATTATCGCCGTGTTAAGCGCACCGTCGCGATATTCAACATTTTGGCGTAATTGGGGGCTTGGGGATATACATAAGTATATGACGTCATGTCTAACACCACCGCGCATGATCTATGAATAAATCTTGAAGCATCTCACCGTGTTAAGCGCACCGACGTGAGACTTTTCCCCAACATCTGCTTAGCATCTCGCCGGGATAAGCGCACCGGAGCGAGATTTCCCTAAGGCAGGGGCGGATTTCCCTATAGCCCGAGTAGGCACGGGCCTAGAGCGGAAAACTTGGGGCGGCAAAATTTGGTGGGTCATTGTTACTCAAAAATAAAAATGGTAAGGTTCACTATCTAATCTTATCATTTATAGACTTTCGTTGTTTTATACTTAAATTTAATTCTTATAGATAGAGATCATTCAATTTTTCGTGTTTTACAGGGAGTAGGGGGGGGCGGCAATCTTCCATAGTCCTAGGGCAGCCAAGTTATCAAATCTGTCCATGCTAAGGACATTTCATATAAAAAAAAAACACTCAAAACTATCTACAAACTAAATCTAAGCCTAGCACTCACCACTGACTTATAACAATGGAATGAGCGATTTGCTATTTCATGTGGCATAAATATTGTGTTTCTGTATATCACCCCTTTAGCACCCTTTAAAACTTTTAGTACATAAAAAGCATGTGAAACTCGACCAATCAGATGAAATTTTACACCCGAAAATCGAATTAAATTAAAAAAATATATATTTTCTTGTGTCCAAGTGATATTTTAATCGCTTATAAGGACTCTTATAAGAAATTAAACTCATTCCAACTTTAATTTTCAAATTTATTCTTAACTGAATCCTGCGTATGGGCAAGAAAGATGGAGAATGATAAACATTATCTTTACCTTATTCTTTCTGCCGTAATTGCATCTGCAGCCAACATAAAAACATCAAATGGCATAAGTAAATGCTTAGTAAGAAATATTTTGTGTTGGTACCTCCACCTCTGCCAAAGGATAAAAGAGAAAACTGTAAAACTTGTGCCATTATTTCCTATAGGAAAATGGCAATACGCTCAGTCCATTGTTATAAGTCAGTGGCACTCACCAAATATTTTCTTCACTACACTTTTTTATTTTACTTATTTTTTTTTATAAGGCACTTTTACATCAAAAACAAGAACCGAAAAATATAAACCGGAAAACTCAATTTATTCCACTTTAAAACAAGATTTTTGCTCCAAAGATTAATAAAATCCAGGACAAATTAAGAATTTTCCTGAGAAAATAGTATATTTATCTCAGATTGTTAGGAAAACAACCTTTGTGTTTTATTGGCCGAAGAACTCGGTCGATAAAACATAAAAGTTGTGTTTTTCTTAAAAATCCGCAATAAATATACTATTTTATTAATTTATCCCGTTTTAAAGGATTAAATGCAATTCCACTTCATCACCGATTCTACAACTAATGAATCCGATGAGGAGTGGCATCAAAATAGCGCTTATAAGTTATAAGTGCTTAATGGAACCAAAGCAGCACACTCATTTGAGTTTACCATTTATACCAACCAAAACCAACCAACGTTGCACCAAAGTGTTTTCAGATCGGATTGGCTGGTCTGAGAATATACGTTTTTCATATATATATTTATATTATCAAGCCAAGCTTAGGGATACCCTATGATGCAAAGCACAGAATGGCAGGAAGGAGATAGAGTAAGGATTAGGAGACATGAGGAAAGTGGCGGATGTGCTGATGTAAGTCACACCTGAACTTTCGCAGATTGTAAGCCTCATGCGCGTAGCGAGGTAGGGGCAAGGGTGGGCAATGCCCCCCCCCCCCCACCCTGCAGAGAAACCCGTGTAGGCTTGGTGCCCCCAACAGAAATCCGAAGCAATTATTACTAATAATTTGCAATTTTTTCTTTCATTCATTCTTCTTTCATGTAGTAAGATATACATACAAGCATAATTGATTTTATTCAATTATTTGCAAAATTTTGAATAACTTCAAAATCCATTCAAATTATTCATAATAATGAATTTTTCGTATATCTACTCTACCTCTATTTCCTTTGTAAAGAATTTCAATTCAAAGGTAATTAATTTTGAACATGATAATATACGTATGTATACATTGTTGTGTAAAGAACGATCGGCTATACAGCGTGTGATCATCATATTAATATGATTAATATTTCCTTTCAATTTTATTCTATTGGGTAATATTTGATTTCCGTGATTTAATAATCGGGTCAATTATTAAGCCAGGATGGCCGAGTTATATGCGATATATTGATATTAAATGAACAAAAGAGATAAAATAAACAAGAACATCTGTTCTTGTTATCAGTGCAGATTCTGATCATCAGAATCTGGTTTGTGTGTAAATCAGTACAAGGTCTATTGTGCGTGCTGTCTATATTCATACATATATTGTCCCGCTATGTCGATCGTTCTCGATTTAATAATTTTGTGAAAAAGTCGGTCAATAAAGTCGTCTCGAGTTGAAAACAACTACGTATTATTACTTATTAGGCCTTTTTCCTAGTCCCCTCCAACAAAATGTCTATCAGTCAAATAAAATTCTCATTTTTCCCAAGCCCATCAGAGAATGAGTTACAGTAGCGTTGCGGGTAAAATTCTCTCGAAAATGGGAATTAATGTCGACTTTTCCCACAAATTATTATATTATGCGAATTTCGATCCTTTTTATCCTAGGTACCAAAAGCATAAGAAATACACCAAAATGTATAGTTCAGTTCACGTAACTTTCGAAAACTAATTAATTTTTATTGATATAGGAGAGATATCTATAAAAATACATTAGCAATTAGACGCAAAGTAATCAGTGTTACTACATATTAATTTACTACTTTTCAATATCTTAATGGCAGAAATTGTCAGAATATGGAATTCGTACGATCTTCCAATACTGATAACACCCGCCCTCTTTAGAGCAAAGCGTGTAAACAGAAGCACGTTCTGTTCAAATAACATAGGATTATACAGCAACAACTTTGGAACAAACTTTGGTGACCTCTTTCAATATCTCGGAAAAAAGTGCTTTCACAAAAGCGCGGTATTACATGAGAGTAAATCTGAAAATTCCGCCACTTGTCATTATCATTTATTTATGAAAATTAATCAATTTGCCGCTCTGTTTCGTTGCATGTAAATCTGCGATATCACATTTTTTGTCTTTATTCGTCAAACCAGAAGGCGACATCATGAAAACTGGAAATTAAAAGGCCTTAACGGGCCGGCTACAGCCGTGCAGTAATAGCTCATTCCTTAGAATGTATAGAAAACAGGAATGGTGATAAGCCAGATTTTGCGTAATGAATTTTTGGTTGCGTTGGTAGTCCATTTTTACATGTATTTACCCGCAAATTGTCAATTTGCAAAAAGTAAACAAAGGTTTTGTGCGGAGCAACTGTGATAAAAAATGTTCTTTTTCTACTTTATTTTGAAATAATTCACATAATTAATTTATATAAATCTCTGCTTCTATTAACAAAAAAGATAATTTAGATAGTGCAGTTGCCTCAAACAGGATTTCGCTAGTTTATAATCCAATTTATATTTGCAAGCACTGACCGAACACTTCATTTCTGTTTTTTTAATAACTTTTCAACTTACAAGGAAATGGTGGGAGTTTCAATTGGGAGATCCAAGAATAATAACCCTAGAATGCCGAATATCAAGAAAATAATACCATTCCTTGCAAATCTGAAGATAAAGAGCTGACTCAGCAGATCTACAACTTAGAAAGATGCCCCACTAGTTTTAATGGGGTGGTATCTGGCAATGGATATGTTTCATTAATCGAATCGAATAAATATTTCGATAGATATGGCGTTTAATGATTTAATACAGATGCTTAAATCTCGTCTATATCACTGGGAATATTAATTATTTGCGAATTTTGTATGAATTTAAGAAATTGAACTTTGAAGTTAGCACTATTAACTTATTGAAGAATTGTTGAATATGCTTGAACAGCGATAGATTCTGAAAGAATAATTTAAACATGTTTACAGTTTTTTTTTGTGCGTCATTTATATAAAGAAAATGGATATGTAAATATGTATCTCTAGTAATATTTCTTCTTTATTTTAAAAATGAATAAAAGTACATTTAAATCAATTCGTTGCTGTATCTTCATCCACTTAAGCGTATCTAACAATCACTTAACAGACGAATATGTTGCACACCACAACAGTGTACTTCGCATCGCTTTATTCTGGACTGTTTACTGAATATCATACCTGAAATCTATTGGGTAAACTGAGTTTGTTATTCCGTTTTTAACACATAGAAATAATGAAGGTATCGCTAAATGGATTGGACACCCAAGCATAATATTAAAAGTTATTTTAATTTTTGCATGTCTGTCCGTCCTCACGATAGCTCCAGAACGGATTTACTTAGAAAGCTGAAATTTTGCACACGCGCTTTTCGAGAAAAAAGGAAATTTAAGTTCGGAAATGGAATAACTCCTTCGTTGAATTGTCTTGCCATACAAAACTTTGGTTTTCCACTATATATTTAGACACAGCTTGAGAACGAGTCGACGTAGAGAGCTGAAATTTTGAACACGGCGTTTTCATAAAAATGATGAGTATAATTTCAAAAATGGGATAAATCCCGCAACCCCTTCTTGATATTGCCATATAAAAATTTAGGATTTTTACGTACAGGTGCTATGAAGACGATCAGTCCGAGATGTTTTTATTGTACTGAAAAATTCTTCAGACTATGAAATCCTATGAAATTGGTTACAATAATTTTTACTGTCCGACGAACCGTTTTAGAAATATATTCGAAAAACTACTTCAAAAATCAAATTTGCACAGATACATACGAGCATTCATCTAGGGTATCATAAGAATTGGTTTTAGACCAATTCCAGCTTTATTGAAGAAATAATTTTCTAATTTCAGGGCTATTATTGGGATACATTCACAATTTATTAGAACCATGAATTTGAAATAACTTTTTTTTAGAAAACCATATAATTATATGTTAGTAAATTATTCTTATTTTATTCTTGTTTTTAGGAAATATTCTTATTGTTGTTTAATTTAAGCATATTTTGGTTGAAAAAAACAACGCTAATCAATGAAATAGTTTGCTTCATGTAAGGAAACTTGGATTTAACACTGATT
This sequence comes from Dioctria rufipes, assembly GCA_963924295.1. Classification (NCBI taxonomy): domain Eukaryota; kingdom Metazoa; phylum Arthropoda; class Insecta; order Diptera; family Asilidae; genus Dioctria; species Dioctria rufipes. The sequence continues at coordinate 81,197,269 of OZ002740.1, read as the reverse complement.
AACGTTTTAGAAAGTTATACACATTTTTGAAAAACAATACTTGCTTGAAGAATATTCTTCTTCAATATTGTGTCAGTCTGCCCCCTACTGCCCCCTCCACAACAAAACGCTGGCTACGCCAATGGTAAGACTTAGGAAAAACAGAAGACGGTAGACAATTCCACATTCGCACAGTTCCCGATAAGAAAGCATCACGAAAATTTACTGTACGGCTGAAAGTATTTTGAAGGGTGAAAGGACGTGCGCGGCTTGCAGCGCGAGTGTTGCGTGCAGGAATTCATTTATAAGGGATCAGACTAAATATTTCATCGAAACACTGACCATGGATGTAGCGATATAGGAGCGAAAGGCATCCAACATTGCGGTGGTGCTCGAGTGAGTCGCTATGATAAGTAATTGTCAAAACAAGCTCATTGGCGATTGGATTTCTTTTGGCCAATAGCCAATAGCACAGTGGGCCGCTATGGCTTCCGTGTTTGGGATGGATCTCCTGTTCAACTACCATAAAAAAAAAAGGCTGTATGACCATCCTCGCCCCAGATGTGAGAATTTTATTCCATTCTAGGTCTGATTAGGCCTTGAGAAGAGCGCCAGATTTGACGAGCTGAAATATTTCTATAAACTTTTCAGAAATCCAAGACATTTCGATGCTTCTTTGACAACAGAGAATATGTGGTCTGTCCAGCTTAATTTACTGGAAATATTAATGCCAAAAAGGCTTAGCGACGGTGAATCGGAAATTAATTCTCCATCAAATGAAATCACTCCCATTTCGCATTCAAGTGGTCATCTTGTTTTAAAGAGATGAAACAGCTTTGGGTCTGTCTTAGATGCATTGAATTCGACCCGATTCGCTTTATTGCAAGCGAGGATATTTTTCAATGATCTAATCATGCAATCTCGTTTGACAGTTGCATCCACGTATATGTAGCTCTGAGAGTAACTTTAGCACATTAAAACGACTTAACGGATATTCTTATAAAATAAAAGACTTGGATTTATGTACATGAATTATGGATACATATTTAAATAATTCCTGGCCTTAGAATATATATCAAACAGGAATGTGTGACACGTATATAACTCGTGTACATGAGCGCAATTTTTCAAGAGCAAGACAGTAAGTAAGATGAAGGGGGTGCGAGCTCTATTGTCAAAACTAGAGCTTCATTGTCAAATACATTTATGTTTTCGAAGGGGAAGAATAGTGACAGCGTTCAAATATATTTTTTTTTATACTTGCTCGGGAATAGATATCAGATATTTTTTTGAGTGAGAGCTTTCTTTTTAAATAAAATCCACAAAAATAAAAGTTTTCTTGTTGAATTAATTAAAAGTACGGCAACAAACTAAAAACTTTTTTTCGTCGTTTAAAAATTACTTTTTGCTCCTCTCCGGATTTATCATTTATGTAAACCTGTACCGATCTCTCAATCACAAAAACATGGACCACCAACACAACAAGAATTTATTACTCGAAATCTTGGTAATCACCATTCCTGTTTGCTATATATTCTAAGTTCCTGGTATTCCATTGAAGCTATCATGTGTGTATGATAAAAAGAAACTCGAAAATTACTTCCCAACCCCTTCAAAAGGACTCATAGCCTAATGTAATATTCCCACTGTAACCGGATTGCATGATAAACTAAAAGTGCAGCAAACTCAGTTCGTTTTGAGTACAATTTTTTGATTTTTATGTTACATTAAACGTAATTCTTAAAATAAAGGTATGCGTTAAGAAGAAAATATTTGTAATAATTCAATTATTTTTAAGATAATGGTTTTCCAATAAGAGGTGTTATTTTGATATTCAAAGAAAAAGACCATTTTTTGAGATAAATGATCGGATCTTTATTTCATTATAAAGAGGAAGGTATGCCGTTAATAATGGAAAATAACATCAGCCAAATGACCACCACGACCACGCCTACAGGACCATATCCTTTTCATGAAATTTTCCATAACCAAATCGCAAAGTGGCTGCCCTATGTCCTCGATAGCCTCACGAATTCCATCTTTGAGGTCTTGAATCGACGCTGGGCTATTGGCGTAGACCTTCTCTTTCACGTGGCCCCAAAGGAAGAAGTCGCAAGGTGTTAAGTCACAAGATCTCGGTGGCCAATTGTGATCACCTCTTCGAGAGATAACACGGTCCGGAAACTTTTCCCGTAAAAGATCAATGGTTTCGTTGCTTGTATGGCAATTCCGGCCATAAAAAATCATTAATCATCTGTCGATAGCGCAATCCATTCACCGTAACTGTTGCTCCAGCCTCATTTTCGAAAAAGTAAGGTCCAATGACCCCGCGGGACCATAAACCGCACCAAACAGTCACACTTTAAGGATAGAGAGGCTTTTCAACAATAACTCTTGGGTTTTCCCAGCCCCAGATGCGACAATTTTGCTTGTTGACGAAGCCATCGAGGTGGAAATGGGCCTCATCACTCAAGATGAGTTTTCGATGGAATTCCGGATCATTTTCATGCATTTCAAGGACCCAATCAGCAAAGACTCGACGTTGTTGATGATCGGTCGGCTTGAGTTCTTGTGTTAACTGAACTTTATAAGCCTTAAGACCCAAATCTTTATGCAAAATACGGTGTAATGACGTTTGTGGAATGACTAATTCCAAAGAACGACGAGGAATGGACAAACCTGGGTTTTCTTCAACACTTTCGGCTACAGCAGCAATATTCTCGGCTGTTCTTGAGCGACGTGCACGGGTTTTATTCTTCAAATCACTAACTTGTTCGAGTTTTACGAACCGTCTCTGCCACATTTTCACCATTTTTATAGTGATTTTTAATAATTTCAATGCGTTGTTGAATCGTGTATCGTTCTACTTGTCAAATGTCAAAAAATGACAGCTCCAAAAGTGACATCTACTGAAATAGCGGGCTAATTAATATAACACCTCTTATTGGAAAACCCTTTATAAAAAACAGTTAAAACTCCTTCTAAGACTAAACGTAACGCGCCGAGGCTAATTAAAATAACACCTCTTATTGGAAAACCCTTTATAAAAAACAGTTAAAACTCCTTCTAAGACTAAACGTAACGCGCCGATACTAAGTGTCCTTAAAAGGTATCAAGTTACATTTGTGTAATTCTCGAAATACTTTCGCCACAAAAGTTTAAAATCGGCCTCTGGAATGTAACTTCGATATATAAATAAATACAGTACCTATGTACATACTTATTCTTACTATTCAATTTTTTAATAATTTAAACTATTGACATAATATTGGTATTTCGTTTTCCTACACCTTAATGAAAATATTATTACTTTAATAATATACAAAAAAAGTGAAATAAGTTTTGTTCAATAATTACTGTTATACAGCCGTAGAAAGCAAGGAAACTGCATTTCAGCCTTACAAGCTGTGCCAATCAGTGGAATTGAGACAGATCTAAAGAGAGGCACGACTGTGCTACGGCATTATAGGGTATCCCCTAGACTTGGGCAACATTATATAAAAAAAGGGTTGCATTACTCACGTACGAGGAACTCATATATAACACTTACCAGTAATTTCTCAGACTGGACTTATAAAACCACACCTGAGAGCAATTTCCAAGAATTTATAAAGAATGAATAAGAAAACTTTCCTTTTGACCGTATAAGTTTTGATTTACATTTAAGGAATCCCCTTCTTTGGCTTTATTGGAAGCACCAGTTTATTTAAAATACGCCGGTTTAATTTAGCTGGTTTTTATATGTAAAGAATTACGTATACATGAACAGCAGCAGCCTACCAGCACTAAATGTAAAATTCTGAAATGAAAGTGAGAGCTAAATAGAGATTCTATCTGTGAACACAGAAATTCTGCGTACATGTCTAATAGTGCTTAAAAAAGAAGGTTAAAGTCGCTTTTGTAGTTGTTGAATTGAAAGTTTTTTAGAAAAATTAAATTCATTAAATGACTTTCACGGTTAATCTTACTTAAGTGTTACTACATCGCCTTGCCGTAGAATACAAAGCCAAAATATACCTACCTGGCGGCATAGAAAAATATGATTGAAATTAAATCTCAAGAAATAAAAGAGCAGTAGAGTAGGTAAGTAATTAAAGGTTTAACCGAATTACGGATGGTGAATTTATAGTAGCAATCATCCAGCTGAGTGCAACGAGGTGTGCACTAAAGCATAAAAGGCATTTTAAGCAGTTTCAATTCGTTAGTCGTAGTAGTATCGTACTCATACCCGACCTGATCAGTCTCAGAGCTATGCAACTAAGGTTACAGTGCTGCAAATATCAGTATTTCGCGTGAGAGAATTGCGCATATTTCTCAGTATATAAACTTGGAGTATTATGTGATTTGTGTTGTGAGCAGCTTACTTGATGGTGGGTATAGATAGAGTTATATAGATCGCGGGCAGCGGTATAATCGATATAATATAAGTTATAGGTATAAACAAAAGCAAATCCGCCGTAGTTAAGAAAAGTCGATAAATTCTGTGCCGTTGTGATACATATGTATATATATGCACAAAAGCTCTTCGAAAGCGGCAGCTCTGTGTGATTTCCTGTAGTCCTCGGAACTAAACTTTCGATATATAAGAAGTATTTGATCTGTTCTTGCCGTTTAGTTAATGGAAGATAGAGAGACTGTTAACAGCTTGTAAGAAATTAAAATTACGTTTTTACGGGTTTTACTTTATCTATAATATTTAATTTATACAAAAAAAAAAGTCTATTTATTTAGTGGATAATTTAGAAAAATTTTAATTTTAATTTTGAGTGTATACCAAATCCTAGTCCGTAAATTGATAGTGAAGAGTGAACTACATTAATAATAAGAGTGACTGTAAATACAATTGAAAAAAGTATCTCCAGAAAAGCACATACCACTTTTGGGAATAATGAAGGAAGCACCGGGATCTAGTAATACTATTAATCAGAATGGCCAACTAGTTGCGTTCACCAATGGTCATCTTTCATCATCGTCTTCAGAATGCAGCCCTACAACCAATGGATACCCTAAGAAATGTGTATGCTCGGTTTTAGGTAAGCCAATACGTAATTTTCTACTATAATAATTTTAAACAAAAGACACACTCGTAACGCACGAAACGGTAAAGGTATACTATAATCTTGTATTATATATTAACATGCCAAATAAGCCAATACTTATTCAAAACTGTTTCTATTGAAGAGAGGCCTATGGCTATACAAAATGACCGCTATTCGCTTCATTATTCTGGTGCGTGCGGTATTTGAATGGCAATCATATAAATTTTTTTTTAATTAACTCAATTGCTACTACATACCACTATCTATTTCTTACTATTTTTTCTCAATCGCGTTGTTAACCTTGAAAGTGGTTAAATATTTACAGCAAAAGCAAGTAAGCAAGCAACAGTAAGAAATGTTTGCCTTACATATTATTTGAAGTTGTGCCAATTCCACAGTTATGATTGGTTTTGATTTAATTAAATAAAATTTAAATGACTTATAAAAGTAAAATATTAAAAAAAAAAGAAATAGATAAAGCAAAAATCTTCCACATAAAATTCCAATCGTTTTAAGGAACCAAATTTGTTAGAATTTGAGTAAATCTGATGCAATATTTTCTTATGTAATTAGAAATAGTTGCATAATTTAATATACACTGTGCATACATATAATCTCAGCATAGAGAATATATATGTACAATAGTAATTTCAATTTGTATAAAATTTTTTGAAATTTTTAAAGTACAGTACTTAATTATGTGACCTAAATATAGAAAATATTTTTTAATTAAAATTTTTTTCCCAGACCAGAGTTTTCTTTAAAGAACCAGTAAGCCTATAATAAAAATAATTAAACTATTTACCCGATATTATTACTGACTTTAAGTGTTTATTGTAGATATTCACGTTTAAGTGTGAAATACAATGAATTATGTAACTCGTTTATATGTATATATTCAATCGAGCTGAAAGTCTACGAAAAAGAAACTTTAAATAAAAAAGGATGCTTTTTCGTTACACTTGATTGATCTTGTTTTTAGTCTCAGTTCCCTTGAATAGAGACCACATGAATCATTGAAACAAATTTGAACGGTGACAAGACAATGAGTCAATTTTAATTTAATAAAGTTAACTTGGACTTGTTTTTCTGTGTTGTATTTTACTTCCTTGTTGAAATTTCATTTCATATATTTGAAGTTTGCTTAATCCTTTACGGTTCAGCGTTACGAAAAATATTTTGGGATAATTATTTTCGTAGTCTACTAAGTATCAGATGATGATGATTTTAAACTAGGAAAAAATTATAATTTAAGGACAATATTGGTGATATCCTAGATAATTATTCATAACTTTACTATATCCTCCCTCTATATTGTTAGATTATTAGTTAAAATTACTTTTCGCATTTCTTTTTAGAACTTTTCATAGTTTTTGACGGTCCGAAGTACTGATTGGTGCTGTTAAAATGTTTAAAATTGACCGTTTTCGCAGTAAACGTAAAAATGGAAATTTGACTGTGACAACCCTAAAAAGGAGTTGCCCAATTTTGCAAATTTTTAAGCGTACATCTAGAATTCTTATAAATGAACAGTTTTCGAGCTTAGTTTTACATTTATAACGAGAATGCCGTGTACAAAATTTCTGCTCTCTAACTGTTTAAAGCCTTCTCAAGCAATGTCAAATATATAGTGAAGATCAAAACGTTTCTATGGCAACACTAGATTTCGCCCGGGATAACTTTCGTGATCCAGAAAATTATTGAAACGCGCCCAAGACATTTAAGCCTGCTAGATTTATCGTAGCTTATAATACTGGGACTCCCAAAGATTTCATTTCATTTCTTAAATTTACTGTTTTTTTTAAAGCCCATGTGCATAATTTCAGTTCTCTAATCCGGGGATTACACCAGATAGTACAGCTTGCATGCAAGCCTCCCTTCTAACGCGATTTTTGCAGTTTGCTTGATGTCTTTAAAAAATGGCATTGAGACGTGAAGTCTTGCATATATTGGAAAATTATAGCAATAAAGGAAGTAGCAAAATGATAAAAACCAAAGAAACTAGAAATACCTTTTTGCTCTTAATTATGAATTTTTTCCAATCTATGAAGCAGAGTCTCAACTATACACCAGAGGAGTTACAAATTGTGACTTTCATTTTAAAATGTATATTTAACAGGTAAAAAAGCTAGAATTGGTCTAAGACCAATTCTTATGATACCCTAGATGAATGCCCGTATTAAATTTCGTATGGTCACCGATCTATTCAAGTTTGATTTTGAAGTTGTTTTTCGCATATATTTCTAGAACTGTTTGTCGCACAGAAAAAATTATCATAACCAATTTTATAGGATTTCGTATTCTGCAGAAGTTTTTAGTACAATAAAAATGTCTTGGACTGATCGTTTTCAAAGTATACGTAAAAAACCTAAATTTTTATATGGCAACACCAAGAAGGAGTTGCCAGATTTAGTCCATTTTTGACATTTTATTTGCTAATGTAGTAAAAACATCTTGTACGAAATTTCAGCTCTCTACGTCGACGCGTTCTCAAGCAGTGTCCAAATATATAGCGGAAAACGAACTTTTTATATGGCAACCCCACGAAGGAGTTGCCCGATTTGTCTCATTTTCGAACTTAATTTTCCTTTTTTTTTTAAAGTCCGTGCACAAAATTTCAGCTCTCTAAGTATACGCGTTCTCGAGTTATCGTGCGCACGGGCGGACGGACGGACATGCAAAAATCAAAGTAACTTTTAATATTATGCGTGGGTGTCCAATCCATTTTGCCCTACGATCATTATTTCGAGGTGTTACAAACGGAATAACAAACTTAGTATACCCCTATGATTTCATCTAGGGTATAAAAATGAAGAGGAAGGTATTGGTAAAAGATGTACTAATGCAAATGATCCCAGAAAATCTCATTTTGCATGCAAGCTGTACACTTACGTGTAACCCCCGGGTAAGAACACGCTTTCGCGAGGTATCGTGTGAACAGACAGACAGACGGACATGTAAGAATCAAAATAACTTTTAATATTATGCGCAGGTGTCCAATCCATATTGCTCTACCATAGTTATTTCTATGCGTTACAAACATCTACATCTAGAGTATAATAATAAAAATTCTAACTCTCTTTAAAACTTTTACGAATAAAAACAAAAAGTGTGAAAGCGCCGATTACATACAACGAAACAGAATGCAGATGATTTATTTTCGTAAATAAATGAGAAGGGACGGAGTTGTGAGATTTTACTCTCAAAATATTGAGAGAGGTTGGTCGCATGTTGTTTCTGTAATGGACACAAGCTGTTGTTATAATCCTATGATATTTGAACAGCACGTGCTTCTGTTTACTTTCGTTTTGCCCCGATGAGATTAAGTGGGATACTCTCATGCAGAATTCTCTGATATTTTCGGGAAAAATGAAAATTTTGTTTGACAGCAATTTTACATCTCCTTTCAGCACCCTGGCCAAAGGGAAATTTATCTCTTTCTTAAAAAAACTGAGGTAGTGTGACCCGATGTATATTATTATGAATAGTTTGAAAGGATTTTGAAGTTATTCAATAAGATTTTATCATTCGGGTAATCCTACATTCTCTCAGTTCTTGTTTTTAATTTGTTGTCTCAATCGCACTTGGACAATGCATAGTTAAGTTCTTTTCCCCCATTCATGCAAAAGACATAAGTACCTACCTATATGATATTATTTGTTTCTTTCTTGAAAACACGAAAAATTTCCATTCTTATCTTCTTATTAGATTACTTTGCTTCGGGCTGTTCTCACTTACTACTGAGCCATCTACATTTATTAAAAATTGAATCGCACTTTGCAGAACGTATCTGATTTATTCCGATAATATGATGATATTTTACAGTTTGCTTAACTAGTGTGTAATATTGTTTATATCAATAGCTATACATAGGGTTTTTAAATCATTATAAATCGCATTTTTTGTAGCATTCATAGTGATTGTGGCAGTTATATCATGTTGTTATTATGTTATCATGTTATATCATCATGTTCACTTGTTTAGTTATTTATTCAATAGAAACTGCAACCAATCTGACAAACTGGAATCAGAGATAACATAATACTTCGTATACGAAGCTATCTATCTATAATTGGGCGCCATCTAACTACCTCTAATGCATATAAAACAAGAGCGATAATCAAATATCTTTTTTATCGTCTGCCACGTCATATGGCCTCCGCTCTCCGCGATCCGAAGACTTGCTGACTTCCCTTTTGGAAGTTTGGAACCATAGTCTCCACAATTTTGGTGAGTTCAAAGAGATATGTCAAAGGCCTTTGATAGAGTCTGGCAAATTGCCCTTTTAGCTATGCTTAAAGCATTTGGTCCTTCTCCTCCTCTTCTACCATGGATTGGAAATTCTTTATCGCCTAATACGGATTGTATTAGATAACGTTAGATCCGAACATCACTCTACAAATGCCGGTGTGTTCTTTATCTCTCCGTCTTTTTTCTTAATTTTACTTAATCATCTGCTTTCCTTTACTCCTTCGAGGAGAGAACTAAAGGAGGAGACATGTGATGAAAAACGCGTAGCAACTTTCGTTCTTCTTCTTGTTTTTGTGAGGTGCCAGAGGAGGCGTTAAAAATTGTTGATGCCTTAAATATCACAACAAATTAATGGCGCGAAAATACAAACACATTTCTTAGAAACTCCGCACAATCTTCCGCACCACCCACTGACATGTATATAAATGGACTGACTGATCTCCTGTTTCATGTGGCACCAGTTTTGATTTCAGAAAGTATGCTCTCACTGACGATACATTTAAATTATTTGCGAATTTACTTATATATGCAAGTCAGTGGAATTTACCGAATTTACCATAAAAGTACTTTAAAAGTATTTTCCTCAACATGGCTTGTTGTATCTAAATCTTCGAGCATATATAACTCCTTTTTATATTACTATCACTTAGTCCAATAGCCATTAACCATTTCCTATAAAAAGTAAATAATCCCTTTTGTAACTACGTCTCTGCGCCAAACACACTTTTCGGCTTTTTGTTTATAGATAAATGACAGTCAAACACCCCGCCAAAATCAAGATGGCGAAAATTTTTGGCTACGCTGCCATACATATACTTTACTATGGGATGTCATCTCCTTTAGTTCTCTCCTCAAAGCTCTCAATCCCATCAGTTGTGGTGATGACAATACCCTTCACGATATATTCGTTTGGGGCACAAAGCAAATCGTTTCGAATTCAATGCATCTAAGACACAAAGCTGTCTCATCTCTTTAATATATTTTACCACTCCCGTTTCTTTTGATGAAGCATTAATTTCCGACACACCGCCAATAAGCATTTTTGACATTAATATTTCCAGTAAGTTAAACGGATCAAGTTTTTTCTGTTGCCAAAGAACCATAAAAATGCCGTGGATTTCTGGAAATGTGTAAGAAATGTTTGAGCTCGTCAAATTTAGAACTCCTCTATACAAGTCCTACATATATCAAATCTGGAATGGAGCTTTCCAAAAGAGTGTCTTCAAGCACATTGGCGATGAGGCAATAACTTGTCATATCAATTCGCTCGACCACCACCGCAATGCTACATGCTCTTCTCTTATTTATCGCTACATCAATGATCTGATTCCTTGTCGATGAAGTCCTACACGCAATAGTCGCACTGCAAATCACACATATAGCCTTCAAAATACATTAGCACCGCTACGCCGCCAGTCTGCTCATGTCCCCTAATCCTCCTTACCCACAGTGGTATATTGGAGCCAAAAAGAGCGATTTATTGCTAATTTGTGAATTTTATATTTTCTAGATTTTGACTGACTGTGGTTTTTCTTGTTGTAAAGACTCTGGAGTACTTAAATCCGATTTGAAAGAAATTTTTAACTTGAATTGAACAAAGAAAGGGAAAAGTCACATAAACATTTATGAGTACGAAATTCATAAAATTTATTCAATGTTTTAGGAAGCTGCGATACCCAAAATTTTTTTATAGAGTAAAAGTACAATATAATTTTGAAAGCTCCTTCTGTATATGTTTAACTGTTATAAAAAGAAAAACAGATCTTATGCCGTTATCTATTTTCAATGACATACATATATTTAGGAATGTGATATTTTTATAGTTTTTGAAGTTTTGCACATTTTGAAATTCAAAATGAGTCCTTCCGTATCCTTCCAAGTTAAATATACTAAATTGTTCCCAAATTACCCCTCTTTCAGAAACCAGCAACACTCTTCCACATTTCTCCCCTTTTTCATGAAAACGACGTTGAGGTCAACAGGGTATACATGCATGCAGAAGAAAGGTGTTATCAAGTGTAGGTGAAGTGTTAATGCTTTATTTCATCATGCTCCGTACAAAGGTCGGGCTACCCGGTATTTCAGAGAATGTTACCCAGATTTCTACCTTTGTTGTTATTGTTATTATAATCCTTACACTACAACATGTTTCTGTGAATGTCACTTATGCTTATTTTGCAAGAAATGGTAAGTTTACATTTACAATTTTCTTGTCAGGCTCAGGAGTATTGAATCCTATGTTTAGTTTACAAATTTTGCCCTAAAATAAGTTTTCCACGAATTCCGTTTGTTATAAGTAAATTGATCGAAGTGTTTGTTGAAAGAAAATTAAGAGTTGCGAAAAAGTTTAAGATGTGGCTTAATGCTAAATTTATAAATTCAGATCTAATAACTAACTTTATTGTTAAAGACAAGTATAGTGAGAAAACTGTGCATAATTTATATTATCGGAATGCATATGGCGAACAACATCTCGATAAATTCATTCGTGATGGACAAGCGGACCTTGAGCTAAAAAGTGTTAGGAAATTTAAATCAAAATTAAGTGATTTGATCAAAAATAATATCATTATGTATTGTAGCGATTAGTGTGGAATGACGAAAGGTGGGTGCATTCATATTTTAAGGTATTCAACGAAATTGTGCAATTCATGCAACTAACAACTTCTACGCGAGCAACAGCAGTGGGGCGATCTTCAAAAAGTTTTTAAATCTAAGAAAACTAAGCAAAAAAAAAGTGATATGCTAATACTTGGTAGCAGCTCTTAAAGTTGCAAAAATTAAACATTTGTACGACTTAGCTGCAGTAATTCAATATTTGGTACTAAGCTTGATAAAGCAAAATAATCCCGTGAAAAAGAAAACTTCCCGAAGAAGTACTATCTATGATATTAGATAACTCTCTATCGAAACGACAATACCTGAATATATCACAATTCTTAAAAGCTTTCAACTATGATATATTCGCGAAAGCTGGTGCGCTGTAGTACCTATACAGCATCTTTTAAATCATACAGCTAAGAGAATCTTGACTTATTAAAATGAAATAATTGATCAAGTTGATGAAAGCAAAAAGAGGTAAAACTGACTTTAGTTTGTTCATGGATTCTTCGGGATTTGCCAATCACATACAGTCAAAAGTGCACAAATAATGGTCAAGGTGACGTGACGATTCCAGCTTGTTTATAAGAACCCTAAATCCTTTACGAATTAATGATGAAGGTGACTCAACTCGTATTATTTGAAGTAATAACACTCCACAGTCTATTCGCTTCTGTAGACCTATATGCATGTAGTTTCAAAAGAAAACCATTCCATCTATAAAAGCTGAGAAAAAGAGATTTGACTACCAGATTGGAAATTAGAAGCTCGCAATAAATGTTATAAAAAGAATAGAATTGACCATGCCAGGAAATATAATCAGATTGTGAATCTCCGGGATGTGTTTGATCAAGCCATGGATTTCTCAGGTCCTATAATTTCCTCTTTAGGAAACAAAATGAGATGGCAAAGACGAAAGAGGGAAGCTCTACCGGAGGAAGTTTTGCAATTATTCGGCAATCAAAATGCTTCAATTTTAAAAGAAGATGACGACGACGACAACAACGCCGATTATAACCCATATTTCCAGAATTAAGTTTGTACATAATTAGAGAACAATGAAGATTGAGCTCGTATTATTCTGTAGCTAAAAAAGTTAGTTCCTAAAATTGAAAAATGCTTCAAAATAAATTGTGAAGTCTACACAATATGTTAATCTTTCAACAATAACCGCAGTTTCTTTGAATTTTGAATAAAACTAATATATCTATAAACAAAAAAAAAAAAACAAATAGAAATCGGGTCGAAAATTTTCTCTTACTGTCAATACCAATGTGTAAAATTTCACTTCAATCCATGTTTAAGGGAATAAAGTGCACTTTTTGGCTCCAATGAACCACTGCGTTATCTCCTTAATGTCATGCATTGATTTACATAGGGTATACATAGGATATACGTAGGGTATACCTTGAGCTTGGCTTAATAATATTAAAAAAAAAAAAAAGCAACTATCCCATATTATAATAATTTCAATGAGCTTGGTGTAGTTATTTTGCATGATACTATCCTGGAATGATCAAATTAATTCAACTATTGATAAGGTGTATGGATGAAGGTTGAAGGCGTCTGTATATTTCGGTCAATTTCAATTTGACTCAAGCTGGAGAGGACCCTTTACCTGCAATTACTGATATTTTATGGAAAATAGAACTCAATATCTGAACGTAGCGTGCCGCCTAAAAGTCACTTTAAATTGTTCTGTTTTGACCACATTTTTGGGCAAGCAATCAATATATGACTGCATCCCAAATGTCTATCTATATGAATTTATACATATACGAGTATATACACATATTCAAGGAAATCGGAGTACTTATACTCAAAACTACAGCTTTTTCCTTCATCGAAAACCTGTAGCTTATTAATTCTACCTACTCTGGAATCGTTGAATTTATTTCAAGTTTAAGTAGATTATTTCCTACTTCCCTCCTTCCGATTTCCTTTTCATCTTTTCTTCCTTTGAATTCTTTTGTTTTGCTAGAGTTTGTCTTTTTTTTATTATTTGCATAATTTAGTTTTAAGTTTAGCCATCATACCTTAACAGAATGATGCAAGTGTCTACGACATCAATGTTTCCTTTGGAGAAAGCACACGTAGTAAAGCTACGACGAAATTAAATTCATCAAACCAATGGTAAATAAATAATCATCTAATATCATAATCATAACCTTCTGAGTTAGGGTGGTTTTGAAGTCATTAAAATCCATGCCAGAAAATGTTATACTTTTAAAAGAAATGAACCAGCTTTTCATAACACAACGACTTTACATTATTGTAAAACCAGAACAAACAACCTTCGATCTATCAATATTAAACTAAATTAAAAATGTCAAATTTTAGGAATATACAATAAAATTGGTTTAAATTCTTTTTATAGTTTTTCGAAACTATATTGAGAAATATTCGAATTTCGGAGGTATCTAATCTTCAAAGAAATTTGTTTTATGAAAAAAGATAATTTTTGCGCAGACGTTTATGTGGTGCGCAGCTTTGCATTAATGCATTATATCCTACTTTATTTATCTACGGGTACGAGGATTCATTCTATACTAAAAGCTTTTGATCCAACTATACATTACCTGCCACATGTCCGATTTTGATGATGGTAGTTGCACGTTTTTCTATGAGAAGTTGTATTGATTAGGTAAATTTGGTAAATATAATATACTTGACGCACATTGTCCGTGGTAATTTTCTATACCACTGAAAAACTAAGGCTGTTTAAAAAGATAATTCATTTGAATAGAGGGGTAAAATATTTACATGTACAAAAAACTTCTTTTGCTCACCCACAGAAATGTCTAATTTTAGTTATTCTGTTCTCTACTTATTTACTTACGATAAGAAGTAAAACAAAACTTAGATATTAAATAATTAGAGTTAAAGTTAAGAAATATTAATAATTATATATTATGAGGAAAGGAAGAATTAACTTGAAAACATATTTAAACAATTTACTTGATTCAGTTATAGGCTCTTGCCCTCTTGGTTTGGCAGTCTTGTCTTGTTAACCTATTGACATGGGCATTATTGAGCTATCTGGTGCATACAAGGAATATTACAAATTCAATTTGCAAAGAAAGTATATATTCGAAATTTCTATGTGATATATTAAAATATTCCTCAGAGGAACAGGTACAATTTTCTACTATTTTTAATTTTGTTCAAGAAAGACTTATTGGGATTCTCCGGTATATAGCAAAAGCTAAAAAATGTTCTAATTTGTTATTTCATCACACAACCCATTAATTTTTGGTGACAAGTTTCAAGTCTTGCTTTGACTCATCAACAGGTCACAAATAGCGAAATTGTGTGATTTGAAAAACAAATGAAAAAAATGAAAAAAAGAAGAAAGAAATGAAAAGTTTGAGAAAAGAATATAAACAATTTTTTTTATTTATTAAGAAAATTTAAAATTTTTTAAGAAACAGATTCATTCGAAGCGAATCGAACCTGTATACGCCACGCAGTGGGCTGAAAAATAAAGAAGAAAAGGAAGAAGAAGAAGCGTTTCGTGTCAGCAGAAAACCTTACACTCATCGGTGCAGCTTGGTTTTCTGCCTGCTGCAGACGCTTGAAAATAGATCAAACTGATCTCTTCTCATATAAACTCAGAATAAATTCTGGGTGTGAATTATATGAGGAAAAAACACTCAAACCAAGACTTGAAACTTGTCACCAAAAATTAATGGATTGTGTGATGAAATAACAAATTAGAACATTTTTTAGCTTTTGCTATATACCGGAGAATCCCAAAAAGTCTTTCTTGAACAAAATTATGTTTAACCCGGTAAAAAGTCCAAACGTAATCGTTTTACTATTTTTAATCTATTTAAAAAAGCTAACCAATAAGCAGAAATCTTCATATGGAATTAAGTTAGTAAATTAACAATAAGATTTTCGGTTGCGTAAGGATTGAAACTTATCTGTACAAAAGTACTTCCAGAAGAGCTTTCAGCAGGACAAGCGACTGAACGCTCCATCATTAAGCGTAGTACTACGGTCTGCGCTAAGCTAAATTTTAGCGGGTCTCCAATATCAGGCTGTTCTTTAGCAGCTAAATTATGACAACGGAGACTCAGAGAAAAGATATATTAAAAACAAGAAGAAGAATTTTGCAATTTTTTTACGGAAATACAACGCGCGGTGATAATATTTCTAAAAACAGGTAGTTAAAATTATTTGGAAATATTAAAAATATAAAAATAACATGCATAATGTATACAATAAAAAAAAAAACAATTTAACAATGATATTGAAAATACGGGCACGAAAAGAAATCGAATTCATCCGTACTTAAGCAAAGACGGACAAAACTACGTTAACTACAAAAATCCGGTCAATAAATTTATCAAATATCAGAACTCTGACAATAAATATTTTTAGCGCGCTAAAGAACGGCCTGGGCGGATAAATTCAAGCTAAATTTTTTGGAAACTTTCTGGTGTGCAATCTCTAATCAAAACCCAAAGGCAAATTTAGCGCGTTGACCTTAGTACCGCTCTCGCTAAAATTCAGGATAAATTTTCGCCAATATCTTTTAGCTTGCTAAATTTTCGCCAATATCTTATAGCTTGCTAAATTTTCATACAAAATTTAGCTTAGCGCGGACCTTAGTACTAGGCTTTAAGCACAACTATTCGACTCAAGGTATATACAATAAAGTATTCTCATTACGCACCACGTTCCGCCATTAGTGCGAAATATTGTGAAAATGTATAGTAAATTACGGTACAGAAAACACAATACTCTCTCTCCTCTCTCTGTCTTTCCTATAAAAATGTATATATACATTAGTCACAGAATTACGTCACAGGCTCTCAGCTGTAATATGCCAAAATTTTAATGGAAATAGCTTGTCTTCTATATACCTTGTATTCGACTTACATATATACGCCATGAACTCGGGGGAGAAAAAGAATGCTCTTTAATAAAACCCAGCACCATAAAACTTTTAGAATTGATGTAATTTATATTTCGACTCAAAAATAACACCAAGATTCTATTCTAGTCGCCGGAAAGGTGCTTCAGATAGGAAATAATCTCACATAATAGATAAACAATGATGAAACTGATATACTTACTTACTAAGGGCCATATTCATCGACCAAGATTTTCTTTTAATCGGAATACGATAAACCTGAGTAAATATTTTAAATGTGTACCTACCTACTTTATCGTAGCTGATGAGATCTGAGCTTACATTTTCTAAGAATTATCCATGAATAAAAATGTCAATAGATGAGAAATTTTACTATATCTTATCAGCAATATAGAATTATTTCACAAATTTCAGTTAAACACTGTTATTTTTATAAAAAATTTGTCTTTCAGAGAATTTAGTGGTGTACAAAATACAATTTGAACATAAGTAACGCGATTTTCTCGAAATTATTTCCAAATATGACCATGACACTCTACGGGACCAAGTGCGATATATATGCCTGCCTGAAAACATCATACTCCTATTATTTAATTAAAATTATTAAAAAGAAGCCTACATCTTCTAATTTGATACTAGATAATAAAAATCAAGCCAGCTTACGTAGCATAGTTGTATGAATATCGAGACCTTTTAATTTAGTTAACAAAAGATAATCTATGTACATAAATACATTTCCAATGTTAGTGTATACATATTGTCAACCATAGAGCTAGATTACAAGGTTTAAGCCATTTAGTTTTCGGATAGCATTCGACTCAAAAATCCTTACTATAATTTGTAATTTGAAGGTCCATGTCTAGTAATCTGCAATAGAAATGAACTGGTCCTACAGAATTTACCATAAGTCAGGGATAGTTTTAAAGCCTTGGCATGAGGTTTGGCCAGTTCCGAGGGACATATTTTTATAATCCTCTTTTTCTTAAAGTCCTTTGAATCTCTTATAGGGCATGGGCTCCAGTCCAGAACCATTGAATGATGAGCCAATGTCTCAACCATTCATCACATCCATGATAACGCTTTAATAATAAAGCTGGAATATTATATAATTTTAGATGTTGTGAAAAAATCAAATAGTGCAATGGTAGTCAGTATTAATAAAGGACTCAAATCTTCATGTAGATACTAATTAAATATAAAACTGGAATTATGACTACAATAAATTATGTAATCATGCTTTTTATAATATTTTTGGGTCTCATTATATCATAACAAATTGCTTTTGTGCGCATATTTTGCTGATTTCAGTACTACCAAAGCAATTATGTCAACTTCGTGTATATTCGGAATCTTATAAAAAGTGATTGAAACTATATAATTACGCTACAATGAAAATTGTTTATTATAGCTATTATTGTACCATTATTGGTTTATTTAATATAATTAACAAAACCTGATTTGCGTACAAAGACTAGAATTCATTCTTCTGTTTG
The DNA here is from genome assembly GCA_963924295.1 of Dioctria rufipes. Classification (NCBI taxonomy): domain Eukaryota; kingdom Metazoa; phylum Arthropoda; class Insecta; order Diptera; family Asilidae; genus Dioctria; species Dioctria rufipes. Next base: position 81,179,024 of record OZ002740.1, on the reverse strand, counting down.
CACCGATAAACCTATGCATATCGACGAGGTGTGTCACCAGCATTAATCTTTCAAAACTTGAAATGGGAATAACCAAGTCTCAGTGCCAATAATTTCATAATTCTATATGCATGATACTATTTATTATAGAACTATGAAAAATTAATTATTTTATGCAATAATAGATCATACTTCTTACATTGTTTAATTTAATTTAATTAAAATGAATAGAATTGTAGTTATAGGTTGTAGACATATGTATGTATATAAAAGGGAAATTTTTGAAAGTCGTAGAGCTTCATCAGCTTATTAATCTCATTTTAATGTGAAGGTTAATAGTTTTTCAAGTTTGCTGCAGATCTTGGAATTTTTATTAAATATATCGAAATTATAATGCTAAATCACAGAAGGTTTATTATTTTTTACAAATATTTATTTACCTTTATATCGAAATTCTGGATAATAATAAAGTATTTCCACCTATGCAAGCCAACAATCTCTGGCTTTTTGTACTTGTGTGTGTAAATATTTTTATTCAGAGTATGAACAAAACATAATTGAGAGAGACGAGCTAGGATAACTGTCCTGAATGGTCTTCGATTTAAACTCAGTGTGCTAATAGGCACTAATTGAGTGTTTGTGATCTAGGACAGCAAACAGGAATGCGGGTATCGTATAAAATACGTGTACATGTATGAAGCCGAAAACCCCTCATAATATCCCAAAGGAGTAAGTGATAACGAGGGAACGGAAAATGCAGAGCAAATGAGATGCAAACACAAAAAACAGGACAAGTAGATAAGAAGTGATAAACGAATGGCAGCGAGTAGAAATCTCAACAAATTTGAACTCTTATTAGAATATCTTGACTGCTCCTTCACGAATTCTGCTAGCTGTTTATACCTGCACTGTGCACTCCGGCTAAAAAACTTGAGCTCAATGAAAATATTGCTCCTACTTCACTTAATTTAGCTTATCAGCATTCCTGTTTGTTATACATTCTAAGGTTTGTCATTTTTATTCCCTAGATGAAATCTATAGGGGTATACTAAGTTTGTCATTCCGTTTGTAACACCTCGAAATAATGATGGTAGAGCAAAATGAATTGGACACCCACGCATAATATTAAAAGTTATTTTGATTTTGCATGTCCGTCCGTCCGTCCGTCCGTCCGTTCGTCCGTCAGTCTGTCTGTCTGTGCGCACGATAACTCGAGAACGAGTATAATTAAAAAAAAAGGAAAATTAAGTTCGAAAATGAGACAAATCGGGCAACTCCTTCGTGGGGTTGCCATACAAAACTTTCGTTTTTCACTATATATTTGGACACTGAATGAGAACGCATCAATATAGAGAGCTGAAATTTGGTACGTGGTGTTTTCATTGTACTAGCAAATATAATTTCAAAATTGGACTAAATGGGGAACCTCCTTCTTGGTGTTGCCATATAAAAATTTAAGTTTTTTACGTATACTGTGAAAACCATCAGTTCAAGACATTTTTATTATACTAAAAACTTCTTCAGAATACGAAATCCTATAAAATTGGTTATAATCATTTTTTCTGTCCGACAAACCGTTCTAAAAATATATACGAAAAACAACTTCAAAAATCAACCTCGCATAGATCGGTGACCATACGAAATTTAATACGGGCATTCATCTAAGGTATCATAAGAATTGGTCTTAGACCAATTCTAGCTTTTTTGTGTGTTCGCAATACTTTTGACTACAAAATTTTACGCCAGTTGGTACTGGCATTATAATTTCCTTGTGCATTCCATGCAAATATAAGAAAAAATCTTATCTCTAGCTTTTTTGGATAATTGGTACAAATGACATCAAGACCGGATAATCATAGTTTTTTTTTATTATTTCAATGGCAGGGGCAGATGATCTCAAGCACCGAGGACAATGCGGCCCATTGTGCTAACCTGCTAGAAAGTAAAGAGCGCTAACCGACACCTTCCTGTCCTCTTAATGAAGCGCATCAGGACAAAATTTATTTGTGCTTATTTTATGTAAAGGCTCAAAATAATACTTAAATTATAACCTTTATAATTGGTTACTATCCATCTTAATAACTTCGTTCGCTTGTACAGGGTGTACGGAAAATATTCTGCAATACTAAAACAGGTTAAAATCTAAGTAATTTTATATTGGAAATCTTGATTAAATTTTATCATTTAATTTCGGCTTAATACATTTCGAAAAACTATGCTTTTAATTGAAATTTTATTAAACAACCGGTATCTAGTCTATATAGCGCAGGTTATTTTAACTCTGATGAAATCCAAAAAATATGAATTTGGTGTGTACACAAATTCATATTTTACGTAGAAATTTCTCGCTTTTCTGCCGTAGTGGCAAGTTTCTGAATCCGGCAAAAAGAAAGATGATGCATCATAATGCATACTAAAGAATCAAAGAAGACGCTACTGAAGACATTCCTTTACGTATGTCGTATACATACTCTCTACTGTAAGTTTAGTCCAGCAAAAATTACGATTAAAGATCGAATCGGAAGCGAATCGCCCAATTGAACTTTGACTTCGATCTCAAAGTCATTTTCGTCTGGAATTCGAGCCGAAAACGAAGGTAAAGAAACGCTAATTCGAATCGAAATGACCACTCGATATCGACTCATCTTCTCGGGACTTTTTCGAAGATTTTTCATGTATTGGTACTATATGTATAAGGGCCATATGTATTCGAGATTTCTTCGTAAAATCTACTTAATTTCGAAATGGATAAACGAATAAATTACGATTTATGAAAACTACTCGATATCCAAAACAAGTAAACTATGAGCAACATTTAACATTTACCAAATGAAAATTTTATTTTCTCAGCACTCACTTACACAGTATACAAAATAAACACCTATTCCACTCGAAAACGATAACAAGAGCTTGTTTTGGACCCGACGATCTCCGATTTAGATGAAACTTTCAGAATTTATGCATGGAGTACCAAAATATCTCACCCGTATTTTGTTGTTTCCACCTACCACGTCCCTCGCTAGGGGGGTTAGAAATTTCATGATTTTACGATGAAATGTTATTTTCAAAAAGTCATATCTCGAGGGCGGAGCAACCGAGCAGGATGAAGCTATTACTTTGGGTATACTTCGAAAATTCATATCTCAAAACCGAAGCTGAACACCATCGCAATTTTTTGTACATAGTTAGATTAAGGTTTCTAAGATAAAAATACAAAAAAAAAGTGCTAAAAGTCTTCAATAGTAAACAATACTATTTTTTTATTTATTTTCATCCGGTGCAGCTATATTTTTCTATGAAAAAGCTTCATGTGACATTTAAATCAGAAAAATCGGTTGCTTTGTTCTCGAGATATGACTTTTTGAAAATGACGTTTCATCGTAAAATAACGAATTTCTACACCGGCCCAAAGAGCGAGTTGGGTGTGATAGGGAGAAACAAAAAATATGGGTGTGAGCTAATTTGGTATTCCATACAAACTGTGAAAGTTTCATCCAAATCAAAGATGGTCGGGTTGCAAGGTGATCGGTTTCGTATGGAATGATTGTATTGTATACAGAATGTAGCTTTTTTTTTCGGCGGAATAATACTTGAAAAAGAATGCCGCTGGTACGATTGCATTATCATGCACAATGTGAACAAATCATGTACCGAACTACTTAATAATATTTCGAGAGAAATTTGTAAAAGCGAAAAATTCTTTGGGAATTTCTATCAAATGCGAAAACCCAAAAAAAGTGTTTGATGGGCCCAGGCATGTAATTAATATAAATATTCTTGGAGTGGGGGTGACTTATTGTATCTACCAACTTAGTTGACGCGAACTGTTGAATTTGATAAGCGTTTTATCTTTCTCGAAAATTTAAACACGTTTTCTCAATAGTGCCACATTTATACACTTAAAAATGGCATAACTCACGAACTGCACGTCTGGATTATTTGAAATTTTTGGGAAAGGTGTTTGCGTATCGCATGAGAATTCATGAAAATTTAATCTAAATCAGATTATTTGCTTTAATTTTTAAACTTCAAAAACAGCTTCATTAGAAATTTAATTAAAGAATAAATTTGTTTTTCTTATCCATAATTTCATGCCACAATTTTATGCTGAATTTCTTATTTTTAAGATGCACGAGTTTAGCCGTGGTTGACATAAAGACGTCCATTTATACCGTAGTAAAAAGCTTTCAATTTTTCCGTTTTCTTAAGACAGGAAAGTATTTTATTTTTACTTAGTTAAAAACAAAAATATTTTCTTATTAAACTGATGTACATAGTATCTATTATGTCAGATTCTTTAAATTCAGACCTCATTTAGACGCATGTTGTATTAGCAGGAGAGTCCAAGACACTAAAAGTCTCTGTCACAATCCGGAAGGACAGCTAACGAGTCTTGTGTAAATTTAATCTCGGACTTAACACGACAAGTAAAAGTTGACGATGAAATGTAACCTCCGACCCTTCAAAAAACGATTGTTATCATTATGCTCCAGAGCAATGTTTTCTTTTTAATTTTAAAGATCATTATTTTTCCAACCGAAGTACGAATGTTGGTGGGTTCTTTCCACCATAACCCCTCCCCATCACCGTATAAAGTTGATTTGCGATCGTCAGAGCGCAGAAAGTTTAAACAAACGGCAAATGAAAGGTGTACTTTTTTCATTCTTTCTTTTATTTTAGTTGGCGAGTGGCTGTCGGCATTTTCATTATAAAGAAAAGTTTATTGCTGTGACAAGCTACCTTCGTTATCCGTTTGATTTTTCTTACAGGAAGTGAGCTATTTCAAAACAGAGTATCAACAAATAAATGCATTTGTTTGTATAAAAGGAAACTTATTGTTAGTGTAATAAAATTAAAACTCACATGTATGAATATAGTCAAATGTTTGCAGTATGTCAGATGGTAGCAAAACTTGTCGAGCGAATCGCAAATATCTTTTAAATCAACGTGTTTAAAATATTTCACTAATCACTCAATTTTTCTGCCGGACCGATATTTTATGGTGACCTGCTCCATGAGAACCATTGTAATTTCTGTTGGCAAAATGACAAATCGGTCCACTAGTCAGTGTAACTTATTTTTCATTGTTTGTTTTGTATTCTACACCTACATATATACACTTTAAGTTAATTCATAAATTAGTGTGACAATATATTTTCTTTAAGTTGATTTCCCAATTAATATCGACATACATAAGAGCTTACGTTATCGAATTTTATAGACACAATCTGTTTTCTTTTTACATAATATAATAATCGATCCTTTTGATTCTTCTTCAACTCTTTTAAATCCTTTGTGTGGCAAAGGGCAGATGGAGAAATTCATCTGTACTCTTTTTTTTTTCTTTGACAAAATCTATAATTGTCCACCAAGTAAATTATTACTTACATATACATACCTATACATAACAATAATCCAATTTTTGACCTTCGACTATTAATGGGTTCTGTCCTGTAGAACTTGAACCCAAACCCATAGAATAAAGAGCTAATATGTTATCCATTAAAACCCAATACAGCACATCAATACTGTTAAGAAAAAAGCATATCACTTATACAACAGTATGCAGGGAAAGTGAAAAGAAAGTAAGATAATCTTTTCCCACATAATTCACATTTGAACATTCGTGTGACCATAAAATCAAATTTATGGAAATGTAAATTGCTGACGAATTCAAAATTAGTTATGTCTTCATCTTTAAATCACATCGCATCGCTTTATTTATTTATATTTTTTTAATACGACATGACGACGTATGGGACAAAGATCAGGTGGTTTTTACAAATTCTGCTAATAGTCCATATTAAATCAAACGAAAATGGGAATCTCTTGGTGAATCATTTAACGAAATGGATAAACCTGTTCGGGCCGGTTTCAGATATCACTCGGGTTATTGGACAAATCGATGTGCTTGAACAGTGTATAATTTTCACAATAATTACAGTTTTCAGAAAGTGACGGGGATTTCCACTTAGAATCTTTCATTCAAGTTTATAAGGTAATCAAGAAAACCGCATATTTGCACTGAATCAGTGCGTTGCGTATTTGCGTTGTTGCATGGAATTCTAAGTGAGGTTTTTCGCATAGGTATATTACAGTGTTTGACTCTATTAAAATACCATTTTTTTTTTCTTCTTTTTTTTTGTAATGCGCATTTAAAGTTGATTTTAAGGTTGTATTCACGTTTGGGTGTGAAAAGAAAAACTATGCATATATACAAAGTGGGCTAAAAATCAAGATTAGATTCACAAAATTTAGAACATTTTGTTAATCAATATTTTCAACTTTTAATTTTTTTGTATATTAAATTAAAAAGCTAACGGAAATGTTTTTACCAAAAATTACAGCTCCTTCCAATTGTCTTTTTATATACTATAGGTACATGGTTTTCTTTATACATTTTGGAGAGCTTAAAAGGAATTTATCTTTCGTTCAAATCGTAGATAGGAAAAATATGCAAAATTTTAACAGAAAAAACATTTGAAGCACATTATTTATAAAAATTATAAAAAAAATTTCAACCGCTTCGGTCGAACCGATCCGAATCGGCTGAATATCAACACTGAATTATTTAACAACCGGTTCGCAAAATTCTGATTTTTTGTAACAACAGGTTCGGCCGAACCGGTGCGAACCGGCTGAATATCAGCACTGATAGATACTCAACAGAAATTCGAAAGGTTTTATTAAAATCACTTTTCAACTTCCCGCCGATAGGTTTTTCAATGTTGGAACCGACGTCAGAACTATTTTTGACACAAGAAATTGTACTCGAATAAAATAGCATATGGAACAGTCCATACTATATATACCAGTGTGTAAAACTGACTACTATTCTATTAATAAATGACTTTTTGTAAAAAAAAAAGTATAATGCGGAAACCTCTAGTTCCTCACTGCAGTACTGCGGTGGCTTAACTAAGACTTACGGCACTGGATGTTTTTTTTTTTTTAAATTCAAGTTGTAAGGCGACTCCCCTAATTTCAAAGCTAGATTCATCACTGATCGTATGCTGGACATTGCGTTTGTTTCAATTTAATCGTTTTCACCAAATTACCATACAAAAGCCTTATTCACTTCTCCGATGCGACCAAGTGATGAGTCAGTCAAGCAAAGAAAATGGTGGTTAATTATTTTTTGGAAGACCATACTTTGTTATTTTTATACCACGACTCTATGTAATGATTACTATGAGTTTTGCAAAAGTCGAACAATTAATCAAAGAATTTCTAAACATATGGACGGAAAGGCTATGTTTTATTTTTCTTCAAATTTTTTAAATCGTTTGTGGGACATGTAGACGGCAGATGCAGAGATTCATTTATATTTTTATGAATTTTGTACTTGTTAAAATTTGTAGTAAGCTCGATCCAACCATTGAGTGATATATCACTTACACATTACAATGGCGTTTTAATTAGTAATCTGTTGTCAGTGGAATGACTTGACCAATGGTAAACGAGAGCAGGACTCGCACCAATCAAATCATTACCTAGTCTTGTTATCCATTATAAAGGGTTTTCCAAGAAGAGGTGTTATTTTAATTAGCACGCTATTGCGGTAGATGTCACTTTTGGAGCTGTAATTTTTTGACATTTGACAAATAGAAACTACGCCATTAATAAAAATGGTACGATACACGATTCAACAACGCATTGAAATTATTAAAATTCACTATAAAAATGGTGAAAATGTGGCAGAGACGGTACGTAAAACTCGAACATTTTTGGGTCGTCGTGAAGCACCTTGTCGAACCGCAATACAGAAATTGGTAGAAAAATTCGAGCTGTCGGGACAAGTTAGTGATGTGAAGAATAAAACCCGTGCACGTCGCTCAAGAACAGCCGAGAATATTGCTGCTGTAGCCGAAAGTGTTGAAGAAAACCCAGGTTTGTCCATTCCTCGTCGTTCTTTGGAATTAGGCATTCCACAAACGTCATTACACCAATTTTTGCATAAAAATTTGGATCTTAAGGCTTATAAAGTTCAGTTAACACAAGAATTCAAGCCGGCCGATCATCAACAACGTCGAGTCTTTGCTGATTGGGTCCTTGAAATGCATGAAAATGATCCGGAATTCCATCGAAAACTCATCTTGAATGATGAGGCCCATTTCCATCTCGATGGCTTCGTCAACAAGCAAAATTGTCGCATCTGCGGCTCGGAAAACCCAAGAGTTATTGTTGAAAAGCCTCTCTATCCTAAACGTTTGGTGCGGTTTATGGTCCCGCGGGGTCATTGGACCTTACTTTTTCGAAAATGAGACTGGAGCAACAGTTACGGTGAATGGATTGCGCTATCGATGATTAATGATTTTTTTATGGCCGGAATTGGATGGTATTGATCTGGACAACGTTTACTTTCAACAAAACGGAGCTACGTGCCATACAAGCAACGAAACCATTGATCTTTTACGGGAAAAGTTTCCGGACCATGTTATCTCTCGAAGAGGTGATCATAATTGGCCACCGAGATCTTGTGACTTAACACCTTGCGACTTCTTCCTTTGGGGCCACGTGAAAGAGAAGGTCTACGCCAACAGCCCAGCGTCGATTCAAGACCTCAAAGACGGAATTCGTGAGGCTATCGAGGACATAGGGCATCCACTTTGCGATTTGGTTATGGAAAATTTCATGAAAAGGATATGGTCCTGTAGGCGTGTTCGTGGTGGTCATTTGGCTGATGTTATTTTCCATTATTAACGGCATACCTTCCTCTTTATAATGAAATAAAGATTCGATCATTTATCTCAAAAAATGGCATTTTTCTTTGAATATCAAAATAACACCTCTTATTGGAAAACCCTTTACAATCGACGCCAACACTTTTGTAGGAAGGCAATAATTATTCTTTGTCTCAATTGTTACTGATTTTTTTTTTACTTAAATGTGAATAAACGACAGACATATGTATTATAAATGTAGGCCAACACCATAGACTAAAGTGCGCGTATAATATAGATAAATATTATTGTCGCAAAAATTAAGATATCAAAATTATGGGTTAAAAGCACGTTGTGCGCATTTTCTTCTTTCACATGTATGTACAAACACTTTTTAACCTTTTGTTCAAATAATTAAAATTTTTAACAACTAGGTTGGTGCTGGGAGGAAAGGTCCGTACATTATCGAATTACAGAGTGATTAAGGTTAAGGATTTATTTTAAAAACTAGTGGATGTACAACCATCAAATTTATTCTCACCAGTATGTCATTGCATATGAAACCATTAACCTTTCCATTTAAAGAAGAATTACCTTCTTGCTCCCCTCTCTGAATTTATGATGCTTTAAAGCTTAAATTTCGGAATGTTAATTCAGCTCTCATATCCTATATGAAATTATAGAGTACATATACTCAGTTTGGTACTGTCAGTCTGGTTATTTTCTCGTCTGTCTGGCAGAAATGTTTGGTGCCACATAGAAAAATAACTAAAATTTACAGTTTTTATCTGAAGCGAAAAGCTTAATATCTCCAGAAATTCTCAAATTCTCATTATTTACTTATCGTGAAGTCTGCTTGGAGTTTTTATCAGGCATTATCATCCACGTAATTAGTAAAAGCACATCTTCTATGTTTTTATTCTTTTCCTGATCCAGGATATCTTATGAAAAGTCCATATGTCATTCCACGTTATGGCATCAAACCATTATATTATCACCAGCAAACTTAACAGCTTTCACAGTATACAGGGTGCCCCGTAAGTGGTGTCATATCCAAAGGCTACGGATAGGTCATGCTTAGACGAGCAAAAACCTGTATGGTGAGGAGGGGAATCCTAACGGTTTCCGAGATAACGGGACTTAAAGATATTTGGGTATGTTACACCCTATGATGATCATTTAATCTTTGGTAGATAGACAATCGTTGGACCTTTCCAACGGTCTATAATTGTTTTCCATCCTCCTCTAAATTTTGAAGTTATCGCTCAACAAAGTTAAAATTTCGGAATTTTTACTCGTTTTTTTTTATTTAACTAATATTTTTATCAAAAAACACGTCATGAATACAGATTTTTCATATTGGATTTAAGAAGCCCAAAATCTTAGCTTTAAAATGACCTATCAAAATAACTTTTGATATATTATGCGCGGGCTTCCAATCCATTTAGATCTACCATTATTATTTCTATCCACTTCAAATGGAATAACAAACTTAGTATATCCTATGGCCTATTTCATCACATAGGGATAAAAGGGATCAGCTTACACATTCTTTGAATTTGACGGTCAACGTACACTTTTATTTTCTGGGGTTTTCATATGACATAGACAGTCCTGTTCAAACTTACTTTTTAGCCCTCCTAATGTCTGGCGATTTCAGAAATGCTAATGCGTTTTTTATTTAACGGGCAAATTAGCTCGCTTTTCTTATATGTGTGTTTTTCTCTTCATGACTAAAGGTTAAACTTTAAGCATATTGCGTTTAAAAGTAATAGGGGAGATTGTCTACGTAGATGCCCTTAAATCGTATATCAGTTTTATAATTTTAGTCCAAATAATGCAAGCAAATTTCAAAAAATTTTTGAGAACTACAAACTCCTGATAAGTATTATAAAATTATATTATATATAAATAGGTAGTCGTTCATTCCATACTGGGATATTCAGAAAATATGAAATCGCTTCACATGTTCTCAATGTTAAAATGAATTTGTTTCCATTAGTTTGACGTAACGAATAAGTGAAGATTGAATGCATTACCTAAAACCGAATTTTTTGCGCTCATTAACTAACGAATTTGAATTTTAATAATACCACATAAGTATACTGATAACTTGATAATGACTTTGATGGCTTAGCGCACGTAGCCGCAGGCAGGTATAAATGGGTATTACATCTTAAAAGCTTATTCCGCCTTGAGAACAAAGATAGTATAAATAAATATATAAATATTCATAATTATATAAAAAAAAAATTCTATAAAAATAAATATGTTAATTGTCAACCTCTTGAAAATTTTTGAGAAACCACACCAACTTTATTAATAAGCAATTTATTTAGTCGTAAATCACGTTTGCTTTCGGGTATGCATCAAAATATTAGTCGAACATTTTCTACCATTCAAAAATAAAAAAAATCTTACAAATTACTCTTATCAATTATTAAGTTAACTAATGTCACAATATATCAACTCTGGTGGCTGTGCCCGATTCATATAGGGTTTAGTCGACCCCTACTCTTAACCTTAACTTTTGATTTCTTAAATTACTCAATATAGACGCGCGCCGCTTGTCCAGTACATTATAAACTGTGGGTAATAAAATAACTAATTAGAAATTTTCTAATTTGAGCCGAGCTGTGAATCAATAAAATTCACTTGATTTCAATTCAAAAGTTTTATGAGTCTATTTCGGTTGTCTCGTGCGGACTTGACGTATATGCACTATATAAATTATGTTGATTGTATCTAACCAATAAAAAAAAAATCTACTGGTAAATTGTAGAACATGTCTTGCAAAAAACCGACAATATTCGCAAATTAAAATCTTCTTAGACATCATAATAATATACATATCTGAATACATACTTATACTAAAGACAGAAATGATCCATGGCAAGTGGGAACATTTAGAAGTGGTTTCCCCGAACCTCTTAACGATATTACCTTTACCCACCCGTGTCTTCTTGTCATATAGTCGATAGAAACTGAGTATAACTTGTTGAGCTTACAACTTGCAAGAAGAAGCTTTTTGGCGCCAGATTTCATTTAAGACATGACCACCCGAAGTCCCGGACCCAACTCCAACCCCGACCAACAACCATATACAAGGCCTCCACGATATATAAAGCTCAAATAAATGTTAAACTTGGCCGAAGAAGTTTCTCAACATTATTTCAGTTATTAACGAGATTTTAGCAAGCACAGACGATAGGTTGTGTACTGGTGTTGTTCGTTGCTAATTGTTTTGTTAAAGAAATATATATTATTGTTTTTAAATAATTACAAAAACGAAAAAAAAGAAACGCAAGATATCATTGAACGAGTTCAAAACGATTGTGCGATTATCTTATAGGTAATATACCTAACCAACTTTAAGCTTGCTGTTAAAAAGTGATAGTTGTCCAATCCGGTCTGAGTAAAGTTTTATAATTACCTACGTGCTTGTTGCTTTTCGTTGTTTTTGTTTTTCTTCGTTGCACTCCACCTTGAAATTGACTTAAAATTAATAAAATTTATCAGATCAGTCAGTGTCTTTGCGTTTCATTAAACGCGCGTGGTCTAGAATTCTTACAGATAAATAATATTATATATACACGCATATTATAGTATATATAAAGACTGGAAACAATTGTGACTACAGCCAGTAGAGTAATATGAGTGCCCTAAGTCGACAACTATCTGAAATGAGTGCCAGTGAATTAAATGAAGCAATTGATGACACGAATTTTCCACAGGCTCATGCCTTATCTAGGCAGAGAAATAATAGTGTTTGTAGCACAGGCAGTGCTTCGGCTACATTCATACCTCTTCCTAGAACAAATAGTCTTAATGGTGAGCATCAAGAAGTTGTTGAGGAGGAACCTAAGGATGGTGATGGGGATAAAATTGGAGAATTAAGGAAGATGTCCGGTTTTATGAAAAGGGAACATCCCACTCATTTGAAAATGAATGGAATTGTAGAGGGAAAATTTGATGTACCTGGAACTCCCAAGACTCCAAGAACTTCAACTACTCCAGGTAATAATTTTAAACATTTTGTGATGTTTTGTTAATAATTTCAATCCAATTTTAAAAACATTTGAATAAAATTTAATATCGAGATTATTTTTCATTTGAGTGAAACGTGTATTTGTGTAACATTTTATTCTTCTTTATAAATGTTTGTAAAACTATATATATATACATAGCCTGTTACTAGTTTAATAACTCTGTTATCTAATGAACTCTATACTTTCTTCAAAGGAAGCAACATCATCAAGTTAATTACGCAAAGCTTTTGTCGATAATACTTAACAATACTTGGATTTACTCGATTTTGATTCTAATAGTAATTTAATTTCCTAAAAAATTAAGATTAACTACAGATGATATTCGCTTTACATTTAATATGTCCAATTTTTATTTATTCGGATCATCACATATTTTCTCGTAGCATTCGTACATTTCAGGGGTCAAAAGATTATTGATAACCTTTTGCGATGGCACTTTTATATGTACTAATTTTAATTCTTTCCATTTTTATTGAAAATCGCTTATTGATTTTTTTGGAATTGTTTCTAATTTATGAATAATTAGCGTATGTTATTATCTTATTATATTCTACAAGCGAATGTGTTCAATAAAGCTTAAAGTGGAAAAATGCTATTGAGTTATTTTGCCCATTGGTAAAGTCCAAGCCGTTTGTATGTGTAGGTCATAAACTTTAATTTATTTTTTATGATATTCACGTGTCTCTTTATTGTTATTTTTATTTATATTATTTTTATTTTATTACTGCTATTTACGTTCCAGGTATATTTATATTCGTTATTAATTTTTTTAGAAAACTTTACATATAAATTGTACATACTGACATCCATAAAAAAATTCTGATATCTGCTTAATTTTGTTCACTATTTAGAAACCTATGTTGCATGAAATTAAAGACATAAGATTGGGAGCTACACAGTAAAAAAATGTTCCCTAAAGTAAATGGCAACATTTTGTGCCATTAAGCTTAGGTATTTTTCGATCAAATTAGGAAAAGCTCCACCTTGAAAAACGTAGATTAGGTTTTTATCTCTAAAATGCAGGTAGGTTTTTTTCCCTAAAATGTAGGGAGTTTTCATAATGTTTTTTGTTTTTTTTTTTTAATGTAGTAAATATTCCTTCAAATGTAGGTAATATTTCCTAAAACGTAAGGAAAAAGTGATAGTATACGAGTATCCACACCTTTAAAAAACAAAAGAATCAGCTGAATAGCTCATTTCTTATGTGCCATACTACTAAGTAGTACGGTAACTCTGGTGTGCTGGACACGCTCCAACAAAATATTGTAAAACAATATATATTACTTGTTTTCAAAAACAATGTTTGAATTATATTAACGAAAATATATTTGTAAGGACATATACCATAAAAAATGTCAAAATTTATTGAATGTTCTCTTCCTTATATCCGAGAAAGCTTAACATTTGAAAAATGTTTGCCTACTATATAGGTTTTCTGCTGCCAAAGACCTAAATTCATTGAATGTTCTATTGCTTTGGGGAAATTGAACTGATTTTCCCTTTCTATCAGAGAAAATTACATTTATTTTTAGGGGAAAACGTGTCTTAAATTTAGGGAGTAGTCCTTCTTTTTTTACAGTGTACTTCAAAAAATTTCAATCTGCCAGATCTGTATTTACTTATGTATTTATATAATATGTATAAGTATTCCAGTTACTGAAAAAAGTAACATTCAATTATAACATCACCGAAAAGACTTGAAATTTATCACTAACACTGTTGCTGTTATCCCATCTTAATATTACAAGATCTTTCTGGAAAAACACCGACCTTAGCGCCTCTAAATAGGCTCTTTTATAACCTTATATAACATCATATGTTTATATGTTTGTAACACAATAGGTACAACTTATTACAACTAATCATGTATAATATTTCAAAGTTATTTTAATTTTGCATGTCTGTCCGTTTATGTGCACGATAATTTGAGAACGCGTTGACTTAATGTGCTAATATTTCAGTAAGTCCAGCTCATAGATGAATGGCAATTCCTTCCTATCAAGCTATACACAAAAGTTTTGATTTTTTACTACATAATATAATTGTACACTCCATGAGAAGGTGTTTAGCGAGAGAGTGCTGGAATTTTGTACAGAGTGTTCTCGTAGTAATTGTAAATTTCCATTTTTGCAGATTTCACATACTATACTTAGAAAGATGTCACTCCCAAACATTTTTAATAAAATGAAAAGTACTACGGAATATAAAAACCACGGTTACAACCATTTTTACTATCAGACAGAAACGCTGAAAACCACTTTAACGAGATAAATTTCATATTTTCAAAACAGCGGAGTGGTTATTTCTAAAAACAATTTAAAAATGGCCACTCCTCGCCTTGCGATGATTAGTGATTTGTACAGCACTCACTTTTCAGTTTATACCCATGGGAAATTTTTAATTTTCAACATTTACATCGATCCAACGCATTTTGTCGTAGAACTATAACTGAAAGCGATATATAAACCAGGGTTAGTATATAACGATTATTTTTCAAAATCTCGTGGAAAAATTACACAGAAATATTAAGTGGATCTGGTCATTGCTATTAAATTCACAAAATTTGTTATTAATAATATAAGAATCATAGTAAAACAATTATATTTAAGTTTAATTTTAAAGTCCGAAAGAAACGGTTAAACTTTACTTACATAGGGTTTCAGTCCCTGTTAAAGGGTAATAAAAGGTTTTTATTTTGCATTATTAAAAAATAAGTTCTTATAATACCCTAAATGAATGCCCGTATAAAATTTCGTATGGTCACCGATCTATGCAAGTTTGATTTTTGAAGTAGTTTTTTTCCGCATATATTTCTAGATCGGTTCGTCGGACAGAAAAACTGATTATAACCAATTTTATAGGATTTTGTATTTTGAAGAAGTTTTTAGTACAATAAAAATGTGTAGGACTGATCGTTTTCACAGTATATGTAAAAAACCAAAATTTTATATAACAACTTCAAGAAGAGGTTGCTCGATTTAGTCCATTTTTGAAATTTTATTTGTTATTACTGTGAAATTTTATTTTCTAGTATAATGAAAACACCATATACCAAATTTCAGCTCTCTATGCCTACGTGCTCTCAGGCAGTGTCCAAATATATAGTGGAAAACGATATTTTTGTATGGCAACCCCACAAAGGAGTTGCCCGATTTGTCTCATTTTCGAACTTAATTTTACTTTTTTTTTTTAAATTCCGTGTACAAAATTTCAGCTGTCTAAGTGAACGCGTACTCGAGTTATCGTGCGCACAGACGGACAGACGGACGGACATACAAAAATCAAAATAACTTTTAATATTATGCGTGGGTGTTCAATCCATTTTGCTCTACCATCATTATTTCGAGGTGTTACAAACGGAATTACAAACTTAGTATACCCTATACTCGTAGATTTCATCATGAAGAGAAGAAAATCACTTCAAGATTTTTGTTCTTGATTAAGGAAAATCAGGACGTGACTTTTATTTATGTTTAGGAGAAACTAAAATCATTCGTGTGGAGAAAATTATTAGTCATATCATAACGATTATTACTGGTGACTTCAAAAAATAAAAATCTTTCATAAACATTTCATAAAGGCTGAAACTATGTATATATACTTAAGTAAGGTTTAACCGTTTTGTTCGGACTTTTAAAGATATAATATCTAAGCTCATTTTACAATAAAACTTATAACTATTTCGATCTTTTGGTAGAACATTTGTATAAACATATAGAAGTGCCATATCAATTTATTACCTTAGATTTTTCCTCTAAAATGTCAAAATAAACTGTTTTAGTTGGTAGAATAGAACTGAAGACTATAACTTAACCCATCTTTTATTAGGTCCTTTTCGATATATATGCGCAAGCACAAACGAATTTTCTATGTTTTTAGTTTTTCGTTTTTCAAAGGCCAAATGACTTGAGTGATAATACATATAATTGACGTAGACTGACAATAATCTTTTTCGCGTACAAAGTAATTCTCGATAGGGTCTAGCATAGTAAGTTTTCCTCAAAAACTAAATTATGCTTATTTTAATAAGAATTGCAGAAAACATTTGGTATGATCTTGAATGCAACGGATCTTTGAGCTACAGAGAAAAGTTTAATATTTTCATAGATTCGATTGTGTATTTTTGAAAAGCAATAACTTTGATTATTGGTTATAGCTTACTTACGGGTTTTAATATATCAAAATGATTGATATCATCTATTTTGCAGCAACTAATTTACCACTATCAAGGAGACATCTTCTATGTAATTTTTTAGAGTGTTGCATATCAAAATATCTTCTCGATAACTATGGTAAGCAAAAGTACCAGTCGAGAGGCTGTAGTGTTGGGTTGGTGAATAGTGATAGTTTACTTAAGATACCAAGATGGTTAGGTGTAGTACATTGTTGTCGTTGCCCTGCGACAATTAAATTATATGGTACTTTTATACTATTTATTCGAGGAAATTGATTCTCTTTTGTGGGCAATTGGATCGCCCAGTCCCAATTCATCTGTTTTATTTTCGACTATCTGAGTTACAGCACTTCTCGCCTAAAAACGCGAACATTTTATGTGGGCCTTTAGACCTTTTTTCCATCGTTCTCTCTAAATGCCAATCAAAATTAGAAAAGGCAAGGCAAAGCTGGATGGTTTATTAACAGTATTCTATATTGAATACTTTCGGGTACTCTGAAGTACCTTATTACCCATAGGATTCGAGTCATTGAAAGAAATGAAAGGAGGCAAATTACCATTCATAAAATAATAAAAATTGGTGACAAATGCTTATTTCTGTATGGTAATAAATATTTTCGCTATTCTGAATTTTACTTAAAGACATCTTATAAGAATTTATCGAAAGCTAATATCGTTATATTCAGGAAATGTTTGTTTAAGTGTTCGATAAATGTCATTCATTTACTCCTGTGAAACGTTCGGCAGGACTCCTGAATACCCAATGGAACAACAATTATTAATATCTTAGCTGTATGGCCTTTTCAGTATCGTCAGTGTGTAAACTTAGGGTTTTCATAAATATATGTATAAATATAATTTTCATTTAACCAGTATTGTGTGTTGTTTTTTTAAGCTAAACGCTTTTTTGTATTTGAATTATTATGTTCTCTGCCTGTATATTTCTTTTCTATCTACATATGTTTTGTGTTTGTTAATAATTTAGAAATCCTGAGGCACTAAAGTACCTACACTATATTATTATCATTTAAACTCATAGTGTTTGAGTTAAACATTTTCCCAAATATCGCAAATACGACAAAACCTACCTAAATAATATAACGAAATTTTGAGTAGCTCTTTGATAAAAAGCAAAATGATTTTGAATTTCATTTATCTTTTGAGAGCCTTATTTAAAAATAGTTGTTGGACAAGTTCTCGTCTTTAGACTGAAATTAATTAGAAATACTTGCAAAAATACTTCCAAAATGCATTGAAAATGCAAAAATCTTGTACTTGTCGACCCAGCGTTTAGAGAGGTCTCCTCAGTATGGTTATCTCTGATCGCCTGCCTCCATCTTCCGTTGAACTTACTAAAAATATTAAGTACCTGACAAATTCAACTAAAGAAATAGGGAGTTTACCTTAATTCTATATAACGACTGATATAAAGTCCGGTAACAGTATTTGTTTCTGTGAAGTTACTTATAGAGATCATCGTCTCTATCCGCCAATGTGAAAATGGTATTTATCGACAAAGTATAATATCCTCACAAATATCTGGAAAAATTGATGTAGACGACTTGGACACTACTTCATAGTGAACATAGAGCTCCGAAAGTGCTCCCTGAGAGTAGCAGCCAACTCAAAAGCACTGAAAAAGTAACTACATTTGTTAAAAAGCTTTCGTATGTTGATGATATAGGACATGGTGCAGAGTGATGATAATATTTAAGACAATTACCATATCCAAAACGTTCACTGTAGAAAAAATTATTGGGAAAAACCTTGAAACGTATATAAGAGAGTGATTATATAAAACATCAAACTTGATTTCTTGCATAATCTATAATTTATAAAAATAAGTACATATACTTAAATATGCACCAATTATACATATGTATGTACATCCAATTAAAAAAAAAAAAAAGAGATAGGAGCTTCCAACTTAAGTTTAAAACGACAAAAAAGTATAAATTTTTTTATATACACATACTAGTTTCAAATTATTGCTCGTCATAAAACACAGATCAAATGAAGCAATGCGATGAAGTTGTCGACGACTATTGATCAGAGAAAATTTTCTTTCGACTGGTTTTGCACTGCGAAACGTGTGTCAATCAATCTTTATTAAATTGCTATTAAAATAAATATGATTCACTTCTTCCAATATATGGCGAAAAATTGTAATAATTGATTAAATTGTAGAAAAAGTAATATCAATTTGGCTAGTTTTATTATGAAATAACGGAACTCTGATAAATTACTTTAATTAAGCATTATGTGACTTATTTTATTATTACAATCTCATTCTTCAGTTACCTGGACATGTTCGAATCGCTTAACGAATTGAACTTTTTTAATTTTGCAATTGTGGAGTATTACTTTAAAAGAGTAATAAATAATTAAATAAAATTATTTAAATAAAACAATTGTTATGGCAAAAATTACATAAGCATACAATAAAAAACAAGAACAAAAGCTAGAATTGGTCTAAGACCAATTTTTAACGATACCCTAGATGACGGCCACTATGTAATTTCGTATGGTTAAGCAGTAGGGTTAGTTATTATAAATGTGTTCTTTTATGTCCGCAGAACAGAGCAGAACAAAAAATACACGAAAGAACGCCTCATACATTTTCATAGAAAATTTATAAATGAAGCCAACAGTACAAATAGTTCGCTTCAATCGACAGAACAATTTGTTCTCTCCAGTATATGGGAGTTCTAGTATACACAAAAGAACACAGCTTATATTATTGATATAAATCCATAAAAAGGTAGTCACACTAAATTAGCTACAAAATAAATTAGTATTACAGAAGTAGTATCACAGTCGTATATAAATTGAAACTAAATTTGAATTTTGGGAACTGTAATAAAATTGTATTAAATAAGTAGGCATTATTTCAACCCAAACTGTAGCAGGTCATTGCTCATATAATTTGTTTAAATAAATAAACGGAATTCGTATGCAGATGTAGGTACAACTATAGCTAAAAAAACTGTTCTGAACTAGTAGCTTCATAGCAGGCAGAGATTAGAGTTTAAGAATGTGAGTAGTCAGTCAGTGAAAGCAAATGAGAAGTGTAGTAAGCTATTAATAAAAGCTATAATAAAATTATAAAGTTTACGTCTGACAAAAATCGGAGTTTTTTATTTATTGCAAGGTCTCTTTATATCTAGTTTTTTTTTTTTAGGAATTCAAAATTGTTGAAAAGTTCTCAAAACTCTTGGCTAAGCAATGGTTACACCTCTGTGAAAGTTTGATTGTTAAAGTGGTTTTCGCATGTATTTCTAGAACGGTTCGTCGGACAGTAAAAATGGATATAAACAATTTTAAAGGATTTTATATTCTCAAGTATTTTTTAGTACAATAAAAACTCTGCTCTATATCAGCATTATTACTAGGCATTACAGACGAAATGGCAAACTTAGTATACCCAATGATTTCATCATCTAGTACCTGTGATACACTGGCTAAATTTAACTGAGTATTTAAATTAGCCTACGTGTGTGTCATCAAATACCCTAACTATTCTAAAAAAAACACCACGAAAACGAACGATTAATTTCAGAGTATTCTAGGTATATCCCCAAAAATTTGCTAAGTAATCGCAATTGCCCTGATAACTGCGCCAATTCAACTGGCAAACGCTAGAAATATGAAATTTGTGTAAGCACATATTCAGCGATAGACAGTGACAAATCAAACTAGAAATGGAAATGAAAAGTGACAATTCGAAAATTATCATATGAATCGTCTGCTGACGCTTCGCTTGAATTAATGCAATAATCCATACTAAGCGTCAGATATGCTCGTTACTATTCGAAATACCTCGATTTATGTGTATCAGGAGTCTCTAATTGACTGAAGCAAATACCCAGTTAAATTTACCCTATGTGTATCACAAGTTTCGATATGAAAACATGACAATACCTTTTATACTCATTATCCGTTCGTCCTTCAAACGGATGGAAGCGCTTCCGTAATTTCTATATTTTTTAGAAATAGGTCATTTTTACATAATTTCTAGCGTCAATAGTATAACTAATAAGTCTTATTTCAAAATCGTGTCGGGTCGATTCAATTTTCATTTTCTCAAACATGTTGAATGCAAACGGAATAATCTTCTGGCACGTGTATCCTCTACTGCCATGCTGGCAGATTAGCTTTCAGCGAACTTGCATGATAAAAAACCATGGCAGCTGAGGTGATAGTAATTTGACATTATGCAGTTTTCAAAATGGCGGAAAAGAAATGCTTGAGAGAATTTGATAAATTTATTCTGGAAAAATAAGATTTTTTGGCATCATTTACATTACATCATTTACCAACACTTTTCTCTTAACTTTTTATTGGGTTTTTATCAATCTGCTACTTCCTTTATTGCTATAATTTAATTTTCCAATATACGCGTGACTTTACGCCTCAATGCCATTTTTATACCCTAGATGAAATATATAGTGATACCTAGTTTGTCATTCCGTTTGTAACACCTCGAAATAATGATGGTAGAGCAGAATGGATTGGGCACCCACGCATAATGTTAAAAGTTATTTTGATTTTTTCATGTCCGTCCGTCCGGCCATCTGTGCGCACGATAACTCGAGAACGCGAATACTTAGAGAGCTGAAATTTTGTACACGGACTTAAAAAAAAAAGTAAAATTAAGTTCGAAAATGAGACAAATCGGGGAACTCATTCGTGGGGTTGCCATACAAAACTTTCGTTTTCCACTTTATATTTGGACACTGCCTGAGAACACATCAATATAGAGATCTGAAATTTGGTACAACTTCAAAAATCAAACTTGCACAGAAGGGAGACAATAGGAAATTTCATACGGGCCTTCATCTAGGGTATCATAAGAATTGGTCTTAGACCAATTCTAGCTTTTTTACTTCTTTAAATGAAATTGCATGCAAGATGATAAGACATCAACCGAACTGCCTTCTGTTGTCAAGTTAAAAATCGCTTTGGAAGGGAGGGTTGCATGCAAGCTGTACTATCTCGCGTAATCCCCGGGTCAAACATGAAATGGCGTCTGTGATGTTCCAATGGATAGAGGAATAGATAGATGATAGAGAATCTTTCGATGATTCGCCTACGCCTGTTATCGCATACCTCTACTTGTATTCGGAGTACGCCTTGTGGATATGACATGATACTTTAAGAAAACGTTATAGTTAAAGCAATTACTACACACACCTCCGCATTCACATAAACAAAAAACAGACGACTAATGGAAATTATCGAGTAAATAGATTTCTAATTTTAGAGGAACATCGAAATCTATGGCCAATTCAATGTCGTTCAGGAGAATTGCTGGAAAACTTCGACTGGACTGCAATAAATTGGAGGAAAATCCATTTAACGATCTGTTAAATATCCTTATCAGTTTATTTTAGGCAGGGTAATTTCTATATAAAACGAGGAAAGGAAAAGCTTGGCCTAATTTGATTTTTGGAACGTTAGAGCAATTAGAAAATATAGAGGCTGCGGCATCCTAATATGTAGGGAGGTCGAAAAGTTTCCAGCCTGACGTAGAAGGAAAAAACTGAACATACTATTTTTCATTATAACCTTCCTTTTACATCTGTATACCATTGTTACGCCTCTTCGAGCAATTTTAAAACTTTTAACAAGGAGTCTTCCCCTTTGGTCTTAAAATGGTCTTTTTCAGCATCCCTTAACCTGTTGTGATTCTCATTAAACGGCGTCTTTCTTAAATCAGACTTCTCGTTGGAAACATGTAATAGTCGCTTAAGAGCCAAATCTGGGTCATCGTAGAAAAGGCTGATTTTTTGAAAACCAGATTTCTGCACAGTAGCCTTGGTAACAATAGCTTTGTAACCAGATCCGTTGGAATTAGCTTTTCTCGCCTTTACTCACTAATAACATCTCGCAAAGAGTACGACTTCATAGTACCATTCACGTAAAGTTGCTTTCTTTATACATAGTTCACCAGCAAATCCCATTGAAATCTTACCATATTAGTCCCATGATCTTTATCTCGTTAGCTCTGTGACCTTCGCTTTTCGAGGATGCGTCTCCCCTAGTTTTCTCCATTTAATTGACATCTTTTCAAATTTTGATGGAATAGTTGGGTGTGGTAAAATAACTACAAATTTAATTTTGCAATCATCACCGAGATCCGAAAAATGCGCAAAGTTATAGAAAAACAAAACTTCTTATAACTTCCATATAAAAATTCCACAAGTCCTGCAAACTTAAAGCAATATTTACTCTGATATTTCCACAATGTGTTAAATTTGTAACTCATTTCGCCCCCACAATATCAATTTTAATTCCAAAATAATGCATCTATTAGTTATAAATATAAAAAAATTACAAAAGTGCTTCAAAACGGTGGTATAACTGTTTCAACTTACCTGAACACAATCTTTTATTTTGCCTGCCACTTATTTATAGCCTAGATGAAATCTATAGGGTATACCTACTAAGCTTGTCATTCCGTTTGTAACGCACAGAAATAAAGATAGTACAACAAAATGGATTGAACACCCACGCATAATATAAAAAGTTATTTCGATTTTTGCATGTCCGTCTGTCTGTCCGTCTGTCAGTCCGTCTTCCTGTGCGCACGATAACTCGAAAACGCGTATACTTAGTGAGCTGAAATTCTTTACACGGACTTTAAGAAATAAAGGTAAAATGAGACAAATCGGGCAACTCCTTCATGGGGTTGCCATAAAAAAATTTTCCTTTTCCCCTATATATTTGGACACTGCCTGAGAACACGTCGGCATAGAAAGCTGAAATTTGGTGCATGGTATTTTCATAGTAATAGCAAAAAAATTCAAAAATTGACCGAATCAGCCAACGCGTTCTTAGTGTTTCCATTCCATATAAAAATTTAGTTTTTTTACGTATACTGTGAAAACGATCAGTCCTACACATTTTTATTGTACAAAAAACTTCTTCAGAATACGAAATCCTATAAAATTGGTTATAATCATTTTTTCTGTCCGACGAGCCATTCTAGATATATATGCGAAAAACCACTTCAAAAATTAAACTTGCACAGATGGGTGACCATACCAAATTTCATACGGGCTAGCTTTTTTACTTGTTTTTATATTTTTTATATATAGGTAGATAAACAATTACTTTTGTGGTTGTCATCTTGCAAAAAAATTATAAAAGTTCTGAAATTAGTTTGTAACCGTTTAAATCGTTGTTGATCATAATCTACTAAGTTTGCAACCTCATACAAGGTCCGCAAATTAAAAACACTTTCTGCAGTCGGTCAAATATTGCAAAAGCTTTGTAAATTCTATATATAGTTCTTCGTATATGTCCTACGCCATCAGAATATAAATTTGCAAACCCTTACTATAATTTCCGAAGATATAAGCAGCAAGATCTATAATACCGATAACTATCCAAATCCTGAAAAACTCTTACTCTTATTGAAGTAAATCTAGGGATAAATATCAGCGGCAATGTATTCAATGTATTGTACAATCCCGAAGCAATATCGGAAGTGGAATTTTTTTTTATAATTTCAGACTTTTTCATATAACACCATATTGGTAATATGAGCAACTACTAATTTTTTTTTTTTTAAATAGATAAAAAATATTTCAAAACCATTTTCCGCGACAATTATTTTTTTATTGGCTCTAAACATGTTGTACTTTATCATGATATATAATTATCGTTTCTTATTTAACATTATCTTGTTTAAAAAAAATTCCTTAGGTGATCATATTGTATTCACTTACCTTACTGTATACTATTTATATATCGTACGTTTTTTAATTGTCAATCTATTATAATTGATGCAATATTAAACTTTTAATACACCAATTCACCAGTGGTTGGTCTAATTGTTGAATATTATCACGCTCATAATTGTTTTTGTAACTAGTATTTTATCCTTTTACCAACAAATATTAAAATATTCTTTAAAACTTTATAAAAATATTTCAGGCCATGAGAACTGCACATTCCACCATGATCTGGAACTTGATCATAAACCACCAACAAGAGAGGCACTTTTGCCAGAAATGGCACGATCATACAGATTGCTTTTGGGAAGTCTTGGAGAAGATCCTGACCGTCAAGGTCTACTCAAAACTCCTGAACGTGCCGCCAAAGCAATGCTATTCTTCACTAAGGGCTACGACCAAAGTTTAGAAGGTATGTAGTTAATTAGCTTAGTAATGATAATAAAATCACATCAAATATAACAATGACTTAACACTAACCTCTCAGCTGTGAGAAGGATGGTAGAATTAAGTAGCATACTAAACCATCATTTTGCAAGATCTTTTCCGTTCTTTATAAGCATGTCATGAATGTACCGAAAAATTTCCTTCGAGTGTATTAAAGATAACGGAGAAGTTTAATATTGTTGTTTGTGAGGTGATAACTCTCCGGAAATCACGTGAATTTTGTTCCGTGCTACCAAAGTAGCTGATTTCCGCCACATATATATTATTTTTGTTTTAACTTTCATTATAGGTACTGCGGTCCTGTTTATTATTAGATCAAAAATGGCCGATTACGCAGTACTATGTATATAATTTCTGAACTGTACAGTATGGTCTATGGCGTAATTCGGTTTACCCATACTTTTCGCTGGACTACAGATCTGCCATGGCCCTCTTGGGCAGTTGGAGTTTATCCTTCGCGATCAGTTCGATCTTTTTGATTTTATTATAGCTTTCCGTTTTGTGGATGTCGTTTCACTGCGTCGTTGCTGTTCTATAGCTAGTAGCCATAGTTTATGTCGTTCTCATTTTGAAGTTAGTTTGTTAGTACTAGAGCAAGGAAGGAGACGGAACGAATAGTTTTGTGGATTAGAGGATATTTAAAAAATTAAGGATTCATAAAAAAATAGTTTTATCACAAAAAAGCTATCTACAGTATTCTCCTTTGGTATCGTAGAAACTAATTATACATGTCGGCAGAAGATATTTCTAGTCCTGGATCTTACAAGGAGCAAAGATGAGAGATATTTGTAATAATAAGGGATAACAAGATCGGATAGGCTATGAATAAATTTCATTGCCACTATAAATTACTTGCAAAACGATTTTCAATCATATATGCGAACGCCAGTAAAGTTAGCCGACAGTTTTAAATTACTAATAAAATACAGGGCTGTGCTACCATCGTTACTACTTTAGAAGTCGAGCCTTAGCTTATCAACTATTTAACTGGCTCATTTCAAAGAACAAAGTTAGAGTTCTGGTAATTTATAGGCAAGATGTAATAGAGATTCCAAATTTCTTATGTGGAGCATTGATATTCCAACTTCCAGTCGGTAGAGTCGATAATGATTATATCGCAGACTTTTTCTTATCTTATTAGTCTTTTGAAGAGAATCTGTAATAAGACATCATTATGTGGATGTGGTGCTCAGAATTACATTGTACTTGGTCAGCGTCTGGTTACCTAATATATACGTATATAAATATATGTAACTATTACGGTGAACTCTAAATCCGGTGATTGAATAGTACTCGGATGAAGTTTTCAAGTCAAAACTATTCTTCGAAAGTTAAACTGTTCACTCGGACCTTACAGCGGTAAACCGACAATTTCATTTCTCCTTAAAATTACATTTTGTTTACGATGTCGATAATCCACGTGTGAGGAAAAACGAGGAAGACTTTTATACAGTTGTAACAACATTAACCAGTTACTGCCGATAGTTTGTTGTATTCGTGTGATGACCAAAAACAGATGGCGAATGAAATTTCAATGATGACGTACCTAATGACAATAGAAACATAATTTGCATTAATTTTTCTAGATACTTCGACTCACCGCTGGGGTACACTGGGTCTCGTAATATATTTACTGACTCCTAAAAAAAAAAATTCCAACAGCAACAACAATTCACATAACTACATACATTATAGGAAGCATTTACTATTCTTCTAGTTAAGGACCATAACATATCACATAAAACTGGGTTTTCCCGTATTAATTCAATTAGACGCTTGAAAATTTACAGACAATCACAATACTGTGCAAAATCAACATAAGAAACTGTTTCTCAATCACAACCGACGCAGTACAAAAGTAAGGTCTGCATGCGCTTTCTTGCCCTATTCCTCGGCTGCGTTCAATGTACAAAAATCTCGCCTGTGCTGTGTTATTCTATAATTAGCGCCAAGTCTCCCAAGCTCCATCTAATGGTGCTCGAGTCCAGAGCTTTGATTGCAGCTTGGATGTCATTACAAATCCTAACAATTCTATCACTCGTACCTATTATAAGTTGTTTCCAGCAGCCTTGCTGCTAGCTAGAACATCCACTTGAAACACACTACAGCAGTCCGGAATTCGATACGATTTTTTATTTGAAGGAATGTTGAGTATATTCCGGCTTCCACCCCCACATCCATTCTTGAATCATCTGTAAAGATACATATCTCAGAGTCATTTGCCATGCTATTATCTGCCACCCCTCCTCTCTGCTAGGAATGCTAGTTGAGAAAGCTTTCTCTAGCCTAGGGACAGTGTAATCCGTAGTTCCCCTTACACAATCCTCAAGACAGATCTTTAGTATTCTGCTGAGACCAAGGTCTGCGATTATCCAGTATCATTGATTATTAGGTTTATTTTCAGAGTAAGGAAACACACACTCACGTGCGCACACGAATGACTCATGCGTAGTTTACGACTCACGTGCGCGTTCCATTTTTAAAAAGCTCATGTTCGCGTAACTCACGTCGTTGTTATTAGCGCACGCGCCCATGAGTGAACAATTCAAAATAAGAAAGCGCACACTAGCGTGCGCACATGAAACTTCTCACTGCTTATTACTCACGAGGAAGAAAGCCCCCACTCTCGCGCGAATAAAAGTTTTAATATGAATTATTCACACGTTCTACATGACGTAGGTATTTCATTCATTCATTTGGAGATGAGGAATGAGAAATTTCGTGTGCGTTTTCTTCCCTTGAATTACTCATTCGTGAGTAATGAGCAGTGAGAGATTTCGAGTGTGCACGCGAGTGTGCGCTTTCTGATATTGAATTACTCACTCGCGAGTAATGAGCAATGAAAAATTTCGTGTGCGCACGTGACTGTGCGCTTCCTTATATTGAATTACTAACTCATGCGCGTGAGTAGAATGCGCAAAAAATCGTACACGACTCATGAGTATGTGCACTTCGATCGCACACAAATATTACGCACATGCGTGTGCGCACGTGAGTGTGCGTTTCCGTACTATGTTTATTTTTATTTAATTTCAATCGTGATTTATATACGAGTGTTATGAGATATAAGGATCTTAGATAGTAAATGGAAAATAACTGGTATTTTGAAAATTTTAAACAAAAAAAGTTATTCATGATCGTGAAATTTAGTGGAATATACCAAAAAATGTCTCGTGAAACCCGTTCCGATTCCTGTAAAGCTTTTGAAATCTTAGCTTTTTTAAAAAAAGGCTAAAAAACTAAGCTGAAGGGGCTTGACTTTTTATTTGTTCGAGCTGGAAGTAACAGGTTTTGAAGCCAGAAGTATATAAAGCCAAGCTGGCTTCTTATTTTCAGGGACCGAACCAGTTATGAATTTTTACGAAAAAAATTTAATTTACCTGTTATTCCTGGCCGGTATTAGTTTTGAAGCTAGAAAAGCATGCGCGACGGCTCGATACTTTTTTGTAGCCAAGCTGTCTTTTTATTTTTGTCAGAAAAAAAATAAGCCTTTTCAGCATAGTTTTTTTAGCTTCAAACTATTATCGGTTAGGAATAACTAGTAAAGTAAGGTTTTTTCGTAAAAAGTCATAACTGATTCGGTCCCTGAAAATTTCATTTAAATCACATACAATACATAACGATGTATATATATATGTACTCCATTGCAAAGTTTCCAACAACTTCTGGGTCCATTACAAATATTATGAGAAAGAAACCTAACAGTAGTGCGAGCTAATAACATAAGTATTTACTTTTTAATTGAGAAACTGGCCCATACATTACAAAGTCCATTTCTTAATGTTTCCCTGCGAAATTGTCAAGTGAAGTATTTATTTCTTAAATGTAATTATTTGATTTTTTAAAAATTATTATATACACGTATTTGTTATTATGTTCACTTTGTCAAATAATTCTTTAAAAGGATTAAATTTTTTGCACAAACACCGGAAAATAATAATGAAAACCATGAAACCTTTTAAAATAGTTCCAAGATTAACTGTCGGAAACATTTTTGTTAATTAGAATTTATCTTTAGTGACCAGAAAGTACGATCAGAAGGTTACTAGTAGCGCGGAACTAATCGCCAATTTATGTATAGTCGATTAAAATTGAGATAATTACAGAAAGTTGCTCAATTCTCGTTACCTTCATCTAATGATACTAAAGTATGCTTTTATAGTTATTTAATTAGTCATAGAAAAACAGTCGCCAGATACTTGTTCTATGTACATCTACATACTTGCATTGCAACATTAATGCAGATCGGTGTTTTTGTTTTTCAATGCAATTATTAATTAATTTCCGTTTACTACAAAAAACATCGGAAGCTTAATAATAATTTGAGTAATATAAAGTACTGAAATCGATCGATTATTATTAAATTGTCACTTTAATTCTAAATCACTGGGAGAAACGGGTTTACATGGATTTTATGTACGTAGTGGGTGTGAATGCTAGTATCCATCATCACAGCTAACATCAAAAGCTATGCCGAGAGCTTTTTACCCTCTTTAAAGTGTCATAACGTGCCTGCCTGCATCTGACAGTCATCCCCCTTATCATCAGAGCCTCCAAATCAGAAACATGCTGAAATAAAAGAGGGTGGCACGGCAGATGATATCCAGACGTTTACTAACTCAATTAGATCCCTATAACTTGGTATTCATGTCAAGCCAATCATAGCAATCGGAAATGCATATAGGAAAGTATAGCTATAGAATCAATGTAAAATTGAGTTAATAAGAAGCAGAGAAAGTTGGAACTTGTACAACACTTTTCTGTACGCTTTTCCTTTGATCACAATTCGCATTCTAAGAAAATATGTTTCTCTTCAAAGTGGTAGCGAGATAAATTTATTGCTGTGAAAGTGCAATTTCCTTATATATTTAGCAAAATTGAAAAGTGCGAAAAAGCTTTTATTCCGCTCCATTTGATTTAATTTCTTCGTTCTTTTATAGTCGGCCAATACCTTGATTTACCCTTGACTATAGCTCTTCCTTAATATGAATGGAGAAAAAAAATCTTTTATTCATGCTTTTGGAATACGTCAGTTTCGCATAGATACCGATGTCCAGTATAAACACCCTGAGATAAACTAAAGCAAGGCAATAGGAAAACTTTTATCATAATGAAATAAATTATCCCGTACTTCTGTTTTATCGTTCATGTTGATTTCATTAGTTGCAGATAGGTGTATTTCAGTGATAATTTTCTACGAAGTTGATTGAGTTATAATTTCATAAATTTAATCTTCGCCTGGTACAAATTCTCATAGTAAGGTAAACAACACTTGAAGGTAAGGTTCCTTTCAACATCATGTAAACCTTTGATCCCAAGTTCTCCATGGGGATAGTTTGGAGGTTCCTAAAAAAACAGTTGTTCCAATATTCATATTGTTTTATGTTTACATTTGTTTAGAAAATGTAGAACACTACGCTGTCCACTGGAAGATTTTTCCCTTCACATATTGCTTGACCCTCCTGTATGCAAGTTCGAATGAAATAAAGGATCGCCTCCAACTTTTACAAAGTAAAGGCATGCGGTTGATTCTGAGCTACTCTATATATACTCGGATTCGATTTATGCTTCAAATTTATAGTGGATGGATGTTGGGCAATGTCTTATGTATGAAGCGATGATGTTTACTTTTAAAATGATTAATATACTATATGAGTACCCGCAAGAGAATCTCGTTAAAGTTGCAGAAGCTCAACCATATAAATTGCGTCATAATTATAGCTTTAGACTCGTCAGATGGAATAGATACAACACCCAAAATTCCTTGATGTACAAGGAATTACTATTTTACAACAATTTATCACCAAAATTAAAATTGGAACAAGAATTCGAGTTTTTAAACATAAATTAATAAAATATATTCGCATGAACGTTTAATTAAAATGTCTATAGAGAAATAGTCGATATAATGTTACTAACCAAATAAATTATGTATAATTATATTTTATTAAGTTTTCATATATCTGAAAAAGTTTTTAAAACTATAATAATTAAATATAATAAAATACCCATAATGATATTACATATATACTTTCGGGGGCCAATAGATTAACCGAAATTTAAGAAGCCACCTGTGTTTCAATCACTGGGACTTTTTATACAATCTCAACCATGTTCCAATTCTTGTTCATGGATATCAATGCTCAACAGTACAATAACGGACTACCCTTAAAACTATTTGATGCGGTTTGAGAGACGTATGTCCGTAACGATTTCAGAACTTAGCGTTGCAACGTCCACCTTTTCGGATTCGTCCATAAAAATTATTGAGTGTTCTCGAGTTAGAGATACTACTTCTCATATATGGATCTCAGATGGACGAGGGAGTGGGTTTAGAGTTGTCTTGCAGTATTATACAAATGCGTATTAGCTTGATTAAAGTGTATCTGTGTTTTTGCTATTAAAAATTCAGAAATTTTAATATTGACTCTCCCAAATATAACCAATTTCGTAAAGGCATCGTTGATGTAATGATTAAAATATTGACTTTTAGTTCTATTGGTCTCCAAATAGTGGATCTAACAACAGAGTTATCGTGCGGGCAGACAGACGGACATGTAAAAATCAAAATAATTTTTAGTATTATGAACGGTGTCCAATCCACAATTTATTTATTTCGTCTACCGATATACAATCTTACAGAATAAGAAGGATAATTTCTCCATCCTCATGTATACTACATACGTGCAAAAAAAAATAGTAAAAACAAAAACGATATATAAGCTACATGAATTTTTTTTTTTTGTATTATTAAGCCAAGCTCAGGGGATACTCTATGATGCAAAGCACAGCATGGCAGGAAGGAGAAAAGTGAATATAAAAGAAGAAACTAAAACGTTAGCATAAATTTAAGTGTGATCTAAAAAAAAAATATATTAAAAGAGGTACAGATAAATACGATAAATGTCAATGACAATAAAACCAAATAGGATGACGAATTAGAGCATCAAAGAATAGGACAAAGTATTTAAAATAACTATCATAGTGCAATATATAAATTATGACGAATAGTAACGAATTTGAATATTTGTAAGGATAATTATTAAAGAGTGTATCGTTGTAAAAGATGTATTTCATTACAACCCAGTAAAGTCATACAAGGCTTATGCACATAAAATGCAATACAAGGGTCTTGTATTTTTACATTCACAAATTGGCAATGTAAACCGGGTTGTATAGTTGTACCTAGGAGCTGAGATTGAACGTCAAATGTCAGCGGGTGCAGCTGGGGAGGGGAGTGTCTTAGGAAAATTTTCAGTATACCAAATGAAGGATCCTTTTAGGGACTATCGACTGGTGCACTCGTATTTTTTCTAGGTGGTACTCGGTTGATTTAGTAGGGTGTTCAATTTACATCTACCCGCATCATTGCTTTCCCCCACAAAAAAGGTATTGCAAATTTGTGAGCCCAAAACATCAGTAATGGCGCATCAAAGAGCATGAAACTTTCTGGGAACCTTAATAAAACATCACCGAAAAACAAATTGGTGTGATCGATTTTCTTTTTCCGCCCTAAATTACTTAATAATAGTATTTGAAGTTCAGAAATTAGCTTTAATTATTTTCAAAATTTGAACCTTTCTTGCGGGATGAGGAGGGACCGTTAAAAAAACGAACTTGATATTCGTCTTTAGTTCGACAAGGCGATTAAATTTATCGAAAAAAAAGTTTCGAGTGGGGGTATTTTGGGGTGCGGGGTTGTTACCCCCACCCTCCTCAAATCCCAAATATGGCATATGGGGCTTCTGTTTAAAGCCCCCGCTGAGCTCTATCGAATGGCGTTTTTTAAATTTCAATCCGGTATACTCCATAGTATATTTTTTCCACCCTCTAAAACTTGATTACGTTTTAACTGAAAACCACTTTTTTACTTTGTCGGACCCTGCATTATAAGGGATGCCCCTAGAGAAAAAATTTTGCGTCTAAATTAAAGGTATTAAAATTTTCTATCTATTAGAAGGTTTTTATTTTCAATTCGAGATATTGCCACACTGAGCTTTTACTCCCGAAGTTCACTGTTTTTCCCCATCTGGGTCCCATATACGCCATTACTACATATGAGTTATTTTTCTAATTTTTTTTTTCAATCATAGGCATAAGTGTTCGATTACGAAACTTTTTCATCTTTACAAAAAAATTCCTCCGAGCCACTGTTATTCCGTAAAGGTAAATTGTAATTTTTTACATTTTGTCACTGCAAAAAGCGGCAAAGATTGCCGTTAAAGGAGGTTGTTCTACTATTATTAACATTTCTCCTAAACTATTAGCCTGAGCTGAAAACGAATTAGAAATAACCGTTCCCAACAAAACAGGCTTCATTTTACCCGCTGACATTATACTGAAATAGTGTATAATTAAGTAGTAATAGTAGAAATAACAACTTGGGAAACAACCCAAGCGGTTAAAAAATTCTATGAAAAACCGGCATTTCCTTAAGAGGAGTCAGTACCAAGATTTGCAAGTTTCATACATTTTTCAATGCAAATTTTTGGCAAACTATTTGTACCAGAATAATGTTTTATATCTTAAATTAAAGGTAACGAAGAGGTCTAGTAAATAACGTCGAGAAAAATTTAAAAAAATGTATTGGAATGGAGATAGTAGCTCGGAAAATTGTAAAAAATGGTAAAAATTGATTTTTTTTAAATCAAATTCCTATTAGTAGGTATTCTTATTTCTTTAGATTGTGACTATTTTCGAAAGATAAAGCCTAAATCTAGCAAATAACGTCGAGTTTTTTCATTTTTAGTGGCGCTTTTTTTAATTGTTTAACTCTAATAGTACTGGTTTTTTCTCTCGATATTTCACAGGCTAGAAATTGCAATATTTCGTTGAAAGTTCTAGAAATATAAAGCAAAATAGCATATTTAACAAATATGTGCAAAATAAAATTTAGGAGAGTTCATTCTCGTTAAAAATTTTCAATTTCTTTGAACTACAAATTTTCATTTTCGTCTTAAATTGTCGCATGTTTGGTTTCTGCCTTTTACGCTAGATGTCTCTAATGTGATTTATGGTCTAGATCTACGCTAATTTTATATGAATTTTCATACTTTCAGGACACAAACCTCCGTATAGTAAGTTTTATTGCCTACAGGCTCGCTGATATCTAAATTGAAATTTTTGCTGAGTACTGACTCCTCTTAATTTAAGCCGTTCTTTTCATAAATAGTTGAGATACTTTAGTTTTTATCTCAGCTATTTTTAACCGAATTTTCACAATTCTTTCTTTCTAGGATAACTATGAATCCTCGGAATTTTGAGGATTTTCTCAATTTTTCCGGGGCCGGGTAGAGCTGCTACGGTCTGCCATTTTATCACCCAGTTCCCATAATTACATTTCGAAGTAAGCTAAAGGCTAAAGGGTGTGTTCACTCTTTGTTGTAAATTCTTGTTGTATATTTACATCGGTTACAGTGATACATTAAAGAGTGAATACATTTACTTAACATACTACATGCAATAGAATAATAATATTACAAAATATGAATAAAATTAACAAAGCTATAACTGATGAGATGATTATAAGATAAATTTAAGAGAAAGAGGTCATAAAGCTACATATTGATTTCTTAATGATAACAGGTGCTTTTATTATCATTAAAATCAATCATGCCACTACAGAGATTAAATTGTCGAATACACCGACTTATTGGACCATTAAGGCAGTAGTTTGTTCTGTAAAGCGATTCATACAGAATGAGAAGAACCATAATTCCTAGTAGGAATGTAAAAGTTAATGTGCTCGAGCAGGGAAGGAGAAACAATTTTGTAATCGA
The DNA here is from genome assembly GCA_963924295.1 of Dioctria rufipes. Lineage (NCBI taxonomy): Eukaryota > Metazoa > Arthropoda > Insecta > Diptera > Asilidae > Dioctria > Dioctria rufipes. The sequence continues at coordinate 81,144,194 of OZ002740.1, read as the reverse complement.
ACAGATCTCCTATGTACATAACATTGCAGGTCTTCCGTCAAGTAGACAATATTTGTAGGTCAATTCTTTGATATCTTAAGGGGCCCACATATGATTGGTCACGCATGTTGGCCAATTTGTTGTGTCACACATGAAAGCTTTTTCTCCACACCTTTGTCAAACATGTTGTCCAACATCAGTTTTTCATAATTTAAGAGCAATGTCGGGCGTGTTATTGAGTGTTCTAGTTATAAATACAATTTTCAATATGGAAAGCGGCTCAAGAAGGAAAAAATCGGAAAGAATTTGGACGAAAGAGTTGTTGCGAAAAAGAAATAAATATTCTCATACAAATTTAATAAAGGAATTAGAGCAAACATCTCCAGCTGATTTGAAAAACTTTCTAAATGGACAGGAACACATATATGGAGCTGCTAGAATTATTAACCCCATTTATTCAAAAACAAAATACATTTATGAGAGATATTATCACTCCAAACGAGCGTTTATCTGCCACACTTATATTATTTGTATCAGGTGCAAATTTTGAAGATTTAAAGCTCCTTGCCGCTATAGCACCGCAGACCCAGTGAAAAATTATAATTGAGACCTGTGACGCAGCAATAAATGTTTTAAAAACTTCAATAGTGGTATTTTCTTCCTCAGTATCTATTTGCATTGATGATATTCCTTGAACCGATACTTCTTGATCGCTGAAAAAACTTAGGTGATCGAAATACCATAGTGCTGGCACATAAATATCGTCCGCACCCGCTCCTGATTTCTCACTTTTCGCCATCTTATTCAATTCGCACCTATATGAAGACCATACACTGTTGAGTTTTCTTTTAATTGTCTCTATATCAGCACAAGGTTCAACTTCTTTTAATTTTCGTAAAAGTTTTTCATATGCAGTCTTTTTGAGGCCAGCCCGTCCCTTTAACTCGTACACGAATTTGTCTGTCTGTATATTTATTTATATATTTCTTTTTTACTATTTTCGACACTCTCGTAGACCCACTTTCACAGCTAGCTGAAATTTGGCACACAGGTTCATGTCGCGTGACAATTAAATCTATCAAAATTTGAACCTGAAATTTCCATGGAAAACCCGGAAAATCGGGAAAAATCATTTGAAAATTTGGTACAAATTTGATTAGTGATAAATCCGCTTCAGGAAAAATGCAGAGTTTTCCGATTTTTCCGAACAAAATTTCCGGAATTTTTCGACTTTTCCGGTAAAAAAGTTTTCTAAATTATGCAGGATCAAGTTCCCTATCAACTGTCATCATTACTTTCTCTCCGACAATGGTGAAAACTTGTAGAAAAAATCGAGGAAAATTCATGTAAAACGCTTTTCCGGAGTTTTTCCGACCAAGGAAGCGTTTGAGCGTTTTGCAACCTAAGACAAAGTTGTAGAGCGAAATGAGTTGCATAAAGTTTTTTTTGTGGAAAACTCCGTGGAAAATCCGGAAAAGCGGGAAAATCTTCGGAAAAATTTTCATTGATATGATTAGTGATAAATCTGTTTCAGGAAAAATGCAGAATTTTCCAATTTTTCTGGAAAATTTTCCGAAAATTTCCCGAATTTTCCGACTTTCCCGGAAAATTTCCCGAATTTTCCGACTTTCCCTGAAAATTTTCCGACAAAAAAATTTTATAAGCTATGCGGAATCATTTTTTTCCGTCCTACTGGCATCAATACTTTCTCTTCAACAATCATGAAAACTTGCATGAAAAATTGAGGAAAATTCATGTAAATTTTTAAAAAAAATTCATAGTAATAGGAAAAGTCTGTGGAAAACATGGAAAATCGAGAAAATTCATGTTATATGGGATCAAGTTGAAATACAACTAAAAAGCACTGTTTTAAACATAATTTGAATTTCAGAAAACCGTTGCAGTTCTGCAACTATTTGATACTCGAATAAATTTTTTGAAAAACTGGCAAATCAGTGGCTTTCAGCCGTCATAAAATTGTTTTGAAATAATATTTCCATGCAGGACGTAATAACAATTTAGTTAACGTGAAAAAGGCAGAAAATCAAATAAATAAAAAACGAGTTTTCAAACAAAACTGAGGCCAAGCCGCATGAAAAAGTAGAAAATAAACTTTTCTTCACACACAGAGGTGGACTCAGATTTTATTCGCTGACAATCACCGATATATTTCAGTATGATCAATCAGAGGTAATAAGTGATTTGATTCATGAAGAGAAAGAATATTCAAGAGAAATGTCCCAATCAAAAAATCTGAGTCCACCTCTGCGTGTGAAGAAAAGTTTATTTTCTACTTTTTCATGCGGCTTGGCCTCAGTTTTGTTTGAAAACTCGTTTTTTACTTATTTTATTTAGCACTTTATTTTTATAAATGTCACACTTCACTTTCCAAAACTCAGAATGCTCTCGATATAACTCAAAAAATTCTTTCCAAAACTCATGGTTCACAAATCCCGCCATATTTCACTAGTTATTTTTGTGTGTTCACTTCAATAGAGTTCACGCAAGAATGACGAATGCGTGACATACATCGCCCTACACGGTATAATATGTTGTCAAACACATAGACCCGCCCCCAAAAATCAAACTAATTTGATTTTTGTCCAACCGCTTGGCTTGACACACTGCGTGTCACACCGTCAAATTGGCATACAAACGGGCAAATTTTCGTGACAACATCGTGGTCCTCCTTGAGCTGGGCCCCTTTACACGATGCGGAGGTAGATCGGTACTCCAGTTAAGTTATATCAGGACAAACCTCCTGAATCTCCCCTGAACACCCTCGACTCTATTGCTATGAATAGCAAGTAAGGATCCCACAGAATAGAACAATATCAAGGATTGGTCTGACCAGAGATGTATAGACTTTTGAGTGTGTGAGGGTGCGAAAATTCTGCAGCCCGACGATTGACGAAACCAAAGCAAGAGTTAGCCTTGCTGAAAATAAAAAGCTATACCATCGTTATTTCTATGCGTTACAAACAATCGTTACACCTTATAATGATACTTACCTACTTACTTTGTAAGAAATACGTAACCTCTTTTGATTCCCAAGGTCGTTTCTAAGAAGAAAATCTCAAGCGCAGCATTATAACTATAATAATATATGTATGTATATCAACCCTCGTCAGAGATCTTTTATCAAATTAATTTATGTACATATATGTATGTATATATATGGGTAGCACGTCCTCAGCAGATTATTACCGCAATTTCTGAAACTGAATACCTACTATGCTCTTTATGTGCCTCCTTCTGCCTCGCCCTTAACATTTGAACAACTAAATCTGAACAAGAAAATTCATATTAAAAGTTTTCTTATCCCGGCAATTTCGTTATGAAATCTGTGACAAATCTAGAATTTATCTAATCCACCCTCCCAGAAGTATGTGTTACGAATATAGGCTTACATATTATGAACGTATCAAAATGAAGAAAAAGGTGAAGAGATGTTCCAAGAATGAAATGCGATTGTTGCAATAAAATCTTAAAATCGTCTTATAAAACCAATCTTTTACCTTCACCACTCTCTATAGTCATCGCCGTCGCGACGCAACGCTTGCAGAAGTTTATATGCCATAAAGACGACAATTTAAAAAAGAAAGGTGGAATAGCTTCACTTGTTCAGATTTTTATTCATGGGTAGCAAAAGGCTATTTCATCCACCACCCCTCTGTACAAGAAAAACCTTTTATCTGAAGAGATTTTGCGGAGTATGTATACCTACCTAAAAACCCTCCACTCTGGTTATTTTCCAGTAGAACAGATGAGTGAAATCATCACAGTTACTTTTCTTTTCTCCAATGTCAATCCCTTGATTCATGAGGGCTTTCGACAAGAATGTAACAATTTTCTTCTCGAGGATCGAATCGACCCACACTTTAAGTCCCTTGGGTATTTCTTTTGTTGGCTTTTGTGGCTTTCGCTTTCATCTCTGCCGTTTATATTGTCAAATCATTTACTCAATGACTCCTCTACGGAATAGTTCTTGAAGTTTTATTTTCTTTGCTTTTTCATTTACGGAACCAGATTTTTAGCCTATCACCATAGCAATGAAACGCAAGGAAGGGTGTGGTAGTTATATCTATATAATATATATATATATAAATTATTTATTGATTGATTAGGCGTCATACAGGAAGCCTTTTAGTGATAAGAATACTACTTACGACTCTATTCTACAATAATTGAATTCCTTTTATGGTTTCTTTTCCTTAATTTGCTAAGAGAAATGACGGAACTTTTTTCGCCCTTTAGCCTGGGTTTTTTTTCATTTAGCGGATAAATTTTGTATGCTAAATATTTAGCTAAATGGGCCATCCCAGACGAATATTCTTGATGCAGTATGCAAACCGGTTTTTTAGGGAAGAGGTGAAAAGACGCAAAGAAATATCTCTTTACGTCTTTTCACCGCTTCACCGCCCAATCGCTGGGGAAAGAAAGTGGTATTGTGTTTTATCAGTTTAAAGTTTGTTCGGTTTTGACAAGTAGATGGCAGTAATTTTCACAATCATATCTCTAAAGGTCGCTACACACATTCAAGCAAATCCTGCGACTTGTCATGGCCCAGTCGTTTGATTTGCATGAGCATGTGTAGCAAATATCGGAACTTGAGTTGAGAGAGCATGAGTCCACTCCACTCGTAACGAATTTTATTCAAACTTTAATTCATAATTCATTTCTATAGCAAAGTCGTCAGGTTTGCTTGTATGCAATAGTTTCGTCTGATTTCATTCATGGCAAACTTCAGTCTCAACTCAAGCTTCGACTTGCCCAACACCCGCTCATGCTAATCATACGACAGGACTAGACCATGCATGCCCCAGTCGTATGATTTGCTTGAGCGTGTGTACCGGCCTTTAGGCTTCAGATTTATCCGCTCAAAATTTTTTTTCCACGCTAAAATGTTTACGTTTGAAGTTGAACACAAGAGTGGCAGTATATTTTATTATGTTTTTCAGCTGTAAACAAATCTGTCTTCATTTAAACAATTCTTTTGAAATGAAATTAAAAAGAAAGTATAAATATACTTTTCCTTACTATTTCGAGCAATAGTAATCAAAAAGAACAGAATATAAAATAACAAATGCACGACAGTTGATGTTCAAAAGCAGCCACCCATAGTTCAAAACAATGAACAATTTTAGCTGCAAAAAAGGTTCCTGATCGATTGCTGCTAAATATTTATCCGCTAAATGAACACAATTCCGGGCTTTATTCTGTACGCTTTTATTATAATAAATCGTGAGACACAGATTGCATCCCAATGATTTTGTGGAAAAGGTAATAGTCTGATTAGGCGGTATCCGGAGAAAATATGGTGTAATAAGTAATCTTTCCGATATGTGCGTATATGATGTAGTCGATCTTATTTTGGTGAAAAAGAATTCTGAGGTCTGACTATTGATCAAAGATGGACATTTTGGTATCAGGTACAAAAATGTTTACTGGTTTATTTATTTCAACAGTAAATTGCTTTTGATAATTTGGTTGAGATTTAATAGGTCACAGTGGATAGTACCTTAGAATAATAAAATTACAAGAAGCGACAAGAAGAACACAATATGTAACCGTTTCTATACGCACACTGCACCACATCACCTCAAGTTGAAAATTATTAAAAGTATGTCTCATCAAAGTTGAAAACCCGAAAGCTTGAAACGAACTTTTTTATTCTGTCGTGATGATGTGTGACTTTAAAGGCTTAAATACAATTGCGAAGATAGAGCGACCAACGAATTCCTATACAATATATGGTCCATAAAATATTCCTAGAGTAAATTGTTCCTATGACGTCGGTCATCACAACTGTGTTTAAGTCTTTATTGAACTTGGAGAGGAGTAGAAACTAGGGCTGTTGATATTCGAAGCTTCGAAGCTTCGAATTTTATTCGAAGCACCGAAGCTTCGAAAGAATATTCGAGGGACGAAGTTTCGAAGTTCGAAGCTTCGACCTTCGAACGTAAGAAATTCGAAGCGACCGTGATTCAAAATTTGTAATACTAATTTGACGCACTTCCCGTTGAACCATTGAGTTAAACTTGGCACACTTATTGATCTTTCATAACAATATACTATAACACTTTTATATAATATTTTCATAATGGTCCGACTTGACTTAAAAACAATAACTTTGAACTGTCGAGGTCGCGGATAACGAATATTTGGTCAAAACTTATAATTTAAAGATGGCGACGCCAAGTTGTATGAAGAATTTTGTCATTTATTGCTCGATTTGACTTATAATCGATATATCGTATTTATTGGGTTGCAAATTGTACTAAAGAAAAATAAGTTTTCGATCTCAGAGGATATGAAATCGTCTAGGGCTTAGAAGTTGAGCCCTTCGAAGCAAGAACGGTTTAGCAATGATCGATCGAGAGAATTCACATGTATGAAGTTTTGCACAATGGTAAATAGCGCAGTTATTTTTCCGCGATATATCAACCTTTGGGGCAATCCATGACACGTTCAACAGAATTAGTAAATAATTTAAGAAAACTGTACACTTTTTTTCCAAAGTTACAATGATTTAATGGATAATTTTATTTGAAAAATAATTAAATTGGGCTCTAAAATTTAAAAATTTAAATAAAATTTTAAAACTTAATTCAAAAGTATCATTTAGGTACATTCTTATTATACCCTGATAGAATCTGTTTGGAATTACGTGTTTGATTCAAAATTTGTAATCGGAATTCTCAGATTATATAAAGAGCGCTATCAGGACATAAATAAAAGAAGAAACCATGTTCTCCTCAAACACTACCAAATTTTAGATCCCGTTTAAAAGTGCCTTGAATTTTTTTTCAAGAAACCTCATTATGAACACGCACTACCAACGCAAGCTTGCAACTCAAGCACTACCTCGCTGAGCCTCAAATTGAAATTAATATGGACCCTCTTCAGTGGTGGAAGTCTCGGGAAGAGAAACTCTCCTAGGTAGGATAGCTAGAAAAGAAGTACTTGTGTATTACCGCAACTTCTGTAGCGTCAGAAGGAGTATTTTCTAAAGCGGGCGCCATATTATCCCAACAAGATAATTGTTTGTCGTCGGAAAATATATTGGCAAGTGTCCATTAATTTCAAAATAAGGATTTCTTAAACAAATTATGAGTGCTTTCTTTTTGTGTTATTTTTTTGAATGTTAATAAATGTTAATTTGTTGTTGTGTTCTTATAGATATATTTAACGACCAACATTTTTGTTACTGGACTTCATGAATTACAGTTTTTTATTCCTTCTAGTCATTTTTTAAATTATGTCTGATACATATATCCTATTTTTACAACCTCCTTGCTGAAATACTTTCATGTTTTCGATATGTGTTCAATGTTTTGGTGATCTAATTTATTTTTATTCATATTCATATTTTTATTCTAGAAAAGTCCGTGTCTTCGCTTCATAAACTAAATGTTTTAACTGACTCAGTGAATTATTTAAATTCCAATATTCTGTCCTCTGATCAAGCTCAACCTTTATCACTTGGACCATTTCTCGATTGAGACTGGCATAAATGACATTAAAAAGGACATTCATAATCTGACTTCTTCCAGTAAGGAAATGAAAAACACTATTAATGCTGTTGTTAACAACATAAATCCGCATAAGGACAAGTTGGACCCTCTTCAATCACATGACCAACTACATGAACCTCCTCAGTCATTGCCACCTATTAACTCTCAGCAACAACTTCGATTGCAACAACAATTACTTAGAAGTCGCAATAGGAATAACGAAACTGACTTGCGCCGTCAACTTCATTTTCATATATCTCCTGACTCTAAACAAACATGCGATGACTTGGAGCACCACGAAAATTTGCTTCAAGACCTGCAGCAGAACGAAAATCATTCGCTGCAACCGCAGATGGTACAATCACAGATTGATCTTCATCAACAGCAGCAACTACAGCATAACCAGCAATAGCAGCAACTGCAGCAGAACGAAAATCATTCGCTGCAACCGCAGATGGTACAATCACAGATTGATCTTCATCAACAGCAGCAACTACAGCATAACCAGCAACAGCAGCAGAACGAAAATCATTCGCTGCAACCGCAGATGGTACAATCACAGATTGATCTTCATCAACAGCAGCAACTACAGCATAACCAGCAACATCAGCAACTACAGCATCAGCAGCAGCAACAACGACGCCATATACACCAAGGACAGCAACGAAAACCACGGGTACAGCAACAGCAGTACAAGAACAAGCAGTATCAAAAGCCGGTGCTGCGCGGACAGCAACAATTTCAGCTGCAGCAACCACATCTACATCAGCAGCTACGGCAACCGCAGTTACAGCAGAAACTACTGGATCATCAAGCCTTACATTCTGCCGCACAGGAATTAGAATCTGTTGCTTCGTCCCAGACTTTGGTTGCGGATAGTGCCACCACCAACGATACCTCGCCTGCAGTTGGGGATGCTGTTATGTTGCGGCCAGCCAGGCTTCCTAAATGTGTTTTCGTCTCTAGAGTACATCCTGACACCACTGAAGACGAAGTTATTAAACACATTTCATCACGTGTTGGCACTTCGAGCTCTTTGATTGCCTGCAAGAAGTTATCTACTCGACATGCACACGAGAAACGCTCATTTTCTGCGTCCTTCAGGATTTTAGTTCCGGAAAATCTGTTTCAGGCGGTGCTTTCACCTGATATATGGCCCTGCAATTCCATTGTGCGTGAATTTATTCCTGAGGGACGTTCCGGATCATCTAGTATGGCAAAAAACTTGTTAGCGAAATCTCGGTCTACTACGCGAACGTAACTGGTCTTCGCTCTAAGACGACTCGCCTTTTTACAAGTTCGACGAATTCCTGTTTCGACGTGGTCTGCTTGACCGAGACATGGCTGTGTGGGAAGATCGTTGATGAAGAGCTTTTTGGTCCCGAGTTCTTGTTGTTTCGCCGTGACCGCCATCGTCTGTCTCTGGATGCTCCTGTTGGAGGTGGAGTACTTTGTGCTGTTCGTCGCGACCTTCCTTGTTTCTTGGTTGACTTTGTTGATTCCGGTGATCTGGAGTTTATTTGTGTGGCTCTCAGGCTTTCACACAAAACCGTATATATTGCTACAGTTTATATCCCTCCATGCCCATCTGCCGATATATTTGAGTTGTTGGCTTCATGTATAGATAGGCTTACTGAAGTTCTGCTGCCTGCCGATGAGTTGTTGCTTTATGGTGATTTTAACTTACCTAATGTGAGTTGGGTACACTCTCCGGACGATGAGGGCTTGCTGCCCTCTTTTATAGCTACTCCTCAACATGCCATATCTTTTATTGACAACATCATTTCTTCTGGCTTAATGCTGTCTAGCGGTGTGACTAATGACTCTGGAAAATCTCTTGACCTGGTATTTTCGTCCGATCCCAATGGTACTCTCGTTAAGCCGTTGTTTAACTCCTATGGTTCCTGAAACAAGTCATCATCTGGCACTACACACAGTTTTGTTTTTTGATCCTGTAACTTCATCATCTAATGCTTCTGGTAACTACGAGTATTGTTATAACTTTAAAAAAGCTGATTTTAATAAAATTAATGAATGGCTATCCGCCTGCGACTGGACCAGTGTTCTGGGTGAACGTGACATTGATAAAGCTGTGAGCTCATTTTATGACATCCTATTTCTTTGATTTACTCACTGTGTACCACTTGTAAGTTCGAATCGTACTTCGCATTGTCAACCATGGATCAATGGCTCTTTGAAGCATCTTAAAAATTTGAAGAATAAAGCTTGGAGGAGGTTCTGTTCCTCAAGGAGCGATGCTGATTACGTAACTTATTCTAATTTGCGTGCTCAGTACATATCGTACCTGAATGATTCTTATAATGATTATATACATAGAATGAGGTCGGCCTTGCGTACGGAACCTAAGCAATTTTGGAAGTTTGTGAACTCTAAGCGCAACTGTGATGGATACCATAACATAGATAGTGTTGATCCCTTGGAGACTTCCAATCTTTTTGGTGACTTCTTTAAAACTGTCTTCTGTGATAACCACTGTGATATTAGTTATAACGATTTTATCCATTTGACGAAGCTTCCGACGACTTCTCTTCAACCTAAGGACCTGTTGTTCGATGAAGCGTCTGTCTTCAAGTACATTTCAAGCATAGCTGATAGTTTTTCTAGTGGTCCGGATGGCGTTCCTTCCACGTTCATAAAAAAATGTGCTACGTCCATAGTTTCCGTTTTGTGTTATTTATTTAATTTATCTTTAACCTGTGGTGTTTTTCCTAAACAGTGGAAGCTTTCTTTGATTATTCCTTTTCACAAGAAGGGTAATAAGTGTGACATTTCTAACTACAGACCCGTCGCTAAGTTATGTTGTATTGGTAAGATATTTGAAGCCATGGTTTGCGATGTTTTGTCATTCCACTGTAAGCCTTTCCTGCGCTCTTTTCAGCATGGTTTTATGAAGGGTAAATCTACTACGACTAATTTGTTAGAGTTTACTAATTTCTGCATTTCTGCAATTGAAAGCGGAAAGCAAGTTGATTGCATATTCACAGATTTGAGTAAAGCTTTTGACAGAATCAATCATAAAATCTTGATTCATAAGCTGACTCTTCTTGGTTTTCCTTCTGTTTTAGTCAATTGGCTTCATTCTTATTTATCGGATCGTACGCAGCGAGTTATATTTCGCGAAGCTCTTTCTGACGTAATAGATAATACTTCTGGTGTTCCTCAAGGCAGCCATCTCGGTCCACTCCTTTTTATTATTTTCATTAATGACGTATCTCTGATTTTGACTAATTCAAGAATACTTTGCTATGCTGACGATGCCAAAATCTTCCGCATTGTTTCTAATGAAAACGAGTGTGGAATTCTAAATTTGGACTTAGACACCTTTCATAATTGGTGTGCTATTAACTGTCTTCCTCTCAACATCAACAAATGTACTGCTATGTCCTTTTCTCGTAAAAGGAGTCCATTGAACTTCAGTTATACTTTAGATGGATGCTTATTATCTAGACTTGAGAAAACCAAGGACTTGGGTGTCTTCCTTTATACACGCCTTTCCTTCGAGGATCATTTTAATACAATCGTTGCCAGCGCTAATGCTACTCTGGGGTTTGTAAAGAGATGGTCAAAGGAGTTTAATGATCCATTCATAACGAAGGTCCTTTACTGCACATTCGTTAGACCTATTTTGGAGTATGCCAGTCCGGTCTGGTCTCCGTTTTATGCTGTATACATAAATCGTATTGAGGCTGTGCAGCGGAGATTCGTTCGTTTCGCTCTGCGTGGACTTCATTGGCATAACCCTATTATTTTACCTCCATATGTTGATAGGCTTAAACTCTTTCCATTGGATTCTCTCGAAAATAGGCGAAAAGCTTCCAGAGTTGTTTTTGCGTTTCAGTGTATACAGGGAGCGATAAATTCTCCTGAGCTCTTAAAGACTTTCAATATATCTATTCCTGCGCGCTCTTTGAGGAACCACGACTTCCTCGTCGTTCCTCATCATAGTACGAACTATGGTTTTCACGAGCCGATTTCATCAATGTCTCGTCTCTTTAACAACCAGTTTGATTGCATTGACTTTCATCTTTCAAAAAGTGAATTAAGAGATCAGCTTAGTTAAGGTTACTTTTCAGATTATTAATATTGTTTGTACACTGTTGGTCAATATCATTGTTTACATATGTATAATAATTTTTAATTTATTTTTTTTTTTTAATTTTTCTTTTGCAAACTTAGTAATCAGATTTTTGATGAAGTTCTAAATAAATAAATGAGTACAAATACACCCACTTTGATCTGATGCAATACCAGTGGTTAGGGTCACGGCCTATTATTCCAAGACCCCCTCCCCTCTCCCCAATAGGCATTCGTGTAAGGCAACTTATTTACTACCACAGTGGTCCATATCATATCAACTGAGCTTGTTTTAAAAAAAAAAATTATATGTTGTACCTATGTTCTTTTGTCAAATAAAAAAATAAAAACTGTTTGTGTCAAATCTTGAAACTAGTCATATAACCAAGCAAAGGTTAAATCGCAACTATGAAATGAAGTTAAGAACAAACAAATTCGTTATCTGCAATCCCTAAAATTCCCATATCAATTTTTAGTCGAATCTCAACATAAATGATAAAATTCGTCCACCATTTTGGAGCCATCGTATTGATTTTATATAAAAATCATCAGAATTTTTATACCCTAGATGAAATCTTTAAGGGTATACTAAGTTTGTCATTCCATTTGTAACACCTAAAAATAATGATGGTAGACCAAAATGGTTTGGACACCCAAGCATAATATTAATAGTTACTTTGATTTCTGCATGTTCGTCCGTCTGCCCGTCCGTCCGTCCGTCTGTCTGCCCGTCTTTTTGTCCGTCCTCACGATAACTCGAGAACGAGTTCACTTAGGGTGCTGAAATTTTGTACATGGTCTTGTAACAAAAATTTCGGTTTTCACTATATTTTGGACACTGCCTAAGAGTGCGTCTACGTAGAGAGCTGAACTTTGGTACATGGTGTTCTCATAGCAATAGTAAATAAAATTTCTAAAATGGCCTAAATCGAGTAACCCTTTGTTGGTGTTGCCATATAAATATAAATATACCTAGAGCTCTAATAAATAAAAATTTGTACTCTAATCAAGTGAAATAGAAAACATAAAAAATCTTTTTAAAAAAGACTGCATCAAAATCCGAGCTAAGAGATAGAAAATAATTTCTCCCTTCACTTAATGAGTACTTACGTCACAAAAGTTCTTGAAGGGAAACTCTAAGATTTAATTAAATATTTAAATACATAATTGATTACATTAGTGTATAAATTTGACCTTTTATTACTATACCTGCTAAACAGGCCTTCATTTATAAGGAATAAAGATAGCTTGCATCCGAAATATATTTGAAGAAGTACTTATGTGCAGTTTTATAATATTTTGTCCCTCCCAACCACCGAAAACTGAGCATATTCCAGTGTTAGCAACAAAACACTGAATTTTTTATGCTACTAATAAAGGACATTAAAAGTTTCTCCGAAACCAATTGTATATTTCTAAACTTTTTTTACCCTCGAAATTTTTTTTTGATTATTATATTTGTCAACAAGTGAATTTGGTCCTTTTAATAGTTCAATTGAATAAGGTAAAATAACAAAAAAATTTCGAAATTTAGTGACACGGTTATAAATTAGACGAATAGCAGCAGCTATCACTTTTTCTTTGTATTCCATAGTTTTCATAACTACCCCATATTTTAACCAAAAATTAACTTGAAATAAGTATTCTTTCCATCATTACAAATGTTTTAAATACAATGGAGTATTCAGTGGCAGTGATGTCAGATAATGCCATGGACTAACCGCGCAAATGAAGAAAAAAGATCGCCTAAAAGGCGCCAAAATGTTTGTTTTTAATAAGGGTGAAAGGGTTGCTGTGTCATTAGTTTTTAACGATTTACTCGATTACAGATTGCATTATACTAGAAAAAGTATACCCGCGCGATACTTTTCTTTACAAAAAAATTGTCGCCAGATGAAAAAATTAGCGCTCCAGGTCAGAATTTTCGTTTTAAAAATTTTGATTTTGATTTGAGCGGCTGTAAACATTATTGAATCTTACTGAAATTTTGCATAGAAGTTTGAAATTACATTATCTAACAAATTCTCAATGAACATTATAACACTTTTGCAAATCCATACATTTTTGGGCCACCCTTACCTAATATATACATATATCTGATTTTGTTTTTGCTGTGAACTGAAGATTTTCTGAACAAATATAAAATATTACCTTAATTAAATTCCAAAGTTTTTTTCTTTTTAGTTAGAATGACATTTCCAAGAATCGTTTAATGTGAATAAAACCCATTTTCTATATTTTTCATATTTAGATTTTTAAAGAAATCTGTATATATCCACCACCAGCTTTTGGACATCTGAGTTCACTGTAGTGTAGATTAGCAGGCAGTTCAGAGCGTCATTGCTGTCCTGATGAGATCGTCCTGCAATGCTAATCGAAACATGCAGTATGCTCTCAAAATTTCTTTAAGAAATTTTGATTTTTGACTATAAAGCCAGTAACTGACCAGTACCTCGGTACTTGTCTTTTAAACATTGCACGCAGTAGACGGAAAATTGCCTGTATGCTTGTATATTATACGGGTCTCAAAATAACAACCCGCTCTTCTATTTAGTTAGAATGAGATATCCAAGAATCATTTAATGTGAATAAAACCAATTTTCCATTCTATTTTATAACTTTAAATAGAGTCCGAAAAGCGCAGAAAAAATAGTGTCGCGCCCAATTGGGCGTTGGTCGCTTTTCATGAAAATAGAAGCGCAGATTTTGTAAAAATTTGCGGAAAAGCACCCAATCTGGCATACCTGTTCAGTGGGGGAAAAAATTGCATAAATAGCGAATATTTAAATTCCATGGCTTCCTTTAAAATGTATGCTCTGGAACTTAGGCTATTTGCACAGACTGGTGTTTATTTGTTTGCAGGCAAAATAAGTTAATATCCGCACGAAATAATCTTAAGAACCAAATTAGTTTCTGCAATACTTTAACAAAATGCGTAAACAATAAATTTAATTGGGAAGAAAAGGTACAGCGGGAACTTATTTAAAGTAACGAAATCCTATAGCTACTTTTTAGCTCCAGTGCCCGATCATAGCTTAAATTAGCTAAATTACACTGTAAAAATGTGCACAATTGTTGCCACAAAGCTTGGTATTTTTCCGTAAAATGTAGGGAATATTCCCTAAAATGTAGGGAATTTTAGGGAATATTCCCTACATTTTAGGAAAAAAATCTTCCATTTGATAAAAGCAAGTATAAATTCGTAAAAATTGTTGTTTATGAAAACTAAAGCTATTTTCCAACAAAGGCAACTTAAACTCAACTAATACCACTTTGTCCAAATTGTAAACAACACAAATACAAATTAAAATCGTTCTGCTTGAATCCGGGAAAAACTCAGGTGCATTCAGAACGATTCGGAGTCCGAAAAAAGAGATGACAGATTGAAACCAAATCGTTCGACCCGAGAAAAAGAACGACATGTATTGAAAAAATTCATTCTGAACGAGAAAAGGAACGCAGCATTTGTTAATATTCTATCTGCTTATCAACGATATCATATTCCGATGTATTTTTGTAAGCAGTTAGAAAAGTGATTTTCCAAAGTTTGTAAATAAATACCTACATGTGTCACTTGATTTTATGGGGAATTTAAAGCAGTAATACATTATATATATTTTATTCAAACATTTTTGGATAACAATACGTACTATACTAGAATAAAATGATCCGAATGAAGAACTTGAATGAATGACTTAACTTCTTATTATAGTGATAAGGAAAAATAGTCGAATGACTAAAAACATTGATGTTTTTATAATCGATTAGCCTATGCTTTTAGTCGATTATTTCCGTGCGATTATTTTAGACATTGATTAATTTATCTTCGATTTATTTTAAAAGGAAAAAAAATCTTATTATTTTTCTCATTCCCATCTCCCAGTTTCATACTGTCACGGTAGCACTTATATTTACTGTGAAAACGACGGATGTAGTTTTAGAGCAAGGTATATAAAATACAATGTATTCCCATTACGAACCACGTTACGCCATTAGTGACGAAATAATGTGAAAATGTATAGGAAAGTACGGTACAGAGAACACGATACTCTCTCTCCTCTCTCTGTCTTTCCTATAAAAATGTATATACATTAGTCACAGAGTTACGTCACAAGCTATCAGCTGGAATGTACCAAAATTTTAATGGGAATACTTGTCTTCTATATACGGGTATCCCGGACTAATACTGCAACATTTTGCCAAATGATTCCTCTCGTCCAGACAAGCAAAAAATTGTATGGCAGGGGGGGGGGGCAAAATGTCACCCTACCGACTTACAGGGTGATTAGTGAAATATGCTCTTTTTTCACTAAACACCCTATATCTTAAAAAGTACGGGTGTACGGTCTACTTGAAGACGGTATCGGTATTGTATGCAGAACCTTAGGGTCTTTCCTGTGAATGTTAAACCACCCCCACACCCCTCCCCTTCAAAGTCAAAAATTCGGTATTTTTTGCTTTTTTTTTAATTTTTCCGTTATTATTTTAAAAATACCCCCACTAACATACCTTTTTGTTACAAAATTTCGAAAGCCCAGAGCCTTCTCTTTAATTTAACCCATTACACTTATGTTCTATCTGTGACGGTTAAGGAGTTATTAGGTCTTAATCTATTCAGGTCACAGATAATTTGTTCCCTTACTGACGTCAAACACGTCAAAACACGTCATCTTATAAAAATATCGTCTAATTTTGGTATGACCTGAACGGGTTAAGAGCTAATAACTTTTTAACGGTTACAGTTACTACATCGGGTGTTGCAGGTTGAATTAAAGAGGAGACTCTGGGCTTTCGAAATTTTGTAACAAAAAGGTATGTTAGTGGGGGTATTTTTAAAATAATAACGAAAAAATTAAAAAAAAAAAACAAAACAAAACGATTTTTTGACTTTGAAGCGTCATAACTCTGGAGTGGGGAGGGGTGTGGAGGTGGTTTAACATTCATAGGAAAGACCCTAAGGTTCTGCATACAATGCCGTCTTCAAGTAGACCGTACACCCTGCACTTTTTAATATATAGGGTGTTTAGTGAAAAAAGAGCATATTTCACTAATCACCCTGTAAGTCGGTAGGGTGACATTTTGCCCCCTCCCCCCTGCCATACAATTTTTTGCTTGTCTGGACGAGAGGAATCATTTGGCAAAATGTTGCAGTATTAGTCCGGGACACCCTGTATAACTTGGTTTTAGAGCACTGGCCGGACCGTATAATATATATGTACACATACATAGGAATATTTTCTTTCAAAGCGCTTTTTTTCGCTTTTTTTGCTTTTTTTGCTTTTTCTCGTTCAGAGCAACCAAGTTGGTTCTTACGCTATCGTCAAATTCACAGAGTCACTTCAAAACTCTTTGGAAATGACTATAACGTGTTGCTATGAACAGACTCAAAGAACGATCGTTTCCTACTTCGTATGAACCAGGTTCAATTTCAGATCGTTCAGTTTCCTTGCCTCCTTGCTGCGGAAGATTATCATGTTAAAAAAAAAAACCGCTCTATAGTCGCCTTGCTGGAAATTTTTCAAAACAAATTACAGCAATGGTAGTCAGTGTCTACTATGCCCGAACATGTGGTAATACGTCAAATTTAAACAGCCACATTAAAAGGAGACCTATAAGTCCAGTTAACGAATTAGATGCCACTAGAAAATATTTTCTTTAAAACCGCTTTTTCACTTTTCCTTGTTTAGAGCAATCAAGTTGCTTCCTACGCTATCGTCAAACTCATAATGTTATTTCAAAATGCTTTCGAAGTCACTATAGCGTGCTGCTCTGAACAGACTCACTCATTATACATAGGAAAACAACTAAACTTATAATTATTGTATGACTATTTTAGATATTGACTTATTGAGAATCAATTATTAGTGTGTGACTGATAGAAGGTGCGGTTATGATGAAATCACCTCATGATAGATACCTATATGCAGTCACAGAAAATTTATCTTGAATAGGTAAATGGAGTAAGATAAACATAAGAACAGTTTTTGGAGTACAATTTTACTAATAGAAGACTTGAATTTGTTATAATGAAAATGTAAAATCTAAAAAAAAAAAATTTATTTTTGACCCCGACGTGATTTGAACACGCAACCTTCTGATCTGGAGTCAGACGCGCTACCGTTGCGCCACGGAGTCAATTGTATAACATTTTCTTTAGATCAGTACTCTTTCCTTACTAAGAAAAATTAATTTTATGTAGAATAATTAACAATTTGTCTCTTTTGTTATTTACAGAAGCATTAAACGGTGCTATTTTTGATGAAGATCATGACGAAATGGTAGTAGTAAAAGATATCGAAATGTTTTCAATGTGTGAGCACCACTTGGTACCATTCTACGGAAAAGTTTCTATAGGTTATTTGCCATGTAACAAAATCCTTGGTCTTAGCAAATTAGCAAGGTAATTTTTATAATTTGTTTATTTTACAATTAATTAATTTAATTTAAATACGAAAAATATCTTTTCTTTTAATTATTACTAACCATTAATGATATTTAATAAAAGTCAACCGGGAATGGAATATCATGAATTTTGTTCTAGGTAAAAATGGATTTATTTTGCTTTTTTTTTTAATAATAATTCCTTATTTTTTTGCAATCATAATTTAAATAAAATACCAATAAATTATAAATATAAATGTTGATTTAATTTTTTTTTTTTTTTTCAGAATTGTTGAGATATTCTCTAGGCGACTTCAAGTTCAGGAGAGATTAACAAAGCAAATTGCAGTTGCAGTCACTCAAGCAGTACAGCCGGCAGGTGTTGCTGTTGTTATTGAAGGAGTGTAAGTAATTATGAATTTTTTTTTTAATCAAAAAGTTTTTGTAATATTTACTAGCTACTTTTTTGTATGGCTACGATAAAGCGGATTTTTGTTTTAATTTTTTTAATTGAATTAAAATCAAAAATTAATTAAAAAAAGCATGCATCGGCCGGGAATCGAACCCGGGCCGCCCGCGTGGCAGGCGAGCATTCTACCACTGAACCACCGATGCTTGAGTCATGAGTCGTTAAATTAATTACATAAGCAGCAAAATATAAAAATACTAAATAGGAAAAAATAATTCGAATAGTATCGTACCTAAAATACTTAATTTGAATTTTTTCAAAGCATTGCAATCATTGCCGTCTTATTAACCCTTGAATCTCCACCAAGGTACCTTTGCTGAGAAAATCATTGCAATTTGAAATAGAAATTTTTGTCGCAGCATGTTCAAATTCCATGATAGCCTTCAAATATATCTTTTACAAGGTTTTAACGTTGAAAACAGAAAGATGTTTGTGTTGATATCATGTCTACGCAGCCATGTACTTGCATGCATACCAAAGGTACAATTGTATCTACGTATATTCATGAGCCTTATTATAGAAGCCAAGGCGTTATTCATACATACTTCGACTGCAACAAGAACTGTGTTCTGTTGTGTCCGCATAACAATGCAGAACAAAAGATACTCAAGAAACGCCTCATACATTTTCATAGTAGACTAGTACAAATAGTTCGCTTCAATCGACAGAACAATTTGTTCTCTCCAGTATATGGGAGTTCTAGAACAAGGTACACAATAGAACACAGCTAAGGTATATAGAATAGAAGGTATTCCCATTACGAACCAGGTTCCGCCATTAGTGACGAAATATTATGAAAATGTATAGGAAAGTACGGTACAGAGAGCACAATATTCTCTCTCCTCTCTCTGTCTTTCCTATAGAAATTTATATACATTAGTAACAGAATTACGTCACAGGATATCAGCGCAATGTGCCAAAATTTTAATAGCAATACCTTGTTGCTAGATGACAGTACCACACACGATGTAGCATTCTCATTGTGATCGTGAGGGCTTGCGACCATACATGTCTAGGATAAATACATTACAAAAACAAAATTATATGACAAGTTATTATGGTATTTAGTTGCACCAAATTTTTTACACCTGGACATATATACCTTAAGTACTTACTTATTATTTAAATATGCATAAAATCTTAATCTCTATTTTCATAAAGCAATTAATTTAAATTTAATATTTTCCTTGCTTTATTTCAGACACATGTGCATGGTAATGAGAGGAGTACAAAAAATAAATAGTAAAACTGTAACATCAACAATGCTGGGAGTATTCCGTGATGATCCAAAAACTAGAGAAGAATTTCTTAATTTAGTAAATAGCAAATAAATCTAAGAATAAAGATGATAAAAAAATTTTGCTTTTTCGAAAAAATACTATACATACATATGTATAAATTCGTCACGTTTCAAAAATTTAATCTTAAAACTATTACTACATTCTTAATTGTTGAAATGAAAATAAATAAATAAAAAATGTTAAAAAAGGGACCAAAAATTGAAAAAAAGAAACAAAGTTAAGAAAAAAATCAAAATTTTACATAAATTTTTTATGGATGTGTTTTTTTTAGCATTATCCAATTTATATATATATTACATTGTTAAATATATTTTCTTGAGTAAGTTGTTAAGTAAACGAAGCGACATAATAATTATATTAAAAATATTGTTGTTGTCTAATGAATCTTATTGTTGAGAATTGAAATTGTTACTTATAAAAAATATGTGTATATGTGCAGTTTGGAATAATGGTTTTGGGTAATTATAAACGTGATAAAATTAGGGAATTCCTTTACGGAAAGTATTTTATATAAATGTATTTTATGTATTTATTAAATTGTAAGAATGTAATGTGAAAACAGAACTATAATATTTTGCTGGTGATGATGCTATCACTAAGCTTCAAGTATATAAAGAAGTTATCTTGAACAAGAATATATGACAAAATTTGGGTGTCTTCCACTGACTTATAACAATGGACTGAGCGATTTGCTATTTCATGTGGCACAAAAAACATTATGTTTCTGTATATCACCGATAGAGCACCCTTTAAAACGTTTACTACATAAAAATATGTAAAACTCAACCAATCAGATGAAATTTTACACCCGTAAATCGAATTAAATTAAAAAAAATTATTTTCTTTTGTCCAAGTGATATTTTAATCGCTTATAATCACTATTATAAGAAATTAAACTAATTCCGACTTTAATTTTCAAAAGTTATTTTTAACTGAATCCTGCGTATTATGGGCAAGAGAGTCGGCGCATGGTATACATCAAGGTATATAGAAGAATATATACCTTGGGTATACATTATCTTTACCTTATTCTTTCTGCGGTGATTTCATCTGCAAAACTTGTGGCATTCTTTCCTATAAGAAAATGGCAATACGCTCAGTCCATTGTTATAAGTCAGTGGTGTCTTCACACATAGTGAATTTATATCTGAAAAAAAAAAAAAAAAAAAAAAAAAATCAATTCTCCCCTTGAATACCATGCCTCTTATTTTACGTTTGCGAAACTATTAAAAAGGAAAAAATTTAATATTTGTGAACCAGAAGGTTAATTTCATTCTAGGAGCTACGGCATTCAAGAAGAAGCTGTCAATACGTTTTTCTCTTAAATAATTTCTCTATTACTACATATTAATGGAATTCACAATAATTGTCTATATTTTAAATGATCTTTATGTGTAAATATCTACACACAATTGTATTGATATACATGCATGTATAATCAAACAAAATAAAATGCTAAAGCAAATATACGAGTGCACTTATTTAGCTTTGAGTCAAACACAGAAGTGACGCTCTATCATTACCTTTAATCATTTTGCTTCAATTTATTTTAGTTATACTGTTAAATGCACATTGTAATAATTAAGCCCATGTTTTATTGGTTAAAATGATATTGAAAATATTTGCAAAAAAGATAAGTATTATGAACAGCAATTTTTAATTCGTTTAGACCGTAAATTATAAAATTTTAAAGAGTCGAATTATAAATTATACTTAGCACCTCAATTGATAAATGTTGATAAATTATCTAATCTTTGTCGTGTCGTTACGGTCCTTAATATAAAAGTATTGAGCAAGTTAAAATTTTCAGAAACTTCGTATATGTAATGCGAATGCGTTTCCCCTTTCATTTCTAAAATGGACCGAGTCTTATTAAAATAACAGAACATACCAAATCAATTTCCGCCATTTCATTTCTAGAGTCTTGAAGGCTTCGTCTGGCGTACCTCAAGGTAGTCACGGGCCCGTTGTTGTTTATTCTATCTATTGACGAGATTGTCTCAGTTGTGAGGCCGTGTAAAGTCTTTATATATACTGAGGATATTAAGTTTTTCGCTCAGATTAAATCTGTAAAGACACTTTCACATCAAAAACAAAAACAGAAAAATGTAAACCGAAAAACTCAATTTATTCCACTTTTGCTGCGTTCCTTTTCTCGTTCAGAATGAATTTTTTCAACCTATGTCGTTCTTTTTCTCGGACCGAACGATTTAGTTTCAATTTCAATCTTTCATCGCTTTTTTCGGACTCCGAATCGTTCTGAATGCACCTGAGTTTTTCCTGGATTCAAGCAGAACGATTTTAATTTATATTCGTGAATGTGTTGTTTACAATTTGGACGAGGTGGTAATAGTTGAGTTTAAGTTGTCTTTATTGGAAAATGGCTTTATTTTTCATAAACAAAAATTTTTACGAAATTATACTTGCTTTATCAAATGGAAGAAATGTCAAACACTTGAAATGGTTCTGTTTCGTTCCTTTTCTATGAGCACAGAATTAAATTATGACATCGTTCTGCCGATTCATACAGATTCATTCAGAACGAGAAAAGGAATGCAGCAAAAGTGCCATGAAAGTTCTATCGATAAAAAATGCAAAATAAGACTACCTATAATTTGCACTCTTAACTGATTATTTGAGATACTTTTATTATTTCTATAGCTACTTTTTAGCTCCAGTGCCCGATCATAGCCTAAATTAGCTAAATTACACTGTAAAAAATGTACACAATTGTTGCCACAAAGCTTAGATTTTTTTCCTAAAATGTAGGGAATATTCCCTAAAATTCCCTACATTTTAGGGAATATTCCCTACATTTTACGGAAAAATACCCTATTCTTGAATAACGAAGACAGATAACGTATATGTTAATCTGTCAAAAACATTCGAAATGAATGTTTATGTGGTATTCTTGAAATCCGCATTCGTTATATTCGTACGCAAACCATTCGTTATATAACGAATGGGGTTGAACCATTCGTTATTTATCGCATACGTTAAAATCATTCGTAATTCAAGAATAGGCCCCTGAAATGGTTCTGTTTCGTTCCTTTTCTATGATCACAGAATTAAATTATGACATCGTTCTGTCGATTCATACAGATTCATTCAGAACGAGAAAAGGAACGCAGCATTTAAAACAAGATTTTTGCTCCAATGATTAATAAAATCCAAAGAAATAGGATAAACTAAGAATTTTACTGATAAAATACCTAGATTATATGTATTTATTTCAGATTTTTAAGAAAAACAACTTTTATGTTTTAACGGCGGAAAAATTCGGCCTATAAAACATAAAAGTTGTGTTTTTCATAAAAATCTGAGATAAATAAAATATACTATTTTATTAGTATTTTATTATTATTATTATTTTATTAATCATTGGAGCAAAAATCTTGTTTTATGGTGGAATAAATTGACTTTTTCTGTTCTTCTTTTTGATGTGAAAGTCCCTTTAACAATTGTGAACAGGAGGTACAGGGTGACCTTCACAAATTTTACGATTGGTGCAAAGCATAATTTGGTATTCAGTATAGACAAATGTGAAGTTATGATTTTCCACAGGAAGCAGAAACCTAAGGCCGGGCGCCCACTGGAGTGGTGTGTGAGCAATGTGGCAGTGGCGTGGCGATTAAATGGTAAGTGAAAAAATTTAGTCCCGTAAAAACAAATAGAATAGCGCACATTGAAATAGAGTGGCGATGGCGTGGCATTTGACAAGTGGCGTGGCACCACTTGATTGCCACTAGTCTCCGACAAGTTTAATTTTCGAGTGGTAAGTGGCAGTGGATGCCACTTCTCCTTAGTTATTACTGTTGATGTTGAATTACTTAATCGATACGCTGCTTGCCATTTTGATGCGCGCCTAATAATATTAATACCAATCCGCCACCATTCTATTGCCACACCACTTTGTTGCCACATCGCACGCCAAAACCACGCCACTGCCACGTTGCTCACACACCACTCCAGTGGGCGCCCGGCCTAAGTGATTGGTTATGTGAGTTCTCGATTCCTCCATTCGCCGTGTGAATTGGGGTGTCAAATGTGATCACAGGTTGAATTTTATCTCCCATATAAACATGGTAATGAAGAGTATTTCTATGCTGGGTTTTATAAAACGTTGGTCCCAAGAGTTTTCGAATCGCGCAATAACATTTCGTTTGTACACTTGCTTTGCCTTTGTGAGCCCACTTCTTGAATACGCTAGCCAGACCTTCTCCATTTTACAGTACACCCATCGACCGTATTAAGTCTGTTCAGCAGAACTTACTACGATTTTCTCTCAGTCTCCTACCATGGAATAATTCACTAATTATTGCACCCTATGAGGATCGCTTAAAATTTTTACTTTTTATAAATATTAGAAGGAAAACATACTTGGCTGTAATTTATTTTAACTTCATTTTGCTGTGTGAGCGACAGTTTTGGGCTTTATGACCTGTTTAAAATGAAATTCTATTTTTTTCCTCCATGACGAGTATACAAAAAGCAGTGAGAGTGAGATCTTACTGCATGCAATACCTGGCACATTAAGGCCTTTTAATGTATCGGTGCCTTCGGCGACTTCATGGCTTGTATCATATTCCGGGGGTTACGACAGAGCGACAGAGCTCTTCTACTGTATGAATATACTGTGATATGGCTGAGCATTTTGTTGTTGACTTTTCTAAGCATGTTTTAAAAAATCGTTTATATAATATTTAAATTTTTTGTTCTATTTAACTATTTTTTATATTTCTTTGTTCTATGTTGCATTGTATGCATGTAATTCCATCTGGTGTTTGGTTTACGTTAATTTTAACATACTAATACATACATCGACTAAGTGATGAAAAGCATGTCAAGAAATGCATTATTAAATTTGAACGTGAAGAGGTCACCTGCTTTTGCAGATAAATTCTATAATTGTTTGTGGTGACAATTTTAATACAGGGTGTTGGAAAAGAATAGCGAGAGAGAATAAAAGAGGTTACATATTTGGTGCCGGCTTAACCATACACACCACATGTGTACATATGTATATGAAAAATGAAGTGTTTTTAATGCGTTTATGAAATTTTAAAAATTATATAATTTTTATACCCTAGATGAAATCTATAGGGTACACTAAAGCGTGAAATTTGTAATTAAATTAAAGCTTCAACTCCTTGAACAAACCAGAAGTCCCGACATCTGCGATTGAACTGAAGTTGGCCGCAGCGAACACCAACTTTGCACTTTCAGCAAAGTTTAATTTCAGTCGGAGTCGAAGTCGAAGTTGCAATTGTATCTTGCGACATGTATTTACCATTTGAGCAAAGTCGAAGCCGAAGTCGAAGTCGTAATTGTAATTCGCGCTTAAGTTTGTCATTCCGTTTGTAACGCACAAAAATAATGATGGTAGAGCAAAATGGATTGGACACCCACGCATAATACAGGGTTTTCCAATAAGAGGTGTTATTTTGATAATCAAAGAAAAATGCCATTTTTTCAGATAAATGATCGAATCTTTATTTCATTATAAAGAGGAAGGTATGCCGTTAATAATGGAAAATAACATCAGCCAAATGACCACCACGACCACGCCTACAGGACCATATCCTTTTCATGAAATTTTCCATAACCAAATCGCAAAGTGGCTGCCCTATGTCCTCGATAGCCTCACGAATACCATCTTTGAGGTCTTGAATCGACGCTGGGCTGTTGGCGTAGACCTTCTCTTTCACGTGGCCCCAAAGGAAGAAGTCGCAAGGTGTTAAGTCACAAGATCTTGGTGGCCAATTGTGATCACCTCTTGGAGATATAACACGGTCCGGAAACTTTTCCCGTAAAAGATCAATGGTTTCGTTGCTTGTATGGCACGTAGCGCCGTCTTGTTGAAAGTAAACGTTGTCCAGATCAATACCATCCAATTCCGGCCATAAAAAATCATTAATCATCTGTCGATAGCGCAAACCTGGGTTTTCTTCAAGTTTTTAGTACAATAAAAATGTCTTGGACTGATCGTTTTCAAAGTATGCGTAAAAAACCGAATTTTTTTTATATGGCAACACCAAGAAGGAGTTGCCCGATTTAGTCCATTTTTGACATTTTATTTGCTAATATAGTAAAAACATCATGTACGAAATTTCAGCTCTCTACGTCAACGCGTTCTCAGTCAGTGTCCAAATATATAGCGGAAAACGAAACTTTTATATGGCAACCCCACGAAGGAGTTGCCCGATTTGTCTCATTTTCGAACTTAATTTTACTTTTTTTTTTTTAAAGTCCGTGTACAAAATTTCAGCTCTCTAAGTATACGCGTTCTCGAGTTATCGTGCGCATAGACGGACGGACGGACGGACGGACGGACGGACGGACGGACATGCAAAAATCAAAATAACTTTTAATATTATGAATGGGTGTCCAATCCATTTTGCTGTACCATCATTATTTCGAGGTGTTACAAACGGAATGACAAACTTAGTATACCCCTCTATTATTTCATCTAGGTTATAAAAACAGACTAAATCGGCCAACCCCTTCTTGGTGTTGCCATATAAAAGCTTAGGTTTTTTTACATATACGTATAAATTGGTTATAATCATTTTTTCTGTCCGACAAACCGTTTTAGAAATATATACGAAAAACCACTTCAATCTAGAACTGGACAAATAAATACTGACATGGCACACTAAAACAAAAAAGCTCAAGTTAACAAAGGTAAATTATTATTATTAATAACGGGGGATGCAGACTGGACTCCCGCCTCTCATCTTGTCACCGCGACCCATAAGATCTTTTCTGACACCTAACAAAGGTAAAAGGTAAATGTAAAATTTTTAACAATAATTTTGAAACTTAAGGCTGCTGTCAGAGCGCGCGTGAGAAGCGGAGAAGAGCTTAAAGCAGAGCTTGTTCATGCAACAAGCAATGCGAGAATATGCGTGAGTGAATGCAAGACACGCTTATGATTTTACATGTACCAGCTTCCAGGTCCAGCTCGGCTCCGCTTCTCGCGTGCACTCTGACTGCAGCCTAAGCCAGTGCGACAACTCACGCGAGAAAACTATCCACATACATTTTCATATTTACAAAGTCACACGATCATGTCAAAGTAGAAGCAAAGCGGAACTGAAAGCAAAGCTGATGTCAAAGCGCAAAGCGAGAGAGCTGCATTGAATAAATAAATAAGGAAACGGCATATCGGGTGAAAACCTAAACCACTCGGCGAAATGGATTAGTGTGCTGTGTTTGTATTCGTTTCGTCATGGCAGTAGTGAAACCGTGAAATTTCGAAGGGGGACATTTTTTATAATCCCAATTGCTATGTAAAATAAACAAATTTTTGGCGCCCCCTTATCTTCAGATAATATTCCTTGGCGTTGCCTATGATAATTTAAGTGACTTGGTAAGCAGAATTTTCAAATAAGTGACCAGCCCTCTTGTCATTTCTCCCCCCGCTCCGTTGGTTTGACTGCCATGCACTGACTTATAACAATGGACTGAGCGATTTGCTATTTCATGTGGCACAAAAAATATTGTGTTGTAGTACATACATACTACCCTCATTTCATTAAGATCATTCATTCAAAATTAACATATATACATACATATATACATACTACCCTCATTTAGAACATTCGAATAAACCCAAAAAACCCAACATAAAAAGTAATCACATATTACATGAAGCAATACCCAGAAAAGAAAATATAGATGAAATTATATTACTTCATCCACAGTGAAAACAAGAAAATTACTTCATAGCATGAACACATGTGGCATATGTGCAAATCGCTGCCGCTACCTTTTTGTCGGCACATGATGTAATAAAAACATTTCACCGCTTTGCATGAAGTTACGTATTCAGCGATATTGAATGTTGATTGCACTAAATGGCAATAAAATAAGGGTCATCAATTCTTGCGAACAATTTACGTTATAGTTGCATCACATAGAATTTCGCTTCACGATATTTTGTAATATGTCGTCATGAAATACATATTTCGACGACCTTAGAATTTATGATAGGTAAGTAGGAAGTTAAGAGATCGATTGTATATAAAGCCATACATTTTTGAATAAAGCAGAACAGTTTTGCTTGAGACTGGAAGAAGTTAGTTTTCACTCTACTCTCCCATCTCTAAAGTCGGCAGTTCAAGATATTCTTGAACGCCTTATCAATTTGGTAACCTCAGCTGGCCATTGGCTTAGCTTCCAAATATATTCCAGCTGTTCCAGAGCAGTATCCAGTGCTAAGAAGACGTCCTCACCTGATTATCGAGAAGAGTAAAGATAATCATTACATGGCGACCCTGCCTCCGACGAATCAATTGACGAAGGAGAATTTTGGAACCCTGTCTACCGAGTTACAAGAAGTATTAAGAGAGGACCCAAGAGCTGGACCCAGGCCGATATCGATAGAAGAATACCGAAAGAGGAAGCTGAATCAACCCCAACACCACCAAGAAGAAAAGTGCCAGCCACCTAAAAAGAAAAAAAAGAAGAGGGCCGGAAAGCTTGTGAAACATCGAAGAGAAATTGCAGAACTACACAGGCTAACAACGCTAGCAACTACGAAGAAGGAGAAAAATTCATTCTTGGACGACATCAGGCTAAAAAGACAACAATTTTGGAGAACCAAAGACAAAACATCCCCCAGGCTGAAGTAGAATTATATGTAAGAGAATGGGAGGAAAGGAGTCCAAAAATAAAGAAGCCACCGCAAATCAAGACGCAGCAGCATCGTCATCAGGAAACTCTTTTCTAACGGCTGAAATTTATATAGATCACGCGACCGACATAAAAATCCTATTAGGAATTATCATAGCATTATTTTTAGCGATATTATTGTATAGACATATTAGAAATAAGTACATAAGTAGAGTAAAGAAGGAAGCTAATAAATTAGTCATAACAGCTTAAGAATTAATACTAATGTGAAATATATTGAATTCATTTTAAATAAAGAAAAATTTTAAATTAAAAGAATGGCTTTGATAAATAAGAATGCAGAACCTAAAGAATGTGATCAAAAAATTAGAAAAGATCATTGAAAATTTTAAAAAGAGTAAAAATAGAATCTATTCAGCTGGATACATACTAGCGAAAGGGAATGAAATAAATGATTTAAAGGCAAAATTTGTAGAAGAATACAATAAGTTACAGCGTGAAGAAAAAGAAATTTGCAAGAAGCTGATAGAAAAATACAAAACCTTATGTGAGGAACTGAATAGGATAATAGACATTAAAACCAAACAGATACGAGAGATACTGGAAAAATCAATTGAAGAAGAAGAATCATCTGTAGATTCAGATTTAGAAGAAGAAAGTAGAGATCATAACAGGATGGCAACTTTTGATATAGCAAGCGTCACTAAAATAGTGCCGATCTTTGACGGAGACTCGCAACAACTAAACAATTTTATCAACTTGACAGAGTATCTCCACGATGAATTAAAAGCATCAGAGGATAAAGAGAAACTGGTAAAATTCCTGATAAAAACAAGATTATCAGAAAGAGCTCGTAACAGAATAGTTAACGAAGCTGATCCCATAAATTTCAAATCTTTTAAGGAAATACTATTGAAAACTTTCAAACCTCACAAAAATGCATTGAAAATCCAAAATGATTTGTCTAAGGTACGACAAGGAGATAGAACTTTGCAGAGCTACGTTGCAGAGATTGATACTCTAATTGCAGATTTGAATAATATTCAAATAACAGAACAAGGTGAGCAGAATAAAGAAATCATTACAAAAATGAATGATAGAATTGCCTTGAATTCTTTTAAATCAGGATTGAGAAATTCAATCAAATATACAATATTTGCAAACAGACCTGCAACATATGCTGATGCTATTGATCTTGCCCAAGAGATAGATTCAGAGCAAGCCAAGTCTGAAGAGAACAGAATTTACAAATTCCAAGCACATGCTCGCAGATCTGGACAATCATATTCAAGAGGCTTTCATAGAAACCATAACCAACAATCATATAGAAACTACAACAATCAATTTCAACAGAACAGATTTAACACTAACAGAAACACATTTTTCAATAACAATACTAGAACCAACTTTGCACAAAATAACTTCAGAAACAATGGAAATCCTTCTCAAAGACAATTCAATAATACGAACAGAGGAAACATCAGATATCAAAACAGACAACCACGACAAATTAATTTGTTGGAGTCGGAAAACTACGGGATCGTCCCCGGAGAACACCTATCGAGGGACGAGAAATATCAAGAGCAAATCGAAAATTAATTAAAATACATTTCATAGATGTTGGCAAGCTAACGAACTATATAGCATTACACAGTACCAATAAAGCTTCTGCCACATCATGGTTTATAGACACTGGTGCAGACATCTCGATCATTAAGGTGAACTGCATAGATGTGAACTTAATAAACAAAAGTGAAATTTGCAAAATAAGAGGTGTGACAAAAGGTGAAAGTGAAACGTTAGGAACAATAATTTTACAATTTGATGCAGAAGGTGAAAGACTTAAACATAAAGTACATGTTGTAAGTGAAAATTTTCCAATAGCGACAGATGGACTATTAGGGAAAGACTTTTTTATAAAATATAGATGTAAAATAGATTATGACACTTTCATATTAACAATTTGTACAGAGCTTAATGATATTAATCTACCTATAATAACCCAAATTCCAGAAGAAGAATCCATTAACATACCTGCTAGATCTCAGATAATACAGCCAATAAACATAGAAGTAAGTGAAGATAGTATAGTACTAAGTAATGAAATCAAAGAAGGGCTACACGTAGCGAACACAATAATACCAGCAAAAGGTATAAAACATGTGAAATTTATAAATGTAACTGAAGATGACATTTGCATAAAAAATCCGCAGTTGGAAGTTGTTCCTTTAGCAAACTATAGATTTGTAGAGAAATTGACCAGACATAAAGTCGAAGAAAAAGAGAGATTTGAACAACTAAAAAAGGAATTAAATGTGCAAAATTTAGATGAGAAAGCAAAAGATACGCTATATCAACTATGCAAGGATTACACAGATATCTTTTACCTGACGAATGACAAACTAACAGTGAATAATTTTTACCAGCAGCATATATCGACACATGACAACTCTCCTGTATACATTAAAAACTATAGACTGCCACAAACGCAGCTAGAAGAAATAAATAGGCAAGTAGACAAGCTACTAGACGAAGAAATAATTGAACATTCAAGGAGCCCATACAATTCACCCTTATTGGTAGTGCCCAAAAAGGATAACAAAGGTGATAAGAAATGGAGAATGGTTGTTGACTTCCGTCAACTCAACAAAAAGATTACGGATGACAAATTTCCTCTAACCAGATTAGAAGATATTTTGGACAACCTAGGAAAAGCTAGATATTTTTCAACTTTGGACCTTACAAGCTCATTTCATCAGATTGAACTGGATGAAGAATCACGACCGCTCACAGCCTTTTCAACAAATAAAGGACATTTTCAATTTAAACGACTACCTTTTGGCTTAAAGATATCAACCAACAGTTTTCAGCGTATGCTATCAATAGCACTCGCAGGATTGGATGCAGAAACATTCTTATATGTTGATGATATAATCACCTATGGAAACAACATACAACATCATAACAGAAATTTGGTGAAAACATTCGAGCGCCTAAGAGAATATAATTTGAAACTGAACCCACAAAAATGCAATTTCTTACAAACAGAAGTAGTTTACTTGGGACACCTTATAACTAGTGAAGGTATACAAACAGACCCAAAAAAATATGATAGCATAGTGAACTATCCAAGACCAACGAACGCCGATGAAGCTCGAAGATTCACAGCATTCTGTAATTACTACAGAAGATTCATCGCAAACTTCGCTAAAATTGCAAAACCACTCAATCAGCTAACAAAGAAAAATACACCATTCATATGGTCGGAGCAATGTGAAAAAGCATTTCAAACATTGAAACAGAGACTGATAAGTCCCCCAGTTCTCCAATACCCAAACTTTGACGAACCATTTATCCTAACTACAGATGCTTCTGATTCAGCATTAGGAGCAGTACTATCACAAGGAGAAATTGGAAAAGATCTACCAATTTCATATGCAAGCAGATCTTTGAACAAACATGAATTAAACAAACCAATAATAATCAAAGAATTGCTAGGAATTTACTGGGCTATAACTCATTTCAGACCGTACTTATATGGTCGCAAATTCATAGTAGTCACAGATCATCGTCCACTTGTCAGCCTATTTACTCACAAAAATCCATCATCAAAGATGACAAGAATTAGAATGGAATTGTCGGAATACAACTTCGAAATAATTTATAAAAAGGGAGCATTAAACACGAATGCAGACGCGCTTTCTAGAATAAAAATGAGCTCAGAATTAATAAAAGAAATGATACCTAAGGAGATAAATAAAATAGAGAAAATATATAGCATGAAATCACGTGATAAAAATAAGAGCACGGAAGAATTGTCAGGCCAACTATTCATCCATCAATGTGCTTCTATTTCAGAAACAAGATCGATTAAAGAATTGAAATTTATAAATATAAAAGAGGATATCCCACAAAGAAAATATAACAAGAAGAAGAATATATTCATAAAGAAGAAAGAAGTTGCAATCGAGTACAGTAATAAACCATGCCTTAGATTAGGTTTTATCTTGGAGACACTGTCACTCTCTATGATTAGCAACAGAATACAGAAGTTAGCTCTATCAACGAAAGATAACATATTTGAAAGCGTGAACATAACAATATTTAAAGAAGAATTTAATAAGATACAAAGGAAATTAATTAAGGAAAGAAACAATTGTATAAGGATAATTTTATATGAGCCTCCCAAAAGTATAACAGACAAAGAGAAGCAACTGGAGATAATCAAAGAATTTCATGACACACCACACACTGGTGGACACACAGGAATAAAGAGAACTATCAACAAAATCAAGCAACGATACTGCTGGAAGAATTTGAACAAAATGGTAAAATCATATGTAAATAATTGTGAAGAATGCAAATTAAACAAAATTGTAAGACATACTAAGGAGCATTTAACAATTACTGATACTCCCAGTACTAGTTTTGAAACCTTAGAACTAGACACTGTAGGACCATTAAGGCAGAGTAAGTACTACAGGTACATACTAACATGCCAATGCCAATTGACGAAATACGTTGAAGCTTTCCCAATGGAAAACAAGGAAGCAAAAACAATCGCGAAAATATTAATTGAAAAGATCATTTTGAAATATGGTACATTCAAAAAGATTAGAACAGACAAGGGAACTGAATTTGTGAATTCTATATTCAGAGAAATATGCAAAATTTTTCATATAGAACATGTTACATCAACCCCATTTCACCATGAAACCATGGGTGCAATTGAAAGAAACCATAGAGTATTGAATGAATATCTACTCTCTATATGCAAAAATGATCAATGGGACGAATGGTTACCCTATTTTACATTCTCATATAACATAACACCGCACTCGGAAACTAATTTAACACCATTTGAACTAGTATATGGAAAAATCGCGACATTGCCAAATATAGAAAAGCGAGACATAAGCCCAATATATAACATTGAGGACTATGCCAAAGAGGTCAAATATAGAATACAACAAACTCAAGACCTTGCAAAATCAATACTTGAAATTACGAAGAGAAAAAGAAAATCAAGCCATGACAAAAAAGTAAAACCGTTAAATATTAAAGTAGGAGATAAAGTTAAGATTAGAGTAGGAAATAAGAGAAAATCTGAACCACCATACAAAGGACCATACATGGTTGTAGAAACAAACAATGTAAATAGTAAAATTGATATTAATGGAGAAATTAAGGAAATACATAATAATAGACTAGATAAATACTAATGTAATAAACTAGATAAATATTAATGTAATAAACCAGATAAATATTAATGTAACAGACTAGATAAATATTTAATACCAATTAGCTCTAATAATCACTTATGTATCAATATAAGAAATAAAAAATAAAACGGTGACATCACAGTAAGATAAATCAAAATAAATTATAAGATGCAATTATAACGCAAGTCAAAAAAAAAATTTTTATTTTATGAAACAAAATTTTTTTTTCCTTATAAAGGGAGGGATGTAGTACATACATACTACCCTCATTTCATTAAGATCATTCATTCAAAATTAACATATATACATACATATATACATACTACCCTCATTTAGAACATTCGAATAAACCCAAAAAACCCAACATAAAAAGTAATCACATATTACATGAAGCAATACCCAGAAAAGAAAATATAGATGAAATTATATTACTTCATCCACAGTGAAAACAAGAAAATTACTTCATAGCATGAACACATGTGGCATATGTGCAAATCGCTGCCGCTACCTTTTTGTCGGCACATGATGTAATAAAAACATTTCACCGCTTTGCATGAAGTTACGTATTCAGCGATATTGAATGTTGATTGCACTAAATGGCAATAAAATAAGGGTCATCAATTCTTGCGAACAATTTACGTTATAGTTGCATCACATAGAATTTCGCTTCACGATATTTTGTAATATGTCGTCATGAAATACATATTTCGACGACCTTAGAATTTATGATAGGTAAGTAGGAAGTTAAGAGATCGATTGTATATAAAGCCATACATTTTTGAATAAAGCAGAACAGTTTTGCTTGAGACTGGAAGAAGTTAGTTTTCACTCTACTCTCCCATCTCTAAAGTCGGCAGTTCAAGATATTCTTGAACGCCTTATCAATTTGGTAACCTCAGCTGGCCATTGGCTTAGCTTCCAAATATATTCCAGCTGTTCCAGAGCAGTATCCAGTGCTAAGAAGACGTCCTCACCTGATTATCGAGAAGAGTAAAGATAATCATTACAGTGTTTCTATATATTACCGTTAGAGCACCCTTTAAAACGATTACATAAAAAACGTGTAACCAACCAATCAGATGAAATTGTACACCCGTAAATCGGGTTTAATTAAAAAAATATATTTTCTTGTACTCAAGTGATATTTTAATCGATTATAAGGAATTAAATTCATTACGACTTTAATTTTCAAAAGTTATTCTTAACTGAATCCTGCTTATGGGCAAGAGAGACGGAGCATGATAAACACTATCTTTACCTTATTCCTTCTGCGGTGATTGCATCTGTAGCCAACATAAAAACATCAAATGGCATAGGCAAACGTTCCAGAATGCAATATTTTGTGTTGGTAGCACCAACTCTGCCATAGGGCGAAAGAGAGAACTATAAAACTTGTGCCATGCTTTCCTATAGGAAAATGATAATACGCTCAGTCCATTGTTATAAGTCAGTGCTGCCATGGAATTGCCTACTCACGTACACTGTATGCGCACGAAACCCCGTTTCGTTATTAGTTATTTATTCAATGGAGAGCTGGCTGTACAGTGCATTCTCGCGTAAGCAAAGATGGTTTTTTCTTGAAGTGTAGTAAGAAAAAACCATACACGCGAAAATACTCAATTCGCCGAGTAGGTGATGAAAATGAGTTTTTTTTTCTGCAGAAAAATAATTGCAAATATTTCCCGAACGAAAATATTCCTCGTCGGACGACTTCATAATTTTATTTACCGAATGTCACAGCTAAATGTAGTGAAAACTAATTCTAAAACCAAAAAGTACATACATGTAAAATCATAAGCGCGTCTTGCATTCACTCAGGCGTAACCCCCGGAATATAATACAAGCCATGAAGTCGCCGGAGGCACCGACACAATAAAAGGCCTTAACGTGCCGGGTACAGCATGCAGTAAGAGCTCACTCTGACTGCATTTTGTATACTCGTCATGGAGGACAAACTAAAATTTCATCTTAAACAGGTCCTAAAGCCCAAAACTGCTGCTCCCACAGGAAAATGAAGTTAATACAAATTGCAGCCAAATATGTTTTCTTTCTAATAGTTTAAAAAAAAAAATAGCATGTAGAACAAATTTATTGAAATTATAGCGTTTGAACAAAATACAAGCAACTTTTATATGAAAAACTCCTGCAGTAAGACAAGGCAAGAAGACTGTGGATTTCGCCTGCTGACCGGCCCGCTGCTCTCTTTTTTCGACTTTGTTCATGGCTTGTATATACCGGGGGTTACGACTCAGGGGTTACAACTCAGGTAATGGTTTGACATTGGTCACTTGACAACTGTCACTTATAATATGTTGCTGATTGGGGC
Source organism: Dioctria rufipes (assembly GCA_963924295.1). NCBI lineage: Eukaryota > Metazoa > Arthropoda > Insecta > Diptera > Asilidae > Dioctria > Dioctria rufipes. The sequence goes on along the minus strand of OZ002740.1, from coordinate 81,108,267 downwards.
ATATAAATTACTTCTTGAGCAAGAATAAGCGCAAAAATTATAAGAAAAGAAATAGATAAATAGCTAGAGCACATTTTATTTGTCTTCACTTTTTACAATTAATTATACTCAGGAGAACTCTCAGAGAAATTTCATTACACTAAATTTACCCGGAGTGCGTTCCAAAACATAACTACAGTTGACTACAGTTGACTTCAATCGTTTCGAAACCCATTAGTCAACTGAAATATGTCACCCGGGGGTTACACCAGCAAGTACAGCTTGCATGCAAGCCTCCCTTCCAACATGATTTTTAACTTGACAGCGGAAGGCAGTTCGGTTGATGTCTTATCAGCTTGCATGCAAGTTCATTTAAAAAATGGCATTGAGACGTAAACTCCTGCGTATATTGGAAAATTATGACAATAAAGGAAGTATCACAATGATAAAAACCCAAGAAAAAAAGAAAATGAAGGTGTTGGTAAATGATGTATTGCAAATGATCTCAGAAAATTTCATTTTCCCGGTATAAATTTATGCATTTCTCTCAAGCATTTCGTTTCCGCCATTTTGAAAACCGTATAAATGTCAAATTACTAACTCCCAGCTGCCATGATTTTTCATCATGCAAGTTCGCTGAAAGTTGCATGGCAGTTCGATTACACGTGCAAGAAGGATGGCAGTGCAAGTTGCATGCAAGCTGTACTTGCAGGGGGTTACACCAGCAAGTACAGCTTGCATGCAAGCCTCCCTTCCAACGCGATTTTTAACTTGACAGCGGAAGGCAGTTCGGTTGATGTCTTACCAGCTTGCATGCAAGTTCATTTAAAAAATGGCATTGAGACGTAAACTCTTGCGTATATTGGAAAATTATGGCAATAAAGGAAGTATTACAATGATAAAAACCCAAGAAAAAAGGAAGATGAAGGTGTTGGTAAATGATGTATTGCAAATGATCCCAGAAAATTTTATTTTCCGGGTATAAGTTTATGAATTTCTCTCAAGCATTTCGTTTCCGCCATTTTGAATATAAATGTCAAGTTACTTTCTCCCAGCTGCCATGATTTTTCATCATGCAAGTTCGCTGAAAGTTGCATGGCAAGAAGGATGGCAGTGCAAGTTGCATGCAAGCTGTACTTGCAGGTGTAATCCCCGGGTAAATGTGTAAAGCGTGAATTACAATTCCGACTGATCTGTCGACTGTGACTTGATTTTAAGTCTAAGTCGGCGCTGAGGTGAAATTTGAATTAAATTAAAGCTTCAACAGCTTGAACAAAGCAGAACTCCCGACTTCTGTGATTGAACTGAAGTTGGCCGCAGCAAACACCAACTTTGCACTTTGAGCAAAGTTTAATTTCAGTCGGAGTCGCAGTCGAAGTCGAAGTTGCAATTGTGTCTTGCCACATGCATTTACCATATGGGCAAAGTCGTAGTCGACTGATCAGTTCTAATTGTAATTCAGGCCTAACTTTGTCTGAGAGGTAAAAGCTAGGCGTACACTCTTAACTTTTTACAGATAAGAGGCATACTGGGGGAGGAAAATGCCGAAATGCCAAGTTTCGAACTGCAGCATGAGCAGCATACTAGAACTGCTACAAGTAAATAGCTTCGGCCATTTTGAAATTGTGAAATTTCTGATCGGACGGCTGTCAAGCTCTCTAACTGCGATTTGAGGTGATAATGTTAATGTGTATATCAAGAACAAGAATTGAACACGCACACAATTAATTTCGGTAATTATATAGAGAACTACCTGGAGCAACATTATTGTGCTGGCGCGTCTCAGCACTTGGGGATGAAATCCTTCCTTCTCTAAAAACTTCTCGTGTGGAAGGCGCCAAAATCCCCCGTGTATATATTCTGCTCAGAGCACTCCGAGCGCTCACTTTCAGAGTACTTTGAGCGCACTGAACGTGTATTTTTATTATTGCTCAGACTGCTCTACCAAATCGTAGATTGACCTCTGAGTATTTAGAGCAATCCGTCAGTAGAACGCGAAAAAATCTTATTGAAAAAGTGAATACTTTTTTAAATTCCATTTTTCTTCCATTCCTTCACCCGTTTTTTATTTTTATAAAGAAAGCGAACAGAACGCTCAGAGCAGTCTGGATTTGTATATTTTTTTCTAAAGTGCTCTGAACAATTTAACAAATCAAAAAAAAACTGCTAGATCTACAGAGGGGAAAGAAGTTATACGCCGGTAGAAGTTTTAGATTTGATGAATAGATGGCGCTTAAAAAAAATATATAAACCCTTTTATTTAACTTTTATCATCACGCTGCCACTGATTACAGGCCTATCAAATATTTGTAATAGATTCTAAATCAAAGAAAGATAGAATGAAATGAATATTAGATAGAATCGGCATTCACAGGAACACCACGCCAGCCGCAAATTTATCGGGAAATTTGTTTTGATTTCTTTATAGTGAAAACCGAAGAAAGTGAAGTTAATAAGTAAAAAATTTAAATATTTTTGGTATTTATGTAGTAATTATAGTTAAACAAAGTGGATTTCTACAGTAAATAAAAACTTAGGAAAAGTTGAGTCGAGAAATGTCAAGCACGATGGACCCATCCAAACTGGATAAGATGAAAGTTGTTGAATTGCGAGCCGAATTAACAGCTCGTGGTTTAGATGCAAAGGGTGTTAAAGCAGTTCTCGTGGATAGATTAAAAGCTGCTCTTGAAGCTGGAGACGACTTCGGTAAGAATTAAACTGTGAATGGTTAGAAGTATTTAATGCAAGTGAGTTATATTTTGGCGCCATGTTTTACTTTTTATTCTTAGTTTGACTAAGTCGTACGGGTGGTGTAACTTGTAAAATAATATCGATGATGTCATTCTGCCTTTTATTATAATTTAAATGATTTCATTTTGTGTGAATCTTGTAAAATTAATTAAAACAAAATCTATATATATTTTCTGAGTAGGGACTAGGACTGGCCGCCATTTTGATTTATATATTTGAGTTTTTTTTTTTTTTGCACCAATTAAAAACATAACCTAAAAACCATAATTTATTCTTTTCCAGACAATGAGCAAGAGGCGACTGTACCATCGCCGGAAACGCCCGCTGTGACTACCCCTGCCAGAAGAGGTAGACGAACACGATCCACAACTCGTTCACCTTCACCCCAAAAGAAAATAGATTCGCAGCCCATTCTTGAAACATTGGTAGAAGAGCCTCAAGCAGCAGTAGAATTTTCCAGCCATCCGGTCAGTGAGGAACTACAAGTTTCTGCGGAAGATCAAAGTGTACCTGAAGAAAAAGATGACAAGGTAATCGAAGAAAGACCCGAGGAAAGAAAGCGATCTGTAGATCGACGTAAGTCTGAGGATAAAAAGAAACCTGAAGAAAAACGGAAATCTGAAGATAAACGGAAATCAGAGGATAAAAGGAAATTTGACGATAAGAGAAAATCTGAGGATAAAAGGAAGTCGGAAGACAAAAGAAAGTCAGAGGATAAAAGGAAATCTGAAGATAGAAAAAGAACAGAAGAGCGGAGGAAATCTGAAGACAGGTCAAAGCTCTTTGATAAGATAAAAAAAGATGACAAAAGGAAGTCAGATGATAAAAAATTGGAAGACAAAAAGAAAATTGAAGAAGATAAAAAGCTCGAGGAGGAAAAATTGCATGAAAAACAATCTGATTCCGATGAACCTGCTGTCATTGCAGATTCACAGATTAAAAGTACACCCGCAAAAGAAACTCCGACTGACGACACATATGAACTGAATGAGACCGTACTGGTAGAAAATTTGGAAGAGATGAAGGATATCACACTTGCAAATTCTGTCTCTGCAGATAAATCGGGAGAAGAGGTTGAACCAGAAAAAATGGATGTAGATAAAAATCAGAAAGACGAGAAAATAAAAGTGAAGCCGACGAATGATGAAAGCACTGAAAAAAGTGAAGAACGACAAAGTCGAAAGCGTCCTCGATCAAAGTCTCCATCTGTATCAAGATCTCATAGTAGATCACGTTCAGGGTCTAGATCCAGATCACAATCTGTTTCAAGAAGCCGCTCTCGAACTAGCCGAAGTCGAACTCGATCTAGATCAGGATCAGAGAAGTTGAGCATCAGGAAAAGTCCAGAGCATAACGCAGATGATTTTACAAATGAAGAAGACGAACCAGTTATTGAAGATAATCAGTTTGGGCTTAGTTGGTGTAAGTATCCATAATAGATTTTGTAATTTTGTTAATGCTGCGAGAAATTAATGTTTGTGTGTATTTTTCGGGTTAGTCATACGGAGTGGATCAGTGATCTGGTTGTCAATGGTAGCTTGGTGATGACAACTAATCTTATTATTTCCTTAATACAATGCAAATCGGGTGCAATGATTATAACAATGGCCTATGTCCAGTAGAATGAAGGCACTTTTATTCGTCTGCTCAGTCCATCTTGAGAAAGCATACATTTTTGTACCCTAGATCAGGAGTAGTAGCGTTTTAATGAAGTTTAAAAAATGAAATAAATCGAGCAACCTCTTGGTGTTGCCCGATTTGGTGGTCCAGTTTTGAACTTGTATTTGTAATTTTTATATAAATGTGTACAAAATTTCCATGTCGACGCGTTCTCAGACTGTCCAAATATATAGTAAACAACTAGTTTTGTATGGGAACACAAAGAAGCGGTTGCCCGATTTAGTTCATTTTCAAACCTAAATTGACTTTTTTTTTTTAACAGCCCGCGTACAAAATTTCAGCATGTTCTCGAGTTTTGGTATGACATAAGTTATACACATTTTTCTTCATCTGTGTTGCCGTCTGCCACCACTTTCGCGACAGCCAAATTTTCTGCCGTTTTTACCATTTATCATGAAATAAATTTCTCTGCTGCCGCACCAAAAATCAGCCTTTATGAAATCACGTTTTTCAATCGAATATTTAAGCATTTGCGGTTGTCCCACAGCGACCTCCACTACTAAAGGGGTTTCCAATAAGAGGTGTTATTTTAATTAGCCCGCTATTTCGGTAGATGTCAATTTTGGAGCTGTCATTTTTTGACATTTGACAAGTAGAAACTACGCCATTAATAAAAATGGAACGATAAATGATTCAACAACGCACTGAAATTATTAAAATTCACTATAAAAATGGTGAAAATGTGGCAGAGACGGTTCGTAAAACTCGAACATTTTTGGGTCTTCATGAAGCACCTTGTCGGACCGCAATACAGAAATTGGTAGAAAAATTCGAACTGTCGGGACAAGTTAGTGATGTGAAGAATAAAACTCGTGCACGTCGCTCAAGAACAGCCAAGAATATTGCCGCTGTAACCGAAAGTGTTGAAGAATACCCAGGTTTGTCCATTCCTCGTCGTTCTTTGGAATTAGGCATTCCACAAACGTCATTACACCGTATTTTGCATAAAGATTTAAGGCTTATAAAGTTCAGTTAACACAAGAACTCAAGCCGGCCGATCATCAACAACGTTGAGTCTTTGCTGATTGGGTCCTTGAAATGCATGAAAATGATCCGGAATTCCATCGAAAACTCATCTTGAGTGATGAGGCCCATTTCAACCTCGATGGCTTCGTCAACAAGCAAAATTGTCGCATCTGGGGCTCGGAAAACCCAAGAGTTATTGTTGAAAAGCCTCTCTATCCTCAACGTGTGACTGTTTGGTGCGGTTTATGGTCCCGCGGGGTCATTGGACCTTACTTTTTCGAAAATGAGGCTGGAGCAACAGTTACATTGAATGGATTCCGCTATCGACAGATGATTAATGATTTTTTATGGCCGGAATTGGATGGTATTGATCTGGACAACGTTTACTTTCAACAAGACGGCGCAACGAAACCATTGATCTTTTACGGGAAAAGTTTCCGGACCGTGTTATCTCTCGAAGAGGTGATCACAATTGGCCACCGAGATCTTGTGACTTAACACCTTGCGACTTCTTCCTTTGGGGTCACGTGAAGGAGAAGGTCTATGCCAACAGCCCAGCGTCGATTCAAGACCTCAAAGATTGAATTCGTGAGGCTATCGAGGACATGGGCAGCCACTTTGCGATTTGGTTATGGAAAATTTCATGAAAAGGATATGGTCCTGTAGGCGAGATCGTGGTGGTCATTTGGCTGATGTTATTTTCCATTATTAACGGCATACCTTCCTCTTTATAATGAAATAAAAGTCCGATCATTTATCTAAAAAAATGGCATTTTTCTTTGAATATCAAAATAACACCTCTTATTGGAAAACCCGTTAGAAGCCAGGCAGACTTCCGAATAAGTTATCAACGCCGCCAAAATCAATTTTGAATACATTAAGTGATTTTTTAAAGGCACTTGTTGGAACATATTGTTAAAAGCCATTTATACACAAAAAATTTGTTTTTTAAAAATAAGAAAACACTAGTATTGTTCCAAAATATTAATTTATTCACGTTTTAAAAACAAAAAACGACGCGTTTCGCCCTACTGAGGCATCATCAGGTTACTCACTACCTAGCTAATCTAGGATTACAATTATTTTTATTTTAGAATAGAATAGAATAGAAAAATACTTTATTAAAGAACCTCAGCTTACGCTACGTTTTACAACGTTAGGTACATCGAGTAAGTAATAGCTAGTTGGTAAAATCGAATACATAATAAGTAATTAGAAAACTAAAGAAGGAGCAATGAACAGACTCATTGCGGTAGAAAACAATTAAAGTAATATAGTCAGACACAGTCCAACAATACAAAGCCTAAGGCACAGAAAGTATAACAGTAGAAAGGCAAATAACAATAACAACAAATGAAATAAAATATAATATAAAGAAAAGATAAGCAGCAGTAGATGGCTTTAACTTAAAACTAAATAGTAAATAAAAATACTACTCAAAAATAACAGTCCATTTTATACATAAATGATGCGATGTGTGATGGTGAGATAGCTATGCCGTGCACTAAGCACGCATGAGGTGACCCAGGGCCAGCTCTTTAAATTCTTTGTATGTGACAGCTCTTCTAACATGGTCAGGGAGAGAGTTCCAAAGACAGGCTCCTTGCCCAAAGAGGTCATTGGACCCAAATCGAGTACGTGTTCTGTCCAGGACAATTCTGCGATCGTTAAGGTTGCTCCATGAGAGCGATTGACTAATGTAGGCTGGTAGTGAGCACCATCTAGCTTTGTGTATGAAGCATAGCACTCTGAGTTCCAAGAGCTTATCCAGGGGTTCAGGCATGAACAACTGGACCAGAGCGGAGATGTGCGAGTGCCGTTTAAGACGGAAAATGTACCTTACGCAAGCTTTTAAAGCCCTATTTAATTTAGTTATATCCGAGGCATGCAGAGGGTACATAACCACATCAGCATAATAGAAATGAGGCATAATGAGGGACATAATAAGGGATTGTCTGATGGTCTGATCAAGATGATGTGACACCGCGTACAAAGAGCGCAGGCCAAAGTATATACGGGAGCAAACCCTGCTGATCTGTGGTCGCCATGTGAGATGGGGGTCCATGAGAAGACCAAGGTTTTTGACGTGTCTGTCAGAGATAGGGATGATGAGATTTTGTATAAGCAGGTCAGGGAGCGTGACATTAGTGCTGGAAGGATTGCCGCGGATGGAGTATCTGATTGCTTGCGTTTTCACGGGGTTGAGGGTTAGACCATTAGAATGACACCATTCAGAGATGCTGACGAGCGTTGCATTGAGCGCCCCAATCAGGGACGGAAGCTCACCAACACTGGCCGCACCATAGATTTGCAGATCATCCGCGTAGAGATGGAATTTATGGCCACCCAGTACTTCCGTGACGTCATTGATATAGATGGTAAACAAGAGTGGAGCAAGGACCGCCCCCTGTGGGACACCTGAGGTAATATCCCTGGGTGAGGAGAATCTGTCATCACTATTGACGATAAGTGTCCTGCTGGTCAAATAACTGTAAATAAGCCTGCCTGCAGAAGGCCCAAGACCAAAAGTGTTCACAAGTTTGGCCGTGAGCAGATCATGAGGGACAGAGTCGAAAGCCCTACTGAAGTCAAGCAGTACATGTACTACGTGCTTGCCTTCATCACATAGTTTGCGGATGTCAGAGGTTACCCTGACAAGGGCAGAGGTCGTGGAGTGCCCATGCCTAAAGCCGGACTGAAATATTGATAGCAGTCGACTGTCTTCAATGTGTTCACCGATCTGATCAGAGACAAGGACCTCAAAGACTTTCGAGATAGAGGGGAGGATAGAGATGGGACGCCAGTCACCGGGACATGTAGGGGATGTGACTTTTGGAATGGGAGAGATGATGCCGGTTTTCCAGCATTTGGGGAAGAGAGAACAGGTGATAAATCTGTTAAAAAGATGCGTGACTAAGGGTAAAATGAAAGGGAGAATGATTCTGAGGAATTTAATTGGAATCCCATCATGTCCAACAGCATTAGATTTAATGCGTTGGAAAGCGTCCAATACTTCAGCCTCACTGACGTTGCGGAAAGAGAAGCCATCAGCCGGGCGAAAGGGGCTGTCCATAGTAGGTTGGCTAGGAGTACTGGAGACATGGGATGGGGGGTTAAAGCTGTAGTTGACCAGGACCGGAGGAAACGGAGGAGGTGCGGTAGACTGTGCAAGGCAGAGGTGATTAGCGAAATCTTCAGGGTCAATACTTGTCTGAGATCTGGCTTTGGATCCTATCCCCATATTCCGAACCTTGCGCCAGTTAACACCATCACTAAAGTTATTCAAGGTGTTATCCCTGATTAGTTTCCGAATAAGATGTTCAGCAGCCCTGCGTGCAAGTCTAAAGGCATTGAGATTATCGGAGTTCTTGTATCTTTTCCAATGTGTGTAGGCAATGTCTCGGACCTGACACAACAAGGACACATCAGGTCTACTGAGTATCTTGTCACTAGCTCCCCAGGTCCGAATAGTTTTGAGGGGGACATTATTGTGGAAAATGGACTTGACAGTGCACATGAATTGCAGTGCTGCATCCTCGGGGTCAGCTGCATTGTGGATGAAGGACCAGTCCCTATTGCCAAGATCAGCCTGTAGAGCGTCTGGCTGTATAGCGGAAAGGTTACGGTAAGTACGTATAGTACGGGGGAGGGGGGCAGATTGGTTGAAGGTTGCAAAAAGAATGTCGTGGTCAGAGACACCAGGACATTGACCGGAAAGCAGAGGTGCGGAGAGAGGGGATGTGATTATGAGATCTAGAGTGGTGGCGGAGGAGGTACCATGGCGCGTGGGAGAATGATTAGCAAGGACGAGTCCCAACTCATCAAGGAGTTCTCTAAGACAGCTGCCAAGATGGGAATCAGCATTAATATCGATATTGAGGTCTCCCGCAATGATCACCCTGGAGAATTGACTGGCAATAAGGCTCAGGGCATTACCAAGACTGGACAGATCATGATCAGTGAAGGAGGCCACACGTCTGTATAGCACCATCAGGACAGTAGGGTCGTTTATGTTGTCTGAACTCCATGTTTTGACAGCAAGCAGCTCCCAGCTATTGGTGATTTCTTGGAAAACAACTCCAGACAGCAGTGTGTTAGACAAATAAATGGCAGTGCCACCACCTCTATTTTCTGTGCGATCAAGTCTGTGCAATTTATAGCCTGGTATTTCAAGCATTTTCGAAGTGTGAAATGGCTTGGTCCAAGTTTCGCAGACAAGTAGGGCGCTGGCCCTGCCGAGTCGAGCAATGTGCCGTATCTCAGCAAGGTTCTTGAGGGTAGATCTGGCATTGAGCGAGATGATATTGAGCTTGTTGGGGGGAAGAAAATTGGGGAGTGCTTCACGTGCTGGAAGCAGGTGATGCATCGGAGGAAATATTTACTGACAAATTGGTTGGGGTGACTATTGCGAGCAGCTGTTGCCCGAGGACAGATGTGAAGCGTTCAAATATGAGATCAGTTGCAATGATAGGAGATTGCCTGCAGATGTATGTCTTCCTGTGTTTGGTAGATACACGCAGAACCACTTTCTCTCTTTTTAATTTCAGTGCAAGGTGTAGAAGTTCCACTTCGTCCGAGTCTAGATCCTCATTAATGAAAACTCGGATGTCAGAAGTCTCGGCGATAATGGAATTGAGAGTAATAGGCTTAGAACGAAGCTGCTTGATGTAAGCCTGAAAGAAAGTGACACAGTCCTCTTCCTTGTAAAAGCGGATGAAGCCCTTGGGTTTCCGAGGCTTAGTTTGTAATGATGAGAGAGGACTCTTGAAGGCACCAGCCTTCTCAATAGTCTTTGAAAAATCCGGATTGAGTCTCACGCTAGAACACAGGTCTGGAAGAAGCTTGTCGCAGGAGCTGAAACACGCTTCCGGAATGTTGCTTACAACAAGCGTGCGTTTCTTAATACTGGTCCTGGAGTAAGACTTGAGGACTTCGATGTCCTTGCTGATTTTAGTGATGGATTTCTGCTTAATATGATCTAGGCCCTTGCTGAGCACATTGATTTCAGATGAGATGGAATTAAGGCCAGTGACAAGAATATCAATCTTGCGGTTGATATCAGCCAAAGTCGACTGCGCCGCTGACGTGGATTTGGATGGTTTGCCGGTGTCTATCTGAGGCCCGAGGTTGCTATTAGAATGGCATCTGGCTATGCTAAGGCAGGTCTTACACACCCAATCTACACTCTTTTCCTGGTAAACTGCCAGGTAGTTAACATAAGAGATGGCAACGCAATCTATTAACGGATTATTCGAGTACTCATCTAATTGATCATTGAGAATGTGTTTGTGTAGTGAAATCAACAACGGCTATAAAAAAAGAATAATTTATGACTTAGAATTAAAATTAAGTGGAGGAAAGTACCCTACATTGAAGGTATATCGGAAAAAGTAAAAGGGATACTTCAGGAATATGATGTCCAACCAGCTTTTTTCAATAGGAGAAATCTGAAAAAACTCCTCCTAAATAATAAGATAGAACCTAAACTAGAATCCACAGAGCGCAGTTGGGTGAAATTGGCTGTGATGAATGTTCAGGGTTATATATAGGGAAAACAAAAATAAAAATAAAAACAAGATTCAATGATAGTCAAACCGTAACCTCCGGAAGATAATACAAGCCATGAAGTCGCCGAAGGCACTGACACATTAAAAGGCCTTAACGTGCCGGGTACAGCATGCAGTAAGAGCCGACTCACTGCTTTTTGTATACTCGTCATGGAGGAAAAACTAAAATTTCATCTTAAGCAAGTCCTGAAGTCCATCGCTCCCACAGCAAAATGAAGTTAAAACAAATTGCAGCCAAATAGCATGTAGAACAAATTTATGGAAATTATAGCGTATTACAAGCAAGTTTTATATGAAAAACCGGACCGCTGCTCTCTTTTTTCGACTTTGTTCATGGCTTGTATATTCCGTTGGTTACGGTCAAACTTAATTGGGGGGGGGGGGGGGGGGGGTGACAAGGCTGTCCACTATTTGAAAATTCTGCTTGATTTCTGACATTTCAAATTTCATGAAAAGAAAGTTCGGGTTTAATTAATCTTGTGATAAATAGCTAATTAAAAGCGGTTTTTACTTCATAGTAGGGAAGTATTATAGTTAAATATTACTTTGTGAACGGGATTTTATATAGGGTCCGCCAAATAACTTTTTTTTTTTTTTTTGAAACAGGGCGCAAAACATCGAGTGTAGCCTCGGCTGTGTGGCACGTAGCGCCGTCCTGTTGAAACCAAATGTTGCCAATATCCTCCTCTTCAATTTTCTTGAACAAAAATTCGTTCAACATGGCCCGATAACGATTGCCATTGACTGTAACGGCAACTCCTTGCTCATGGCCCAATTATGCCTCTGGACCAAAATCCGCACCAAACAGTGACTCGTTTTGGGTGTATCGGCTTTTCAATGTATGCGTGCGGGTTTTCTGTGCCCCAAATGCGACAATTTTGCTTGTTTACATACCCGCCAAGATCAAAATGAGCTTCATCCAAAAAGATGATTTTTTTGGCAAAATCGGCATCTTCTGTAAGTCGATCGCAGGCAATATTTCCCAGCGTTGTTCAAGCGTATACACAACCATATTCGTTCAGCGGAAGAATAAAACTAATTATCTGTCAAATCAGACATGAGCTAAGTGTTACGATTCACGAAATAAGCACTAGTTGAAAAAAAAAACGTTAGATGGCGGACCCTATATAATCTAGACTACGGAGTATTGCAATTATGATGTTGAAGTGCGCTGTGATGCAGAAACAACCGGAGTTTGTGTCATGGGAAAGGACTTTTCAAGCAAGTTTAATAGTTTTACTAATAAATTATAGTGTTTTAAGTAATATAGGTGGCATAAGAACTAGATGTCGCATACAGTACCAGAGAAAAGTATACAGATTTTAAACCGTTGGTCCATTCCGGAATAGACCACAACATGTTTCAGAGGTGCTAAGAACAAATGTTCTTTTAACATCAGTTTTGTATACATTTGGTCGACTCCCTCAACGTGATAGATGCGGGAATCACTCAACGTATCTATCCTCTTTTCATGTTGCTGTACTGATCAAACTAATGGAATGATGCACAGCACAACATATTCGGTGCGGTGGGTGGGGCGTGAACGCACTAACAGCGATCCTCATCCAATAGATGCTGGCATCGGTCGTTGAGGTGGCTGGAGACGAGCGTAATCTACGAATAGAGAAGTAAAGGAAAGGTATCGCAAAGTTTGTGTACGAGAATGAAGCACTTTATTTGTGTGCAAATGCATACAAGACGTCGGCAAAGGACAGGGCAACAAATTAATACATGCAGAGTAGTGCCTCGCTCAATATAAAATTAACAATGCCTCGACCTGATGTAGGGAAGGCCGCAATTTTTTCTTAGAAATTTACTAGAATATTTTTTGCTTATTGCTTGGCTACGCGTCTACGCTTATAGCAATTGTGTCGCCCTCCAAAAGTTCGTATAAGTTCTAGGAAAGAATTTTCCATTAAATTTCTAAGAAAAAATTGCGGCCTTCCTTCCATCAGCTGAGGCATCATTGATTTTATATTAGAGCTCTCGGCCAATGCATGAAAATTCAAAAGAAAGAAATTTCCAGTAAATTTCTAAGAAAAAATTGTGGCCCTACTACCTTCATCGGGTCGTGGCAATGGTGATTTTGTATGGAGCGAGGAATTGCTGGCTTACCCTTTGTGCACGAAAAGCGTTGCATATTTTGGTTCTACGTGTCTAGACTTTGTATATTATTAGTATGTCAAAGATAGGGCGAATTGTAAATTTCTAGGAAAATTGTTAAATTCGAAAGGAGAATATTTAGTTGGTTTGGTGCAAAACCGTCATGCAATACCATTACAAAAAATTACTCTCAGGGGCTAATGAATTTAATAAAGTTGATGTTTCTTTTAAATCAAATCAAATCCTAATAAATACAGCAAAATAAAAAGTATTTCCAAAAACGAGACAAGAAAGAAGTACCATTTACGTCCCTGGTCCCTCCCATCGCACCAAATATTTTATGCTGTGCATCATTCCGTACTTTAATCAGTACAGCGACATGAAAAGAAAAATGATGAGAGTTACGTCGAGTGATTCATATTTTCCCGCACCTACCATGTTGAGGCAGTCGACCAAATGTATACAATATTGCTGTTAAAGCAACATTTGTTCTCGGTGCCTCAGAAACATGTTGTGGTCTATTCCGGAATGGACCAGCCATTTAAAATATGTATACTTTTCTACGGTATGCTATGCGACATCTAGTTCTTATGCCATCTATGGTAATATATAGTAAAAGTGAAATATTTATAAAAATAAATAGCCATGTCAAAAATTTTATATTTTCCAATGCCGGTTTGTTTGGTTACAATTGAATTGTGACAAGTCCATTAAATTATATAGACAACGCTAAGAAATATTAATTGAAAATAAGGGGTGCTAAAAATATGTTTATTTTACATAGCAATAGGTCTGTCTAGTAACTTAAGAGCAAAATAACTCAACAAAAGTTACCAGACACTTCTCGAGTAAATTTTGTTGAGCTTGCCATGTGTCAACAATTTGGCTGCTACGTTTCTGTCTGAAACAAAAAACAAGTAATTAATTTGAAATACGTTTTAAAAAATATTTTTTTTTTAAATCTCAACTCTTTAGATTATCATTTTACATTCATTCGATTACACAACAAATGGTTTAACCTCAAATTTAATACTTTTGACAGTCAGCTGATTGCAAATCGAAGTTACACATACTCTTGATCATGAGTAAAAATGTGCAACTTTGTGCAAGAGGGGAAATGTATAAATTTATTCGATTTTTACGAGCTCAAAAGTAAACAGACGGTTTGTGTGTAAAAATGCGTAAATGTTTATACACCGAGTAAAAACTTTCGAGTTAACAGACCTAATTTGAATTATAAAAAATATCCCAAGACCCAACGCAAAACACAACTGTCATTACAACAACTAAAGGCTTATATAGATTGCACTTTAGTGCGCGGGGCGACAACATTGCAAACTAGACAGCAAAAGGGTTCCGCCGCACTGTAACAAAGATTGCAATAACAGTGCAGCAGGGTGGGATAGATAGTGCTTTTATATGGGTACTACATATTTTGATGATAAGTTTTCTACAACATATAATTTTTTTGTTGGCACCACTGAAAGTGAGATGTAAATTTAGGATTAGAAATGACTGTGCGGCAAAAAATTTTACCGCATTGTCGCGCCGCTGTTAAATTACATTAGTTTGAATTTTATTATAGTATCATTATAATTAGTATCGGACTATATTTTTTAGGAAAGCTGCTGAACGAACACTGTAAACTCAAAAAGAGTCATCTTAATATAGGCAAAACCTCTGAACCGAATGCAAATTCCACCTACAGGCTCTATAAATGAACAATGCTTTTGCGACTGGGCCTAGCCAAAAAACTAGATTGCAGCCAGCTTGAAGAGCTGTAGATTTTGCTTAAAGGGAACTGACCAAGAGGTACAAGGATTTTGTTAGTGATGAGTCGTCTGAAATTTGTATGTTTTTTTCTTCTTTTTTCAAGAATTTTTTTTCTTCTTCAAATTTCAATCCTCAACATAACAACTTTAGTCAATGAACGATACTCATAACGTTTCATTCACTATCCCTACAATCAATGACAGGCAAGATTTAGATATAAAAATTAATAATGAGACTCTTAAAAATGTGCTGGTCAGAACTTCCCAATGAGCTTCCTAGTGATACAAATATGGAACAAGATGGAATTTTTATAAAAAAAATGTATAGAATTTGTTATGAATATTAATTTAGTGGACACTGAATAATTATCATGATTATATAAATTACCAAGGCTTGAATATTTACTTAATATAATAGATGTGTAAATAGAGTATATATCATACTAATAAAGTAGTAATAATAGTAATTGCACAAGAGGATATACTCGATCATATTAATAGGCAGCCTTCTTTTAGTCTTGCTGCCTTGCCCTAGCCGCTCCACTGAAAATATTATTCCAAAAATGCTCGAAGTGGTTGTTACCCTCAGCTATCTAAGAACTTTTTTATCATACCTATATCCACAAGAAGTAAAAGTCAAATTTTTAACTATAGGCCTATAGCAAAATTATCTTGTATGCCCAAATTATTCAAATCTATCATTCATTCTCAGCTGTTGCCTTCTTATAAGAATTTGCTCTCGTCAAACCAATATGGGTTTTCTCGGGCAGATTTACAACCACTAACTTTTGGAATTTGTCTCGGATACCATTCGCGGGTTTGCAAAAGGCTACCAGACGGATTATATTTATACAGACAGCAGTAAAGCCTTCGACAGGTTATTTCACTTCGTGATACTGTTTAAAATGGTAAGGTCTGGGTTTTCCCCAACATTTATAAAATGTACTGAGTCTTATTTAGATAACAGAACATATCAAATATTATTCCGACATACCATCTGTAGAGTCCTGAACGCTTCGTTCGTCGTACGTCAAGGTAGTCAAACATCAACCGTATCGAGTCTGTTCAGCGGGGCTTTATGCTCTTCGCTCTTAAGCACCTACCTTGGATTTAATTTATTGATTCTTTCACCTTATGAGGATCGCTTAAAGCTTTTGAATGTGCACCCGCTTGAAAAACCTCACATGATTGCCGATGTAACGTTTCTGCATCAACTGTTAAACGCGAATGTTGATTCTCCGCTACTACTTAGCAAAATCTCTTTCCGCGATAGTGGGCACAATTTGAAAAGGCTACCTCTGTTGCATATTAACTCCGCAAGGTCCAATTTTTGCATGTACGAACCTATTAATCGCATGTGTTGTTAATGTTCAGACTGAGCATTTTGACGTTGACGTCTCTAAACATGCTTGTGTTAAGCTGGTTCTGATATTCAATAAATAGTCATAGAATGGATTCTTCTTTAGTTAATTATCATCCTTTCTGCTTTATTTTCATTTCCAGCTTTGTATTGTATTACATCTTCCAATTTTACTATAACGGTCTTGTGTTCGTTATTGATTAAAAAAATTGATTTTAATTTTGTTGCATTTGCAGTTGATTCCGACTTGCACCTGAGAATAGATCCAGTGACATTTAGCTCAGCAAAACCTATAGCTGAAGATGCTTTCGGTTTGGTTTGGGCAGGTTCAAGGACTACTTGTGGCGCACGAAGTGGAAAAGTCATGTATGAAGTTCGAGTCTCCGAGGAAATACTTTGCAATGCATTTCGCGGTGAAGGTAATATGCAAGGATTCAGATGTGGTTTCTCCCTTCCAAAATCCGACTTACTTCTGGGAGATTCTGAAAATTCATTCGCTTATTGTGAGTCTGGAAAGAAAGCTGTAAATGGGGAATTTGTTGAATATGGAAAACCTTTTGGACTCGATGATGTTATCGGATGTTACTTGGATATGGACAGTAATCCTTGTAAAATTGATTTTACTCTAAACGGAGAATCTCTTGGAACAGCTTTTGAATTTGACAAAGAAATTTTGGGAGATAATGAGGCTTTATTTCCACATGTTTTGACAAAAGGTTATGAATATCAAATTAACTTTGCAGATAATGAAAATTTATTGGCTAATGTTGAAAAACCGAAGCGCATAAAGAAAAAACCTCGTACTCCATCTCCGGAAAAAGAAAAAGAGAAAGAACCGCCTAAACAAAAATACGATTTAGGTGGAGATGATTGGGATGATGACCTCCCAATAATTACTCCTGAAGAAACAGGTGAATCTACTGAAAATAAAGAGGAAACATCAGAAATGGAGAAAATGGACACGTCTGAATCGGAAGGCAAAGATGAACAAATTCAGGAAGATGAAAGTATGAAAGCTCCTGTTGATGAAGACAGCAAGAAGGCAGAATCGGAAAATTTTGAAAAAGCTGCAAACAAGGACTCTCAAGATGAGAACAAAGTACCAGAAGAAAAATTGCCCATAGTGATGCTTCCAGGCTATGAACTTATTGGTCTCATATCAGAAGATGTACTTATACCAGGTCCACAGCGTCCAGAAACTCGTAAAGAATGTGAAGTTTATCTTTTGGTTGGACTTCCGGGGTCTGGTAAAACACACTGGGCACTGAATCATGTTAAAGAGAATCCAGAAAAGCGATACGATATAATTGGTACCGATACCCTTATTGAAAAAATGAAGGTAATTGCTATTTCCTATAATTTATAATTTTTTAAATTGATTTGCATTGTATTCGCAGGTTGATGGTAAGCCACGAAAAGAGTGTCACGTCGGGAAATGGGACAATGTTTATGAGTTATGTTGCAAAAGTGTCTCTACTCTTGAAGAAATTGCAACAAAAAGGCGTCGAAATTATATTCTCGATCAGGTAGGTGCAAATGGTTGTGACTCTGGTGAATATATGAGATGTGGGTGAATGATAATGTGATTGAGATGAATGTCAAATTAAAACTTCCTTTAAGTTGACAGATTTTTAAGGGGAAATTCATTTTGCATTCTTTTTTCTATAATTGAAAACAGTCGCGATATATATATGTACTACTTACTACGCTGCATTTTCATACCCTTCAAATTATGAGTACGAATTACGAATACTAGCACAAGGATAAAAACAAATTTTTATTGTGTTGATTACTTTAATTATATAATAAATCACGTACGAGTGATTTGAATCATTGATATACATATATACAATGTATGGTGGTGTTTCCAAATTTCAGCGATTTGGTTAGTTTGATTAGTTAATTACTTCCGATCGATTTTTATGTCATTTCAGGAGGATAATTTACAGAGCTGTGTACTTTTGTGTTCGCGGGGTAGAAAAGAACGAGAAGAGTCAATACTTCAAGGGAACAAGGTTTTTATTTCAAGTAGTTGGCAATACCTTTGATGCTTATTTGTCATTAATTATTGCCTGTCTAATTTCTATGTATGAAAGATTACTAAAAATTTATGTACATGTTTTATCAAACTTTTGGACACGTAAATTAATGAGGTGATTACTTTCCACTCCTTTCGAACGAAAAATTTTGAAAATGTGAATTCAAAGAACACAGCGCTCTATAGTTCATGAAAATATAGATGAAGCAAACATAAATAGTTCACTTCAATTGACAGAAAAAAATGTTTTCTCTCAATAATTGGAAGTTATAGAACAGGTACATAAAAGAACACAGCTAGCATCTTCAAGGAAAAGGAGGAATAAGTGGGTTAATTTATTTTGGTCACATGTTTCTTTTAGCTCGGCATGTCTGCTCTTAAAACGGGGGAGGGGGGGGGGCTACATGGCAATGAGCGAAATAAATAATTTGCAATATTTTGTAAAAGATATCAAAAATGTAGGGAAATACAATTACATAATAACTAAACAACTTTGGGTGAAAATTCGTCGTTGAGTTTAACAGCATTAGATTTCACAACATAGATGCATACATATATTAATACTTTTTCATTTTGGTGGCCTTCACTAAAATGAGGAAGTAATTTAATTCATTAATATCGGTGAATATTTAACAAGACTTTGATTGCCTAAACCAATATATTTCAAACTATGCCCCAACAGTCCTAAATCATTCTTCGATTCATAGAAATTAATTTTTTGCAGTTTTTCATGGTTGTCTATTTTTGTACGATGATATAGTAGATAGATTAATTCTTTATTTTGAGCCATGTATAAGTTAGTTAGATATTTTCATATATATATCAAAAACATATTTAAAAACAATCTTAATATAGGAAAGTTGTCTACGCCGATAATTAATTTATAGGTCACGATAATAAAAGACTCGCTATAGCATATGTAGTAGTAGAATGTCGTGTTTGAAGAAACTGCAACTTGAATACAAAAGCGGACACGTTTAATATTGTCCATAACAAACAGATTAAGAACAGTTTAATACGTGTGCTTAAAATTAATACTAGAAGGACAAATTATCATATAGCGGTTGACTTTGAGATTATGTTAAAATCCCCACATAAGACTATGCGTAAACAGAACTGGTAATATCGTCCATTGTAACACCTTCAAAAATTCTTCCACTTCGATCTATCAATCATTCAATATTATTTCATTAATTCGAACGCAAACGTAATACTTATATTTATTTCATACCCGCGTCTCCATTCGCATATATGTCGGACTTCTTATAATGGATACCTGCTACAAGTAATATTTGGAAATCGTGAATTAAACATAAAGTGATCAAAATAATATAAATTAAATTATTGTGATGCACGTACCGTTTGTAGCTCACATAAAATCGTTTTACTGAGTAGATGGCTTACAATAAAAACAATCCTAATCTGTTCGTCGCACTGAAAAGCCAGTTTACAAAATAAAAAAAAGTTTGTCTGTGCGCTGTTGATGACCGGCCAGTACTATCAATATGAAGTCGCGAATTTTTTTCTGTGTCCGTTCAGCTATAAATTAACAGATTATGAAACAAAGTCACTTCCACGAAATTTTAATATGAAGGAGTATCATTAAAATCGGATTAGTAGTTTTCGCGACAACTCGGAACATAGAATTCCAAAATTTATGGATAGCATTTCTATATGGTGTATTACTACCTACTCTCTAAAACTTCGAAGAAAATGACGAAGGTGCAGGCAGATCACATTTGTTTTGTGCTATTCCACAAAAATCAGCCTTAGCAGATCAATGATGAACAACAATCAAATATGTCAACAAAGCCTTATCATACATATATGTATGTACACTTAATGCTCATACAATCACCACCAATCAAAACATTTGATCTCTCAATGGTGGTTAGCACCAGGCGATTGAATAATTTTGGCTGTCTCTCATAATATGTAAAATGAAAAGTTGAGCTATTATGGTAAAGATGAGTTGCTCGCAGCATTTAAATTGAATGAATGCCAATTGGCCTTGAAAGCAAAGGCGATTTCGTGAGATTTGATTGAGCTAGATATTTCAGTTAGACATTTATAGGAACTGAGAATTAATACGGTTTCGGTGTAAATGCTTTGAAGTTTTCTACGACGCTTGCAGAGAGCATACTTCTTTAGATAACGATTGACCAGTCTTTAGGAATGATAAACACACACGCACGCACACACATAGCCAAAACACAAGAACAGCTCGAATACTTAACCCCCGTATAACATGACATTTATATTCATTTCGACTCGACTCATCAAGTGCACTTCGATCGAGTCAATCCATTTTCGCCGTAATATATGGAGCTGAATTTAGGTGCAACCTATGCCAACGTTGTTTCGCGCAAAATTCGATATGCTTAATCTTAAAACCCCAGCGTGAATTTCCAGAATACATACCACTACGCCGACTCATGCAGGGTGTCTCGTAAGTGGTGTAATACCCGAAGGCTATGGATAGGTCATTAGGTCAAAATTGTATCGGTGGGGCATCCTAATGGTTTCCGAGATAACGGAACTTAAAGATATTTGTGTATGTTTTTATAGATCACCCTGTAACGTTACACCCTATGATGATGATTTAAACTTTGGTAGATATATAATCGTTAGACGTTTCGAATGGTCTATAAATTGTTTCCCTCGTCCGTTTTGAATGGCTCAACAACAAGGTATGCCCATTAAAATTTTGACACATTGTAGCTGATAGCTTGTCACGTAATTCTGTGACTAATGTATATACATTTTTATTGGAAAAACAGAGAGAGGAGAGTGTTGTGTTCTCTGTACCGTGCTTTCCTATACATTTTCACGATAATTCGTCATTAATGGCGGAACGTGGTTCGTAATGGGAATAACTTGGCTCAACTAAGTTGAAATTTCGAAATTTATACTCGTTTTTTTTTATTTTATTTAACTACTATTTTTATCAAAAAACACGTCCTTAATACCAATTTTTCATATTGGATTTATGAAGACCAAAAGCTTAGCTTTAATATGAAAAATCCAAAACAGTTGGATTTATTTCGGGTCTACGTGCAGATAAGAATTAATTTGTTTATCTTTCAAAAAACTTTGTCCTCGCAATATTTATGCACTATTTGTGTCCAACATTAGTTCAAAGAAGCTATTTTCAGGTGCCCTATCTCAAACTAAGTTAAAAGGAGCAAGCAAAAATTATCTCACGTTGAAGAATTTAAATTAATTGTTTTGGCTACCGAAAAATGTTTTCATAGGAACCAAAAAAAGTTGTAAAAGCTTCTACGTATGTTTATACCCTAGATGAAATCTATAAAGTATACTAAGTCTTATTCCGTTTGTAACGCATAGAAATAATGCTGGTAGAGCAAAATGGATTGAACACCAACGCATAATATTAAAAGTTATTTTGATTCTTGCATGTCCGTCTGTTGCAGATTTAAATTCGAAAATGGGACAAATCCGGTAACTCCTTTGTAGGGGTGCCATACAAAAATTTTGTGTGTTACTATATATCTGCACAATGTCTGAGAATGCGTCGACGCTGTAAGAGAGCTGTCATCTTGTACCCGACGTTTTAATAAAAGTAGTAAATACAATTTCAAAAATAGACTAAATCGGAGCCCCTTCTTGTGATATACTTAGTCGTATACACTGGGGGAAAACATAAATTCCATTTTTTTAAAGAATATACAGCTGATACTCGGTGCTGAACTGATAAAAGTAGTAAACTTTTGCTTAACCTACATTCTCCTGCTTTTTGATTATCATTCTGGGTTTTTCTCATACAAGGATATGAAAACGGATTAAGGTAACGTTGATAAATAAGATTTCTTGAACACCAGAAAGCCAAGCCCCCAGAATGGGTTTACTTAGCTCATATTTTTCACAAAGACTTTTTATAAAAATTGTAGGTCAATCGGGTGACCCTCGTGGGGTTCATACGAATATTTCGTTTTTATTTTCAAAAGGGCGGTCATATTTACGACTATTCACCTAGATTCTAGAGGGTCTTGAAAAAATGGCCTGAACTAAATATTTTTCTAGTTATATTAATTGGTAGGAGATTATGTAAAGTAATAACACAAACTGACGTACTACATAATTAATACTGCTACGTATCACATCCTTTCTTCACTAAAAAAAAAAACATAATATTATGCGTATTTTACAACAAGATATACATATTATAGTATAACTAGGCTTCTGATTATAATTTCCTACAGTAATTTCGAATTTTAATAATCATAAAATTTGGAAATAACCACCAAGCCATATTTTCGAATATCAGACGAAATGATGCAAGTAAATAGAAAAGTAAGGAAGGTAATATAAAAAAAAAATTTTATAGTATGAAAATTGTCTCGGTAACTATCAAAAAAGGAAAATTTCCTGAGGTGTCATGCAGTGGCTCTTTCAGTCGATGGGGATTTTCGTTTATATTTTGATACATGACTTAAGCGATCATTTCTTCAATAAATATGAATTTTTCATAATGCTGTGTACTCCTTTTAAAACTCTGTCAACTAAAATGAGAAGCACAATATCATAATTCTTGTGATTCATCAATTCGTTCAGAAGGTAAGTGGAGTACAAAATTTAATAGTAAGTTTGCATGAGGCTTATTCTTCAATACTAAACAAAAAACAAAGGTAAATACATTCAAAAAAGTATTATGTGTAGTAAAAATAGATGCGTACAATCGGTTGTAAGTAAGGAGCAGATATATTAAATTAGACAAGAAAAACACTTTGTTTAAATTAAACGATTTTAAAGGATGACAGGAATAGAACATAAAAGATACAAATTTCCGATAAACAATATAACTCAGGTAACGGATATCCATTAAGTTAGTATATAAGCGAATTCGACAGCGCTAAATTTTTGGTCGTTTTATAGCGACCAAGAGATGAACGAAAATCACATAATTATGTATTTGTCCTGGCTGGCGTCTTATGCATTTGTACGAATACAAATGAAATTTCGAAGATCCAATTAATATATTGCTCAACGAAATCTTAGAATTTAATGAAATGTTTTTTGATATTAAAACGTGTCAATCGGAAACAACAAACAACTCTTCCATCAACTCAACCAACGTTAAATAAATAATATGTTATCACAAACAAATGAAACAAAAATGTTGAATAAAACCAACGTCAACCCTCTTTTCTAAACGTTATTAGCCAAATGTGTTTGCATCATGCCAACGCCGTAAAATGAAAGGTTTCGGAGACTTCAAACGAATTGCTGTTGTATGTATACCGAGTGAAGATGAATTGAAACGGCGCAACGATTTGAAAACTGAGGCTCATGGAATTAGTTGTGTTAAAGAATCAACATTAAATACACTTAAAGGTAATTATAATTTAAAACAAAATACAAAATGCTACATTTGAAAATATTTTACTTTAAGCAATTGAAAAAAACAAACTTTTTACAGTTATTTTTCAAATCTGTTTACTATTTAAATATTTTATTTATTTATTTATTTATTTATTTATTCATTCATTCATTCATTCATTGTATAATAGAGTCATATAATTCATTTTGTGATAGCTTAGCCAAAACCCGTCGTAGAATTGTTATATACGTTTCTTTTTATTCGAATTTATTTCTGATTTTTTTCTACTAAAAAAAGAGGTTAATTTGGTTGCAGTTTAGTCACACCGATTATTCTCAAGTAACTACCAACATTTAAGAGCCAACTATAATGTGCAGTGACAAATTTAACATATGTATACCAACTAGAACTAAAGTTAAAGGTAAAAAGTCACTACGTCACTTTTGTTTGTTCTAGTTAACGTTAATGTTAATGAAATTCAACACAACAAGTGTTTATAAAGTTCCAGTTGTTTCTTAATGCAGACAACTTTACGTAAAATTATAAGATGAAAATCATCAGAAGACTATATATTATATGTATAAGCTATGCATAATTGAGCTTTTAGGTTTTCAAGTTTTTCTTTCTTTATGTTGAAGGTTCAAAGGAAAAGTATGTTGGCTCTTCTTTTTTTCGCCTAACTCATTTCAGATATCAATTTCAATTTAATTGAATACGATCGCTTAACTTCAAAGAAATTCGTGGAAATTGTGAGTGAACAACTATGGTAACAATAGAAAATCAAAGTGACTATTAGAATATTATCAGCGACCAAAAATCTCTGGTTTCTAATTTTTGTCCACTTTAGTTAATTTTTTCAGAACACATATTTTGTGTCTTTTTGTGAATTCTTGATCAATAATATCGCGTAATGATTACTTAACCAAGTACGGACGGGTGGTCTTTCGTTTGAATTTAATTTATCTAAGCTGGTACGATATGATACAATATTTCTCTTTTCTCGCACAAATGACTCATATATTCAGCACCTTTATTGTTGTACTAACTAGCTTAAACTTGGTATCCGAAAAGCTAGGAATTATTATTGCGAATACAATAAAGCATGCAACCATTTCGTAATGTAAAAAATGGCTAAGTGTTTCAGCAAATGTTAAGGGATCGTCATTGATAATAAATGATAGTAGCCTTGTAATTTTCCATCTTAAAATTCTGCCACTTCGACCTATCAAGCATTCAATATTTATTATGGACCCATTTCATTAATTCTAAAGCAAACGAAATACATATATTTATTTCTTACCCGCGGTCTCCATTCGCACATATGCTGGACTTTTTATAATGGATACCTGCCATAGGTAATATTTGGAGAACGTAAACTGGTAAAAATAATACAAAAGAAATTGTTGTGATATATTTGGTAATCGTGAATTATACATAAACTGGTAAAAATAATACAAATTAAATTATTATGACGCACGTACTATTTGTAGCTCACACAAAATCCTAATCTGTTCGTCGCACTGAGAAGCCAGTTTACAGAAGAAAAAAGTTTGCCTGTGTGCTGTTGATGACCGGCCAGTACTACATTTAACAATATGAAGTCGCGAAATTTTTTCTGTGTCCATTCAGCTATAAATTAACAGATTATGAAATTCCAGGAAATTTTAATATAAAGCTATACGCGTATCATTAAAATCGGATTAGTAGTTTTCGCGACAACTCGGAACAGAGAATTCCAAAATTTATGGATAGCATTTCTATTACTACCTACTCTCTAAAACTTCGAAGAAAATGACGAAGGTGCAGGCAGATCACATTTTTTTGCTATTCCACAAAAATCAGCCTTAGCAGATCAACGATGAGCAACAATCAAATATGTCAACAAAACCTTATCATACATATGTATATGTATGTACACTTAATGCTCATACAATCACCACCAATCAAAACATTTGATCTCTTAATGGTGTTTAGATCTACATATTTGCCTGCAATACGGTTAGCATCAGGCGATAACACTACTCAAAATCAGTATACATGCTTAACAAATCTATTTCTGCATCGGTTTTTCTTTTATTTTCTGACAAATTACTAAAGCCTCGTTAAGTGTTACGTAGTTAGAGGACACTAAGAAGTACATACATTAAATGCAGATTAAATAATTTTGGCAGTCTCTCATAATATGTAAAATCAAAAAGTTGAGCTATTAACGTAAAGGATGAGTTGCTCGCAGCAATTAACTTATATGTATGCCAGTTAGTCTTGAAAGCAAAGGCGACTTCGTGAGATTTGATTAAGCTAGAGATTTCAATTAAAAAATTTATAGAAACTGAGAATTAATATTGTTTCGTACTAATGCTTTGAAATTTTCTGCGATGCTTGCAGAGAGCATACTTCATTAGACAACGATTGACCAGTATTTAGGAATGAAAAACACAAACACGCACGCACACACCTGATATAATTTACTATATTTAAGTACAAAAGGTGTTACCGTCGCCAAAACAGAAGAACAGCTCGAATACTTAACCCCCGTATAAATGACATTAACATTCATTTCGACTCGACTCAGCTCATCAAGTGCACTTCGACCGAGTCAATTCGTTTTCGACTTAATAGATGGAACTGAATTTAGATGTTGTTGTTTCGCGCAAAATAATTACCGCAAAATTCGAAATGTTTAATCTTAGAAACCCAATGTGAAATTCCAGAATACATACCACAACGTCGCCTCATGCAGGATGTCTCATAAGTGGGGTAATACCCGAAGGCTATGGATAGGTCATTAGGTCATACTTAGACGAGCGAACAAAAAATTGTATGGGTGGGGTGATGCTAATGGTTTCCGAGATAACGGAACTTAAAGATATATGTGTAAGTTTTTATAGATCATCCTGTGACGTTACACTCTATGATGATGATGGTAGATAGATAATCGTTGGACCTTTCCAATGATATATAAATTGTTTCCCTCCTCTCCGTTTTGAAGTTAAGGCTCAACAAAGTAGAAAAAGTTTAGCTTTAAAATGATCTATCACACTCTGTACCCAAAATGTAACCCTATCTGCTTTTTTTTGCACTTTTCTTAAGCATATCTAGCGAAAATGGCTACCTTCTAGCACTATTATTATTAGTTATTATTCCCCGCCACAACACGTAATTTGTTATTAAAGATTGGAGCAAAATGCTTTTCTAAGTAGTAATGTTTTCGCAAAGCTTTAAGAATCATTATTGCGAATACAATAAAGTATGTAAGCATTTCGTAATGTAAAAAATGGCGTGTTTCCGCAAATGTTAAGGGATCGCCATTGATAATATATCTTTGTAGCCTTGTAATTCTCCATCTTAAACGGGTTTTTTAATTGCCTAACATGTAACAAGAATCGCACTTATTACGTTCAGCTGGAAAATTGCATCGTGATTTTTTCTTCAGTGAATACTTTAAACGAAATCTCTAATTAACTGTGTCGTGATTATTTTAGTTTTATAAAATTATTTTATCGTTGAAATATTTACTGTTCTTTAACATCGGACTTTCTTTCACCTGTAATAATCATCTCTGGACGGAGTAACGCAGTTGAAGGTTAAAATTCATTAGCACATGCACACAAACCCAAAAGGCCTTTTAAGAAGTTTAAAATGAACCTTTTGATTAGATTGGTTTCATACTTAGTTATTAATCTGACATTCACCGCGACCTGAAAGATCTGTTGTGAATTTCTGTCTTTAATTTACTTCCATCCATTCCAGCCTAAAACTTTTTTAGGATCATTTGGTTCGATGACAGGAATCTTTGTTCTAGGTGGAGTAGAATGTGCTTCACCTTTACTATGCTGCTATTGCTGTTGATAGATGGAGTCGTAAGTTTTAGTTTCTTTCTTCTGTAATTGGAACAATTGTTTTATGAGGTCTTATGAAGAGCTTTGTATAGGGACCAGTTGCGAACTATTTCAGTTGCCCCTTTTGGGGCCTTATTAAAAAAAATCGGACATGCTTGCCTCAAATTGAAGCCATTTATTCATTCGTGCAGTATCTTAAAGCTCGAGCTGATTAATTTCTATAAGAGATCGTTTGTTGCCTAGCACCGTAATGGAGAAATTTTCTGTGTGCGTACCTTTAGGGTGCGATGTCTTCTGTTGCTGCTTGTGAGCACAGAATCTACCCAGTTCACTGAGTAGAACATATTACCCCATTGGCTACTTTTAAAGTGTATTGGGCTGTTTTTGCTCTTCCAGAATGTGAAAGTAGCTAGGGTACATATTGCATCCTTTTCATTTTGCAGATGAACTGGTTAATAAATAATGGAGTTTTAATCCATTTTAATTCGCATTTTTTTTAAATAAGGTAATTGAAAAGATGCAGTCGCTATAGCATGAATAACTTTATTGATTAGACTAGATTCAGATTTAAATTAAACAGGACATGGTACCGAAAGCTCGTCCCAATACATCCAAAATTATAGTTGGCTATAGCCAACTAACATCAAAGTAGTTCTAGCTGTCTACTGGCAGGCTAAAATTGTTATAGTTTACAATTTGCAGTAGATATGTTGTCGCTACAAAACTTACAGTAGCTGACTACGTAGTTAACTATTCCTGAGCTCGATTCTGATCTGTCTTTAACATATATAAGGCTAGTTCCTTTTCTAATTCTGACTCATTCTACAGCGTTTCCTTTTAATTCTGGAATCTGAGAGTTCTACCAAGTTTCTTTTGAAGGTTCCGTACAACGTCATAACGTTTTACTCGTAAATGGCGTGACGTAGGAGTTTGAAATTTGATATAATGTTAGGTCCTTATGACGCGCCCATGCATGTATATCGGCAGTCAAAGTTTTTTTTTTTAGTGGGCGGTTGGTTTTTTGATATTTTATGAGGTATCGCTAAAAGGGCTACTTTCAAGGATTGCAAAATAAAAATTAAAATTTTTGGTGAATTGGTTATAAAAATATCTAGCTCACAATGTGCGAGAAAATATAAATACATACATATTTTCAATCAAACTTATACTAAAAGGTCGAAAGTTCTTATCCTTCGATTTTTCGTAAGAAATTATTGATTATATAATAATGAAAAAATAAGAAATTTCCGACCTTTTAAGTATATATAAATTTAATTGGAAATATTCGCTGTTGAGGAGGGTAGAAAAGTGTTTTTCGGTTCAACGTTTTCGTCTTGATGTGCAATAATTTTAATCCGGAATATTGTTTTACATACACTTTCGATCGAACATCGTTGAATCATTTTAGAAAAATGATGCACTTCGTTCCATTTGGTTTTCACAATTTGTAATGTAAGGTTCAAGTAAGTCTTAAACATTGCACGTTATAAAAAATTCCGGAGAAAACAAAAAGCATAAAAACGTATTTAACAGTATCTGCAGACAAAGTAATTTCACAAACGAGTTACCGGCAACTTACCTAGCTTTAGACAGAGCTACCAGGATAAGTTGAAAGTAGATTTGAAGCCAGTTTTTTTGTGGTTATCCCTTTATGCATTATTTATTTATTCCACAATAAATCTAATCTCTGAATATTATCCTCGAAGAACTGAGTAACTAATCTGAATTGCAGACCTATAGTGGCCTTTGTAATTTTATGAAAAAAAAAAAAAGCAATTGATAATTATTTGAGTCGAGATCTGGTGAGTAATTTCGTGATTTTGTTGCCATATTTTCGATCTCAATACAGAAGGCTTAAACACAATTGCGACGACAGAACGACAGATGGCAGCGCGAAATTCGCTGACAAAACAGGAAATCGAAAAGTTGGGAACACAATTGCAACGAAATTACATTTCTTTTTTGTTTTGAGCGTTTTTAAAAGGGATTATTATTGAGAGTATTTACATATTTTGCAAGTGATTTTGCCGGCGATGTTTTTTGAACTATCGCGAAGTTACTTCCACTTTTTTCTGCAGTTGTTAACTGAAAATACAGAAATTAATTAAATTAAACTCAAACTAAATACAAAATATCAACAACTTCACCATTTGTATTTAAGCGCCTAGCAATATCCATCCAAACCACGTCTTTTTTGTCCACTTGTCTGTTCTGCCTGTCTTGTAAATCATAAATTATTTTATGATTTCGCACTTCCTCGATCAATTTTACCTCAAAAATCATTCTTTTAAAATTACCGCGGCGTGCTATCACCTCAAAAAGACCAAACTAAATGTCAAAACAATTTCATTTGTTGGATTTTGTTGGTAGTACTGCAGCGACGACGGCAAAATTAGAATTTGATCAATCCCGACCAGAACTTCATCGCCCGCTTACCGTCGTTCGTCGTAATTTGGTGCATTCGCATAGATTCTGTGCTTTTAGAAGTTTGACAGCGGAATTTCGTCGTCGTTTGTCGTCGCTCGTCGCAATTTGGTGCATTCGCATAGATTCTGTGCTTTTAGAAGTTTGACAGCGGAATTTCGTCGTCGTTTGTCGTCGCTCGTTGCAATTGTGTTTGAGCCTAGAATCCAATTTTCCTTTCTGAGTAACGTTCTTCTAGTACTGATAGCTTCTCGACAAAAGATTACTCGACGGGCGCTATGCTCAGGAATTCATGACACCGTGACTACTGAAGTTTAAATGGTTGTGCAGAATTTTATGCACTATCCCTAACTCTTGCGATGTTAGTTACCACTTTGATGGATATTTTCCATTTAATGTTCAATACTTCAGTTTCCTTAAGAATCTGTCGATTTATGGAAAATTAAAAAAAAATCTACAAATTCCGACAGCGGATGTCCAGAAAATTTCACAAAGAAAACAATTAACTAAGGCGAAACTAACGAGAATTTCAAGAATTTTCTATGACAAAATGATAGCCGACAATAGAAGATGACTGCTGCTTGTTTTTTCTATTACTTGATTCACTCACAGTTTCCACATATTTCCATGAATATAAATTTCTGATCTCGATATGATTCAATTCGTTTAAAAATATGGGCCCTAATTTACCGAGCTATTGATATCCAGAGAGGTTCTTTTAGAAGTTAACCATTTGATTGTTGTCCACGTTCTGGAAATTTGGTAGAAAATTGATTATATATTGTTGCTATCTATGTTAAATTAATCTTACGCAATTCATACATAGGTAGTAAATATTATTTCAATCGAGTAAATTAATTTTTACTTAACCATAACTGTCCTCTTGCTTTCAAAAAGTCTTTATTCTTCAATATTCACTCTTTATCACATATGTAATGTTCAGAGATCTCTGCACGTACACATATTGTATTTTTATAACGATATTTTCCTCATACTTCTATGAAATTGATTTAAACTTGATAATTAATACTTTAGTTCTAATAAAATATTTTCAGCAAATTTCAATCTGCCATCCATTGAATTTGGCTGGTTTGACGAAGTGCTATACACTGATTTAGAAGGTGACGACGCCCAAGCTGAAGCTAAAAAATACGTTGAAAAGGGGAAAAAAGCCGTACAGGCATCATCTAAATATAAAAGACAACGACGTGACAATTACCGCCGAGATGACCGTAAAAATCGAGATGATCGTCGTCGCAATGATTTCCGCGGACCACCCCGATGGAAAAATGATCGTAATGATCGTCGTGGATCAAGTAACCGTTGGGGACCACCTGGTGGTGGAGGTGGGGGTGGTGGTCGTAGTGGAGGTTTTCGTGATGATCGCGGATATGGTGGCGGCGGCGGGGGTGGTGGTGGTAGTTATGACCGCCGCGATCGTTATTCAAGTGCTGGAGGAGGTGGTGGTGGCGGCGGTGGTGCGAATTGGACACAAAATAATAGACCACGATATGAAGATCGCTTTTATGGGAGACCATCAGGTGGTGGTGGTGGAGGTGCTGGTGGCGGCGGGGGAGGTGGTGGTAATAGATATGATTATGGAGGAGGACGAGATTATCGAGATCGATATGAACGGGATCGAAATGGTAGTGGCGGTGGAGGTAGACGCGACAATAGTAGTCGTGGAGGTAGTCAACGGGATTTTCGGGCTGGCCACCGCGACACTCATACAGAAGATAGTCGCGGTGGCTATGAGCGATCATCTTCGAAATATTCGAATGACGCGTACGATTACAAAAGTAATAGATCAGGAAGTACAACCAGTAGCAAGGTAATTCCAATTGACTTATTTTATAAATTTAGTTTTTTTTTAATTCTTTAATCAAAATTCATACAGAGTACAAATGGTAGTGCTATTCAAAATAAATGGGGAGGACATCAACAACCAAACTGGGGAACTGGACACGAACAACAAGCATACTGGAGTTACAACCAAATGCAAGGTAAAGCAATTATATGCATCTAAATGAATTATTCCTTTTTCGCTTTATATAACATTAACATTTCGTTATCTTACCATAACACATAAATCATTCTCTCAAGTACATATGTATATATTCGATATCCATTTGAAAGTTTATCACCATCTCTGATGGTGTATAGTGGCCGCAAAAGAAATGAATCACATATTTTTAAAGAAAAACGAAATCCCATAAAAGATCAAGTACCAAATCAATCTCACACATCCATGAATATGTGTTACAGACGAATAAAACACCTTGTACCCTACCAAGGCACGCCAGAAATAAACATACAAGAAAAGAGAGAGAAGAAATCGTTCAGACATCGGAATATATCAGGATTTATGCTTGATCGATTCTGTGTGTAAATATTGATTTTCGATAAATTATTATTTATCGTTAGCCAAATTGTTCTTTTCGGCTGGAATTTTTAGTAGGTGAAAAGAAAGTTTTCGAAACTGGGTTTCTTGAAGGAAAAATTTGTTTTTTTTCCGTAATCTAAGAGATATATTGTAGCAATTGCTATACCATTTTAGAATCCTTATTAAATGCGTCAACTTTTAAAGTTACTTGCCAAACTGGCGTAGTACATTTTTTTTTCTTACAGTCAGTTAAATTTGGGTGAAATATTAATTTTCTATTCTTGGTTCGGTAAAATGTGACATTTTCTTCCAAGCTGGAACAGTTGGCTTAGAATTTAAAGCAGCAGGTGACATAAGCACTATTCTGGATTACATAAGAAAAATAAAATTAAAAAGAGTAAAGATTTGTAGCAACAGGAGCAAAAAAACCATCACATGGTATACATTTTCCCGAAAACAAAAGAAATGTCTATAATTTGAAAAATACATTATTTAGATTTTTTTTATATTTTTCTGGTAACTGTTATGATTTGGTCTATAACCCGATTCCGGCTTGACGTCGACTTATGGGACATCCTGTATATGCATATAGCATTTTTGGATTAAATGAAACCATTTCCACATTGATTGAAACTATTTTGAACTTGAATGAAACTATTTTCAAATAAAATGAAACCTCAGAGAATAAAATATGAATTTAATGCTTTTGCACGTTTTTATATTCATTAAAAAGGTACGTTAAATTTTTTAGTATAGTGTATCAAATAATATAAGGTATTTTGCAGCCAGTTAATTGTCCATTAAACCGTTATGTGGTCAGCAAATAATATATACACAGATGAGATGCAAATGCAACTGATAACTGGTCATTTCAGTCTTAGCAGTGTAGTAAATAAATGCTAATTATTCAATTAAAAGTTACTTGTAAAATGAGTTGTGAAAATTTTAGTTCTAGAAGTTCGGATTATTGGCAACCTAGCGAGGAGTCTTTATTAATTTAAGCATAGTGAAGTGGTTCTTGAAGGTAATCTGAAGCAATTGAATTCAAATCGTGGGGAAAGAAGAGTTGATACCCGAAGAATTCCTGGACGAAGAACAATAGGACGGTACTCGAAAATTACCAAAAACCTGAAATTGATTCTTGTAAAATTATATGAAGAAGGTAAAATAATTTCAGAAGCTGCTCGAGTTACATCGATAAATAAAAATTCACCTATATTATCGCGGTATAAAAAGAGTGAAAACGCTTAATAGAAGGCAAACGCGGTGGTTGGTAATCGTGCGAAAAAGTTGACACCAGAAAAACTCGAGTACATTGAAGCCTTTGTAGTAAGAGACCCCGGAATTACTCTGAAAAACATCAAAAGGAAGTTTTTCGAAGAAAAAAAATATATCTGTGTCGTTGTCTCCATTTTTAGTGGTTTGCGGGAGTTAAAAATTACTTTGAAATTGGCTTCGGTTGAAGTGGATAGAATGAACAACGAAAGAACATTACAGCTTCGACAAACTTGCGCCAGAGAATTTACACAGTGCGTTCCCCAACAAAGGAAAAAAATAATTTTTATATATGAGTGTGGCTTTAATCTTCATCTTCGGAGATCACAAGCTCGGTCTACGGTAGGTAAAGAGTACGCATTTTTGTACCCGCTGTAAGAGGACGGAACGTAACATTGATCACCGCTATGATTAATGGAGGTATCGTCCACAAAAAGATAACTTCAAATGCTACCGTGAATGCCGATCACTTCAAATTATGTTTACGCGAGCTTTTTGAAAAAATTGATAACATGCTGCAATTAGAGAATTCTTTTTTAATAATGATAAACACATTTTTAAGAATACATCAAAATTTTTTTATTGAAAAATATCAAATATTCGCCGAGTAATCCTCTGGTCCGTAAAGTACCGCAAAAACAGGCCCTCCGCGGTACGCACTCCTGCTTCATCTGTAATCATCCAAATAAAAAAAAAAAAAAAAGATTTAAACTGGACAGTATATAATCTAGTCTTTGTCATATGCGATTTTTGACAAAATGGCGGACATTTGAATTTACATAGCATTTTTAGAGACAAATACGACCTTATTTCGCCGATTAAAAAAAAACTAAGCCACTAAAAAAAATCAGTATGACAAAGACTAGATAATCATGTTTAGAATAAGCACAAAAAAAGAAAATTGCAAGCGATTCATTAGTTTTCGAGATATCTTGCGTACCGACTTCAAAAACATGATTTCGACGCGTTTGAAAGTTGAGCAATGAATAAATCGCAAAATTCTTCAACTTACATAGAATCATCCACTCCACTTCGGCCGATACTTATAATGGTTCTGAGATTTTCGAGAACTTTTTTTTATACATTTTTCACCGAATATATTATTTCCGAACGAAAACTTTCGATATAACGCCCGGATACGCAGACGATGTTAGAATAGTGGCCGACGGCGTATTTCTCCTGAATTTCGTTCGGCCGCTCGGCGCTGACTAGATCGGCCATAACTCTGCTATTTTTTCGAATTTTTGTATGCAGCTTTCACTAGACATTCTTAAGAGGTTTAAGAGGTTAAACTTGAAGAAAAGCCAAACAAAAAAAAATCAAAAATTTCGAAATTTCCTGGTGCGTTTTCCCCCTTAAGTTCAAAAATTTGAAAATCGTTTCATTTAATTCGAGAACAGATAATTCGAAAGTGGTTTCCTTCAATTCAAAAATAGTTTCGTTTAATTCGAAACTGTTTCATTTAATCCAAAAATATATATGTATGAAATCCAAGCACTATAGCAAGGTTATCGCACTGATCTGCGTCAGCCTATAAAAGCTGATTCACACCGCCGCGATTGCAATAACAATAGCGATAAACTAGCGACACAATTCCTTGCACACCAACGCGGTAGACCACAGCGATAGTTACATGCATTGCAAAAGTCTGAACATTGGACAAATTTGAGTTTCCCAATTGTATTGGATAGTATCGATGGTGGACATGCTACAATTATGTGTCAATTCAATGTATGCTAGCTCGACTAATTTTTTCAATTTAAAAAAGTTTGTCTTACTGACCATTGTTGATATCGATTAAAAATTTGTATATATCGATGGAAAAAGTAGTGATGAAGGTGTTTTAAATGTTTCGGAAATAGAGATGAAAGGTTTGCCTGATCAAAAAAGCAAATAACAGTTGGACAAATAACAGTTTTTTGTATCGTTGTGCTCTATCGCTACGTTATCGCTATCACTACATTATCGCTATCGCGGCGGTGTGAATCGGCCCTAACCGTTTACCCTTAATAAATATGAAAAGAAATATAATAGGCTTTTTAACAATGGCTTTGCGGTCATTCACTCGTTTCTTAATTAATGGATAAACATCCTTTTGAACGGTAACTCAATTATGAATGTACTAGTGTTTTAGTCATTTTACCATTTTAGAGCTGGAGCATGGCATTCATCTTTGGCGCAATAGTCTTTTGATATTATGTACGTATGAAATATAAATGCTACACATCACTTCGGAGGCTTCTTATAATTATTATGTAGCATCTACGATTAAGCACAACTAGTCATATGTCTAGTATTTTTTCTGAGGTTATTGTTAATTCCTACAGGGTGACTTACATGTAAGTGTGGCCTGTTTCGCCCGTCTAGATTTGCTACTTCAACTTCTTTTTTTCTTCATGTCATTTCAATTTTGTCTGTGTGCAAAAGTCAATTCTTCTGCATTTTCATTCTCAATTCCATCATATCAAAAGTAAACAGATTATTCTTAAGAGGCATCTAGCAGGAGAAGTATGTAATGGACAGAATAAACAAGTAAAAAAGCTAGAATTGGTCTAAGACCGATTCTTATGATACCCTAGATGAATGTCCGTATGAAATTTCGTATGGTCACCCATTTGAAAAATTTTGATTTTTGCAGTGGTTTTTCGCATATATTTCTAGAACAGTTCGTCAGACAAAAAATGATTATTAACCAATTTTTTAGGATTTTATATTCTGAAGAAGTTTTTAGTACAATAAAAATGTCTAGGACTGATCGCTTTTACAGTATCCGTAAAAAACCTAAATTTTTATATGGCAACACTAAGAAAAGGTTGCCCGATTTATTCCAAACACCATGTATAAAATTTCAGCTCTCCATGTCAACGTGTTTTCTAGCACTGTCCAAATATATAGTGGAAAACGAAGTTTTTGTATGGCAACCCCATGAACGAGTTGCCCGATTTGTCTCATTTTCGAATTTAATTTTACTTTTGTTTTAAAGCCCGCGTACAAAATTTCAGCTTTGTAAGTACACGCGTTCTCGAGTTATCGTGCGTACGGACGGACGGACGGACGGACATGCAAAAATTTTAATAACTTTTAATATTAGTCGTAGGAGTCCAATCCATTTTGCTCTACCATTATTATTTCTGTGAGTTACAAACGGATGAGTCAAATGTTTCGGCGCAGCTTGTATACAATAAATTATTACATTTCATATTTATTACTTTTTAATTTTTTTTAGCTTATGGCACCCCTTCACAACAACCTCAATGGCCAGTGAATACTGCAGATCCACGTCAGCAAGCACAATGGATGAATTGGTGGCAGGTAAATATTAGTAAAAATACTCAATTTCGTTTTTTTTTAATATCTCCCCACCATTTTTTAATGTTCTGTAAAATATTCTGTTATTTTCTATTTGCAGCAACAAGGAAATATGGCTAACAATCAACAGTATTGGACACAATATGCCCAACAAGCCTATCCTCAACAAGGAACAGGGCAACATGTAGCGCATGCAGATCCAATGAGTGGTATTGGTGGTACACCAGCACAGAGATCTATGGGTACCGGATCGAGAAGTGATGCAAAGAAGCCATAAATTCTTAAATTCCCCTCAATTCATTTATCATACAATTGTATAGCAAGAACCACTTAATCAGCCACCGTCTATAAGTTTTGAAATAATTATTTACTATACCACAAAAGCAAAAAAAAAATTAATGTAGCTGACATGTTTTTTAACTGTACCTAATTACTTTATAAAAATAATTAGGCAAATTCTTAATCTCCATTGGGATGCCACTCTATTCGAATTCCAATTATTCACTTTCGTATTTGAAGTGATCTGTATTTCGATGGAATTATAAAGGACCTGTTTTAGACTTTGTATGTTTTGTTTAGTTCACGAGTTTTTTTTTTTTATCTTTACATGTAACGTAAATAGTGTTTAGAAAAAAATACAAATGAAAGAATTAGTTGACAAATTATTTTGTATTTATTTATTTTTTTTTTTTTTGTTTTTAATGGGGAAGTGGGTTTTGTTGAATATTTTCTTATTTATCTCTCTGAGTCATTTTGGTGAAAAGCATAACAATGTTATAGAAGTAAAGAAAGACAGAATTGTAAAGATTAAATTATATGCTCTAGAAATTTAGAAATTCTAACTAACCTAATACATTATTTACTAGTTTTATTTACAAGGCATCATTACAAATTGCATAAGTCTATAAATTCGGCTTCGCAGTCGAAGCGTTTTAAATAATTGCCACAAACAAAATGAAATCACCTAGAAGCTTCAAAATTGTTTTTAGGTATTTACAATTACTTACTTACTTATTTACTGCTGATATCTGCAGAGGAAGTTGAACAAATTTTAAGCTAATATATATAAAATCTAGTATTAGTTGATTGAAAATCCAGAAACAAACTACACAGATCTTACGGCATCAAAAAAAAAAAAAGCAACAGCAACAAACAGCAGTAGCACCAATTAAGTGGGGAAAGAAAACCTATTAGTCGTAAAATGTTGTGAATATCTTTATCCTTTAAAAAAAATACTTCAATGAAAGTTCAATTTTAGATTAATATTTTATAATATAATGGCAAGTGAATAAAGCATGGGTGTGCACGCATCCACACATACACATACACAGAAAACACACTTATTATAATCGCATACGAATCACTTTATCCATTTATCTTAATCTTTTCTATTAATTTTCTGATATTTCTTTAGATTAATGTTTTTGTCTTAAGTGATCATTCTCATTTTGGAAAAGAATTCATTTGATAATTGTTTGTGAGTTTATGACAGAAGAGTAATAAAATAAAGGAAATTATTCAATTCTCTTGTGATTTTTCCAAATTTTTGTTGTTTTGCTTTATTTCCCAATAAGATATTTACTAGGAGACGATAAAACTGTTTTGTTTTTCAAATTTGATTAGTGGAAAGACTTAAAGCGGCGTTCAAAATTCAACGGCAAAGACAAAGTATCCTTTTTACGATATCTGAATTTGTGTGTACATATCTCTTACTTATTTAGTAACGGCTAACGTGAAAGTAGAAACTGTCTACTTTGTCATTATCATTCTCGAAAAAATTCTCTTGCCTTTATTTTCGAAGCAAAGCTCTATATATAAAATTTGGTTGCATATTATTTTATAAATTTAGAGAAAGCTATAATTTCTTTATAATTTTTGACTGTCAGCATTGTGTAAATTTAATTTCATGGATTCAAATTGAATCGGTCGAAAAACTTTCGCCTGAAATATTTGCCCATAAAACATAAACGTTGTGTTTTCTTAAAAATCTTAAATAAATATAGTATTTTATTGTTAAAATTTTAGTTTACCCTGTTTCCCATGATTTTATGAATGATTGGAGTAAAAATCTTTTTTAAAATAGAATATGTGAGAGTGCCTTTAGGAACAGTCCGAAAATTACGTTCCCCAATGCGGGCTCCGCGATATAATTAAGAAAAAACTACATTTTTGGTATTTTCTTCACTTTAAAATATAAGTACAAATGCACTTCAATAAATGAAATACTATAGTAGAAAATACAACTCTATTTAGATAAACTACAGGATTTCTCAATTACCTCAATCTTATTTCCAAAAAAATCACGGAGCACACAATTACCAACTCTGCCATCTATGCTCAGAATGAATCGCTTATAGTAAAACCGATACAGAGAGAAATTATTTTTTGTTATACAATTTAAAAAGTAATAATATTCTCTTCAATTTTTGTTGTGCGGGTATTTGCTTTCAAAATAATTTATAGACAGTTTTGTTAGGGGTGGCCGAATTTTGGAGCGCGTACCCTATATCAGGTGTAATTTTCGGTTTTCATACTGAGTGAATTGGCCCATAATTGACAAAGATAAGAAGCAGCTGAACAAAATTGGAAATTTTTGGTGTTTTCTAGAAAGAAACAAGTTATCATCCTTATTATCGTTGTCACTTTTAGTGAGAAATGGCGTTACGACACAAAAATTGTAGTATGATTGTCGTTTAAAGTCACATCTGTCGAAAACATACGACTTTGGATGGATCACTGTTGTATTAAGTAGATAAATGTCAATGCCGATAATTAAGTGACAATTTCACTCACTTGGTTTTATTAAGTGACACATGTTAGATGTGTATAAGCAAAGGAAAATGCAAGCGGAAAAAGGTAAATTTTATGATGGCCTTTTAAGTTGTTCTTTAAAACATACATTTCAATAGTTTTTTATAAATTAAATTATTATTTTTTTGGCATTTGTAGTGTAAAAATTACAACAAAAAATAATTTGAAGTCATGATAGATTGTATGGTGAAGCATGCTGTTATAGCTAAAGGGCTGAAATACATCGCGTTTATAATTTTTTTTTCTTTTA
Organism: Dioctria rufipes; assembly: GCA_963924295.1. Classification (NCBI taxonomy): domain Eukaryota; kingdom Metazoa; phylum Arthropoda; class Insecta; order Diptera; family Asilidae; genus Dioctria; species Dioctria rufipes. Next base: position 81,068,419 of record OZ002740.1, on the reverse strand, counting down.
AACACTTTCAAAAATAACAACAATACCACGAAATAAGACAAACCTCACTTTTGTCTACAAATGTAATTCACATCCTGACGCATGCCCTTATGCTATATGTCAATTTAAGGGACAACGATAATAAGGCTTCGAAGACAAATGTCACGTCACACCGTTCGACAACGACAATACGAAAAGAGAAGTGAAGTGATAGGGTGATAGTGACTGCGGAGCTCGTCACTTCAATGAGTCGACAACTATAATAAGGGTGAATGTCATATACTTTCGTCTTTTGCATAAATGAGGGAAAAGAACTTGGCTATGCATTATTGTAGTGCCGTTGAGACAACGAGCTAAAAACAAAAATCGAGAGAACGTAGATTACCCGAACAATCCTATCAAACTATTCATAATAATGTACTTCAGGTCACACTACCAAAGAATACTAAATAAAAGAAAGGACACAGAAGAGTGTTCCGATTGTTTTCCATTTAAATGTACACGGCGAGAAAAGGAAGGAAGGAAGAGAAAAAAATAAAAAAAAATCAAACCCTCTGAACATTTTACGAATAAGACAAAAAATGTGAAAGCGAAGATTACATGCAACGAAATGGAATGGCAAATGATTTATTTTCGTAAATAAGAGAGAATGGGCGGAGTTTTCTGATTTTACGCTCATAAAATGTTCCCGCGTTTTTATGAAAACACGCTTTTCAGAAATTGTCCGAATGTTTTTCGCAGGAATTCTAATGTTTGTTAGTGTAATCCTATGATATGCGAACAGCACGTTTTTCTGTTTGCATTTGTTTTGCTCGAAAGAGTAAGTGGGGGAATCTCATGCTGGATTCGAGGAATTTTATTTGACAGAAATTCTACATCTCCTTTTAGTGCGTTGTTGTTCATTGCGAAATTTATCTTTTTCTTGCCAAATGGAGGTAGGGTTACCCAATGTATATTATTATGAATAGTTTGAAAGGATTTTGATGGATTTAATAAGATTTTGTTGTTCGCGTAATCCTACGTTCTCTCGATTTTTGTTTTTAACCCGTTATCTCAGTCGCACTACAATAATGCATAGCCAAGTTCTTTTCCCCCATTCATGCAAAAGACAAAAGTATATGAGATTACCTCTTTCAGTCTAAAAAACACGGAAAATTTCCAATTTTGTTCGCCTCTGTCTCTACTTTTATTTATTTATACACTACCTCACTTTTTTAAGGAAAAGATAAATTAATAATAAAATTATCAGTGTTCCCGAAAATATCAGAGTAAAAAGAATGTAAACAGAAGCACGTTCTGTTCAAATATCATAGGATTACAGCACCATTCCAGCAACAATGTGCGACCAATATTTCGGAAAACCTGTTTTCGCAAAAACAGCCCGGGAACATTTTATGAGAGTAAAATCTGAAAACTCCGCCCCTTCTCATTTATTTACGAAAATGAATCATTTGCCATTCTGTTTCGTTGCATGCAATTTGCGCTTTCACATTTTTTATCTTTATTCATAAAAGATTTAAAGATACACCTGTAATTATTTGGTTTGATTCTACTTGCCAACGTCTCAAAGTGATCCCAAACTACGTGCAATTAAAAAACAAGAGGGTTTTGGTTAAAAGCTGAATTGTCTAGACATTACAGAGAAAGAGATTACATGAGCATCTTCAGTTCATGGATAAAGCTAGGCAGAAATAATTCGATCAATACTTGCGACAGAAAAACAAAATTACATCTCTATGCAAAAACCTGCTCGCTCACAGAAGAATGAACAGAACGTACGTTGCCAATTTAGACGCTTCTTCGCTATCCTTTCATTCACGGATTGTAAATTTAGGTTGTGCGGGTTTTACAGATCGTCAAAAGAAATTTTTGCACCATGGTTTAAATTATGCGCCAATCATACAGGTAAATTCTGCTCGTATACTTGAATTAACCACTGATTTGGATACTGATTTAGATGACCAAGATAATTTTAAATTTGAATGTGCTAGTATAATAGAACAGAATAAATGTATGATTAACAGAAATAGATCTGATTCTACGATTATAAGTAGTATTCAACAACAACTAAAAAACAATAATTTGATTTTATGTAAAGCTGATAAGAGTAATACCAAAATTAATATAACATAAAGATATCGCACAGCCTATGCTACGCTTGTGCTAAAGTTGGACGAAGAAAATTGTGTTCGGGTTTTATTAGTAGAACCCAGATTCTCCTATTTTAAAAAATACCAACGCCACTGAACACTTTGTTCTCAGCTTTGCCATCTCTCTGGAATTGTTTTCCTTTCTCATCTCTTTACAAGTCCTTATATCTATATATGCATGCGCACACAGATTTTACCATACAAAGAAGTGTAGGTGCAAGAGCCATATATACATATGAAAGGCAGAATGCAGATGGGTGGTGTGTTAGCATCTGTATGTATACTTTCGTCTTTTGCACGAATGGGGTTGGCTATGCATTATTATAGTGTGACTGAGACAAAACGTGTTAAAAACAAAAATCGGGAGAACGTAGGATTACCCGAGCGACAAAATCTTATTGAATCCCTCAAAATCCTTTCAAACTATTCATAATAATGTCTTATCAGGTCACTCTACCTCCATTTTTTAGGAAAAAGATAAATTTCGCTTTGGCCAAAGTGCTGAAAGGAGATATAAAATTCCTCTCAAATGAAATTGTCATTTTTCCCGAAAATATCAGAGAATCCAGCATGAGTTTCTTCTACTTAATCTCTTCAGATCAAAAAGAATGTAAACAGAAGCCCGTGCGGCTCAAATAGCATAGAAAATACACTAACAAATATTGGTAGCGCTACAAAAAATATTGGATAATTCTCACAATATTTCAGCAAAAACCGGTTTGCACAAAAGCGCGGGAACATTTTTTGAGAGATGAGATTGTTAAGTTAACTTTGGTTTCACGCCATCCACAACGAAAATGGATCAAAGTTTCGAGGGGCAAATTTATAACGATGTGGTTACTCTTCGACGTTACTTTAAATTCTACAAAGATTTAATTTTTCGAAAAATGTTTGTTTTTATGAAAATACTTCAATATAATATATACATATACATAGGTATATAAATTTATAATATTATATTATACATACTTATAACAGTGTATTTCCCGCGGATTTTAGTCACACAATGGGAAAAGATGAGAAAAATGGGAATCAAATGCAGTTTGGATCATTGCAGAAATTCGAGGAGGGAGACTGAAAATTTAAAAATATTCAAATTTCCTTCAGATGCCTTAAATTTTAATATTTGGGTTAAAAGACGTAATCTAAACTGTGAAGATTTTTTCTTTTAACATCTCGTCTTAATCAAATCGGCAAATGATTTTTATTTCCATAAAACAAAATTAAAATCAAAAATACTCGTAATTATCCTCGACTATAAAAAATTAAAATTAAAAATAATAATAATATATTATCTGAAATCTGAAAATTAACAATTAATAATTTTGCCCTGATACGTTTTATTGACTCATAAGGACAGTCATAATTAGTCATGAATTCTGCTATAAATTTTTTTTTTACCCTAAATCGCGTGAATAAATCTAATGCCAACAATTACTTTTGTGACCCGATGTTCCATACCTGTGCGACGATTCATGGTCTTACTCAAATCTTGATTATGCATATTGGGCCCTATTCTGTAATTTTTCATAAAATAATATTTTATGTTATTTTATGGCGAAAAAATCCCTTCTTCATAAAATGAAAATAAAATATTTTAAAAATTCGTATTCTGTCGTGGTTCGATAAAATTATTTTATGAATTCTTTTACATTCCGCTATGTTTTCTATTACTTTTTGAACAGCTGGTCAATTGACATTTGCGTGATACTCTATCAAATCACCCACTAAATAATCATTTATGAAAGCAGCTGCTTTCTTAATAGCTCTTGAGATACTTTGGGTGTAAAAGTTCTAAAATATGACAACTCCTGACTGGAGTTTGATGCGAACCATGTCCGTAGAAATGCAAAGCAGCAGAAAGACGTCCTTTCCGTTCAATTTTAGATTCCTAACTCAAAGTGAACGGAATAGATGTTTTTCCGGTATGAGGCTATAGTTACTCTATAAGTATTTTGAATTTGTTTTCTTAAAACGAAACATTTGCAAAATAACTTTACAAATCACAATCACACACGTAGGAATCGCGAAGATATCGTATCGTATGATCTCTTCTGCATAAAATTAAAACCTAGGCAAATATAATTAACTTTTTATATTTTATCATACACTGCACTGGTGCGAATTTCTACAATTTCTAACAAAATTGTAATTTTTATGTATGGCGGTGGACATTTTAGTTTGTAATTAAAACAATTTTCGCACAACGAATGTTCATTGACGCATGTCATTTTCATAAAATGTGTCAAAATACCTTTAAAATGTGCTGCTTAGGTTCTTTTATGTTATGCTCCATAACAGGAAATATTTTATGTTACGATGCATAAAATAAAATAAAATTTCTGGTACAGAATAGGATTTTAGGGAAATATTTTATTTTAAGGCATAACATAACATAAAATGATAAAATTTGACCGACAGAATAGGGCCCATTGTCTACCTAATTCAATAATTCTAATTTTCGAAAAATTTTCTCTTGTACCAATAATGTTCATTTAAAATATAAATCCACACATGTGTATGCTATATATACCTACTTCATTCACCTATACTACATACATATTATATCAGCCACGAAAATCATGTCTAACGTAAACAATGCATGGCTGTATCAGTACATTCGGCGATTTCATATGGCTTGTATTTCCGGGTGTTGCAACACAATACAAGTAATGTATTTTTTATTATTTCAGGATATTGTAAAGAGAAATTGAAAACCGAGAGCGATTAGTGCAGTGGCGTTGTTAATGTCTGAGAAGGGGTCACACGGGCTCTGCTATCAAATCGCAGAGCGCAATTTTCCGGGTACAACCGAAGCATGGTCATGCGACATCTTTATGTTATATTATTTTTGGTAATACACTACATAGTTGTTATGGAAGTATGTAGAGAGTGAATTTACGTGGACGTGAAGTCCCAACTGCCAGCATGACCTGACAGATCACTCGGTGGACAACGTTGACTGCAGAGCGGCACACTAGCACCACGGCTATTGCGGGAGAGTTGTAGGGGGGGTTAACCCAAAAGCCTGCCGCTGCCACCAGCCATAACCAAAAATATAATCGTGCCTGACTCAAACAAACCGAGCACACACCTAGCCCTGAAGGGGCTCATACAACACTTACCTTATCTTGTAATGAAGGCGCAGATCTCATGCCTTCTTGGCCGCCATGCCCCATCCACCCAATGATACTGAGGGCCGTAAGTATATCAGTATCCCTTTGCCGACCTGGAAAGAGAGGAGTAGCGGACCTGGTCGACCCTCACATTAATAGGGCTCCAGGAGAGTGAGAGGAGAAATGAAAAATACTCACGGCATAGTTACGTTATAATCGTTATAATAATTTCTATTAGATAATTCAAATAAAATACTAAATTGCTTTGCTACATGCAGTCTAATAATGATATAAAGTAAATTCAACAAATACTAAATTATTTCGCTACATTCGGTCGAATAATGCTATAAATTAAAATATTGTATACATCGAGAAGGGAATCCAACAAAATACTGTATTACTTTGCTAACATTTTATATATAACGAGAAAGGAATTCAACAAAATACTATATTACTTAGATCCCTTCTGACCAATCCCGGCGGATTATCAATCAATATAAATGTATATATATATATGTTTGAAAATGGTTAATTAAACATAAATTGTCATTGTACGCACGTTTGCTATCCATGTGATTATGCAAATGTATATTATCTACAATAAAGTTTTTGTTTCCTATTCATATTCCTGGTTACCTAAATAAGGGTATGACAAATCTCCTGTTTCTTAATTAAATAAGTGTCATATTTTGTATTCATTTTTAGACATGGCTGATAAGAACCATTATCACGTAATAAAAATCAATGCAATATGTGCAATCTAAAATCGATATGATGTATTCAAACAAAAATTTGGCAGCAACTTACATTTGGTTGATGTTGTTGGTAGTCCATCACAGAGGCGCCTCCGTGATTGTCCAGTCCTACCACTATTGAAACGATTATGGTTAAAATGTTTAATTGCCGTATTGTATTATTGTTCCAAAAGGGAACCTCATACTCGTGATACCTGCTGGTCAAAGTAATATCTAAATTATGCATTCTTTATAGCTAGGTTGAAGAAGTTCGCTCGGACCATTTCTATGTCACTGTAGGGTGATGTTCGATGAGAAACCAGAGGCGTAATGACTCTTCATAGAAATAGAAATTTAAGTCACAAACATTCCCAGAAGACAGAAACTCGCGGGTAGAATTTTCTTTCGGTTAGGCCAAATCTAAAGTCGCCGCAGCGTACTATACAGCTTGCTGCCTTGGTACCTCGTTCAGCAGTCTCCGATCAGGAGACTCATGCTCTATATTAGTCTGCCACGAACAGAATGCCGAGCTCCGCCTTATAGCGTCCAGGGAGAACTTGCCCTCTCTGGATAGATTACAAGTATCGTACTTTTTATTATTTTAGCTGCGGACAACGAGCCAAATGATTAGGTTATTTTCTAAGTAATTGAAAAAAAGATACAAGTTGCGTAACGAATTGTCGATTCAATAGCAGGGGTATTTAGCCAAATTTTTCCTCCTCTCAAAGTTCACGCTCGTCTTTCCACCAACGTGCGAAGACTCAGCCACTAACGTGATAAATTTTTAGGTTATGCGTGTGTCGATTTAGCAATCTCATAGCAGCACGCCATGGGTCAATTTTCTCGTTCTTGGATTTGGCTGTCGCCAACTTTTTACGATGCATTAAGCAATCGCTTGTCTGAACACACAACTTTTATATCTCTTCAAAAACTTCTACTCTACTCTAGTTCGGCGGCTGCTAAGGATTATCCAAGACAGTCAGATGTACTTGACAGATGACGAATCGAAGGCGCATCCCTGAAGTCCCGCGAGTCTTTGACCAGACCTCAACGTCAGGTTGGTAACCCAAAAAATCCGGCCAGTCAGAAATTAACAGGCTCCGCTCTGACATTATATGCTTTTGAACCCTGTTCGAACGCGTGGTGTAAGTTCTCCTGCACTCTCGCACGGACCAATCTCAATTTATCTTCAGCATCCACTCTCAGAGGCTCATTAAGAGTTCCAAGGCTCCTTAAGATGTAATAGGAACTCGCATGCTCAATCAATTGCTGACCGAAGAGTGTTCGGTGGGGAGAAGAACCAATTGCCTGGTGGAAAGAGCTCCTGAGGGAACTAGCTATCTGGCTCAGCTTCTCATCCTACTTTGTGTGTTCCTTCCGGATGTATGCCCTAATCCGTGACAATAGAGACCTATTCACTCGCTCTGTGGCGTTTGCTTGCGGCGAGTAAACTGCCGTTCGCAAGTGCTTCACTCCGTACTTATCCAGTAATCTGACGAACTGAGCCGAGCAAAACTGGACTCCATTGTCAGAGACTATCGTTTCCGGGACTCCGAACACATGGAGTATTTCGGTTTCTATGAACTGGCACACATTGAGAGTAGATGCCTTTCTCATAGGTTTGAGAATCGGGAACTTTGAAAAGTGGTCAAGAACTGTCAGTATGCAGACATTTCCTTTCACTGACCGAGGATATGGATCTAGGAAATCGATGTACAACTTTTGCCAGGGACTTTCTATCATAGACTGGCCTCCCATAGGTGGTCTAAGAATGGCACCTACGTAGTTTCTGACATCAACTGTCATTCGTGGCCAGTACAGGTGTCTTCTTAAACGTTTCAGTGTTCTCCCTATACCAAATTTCGGGCCAGGATCTTCAGGTGTTGACAAGCTGTCGCAATGAATTCGTGACAGCGCATCAGGAACGACATTCAGGCTTCCTTTTCGGTGTTCAATGGTGAAGTCGAAACCTTGAAGCTTCAAACACCACCGGTCAAGTCTACCGCTGAGGTCCTTTTGAGACATCAGCCATTTCAAGCTCGCATGATCAGTCACTATCTTAAACGGCATAAGCCGGAACTTCTGTACACTTAAAATTGTAGCTAGACACTCCTGCTCTGGGACTGTACAATTTCGTTGTGCTGACTTCAACTTTTTCGAGACGTAGGCTATTGGCTTCTCGTGGCCATCGTCATCTAGTTGAAGCAGCACTCCACCAATACCATGTTGGCTTGCAGCGCACTGTATAATGAATGACCTGGTGAAATCTGGACTCACTAACAACAGAGCAGAGGTAAGTTTTTGTTTTAACATTTCCAGAGATGTCTGGGCTTCAGGTGTCCATTGGAACTGACTAGGATTCTTCAAAGTGTCAGTTATGAAGGCAGTTAGATCAGCATATTTCGGGATGAACCGTCTATATGTACTGATAGAGAGGATGACCAGGTACTGTAAACTCGGTCTTCTCTTTGAACTCATTGTCTAGTGGGATCTGCCAGAAGGCGTCTTTGAGGTCCAGGCTTGCTTGTGATGTAGTTTGCCGGAGGAAGTCGACTCAGAAGCGCATCTATCTACGGCAGCGGATAGGCGTCCTTCTTAGTAACGGAGTTGACTTTCCTGGCGTCAAAACAAAGCCGAACCTTCCCAGGCTTCCGCACTAGTACACCTGGAGAGCTCCAAGGACTCTGGCTCTCCTCTATCACACCCAACGATAGCATCCGTCGCAATTCAGCATCCATCAAATTCTGTACTGCTGGTGAAATCGGATAAAACCTCTGTTTTATCGGAGTCGCGTCATTCGTTTCAATCTTGTGACTGTCTAGAGATGTTTTTCTTAAACCTAAAGAGGCGAAAGAAGGAAAAAGCTGTTTAGTAGCTTCTAGACGTTGTTGCTCTAGAACAGAAAGAACATGGCCGTCGGTCTCAGGGGTAGCTATTAGACTTGGTGTCATTTCTGCAACTATACCCAGGACATCTGGAGCCAACCCAAATAGATGCCAGAAGTCTATTCCTAGATATAGTGCCTGTGTGAGCCCAGGAACCACGTAAAAACGCACGTTTTTGGTCTTACCACGGAAAGTGAAGTCCAAGTTCACATGACCATGCACAGTCGTCATGGCACCATTAGCTACTTGTACCTGTGTCCGATATCTCTTCCATTCAACCTCTACTTCTGCAAGCTTCTCTAGAGCTCCCTGGCCTAGAATACTGACAGCGACATCACTATCAAGTAATCCAGTCTCAGTTCGAACGAGCAGTCTCACTTCGGCATACGGTCGAATCTCGTCTGGCATTGACACGGAAATGTGTGCCAGTTTCTTTCTTTCCTGTCTCATTCGTCGACAGTGTTCCCGCCAGCGAACGATCGATCGTTTCTTTCTTGGTCTAAGGTCCAGGTCAGGATACATAATTTCAGCTAGCTCTGCCACCGAGGAGAAGATGCGGTCTCTTACTGCATTGTAATTCTGCAGACGTGTATGATACGGCGTCAGCGGATGCAAAACAGGTTCACGCCCACTCGTCATAACAGAGCTTGGTGGCCGTTTTAATACAGTAACGGCAGGAGGCCGATTCTCCTGCTCAGTAACATTGCCAGCTAAAAGTGCCGTCGGTGTTATCGGGACGTCAAAGATTAAAGACCCTTCCAAAGAAGTGTGTAGTAGTGTCATGGGCTCCCTATAGGTGGAAACGGGAGCTTGAAGATCTGCAGAGAAGTCAATCAGATTCTCTATCTCTATCAGTGAATTATCATTGAAGTTGGGACTGTTTAAAGGATGGTTACTATTGTAGCGGAAGCTACAAAATATTTTTTATTTTTGTTTGTTATTGAAAATAGAATAAAATATAATTTTTGTTTGTCAGAGTAATATTTGCTCTGACTGTAAAGAAAATAAAATTTTCAATTTGACGTTTAAAGGAAAAACACTTTGAAGAAAAAACTTTAAACACAGATACACACTACTGTATACATTGTGAGAAAATACACATTAAGCCTTTTTGGAATGTATTGTTTTCAAAAATATAGAATTTGTCAAGGATATTATAGTATTAATTCAAACGCCAGAGGGCAAACTTGTAAAATATTATAAAACAAACTTTTACTGTTAGACTTGAAAAAAATATAAAAAAAATATTTAAAAGCATTTAAAATAAATACTAATTTTAAAAAATAAAAAAAATAATTATCATTAAATAAAAAATAATATAATTTTTTATTTTTTATCCTCCAAAGAATTTAGGATATACATATAGATATACAGGGTGTCCCGGACTAATACTGCAACATTTTGTCAAATGATTCCTTTCGTCCAGACAAGCAAAAAATTGTATGGCAGAGGGGGGGGGCAAAATATCACCCTACCGACTTACAGGGTGATTAGTGAAATATGCTCTTTTTTCACTAAACACCCTATATCTTAAAAAGTGCAGGGTGTACGGTCTACTTGAAGACGGCATTGTATGCAGAACCTTAGGGTCTTTCCTGTGAATGTTAAACCACCCCCACACCCCTCCCCACTCCAGAGTTATGACGCTTCAAAGTCAAAAATTCGTTTATTTTTTTTTTTTAATTTTTCCGTTATTATTTTAAAAATACCCCCACTAACACCTTTTTGTTACAAAATTTCGAAAGCCCAGAGTCTCCTCTTTAATTCAACCTGCAACACCCGATGTAGTAACTGTAACCGTTAAAAAGTTATTAGCTCTTAACCCGTTCAGGTCATACCAAAATTAGACGATATTTTTATAAGATGACGTGTTTTGACGTGTTTTGACGTCAGTAAGGGAACAAATTATCTGTGACCTGAATAGATTAAGACCTAATAACTCCTTATCCGTCACAGATAGAACATAAGTGTAATGGGTTAAATTAAAGAGGCTCTGGGCTTTCGAAATTTTGTAACAAAAAGGTATGTTAGTGGGGGTATTTTTAAAATAATAACGGAAAAATTTAAAAAAAAAAAACCGAATTTTTGACTTTGAAGCGTCATAACTCTGGAGTGGGGAGGGATGTGGGGGTGGTTTAACATTCACAGGAAAGACCATAAGGTTCTGCATACAATGCCGTCTTCAAGTAGACCGTACACCCTGTACTTTTTAAGATATAGGGTGTTTAGTGAAAAAAGAGCATATTTCACTAATCACCCTGTAAGTCGGTAGGGTGACATTTTACCCCCCGCCCCCCCCCCCCCCCCCCCCCTGCCATACAATTTTTTGCTTGTCTGGACGAGAGGAATCATTTGGCAAAATGTTGCAGTATTAGTCCGGGACACCCTGTATATATATTTATATAAATAAAGAACTGCAACATTTTCATATTGTTGCCAAACAAGTTCAACTATCACCAGAATCACTGAGTGATATTAACGGACAGTCTAACGTCTGTTCGATGGGATCTATTAATTGAGCGGAATGGTTTCCCTGCTCCACGATTGTTCTGGAGTTGTTGATGCTGTGGTCAGCCTGGATGTCATACTTGGTCGAGAAGAGGTGTTGTGATTCCCGACCCGCTTCAAGTTTTTCTGCAGGCATTGTCTACAGTTTGGTTTGAATACGTTTTTACGTCCGCACCCGTAACAGAATATCTGTTGTTGTTCTTGTAGACAATCCTGGTAATAGTGTCCTTGCTGGTCACAATTCCAACATGTCACCATTTGTCTGTCTGAGATGGCTGCTACCTCTGCAATGTTGGTGTCGCGTTTGCGATTGTTCCTCAATCTCGCCAATACGAGGAGTACGGTAAGAGTTCATACCACAGATTTGCTTTTACAAGCTCAAGAAATTCGGGCTCTGGCGTGGGATTTAGTAGTTGGTCCCGCAGCTGTACCAGATTTTGGTGGTACATCGCCAATGATTCCCCGAGTTTTTGTTTGCGCGACATCAGCTGGACTCTGACTTCCAGGTCGTCCTTTCGAACTCCCCATTCACCTAGTAGCCCATTCCGGACATATTCCCACGTCGGCGTCGGATTATGTCTTAATAGAGACCAGTAGCAGTTTTTAGCTGGTCCTGTCAACAGGGCGAACATGTGCTTGATCAGTAAGCCGAAGTCTCCTTCTAGCGAGGAAAATGTCAGTGCTTCCACTCTGAAGATGAACTCATCTACGGATAATTCAGAATTATTTCCGTTATATGACAGGTTCCATCTACTGACAGGACTGCCTGAGCGTCTATGCCAGGAATAGTTATGAGCTTGTTGGCCTGAAGGTGGTGGTGCCGGAGATCCGAAAGCTAATGGTAGCGGTGGGAAATGTCTAAGTGGTCCAGTAGGGAGCGAATGTCTCCGACGCGGTTCTCTAGAAGTCCCTGCAGAGTCTCTGGGTGGTTGAGCTCGCTCTCCAAAAGGAGGTGGTGTCGGAGATCTCTGTCTGTACTACATTTTGAAGCTGTGTTCGGAGACTGGATATGATCCTGTCGGTGTCTATAAAGCCTTGCCCCGAAGATGCAGGTGACAGACTATATCTCATAAAGCTGTTCTGTGATATGGGTGCTGAAGGTAACCCAGGAGATAAAGATCTATGACTAGGCTGTGGAAGTGTCGTTGGAGGCACGTTGAACTGTAAAGGTTGCTGTGGAGGATCTGAACTCCCTTGCCGAGTGGGATACCTCTTCGGGATCGCCCCAGTATAAGCCACGAAGTCCTGCTGAGTGAGAGAACCTCTGCAGTTTGACAGCTTGCTTGTGCATTTATCAATTCTCGCAGACATGCCCTATGGAATATGTGCCCACAGATGGTGGCTACAGGCTTCTTCTTGGCAGACCAGTCTCCCTCTTGACAAATGGTATACTGGTCCGGCCTCAGTATAGGAGCATCACCCGAAGGTGGTGTGCGGAAGTTCGCCATGGTGAAATTTCGAACGTTTTCCCAGGAACAGCAAAAATGTGACTCTATTTCAATCAAAAAGATCAGACGACGAAAGGCGTGAAAATTGAAAAATTATAGTTAAGCTAAGTAAACAATAAGCACAATCTAGAGACTACAATTTCCGATGTCTGCTCTAAAGTGCCATACTACTATAATATGTATTCTAAAGAAAACATACGAGGGGTCAAACTCCAATGACTAAAAATCGGGCGATGAGCTAAACTCAAGATTCCAAATCAACGAAAAGAAACAAACCGTCCAGTTTCTCCCCCACTCCCCAAAGCTTACTCTCAATATAAAGGTCTTCCAGGTCCACTCTCTTCCCAATCAGGTCAGAAATTTTTCGGCAAGGATAAATAGTGTGAGTGTGTGCATGAAAAATCTTGGGTTCTCACAGAACTCTGGGAAGAGTCGGGTTGGAGAAGCTTGAGACTGAAAATGATACTAGAGATTCTTCAGTTAGCAGTATGCCAACTCCTGATTACTGAAGAATCACTTCCATCCTCCAACAACTCTTTCCTTCCTCCTCACCTGATTGTCATAGTTAGCTAACCTTCCAGCTGGGCAGAGTCATGAATCTGGTCAACTGGTTAGCTAAAAGCCAAAAAGTGGTCTCACAGACTCACGACTCTGTCTAGCCAGTTGGCCAACAGAGACATGCCTCCGTGAGAACACAATCAAAAAATTTGTGAGGCCACCTACTATTTCCATAGCAGAAGGCCAGCGGGAAAGATCAATTCAAAAATTTCAAAAAGAAAAAAAATGCAAAGATTTTAAAAACTTACAAGACTTGTAGATTGACTAAAGTCAAACTTAGGTTCGAACTTACAGAAAAACTTTCAAAAACAAACTTTACTTTACTCAAATATCTCAAAAACAAAATAGCAAAAATTTAAAAACTCTAACGTTACTTTTCAACAATTTTCAACTAAAAAACCAATTAGACTCATATAGACGCATATAACTTCCACTAATTATGAGACTTGAGTTCAATCAACTAGCGAATACCAGATGGTCGTCTCACTCAAGGTTCCAGTCCCCAGTAAAAGTCATAATTAGACCACCGAAGTCTAACTGAGGTGGCCCCACGTTGGGCGCCATTTTTGTTATGGAAGTATGTGGAGAGTGAATTTACGTGGACGTGTAGTCCCAACTACCAGCATGAGGTGACAGATCACTCGGTGGACAACATTGACTGCAAGGTGGCACGCTAGCACCTCGGCTATTGCGGGAGAGTTGTAGGGGGGGTTAAACCAAAAGCCTGCCGCTGCCACCAGCCATAACCAAAAATATAATCGTGCCTGACTCAAACAAACCGAGCACACACCTAGCCCTGAAGGGGCTCATACAACACTTACCTTATCTTGTAATGCAGGCGCAGATCTCATGCCTTCTTGGCCGCCATGCCCCATCCACCCAATGATACTGAGGGCTTGCCGACCTGGAAAGAGAGGAGCAGCGGACCTGGTCGACCCTCACATTAATAGGGCTCCGGGAGAGTGAGAGGAGAAATGAAAAATACTCACGGCATAGTTACATTATAATCGTTATAATAACTTCTATTAGATAATTCAAACAAAATACTAAATTGCTTTGCTACATGCAGTCTAATAATGATATAAAGTAAATTCAACATATACTAAATTATTTCGCTACATTCGGTCGAAGAATGCTATAAATTAAAATATTGTATACATCGAGAAGGAAATCCAACAAAATATTATATTACTTTGCTAACATTTTATATATAACGAGAAAGGAATTCAACAAAATACTATATTACTTAGATCCCTTCTGACCAATCTCGGCGGATTATCAATCAATATAAATATATATATATATATGTTTGAAAATGGTTAATTCGCTACCTGAGTTCTTAAGTGTCCAATACGCCACTTTTTTCACTTTACGAGTTATAGATCAATCTGTATATAATCGACCACGCTCTATTCATTTTTCTTATCAGTTTTGTTCTATCTGCTTTAGTTTTCGAGATAATATTTTTGAATTTGTTCAATATCCCTGAAATTTCGGTTATTTTCAAACACTTTTTGTTCTTATTTGTCCAATGTCCAGTTTTTGTATTACTTTGGACACAGTTTCATAGTGTCTGGCATATTTATAAATTTTGTGCTTAATTGTTCAATGTGCAACTTTTTCAGATATTAGACATTTTTTCAATTTCTAAAAAATAGTTAAATTTTATGCTTAAGTGTCCTATTTCACAATTTCCGTCTTAAGTGTCCAATATCATACAGAAGATCGACATTACTGTCAAAAAGTATAAATACGGGAGCCATTTTGAATTAATTTTCAGTCGTAGTCTAACCGTTGTTGAGTGAGGATCGTGTATGTGAAATGGCTTAATTGAAAAACAGAAGTGAGCTATTTTTTTTAAAAAGATTATTTCTTATTAATTATTGTAATTATTAAAAATTTCTAGAATGTCGAATAGTACTACTTCTTCAAGTCCTCCAGAAGTAGGTCGAGCCTTACTCGAAATTAATCTTTCCCCAACAGGTTTCAGCGATGATTCTGTTGCAGACCCAGACTTTGTACCTTCATCTCCAGAAAGACTTGCTGGAAGGAATGACATATCTGAGCCTAACGAAAATGCTATTGAAGTTTTGAACACACCGAGATCTGTTGTCGGTACGAAGAAAAGACCGAGGAAAAGAACTGCAGAACCGAATAATTGGAAAAAAGTCGCCAAAAAACGTCAACGTGAACAAGGAAAGGAGTACATGACTGACAGTGGAAAATTGAAACCAGCAAAATCTGTCCAAGCACCCAAGTGTGGAAAAGACTGTGCGTATAATTGCACTTCTTATTTCACGGAATCAATGAAACAACAAATTCATAGCTACTTTTGGACGCTTAACGATTCTGAAAAAAAGTTTTTCTACGCAAAGCATATATCCATAAGTTCACCAAAGCGCAGGAGAGTCAACTACGAATCAAGAAAAAAGAAAACATACGCATACAGTCTAGCTGTAGGAAACAGCTTGCAAAGAGTGTGCAAATCATTTTTCTTAGCTGTGTTAAATGTGTCACAACGTACAGTTTATTACTTTTTTAAAAACAATTTTGACATTACAGTATCTGCTCCAATTCCATCAAAGAAAGGAAAACATATAAAGAAGAAAACACCTGACATCCAAGTTCAGGGTGTGTTGACTCACATTACATTCGAGCAAAAAGCGAAAAACAATATCTGGAATGTGGTTTAACTCTCAGTAAAATGTACCGTATGTACGTGGAAGAAAATAAAAGTAATCCTGTCAAATACAATATTTATCGAAAAATATTTAATACGGAATATAATTTAGCTTTTTTTAAACCTAAGAAGGACCAATGTGACATTCATGTCAAATATGAGAATATGTGCAATCCCACGCCTCAAGATCAGGACATTTTTAACAAACATGAGGACCTAAATAATAAAGCAAAGGAGCGAAAAGCAGATGACATTGCACAAGCTTTCAATAATAAAAATCTAGGACTAATATGTTACGACCTTCAAAAAGTTTTTTCATTACCACAAGGTTTTACCGGAAATTTCTATTACAAAAGGAAATTTAATACTTTTAATTTAACAGCACATTGTAGAGCAGATAATAAAACATATTGTGCTATATGGTACGAAACTCTAAGTGGTCGTTCAGGGAATGATTTGGCGAGCGCTTTGGTTAAAATTTTGCAGTGTATTGCTGATAATAATCCAGTGCTAACACACTTCATTCTGTGGTCTGATGCTTGCGTTCCGCAAAATAAGAACAGAATAATGTCTCTAGCTATTTTGAAGTTTCTTGAAAAAAACGAACAAATAAGGACAATATCACAACGATATTCGGAGCCAGGACATTCCAGAATACAGGAAATTGATGCTGTTCATGCTGTGATAGACCGTCATTTAAAAAACATATCTATTCATAGTCCAATTTCACTCTTGAGAAACCTGAAAGATATGAACTATCCAAAGGTATCTCTAAAAATCATACAGTGTTCATCAAGAGACTTTTTTAACTATAATGCTGCAAGTGTCGGATTTAATTTTTCTGCTGTAAAATATAATTCTGCTAAAGAAATTTTCTATGATACTAACGATCTATTTCACATCACATTTCAAGAGGACTATGGCGAATTCGCTGAGAAGAAAAAGGTTCCTATATTTATTAAAAAAAAAAAAAAATCGCCAACAACAAGCTGAACTCCCGAATGTTTCTAACTTGAAATCGACAACTGCCATGACCAAAGAAAAAATTAAAGATATATCTTCGATGCTTCCTTACATGCCTGCGGATGACGTGAAATTCTATAAGGCAGTTTTAAAGTTGCCTTAAAAAATGATACCAAATCGTTTATAGTTTTTAGTTTTAGTTTTGTTTACGCACTTACTTATATTTTATATGTATTTGGAATTTATTTTTATGAGAAATTTTTATGTTATATTTTGCGTTTGTTATTTATTAACTCCTCTAAAAATGAAATATAGACTTATTTTTGTTTACCTAACTTCTTTTATTTTTGTAAAAATAATTAATTTTACCTTCATTTAGGAAGGAAAAAAATACTTTTTTGTGATTTTATTATCGTTTTGAAAAAAAATAACGGTTTTTTTTACTAATTTGATAGAAGTATTTTTTTTTTTCTTAAAGGTCCAATATCAAATAGCCAATTTATACTCAAATTGGCGTATTGAACACGGAGCGAAAACATAACCATGTATCTTTTATATTTATATGAAAATTGTCCAATGTGCACTTTTGACTTTTTTTTAACTTCACCAAATTCTAAGTACGGGTCAAACCTAAAAGAGCGTTTTGAAACTAATATTTCAACAAAACTATTCATTTTCTCATATTAAACAACACTTTCTTCATAAATCTTTATTTTACTGGGTTAAAAATGCATTCAAACTTTAAAATTCGTTTTTCTCCCATTTCAACTTTTTGTATATTGGACACTTAAGAATTCAGGTAGCGAATTAAACATAAATTGTCATTGTACGCACGTTTGCTATCCATGTGATTATGCAAATGTATATTATCTACAATAAAGTTTTTGTTTCCTATTCATATTCCTGGTTACCTAAATAAGGGTATGACAAATCTCCTGTTTCTTAATTAAATAAGTGTCTTATTTTGTATTCATTTTTAGACATGGCTGATAAGAACCATTATCACGTAATAAAAATCAATGCAATATGTGCAATCTAAAATCGATATGATGTATTCAAACAAAAATTTGGCAGCAACTTACATTTGGTTGATGTTGTTGGTAGTCCATCACAGAGGCGCCTCCGTGATTGTCCAGTCCTACCACTATTGAAACGATTATGGTTAAAATGTTTAATTGCCGTATTGTATTATTGTTCCAAAAGGGAACCTCATACTCGTGATACCTGCTGGTCAAACTAATATCTAAATTATGCAGTCTTTATAGCTTAATTTTAGTTGAAGAAGTTCGCTCGGACCATTTCTATGTCACTGTAGGGTGATGTTCGATGAAAAACCAGAGGCGTAATGACTCCTCATAGAAATAGAAATTTAAGTCACAAACATTCCCACAAAACAGAAACTTGCTGCTAGAATTTTCTTTCAGTTAGGCCAAACCTAAAGTCGCCGCAGCGTACTATACGGCTTGCTACGTTATTAGGAATCTTTTCGTTACAGAACTATGCAACAATTGACAACAATTGCCTTGGTACCTCGTTCAGCAGTCTCCGATCAGGAGGCTCATGCTCTATATTAGTCTGCCACGAACAGAATGCCGAGCTCCGCCTTATAGCGTCCAGGGAGAACGTGCCCTCTCCGGACAGATTACAAGTATCGTACTTTTTATTATTTTAGCTGCGGATAACGAGCCAAATGATTAGGTTATTTTCTAAGTAATTGAGAAAAAGATACAATTGCGTAACGAATTGTAGTCAGACTTTATACCTGGTTTTCAGCAGCAGTCAGGTTATGTCGATTCAATAGCAGGGGTATTTACAGCCAAATTTTTCCTCCTATCGGGGTTCACGCTCGTCTTTCCACCAGCGTGCGAAGACTCAGCCACTAACGTGGTAAACTTATAGGTTATGCGGCGGGCCAATTTTCTCGTTCTTGGATTTAGCTGTTGCCAACTTTTTACGATGCATTAAGCAATCGCTTGTCTGAACACACAACTTTTATATTTCTTCAAAAACTTCTTTTTGCAGTACCAACATTTCTGTCCTTCATTCACTATGTAACGAGACTCTCTTGACAGGAAGTGTCAAACTCTCCTTTTTCTTCTTTATTCACCTCTGTTTTGTTTTCTTCTTTTACCGGTAGATGTCATGCGACCATAAAATAGTACCATAACAATTTTAGACAGAGATAATTACCTTGATAAAATGAAAGACTGCTAATTTAATATAAAAGTTACTGAAATAAGTACAGATCTAACCATTAAATTTAATAAAATCGTTAATAGTATCATAGTTAAAGCAGAGTTAATTTTAGACAGAAAACAGCGGGTTATTGTAAAGAATAGCCATCCTTCTGCGCCGTTTCTATATGGTTTACCCAAACTTTACAAAAACGGTGCACCGGTTCATCCTGTTTCTTCCGCTTATAATGCACCTTCACAAAACCTGAGTAAATTTTTAAATAAATTATTACCGAAATTGATTAACTTTGAATCTAAATTTTCAATCAAAAATTCGCTAGAATTGGTTACAAAAACTAAGGATTTATATATCCCTAATAAGGCTAAATTAATTTCATTTGATGTTAGTAATTTCTTTCCGTCGATTCCTTTATCTAAATAAAAAAATGTTTTATACAAAAAAACTGCAACCGAAATCTTAGACAAAAAGAAAATATTGCCAAAAATTATTTCCAATTTAACGGGAAATTTTACAATCAGAGTGATGGTTTGGTTAAGGGCTCGGCTCTTTCACTTTTTCTATCCGAATTCTTTATGTGCAATGTAGAGAATGAGCTTTTTAATTCTGATTATTTTGGATAATATATTGTTACGTGCAATAGAAAGAGACAACTGGTGACATCTACTGGCAATGGAGAAGTAAACGACTTTAGGTTCGGAGAATTGATTATGGAAGGTTCAGGAATAGAATGAATAGAACAGTCAAGAAGCTTCTGGAAAATAATCTGGAGAGTTTCTAGGGTATAAATATAACAGTTGTCATAGCCAGAATAATGTCGTTTTCGTTTGAACATCAGTTTCGCTCTGGAGGCAACCTAAGTGCTGTCAAAGCGTTCGTTTGAAGCAAAAATGACGTCATGGGTTGCCTCTGGTGGCAACCCAAAAAGCATCAGTTTCACTCTGAAAATTTACTCGGGTACACTATGAGTTCACTCACACAAACAAACTCTAGTTGTTATTTGATATTATTTAATTAATTTTAAAGTCAACAATTATTATTAAGACCTCTACTATTATTATATTATCCTCGAAATTTTTCCGCAAACTAATTACCAACCAGTTTTCGCAAAAAGTTCATAGCTACTTTGACGTTAGTATACATATACAAGCAAACTTTTTCAGGTGCACTCTGAAACCGTTCGATTGAACGGGGTTGCCTCCAGAGCGAACCTGGATGTTCAAACGAAAACGACATAAGAGTCTTGTCTTACACGTTGCAGTGTTAACAAGCGAAAGTAATAAACGTGCGAAAGTGTTATAATTAGATTGCGATAATTGAAAGAACAGTATTAGCGATAATTAGAGTTGAGTTGATTAATAGAAAGTTTATGAATTTTGTATGATTAGAGTGAAATAAAGAACTTGTATATTAAGTATTTAATATTGTGTTTTAAATAACGAACCAAAAGCCACGCTCGCAACAACTGGTGTCAGAAGTGAAATAAATTCGCGAAATAAAGTGGTGGCAATTGACTTAAAAATTAAATTGTGATTAATTTTGTGAAATTGTGTTAAATTTTGAAAGTTCTGGAAAATAATTTATATTCAACTTTAAGTGAATTACTAAAGTAATGGGGCGAAAATTCGAGGAGCTTCGAACGCAGGATTTGAAAGTGGAGTTAGGGAACCGGTCATTACAAACGACAGGTGCAAAGAAAGTGCTGGTTGAGCGACTCAGACAAGCTTTGATAGAAGAAGGAAAGAATCCTGAAACATTTGTTTTCGAAGATAACTTGGAAGAAACCGAAGTTGAAGAAGAGCCTACGATGAAAATGGAACAGCTTTTGAGTACTTTAATGAGCAAAATGGAAGCCCGTTTTGATGAACAAAAGAATTCTCTCGAGGAACAAAAGAATTCTCTAGAGGACCAAAAGAAATCTATGGAAGCCCGTTTTGATGAACAGAAGAATTCCAATGAGGAACAAAAGAATTCTCTGGAATCCCGTTTAGATGAGCAAAAGAGTGCTTTTGTTGAACAAAAGAATTCTCTGCAGAATTGTCTAGAAACTTGTTTGGAGGAACAGAAGATCTTTCTGAAAGGTTCATTAGATGAACAAAACGTAAAAATTGAAGAAATCCAGCAGGAAGTGTTGGAAGTTCGACAGCAAGTGTCGGGAGTACAACAAAATGTCACGGAACAGCTTGATAACTTTAAAGCAGATCTGGAAAGAATAAGGCATCGTCAACCTCTAAACGTAGCAGCTGAAATATCTGGCGCAGGTAGAATGAAACCTCCAATATTTGATGGACAAAATTCATGGCATATATTCAAGAGACAATTTGAGGCAGCTTCAGAGGTAAATGGATGGAATAATGAAGACAGAGCTATAGCTCTGGTGTTAGCACTTCGAGGTCCTGCTTCAGAACTCTTACAAACTGTACCGATTGAAAATCAACGTGATTACTCTTCATTAGTACAGCCGATAGAATTACGTTACGGAGATGAGCACATGCAGCAAGTATATCGCCTACAGTTGCGCAACAGGATTCAAAAGCATGGCGAATCACTACAACAATTGCAGGCTGATGTGGAAAGATTAGCGCATCTTTCATACTCCAGCGTAAATGCGGATTTCCTTAATGAAGTGGCAACGGAGGCATTTGTGAATGCTATTGCAGATCAAAATTTACAACAAGCGTTAAGGCTAGCAGGAAAGAAATCAACAGCAGAAGCACTAGCCTATGCATTAGTGTATGAATCCGCCAGACAAGCTTCATGGAGTGCAGTACGAATGAGAGAAATTTCGGTGAACGAGTGTACTTGTAATAGAATGCAGCCATCACAGAGAACTCCTTCACGTGGTATTCTGCAATGCTGGAATTGTAATAGACCGGGACACCTACAAAGGGACTGCAGAAAACGCCGACGAGTGGAATCCCTAGATGAAGAGAGGAGAGTGGAATTGCAAAGATATCGAGCTGGGCAGTAGACTTGCAATAGATTGCAGTTATCACTGAGCAACCCTTCACGTAGTGTTCTTCGATGCTGGGATTGTAATAAATTGGGACACCTTCAAAGCGACTGCAGGAAGCGCTTTCGAAGGGAATCAACAGAAAAGAAAGGAAGAGAAGAATGTCCAAGTTGGCGAACTAGAGCGACTAGACTCCAACCTTATGGCTTAGAGATGCAACATAGGAAAGGACTTATCCATGGAAATGCAGAAGCCTTTGTACAACGTCCATGCAAACTTGAATGCAAACATTGTGGCCGGGTGGAAGAAAAAGAAAGAACAGCAACTATACAGTTGATAACTGTGGAACCATCAACAGGTTGGGACATCGAGAACTTGCGAACAGCGCAACGAGGAGATCCGGACATATCGCCTATTCTTGCTTGGAAAGCAGATATAGAAAAACCAGGATGGAAGGATATTTCAGGGATGAGTGAAAATCTGAAAAGCTACTGGGCTCAATGGAATTCTCTTCATGTTGAATGCGGTATTTTAAAACGAAAATGGGAGGCACCTAACGGCGAATCATTCCGAATGCAGATAGTAGTGCCAGCATCAAACGTCAAAGATGTTCTAGGTAAAATGCATCGTGGAACATCTGGAGAACATTTAGGAGTGAATAAAACAATTTCTAAAATACGAGAAAAGTTTTATTGGCTACATATGCGGGAGGATGTGGAGAAGTGGTGTCGCAGATGCTCTGTGTGTGCTTCTTACAAACGGCCGCCACATATCGGCAGAAAGGAAATGTATAAGTGTAATGTCAGAGCCCCATTAGAAAGGAGAGCTGATGTACAACAAGCCACGAGGACAAAATTAGCAGTAAATGCCAATCGGATGAGGACCCGCTATGACTTACGTGCGAATTCAGCAGGATTCAATAAAGGTGATCTTGTTTGGCTGTACAACCCGAACCGACGTAAGGGACGTTCTCCAAATTCACAACAACATTGGGAGGGACCGTATTCAGTAGTAACTAGAATAAATCACGTAGTATACAGGATTCAACGTGGTACAAGAGGCAAACGAAAAATCGTTCATCTGGATCGCTTGTGTCAATATTACAAGCATCAAGACCGTGGACCACCTGTTGTTCGGGACGAACAAATTTAAGAAGGGGGCAGTGTTACGTGCAATAGAAAGAGACAACTGGTGACATCTACTGGCAATGGAGAAGTAAACGACTTTAGGTTCGGAGAATTGATTATGGTATCTACAGGAAGGTTCAGGAATAGAATGAATAGAATGAATAGAACAGTCAAGAAGCTTCTGGAAAATAGAACACTCGAGAATAATCTGGAGAGTTTCTAGGGTATAAATATAACAGTTGTCATAGCCAGAATAAGAGTCTTGTCTTAGACGTTGCAGTGTTAACAAGCGAAAGTAATAAACGTGCGAAAGTGTTATAATTAGATTGCGATAATTGAAAGTACAGTATTAGCGATAATTAGAGTTGAGTTGATTAATAGAAAGTTTATGAATTTTGTATGATTAGAGCGAAATAAAGAACTTGTATAATAAGTATTTAATATTGTGTTTTAAATAACGAACCAAAAGCCACGCTCGCAACAACTGGTGTCAGAAGTGAAATAAATTCGCGAAATAAAGTGGTGGCAATTGACGTTAAAATTCAAAGTGTGATTAATTTTATGAAATTGTGTTAAATTTTGAAAGTTCTGGAAAATAATTTATATTCAACTATAACTGAATTACTAAAGTAATGGGGCGCAAAGTCGAGGAGCTTCGAACACCGGATTTGAAAGTAGAGCTAGGGAGCCGGTCATTACAAATGACAGGTGCAAAGAAAGTGCTAGTCGAGCGACTCAGACAAGCTTTGATAGAGGAAGGAAAGGATCCTGAAACATTTGTTTTTGAAGAGAACTTGGAAGAAACCGAAGTTGAAGAAGAGCCTGCGATAAAAATGGAACAGCTTTTGAGTACTTTAATGAGCAAAATGGAAGCCCGTTTTGATGAAAATTTCACATATATAAGGTTTATCTAGTAAATTCAAAACTACATTGAAAAACGCTAATATAATACCAGCCTTTTCCAATAGATATACTCTCAAAAATTTGTTATCCAATAACAAGATAAAACCTAAAATTGATACAGTGGATAAAAGTGGAGTCTATAAGCTTAACTGCAACGTTTGCCAAGCTGTTTATATAGGGAAGACAAAAAGATCTCTTAAGACAAGATTTTCTGAACACATAAAATCTAGTAAATCCAATAACCCGAACTCTGGCTTTGCAAAACATCTACGCGATAATAAACATTCAGCTAATTTAAACGACATGGAACTGGTGCATTACTTAAAAGGTGGAAAAATATTAGGCAAGTACGAAATCTATGTAATCAGAAAGCAACAGAAGAATGGTACTTTTCTAGTTAATGACCAAATTGATTTCAGTAACAGAAGCCCTCTGCTAGACCCTGTTATTGTTAAATTTAGCTCTCAGAGCATCTAGCCAGCAGAATCAAAATTGATAATTAGTAGTCGTTTAGCCTTGATAATGTTCTAATCGAACGAAACGCGTCGGATTTATTTCTTGTTATACCCTAGATGAAATCTATAGGGTATACTAAGTTTGTCAATCCGTTTGTAAGACCTCGAAATAATGATGGTAGAGCAAAATGGATTGGACACCCACGCATAATATTAAAAGTTATTTTGATTTTTGCGCGTCCGTCCGTCCGTCCGTCTGTGCGCACGATAACTCGAGAACGTGTATACTTAGAGAGCTGAAATTTTGTACACGGGCTTTGCAAAAAAGTAAAATTAAGTTCGAAAATGAGACAAATCGGGCAACTCCTTCTTGGGGTTGCAGTACAAAACTTTCGTTTTCCACTATATATTTGGACACTGCCTGAGAACACATCAATATAGAAAGCTGAAACTTTGTGCATGGTGTTTTCATTGTCCTAGCAAATAAAGTTTAAAAAATGGACTAAATAGGGCAACTCCTTCTTGGTGTTGCCATATAAAAATTTAGGTTTTTTACGTATACTGTGAAAACGATCAGTCCAAGACTGTTTTATTGTACTAAGAACTTCTTCAGAATACGAAATCCTATAAAATTAATTGGTTATAATCATTTTTTCTGTCCAACAAACCGTTCTAGAAATATATGCGAAGAACCACTTCAAAGATCAAACTTGCACAGAAGGGTGACAATACGAAATTTCATACGGGCATTCATCTACATATAGGGTATCATAAGAATTGGTCTTAAACCAATTCTAGCTTTTTTACTTGTTTTTTAATAAAGTGACAAATATATTTATAAAGTGGAACATAAATTTCCAAGTGTTGCTTTAATTCTTTATTTGTTTAAAATTTAAATTCTCCCTTTCCTTTTCTAGCCACTTTCGTCCGCTTTACATAATAATTACCATGCGAGGTTAATTATTATTGTAATTGTCGATTGCTTCACTAAGCGCTCATCGCAGCCAGCTGTTGGGCTAATCAGCAAAACAACCGACAGTTGCAGAACAATACCATGCGAGGTTATTGTGTAGCAATTGCTGATTATTTCTCTGTAATGCCTTTGGCTGCTGGAAGAATCTTCCGTATGTTGGGCCATAATATCCTTCCCCCCTTGGAAAAACTGGTCTCCGCAGGGAACTAGATCTGGAGAGTGCAATAGTCTTTAACTTGAAAATATTTTAATCTCTGTTCGGTACAGATTTTATTTTACATTTTTCGTTACTTACTCAAATTTTCCTTATGCTTTTAATTTTACATCTTTTCTTTCATTGTTTCATTTTTCGCCAATTCTCATTTAATTTATTATTTTCTTTTCACATTTAATTTGTTTCTTATTTTCTCTTCATTTCTTACTTTTTTGTACATAATTACAAGTTTGATTTCTCTTCTTATTTTTTTCTCTATAATAGTTCATTTCTTACATTTTTTCTTGCTTTCTGTATTCTATAATTTTATTTTTCCACATTTTACTTTCTTTTTATTGCTTCTCACATTCAATTTTATTGTCGTCTTACAATATTTCTATACTTCTTTAATTTATTTAACATTTTTTCTTTCCTGTATTTCTTACATTTGTTTTCTTAGTTTTTTTTTCACGTTCCTATTATTTTAACATTTGCTTTTTTGTTTTTTTTTTCTTACAATATAACTTCTTCAAACATCTCACAAAATTAAAAAAACATATTCCTACATTTTTATCTATTCTACCTCTCTTTCTGTTACAATAAACTATAAGCTTGATATATCCTAACTCTAACTCTAATTTTTAATAATTCCGTCGCCAATAATCTTTTCTCTAATAATACTTTTTGTTTTCCTTTCATTTTTACCTTATTACAATTTTAAAAGTATTGTCCAAATCATAACAAACAAAACTTCAATAATTTCAATACTTTTTGCAATCTTAGCCTTAACATTCTATTTTCTGTGGGTGCCCAAAATTTCCCTAATTATATTATTACAATACAATAACTACTCTACTATTCTAATTGTACCAGCTGCTTCCCGACGACGGTAGGTAAATTTGCTGTTGGCAGGTTTGCTGTTGTTGGAATGATGACTTCTATACTGGGTTTTGCTTGCTTGGATAGCCTCGTTTGGATTGGCCCCGTTAATGGTCTGCTGATAAAGGCTCGAACCTTTTAACTTTTGTGACGTTTCAAGTGGCACACTACTCCTGCTACTACTGCTGACTTTTTATCGCCTTTGAATTTCAAATTTTATTTGAATGGTAATTTATCCCAAGAACTATGTGTATAAAATGTTTTCATCTACACTGCATTTCTGGAAACCATTACATCAGTTTTTAGCTAGAATGTATAACAATTTCTTGTCATAAGCGCTTCTTTAATTTCATTGCGATAATATTTGTAAAAAAAAAAATTTCTTTTGGTCCCGATGGAGTTCTCTCAATTATATTGAGAGTCCACGTGTACTTAAAGATTTGTTTTTTTAATATCATATATAAGGTACTGTATATAGGTATGGTAGCAGATATACCATATTATAGACCTCTCAGCATTAAATTATGTGCTAATAATTCCGCCAGGTTTAATAACTGTAGTTCTCTAATAAACGTTTAACTAATCTAACTATATTTTCGGGCTTTACTCACTGCTACTATAAATTCGGCGTCCAGATCATGTGAACTTCAACTACTGTTACCTTGTGCAAGTCTAACGCAAATCTTCACGGTTGTGGGTGGAGTTTGTAGCATTTCCGAGTGGGCAGGATAGTCCAATGTGTAGTGTGTGAGTTTTCTTTCTACTTCTTGTCAGTTAATATTTCTCAATTTGTTTTTTTAAACTTCTCTTTCTTTAGAGTTTTCAAATTTCCATCTTTTTAGTTACTCTCATATTTCTAATTATTTTTTTTTTAATTCTGTTAAAGACTTTACCTTACCTCCTTACCTTCCCTTGGGAATGAGGTATAAAAGTACCCAGTGAATACTTTTATACCTCATTCCCATATCCTTCCGCTGGCCATAGACTACCAAACTCCGTTCATCGAATTTCTTCTGAAATTGGAGGGAATTTGCTGGAAATCTCTTTGGGCACGTCCCCCGATTCCTGGGTCATAACCGTTACCTACCTTGTAAAATTCTGTGAAAATTTCCGTAGTATTTTTCCTATGGAATCTATTTCGAACCTGCGATACCGTACCTGTTTGATAATTATTTTTTTGTAGCTTTAAATTACCTTTTGGGGCAAGATCCCCTGAGCTCGCCGGTATTTCAGATGGAAGTTGCTGCTACCCTTATGGTCCCATACAGCTCGTGTGAAAAACTTACGTGGTCCGTGTTTTTCATACGGAGTGTTTAGTGCTTTTACAGGATAGGCTCTTGCATTAGCGATTCTTACCAATGTAAGTCTATCCTTCAGCCTATTTGCGCTGTACCTCTCGTACTTCGGTTTTCTCCTCCCCTCACTAAATTCTTCGACACTTACCTTATGAAATCTCGAACTGTCGTGAGCTATGGTCAAAGTTTATTCCCATAATGGCGCCCGAGATGACTTTTCAAATGTTGGTATACTTTTCCCTTCATGTCTTGAAACTGGCTCTGCACTGCAAGTGGTACCTTCCCATTCGTTGTCTGGATTATTAATACCTGGTCGGATGTTTCCTGCCATACTCATTTGAATCTGCTCTACTCTAGCTTGTACAGGATTTCCTTGACTGCTTCTCTACCAAGCTGTGGGTTCCACTTGTGCTCAAGCTGCGATATTTTCACAAGAAGCATTTTCTTCCATGCTTTTGCTTGCTTCTTGTATCAGCAGTTTCATATTTACGCAGTCGATAATAGCTCTGCGACTGAGGAAATCCATTCCAAGTATACCGTCGGCTGGAATTGAATCCGTATCACAAATGGCGTTAAATCTGCAGGCATGCTGGCTGTTTTTGATCTTCAACTTTGCTTCACACGTGCCTATAGAGCTCTTGGCATATCCAAAGAGTCCTCCTAATCTTATTTTTTGCTGTGTTTGTATCGATGTATTTCTCTTTATTCTAACTTTTCCCTTTCTTTCTCTGCTAAATACTTCTTTACGCAGATATCCGTATAATGGTCTCGTGTTTGTCAGAATTGGCAATAAAGCCCTTCCCTTCCTGAATGGAATTCATCCTGTATGCCAACTGCACAGTTTGCCACTCTGACGTGATTAATTCGGCAATTGGATACCTCGTGGCCAGATTCCTCACATCCCGTACAGAAAGGTAATTGTTGGCACTCTCTGACAAAGTGTCCAGTCTGACCGCACTTGAAGCAATGTTTGGGTCTATGTTCGTATGCTTTCCCAGGCAATCTTCTGTATGATTCTGTATGAACTGGATGTTGTAGAGTAGAGAAAGGTTTTTGGCGAGGTACGGGTTCATCTTCGTTGAAATTGTCACTTCTCCATTCTTCCTGTGAAAAAATCCTATTGCTCCCGAGCTGAAGAATTCTCGCGTCCCTTTCGTAAAATTCCGCCTCTTCTCTCAACGCCTCCAATGAGCCAAATTTTCACCCTGTTAAGTGCATCTGGATAGCCGGATCTCTTATTCCAACTTTAAATGTGGCAATCGCATCCGCTTCCAACTCTGTGAATAATCCCCCATCTTTACCTGGATATTTAGCTGAAACTGCCGCTTTAATTTGGTTCAAAAATTCTTTTAGTCTGTCCGCATATAACCTGATGTCGTCTCCTTGTCTTTGTCTACACGCTATCATTTCCGTTCTTAATTCGTCATAGGACTTCCTAGGCATGTAGGCAGTTTTAATGGTCTGCTGTAATGCTTCAAAAACCTTTGGCTCCTCAGAACTTTTCAGATAGTATGCGTCGTCCGTGAGCCGATATCTTACACATTTCATGAAGATGGATTGCTCCTCAGCTTTAAGACGTTCACAAAGATCTATGCAGCAGTTTAGGAAGCGGTGTACTTCCTTTGCTAGCTTCAGTGATCTTTCTCCCGAGAACATGGAAATATATTTGGACACTATATCCATAACTTTTTCATAAGTATCTGCCATCTTTTATACCGTTATTGGTTTCTTATCTGTTTTTGTTTAACTCCTTACGGTAATTTGCCTTCAAAATTATAAGGCTCAACATTCAAAACTATTATATAGTTTTATGTAATTAGCACACTCAATTACAACTCGGCTATACTGCGTACCTACACATAAACATGCTCAATATTATTCATTTTTTCTTCTTCAGATGCCCACAATAACAAACAGAAAAAACCATACTTTACTTGAACCCAAGATTATTCCCGTTAATCAAATTACTGGAAGCAGTTATTACAACTTATTAAAACGCGAGAAATTACAGAAAAGCGTGTGTGATCAACGCTCTACCCGATCTGCGACATTGAAAACTTATCTAACCGATATATCACAATTTACAAATTACTCTCGAACTCCATTCCATGCTGAAATTGACATCTGTTACGTCACTAACTATTGTGTATAATGATGAAGACGCGGACGTAGCTTTTTATCTGAAAATGGTGAATAGTGTTTATTCGGGATGCGGGAGTAGCTTGTAAAAGCACAACTCCTCGATCGCCGCTCGATCGCCGCCAATGTAGGTATATGTGTGTGTGTATTATGATGAAGCTGCGGGAGTAGCTTGTAAAAGCACAGCTCCTCGATCTCGTCAATATATGTTGGAGTAGCTAATATAGCTCAGCTCCTAGTGTTTGTTGGAGTAGCTAAAATTAGCTTTGCTCCCAGTGTGTGTGTGTGTGGAGGAGCTAAATTAGCTTTGCTCCCAATGTGTGTATTTGCGTTGCTCCTAGTTTGTGTATTTGGAGTAGCTAAATTAGCTTTGCTCCCAGTGTGTGTGTTTGTGTAACTGAATTACTACCTTTCCCGGTATACCCGCGGCTACGATTCACACCTCTACGAAAACGAGACTTAATTACACTCCACTGAAATTATTATCAAATTATTATCTATGAATTCACCAAGTAATAATAAAAAAAAATGTACCAACAGCTTAACTAAAAAAATGAAAACCGATCACATGAAAATAAAAGCCATCAATAAAAGAAATTTTTTCTGTACCTAGAAACCAAACAAAACAAAAGATAAAATATGCAATTAAATACTTTCACATTACCTGTACCCAATTTAAACAAAAACTCACTTTAAATTTTTCCGGCTGCGCCAATTGTCGTGTCCCAAAGCATTCGAACAGGAATCCATAGAAAATATCAAAATATCAATACCGAAATGAATAAAATTCGCGAACTTCTTTAACACATTAATTCTTTATTACGACAACAAAACTGACCTATCTTAATATATAATTCACGCAATTCTAACCCGAACCGAACGGTAACTTGATATAAAACAAAGTTAACTCGCGACTGAATACTTAACGGCCCTCGCCAGATCAGTCATTGGTCTTTTATGCCCCAATATTCGGAAGTAAACTTTTACTCGCAACGCGGATGTAAACAAACGACAACAACCTTGTCGTTTGCTCTACCGGGTGAAGCACCTGAGTCGCTTAGTAGTAAGCAATCGCTTTACATAGCAATTACCATGCGAGGTTAATTATTAACCTTGGAACAGAATGAAAGTAGCCACCACGCAGGAAAATGTCACGCAGAAGTAAGTTATAAGGCAATGCCATTAAGTGACCGCAATGAACGTAGGCATCGTAGCCACCACGCAAAAGTTGCTCGACTTTCAACTTTAGCGCAATTATCCTGCGTTGACATTTCACAGCTGATTAATATTTTGTTTGTTTTAAAATTTCGCATGCTGAACATAATAAGTTTCAAAGAAAATTTAATTATGGTGGTGAAATTTTTTAAAAATAATAATATTGTGGACCCCAATTTATTATTAACACAGTTAAAAACATTAATTTAAATTTCATCTTGACGCAGTCAGCAATGATCATTGTGTTCACCATGTTTGGTGGCTACGATTTTGACACTTCATTACCGTATTGTGCTTGGTGGCTGCGATGCATTCTGTTCCAAGCATTATTGTAATCGTCGATTGCTTCACTAAGCGCTCATCGCAGCCAGCTGTTGGGCTAATCAGCAAAACAACCGACAGTTGCAGAACAATACCATGCGAGGTTATTGTTTAGCAATTACTGATTATTTCGCTGTAATGCCTTTGGCTGCTGGAAGAATCTTCCGTATGTTGGGCCATAACAGATGCTAAGCTGGCTATGCCAACAGCAGCATGAAATGTCGTCCAGGATGTTATTGAATTTCGCTATAAGAACGGGCAGATTGCTCACCGGTGACGAACTATGTATTTGTAGGTCATCCGCATATAGGTGGAAGCGGAGGTCTGAGATTGCTCTGCCGATCCTGTGAAAACTGACGTCACGTCATTGTCATACATTGAGAATAGTAGAGGGGCCATAACAGCCCCTTGAGGGACACCTGAGACCATTGCAGCAGGAGAAGAGAGAGTAATAGACCCTCAAGTTAATTGTCAAATATATTGGTGGCGATCAATTGACAGGTAAGATATTTTATATTTCTTGTAAGTTGTTTTGTAGAATATTAATTAACATTTTGTGTTCGTTGTTACTAAATATTATAGAAAAAATATAATATAATCTACTAACTATTTCATTTTTTATTTGCAATTTCCTAGAGCAAACAACATGAGCATTGAAACTATTAGATAAGTATATCACTTGCTATCATACAGAAAATGATTCTATGTTTTTATTTTCATTTTCAGGATTATTTCTTCAGTTCATGGTTGCAACAAAGTCAATAAAAAAGTAATAACCTCAGAAATTTTTAGTTGAGGCCAACATAATTCCTAAGGGGAGAATAATATGGGGCTGGTCGAGCACTCGTTGGGAAGGCTATGAAGTTCTGCATAAAATGAGCTCTGTAACTGACCATACACCTTGTATATTTTAACATATAGGGTATTTTGTGAAAGACTTGCATATTTTCTTAATCATCCAGTAAATTCGAAACGTTTGAGATGCCACCCCCCTTGCCGTACAATTTTATGTTTGACCATCACCTTATGTTCTATTGACCACCATGGAGGAAACACAAGTTGTACTGAGGTCGAGGTTGGAAAAATTAGCACTGTGTTTTACGCTACTTTTCCCATTTCACGCGATGCTATAATATTTTTTTTTTCATGTAAATACAGTGTTTTATGTCATATTTGAAATTACAACAAAACTATTGCAATGTGGTTTCTGAATGCAATACACTTCGAACAGAAATTATTATGTGGTCAAATATTCCTGCCGCTGAAACTCGAACTTCCATCGGAATTCATAAAATACTTACTAAAAGATGTAGTAAACCCTACAGGTGTCTTTGGGAAGCTTATTAATCAATATAACGGTAATGTTCGGTTGAAATATGATATCTCCAAAATAAATGTCCTCAGTTACAGACAGTTAAAGATTTATACAGCTACAATAAAAAGAATAATTTTGGAGTAGCATTCAAAGAATGAATTCAAAATACATATACCTTATATAACTGGTCTTAACAGAAAAATGCCAATTTTGGAGTTTTCATAACTCAACCAAACACCACCTATATTATCCCTCTTTACAATCTGGCTTAATAAACACATAAACTTTACATCTAATCTTTCCACCGATTACGACTCTACGACAGAAGTTCTTATTTCTCTTTTAATTTTTAATGTATTCACTTCATTTTTTTTTAGTTATTTGATCTTATTATTTATATCTTACTGTGCTATGGCTTAAGATAAGTAAATTGAAACTGAGTTTCTGCATTTGGAAAAGTTTCTTGCGTGGAGTAAAGAGATTTTAAATACATAATTGATTTTAGTAATTAGATTCAAGTGTCTAAATAAAGGACGAGGCGTCCTCTGTTTTTATCATTCTAAAGTACTACGTACTACGTTTAAAGAAGAAAAAAAAAACTTAAATTAATTTCTGTCAGGCAAGTAAAGCAAAACAATTAAGAAGCTGTTAAAGTACAAAAGATATCAAACGAGTAACAAGCTTCGTTTTGTTTATGTGCACATTGAAAATTTATGCGGTGGAAACATTTGTTTGCTCCTTTCGACTTTTCATTTTCAGTACACGGATAAAAACCACTTCAGGGAACAAAACATCCGCCCTCTAGCTCCACGTATTGTAAGAACAGTAGAAATTGTTTTTTTTTTTGCTAGGGTGCTATGCGAAATTGTCAAAGCTTCACAATGAAGTGGTACCATCTGAAAGTGACATAATTAAAAGCGTTTTATGTAGAAATTTTTCATATCTACCGAGACATAGGTTGGTACTTCGGGACAGAGATTTATTATAAAAAAACACAGTCTGGGGTTATCAATTTGGCTATCCATGCAAAATGTGATTTTGATTTATTTATATGTACTTTTTCTGACAATTCATTGATTCATTTTTACGTCAATATGTATACTATATGCATGTAACTGCCGAATTTCGATATATATGAATAATGCTCCAAATCAGTAATGGATAGGTGGTTAATCGCAGCTTTGATTGACTGGTGAAACTACAGCTTTGTTTATTAAGCGAATTATTGCAATAGCTTTGTGTGATCGAAGGTAATTCAAACAAAAAGCAAAAATAATTGCGTAAATGTCATTAACCACAATGAACATGAAATATATGTACATATAAAATAATGGGCTTATGTAACGTTTCAGCGAATGCACTTATGGTAAAAATCAGCTAGTTGATTGCACTTCATTGATAATTTTATAAAATTGTTGCGGTTGGGTTTTCCTTTGTCGGTATTACGCGGTTTATTTAGCTGATATTAATTCATATAAAATTAACATAATCGGGATTCAGACAAGTCGTGTGATATTTGGTATAAATCTATTGAAAATAAATTATAATTTGTGTAAGCTATTAGCACTATAAAACCCACCCGGGGACTGAAACCGCAACCCGGTGGATGGATATATTCGTTCTGTTCTTTTGAGCGTTGTTGTTGGGGTCGTATGAATGCAGCAATTTCGTTGAAGTCGGTAAAGTTAAGGAGAAGAATGAGGCCAACTAGCAGTTTGCAACACAGTACCTGCCTGAACCCGAGAACAACGATTTTAACAAGAAGAAAATGAAAGATCTTTCCCGCACGAGAACGAGATTATCCGTTGAAAAGAAATAGATGTATGCTTTAAAAAGCAAATAAAATGAAAAAAAATGTGTCTACAATATAAAAGAGAAACACGTTTTTCAATAAAATTTTCATGTAAAACTAAAATAGAGAAGAAGTTCCATGCTCAAAGGATTTGCATAATTGATCATAACTGCTAGAACAAATTAAGCTATTTATGCATCAAAAATGGTTGGGAGGAACCAAATCAGAAGTCTTTCAGTTGGGTGGAACAAATCAGAATGACCTTAATGTAAACAAACAAATTAGGATGTGGTGGAAAGAGGAAAGCACTTTTGATTAAAAATCACATGTAAAACAACTGACATATAATAAGAATGAACTGAGCATTTTTGCTTCAAAACTGCAACAAATTTTAAACAATCTCCACCGTAGCGTACGGCAGCGCCTCATATATGTAGATGTCTCTCGTCCACCCGCTATTATTCAGCTTCTATTAAATTAACCACACTTGTCTCCTGGTGCAGAATTATACAGCAACTTTAATCTTGCAGTAAATGATAATAACCCTCACATCGCTGGCCAAGACCTGATATTAATGTCACAACTCTCCATGCCACGAATTCTTGCAGCACAAGACCCCGCTAGAAGTCCTGAGCGACAATTATCTAATCAGAGACGTTCATCAAGTCTGATCAAGGGATGGAAGTTAATCTACAGTGGTGATAATTCATGTCTCTCCGTGGAAAATTTTATCTTCTATATTCCGCGTAGAGGCGTTAAGGAACACTACGCTGTATGGCGATTCCGATATCTTGGTTAGGCAAATACACACTTGTTCAACGATAGAGGGACCAACTGGTATTGGTCATTGCTGAGGATCAATCCAACTCCTACTTAGGAGCAAGTCCGTACTGCCTTATTTGTAGAATGGGGACATTCGAATGCGTCGCCAGATGTTGAAAGGGCGACAGGAAGTCGGAGAAATTTTTAACTTGTACCACCAAGTAGTGGTTGAACTAAGAAATCAACTGCAGAAGCGGGAGTTATTAGACCTGATTGAATCTAATCTATTACCAGCGATACAATGTCAAATCTGCTTATAACCCACGAAATCAATAATCCAATTGCGGATGCTGGTACTGGAAATTCAAGCTACTCATGAACGAATCCTCTAGTTCTAGTTTAACCGGCCATCTTCGAATTCAATGAGAAACTCACTTTATCAGCTCTACGAACTGAATGGCACCGACCTTGAGCCAGATATTCGTGTCTTCCCCAGCTCTTATGAGTTTGAAGTGGCCGAATTAGAGTACGTGCACAACGACGGGAGGCGGGGCTATATCAAGAGTTGAAGAAATAAAATGACTGTACGCTGTACTATTAGAGCGTTCATAGAAACGCTGTGGCAACACGCGATGTGGCGAGACATCTCGAGGTATCTCGCTCGAGAATGAAATATTTCATTTTTTCGCGAGGTCCAGCGTGCTAATTTTGATAGCTGGCATATTCTTATAGGGCTTTTCTTTGATATAATTGAAGGGTTCTTTACTCATTCTCATATACTGGAAGAATCTGTGAAGATCAGTATGTCAATCTTCATATATGTAGATGATGGAATTCCCCAAATTCTAATCGCTGGATATTGTGACCCCATACACAAGAAAACTGCAGAAAGGGTTGGAGAAACATCTTTAGAATGGAAATTTTGGCAGTTTGTTTTTGAGTTTATATTGAAATCTTTCCTTAAAAAATCGAAGATGAATACTAAATTTCGAGATGTATCTTCACGTCGCCTAGCTCAACTGGCTAGTTTTGCATTGCTTCTCCTCGGCTCACCTCGTTGTGCACGTACCCTTACACACACGCGAGATACGTTCTACCCCTTTTAAATTAGTAAAAAAAAAAAAAAAATAATATTTCAATAAAAGTCTCGACTGATTAGAAACTCTTACTTTATTCATTAGAAAATACTGAGAATGCCTGCATTTAACTTGATACCTCGGTTATAAGATCTTTGTTTGCTGAGATTGCGTCTAGTGATAATTTTGTTATATCCTCTGTGTGAAAACTATGAACTCGACTTTACAGAATGTGGAAAAATAAGAATTGAAAAATTATGATGATAAGCAATTTGTAATTTTGTCTTTGAGAAATGAATTTAATGAATTTATGATATGAAAAATTATGCTATAGAATTTATGTACGAAGGCTCAAATGATTTGTTTAGAAAGATGTTTAGGCTGGATACATAACTCGCGCCCAGGCTCAACCTAACTCTGTTTGGTGCAATTGTAATCAAAAAGGTCACTTCTATACTGACTGTCCTAGAACTCCAACAAGCTAGTTCTGCTATGGATGCGGCCAGAAGAACGTGATAAAACCTAACTTCGAAGTTGCGCAGCGAAAAATATGAGACCCGACCCGTCCGCAACAGTACTCAAAATGAGAACACTAGCAGTCTTTAAGTCGAAATAGTTGATATCAATGACACATAATCGATATTAGATACCTCTAATACCTCTTCTGAGAACGTCAACACCAGCTACGGCAATTTGTTAGACACCCCATGGGACCTGTCTTTAATCTCTAACATCCGACTAATACCAATTGCGACAAAACCATCTGGCATTGTTGGGGAGCCAGTCTCCCACCTACCAGATATTGAGACGGCCATCAACCTCTGTGATGCCGATTGGCCGTGAGCCGGCCACTGATGCCGTATCACCAGAGTCTAGACAGCTATCGTGCCGTGAGAGATCGGATTTTCTCGTCAGCAGGCAGTGGAATCACCAGAAGTGACGATTCCAAATGTTTACTCTTTCCCAGGCAGAAAAAAATTTACTGCTCAGTGGCGCGCACACAGCAAGCGTGTTAAAGTCGAGAGAAAGAAGTTGGCCCACATTACAGTGTCAGTAACGGGCAGCATTACGTCGTAAGCAGAAGTGCAGCTACTCAGGCAAACCGTGTCAGGATTATTAGCGGGTCGTGCCACTGTCAATACATTAGGGAAGACATCTTTGTTTGAGACAAAAAACTTGTTCCGATTCCACAATTATTTTATTTTAAAAATGAATAACAACCTACGCGTTTCGTCTGCTTAAGACATCATCAGGGTTTGCCGGGTTTTAGTGCAGCTGCACGAAATTCTTGAAATTTATTGAAACTTTGTTTTATCTTCTTTTTTTTCAGATTTCCGACGCAGAATCCCACATGTATACAGGGTGATTCTGATCACGATACCTTCCGGTATACCACGCGATTCCTTGAGGTAAGCCGATCAAAAAATTGTTCCAGAGAATTCTTTTGCTCCTCATTAGCTTTCTTCTGCTTATCTAAACGGATTTACAGAGAATTATTTTGTTCGTCAAAACGGGTTTCCAGAGAATTGTTTTGTTCCTCAAAAGTTTTCTTCATCTGCAGGGCTGACAAAACCAATTTACTCATTAAAGCACCCAAAAGTTGCTCCATGTTCGTCACAGACTTTTCTTTAGCTTCAGGCTCTTGCAATATGTTTTTGAAAATAAATGTCTCAGGATCCGTCCTTTCTTCTTCCAAAGCTTGTCTAAGTCTCTCGACCAGAACATTCTTTGTGCCTCCAGCTTGTAATGACCGTTTGCTCAACTTCACTTTCAAATTCTGTACTCGATGTTCCTCCAGTCTACGTCTCAATACTTCAGATTATCTTCCAGAACTTTCACGTAAGGCACAAAGTTTCAAGTGATTTCACAAAATTAATCACACTTTATTTTAAGTTAAGTAGCACCACTTTATTTTACGAATTTGTCCCACTTCTGACATCAGTTATTTAAACACAATATTTCAATTTCTCTGTGTTTAACTTTACTGTTTACTTTCACAAAGTCACAAATAATCGGATCAACTCTTTAGTTATCGCTATTACTGTACTTCTAATTGCTGCAATCTAAACAGCTTACTTCGTTCACTTCACTGCCTGAAATAAGACTCGCCTCCTGGATGTGAGAAGCGCCGTATTTATACTCTACAAATTAGAATCTTCCTGAATATTCCGTTCTTGGAACCCAAAGTTTACTAAGATGTTACTAACCTAGAATTGTTTCCATTTCCAATAGATGTCGCTTCTGTCACTTTGTTGCTTGTAACATTATGTACATAGAAGACAAGGGATGTTAAATAAAGTTCCAAAAGTTTGTATGGAAAGAAATAATAAAATTACAAAAACAGTTCACGCAATTAAATTCCAAACACAAACAACAAGGGTAACTATAGCAGAAAAATCTTTTGCCATGTCAATACATCATTGATTATGTACTGCTGATAGAACAAGTTATATGCAGCGAATACTGCTTCTGCGTGTGTCACTAAATCGAAAGCTTTGTATGAAAGCTTACACTACTACTACATATATTGCGAGCGTGGCCTTTTGGTACGTTATTTAAAACACAATATTACATATGTAAAATACAAGTTCTTTATTTCACTCTAATCTTATATTATTCACAAACATTCAAGTTTAATTATCGCTTAATACTGTACTTTCAATTATCGCAATCTAATTACAAAACTTTCGCACGTTTATTACTTTCGCTTGTTAACACTGCAACGTCTAAGACAAGATCCTTCGTCTGGCTATGACAACTATTATATTTATACCCTAGAAACCCTCCAGATTATTCTCGAGTGTTCTATTCCAGAAGCTTCTTGACTGTTCTATTCATTCTATTCCTGAACCTTCCTGTAGATTCCATAATCAATTCTCCGAACCTGAACTCGTTTACTCTCCATTGTCAGTAGATGTCACCAGTTGTCTCTTTCTATTGCACGTAACACTGCCCCCTTCTTAAATTTGTTCGTCCCGAACAACAGGTGGTCCACGGTCTTGATGCTCGTAGTATTGACACAAGCGGTCCAAATGCACAATTTTATGCTTGCCTCTTGTGCCACGCTGAATCCTGTACACCACGTCATTAATTCTAGTTATTACTGAATACGGTCCTTCCCAGTGTTGTTGCAATTTTGGAGAACGTCCCTTACGTCGTCTCGGGTTGTAGAGCCAAACAAGATCACCTTCGTTAAATCCTGCGGGCACGTAAGTCATAGCTGGTCTTCATCCGATCAGTATTTGCCGCTAATTTCGTCCTCATGGCCTCGTGCACATAAGCTAATACGTAGCTAATACGTAGTCTTCTGGTAACTTTTGTTCACTTCTAGTGGTACCAAATTTGAGGTCGCTAGGTAAACGCATCTTTCTTCCGAATATGACCTTAGCTGGGGTTTGTCCGGTTTAAGCCATTAGAAATATAGGAATATGTCGATCCCAATCGCGTTGATGATATTCAACTACTTTCTTTAGATGCTCGATCAATGTTCTGTTGAAGTGCTCTACCATGCCATCAGATTGTGGGTGTAGAGGAGTTGTTCTGGTTTTTCTTATTCCCAACATTTTACACATCTCCTGAAAAGTCCGCGATTCGAAGTTCCGTCCTTGGTCCGAATGAAGTTCGTGAGGCACACGAAACCTACTGACCCAATTCGTTTTTATTTGTTCCGCAACTGTGGTTGCCTCTTGATTAGGGATTGCATAAGCTTCAGGCCATTTACTGAAATAGTCAATGGCAACTAATATATAACGGTTACCGCCATCCGTTTCAGGAAAAGGTCCCGCGATGTCTACAGCTATCCTTTCAAAGGGGGCTCCGACATTATATTTATGCATTTCTCCTCTGCTTCTATGTTGCGGCCCTTTGCAAGCAGCACAGACAGTGCATCTGCGGCACCACTCCTCCACATCTTCTCGCAAATGTAGCCAATAAAACCTTTCCCGTATTTTGGAAATTGTTTTTTTCACTCCCAAATGTCCTCCAGAGGTTCCACCGTGCATTTCTTCTAGAACATCTTTGACGTTTGATGCTGGCACGACTATCTGCATTCGGAATGATTCGCCGTTAGGTGCTTCCCATTTGCGTTTTAATATACCACATTCAACATGAAGAGAGTTCCATTGAGCCCAGTAACTTTTCACTTCTCTCTCCGTTCCGAAATATCCTTCCAGTCTGGTCTTTCCATGTCTTCTTTCCAAGCGAGAATAGGTGAAATGTCTCGTTGTGCTGTTCTCAGGTCCTCGTTGTCCCAACCTGTAGATGGTTCCACGGTTACCAACTGTATAGTTGTTGTTGTTTCCTTTTCTTCCACCCGTGCGCAATGTTTGCATTCAAGTTTGCATGGACGTCTTGAAAGGGCGTCTGCATTTCCATGAATACGACCTCTTCGATGTTGGATTTCAAAATCATAAGCCTGGAGTCGCTCTATCCATCTTGCCACTTGTCCCTCAGGGTTTTTAAACTGCAGAAGCCATTTAAGCGCTGCATGGTCGGTGCGAAGGATGAATTTCTGACCGTAGAGATATTTATATTTATATATTTTTATATTTCTGATTTTGAAAGTGCTTTGCTATAGTAAACTACTGGAACTTCTTGACCATTCTCCTCCTGCGAAAGCACTGCACCAATACCTTCATTTCTGGCATCCGTGTCTAATATAAATGTTTTTCCCAGCTTTGGATAGTGAAGTACTGAAGCTTCACAGAGCTGTTGCTTCAAATTTTCAAAACTTTCGTTGCATTTATCCGACCATATGAACGGCCTTCCCTTTTCTGTAAGTTGATGTAGGCTTCTTGCTATATCTGCAAAACCTTTCACGAATAGCCTGTAGTAGGTAGCTAAACCAAGAAAACTCCGTAATTGATGTTTGTCCTTTGGAACTGGCCAATTTTTGACGGCTTCTATCTTCTCTGGATCGGTTCTTACTCCTTGTGATGAAACTATGTGCCCTAAATATTGAACTTCATCTTTGAATAGAGCACATTTACTGGCACTGAGCTTCAATTTCGTATCTTTGAGTCTTTGAAGTACGTCCCGTAAGTTGTTTTTATGCGCCTTGAATGTCCTTCCGAATACTATTATGTCATCCAAGTAGACAAGACATGTTTTCCAGGTTAAACCGCGTAGAACACATTCCATTAGTCGTTCGAATGTGGCTGGAGCATTACATAACCCGAATGGCATTACTTTGAATTGCCACAAGCCACTGTCAACTGAGAAAGCAGTTTATTCTCGGTCCTCGGGATGTATTTCCACTTGCCAGTAACCACTCTTTAAATCCAGCGTGGAAAACCATTGCGGTCCGGAAAGGGTATCTAACGTGTCATCAATCCTCGGTAATGGATAGCTATCTTTTCTCGTCACGTTATTTAGTTGGGTTTAGTCTACACAGAATCGGGTGCTGCCATCCTTTTTCCTAACCAGAACAACCGGCGATGTCCAAGGACTGTTAGATTCCTCTATTATTCCTTGTTTCTTCATGGAGTTCATCATGTCTGACACTTCTGGTTGTTTGGCTAATGGCAATCTTCGTGGTGTCTGTCGAATGGGCCTGGAATCTCTTGTATTGATCCGATGCTGGACAAGATTTGTTTTACCATAGTCATCATCATTCATTGCAAATAATTCCGAAAATTCATCGATCACCTCTTTGGCATCGTTGTGTTGTTGTTCAATTAAGGCACTGGACGAAAGAAGTTTCTGAACCTGTTGGGGAGTAGCTGGTATAGTTTTTGTCTCCTTGACATTATTACCATTATCCAAATTGACGATTTGGTAAACGGGTTCACAATTTGAAATTATAGCACCTTCTTTTAGTTGTACTTCATTTTCGGATGTGTTAAGCACTCGGACTGGTATTAATGTTGCACCTTCTGCCTTCACTAAAGTCTTGCCAACAAGGACGCTCGATGTAACTTTTGTGGGGTTAGGCTCCACCAGATAGAATCGGCAGGTCCCGATGTCATCAGTAAGCTTTGTCCATATTAGTGTCTCGGAGCATGGCGAAAGTGTAATATTTTCGCAGACCATCGTCCTTACTTTCGCAGGATGTGAGGAAAGAGTAGCTCACCTAGTTGAACATCTAAAGTTATTTCTCCAAACACCTGTGCTGCTGCTCCAGTTGCTGTTCTTAGTAGATATTTGGTGGTGTTGTGCAGCCATTTGTTCTTAACAAGAACTGCTCTAATAATTGATCTTGAAGCTCCAGTATCGATAGTGACTGCGCAGACATTTTTTCCTACATTTTCATATATAACAAGACTGCTATTATTTCTCTGTAACTGACCTACTTGAATGATGAATTCAGGGCTGTCGATTTCACCAACCAACTTCTGCCCCACAAAGTTGGTTTTTACTAGTTTTCCGACTGCTCAACAGGAGAGCTGATGCGACTAGTCGCTGCTTGATATCTAGTCTCTCCACGAATAGCTTGTTCCCTGGCTCGACATCTTTGGCATTCTTCTTTCCCCTCTTCTTCTGGCAATTCCACTCGGCGACGTTTTCTGCAGTCTCTTTGAAGGTGCCCTGGTCTATTACAATTCCAGCATCGAGGCACACCACGTGAAGGCGTGCTCTGTGATGATTGCACTCTGTTACAAGTACATTCTTCTACTGAAATTTTTCTTACTCGTACTGCATTCCGTGAAGCTTGTCTGGCGGATTCATACGCTAATGCATAGGCTAGTGCTTCTGCTGTTGATTTCTTTCCTGCTAGCCTTAACGCTTGTTGTAAATTTTGATCTGCAATAGCGTTCACAAATGCCTCCGTCGCCACTTCATTGAGAAAATCCCCATTCACGCTGGAGTATGAAAGATGAGCTAATCTTTCTACATCTGCCTGCAGTTGTTGTAGTGATTTGCCATGTTTTTGAATCCTGTTGCGTAACTGTAGGCGATATACTTGCTGCATGTGTTCATCTCCGTAACGTAATTCTATCGCCTGTACTAATGAAGTGTATTCACGTTGCTTTTCAATCGGTACAGTTTGTAAGAGTTCTGACGCAGGATCTCGAAGTGCTAACACCAGAGCTATAGCTTTGTCTTCATTTATCCATCCATTTACCTCTGAAGCTGCCTCAAATTGTCTCTTGAAGATATGCCACGAATTTTGTCCATCAAATATTGGAGGCTTCATTCTACCTGCACCGGATATTTCAGCTGCTACGTTTAGAGGCTGACGATGCTTTATTCTTTCAAGATCTGCTTTAACGTTTTCAAGTTGCTCAGTAAATTTTTGTTGTTAATGCTCGATTTCTTCAGTTTTCAAATTTTGTTCATCTAATGAGTTTTTTAGAAGAATTTTCTGTTCCTCCAAACGAGTTTCTAGGCAATTCTCCAAAGAACTCTTTTGTTCGTCCTAGCGGGTTTCCATAGAATTCTTCTGCTCATCTAACCGGGATTCCAAAGAATTCTTTTGTTGCTCAAAAGCATCCTTTTGCTCGTCAAGACGGGTTTCCATAGATTTCTTTTGCTCATCTAAACGGGATTCCAGAGAATTCTTTTGCTCCTCTAGAGAATTCTTTTGTTGCTCAAAAGCATTCTTTTGTTCATCTAAACGGGATTCCAGAGAATTCTTTTGTTCCTCATTGGAATTCTTCTGTTCATCAAAACGAGCTTCCATAGATTTCTTTTGTTCCTCGAGAGAATTCTTTTGTTCATCAAAACGGGCTTCCATTTTGCTCATTAAAGCACTCAAAAGCTGTTCCATTTTCATTGTAGGCTCTTCTTCAACTTCGGTTTCTTCCAAGTTTTCTTCGAAAACAAATGTTTCAGGATTCTTTCCTTCCTCTATCAAAGGTTGTCTGAGTCGCTCGACTAGCACTTTCTTTGCACCTGTCGTTTGTAAAGACCGGTTCCCTAACTCCACTTTCAAATCCTGCATTCGAAGCTCCTCGATTTTTCGCCCCATTACTTTAGTAATTCACTTTA
The DNA here is from genome assembly GCA_963924295.1 of Dioctria rufipes. Classification (NCBI taxonomy): domain Eukaryota; kingdom Metazoa; phylum Arthropoda; class Insecta; order Diptera; family Asilidae; genus Dioctria; species Dioctria rufipes. The sequence goes on along the minus strand of OZ002740.1, from coordinate 81,023,878 downwards.
AGTTGAATATAAATTATTTTCCAGAACTTTCACAATTTAACACAATTTCTCAAAATTAATCACAATTTGAATTTTTAAGTCAATTGCCACCACTTTATTTCGCGAATTTATTTCACTTCTGACACCAGTTGTTGCGAGCGTGGCCTTTTGGTACGTTATTTAAAACACAATATTAAATATGTAAAATTCAAGTTCTTTATTTCACTCTAATCTTATATTATTCACAAACATTCAATTAATCAACTCAACTTTAATTATCGCTTAATACTGTACTTTCAATTATCGCAATCTAATTACAACACTTTCGCACGTTTATTACTTTCGCTTGTTAACACTGCAACGTCTAAGACAAGACTCTTCGTCTGGCTATGACAACTATTATATTTATACCCTAGAAACCCTCCAGATTATTCTCGAGTGTTCTATTCCAGAAGCTTCTTGACTGTTCTATTCATTCTATTCCTGAACCTTCCTGTAGATTCCATAATCAATTCTCCGAACCTGAAGTCGTTTACTCTCCATTGTCAGTAGATGTCACCAGTTGTCTCTTTCTATTACACGTAACAATACATATTATATTATTATATAGAAGCAGGGAATCGAGAGCTTTATTTTCGGCCATTCAGTCTTAATAAAGGCATGTTGTTTTGAGCTAATTACTGGTTTACAATCGAATGTCAGCAGTTTATACACTATACATTCAAAAAGCTTATATATAACAGACAATGTAGCAATAGATTTATAATTACTAACCAAGTGCCTCCTTCCATTTTTAAAAACAGAAATAAAAAAATGACGATTTCCAAGCAACAGAAAATGACAAAGATATACTAAATTAATAAAGCAGCGGCTGCGAAAGGCTATCAAAGCATTGTTTAAGAACAATGCTAGGAATACCATCCTCTTCGGCTGCAACTTCTGATGCAACACGAACTCTACATGTAATCTCTCCTTTTTTTACGGAAAAGTGCTATGGTCTGACTATCGTGTCCAGTTCGAGATCGTTGCATATAGTAGTCAATGGACAGAAAAATAAAAGGCGGATGCAAGGCCACGCTACTAGGTAGGTAATGTCCTCTCAGTGCTCCAATATGAAAAGCTAGTGGCGCTACTGGAATAACGTTTCGGGGCGCATTCTTATCCAGTCAGGTGTAATTTGCTAACAGATCATAAGACGTTTGAGACAGTTTGCTAACTTTGCGTTCGAACTGCAAAGATTGGCCACAACAGAATTTCCTTCTTGTCCAACAGACGTCGTTGATAGAATGGCGTTCGAACCAAATCGATTCGAATACATTTTGTTAACAGACAAATTCTGAAAAGCAAATATCCTGAAAACAAAGCTTCAACATTTTTAGTAAAATTAAATCTAATTTGATTACTCTTAAGAAAAAAACATGTACACAACCCAACATAGCCATGTATTTGTCATCATCATAACATATTGCACAAATACAATACAAAAGTATAGACTCAACGAGCAGATCAAATTAAAATTATTATCATTTGTTTGAACCCGTTAGATTCATGCTAAAAACAATTCCTGAAAAGGGAACATATTACAAAAATGCCATGCTAAAATTGAGTGCTGAAAAGAATATGAATTCAATCTAATTACAATTGTCCCAAAAATAAGTACAATATTTAACGAAAGCATATGTTGTCATGTAGCGTACAGTGCATGGCAGAAATGCGATCAGATCAAGCAGATCAATTTGCAGCTCTATCATTATCATCATTACAAGTACAATCCAACGGGAATTTTTTCTCAACGTAATAGAGAGAACATTTTTACAAATATAATTTAATTTAACACAGCAGCATGTGTAGCTCTAAAATTGTTGTTGCTATGCATTTTGGTTCGTTGCTATGCATATTGTACCGCTAGTACCGTAAGATCACAGATGCACTGCCAATTCTTGTAATCATGCGCCTTTGCTAGTCCATCAGTGGTGTCGTGTGCAAGCAAGGGCTATATAAACGATAAGCTGATTGATCTCGATCTCTTTTTATACTTGGCATCGCTTGCGGTAAGTTGGCTGTTTAGGGACTAACACTTATATCGGGTATAGACTGATATTTCACTTTTAACAACTAACAATCATTTCTAGTCGGTATCGACTAAAGATAAGATATTTACTAGCAATCATTTCTGGTCTCGACGGAAATATACGCACCTTATTTCGGGTCTCGACTGAAGATAAGATAACACTTTAAGCCGGGTCTCGACTGACATAAAGAATATTATCTCGGATCTCGACTGAGATAATCCTTTACTTAAAATCATTTCTGGCCTCGACGGAAATAAACGCATCTTATTTCGGGTCTCGACGGAAGATAAGATAACATTATAAGCCGGGTCTCGACTGACTTAAAGAATATTATCTCGGGTCTCGACTGAGATAATCTTTTACTAACAATCATTTCGAGTCTCGACTGAAGATAAGATAACACTTTAAGCCGGGTCTCGACTAACTTAAGGAATATTATCTTGCGTCTCGACTGAGATAGTATCTTACTAACATTAACACTTTATTTCTGGTTAGAACAAAGGGTCTTAACATTAGCTTAAAGCCAACCCTCAAACGTCAAGCTGCAGATCGGTTAGTACCAGCCACTTGTAACAAAATAGTATTTATTCATATATATGTTTTGTTATATATTTACTGATATATACATATTGACATATTCTACATTTCTTGCGCATATTTATTAAATATTATAATTTATCTTTATTCGATATTAATTTTACACATTTATATTTATATGTATTACGCTCTTGACGAATTTATATTACAACTATTCTGTCAATAGGTGTTTTCAGTGTGATACCAAATTCTCTGACCCAAAACTTATATACTGAGTTTTATCCCTGTACAATCATTCTTGATAATCGTACATTCTTACTCCGTGGGAATAAGTGTTTTCTAGTGTGTGTCGTCGAAATTGAAGTGATCTTCTTTCTGAGAGGGTTTCTTTGGAGCTCGCTGTTGTGTCATGTGTGTCCCCGTGTTAATCGGTGAGGCAGTTGTGGTTTGCCGGCCGGACGAGCTACAGTGTAAGTCTCCATAGCCTCGTGGCAGAATGATATTCCTCTCTGTTGCCTTACCTGAATTTCAACGTGGTCATCCTAACATAAGATAGGATTTCTCTTTCGTTGAATAAACTAAAAGTGTCTTGGAAATCACGAAGAACAAGATGTTATACTTCTTTATACGGTAGTAAACCTACCCTCGGTCGACTTCCCGAAAATTCTGCTTTTTCAAGCGCACCCGCAAGACCTTTGTGCGGTTATCATTTATGGTAACGGAAACTGAAGATATTCGGAATGTCATCTATTCCTACCTATTGTTGCTTCCCAAATAGTCATGAGTCCCTTTACCTTAAGGAAACTCACTTTGAAACTGTTTTCATAGGTAGTGTTACATATCCATTCAGTATGGAAATACTATATAATAGCCACCTACCTGAGAAATGAGAAGTCTCGGGACAGACAAAAATTGAAGTGCGAGATCGCCCTCTTCTCTACCGCCTGTCAAAGTAGTTGGTCGCACGGATAGCACCTTTAACCGTATATTTATCTACTAATCAATAAATAGTAAGTAAGCATTACGTGCTTGTTTCATTTACCGACATTACAACAGTGGCGACGAGGATGGGACATACGTCCTGCTGATTATTAAGGATTAAATTCATCACGTGTTACATCTTTCATCTGTACCAATTTGTATACGTACAAAATTCGTGCTTGGAAAACAGAGAGCGGTAATTTAATTTTCAATTTTTACACTTTCAAATTTTTACGATGGGCGTAGGAGAAGAACCTGTGCGACCATCCGCAGCATCAGTGCCGGCTAATCTGAACATTGAGTTTTCGACAAAGCAAAAGGCAAATTCGATAGATGGCAACAGAGGTTAGAGGGAGCGTTTTCCATTTTCAATATTACTGAAAAAGGCTTAAAAAGTTCATTTTATTGGACCTGATTCCTTCGACATTCTTTGTGATTGCCTAGCGCCGGAGACTCCAACTACAAAATGTTACACACAATTAATTACGCTATTAGAAGAGTACTATAACGCACAACCTTTGAAGATTGCTGAAATATACAAGTTCCACCATCGAGCGCAGGGGGAAGGTGAAAAATTACGCGAATACATCTCGGCATTACGCAGAATGGCAATTCACTGCAATTTTGGGACAAATTTATCTATAGCGCTACGCAACCAATTCGTTTGTGGCCTCGGAGACAAACGGATTAGAGATCGCCTCATGGAAACAAAGTCCCTTACATTTGAAAAGGTAGCTGAGACGGCATGCAGTCTCGAAGTAGCCCAACAAAATTCTCTGCAGCTAGTTGAGTTCCCGAATCTAACAAGAGCTACGCATGAAGTATCCAAATGTCAAAATCGTGAGCAAGCAAAAATGACACCAATTCAACAGTAAAAAAAATTTGAAAATGGCAATAATTGGGATCCAGTTCACAAACATCAAGAAACCAAAACGCTAGGCCATCAAGCTACGGGAAGAAACTAAAATGCAAACAGGTGCACGTATCGCAATCTATTTTATGATTTTTGCAAAAAATCCGGTCATTTACGAAAAGTTTGTTTGAAATTATTTAAAAAGCAATGGTCATTCAGTGCGAGCTGCAAATGAAAATGATCCAATTGTTTACGTTAATTCAGTTCATAATTTAGTCCAAAATAATAGAAGTTATTTAATGTAATAATTAACGGAAAAAAATTAAAAATGGAATTGGATAACATCATAAGCAAGAAAAAATATTTTGAGAAATTTAGAAATTTAATTATTCATCCTACAAAAACGAAATTAAGCATATATTCAAATACACCTTTACATATTTTAGGTTGCGTTGAGGTTACGGCGATTGTGAAAAATAAGGAGGTGTCAAATTTAAAATTGTACGTGGTGTCCACGTCCACATACAAATGTGCACTTTCTGGCCGGGACTGGCTACAGAAATTTGGAATGGAATCAATTAGTGAAATGTTTACAAAATCTGATCATCATGTTAACGTTAGAAATCTTAATCTACAGAACCAGGTAAATAACTCAGATATTTTGGCCACTAACCCTACAAATTGCCATGTGTGTCCGACAATGGTGAAGGTGTGCTTAAGGGTGAGCCTGTGAGTATTGAGTTAAAGTCAGATGTAAAACCCATCAGATTCAAAGCACGCCCTATTCCGTTTGCCTTGAAGGAACGCCTTGAAGAAGAACTGGATGATCTCACATCAAAAGGAATTTTAGTAAAGGCCGGTCACTGCTTATGCCTAATCTACAATACATGGTAAAACCACGTCGTCAAAACGATATCGTTTGCTGAAGAATGCATATAAATACACGAAATATGTTAGTAGTGGTAAGTTGCCAAATTAAACAGCTGTTGACCTGTCAATTATCATAAATGTAATGCTTTCTCGATTTCATTGCAGCATTACATCAAAGGAAGTATTTGGTCTCAATAATTTGTACTATAAGATTATAGCAAACTAAAAAGTTATTTAGAGTGCAGTGGTACAAGACAATTAATGTAAAATTTTGTTTTTAAAACTGAAAGTGAGGGTTCCAGTTTACAGCTGTTGTTCTAAATTCCCCTACATGGTTCTAAATTATGCTGAATACACCTGAGGTATTACTACATCGTTTTAGCTGATTAACTACTACACATAAGCTCGTGCTCATGTCTGTTGTGTACGAACGCATTGCAAATAATATATTCAAATGTATGTACATATATATATACTATACATGTATATAGTTCGGCCAACATCTTCTTCTCTTAAGTCGAGTCAGTCTCGATCCAACTTCCAAATAGTACACTAGTTACCTTTGTACTTAGACTAAGTATAGTTAAGAAATGAATTAAAGTGAAATACATCAAATATAGTATCGTGGGCGTTTTCATCAATAACCATTCCTATAGTGTTCCCCTGTGTAAGCAAGGAATGTAAAAGTGGCGACGAGGATGGGATACCACGTGTGTGTGATACCGCATAAATAAAAAAAAAAAAAAAAAAAAAAAAAATTATTGTACATGTCTAAGAAGACATCAGATTTGTGTAGTGTACCGGCAGATAAAACGACAGAAAACTTAAATTTCGGTAAATCGGAAAAAATTGAAAAAATTGAATCAATAAATAGCGAGGTAACGGGAGAAATAGATTCGTCAGGAGACAAAGCGAATGAGATCGAGACAAAAAAAATGCCGCTGATTGGGAATTTGGAACCGTTTGTACCCGGGAGTGACTTTGCTGCATACGAAGATCGGCTAGTGCAATTTTTTAATGTTAATGGTACAAAAGAAGAAAACAAAGTCCCCCTTTTCATAACACTAATGGGAAATGATGCCTATAAAGATTTGAAGGCACTTACAGACCCAGTGAAACCATCGGAAAAACCTATTAGTGAAATATTAAAGTTGATGCGAGATCACTATATACCGAAAATTAATAAAAGATCCGAGCGGTATAAATTTTGGAAAGCATTTCAATGTGAAGGTGAGAGTTTAACCGAGTTTATTATGCGTTTAAAGCAATTGGCATCGACTTGTGAATTTGATAAATTCCTTAATGAAGCGCTCATTGATAAGTTTATTGCGGGCATTAATAATGAAAGAGTGACTCAAGCACTTCTAAGCAAGGAATTAAGTACATTTGAAAATTGTTGTGAAACTGCTCTTAACCTAGAAATGGCGCAACGCGAAGCAAATTTCATTAATCCAAAAGGTAATGCATATGAAGCTGTTAATTTTGTGCGCAAAAGTTCAACTCAAAGTTCTCAGCAAAAAAGCTCTTACGACAAACATGTTGGAGTCCGACAGTCACAGTCATTACAGAAATTGTCAACAAATCGTAATTCACATAGGTATGGACAATCAAGCAAGTCAAACAATCCAGAAACAAATAGTTGTAACCATGAAAAGTCATCTAAAGGATTATACAAGTTGTGTTATCGTTGTGGAAAAGCTCATAATGCCACGAAGTGTCCAGCTGTGGCTTGGAAATGTTACTCTTGCGGAAAACGTGGTCATACGTCAAATGTTTGTAAGCAAGGGGCCAACCAGTCCAGATCTGTAAATCATGTGTCAGGGAGTCGTGGTATAAAAAACATTTGGAGCGGAAATGAGCCAGCAGAGATCTTATTGGAAGTAGAGGGCAAAGAATTTTCTATGGAGGTAGACACTGGAGCCTGTGCATCAATGTTATCCGTAGCTGAGTATTATAAGAATTTTTCTAATATTCCTTTAGAAAAAATTAACCCAAATTTTAATACAATTACAGGTGAAAGAGTTGTTGTAAAAGGAAAAATTATCGTCAGTGTGGTGTTTGATAATCTCAGTCATCAGTTGGAAATGTTTGTCATTCAGGCGGGTAAGCCATTCAAGCCTCTTTTAGGCAGAGACTGGCTAGATGTATTGTTAAAAAATTGGAGAGAGGAATTAACAAGTAAGTTACCGCATAAGCTAAGTTTTGTTTGTGAAAATTATAGTACACATAATGAATTGATTAAGGAAATAAATAAAAAATTTCCGAATGCAGTAAACGGTTCGGCTGACAGTTCGATCGTAGGTTTTAAAGCAGACCTGGTGCTGAAAGAAAATGTTGTTCCAGTTTTTCATGCTGCATATGCTGTACCTTATCCGATTCGTAATAATGTGGAAAAAGAATTAAATAGATTACTTGAGAAAGGTATTTTAGAAAAAACTTCGTATAGTCGTTGGGCAAGTCCGATAGTAATTGTTCCCAAATCCAATGGTGAGCTGCGTATTTGTATGGATGCAAAAGTGGCGGTTAACAAAAGCTTAAAATATCAGCATTACCCTCTTCCGACATTAGAAGATTGTTTCGCTCGCATTGGTCCAAGTAAATATTTTTGTGTTATTGACTTAGAAAACGCGTATACTCAAATGGAGGTTAATGAAAATTCTCGTGAATTGTTAACGATAAATACGCATATCGGGTTGTTTAGATATAAGAGATTATGTTTCGGTATTCATAGTGCACCTGGTATCTTCCAGTCAGTGATGGATCAAACGTTAATGGGTATCGATCAAACAATTTGTTACCTTGACGATATTCTATGTGCAGATATGACATATGAAGGGTGCAAAAAGAAACTATTTCAAGTTTTATCTCGGTTAAATGAAAGAAAAATTCGCATAAATCTAAATAAAAGTAAATTTTTAGTGGAACAAGTAGAGTATCTGGGTCACGTATTGTCGTCTCGCGGTATAGAACCAAATAAAAAGAAAGTTTCTGCTATTTTAAACGCTCCGTTACCTTTGACAGTCCAGCAGCTACAATCCTATTTGGGATTAATGAATTTTTACTGTCGTTTGCTACCAAATTTATCTCAAAAAATGCAGCCACTATACAAAATGTTGCATAGCATTAGTCAAAGTCCTAAAACATTAGTACAATGGACAACTGAAAGTCGTGAATGTTTTCATAATTCTAAAAATCTTTTAATAAATCAAAACGTTATCGAGTATTACGATCCAAGAAAACCAATTGTAGTCAGTACAGATGCCTCGGATTATGGGCTAGGAGCGGTTTTAGCTCACATTGTCAATGGGGTCGAAAAACCTGTGATGTTCGCTTCAAGTACATTAAATGCATCAGAGAGGAGATATTCTCAATTGCACAAAGAAGCATTAGCAATTATGTTCGCAATGGATCGATTCCATAAATATTTATATGGAGTTAACAAGTTTATCCTTCGCACTGACCATCAGGCCCTTAAAGAAATTTTAAATCCTAATAAAGGAAACCCTTCAATAGCATTAAATCGATTACAGCGCTGGTCAGTCACACTATCAATGTATAATTATGAAATTCAATACCGGAAAGGCAAAAATTTAGCACACGCAGATGCTCTTTCGCGATTGCCTTTAAATGACAGTAGTAATATTGAGGGAACATCTAATATTAATTATTTTAAATTTGAAAAAAATTTACCAGTAAATTTGGAATTGATAAAGAAGGAAACTAGACAGGATATCATCCTGAGAAGTGTTATTAAATGTTTATCTAAAAATTGGCTTTATAATAAAGATCCGAAGTTGCAAACATTCTTCCAAAAACGAAATTCATTATCCGTCGAAAATGATTGCCTTTATCTTGAAAACAGAATTGTTATTCCCACAGCTCTTCGAAATATTATATTAAGCCAGTTTCATGAAACCCATGTGGGAATTGTAAAAATGAAAATGATGGCACGCACGTATGTTTGGTGGCCATCTTTATCAAAGGATATAGAAAACTTTATTAATTCTTGTCTTGCTTGTCAGCAAACACGAAATATTCCTAAGGAAATAATAACCAATTGTTGGCCAGTAACAAAAAAACCATTCCAACGTATTCATTTAGATTTTTTTTATTGGAAAAATTTACATTTTTCAATTTTGGTTGATTCATATAGTAAGTATTGCGATATTGTATCAATGAATTCTACAACTGCTAGTAAGTTAACGGCAGTCTTAGATAATTTTTTTAAATTTTTTGGCTTGCCAGAAGAAATCGTTTCGGATAATGGTCCACCATACAACAGCTATGAATTTAAAAAGTATTGTGAAAAGTCAGCCATAAAATGTACAAAAACTCCACCTTATCACCCTTCGTCGAACGGTCAAGCAGAACGTTATGTCCAAACCATTAAATCAAAATTAAAAAAAATGTGTATTGATAATAACAGTAATCAGTCTTTACAACAAGAAATTAACAAAATTATTTTTAACATAAACAATACACCAAGCATGTCAACAAATAAAACACCAGCTGAGATAATTTTTTCTTACAAACCAAATAATGTTTTAGACAATAGCTTAAAGAATAAAAATACTAAAATTAAACAAAATTTAGTAAAAAAGAAACAGCATATTAATATTTATAAAACAAATAATAAAATAATTTGTAATAAAAATCATTTTAAAGAGGGAGAGAAAGTTATGTATAGAGTTCATTTTAAAAGTAATGTTAACTGGACACCTGCAAGAATTTTGAAATGTATTAGTCCGAAAACATATTTAATAAACGTATACAATAATGTACGATATGTGCACGAAAATCAAATTAGAAGATCAACGCTAGAAGACAAATATCATCCTTCAATGAGAATAGTTACTAAAACCGTAAAAAATGATTTTGAAAAAGAAGAAATTTCAGAGATTAAGGGTAGTCTACAGAGGGATAAACATGTAGTAATTGCTGAATCTAATGTTGATCTTCCAAGTCAAAATAATAATGAATATTGTAACAAGCCAGTTAGATCTAATAGAAGTGTTCCACCACCAAGGTATGAATCTGTTGAAAAATTAAGAGTCAGAAGGAAAAAATAAGAACCCTGAGTTAAAGGGTATTGAAGATTAATTATAGTTAAGATATTCTAAAGGGAGGAAAGTGTTGTGTACGAACGCATTGCAAATAATATATTCAAATGTATGTACATATATATATACTATACATGTATATAGTTCGGCCAACATCTTCTTCTCTTAAGTCGAGTCAGTCTCGATCCAACTTCCAAATAGTACACTAGTTACCTTTGTACTTAGACTAAGTATAGTTAAGAAATGAATTAAAGTGAAATACATCAAATATAGTATCGTGGGCGTTTTCATCAATAACCATTCCTATAGTGTTCCCCTGTGTAAGCAAGGAATGTAAAAATGTCGTCAAATAAATGAAAGAGAAGAAACATTTTTGCAAGCATGAATTTTCAAATGTGGGAAGCAATCACAAAAACCCCATGTCGCTTTAATGACGTGATTTTACCACGCATTGCAGATTAGGGATTACACTCGCTACTCATAAAGGTCTTTTTAAATGTACACGTCTGTTATACGGGCTGAGCTGTGCACCAGCTATCTGGCAACGAAAAATTGAAGATGTTCTGTGTAGCATCGAAGGAGTGGGTGTTTTTATAGATGATGTTTGTGTTACTGGCAAAAATGATGAGGAACACTTATCGCGGCTAGAACAGGTTTTTCAGAAGTTATCTGAATATTGGGCGGATTACATTAACAAAGCCGACGTCGGCGTGGTCGTCGTTTTATGTCAAAAATATTTAGAGACAGTACTGCATGTATGAAATGCATTAGGCGTGAATTACAATTACGACTTCGACTTCGGCTTCGACTTTGCTCAAATGGTAAATACATGTTGTAAGATACAATTGCAACTTCAACTTCAACCTCGGCTACGACAGAAACTAAACTTTGCTCAAAGTGCAAAGTTGGTGTCGCCTGTGGACAACTTCAGTTCAATTATATCTGTCAATTGGCCGGCACTTCTAGTTTGTTTAGTTTGTGTTTGCATGGACCGTCAGATCATCATGGAGGAAAAGTTGATAGAGTTAGTTAGGCAGCAACAAATAATATGGAATATTAAATGCAAAGCATACAAAAATGTCCATGTTAAGGAAAAAGTGTGGAAGGAAATCAGCGAGTCGCTAAATATTACTGGTAAGCGTTGTTTATGTGCATGGAATTAGCGTTGTTTATGTGCATTCAGTTAGCGTTGTTTTTATACATTAAATTGGCGTTGTTTATCTGCATTCTTGCTTTGCGTTTCTTATACATAAAAAATTGTTTATTTTAGCTGAAAGGGCCCAAAAAAGATGGAAAAGTTTACGCGACAAGTATAGGATAGAAAAAAACAAAAAAAAGGCGGCCTCAGGGAGTGAAGCTACTTGTGACACCATTTGGCGATATTATGACCAGCTGAAGTTTTTAGATTCCAGTCTGGAGCCAAGAAGGTAAGCTAATAAATATATTGTTCAATTTATTTGTCATTCTTATGCAAAACAATTTAATAGAACACACACGGCTGAAAGACATGTGTCAGTAGCAGCCCCTACAAATATATCAGTGGAACCTGATGTCTTTTTTGATGACATCATTGAAGAATGCTCATCGGATGATATTGCACCACCATCATTTTATAATATTGACGAATTATCGCCTTCATTGGAAGATTATCAATCTTCAACAGCAACCAAACCAGGCCCCAAGAAAGGCAAAATTGTCGCCCAAAGGACTATTATTGAAAGAGCTGGAAATGAGTTTTCGCAACTAGTGGCATCAGTAAAGGATGTTATGAAACCAAGGAGCTCCATCAATTTATTTTTTCAGTCACTCGCACTTCAAATAGAAGAGGCCAACCTAAATACATTGCAGTGGATGAAACTTCAGCAAGAGATTTTTCACAACGCAATGAAGGCTATAAATGAAGCTCATTGCAATAACAATGACATTTAATAGAACAATGCAGCGTGAAATCTCCTGAACATTTTCTCCGCAAAAGCTTTAATTTAGGCATTTATTTTTTTTTTCGGTGGCGGTTTCTTTTCTTAGTCTTAAGATAATAGTGTAATAATATATGCAATGTGTTCATTTTAAAAAATAGAATAAGATGTGATTATGCGAAGCTGTGAAACATAAAGACTTAATACTTTTTAAATATATTTTTATTTTGAGAATTTGTGTTTTAATTCCTAATTAAATAATTTTTCAAAACATTTCTTAACCTAAAAGCATTTTTGGAAGCATTCAGCCCAGTATTTTGCCTAAATGGTCTTAGCTGTTGTGTTTCTTGCCGCCAAAGACCATGTACTACGATTCCATTCACTGAATGATCTGCAAAAGTTGGGGGGCAGTAAGCGTTATCATTGAGTTTGCAAAAATTGTGCAGTAAAACAACACCTTTCACTATTTTGTCGACGTTTTCAGGATAGCAATTTATAGTCGTAAATAACACGCGCCATTTACTGGTTAATACACCGAAGGAATTTTCAATAAGCCTTCGAGACTTTGAAAGCCTGTTATTAAAATTTTCTTCTTCAGTCCGTAATCCTCTTCCGGGAAATGGGCGCATTAAGTTCCTCTTCAGTGGAAAAGCACTATCTGCGACGAAATAATGCGGGAATATTATATTTGAATTTGGTAAGTTTTTATCTCCTGGGAGCGGCAATGTCTCATTTAAGACTTGCTTTCCGAACACACTGTTTGAGAAAACTCCACCATCGCTTTGGCTTCCGTATGCACCAATATCAATTGCGGTGAAACATAAGTTGGTGTCACAAGCAGCTAAAAGGATTATGCTGTGATGTCCTTTGTAATTAAAATATTCGGAGCCAGCATTCGGAGGACACTTAATATTAATGTGCTTCCCATCAATGGCTCCTACACAATTAGGCATTCCGCTCGAAGTATAAAAATCATCAGCAATGCGTCTCCATTCATTTTCATTAGGTTGCGACAGATAAACAGCAGATAATTCTTCCCACAGGCTGTCACATGTCTCCAGTATGATATTCCCCACAGTGCAAACAGCCATTTTAAACGCCCATGATAAAATTTGCCTTGGAGCCAGGTAACTGCAATTGCATCATATTTTGAAATACTGTCTGGCGCAATCATATCATGAAATACTTACATGAGAGCAAGAACCAATCTACATTCTGGATCAATAGCTTCTCTTCTTGAATTTTTCTTAAGTTTTGAGCTAATTAACTGCAACAGCAGGGTAAATTGTGGTACGCCCATTCGCACAGCCTTATAAAATTGCGGTTCATCTCTGCTTTTTATAACACTAAATGTCTGTGTGAAAAATCCGTGAAGTTCTCTTTCATGCTTATCAAATATTTCCCGTACCCAAATCGTCCTTTGGCTTTGCGAAATTACACATAAATTCATAAAAGTCTTATACACGGAACAAATTAATAAAAAAAATTGAACTTCATCACGAAAATCCATCTTGATACGCTAAAAAACAAACGTCAGATGAAAAATGACAGAAGCAGCAGTTGAAGCTTTAATTTAATTACAAATTTCACCTCAGCGTCGACTTCGTCTTAAAATCAAGTCGCAGTCGATAGATCAGTCGTAATTGTAATTCAGGCCTTATATTACCCACGCCGGCGTCGTCGTCTTCGTCGGCGTGGTCGTCGACCCATCTCTAATCCTAATTTTAACGCTGGCGCTCCATTGCTGCCAATATGCAAGATCTAAATCGATTATGAAAAAACATGAAAAAATGAAATAATATTTGAATTTCTGAAAATAAATGATTTCAGATTAAAAAAATCTGACTTGAAGGAAAAGGAAATATCTTTTTTATTATTATTTAAAATTTTATTGCAAACTGGTAGAGATTACAAGCAAATAACTCAAATGTCAAATGTATGGGAAATTAATGTATGGCGGTGCCGCCCAGTGTTAATGTAACTTGCCCGGCGTTTTGTTCGGCGTTTGAGGACGACGACCACGCCGGCGTCGGCGTTGTTAATGTAATCCAGCCATATGGGCTGAAAATTAATCAAGACAAAAACCAAATTTTTTGCGACAATGTTGAGTATTGCGGTCGTAAAATCGATCGGCATGGAATTCTTAAGTCACAAAAGAAAGTTGATGCAATTTTAAGAACACCGTTTGCTGAAAGATCTTAGCGGTGTTCTAGAACCACTTAATACTTTACTGCGTTCGAATACTAAATGGAGGTGGGATACTAGATGCAAAAAATCATTCGAAAAACTTAAAAGCATGATAACTTCAAATAACGTTCTCATACACTATTCAAGGAATCTGCCACTATGCCTAGCAACTGATGCGTCACCGGTTGGGGTAGGTGTAGTTCTTTCTCATATCATGCCAGACGGTTCAGAAAAGCCAATCAAGTTCGCCTCTCAGACTCTTACTGAAACGCAAAGGAAATGGTCACAAATTGACAAAGAGGCATTTGCGATCATATACGGGGTAAAAAAAATTTACCAATATTTATTTGATCGCGAATTTACCCTGTTTACGGATCACAAACATTGCATTGGTTCAAATATTTTCCCCTTCAAAGGGATTACCGCACATGTCGGCGACAAGAATGCAACATTACGCGATATATTTGCAAGGATTTAATTACAAGATCAAATCCAAAAATTCAAAAATGAATAGGAATGCCAACGCGTTATCACGATTACCTACGGATAGAAATGACGAAGTGAGTGTAGAAGAATCAGATCTTTTCGAAATTAATCAAATAAATGTTATGCCGGTCACATCAGAAGAAATTTCAAGGGGTACCGTACTGGGCCCGCTGTTAAAGCAATTAGTGGACGCGTTGAGTATCGGAAAGGTGTTGCCGAAGGAAAAACGTTTCAATATCGCCATCTTAGAATTTTCGCTACAACAAGGTTGTATTATGTGCGGCCCAAGAGTGGTTATACTCATTAGATTGCGAAATAAAGTTTTAAATGATCTTCATGCCACACATTTTGGCATAAGCTGTCTTAAATCGCTGGCGAGGAGCTTTCGCTGGTGGCCAGGGATAGATGGAGACATTGAAAATAAGGTAAAAAACTGCATCGCCTGCAACCAGCATTCCGCTAACCCTTCAAAGGTAGATGATCATTACTGGACTCCACCAACAAGGCCTTTTGATAGGATAGGTCTTGCTTACGGCGCTTACTTTTTCCTAATAGTTGATGCCTTTTCAAAATGGATGGAAGTACTTCCGCTGAGAGCAATCAATACATCAAACAGCATTGCAGCTTCGAGAAGATTTTTCTCAATGTTTGGACTACCCAGAATTATTTGCTCAGACAATGGTAGGCAATTCACTAGCCCCACATTTCAAAAATTCATTCGAGAGCACAAAAACCTTACCATCCTGCCACAAATGGGCAGGTTGAACGTTACGTCCAAATTATAATGATCCCTTAGGCATCTACCTTAAGCCACCAAGATAATCCCAATTTTAACAAGGATTTAAAATACAGGAAATTTGAACGAGGAGATAGAGTGGCGGTACGAGATTATAGTCAAAATAAAAAATGGCAATTTGGCAGAGTTTGTGACATTACATTACATATTACATTACAATGTAGAGGTAGATGATGGGAGAATATGGCGTAGACATCTTGATCAAGTAAAACGTACGAGCAATTCAATTAAAGACCTTGAGCCACCAAATTTGGACCCATTAGTTGATTTCCAACTTCAGCCACAATCGCCGCAGCCTCAACAAAATGGAAGTGACAGGGAAGTAGTTAGGGACAAAGAGAACATTAGGGAATTAGTTAGGAACGCAAATAATATTTCTACTGCCCTACGCAGGAGTACAAGAATTCGTAAATCTGTAACTAGACTTTAATATTAATAATTAATTTTTTTTCTTCTCAATTAATTAAATTTTTGTTATTCAAGGAAGATTAACACCTTTGTCAAGTGAAAAGTTAAAAAATGGAGTTAATTAGAAGAAACTAATATAGTGAATTAATTGAAAGAAACTGAAATACAGAATTAATTAAGAGAAAATTGTGAACCTGCGAGCAACTACTATGGCATAAAGAAGCTATTTTTTTTCTAAGGGGGGAAAAGTTGTTACATATTTGTTACATATCCATTCAGTATGGCAATATTATATAATAGCTACCAACCTGAGAAATGACATGTATCGGGACAGACAAAAAGTGAAGTGCGAGATCGCCCTCTTCTCTACCGCCTGTCAAAGTAGTTGGTCGCACGGAGAGCACCTTTAACCATATATTTATCTATTAATCAATAAATAATAAGTAAGCATTACGTGCTTGTTTCACTTACCGAAATTATAACAGGTAGGTACTACTGAATACTCTCTAGGAAAATCGAACTGGCAAGCCTTTGAAATATCGAAGGAAGCGACCAATGTCTCCTGAAAGATGTCCTACTTTTCTCCCAGAACTTCAACATGCTGCTCCAGCATCAATTATATCCATATTTTGTCTTAATTCTTTGTCGAAGCTTTTTGGTATTCTAAGCATATTTCCATTTTTGGAAACAAGAGTGGCTTGCTCATTTGTAGCATCGTTTGGCGACAGCAATCCTAGAGGTGTGGCTGATGGACCAACCGCCAATCAGCTGAAAAAATAGGCTTCGGTACTTTCAAGCTTCGATAAATTAATGTTAAGTATGTCTAATTTTCTGCTATGTGCATCTATTTAATTTAAGATATCCTGTGAAAGTTATCGTAGCCAAAAACCGAACGCAAATCACAAGAACTTTTTATATATTTTTACAAGCTGGGCTACACCAGCCGCAAATATTCTGATGAAAAAGAATTTCTTATCTCCTTGAAATTAGGTCGAAGCACTTTTCATCAAAGGCACATAGGTTCGATATCCATATTCTTTTATCAGAATATTACCTTGACCATATTCCAGGTACTGGCGCGCTAGAACCAATCGCCATACATTTATTAGCCATTACACCAATGAAGATTATTTTGAACCAACAATTTCAGCATAATTTAGGATAATGAGATTTTGAATAATAAACAAAAGGATGAACGGTACAAAACGGTTTTATTCCCTACATAATATACCACCCTCTTAATTTATGTATACGACTCACGATACAAACTATGAAGACGTTAAGTGAAAAAAATTAAATCAACCGTCTTCTCTGTACGATAGTCTGAAAATTATCTCTTTATTAAATTACTAAATCGAAATTTAAAAGGATCAAGCAATCATCGCCACTACAAAGCTTGGAATAATTATTTTTCTTACTAGACAAAAGTAAAAAGAATTTCTTAAGAATAAAAACTTTATAAAGGTAGCGAATATGCCGGAGAAGTGTTTTCCTGTTTCTTTTTAAGCTGAATGAATAAAAAAAAAGAACTTGACGTAGTCGATAGGCAGTGAAAAACGCAAACTCAAGGCTAAAGCAACTTTTCATGTTGTTAAAAGTGTAGAACTGTGGAAAACTGCTGAGCAAATAAAAAGAAAAGAAAAAAGTAAAACAAAAGTTTTTCCAAGTATATAAAGAAAGTTTAACAAACATTTTTTTTCTTGTCTTCTCGACTTTTATCTGGGTAACTTTGATTGTTGGCGATTTTCTACTTTTCTCTGACATTAGCACAACTTGGGCAAGAAAAATGGACTTATAAAGATGCGATTTCTGTCAAAGAGTTAAACATTTTTCTGTTGCTGTTAAAACGTATGCACAAAAAGTGGTGAGCAATAAAAATTGAATCCAAAGACATTCTCTGGGGACAAAGGAAACGTAAAAAAAAGACGTGAAAATTAGTTTGTTCCTGGTACTTTCGTGAAGCATCCGTTTCCACATCAAACATATCCAACAGAGCGGAATAGCTTGCGAAATTGCAAGCTAGAGGAAATTATTCTCCAACTTTTTCTTCATTGCACGCTTTTGATTAGGTTTCCATCTGAAAAGTTATGCCATGGCATTGCTAGTTTCTGTTTACTAAGGAATTTTCGGTTCAACACTATTGTATGTATTTTTTGCATCTGTTTTTTTATATCTACCACAACACAAAATTGATGAATTCGTGAATAATTTGATTCCAAGTCAAGCGAACGTTGGCGTTTCCCACAGAATGTAAATAAACGACAATATTTGCTGCACGGAAAACAAGTAAAACTCTTTGTTAGAGTATAATTTACGTTACTATTACGTTAAAGTTACATAGAGAATTACAGGATGCTCCAATTTAGGTGTTAATACAATGTAATACAATGTAAGGGTTAGCTGAGTTCAACAGTTTTTCTAAGAAATATCATAACAAGCGTAAACAAAATACATGGTTTTCATCTTCATCATTATCAGGGTTCAATTTAATATTAATATAAATAAATACATATATCTATTACATTTTTATAGGTGAATTATTTCTTGTCTACAGCAGACTGAAATTCACTGAAAACAATTTTATTGAATTTCTAAAATGCATTAAAAATGCAGAAAAATCGAACTTTTCGAACCAGCAATCAGAAAAGTCTCATCAGTATCGTTATCTCTGATCGACTACAATAGAAGTTCAATGATAGGGTCACCCAATTATCCATACAAATAGTTTTTATCAAAAGTAAGTGTGAATCATAGGTAGCAATAATTTTTCGTTGCAATTTTCAAATTGGGTGATTATTCACCTTTGTTGCCATACGGCACTTAGATAAATCAAGAAAAATTTATAGGTGGATTATTTCTCTTCTATAGCAGACTGAAATTCACTGAAAATAAATTCAATAAATTTCTAAAATGCATAAAAAATGTAGAAAAAAACTTTTCGACCCAGCGATGAGAGAGGTCTCATGGTTATTTCAGATCACCTCCCATAAAAGTTCGGTGATAGAGTCAACCAAGTACGCATAAGGCAATTGAAATAGCTTTGGACTGACAGAAAGCTGGGCAATATTCCTACAATTAGCTGTTTCATCTTTTCCGCGTTTTTTGTGTATAGGAATAATATATGATAACTTCCAAGGAAATGGGAATATACCGATCCGCAGAGACCAGTTAAATAGATGTGACAAGGGGTTTACAAGATTATGGCCGCGATATTTTAAAAAGATAGAAAGAACTCCATCAGGGCCAGCTTGGTCGAGCTTGGTAATATACTCAAGTAAAACATCTTCAGATATCGTAATACCACTAAGGCAAAGCACCACTCCTGAAGACGGAAGAATAGAGCTAAAAGAGGATTGATCAATGACTTCACTATGATGGGTAAAGCTAATAGATACTAAAGAATTCAGCAAAGAGATTGCAGATAATGTTGGGATGTCACATTATCCATATTTTATTTGAGATGGATATCCATCAGAGCTCCACCACATGTTAATAAAAGTCGAAAACTTTCTAGGTTCAATCTTCATTTCTACAGACTGGCGAATTCACTGTAGATAAATTATATCTCAACCAAGCTTTCATTCGTAGGTTACGCGTCCTCCTTATTTCATCATCATACCAAGGAGGGGACCTATAGGTTCATTTAAATAAAATAGTATCCGCATAGGTACTAACAATAAAAATCGCGGGAATTATTGAACTTACAGCGTGTTTATTGAAATCACTGGGTATACTAATGACTAATTTACATTATTTGTATAAAATTATTTATTCCGTTAAGCTACATTGGGAGAGCTTTCCTGGCGGGTGATTCTGATCTCTTTGTCGTAGCTTGCGTATATTTTAGTCACATATTTTGACATTTCACCTCAAATTTGTCGTACTTTTATATTCAGCATATTCATTTCGATTTATCCTTTTCATCAACCACAAAATAAACTAAAATGAATTTGCAATGAATAAATGCCAGAATTCACGACCAAAAGTACGACAAATTAGTCAACTGCTTCCGAGGTTGTGACAAAATTTTAATACTGTTGTTATGGCCCAATATAAGGAAGATCTTCCAGCAGCCAAGGGCGCGTTTTAGTGAAATAATTAGCAATTGCTAAACAGTAACTTCGCATGGTATTGTCCTGCAACTGTCGGTTATTTCGCTGATTAGCTCAACAGCTGGCTACGATGAGCACTTAGTGGAGCAATCGACGATTACGATAACAATAAACCTCGCATGGTAATTGTTATGAAAGCGATTGTTTACTACTAAGCGACTCAGGTGCTGCACACGGTAGAACATACGACAAGGTTGTTGTTGTTGAGCTTTACTAGTTATTCCGGCACACACACAAGGATTAAAGCTATATTAGCTACTCCCGCATCTTCATCACTATACATACATACATTAGCAGCGATCGAGTAGTTGTGCTTTTACAAGCTACTCCCGCATTCCGTATAAACACAATTCACCGTTTTCAGATAAAAAGTGTTAATTTTGAGATGTGATAAATTTCGAAATAAGCTATATGGTGCAATATTTTAGTAATTTTCTCAACGTAGCATTGATCGTTCGCACCCTTAATCAATTATCTCATTTTTAATAGTCGCAGTAACTACTACAGTAGTGTTATTAAGGGGAATAATCTTGGGTTCAACGCGGTTGAGTACAAAGTTTGGAGTTAAGTATAGTGTGTTAAAATAGAATTTTAAAAAAGATCAGATTTTTTCTTTTAATTTGGTTTAATCGGTTTCATGTTTCAGCCTACAATTTAAGAAGTGTTGAGAGTGTGGTCCGTATGTGAACTTGCTGTTTGCGCTTTACTTTTTTTCTCTCGTTAGGTAATAGGATGCAAAGTAATAATATTAAATGAATCTCGAATTATTCTTTTGTCCGGATTTAATGGTCTCGAGCAGAGTTGTTTTCAATTAAGTACTTCCAGTGAAAGATCAGAGTCTTCGGGAATGATCTTTGCTGGAATGCTGAGTCCAGTTAAGTTTTCATAGTAATATTTAATTTAGGGAACGATCTTCGCAGGGTATCAATGTTTGATTATAATAGCTTTGTTACAAACCTTGCGATTAGGTTCTAGATGCGAAGGAAATAAGTATTCCAGAACCAGCAACAATAAATAAAAGGAAGCTTTAGAGGGAAGGACAGACAGTAAAATATAGCTGACAATAGAGACGAAGAAACAATAGGGACAAAGATCATCGTGGACAGATCACTAAAGTATAACATGGTCGATGCACATGATAAGATTATGAACATGGTGTCACAATATGTGCCAATGATCTCTGAAGAAAGATCTCCAAAACTAGCGAAGGAAGTATATCGATTTCTGTGTTGTTGCAAAGATTTTTACGACCGACTGGAAGCCGCAGAAAAAGCTATTTTCATGAATTGTGTAAAATATCGTCCGACGGATGAAGAGTATTCCTTGATAAGCTCCCAGGAGCTAAAGGACTTCGAATCCTTACAGCCAGTAATAAAATCTGTACTGAATTGCTGGCATGTAAACAGAGAACTGAAGAGGACATCACGGAGTTCGTGGATCCAATAACAGAACTGCTGTCTTTGCCAAATACCCGGGAGGGGAAAAGGGACTGCTAGTTGAGTTGGAGGCCGATGTTGTAGCGACCTTCCAAGTTGGTATAATGAGTAGATCCACGCAAGTGTACCTTACAGGGTGCAAATTTGAGTCAGTGGAGGAAGTGAGAGAGCAAGCCAACTATTTCGAAAAAGATGTAGAAAGACTTCAAGTGAAAGAATTGGGAATATGGCAAGAAGACCGAAAGCCAAACACAGTAAGTGCACTAAACAGATGGCCAACGGGGGATTTTAGCATAGGTGAGCCAAGACAAGACAGAACCCTTCTTACCCAAAACAGAGCCAGTGTCATCAGGAAGATATCAAGCATCTTCGACAAGGAGAACACTTTCCAGATCTATTGAGTGTTTTCAATGCGGATAGCGTGCACACTTTGCGAGATAGTGCCAACAAGTTCTCTTCTGTACTGAATGTCAGGAATATGGACACGAGGAATCCAATTGCCGAATTCATCACGTTACAATGGCAAATTATGGAACTGGCATCCAAGATGAATTCCATTCAGGACGGAAGGGGCTTTATTACCAATTCTGTCGAACGCAGGATCACTACACGGCAAACTGTCTGAAAAAGTATTTAGCCGAGAGGAAGAGTGAACAGAAAATAAGAATTCGAGGACTCTTTTGATTCGCTAGGAGGTCCATAGGCACTTTTCAGGCGAACTTGCAGATAGATAACAACCAGCGGGCTTGGCAGTTTAATGCCATTGGTGATACTGATTCAATTCCATCCGACAGAATACTTGGAATGGATTTCCTGAGGGATAGTGCTATCATCGACTGTATAAATAGGAAATTATGGATACAAAACGTCGGCCAGGCAAAGGAAGAAAGTGCCGTTTTCGAGAATGTCGCAGCTAGTGGAAAAGTTGTACAAAACACTCTGCATTTGTCCAGTTCAAGAAACCGTTTACAAGCCAGAATTGAGGAGGTTAAAAGGAGCATGGCAGAAATCATCAGTCCAGAAGTTAATAATAAAGACAACGACTGGAAAGTTAAGACCGACAGTGTAGAGACAGATCGCGACAGCGTGAGACTCCACGAGGTAAGAATCCAAGAATTTAGGGAGGAGAGGAGGAGGCGAGATGTACTATATTCCTCTCTGGTATCTTCTTAGTTTCTTCAATAGTCTTGAAAATGTGATTGAAGATGGCATCTATCTCGTTCATACTAAAATTTCTTCTGATTGGTACTGGTAGTGGATGTAGTCGTCTTCGCAGTTTTTTGGTGGTTGTTACTATGTCACCGTATAAGTTTCTATTATTTATGAAAATTCCCAGCTGCACTTTTGATGATGATATTATGGTCTGCAGATTCGCAAAGTTACAAATTTCGCAGTTTCTACGATGTCACGGTCGCCATGTAGTATCTTTTTAATTTTTAAAGAAAAACCTGGGAGCAGTCGTGTGACTTTGACTCCACTGGAGCGGCTATTAACAGCTCAGACTCCGAGATAAAATGGGGGTATGAATAGTAGGAGCAGCTGTACAGCTTAGTACTCCTATGTGGAATAATACACGACGGTTTGTAACTTTCTCGATAAATCAAGAGAACTGAATGAATTCAATTTATTGGTCGTTCTTAGCCTATATATACATAATTAGTAACCTATGGTACCCTATTCTTACTATTCTAAATGCTGACGCTGGGCGAGTAAGCAATGTGCATAAAATTATGATGACATGCATTTACGCGTGAAACCCCTTGACGATGAATCGTTTGGGTCAGTGGTGCAATCGCTTGCTTGTTGCAAATAAATGTATGTCATTATTATCATCAATTATTTTCGATTATGAATGGTGTTGTAATAAATTTGTGCTGATTAATTTTAGCGTTTTACATTTGTTGTGAAATTTGTGTTTACAGCTTTTTAGTGTTTTATATTAAATTGCTTTTTGTTGTGCAATTTGTATTTATGGTATTAAATGTATATCACAATATTATGGCCACAGCGGAAATAGCCAGGAGGATGGATGTGCATTTGTAAGAGTTGCTAATGCTAGAGACTATCCTGAAAAAAGCATGAACCCCTCGGATGGGCAACACGGGCGTAAGTATCCTGAACGATATGCATGGCGCCACAAGGGTAGGAACAATTTCTATTGGCAAATACGAAAAGCCCAGAGGATTCTGGAAAAAGGTAAGTTTAAATTTCAGGGATATAATAGTAAGCTGAATAGGACAGAAGTACGTCAAGGCAGAAGGAAAGTAGGGGAACGGAACTTCATTTATGTTAGAAATGCGGCTTCTACTGCAAGTTCAATAACTCCTTATAAGGTAAGTAATAGTTATGATCCAAGAATCGGGGGGTTTAACCAAATATATGTCCAACAAATTCCCTCTAATTTCAGGAGAAATTCGATGAGCGGAGCATGATATGGACAGGAAGATGTGGAAAGGATGTATAAAGGTAACCCAGTGGATCCAATGTGAGGTAAATTTGGAAATAAAAATGAGAGGTTGAAAAAGAAAACAGAGAATGAGCAGATTAAATAGAAGAAAAAAAACCAGAAATAATAAAGTTAAAAGAATATTAAATGTATCAAGATGGAAAACAAACCTAAAGTAGGAAAGAAAGAATAAAAAACAAAAGAGTAATGAAAATAAAGAAAAATAAAATGTTAAAAATCAAGATTTGTTAACAAGGAGGGTTTGTGAAATAAAAAAAAAAGTTAAAGAGGGTGTTAGATTAGATTAGATTTGTGAAGGAGTGTGTAGGCGTTACCCTCGCTATCACTGCGACCTGAAAGATCTATTGTGAGTCCCCATTGCATTTACTCCCTTTCTAGGATCAGACTGTTAATATAGTCTAGAACCATTCTGAGATTGAGGTTCCACACGTAGGTTAGTGGAGGAAAAGCATGTCCGCGGTGGAGTAGTCTCAGTCAAGTCCAGCTTGTTTAGGTGATACCTTAAGGGGCAATTGCCTGATAGGAGCTCAGTAATCATTTTGAGCTCTGTTCTTCTAAGGAGTAGGAGTTCTTTTTTTTTCCGCCAGAGGTGTTGATAAACTTTTTTGCCTGACGAATCCTTGTAGCCTTTCCCAGTATACAGGGATTTTTGTTTATTTTCCCAGTCGGTTAGGGCAGCTGTGAGGTAGCACTTGCTAGTGCCACAAAATGGCTCTGGTCCGACAAACTTAGTTTCCGATCCTCTTTTGGCTAGGCTATCAACAATTTTATTGCCTTTGTGGCCCTCATGTCCAGGTAACCACATAAGGATAACTTTGTTTCTCCTTGATAGGTTTTTGAAAAGAGAGTGTTAAGGAGAGATTGGAAAGTTAAAAGAAATAAGAGATTTAAAAGAAGGTGGAAAAAAGATTAAAGAATAAGAGATTTAAAAAGAGAAGTTTAAAAAAAATTTAATAACAAGAGTTAAAGACACAAATTCTAAAAGAAACCAGAATTAAAAGAAAAATTTTAAAGTACATAGAACAAATATAAGGTTTTCTAAATGGAGAAACATACTTAAAATAGAGAAAAATAAACGGGTTGCCATAGGTTAAATAAGTATAGGTAAGATCGTCAAATCTACATATTCAATGCTTCTAACGGGATAATACGTGTAAATTAATTAAGGAATTCTTGTCCTATAGGTAGATAAAATTTTAATGTAATAGAATTATTTATTTTTATTCTTCTTATTACGATAAGTGGAGGAAATTTCAAAGTAAAAGCCATGTGAAGTCAAAAAAATAAATTATGTATATACATATAGAATAAAGAAATATAACAGAAGAAGGTAAAAATAAACACAAGTATGCAGTTATTCCTATTATTCTTAATTAGTGAAAACAAAAAACCGTAAAGTAACAGTAAATAAACTAAAAAACAAAATGGTATTGTTCTGCAACTGTCGATTATTTTGCTGATTAGCTCAACAGCTGGCCGCGATCAGCACTTAGTGGAGCAATCGACAATTACGATAACAATTAACCCCGCGTGGTAATTGCTATGTAAAGCGATACTACTAAGAGACTCAGGTGCTGCACCCGGTAGAATAAACGACAAGGTTGTTGTCGTTTGTTTACATTCGCGTTGTGAACAAAGAAAGCTTACTTCCGAGAATGGGTTAATAAAACACCAATGACTGGTCTGTCGAGTGTCTGTAGTATTCTAGCCGTTCAGTTCAGAGTCGCGTTGTATTTTCTGTCATAGTTCTGTCAAGTTACCGTTCGGTGCGGAGTACTAAATAATTGTTACGATTATTAAGATAGGTCAAGTCTATTGTAATAACGAATTAATGTGTTAAAGTAATTCGACTGTCGTTTTATTTCAAAGAGCGTTTATCGCGGTTAATTATTGGTTTTTATTGTCTGATAGCTTTTGGGACACGACACTATGGTAAATATATATTCGACACCTAATTAGAGCAATACAAGTGCTTAAATTCGAAATAATATTTTGAATTTCTTATGTGATATGTTATTTTAAGCAAGGCCTGCTGAGCTGATTGGCTATTGCCCACTGTAGTCCATACATGCTTAAGAAAATGGGCACACCCACAGAAGATAAGCGATAAGCGAATGCCTATTTATTTTCACCGTTTTACAGATAAAAACCTTGAAAATAAATATCTTAGTTAGTAGATTGTTATGAATTTTCTTGACATTATTCATTATTCAGCTGCTCATCCCGTGACAGTTATCGGCAGGCTGGCATGCTCGTAGCTAGCTTTACAGCGATAGTGGGTGGGGGGGGGGGGGGGGGGGTTCAAAATGAAAACCTGCCGCTTGCCACAGAGCCATAACAAAAGATTTATCATGCCAAAATAACCAAGGTTAAGATGAGAAAAGGAACGAAATCGAGCACAGGTAATTAAGGGAAAAGGGACAGTCAGCATGATCCAACCCTGCCACTATCAGGACACTGGTGATGGTCCCGAGTGTTGACCGTGCCCCATCCATCCCATGGATATTCTGGGCCATACTCTTTAAATATCCCCGTGTTTGCCATTAAGTTACCCCAACGGCGTGAGGGAGAAGGGTCTCGAGAGGGAGTGGGCTAAATAATTAACGCTTCATAACAATTTACTGATTCGCAAGAAAAAAATTTTTATTGCTATCTTTGCCTACTCAGATCTATCATAACTCAATACAGGGAGTTCATCAAATTGATGTCTTATCTCCTAACTATGGTATCCTTATAACTTAGGGTGATATTGACTATTCTTACTTAGGATCTGCACATATTTCGCTTATACTTAACGTTTATACTTATTGGTAGTTAAATAATGCATACGGTTATATGATACTTACGCTATTTTTAGTGCGTGTTATCATAAAGTTAAATGTAGCAAAAGCTTACCGTAATATTTTCTGTGGATATTCCGTCCTACGTGAGGATCCCCGGTTCGCACATATGATCGAAATTCCTGCACTTTGATATCCGGGGGGTTTTTCCCTCCTTTTTCCTTTTTGAACAGAGGAGAAGGAAATCAGTATTTTGAAACTTTACTCTTTATGTAACTTGTCGATTTAAACTTGGGATAGTTTTGTTTCGCACTCTTT
The DNA here is from genome assembly GCA_963924295.1 of Dioctria rufipes. Taxonomy (NCBI): domain Eukaryota; kingdom Metazoa; phylum Arthropoda; class Insecta; order Diptera; family Asilidae; genus Dioctria; species Dioctria rufipes. Next base: position 80,996,620 of record OZ002740.1, on the reverse strand, counting down.
TAGACCACCTAGACCATGAACTTGCACTTTTGCATTCGCGCTATTTCCTCCCTTTTGTTTTCTTATTCTTCTTCCGTCACCTTAGCCTGTGACTTTTCTTCTTTCTCAGGTGGTACTCCCGACTGCTCCTGTCTGCCCACCTATTGGGAACGAAACCAACTTCATGTTGATCGAATGAACCGAAACGACATAGATTTAAGAACCTGCTGGTTATATATAGCACCTGGAGGGGATGCCATTTAAGCTGTTACATGTCAAATGTGACGTTGCTGAAGTATAATATTGTCGCTGATCATAACAAGATACTTGACTCGAAAATAATATTAATACAATACAAATGCAATATAATAAAATACGATATAAAATTTTACGGGATTTTTATTAGCCATAATAATTCAATGCAACTGAAAATTCTCTCGAACAAAATGTTTTGCAAGAAGTGGAAAATAGAGAGTTTGGTAAAACGCACACAATATTTTGTAAAGGTGAATAATTGTACTCTTCGTATTTGTTCGTTGACTAACATTATGCTTATGTCATTTTTAATTATTTCGCTTTTATTCGTAATGTACAAATGTTTGGAGAAAAGTTTTCTGGATAGCAACTGTCAGCAAAATAGATGCATGGTGAAATTGCAATTGCAATGCGTCGCGAATGTGAGAGTTTTTATTTGAGGCTGCATGAAGCAAAATGCGGACCCTGCATCACTGACAGCTAGTGAAGGTGCTAATGCTCTGCTCACACTGCGATTGGGCTGCCAATTGTGACGGCGGGCCACTAACTAGCAAATTGGGATAAAAAAGAAGAACACCTGTTCCGGGCAGTCAGATTTTTGGTGTGTAAGAGTGTTGAAAAAAAGGCGAAAAGATAGAAAAATCCAAAAAAATATCTGAGAAAAATGATCAAGAAAAAGGGAGGCCGGATAAAGGAAGAAGAAAAATGGTCACCATTCTGGATTCTGTGTTGAAAGTGAAAAGAGTGTTAGCAAATTAATGAGTAAAAAAGTTATACATGAGTATTAAACCTCACGCGGCCGCATGAGAAAATGTTTTTGAAACGTGAGAAGGAGGCTGGTGAATGCAGAGTCTGAAAAAGTGACTTTAGCGTCAGTCACTAACTCAGATACATCCATCAGAAGTTTTCATCCAGTCACAAAGTTAGCATTAATCTAGGCAAAAGTTTCAATATTCAATCGTTATAGTGACATTCAGTCATTGGCGCAGGCCGAAATTTCGTAATATACTCACCATCAGTCGTGGTCGTAACATCCAGTCACAACTCCAGCATTAACCTCGGTAGAAGGGTCAATATCCAATAGTCACAGTAGCATCCAGTCAAGATGTCAGATCTATCTCGTCAAAACTTCAATATCTAAGTGACATCCAGTCACAAGCTCGGACATATCCCATAGAAGTTACAGTATCCAAGGTTATCAGCTCAGTACTAATTCGCATCCAGTCCAACGTTATAAAGGGAACCACGATGCCTGAGTACTAGTTCAATTTCTTTGCCTTCTTGAGCAATATCGGATACAAATTTCTTATTTTAGTGGAAATTTTAGAGGACATATGGGCTAAAACAAAAAGAACTTGTCTTACCTTTTTGAATCTAGGGAAAGCGGACCACCACGGAGGTCTCTGCGCGGGACCACTTTCAACGCAGGTACATGTAAGTTTACGCCCTGTAAATTTTTTGAAATATTACTATATTTGAAACTTATGATTAAATAATAAATAAGTCTTAATTTTTTTACGAGTTACGAATATATTTGTAAATTATGATTAAATAATGATATATAAGTTTAATTTTCTTCATACCAGATATTGAGCTTCTCAGCTCTAACATGGCCAATACAGGTAATGAGCTTCTCAGCTCCTATTAAGAGATACACCGACATAAAAATATTGAGCTTCTAGCTCCAACATTGGTGGATTTTTGGAGAATTGAGCTTCTCAGCTCTAACAAATAAAATCACTAATATCACATTCATTCTCAATAACAGAGCACTCTACTACGAGAAAACGAAGTTACTCACAAAGCGTTCACATTGGTCTCAAATCCCGTATGAAGAAATTTTAGTTTAAATAACGTATGGGCCTTTACACAAACTGTTTGAGTTTTACCTAACCCAGTCACTTTGACAGTTGTTTTTGCTGTAGTTTTACTTGTTAACTTGCAGCTTCCGTAATAAAAGACTTTTGAGAGCCTGAATGAATCTCTCATCGTGTGCTTCTGTTCGTTTGAACTTTCGATGAGCACTAATGCAGTTAGTAACGCATTTTTGCTATTTGTTGAAAAGAATGATGTTGTAGTTGGCTCATTACTTCCACTGGGCATGTTGAGCTTCGATTCTGCTTGCCCTTGGTTTTGTTCATCATTCGTTGCTCTACTGTCTGCTTCGGGAGATTGCTGTACTATATGTAACAGTGTAGTACAGTTTGTGACACTGAAGGCATGTTTTCTGGCTGGGACAGTTGTATAGGTTATGTCCCGATGCCAGGCAATTTCTACACAGCTTATATTGTTGCACGAATTGTTATCTAGCCGTTGGAGATAGTTTTTTGAATGCTGTACAGTGGAACAGCGTGTGAATTTGCCTGTATTTAATACATCTGTATGGTTTGTTCATGAACGCATAAGCACCTTTGTGTGCGTGGTTCTATGATGGAATGTCATTTGAGTTCGTGGATCTATAGCCGCGCCGTAGCTCTTGACTATTTGGAGACTTTGCTTGTCGTCTATGTTCGAATGAGTTCAAGTTTTGACGTACTTGAATGGATTGTAGAGTACGGAAAATTTACTATAGAAAGGCTGACAGATCAGCGTGTTTAGGTATTTCAGTCTTGCTGCTTTATTCTTGCTCCTATAGGTGATGCCATTCTGATAAAAGGCGAACAAGGTTGATAATTAGTATAGCATCCGAATGTTCTATTTGCAGTTATAAATATTTCAGCTCATGGAGGCTTTCTTCTGTCTGATCTAGAAGAGATCGAATAGCGTGCTAATTCTGTTTTGATCGGCGTTTGGCTTAAAAAATCCTTTTAATGAGTATTGACTTGAAGAGCGTTCTGCTTCGCCAGTGACGCTGACGCCAGTGACGCATGAAGTTTCTGGATTTTGGATATATTTAGGTCTGTATGAATGAGAGAGTTGAATAGATCATGGAAAGTAAGCCATGATTTGTAGTTACTATCTAAAGTTGGTATGTGTATTGGTGGAAGACGTGTCTCAGGCTTTGGGGGCGCATTGATTGGGCTCTGGTTTTATTCGTATTTGTATTGGGAGGTAGTGTTGGAAACGACTCCTCTAGTTCCTCTGATAGAGTGGAGAGGAGATTTATATTTTTGAGTTCAGTTTTCTCGTATAAATTTCCCTTGGTATACTTATTTTGTGCGCCATCTTTTCTCAACCAGATTGCTACATGCTGATCTGTGAATGATTTCCAGAGTTTTTCTAGAGATTCTATGCGTGCTGCATAGTATTTCTTGTCTTGTTTAGTTTCACTACTCCTTACTGATTTACAATAGGTAAGATATAATTGAAAAACACATTGTTTTTAAACTATTTGTATTCTAACGTCAATAATTTTATGGACTGCTTTGTATGTCATAGAAAAATGGTTGGGTGCAAAGAGTATATTTTGCACTTTCGCTTATATCATAAACTAGTATCAATATCAATATTTAAATATAAATACTGTGTTAAGCAACGAATAATTTCAAAAATGAATCCCTTTAGAAAACATATAAAAAATCATTTTGACAATATCAATTTAAAAATAAAATCAACAAAATGTAACTTAGTTGTAAATGAAGATAAGAATGAGAAGGCTTTTTGTGACAACACATACGATACCCTACGTACAGTTGACGAAAAAACGATCTCCAAATACCTTCTTCACGATTCTGCAAATAACGTTTGTGATGAGTAATCGCTTCGGAATTCAATTTTTTAGCAAAATATTGAATTAACTAGTGATTTATATAAAAATCAAAATATATGTCGGAAAGCTGTGCAAGATATATTAGGATCGTTCATGAAATATATTCAAGGTGATGCCTTAATAATTGCAGGAAAACTAATTTTTCAACACTTAATATCCAAATCTAACTACCTTACTGATACGGGCACTTTTATCAGTCAAATATTTACTTTATTAAGAAATTGTCTAAATGATGTTTCAACCTAGTACAAAAGACTATTTGCTTTAAGACTAAATTGTTTTTACTTCTCACCTGCAGTAGAAATTATAGGAAACAGAATAGATTCCATAAGAAAAAATAACAAGATCTTTCTGAAATCAACAGATGTCAAAGTTTCAATAATTTCCATTAGCAACACTTTGAAATTTTTTTTTGCTCACAATGAAACATAGATGCAGTTTTGAACTATTTTGAAACTCTTCAAAAGGAAAAGAATATAATTAATATAATTCAAAGTGAATTTTGGCTAAAAAAAATACAGAAGCACACAAGCATAAGTAGGCATTATATTTTGCCTATAATATTATGTTTCGACGAGTTCGAAACCAACAACCCGTTGGGTTCAAGATCGGGATTACAAAACTTAGGTGGCGTATATTTTACTTTACTTTGTATTCCTCCTACACATAGCTCAAAATAAGAGAGTGTATTTCTATATGCCATATTTAACAGTTTAGATAGACGAAAATTTGGCATTGACAGATTGTTTTTTAAATTAGCTCTTTGTGTCGGCAACTATAAAGGAGTAGATTCCATGTTGGGGTTCATCGACTGTTCTGTTGCGAATTATTTTTTTTTTTGCATTGTAAATTATATAAAACTGAATGTAAAATAAAATCTGGAGAAAACATTTTGCTTTTACAAATCGTGTCAATTACAATGAATACTTAAAGCTTAAGATTGTTAGTCTGACTGGTATTAACTCTCAAATGTATCTTCAAACAATTAGATTTTCATGCGTCAGAAAATTACTCAGTTGATGTAATGCATGACTTTCTTGAGGGTATTTTAAATCCGAAATTTGTTTAGTTTTAAAGAGATTCAATTTTATTGATAAATATTTCACAATAACTATTCTTAATAATAGATTTTCTGCCTTTAATTTCTATAATAACGAAAATATTAACGTGCCACCCGAAATAATGGAGGAAAATTTAAAATTACAAAAACTAAGATTTTCTGCTGCTGAGACCTTATGTTTTGCTAGATTTTTATCTATTATAATTGCAGAATTTATTCCATTCTACAATGAATTTTGGAATGTTTTCATAATGCTACGCGAAATTCTGGATTTAGTTCTTTTAAAAAAGGTTAGTGAGAATACTGTCACAGGTAAAACATCGAATCTTAAAACATCGAATCTTAAAACAAATTGCTACATCCATGCCATCTCGCAGAGAATATATGCCATACCATACGCTATTGTCTTCGTGAAAGCTTTGTTGTTGCATCGAATAAATTTCAAATTATTAAAACATTTGGCAAAAGAGTATATCTAAATCTATTACAATTTGGCCAACATAATTGCAAAAACTTTGAATGTTATTCTTATGCAGACATTAACTGATTGAAACTTAAGCCAGGTGACATTATTGAAATCGGAAGCGATGACTTATATCCCAGATATGCCGAAATTGTTGTTGTTGCAAGAAGTTTAGATCTTATTTTATATTTTGGAGTAAATATTTTAAAAACTTTGTATTTTGATTTCCATTGATATTCTCGCGATGTTAAATATACGAACAAATTTAATTTCATTAAGTTCGATAATTCATTACTTACTACAAATATCTTTACTATGAATAGAGTAAGAAATACCCATTTTGTTTGTTAAATAGGTACTTTTGTATATAACCGGAGGATTGTGTTAATTTTCTTACATATAATTATGTCATTATATTAATACTTACAGAGCGCTGTATGGATACCCAGACACCCATCTTCATTTCCCAAGTAAATTTTTTTTCTTCAAACAATTTGATTTTTTACGAAGGAGTTACTCAATTTTTATTTTAAGTACATAATCTAAAAAATTGTTTTATCATTTTTAACATTTGGCTTGGATAAAAAAAAAACAAATAACTTGTTAAAGATGAGGTCTTAAGATTTTTAAATCGAATACACAAAGAAGGTGCTGATAACGCTTTAATATGGGTATAGAAATCTTCATATAAAATAACCCCGTTTTTTTCCGTACACTATAAAATTTGCCCATTTCTTACCAAGCAATTTCTTGCTAGGATAGACTACATATCCAGTTTTCCTTGGAGTACCCCGAATATATTTGAATAGCTTTTATTTCGATAAATAAGTAAGAAAAATTTGTGCGTTGAAAGTAATGACTTTTATTAAATAAAGTTCTATGAAATTTATTTTATTGTTTCATTTGCATCAATTTGTAGAACTTTTATTAAAAAAAAATGGAAATATTCCTATTTTAATAGAAGTTCAATTATTGCAGAATATTGAAATATAACCACATTAAATACTAAATAATCCTAAAAATTCAAAGAAATTTTTGCTGAAATATACGCAATATTTTCAAAAAGTATAGGAAATTCTCCCAAAACATGTTTGTGGTAGCTCCAACTTATAGTTTCAAATTCTTCTAAAATTTTTGGAAACGTTTCCTATGGAGAAAACCCTGTATTCTATTATCGAATACTAAATAATCCTAAAAATTAAAAGAAATTTTTGCTGAAGTAAAAGCAATATTTTCAAAAAAATATCGGAAATTCTAATAATATTTGTTTGTAATAACTCCAATTTATAGTTTCAAATTCTTCTAAAAGTTCTGGAAATGTTTCCTTCTAGGGATTATTTTGATAACAAAGCTTCCGAGAAATTATTGAAGTGATTACAATAACAATCTGTTATTTACAATTGGTAATTTTTCCTATTTCCCTGTAGTATCCCGTTTTTTCCTATTTTTTAACACGTTTTGCCATTTTTTATGGGAAGTTTTCCACTTTTTTTTCAGTGTAGCTAAATAACCACTCAATAGCCTCAATATAAGGTAATACTCCTACTAGATTGTAATAAATAAAAAGTTTATTATTATTATTATCTGAAGAGAGCGGACGTGTCAGATTTGGCTCCAAGGAAGGATATAATTATTTGTATAAATAGTGCCCAAAAAGTGCAGAATTATATAGAAGTGTGGTCGACAATATTAGTTTTGCAATAATATTGCTCGAATCTGTGAAAAAGTGCATAAAATATTGTGAAAATTGAAAATCTCTAGTGACATTTCTAATAAATTTAATTTATTTAATTTATTTCGAAATTGCCATGACAACGTGGGAATCGTAAAATTTTAAAAACAGTTTGATCAGAGACTTAAAAATTTTTGTGAAGTGAAAAAATTGAATTAAATTAGTTTTAAAAAAAAAATCGTATAAAAAAGATAAATTCACGCTGCCTCACTAAAAATGAGTGAGAGCAGCAGCGATTCTGTGGGGACTGACTATCCCCTCAAATCAAGTGGAAGGAGGAAGAAGAACTTAAACGCTTCTTCTTCTTCACAAAAAATTCTTAAAGGGCCCAATGAAAAGGCTACTAAGGGCCCTAATCAAGAGGCCACAGAAAAGAAGGTTGAGTCAAGCTCCTTGGAGAAGATTGCAATCAGGGCAGCGGATACTGTCCGAGAAGTTTCTGGGACGTCAGTTGCTACAATGGCTGTTACCCCAGTGGCACCTCTAGGAAAAGAAAAACTTTCGAAATTATCGGAATTAGTAATGAAGGCTTCGTCTTCGGCGCCAAAGCCAAACGGAGTCATAATGAGGCCACCACTGACTTCAGCGAATCCAACTGGCCAGAGCAAGAAGCCAGTAGCAACAACAGGACCAGCAGCAGAACCACGATCCCCGGCGTTAGTTCCAGGGATATCTTACGCACAGGTAAGTGCCAGTTCCAAGAGTCAGTCATCTATCGAAATTCAGAGCAGGGGCATCACTCCTCGTCCAGCCCCATTGGACGCGGGAAAGCCTCGACCCAAGACCAGTGTGGGCCTCCAGGGTTTCTTCGACGGCAGGAGGTAGGACGAGAGCTACGGTATGCAGTTGGAGCACATCAAAGGATATCCTCAGACTGCATACCTGAAGGCAATCTTCCGCGTCATCTCCTGTGAGCAGCTATTTTCCATGGGGATAATAGCTGTGGGGTGTATACCATAACCCTCGAAAGCGCTACCAAGCTTATGCTTGAGGGCATCGTGGTGGAGGGTAGACACCTTGTGCCGTTCCCACTCCGGGAAAAGCCCACGAAGGTCGTGTTTTCGCGGGTCCCTATGCGATCCCAACATGAAGACCTCGCGAATTTCCTTGGGATTCGGGAAGGTTCATGGAAAGGTTCGCGCCATTCCCATCAAAATTGTGACGAGGGTCTCGGGCGGGGTATCTTCGGTACCAGCCGGGAAGCGTCCATCACTTGAAATGAGTGATGTACGCTTCCGTCAGGCTTCTACCTGAGCATATCCGGTTCGAGATACTGGATAGACGTGGGCACCGAAGCGAAATGCCATGCTTGCCATTTGGTAGGGCATTTTATTGTTGACTGCCCCAAGAGAAGCGGAAAGAAGGCTGAACAGATGGCTCGTTCGAAGGAAACCACTGCGACAGTAGTGGCTCTGGAGAAGGAGCTTTCTGCCAGCACTCAACCTGCTATCTTGGAGCAGCCAGTGGCTAAAGTGGCTGAAGTTGTCCCTGAGGCAAAAACTGTTACGGCTGTAAACGGTGCCACGTCTGATGAGGAGTGGATTAGACATGTAGGCAAAAAAAGGAGGACGAGGAGGAAGAATGTCGACCGGGTGATGCTGCCTCCTCCAGAGCCAGCAAAGCCAGTCGCTTCAAAACAGCCCCACTCGGAGGTGGACGATAGTGGTTTTCGCGGTTCGAAGGTTGTTGTGAGAGACACGGAAGTGTCTCTCGAGCAGCTTTCGGACTGCGATATGACCGGTTTTGATGAGACTGGCCTCTCGAGCTTCAGTGGCTACGAGTCGTGTGGTAGCACCTTTTCGACTGGTAGCCAATTTGAAGTCTCGAAGGGGATGGAAACCCTTCCTAGGGAGAAGATATCCAAGATTCTTGCCCGGCTCCTATACAAGAAGAATTCAGATAAAATCTGGAGTATTCTTGTGGAGGAGCTGGGGAGGCCGGAGTTGTTACTTCCTCAACTTCTACTCCTACAAGAGGAGTGCAAGCAGAAGGGGAAGTACAACGATGCATCTCGGCTAGGTCGACTCCATAGGAGGGTGGAGGAGCTGATTAAGGAGCATTGCTTGGCCGATTCTCCTCGTCAGTAGATGTCGCACATTCATCGTTTGAGCTTTTCATCTCTTTGAATGTGCAAGATAGCTTCTATCAACACCGGGGGTTTAAGTGCACATACAAGGTTACACAGCACTATCGAACATGTCAAAATGTTCGATATAGACATCGCGCTTCTACAGGAGACGAATTTTACACACGACACATATACACAACTTGAGCGATATGCTTATTTACACACTGGCTATGCAATGTTTGCCACACCTGCGCCTCGCCGAGGCTCAGGGGTTGAAATCATTGTATCCAACAAATTCACACTATCGTCTCCTGTCTATACAGATATCTTCCCAGGCTTCGCTTCTTCCTTGGACTTTGTCGTTCAAGACAAACATATCAAGGTAGTAAATGTGTACCTTCCTCATGACCAAGACATTACAAGACAAGTTCTTGATAGTGTTCAATCCTGTCTGGTGAATTTTAGTGGCGAAACTATCCTCGGAGGTGATTTCAACTGCACGCTAAATCCCTCAATGGATCGGCATTCCGGAGTTGAGTTCAACTCTGTCAATGCTACTCGGTTGAGGAATTTTGTCCGTGTTTTCAGACCAGTGGATATCTATCGTTGGATGCATCCTACGACTAGATCATACACGAGGGTCTTGCGAAATATCAATGGAATTCTCGCAGGCTCCAGAATCGATAGACTTTACGTCTCACCTGGAATACTAGAACATTTCGTTGGTGTCAGTCATGAAGTGTGTTCCGTTAGTGATCACCTTCTTGTAGTGGCAACCAGCACTCTAGTTGAAAGAAGAACTGCATACTGGATATTTAACAACTATTTGTTGAATTCCGAGCAGTTCATTAATGAATTCACTGAATTCTGGTACGATTGGCAAGAGAGGAAAGGTGACTTTCCTCTTCTTAGTCAATGGTGGGATGTTGGAAAACTCCAAATTCGATCTTTTATCGAAGCGAATTTTAATCGAAGTGGGTATCAAGCTTCTAGCTTGTCGGCTGAAGTATCTCGGGTGGCAGCTCTTCTCCCAACTCAGCCGGAGTTGATTCTTTATTTTAACAGAATAAAGGAACGTTTGGCAACACAAACTTAGAAGCACAGCTTGGAGTTTGTGCTGCACAGCCAATCACGCTGGCTGAGGGAAGGCGATTCTCCAACCGAGTACTTCTTTCAGGCAACTGGACGACGTACTGCTTCTTGTGAAGTCGAATCGATAGTTGATGAATCTGGACAAGTCCTTAACGGACAACAGCTATCAGAATATATTCGAGACTACTACAGTAGTCTCTATTCTGAATCGACGTCGACAACATCCTCGACCACTCATGAATTTCTTGAGAATATTCCCACTTTCTCTGAAGACAGCAAGGAGCTCCTGGATACAGTAATCACATTGGAGGATATGATCGCTGCGACAAAGGATCTAGGGCGACACACTTCACCTGGTTTTGACGGCTTGACTCCAGAATTCTTCATACGTTTCAGGGATTTATTAATTCCTGACCTTTTGGAAGTCTCCAATTCTGCGGTTGAGACACATTCAGACTTTCTTTCTAGTTGGAGAAAGTCTGTTATGCGATTGATTCCAAAGAAAGGAGATTTGCAGAGGATGGGGAACTGGAGGCCAGTAACCCTATGCAATGTGGACTATAAAATCGGCTGCAAAGCATTAGGGGCGATACTCCGCTCAGTGATTGCTTCGGTAATATACCTATTGTGTCCTATTGTGTTCCTGGTCGTAGTATCTACGACACCATCGCGGTAGCCAAACATTTGTTTGCCTACCAGGAACAGACAGGTACACAAATGGCCATGATTTCACTTGACCAGCAAAGGCTTTTGATAGCGTTTCGCACGAGTATCTCCTGACTGCTCTCGAGGCATTTGGGTTCCCGCCCAGGTGGCTCGATATCATCGGGAAACTCTATAGAGATTCAGCGATTTTGATTAAGCATCAAGGACAAGTTCTGGCTCCTATCTCGTTTCATCGAGGTATCAGACAGGGCTGTCCATTGTCAGGTATGCTTTATGATCTTTCGTTGGAGCCGCTACTGGTGAATCTTCGTCGAATGCTCGAATGCTATACCAATGTGAGGCCTCTTATGTTGGCATATGCGGATGACCTTTCTATTTTCGTGACAAGAGATGAAGCTTTTCCGGTCGCTCGTGCTGTTTTCGAACAGTACGAACGTATAGCGGGCGCTAAAATCAACCTTAGCAAAAGTCAAGGCTTGTGGTGTGGAAGGTGCAGAGATCGTACAGATACTCCACTGAACATCCAATGGACTAATACTTGCCTGAAGTATTTAGGTGTGTATATCGGACGCGAGAGTAAATCAAATAATAGCCGCATCGCTCTTGAGAAACTCTCTACAGCTGTTAACTCATGGCGTAGTCGACTGTTTCCTTTATCCCTAATGGGAAGGTCAGTCGTGATAAACTATTTGATTACCTCGTCCATCGTTTATCTGCTAAAGTCTGACACGTTTGATGAAGGCTTCGTAGGTCTTCTTCAAGCAAAAGCGATAGACGCCTTTTGGTGCGGAAGACGATGGGTTGCTGAAAGCACGCTCTGTCTGCCAGTCAAGATAGGTGGATTAGGTCTCACTAACTTGGTTGTGAAATCAAGGTGTCTCCAAGTGCGTGCATTCCAACGAGTGTTTTGCCAGAGAGACACCTTAATTTCTCAACTGTGGGTGAATGTACTGGGAGGGATCGGCATAGGGGAGTATTACTACCTGCTCTCTGTTCGACCACCCTATCCTCGTGACTGGCCGCAAGATCTAATCTCAACGATTCAGACCTGGGGCAGAATCAGGCCAGCATTTCACCTTAAGTGGAATGCTCTACGGTACACGCAATTTGCGTCGATTCCAATCAGGTTTAATTCTGAATTAATAGATTCAGTGTTTAGTAATGCTCGAGGTTTTGAAGCTGACACGCATACACTGACAGTTCTCGGAGATATTATTGATATCTCTGGAAACTGTCGAATAAACACAAACACTCCACAACTACACGAACTGGTGGCTTCTGCGCGGGAGAGATTTCGCCAACTTGGGACCAGTGACACTGGCACTAAGTTGGAAGATGCTTTCGTTCTGGACAGACCGCCTCACACACCTTTCAGCACACTTACAACACGTGTGCTCCGTGACGTGCTTATGTCAATAAGACCTCCGGAGTATACAGGATACAACAGATGGCGAACACACCTCGGGGTGAATATGGGCGTGATGGGAGGGATAACTTGCAGAGTAGTCTACAGTTATCCTTCTAGTTACAAAGATGCTGAAGTAGCATTCAAATTGCTGCATCACAGTCTTATGCATCCTAATCAGTTGTCACATATCGACCGGAGGGTTCAGAGGATCTGCACAGTTTGTTCTGGTGAAGGCACCTTGTTTCACAGGTTCTTCACTTGTCCAGCTTTGCAGAGTCTGATGGAACTGGTGCGTGATATGTGTCAGTTGATCCACCCGAATTTCAGCATTACTAGGACATCGTTTCTATGGGGACCAAAGGTTTGTAGTCGGGTGAACTGTTTGATTAGCTTTGTGTTGACACTGGCCAAATCTACAATTCACTTGTACTACATGAGAGCCGGAGATGGGAATCAGAACACTGACCCACAACACCATGCACAAGCACTTAAGCGCCACTTCGTTGACAGATTGAAGAGACGTTTACGTCTTGAATATCTGGCAACGAACGCAGACACACTCAACTGCACATGGCAACCACTATCGTCGGTGCAGGACGGAGCTCTTGTCTTTCGCTGGTGATAGCAGGCCACAGCATTTGCAACACTAGTCCACGGGGCTTCTCCCCGCTTAGGAATCGTTGCAAGTACTGTGGGAAGGGCAAGTACTCCGTTAGAGATGCTAAGCTGGAGGGATGATGAGGGCAGTTTGTAGAGGTCTATGATACTACAGGCTGCCCTCGCGGGACTCTATAACGGTATCGCGCAAATTTTTCGTTCGTTTGGATATTAAGTTTTTAATTCGGTTTCGGTCTCGGTGCTGAATTGCAAAATTTTTTGTTGAAATTCGCTCGTTTAGGTAAAAATATTTATTAGATTATTTTGGAATTTTGGAACTTTTGGAATTGCCACTTACCCTATTGTTAAAATAGGGGCACGTAAAAAAATTCTTTGTTTTACATCTTTTAGACATTGTTCAAAATTTTTGTATCCGTTTATTGTCTCTTTTGAGAACATAGTGTTCACTTTTTGTCCTTTTACCTGTTAGTGTCTAGTTTTTGTTTGTTTTTAATTGTCCCTTTTGACTGTTTGTAAGTTAGTTTAGCTAGTGTCTTTTTTACAATTTTGTGCCTTTTGCCAATTAGTTTTAAGGAATTTTTAAAAGAGCCAGAGAGCCAAAAATAAAAGAGACTTATTTACATAAAAAAAAAAATTATTTTTTTATTATCGCATTCGTTGTACATGAAACAGCAATATCTTTATAAGATTTTTTACAATTAGTCAACTGATTAGAAATAGTATATAAAAAAGTAATTATCTTAGGTTTTTCTTTTCTCTTCTTTCTTCCCTTCTCCTCACTAACTAGAACACACAAAAAGGGGTCATAATCTGTTCATATAATCTGACCAAGTTAAATAAATATGAAATTTGTATACTTTTCTGACCTTTGAAAATATGCAAATAAATACACAATTGCAAACTTACCTAAATGACTAGCGATATAAAACTTCATTTTAATTTGAAACTAATGAGAAAGAAAGCTTTCTTCTATAAAGAATAATACATTCTTTTCCCCAGTGGGAGGGATGTTGCAACCCAGATACCAATGCCCTGAATCACAATTATAATTTCAATACATCAATATATTGTGTTCTATGTATACAACATGTTGACGTAGTGCAAGTTGACCCTGAAAATCAAAAATATTTTATAACAAAATAATACAAATATCATTCCAATTGCCAACATAATAAAATGGAATTAAGCATAAAAATTGCATTTTATTATTATGGCCCATATTATTCTCCCATGGTATGTAGGCACGAGGAGTACGCACATTTACCTACATACCGTATTTTCTTCCTCCCCGTATGTACCCCGTACATACAGAAAATAGCGGAGTATCATATTGCATTATTTTTCATGCAACCATTTTGACATTTACAAAATTTTTTTTTCGAATTTTCTCAAGTACGAATTTACAACGTCGTGAGACAATAATAAAATAAAAAAAAAGGAAATTTTTAAAAAAAGGAGCCTTTATAGGTACCTGGGGGCAGCAGGCTCAAGCCTCAGGGAGATGTGCTTTCACCTGTCGCGATGTAAACTTCGATCTTTAGCTCTACGAGCCAATAGTCTAAGTACGACATATTTAGAAAGTGAAGTAGGAAATCAAATACAAATATAGCAGTTTAATCTTGTATGTTATTTAAACAAGTAAAAAGCTATAACCGTTCTAAGACCAATTCTTAAATACCCTATATGAATGCTCGTATGTAATTTCGTATGGTCACCCTTCTGTGCGAGTTTTGATTTTTGAAGTGGTTCTTCGCATATATTTCTAGAATAGTTCGTCGGACAGTAAAAAATAATTACGAACCAATTTCATAGATTTCATATTCTGAAGAACTTTTCAGTACAATAAAAACGTCTAGGACTGATCGTTTTTACAGTATATGTAAAAAATCTAAACTTTTATATGGCAACACCAAGAAGAGGTTGCCCAATTTAGTCAATTTTTAAAGCTTTACTTACTATTAATATGGAAACACCGTATACAAAATTTCCGCTTTCTACGTCGATGCGTTCTCAGGCATTGTTACAATATATAGTGGAAAACGAAATTTTTGTGGTCAATCCATTTTGCTCTACCATCATTATTTTTAGGTGTTACAAACAAAATGACAAACTTAGTATACCTTGTGATTTCATCTAAGGTATAAAAACGTCTGGCACTGATCGTTTTTAAAGTATACGGAAAAACCTAAATTTTTATATGGCAGCACCAAGAAGGGACTGCCCGATTTAGTCCGTTTTTAAAGCTCTACTTACTATTGAAATGAGTTATAGTTACTCTGCACAGAGTTGTCATTTCTCAATTGAAATATTTTGCCGTCGTGTACTAGAAATGCAAAATTGTTCTCTGAAAATTCTTTTTATCTTTAAATTTGTGATAATTAAATTAAAATGCCATTCCCCATATTAGCAGCGGTAGCTTTAATTAGTTTTGTAATACAATTCAATTTGTAACAACATTCAAAACAAAAGTACCCTAGTAGAAATTGCTCGCAGTTTTACCTTGTCGCCAGCTCCGCAAGGGGCAGTATGTAAACCAACACTAATAAGACTGAAAAGTTTCAAGGTGTTTGCAATTCATGAAGAAACAAATAGAAAATTAAGGTCCGATGAGCCGTGTGATGAGCATTCATTAAATCTCATCTAAGGGCTCATTAGATATAATGGAACTTCTCCCTATATACTGTAGTGTATGATTAATTACTTCGTTCAGTTAAATAAATTTCAAATAAAATTGCTTCGGCTGAGCGGTAGTGAGGGAGCAATTTCACTCCAATACTTGGAGTCAAAACGTATTGGTGTACTCCAATTCGGTCAGTTTGGACCAACTTGAGCTTTTCCCTCTTATGAGAAAGCTCCCGGTTAGTTTTCTGGGTGTGCTGCTTCGTACTCGAGCTTTTCCCTCTTATGAGAAAGCTACCGGCTCGTTGTCTGGGTATACTGCTTCGTATAAGAAGTCGACCCGATAATCTTTCAAGTTGCCACAGGAGGTTTCTACTTCCTCTTCTATAGTAAAAACCTCAATTCCCCTAATTATTCTCAATACAGAGTGGCATATAAGCTATTAGTAAGAAGGTTCTTTTCCAATAATGAACGAAAAGCACTGAACTAGTGAATCGTACTGAACGATGATCAATTAGGCCACTTTCGCCGTATAGCCAACAGTTGGCACTTGAACTTTTGTTGATGTTTGTTTGTTATGAAATTGGAATCGAATGGTGTTCGCGAAAAGTGACACGATAACAATGCCTCGATAGAATTGTTATCCCAAAAAGCAAGTAAGTACAGTCTAATCGAAGCAATTAGCACATATAAATGATACACTTTAAGTTGCAATTCCACGGTCCGTGTTTACTTGTTCGAAAGCTAGTGCCGGTAACCTGAAAATGGTAGAAATTGTGAAAGGTGTGGAAACAGGTGGTAGTGTTTCTTATTTTAATTGTCGAGCTTAATCCCCGTAAGCCTTTCTAGGAGGAAGCTGGACTCGGGGGTCCTCTGCTTAGACCAGCCTGTGAAATTAGTTCGGGCTGTCAGTGGAGGCTACCCAGGCACACTTCCTGATGACTGCAATCTGTAATCTAATCAAAACGAAGCGAATAGCACAGTAGTGGTACACTAGAGACTAGTGTCGTTTTGCCGTCGGCATTTCGCGTTATTAAAATCTGTGTGAAGCAAAATTGTTGAAATGAACTTCCTACTTATCGGTTATGAGGATAGAACGGGTACCGTAGCACTATGGAAATAAAGTTTGCACGAACGAAAATAAAACTTTTCGCGGATTTTATTTCCTTTATTTGGGTGGAAATTAGCAGGGAGGCGAGTTATTGAACTAACATTAGCACTAGAAATTATTTACTTATCCTCGTTTGAACACAAAAACTAGTCAAATCGCTGAAATAAATTTCCTACTTATAGGTTAGGAAAATAAAGCTGGAACCACAGAGATACAATGGAAATTACTTCGCGTAGGCTATGACTGAAATTCGAGTTATAGCAACTAAACTTTTCTGCGAATCCTCTTACTTAAATCCAATTGGAATAAATTTTCACTTATAGTTCCTTATAGACTATGGAAATAAAATTGCACCATCAAAAGTAGAGTTTTCGCGAACTTTCTTTCCTCTTTTCTGGATGTAGATTAATTACAAATGAAATCTTGGAAATAAAACTAAAACTTTCAGTTATGGTCTCTTATGGGCTATGGAAATAAAATTGCACGATAGAAGATAAAATTTTTCGCAAAATTTCTTCTCCTTTTTCCTCGTGAAAATTAACAATAAACCAAATCATAGAAATATAATTTTTAGTTCATAGGCTTTTATAGGCTACGGAAATAAAACCTCTATTGTAAGAATAAAACCAAAAATTACTTATCTTCGTGTTCCTCTTTGTTCTTTCCTTTGTTTCTTTTATAAAGCTGGACTTGAAAAAAAAAAACCGTTTGGTAACCTGTCCGTTCACTAACGGAAGTCCCCGGATGCTGTAATGTTGGGTCAACCTCCAATTATGGATGAAAAGTACAGGCCGGTATCTCGCTAATTCGATTTCTATATTTTCCTTATTCCACAGGCGATATCTTCGTTAATTTTACAAGGCAAAAACTTCAATTAAAACAATTTTTATGTGATTATTCAATTTATTCAAAAGAAAACTTTTCGTGATGATCTCTCTATCAGTTTAGACAAAAGACTCCTTCTTCTCGATCTCTCCATTTTCGGGCCTCTTCGGTTCGGCCGGTTTCGCCGCATCTAGATGGAAGTGTCGCCATCTCTGAGGTTTTTGGTCCTCGCTCAGACGTGCTGCACACGCTTTCCTCATTAAATCGGGGACATGCAGCTTTCCTCCTCATTGCGAGGGAAATCTAAAGATTTTGCAACAATACTAAACCAACCATAAATAAATATTTGTTCTTGTCATCACCGTGTCAGATGACATTTCTACAAAAATTTGAATTGATTTTTGTGATTTATTTATTTAAGTTTTTAAATTATTTATTTTAAATAAATTTTATGATTTGTTTTCCCCAGACTGTCGCCGATATGCTGAACAAGACGTTATGCCAACATCCTTACGCTACAGCGTCTTCGAGTTTGATTTGCAACCGGAGTTTCAATTCGGAAAAATATATGAAATCAATCGAAAAATCAGATTTTCATTTATGAACTCATCGTGATACTCATTGACATGCTCATTAATAAGCTCATCGTGACAGTCATTGCTTTGCTCATTAATAAACTCATCGCGACACTCACTGACATGCTCATTAATAAGTTCATCGTAGCACTCATTATGTATTCATCGAAGTGCTCATCTAATATTATAAAATGCACAAAAGAGACGCACAGCATACATTTCTAAATAAATGAAAGAGCTGCAATTCTCATGCACACATTCTGTGAATAAGTAAATAAATGAGTTTTTCCCGGTTTTGATTCAAACGCGAATAAATTTCATTAGTACGTTCATGAGGAGCCCATTGATGAGCTCATCATGATGTCTCTACCAGGGTAGGCTTTTGCGATATATACAGACAAAAACCACAGAGTGTATAATGAGCAACTACAGCCTAATTCGCCAGTATTAAAAAACCACGTGCTTTGTTATTGAAAAATGTAAACATTTCCCTTTCAGAAAAAAAAACCAACTATGTTTCTGTATGTCACACACATGCTCAATTTCCTTAAAGCTACTATACATGCAATTCTTTCTTTCAAAATTTGCATTAATTTTTTTAAATTACTTTCTATTCCGGTGAGTCATCTCTTTCTATTGAACAGCTTTCCAAGATACTTCTCTGGAATAGTATACGCTCGCCGATCAGTAGCACACTGGAAATTGTCGAATTTGGCACAATACAACCGTCACATCACAGCGCATCGGTTTTTGAGCTTTGGCTGTTGTGAGTGCACTATAAAAAATATTTCCTAAAGTTCGGGGGCAACAATTTGTGCTATAAAGTTTAGGCATATTTCGCTAACTTGAAGGAGAAGTACACTTTGGGATTTGAAGACAGGTAAGTTCCACCTATCTATAGGGAGTTTGAATTCAATAGGCTTTAATGAATTTAATATCAGGAGAAGGGAAATTGTTTACACGTAAGTTGGGTGGTATTCAATCAATTAACTAAATGCATTGAATTGAAGACATAATGACTGATATTTTGCACAATTGGTGTCTAGAAATATCTCTTTAATATAGACACTTCATTAGTGGTACTTTTCCCTCAAATTAAGCTTTTCTAAAATAATTCATTTTTTTCGGAATACGTGCAAGAAAAAAATGAGTGTACAAAACAAAAATCGTTAAATAAATTTATTTCAAAGAAAAAAAAACAAAATACTAAATCAAAATAAACACATTATTATTTTCGAAATAAAAATTAACCAACATACATGATTATACTAGTGATGAATTGTTGCACAAATTGTTCTCACTCTTCACTTTAAGGTTGCACAATTATTGAATTTTTAAAAATTTAAAAATTATTAATTCGGACACGTCTTAACCACGCAAAGGTCAGAATAAAACTCATCGGGTTATAAAAAGATAACGTATGCCTTGTATTTGGGGTATTTTTACTAAAGTGAAGGGTTTCGTTTTTCCATAACATTATGGAATTTCCAAATTTACCAAATGAGAGTATATTTCTATTCGATTTAGTTTTAAGATTTCAGAACTTATTGGTCAAAATATTATAAAATAATGGAAAATAACACAGCTTAGGTAAAAGTACATACTTTTCAACTAACCACCATTTACACCATTTGGAAGGAAATTTACCCAGAATATGTTTTCCCATGTACAGTTTGATTAAGTTTAGGTAGCCGAAAGGTACATTGCCAATTTTTAAGGGAACACTAGACTTATTTTACGGAAATTCCTTCCACTGAATATAGGGAACCGTACATTATTTTTTGCAGTGTGTATCGTTCGCTGCATAGGCGAGCTAGACCCGTCATTTGAAAAATTTGAAAAGTTGTATAATTTACTGCCAAAGCAGGGTCTTTCGGAAAGAACGGAGTATATGCCTAAAGAAAATAAAAGCGATCACATTAAATTAAAAATTTTATAATTCTTGTTAATGTAAATAATTTTTATATCAAAATATTATTAAAAGCTATTCGTTTTATTATATTATACTAAGTGGTGTAGCAGGGGCGCACAAAGAAGGGGACGAACGGGACCAGTCCTCTTCCAGAACAATAGCACACCAAGGAGGGGGGCGAACGGGACCAGTCCCCCCAGAAGATCAGTTTTTTAACGTATTTTACAAATCAGGAATAAAATGTAATCTGTATATTATTACACAGTTCGATAAAATAAAATAAAACCTTTAAATATCAAATATAAATTGCAATTCCTCCTGTCCACACAGTCGGCGTTAACTGTCATGATTTGGCAGCACGGCGGTGGGCGTGGAGATGCGCAAAGGCATGAGAGGGCGACAAAGGTGATACATATCTACTACACATGATACAAAGATAACAAGGTATGGCCGATTCGAGAGAAATGTTTTGTGTTGCTACGTCATGAGGTGCCTACTGTCATTTCCAGCGAATTTGTTTGAGTTTTTCGTATTTTATTGACTGAAATACGTTTTGAATATATTAAAATATTTAACAAAATATTAGTTTCTTCGTTTAAATCACTTCGAGAAAAGTAATTATGTATGTGCTAGTGGGAAAGCAAAGAAATTTAAAAATAGAAATTTTTTTTCACTGTGAAAGGACGATTGAAATTGAGACGAACAAATTTCTGACATTTGTCGCCAAAGGAGGCAAGCAATCAATTGACAGATTTTCCGGCCATACCTTGTTAATCTTTGTATCATGGCTACTACATATTATATTATATGTCATTCAGTAGAATAAACTACAGTGAAGTTAAATTCAAAAATTAACCTACAAAAATAAACCTTATAATTACTCCAATAAGGTGGAATATTGGATATAATACGAAAGGAAATCCACGAAAAGCAGGTAGTTGCCGCTTTTACTGGCGAATGTATCAGTTTCGGGATAGTGCATCTCAAATTGTTTTATTTATTAGATCCCAACTTGATTTGAAATTCTAACTAACCACATTATGGGCATTCATTTAAAAATAAAATGAGATAAAATTAACAGGATGCACTTTGAGATAAACAAGGATAAGGGATATATTTATTATCCTTAGTTTTTTTCTTCTAAAAGGCTGTACTGGTGGGAGTTGTACCAAGTCCAATTAATTCTTGGGTGGTTGGAGATCCTTTAAGCTGTAATAGTTTAAAGGCCTTTTCGGTCATAAGGGATACTTGAGATCCACAGTCTATTAATGCTCGGAATGTCATTGTGATTTCGGATGGTGAGGTGACATTTATCAGAGCTGTAGAGAGGAGAGCTATTTTCATATTGGCGGTTAGAAAATTTTGAACTTGTTGTTCGTCACTACAAGCTAAGGGTGTGCTTGGTTCAGTTTCCATACTGGAATTTTGGATGGATTTATTTGTCACTGAATCGTTTTGCTCATAGTGGAGCAGAGTACTGTGACTTTTATTGCACAGATAGCACTTTTTATTGCTTGTGCAGTTTGGTGTTGTGTGGTTTGATGACAAGCAGTTTTTGCATAAATGCTTATTTGTGACAACTTCATATCGCTGTCGGGTGGTCAGAGTTCGAAATGTTGGACAGTGAAATATGATGTGATTATTTTTGCAATGGCTGTGAGGTTTTTGTTGTAGGTGGGTGTATTTGTCCTGAACTCTTACTTCTGTTCAAGAGTCCATAAGTTGGTTTTGGTGAGAATGGTTTTCTCTGTGTCATGTTCGAAGATGTATTTCTATTTCCTATCATTTCCATAGAGTTCCCATAATTGGTGTGTATCTGGGTGTAACTTATGTACAGTCAGGTGTATAATTATTGGATCCCAGCTCTTTGTTTGTATTCCTAAGTTTTGTAATGCTAGTAGTGCCTCAGTATCATGTATCGGTATCATGTTTTGTGGTTGAGAGAGACAATAATTTTTTGTTGTTGTACGTTGACTAGGATTCGCTTATTTGAGTAGCGTTCCTTTAAGAGCTGCCAGGCTGGTTTATAGTTTGCGTCGCATACTTCATAATGCCTGAGCAGCTTTTCAGCTTCTCCTATTAGATGTGTTTTTAAGAAATATAATTTGTCAACGTTTCTCAAATTATTCTTATTATGTATTACTGAATTAAATAGATCGTGAAATCAGATCCATGTCGAATATTCTCCATTGAATGTTGGCAGCTTTGCATGATGTTGTGCTAGCAGTCTGTGTGTAGGGAGGATTGCTGGCAGATGGGGTTAGTCTGTCTATGTCTTTTTCCATGTTTGCTGCCTTCTCAATGTAATATTCCTGAACCTGGCTAAATATTTCTTTGGTGAAATATTCTAGCTGGAGATCTTGTTTTGTAGTTCTCCTTTGAATAGACCTATGTCGAGTTTTGAATTTTTTCCAATACTCCGTGAATGTTTGTATGCGTTTTTCTGTCGATTTGACAGTTTTCTTTTTTCCCTCTCTCGAATGCCTTTTATATATGCCTTCATTAGATCTTTGACCTCGAGTTGGGACTTAACTAAGTCTGACATAGAGTCGATTGTTTCGTCACCATCATCAGGCTTGAATCACGTGATAGTATTAAGCAATGTATTCAATTTTATATTTGATTTGACTGAGTTATCCAGCTTTGAAGGACCAATGTGAGATCTAGTCTTGAACGTGGGAGGGAGTGCCGGTTTATATTGGACAACTCAGTTTTAAAAGTTCAAAATATGAAATTTTTATTCAAAATAAATGCTTATAACTATATCACAAAATTCAATTCAAAGAAAATTCAAAAACTAAAACTAACCTACAAACTACTATACAATTCAAATGATTAATTATTCTTTCTGAAAAAAAAAAAGAGAGAAGAAGACCAGAATTAGTTATCTGTCATCAGAACGAGAAAAAAGAAAATGTTGACGTTGCTAGTGCGTGAGGGCACAAGGGCAGCAAATGGTTCTATAGAAAACTAATTCAGATTAGTCTCTGAATATGGATTTATTGTACCCAAGGTGGTATAAATCTGTTTCTATATAGTAATAGTTCTTTTTTGGTGCGTGCCGGCACAAGGACAGCAAAATTACCATTGCTCGTACGTGAGGGCACAAGGGTACCAAAGTGCAATAGTCGGTAAAACGAGTCAGATTAGTCTCTGATAGTATTCTTACAGATTAGTCTCTGCATCAGAATTATTCTTCTATACATGTGAGCAGGAGATGTAGCAGATTAATCTCTGCAGCAAAATTATTCTTCTGCTTAGGTGTGGGCAGGAGTATTGCAGATTAATCTCTACGCAGAATTAATCTTCTGCTTAGGTGTGCGCAGGAAAGTTGGAAATAATAGGATTTTCAGATTAATCTCTGAAATATAGAATTAATCTTGTCACTCGGATTAGTCTCCCAATCAGATGAGCTCTGAACCAAGAATGATTTTCTGTGGGGTTCGTCGGCTTTATATAGCCGCCACATCCAGTTATGATGTATCGCCTCTCGATGTTGTCCTACCGACGATTGTTGAATTTGATGACTGAGGCGAAATCAAATGATCTGCCGTAATGCCACTATGTGACATTGCGGAATGTAAATATACGAGATGGTGGTATACTTTTGAGGTAAGTTAAAGGTTTTGTACAATTTTTTTTATAAATAATAATAATTTTATATATTTCAGGTGTTAAACTTATTTGTTGGAATGTTTGGACATCGCTGGACTAAAGGAAGGAAGTTCCCAGCTTTAAATAAGTGTTTTTTGGTTGATTTCTTTTAGAATTGAATTCTTTGTGTATCTCTTTCCCTTTTCTTTAGGAGGAAATATTTCGTCGCGGGAATAATTTGAGAATATTGTTGATGAAGTTTACAACGAGAGAATTCAAATACGTCGATGAACTGAACAGGTGCATTATTTCTGACCAACGCAATGGTCTTATATAATCTCCGAAGGATTTCAAACATGATGGCCCTCCCACCGTTTAAATAGATTCTTTGTAATTCATAAAAGAGCGATACTCCCCTTTTGACAGTTCATTTGCTCCTATGCACGTCCTCTTCTTTTAGTCATTCCCGAAAATTCCTTGGAAATGCCTTTGTTTTTATTTTGCGCAGCTGCAATAAAATGGGTTACAATACCCATAATTCTCAATGTTTTATAAAGCCTTTTTCTTTTTTTCGCTCACAACACAACTCAGAGAATCACGATCCTAGGAATTTCTTCCTTTCCTCAGTGAAATTTCGAGAAAACTAAGCATTTCAGGTCCGTGGCTTGTTTTTTTTCTTGGATTTTTTTTTCAATTTTATGTCATTTTTCACACAAGCTTAATTGTTTTTCCGTGCTTTTCACTACACCACTTTATTTATAACGGTCTATAGCAGTCAGTTCGCACTATTTGTTCTGTTTTTTAGGCACTTTTTTTGTGAAGTCCACCCGATACACGTTTGCATACTTTCAAATTGAAAATGGAAAAGATGGGAATTCTAATATAAAAATCTAAATTTACCCCTCGAAAGTTGGTTTTTATTTATATGAAAGGGCCCCTCCATAATATCAACTTTTATTTAGGAGAATTCTTTGATTTCATGCATATATTGGGGTATGCATATTTGCAATTTACATCATAAATGGACAGCCCTGTATTTCAATAGGTTTAATTAATATTTTACTTTGGTGAGGGATATTTTAGATAATACATCAAACAGGATTGCGGGTATCGTATAAAATTCGTGTAAATGAAATTAACTCGAGGGGGAAGGCAATAACAAACGACGGAATACATTGGAGAAAAAGAAATATAATTCTTATCTGTCAAGTGAGTTTTTGTATTTTCGTGGAAGTAAACAATTTGTGTTAATTAATTGTGATTTCCAAAACTAATCAAGTGCTTTAGTGATTTGATATAACGATTTTAAACAATATTTAGTGCTAATAAACTTATGTATAAATACAATTTGAACAATTAAGTGCTCAGTAAAAGGTTGCTGGAGTTATAGAGGAAAAACTGGACCATGGAAAGCATTTTTTAGGCAACTATATTTACAAATTATTTCTAATCCATTTACGTTTAACTAATAATACCAAATATTGCTCAATCATCTTCAAGCAAATATAAAAACTTGATTTTTGTTGTGCACTTACTTTTAAGAATTTTTTTTGTTTACTTTAAAGACAACTTCCACAGCTTAACGGTAATAATTCAATGGCGGCGGGTTAAAAATATTTTTAGGGGACATTTGCAAAATTATCTGAATATTTTGATTTGAGTAGATAAATCAATTAAAAGGAAAATGTGAAATAGCCTATTTAAAAGTAATTTATTATAATTTAATTCCTGTCATAAATTTGTATTTCGATTATGAAATTTGTTCCTTTTCTAAGACAAACGGAAACTGCCATAAAATTTTCTCAGTTAGATACAATTTATTTATTTTTTAATTAAATTTTTCAATACATAGTTTTGTTAATTTGGTTAAGACGTTTCCACCACCGCGTTTGTCCGAAAACTTATAAAGTATAAATCGACCCACTTCCCGGTATCCAGTCGAGCTAAAATTGTCCACATCGAAATGAGCCGCACACACACTCACACTCTGACACACACACACACACACACACACACACACACACACACACACACACACACACACACACACACACACACACACACGCGTTTTGTTCCTTCCAATGAGATGATATGTAAATCAAGTGAATGTTGTGTGATATAAAAAATAGTGAAAGAAATTAAATTTAAATACATATCAATCGCCTCGCATATAAAGGATTTATAGTAAAAATCTTTGTTTTTACGGGTTGATTTTTTTCTTTTAGGTTTCTTAAGGACGAAATTTAAAAAAAAAACAAATGGTTCGATGCGATTGGCCCGGTCAGAGTATAAACCAGATCAAAGAGAATCTCTTTGAGAGTACTACTTTTCATGCATGTGAGGGCCACTTATCTATGTATATAGTACAAAAGAAGAAGAAGAATAGGGAAGTAGCGTAGCCTTCTAAATATCGTGAATCACTCTGGCTGTAACGATTGAAAAGTAAAAGTCAATAATTTAAATAAATCGCTATCAGTGGATCGGAATTTTTTTTCCTTTATAAAATAAATATTTCGTAAAAATAGTTAGCACCACAGCAAATTCTTACAAGCGCCGTAAGAAGTCATTTTGAGGTTCAGTAGAGTATTGGTCTAGCTAGACACACAGCGATCTTAATGAAGAAATAACTAACGACTCTTTAGTGTATAATGATTCATTATAAACTGCAGACACACAGCTATTTCTTTAGTTAAGTTGTACTGTCAAACTGGTTTTGATAAACTTATGACATTAAAGAAGCAATATGGATCGAATTAACCAGATAAACTTTGCTTTTATTTATTTTATTTTTCAATTTAACAATTTACACATGAGTAAAACATTATATTAAAAAACATATTAAAAATATAGTTTGTGATTTGCATTTCTTTGCATTTCTTCTTCTTAATTTTCAAATCGCCAGATACACAGCGGAGCTCCAGATT
This sequence comes from Dioctria rufipes, assembly GCA_963924295.1. NCBI lineage: Eukaryota > Metazoa > Arthropoda > Insecta > Diptera > Asilidae > Dioctria > Dioctria rufipes. Next base: position 80,970,010 of record OZ002740.1, on the reverse strand, counting down.
TATATTATATGCCAAATATAGCACATTTTCCTCATTATAGCTACAATGAAGGAAGAAAATACTTCATAACTGTACTTCATTATCATCTGATATTCGAGTCATTATGACGTATACTATGTGACACACGGCATTTGAATGAATAGTTAGTACTAATGATTCATTAGATCGTGCTGACTGTCTAGGGTATATGCTTCTTACACGTGCTGTAAGAAGTACTCTCAGAGCGCAACCCATCTACAATTAATCTTGTATACTAATTTGAAATGAAAAGATAAAACTAAATTAAAAAATATTTTCAAATTTTCCCGCTTCAAGGATTTAATGTGTTCTGATTATGATATTTACCGTCCCCACTGGTGTATAATTGCAAAGGAGACATACTCCAACACATGTAAGTCCGGCTTCACTAGATCGAACTTATCTGCATTCCTGTTTGATATATGTTATGATAAAGTCCTATGACAGTTTTTAGAATTTTATTTTTAATAAGCAATAACTCTGTACTGTGGATCGTATATACTTATTTTAACCCACTGTAACCCCCCTACCAACATATGCGGCTACTTAGTATAATTAAAAATAATTCTATGAAAACACCGAAAATTCAATAATTAACCCCTCTGCATGTCATATGGACTGAAGAATTATTAGTTAAATTAAAATACATCAAAAGTTCTTATCTAGGCTACTCAGGGCTGTCTGCTATTCATCCGGAGGAATCTCCCTAGTTCAAATAGATATGTACACTTTGTCTAATGCCAGCCTATGAAGGCTTTAAATTTGAATAATTAATTATCGGGTAAACAGATCTAAAGAGCTCTCCTTTAATTGCTTGTTAATTCATTTATAATGTCTCGCTCGCGTGAGCACTGGACATATGAAGTGTGGTATATATCCTTGCTGTTGTTTTGTTGGTGATGGCCACCCGGTGGTAGCGTTCCCAATACAATCAGTATGTAAGGTACATAAAGTTCACATGAGCACAATTAATATTCCACTTTGTTAGTTTCGATTTTAGTTTCTACGCTGGTGGTGAACGCTTTCACCTGATTAGTTTAGTATTGGGTTCATTCGGGACTAATAAATTTTCTGTGAAATATGCCCTTTCGATATTCGTATTTGTAAATACTTTTCAGGTTAATTTCTTAAAAATTTAGACTACAGTATATATTATATTAGATAAGGTACATATAATATTAGCAATATTTGAAAACTTACATAATTAGATGTGCTTTTTGTCATAATTTCTGTTTTGTTCTGAACCATATACAAATAATATTTGAATCATAAAGTATTAAATAGATTTCACATATGTATGTATATATGTATGTACCCAGCGCGAAGTGCATGCAGCACCATATCGAAGGCATATTGAACCTCTGGCATTCATCAGCGACCCATTTCTGCACGAAAACTTCGATGAACTCAACACACGATGTCGTAGGCAGGGCGTATGCCTTACTCAGGAGTAAGCTTCGAAGAAAACATCGAAAAATAATTTTGAATAATAATACATGAAATCCTCGACGAATATAATAAAATATTTTGTTTTTGTAATTCAGGTATTACAATAGAAGTTCATTTCGAATTTACTCGATTCAAATTACATAGTAGCGCCCCAGCAGAAAGGAATGGAGTTTGGACAGAAAAGGCAGAATAATCGGTTACTGCCATTCCAAGAAAATACATATTTTGAAATTTGACAAATTAAAAAAATATTTTTAAGAGTTATACGTATATTTCATATAATAATAATAATAATAAACTTACACAAGAAAATCACTTTTTTATCACTTTTTAATATTCACTCGTACTCAAAACAATGGCTTAATTTAAATTAAACTTGAAAATTTAAACTGCACCGACATTGCAATTCGAAGTTGAAAAGGGATGCTAATTAATCTGAAAATTTTTCCCTGCAGATGACTCATCAATGTAATTCCAACTAAAAAAATCCTGTACAGACTGGCACCCTGGTCCTTATTTCCTTTGTTGTACCCTATGTTGGGAGCCGCGGATCCAGTTCAGCCGGTAAGTCTAAAATAAATATTTCGAATTTTCTTACCTTTTTTTTTACTTTGACCTCAATTTTGTTTTATTGCAAAAAGGTCATTAACATTATAACTTTTTTCTTTTACAAAAATTGTAAACCGTATACTTTCCGCTTTGTTAGATCTACATCATCAATTTTCTGAGAAGCTTTATACACTTTTTGTACTTTTTGTAAAATATTATTTTAGGAACAAACAGTATGCATAATTCAAGTCATCCCGATATAAATCATATAGTAATCCCGCGGTATGACAGCCTTCAGATTGGCGCATGATTCCAAAATGGGTTTACTATTCGCTGTATTGTGACTTCAATAGACTTCCATCTAGTCGCACTTTGTCTTACGAAGTTCAGGGGTGCACAATCTACATTTATTGCCTTGTAAATCTTATTATAAAATATTTTTCTTGTACGTCATTTAGGAAACCAATTATAGGTTTCGTTTATCATAACTATCAAAGCTGGCTGCGCAAGGGAGGAAAATGCAAGCAGAAGGGAATGGCATACGCATGGTATTAGATCGAGCGACTTATTTTGCTCAGTCAGGTCCTTATATATTCCGTTGTTTACTCCTGTCATGATGCTTGCATTATTTGTCCCAGGCACAGACATGTTGGCCACCAATAAAACATATTCATTTAAAACAGAATATATTGCACTGAGCAAACACACACGGTGAGCTCAACTAATTTCAAAAACTGCACAACAATTCATTTCTTTTTCCCAATATAATATTTTATAATTGCACCCAAGTATACTTATTAATAGTAATGTCGGTAGATTCATTAATAATTAAACTGATCGAGCTGTTACCTATAAATATTGACTTTTCTGGAAGTATGGGCCAGATTACACACTTCAAAAGAATTTCGAATTTATAGGCATATTAAGATTTTTGATTTTATCAATTAGGCCAACATATATAGAATAGTGGACAAAATATTACACCCTTTTTATACCCTATGTTAAAGTTAAAGCTCCTTTGCCTTAACTGAGATGTATAGGCCTAGATGCACAATCTAGACCGCTGTAGAATTGAATATCGATGCTTGTATCGATACTCAAAATAATGGAGAATGGTTGAAATGCTGACCGTTCTGACTTGGCTTAATAAAAACGCACTGATTGTCGATTATAACAAAACTGGTCTATTATTTATTTCATTCAATATATTTATAATAAAATTGAACATGCGTGATCAATATTAACAATCAATACACAAATTGACCTGTAAGAAATAGGGTTCATCGACTTGAGCGATTAATAATTCACCGCAGTAAGAATGCTGACCCAGTAGTAATTCCTCTGGCGTAAATATTGTAAAAACTGCATGTAAAGCGAAAAAATGGAAATTAGCATTGCTCACGGTGGTGAATTATGATCGCTGGTTCAATAAACTTAAGAATAATAACCCTTTAAAATGCTTACGCTAGACTAAATGAAATTCTTGTTTTATCATGATTAAATTGAATGTGAATATAATTTCTAACTTAATAATTAAGATCTGGGTCATAACATACTCCCCCGCGTTGAACATATCTTGTTCAACTATCATTGCTTACCCTGAAGTCCGGGGTTGTAACTCGTCTCGGGCTGGGTTTAGGTGGCTTAGATGTATTGCAGCACGATTTAGTTGTTTTGCATCTCCAAATGATTCCAAAAATTGTAATAATGATTGCCAGGGACAGAGTTAGATATCCTACCGTGTAGTGATGGACATGGTGTGCGTGCAATTTATTTGGGAGTTCTCTTATGTCCTGCATTTGAACTTCCTTCTGAAGGGCTCTCAATTCTGCTAATTTAGCGTGATACGCTATGGCATTGTGTTGAATCATTGGAAGCTGATCGAGGCTTATGGGTTTGGGAATGCTTCCGACACGTGTGTAGGACAATTTGCTGGTAGTTGGATATACATGATGCCCTTGGATTGTCAAAAATTCTTGTCTGATAACACAGTTGGCTTGAAGTTTCAAGAGACCGGAACCTTCGATTGACATTTGAGATACATCATTTCCACATACGACGTTGACGGTAGTCTTCTCCTTGAAAGCGTAGATCCATTGATTTGGGTGGAATAACTGTATCCATACTGGGTCGCTGTTGGTTCTTCTGAGATCGCATGTAGGTGAAATTTCCCTGTGATGAAACAGTTCAATTTCGCACAAGCTAACATTTGCTCCTCTTCGATAAATTGGATGAATCTGCTTGCATAAATAGATAGTTTCATCAGTTTGTAGACACGATGATTGCTGTTGCTTAGTCAATGGGTAATATTGATCCCGATGCAGATTAATTGCTAGAAACTCTGATGCAGGGTTAATTGCAACAAGTGTTCCATTGATCAATGCTGGAATGGGAGTGACGCGGAATAATTCGAATTTCTCTAAGTTTACGAGAGGAAGTTTCAATCGAAAGATAACATAATTTCCAACGACTCGGCCCTATATTGTCATCAAGCGATAGAACTGTTGTATAGAATCCTGGGATGCTGGTAATTGAAGGGATGTGGGTAAATGGGCCTTGATGATGGTAAGCTCTTGAGCTAATTGTCTTGGGGAAAGGAGCATGTGATTAATCCTTCCATGGTGGGTGTCGGTGATAGTGTCTATTATTGCTGATTGTGTTTTTTGAAAGTTTAACGTCACCAGAGTCAGTTCCATTGCTAATGAAGAAAACAGTTCCATCGCTTTCTGCTGATACAGTCCTTCACTGATATTATTTATGCGCAGGTTTATCTGGTCAAGATGATCATCTATTTCTTGGAACTTCCTGTCAACACTTTCTTGATCAGTTTTCATTATATTTATTGTGGAGTCTATCAAAGACGTCTGATTTTTTAGGAGTGTGAGGAGACGGCTTTCATTTTCCTTTATGTCATCAATAGTGTTAGACATTTCTGCTGCATATTCCGAGTCCAGTACACCGAACAAGGCATTCGCCACATTGCCAATGATATTAACAGCACCTCTTTTGGTTCTAGTAGATTTGCTTTTGGCGTGTAGAAGTTCGTTATCAGTAGAAATTTCCTCTTGCAGACGATTGAATTGGTTAACTAGTTTGACACACGAACTCGTCTGTTTTAGCACAAAGAGAAAGTTTATCTGAGTGCACAGGTGATCTAGGGTTTTGGTGCTATTTATAATTGCGTGAAAATCGTTCCAGTATGTCTCCATTTCATAATAGACTACAAGGTTCCATTCATTTGATATTATGTTAGTCGTGCCGATATTCTCAAAATATAACCCAGGTTGTGGTGTAAAAGGGGATGTTTCAATAGGCTGTCCTCTGATAATGGGTAGAATCATACAGGTTAAGAGAAGTGTTGTTAGTGCGGAACCGTACGTGTGACGTGTCCTTTTTTTTGGAACCTCGCCGCTACTGCATGTGGAGTTGTCGTAAGCTTCTGCCAATTGGGATGCGTTTCGTCGTTTTGAAGTTTGACCTTCTCTGTCCTGATCATCATGACTAGCCGATCTATCTTCGTTATCGTCCTCTATAGGCAGTGGAGCGAGCCTGTGTATTGGTCGCCGTAATGTATTATTTGCCGTTCGAACGTCGGCCACTCGGACAAGACCATCATTGCCCTTGAATGTTTTCACAATTCTTCCTAGCGGCCATTTGAGTGCTGGCAAGTTATCCTCCTGTATGATCACGATAGTACCTGGTTGGACGTTTTGGCAACTATGCTTCCACTTAACACGGTGCTGCAGTTGGTTGAGATATTCTCTTGACCATCGCCTCCAGAACTCCTGTTTAATGTGAGTCAGTAGTTTCCATCGTTTGAGAAGACTTATTCTTGTTTCTTCACATCTGGGATCAATGGAGGCCGTGAGGGGCTCACCGATCAAGAAGTGTCCAGGGGTCAAAGCCGTGAAATCATTTGGATCAGAGGAGATGGATGTAATTGGTCTGGAATTGAGTATTGCTTCTATTTCAATCATGACCGTTTCCAGCTCTTCATACGTAAGTGAAGCTGAAGCTAAGCTGCGTTGAAGTAGGTATTTGGCTGACTTAACGGCTGCCTCCCATAGACCTCCAAAATGCGGAGCTCGCGCAGGTATGAAGTGGAAGTCAATTCCGCTTGCGCTGCACCTGGTTTCGATTTCTTCTCTCGCTTTGTCTGCGAAGATGCTATCCAGTAGTTCTTGTAGTTGGTTTCTGGCGCCAACAAAATTCGTAGCATTATCGCAATATAAATTCTGGCAGTGCCCCCTTCTGCCCATGAAGCGTTTCAGAGCACCAATAAATGCGTTCGTTGTTAGATCACTCACCACTTCCAAATGCACTGCTTTGGTGGCAAAGCAGCAGAACACTGCTACATAGCTTTTTTGAGGTTTCTTCCCTCTGAGATGAAAATGCGTCCATATTGGCCCACAGAAATCCACACCTGAGTTAGTAAAGGGTCGTGCCGGTTGTATTCGGGTAGCTGGAAGATTCCCCATTAACTGTGTTCGCATTTTCGGATTGCTTCTGAAACATCGGACACAGTTTTGCACTATGGAGCGTGCGATGGTTTTCCCTTTTATTGGCCAGAACTGTTGCCTGGTTATTGCCAGGAGAGCTTGTGGGCCGACATGACGATGATTCCTGTGGATGTCGGTCATTAAAAGTTTTGTAAATGGATGATTATAGGGCAGGAGCATGGGATGCTTGGCATCATATGACAGAGATGATGCTTCTAATCTTCCTCCGACTCGAATGACCCCCTGATCGTCTAAAAATGGAGTAAGGCTAATAAGTGGGCTGGATTTATTTAACTCCGTTAATTTTTGTAGCTGAGATAGATCATCTTTGAAATTTTCCTCTTGTATGATCTTAATAATGGTGAGTAATCCTTTATCTAATTCTAGGCTTGTCAATGCACAGCTCTTATTTAGGTTAGTTTTGTCTTTGTTTCTGGTGATATCTATGAAACGTAGAACGTAAGCCGTGATCCGTTGCAATTTTTTGAAGGAATTTTGGTGGTTTATATGATATACGAAATGTCGAATGCTGTTTTCGATTGTTACTGGTATTGCAGTGCGTTTCCTTTCAAACTCACATTCTGAGTCTGTTTTGTATGGTTTTGGCCATATTGATTCTTCGCCGTGTAGGAAGGGAGGTCCATAAAACCAGAGATTGCAGCCTTCTAATCTTTCTGGAGCAATACCACGGGATAGGATATCGGCAGGATTTTCCTTTGAATTTACATGCCTCCATTGTTGGGGTGATGACAGTTCGTGTATAGCAGCAATTCGATTGGCGACGAATGTTTGAAATGACGACGATCTAGAGTTTATCCAGGCGAGAACTATTTCCGAATCTGTCCAGTAGAACGTGACGGCATCTTCCATTTTGAGATCTTGTATTGCGCGCTTGGTAAGCTCAGCAGTAAGCTTCGCGGCACATAATTCAAGTCTGGGTAGTGTCAATTGCTTAGTTGGAGCTACTCTCGACTTGGCGCAGAGTAACCTCACTACGATACGGTTATGACTATTGACAGAACGGATATAAACGGCTCCTCCGTATGCCCTTTCAGAAGCATCTGCAAAGGCATGTATTTGTGTAGATCTTGGGCATTCTTGGCTAAACACGTGTCTTGGGATCTTTATGTCATTCAATAATTGCAGCCCTTCACGAAACCTGATCCATCTTGTATGAAGCTCTGATGGGACTGCGGCATCCCAGTCAAGTTTAAGATTCCATAATTGTTGAAGGAACATTTTGGCGGTAACGACAACTGGCCCCATGATTCCGAGCGGGTCGAACAAGTGAGCTATGTCCGATGATATGAGTCTTTTGGTCACTCGATCTGTTTTAGTCCAATTAGTTTTAATGCAGAAGACATCATTTTTAGGTATCCATGTTAAGCCCAGGGTTTTGATATGCTCTTCAACTTCATCATTGAAGTCCAATTGAATAGCAGTATCTTCTCGTGAAATGTTTTGAAGTAAGCGTGGATGGTTAGCACACCACTTTCGAAGCTTGAATCCGCCTTTCTGGAGTAAAGCAATCAGTTGTCTTTGAGTGTTAATGGCTGTGGCTAGGCAATTGGACCCTGTCATGACATCATCTACGTAGAAATCGCGCTGAATCACCTCCGAAGCTGTGGGATAATCCTTGCCATCTTCCTGTGCCAGCCTTTTTAGACATCTTGTGGCTAGGAATGGAGCTGTTGTTGTTCCATAGGTCACTGTGTTCAACTGATAGAATTTCAGTGGGGCATTCGAATCACTTCTCCATATGATTAGCTGAAATCGACGATCTTCTTCATTGAGTAGGACCTGGCGGTACATCTTCTCGATGTCAGCTGTGAAGACGAATTTGGGCAATCTGAATCGCAGCAAGATTGAAAAGAGTTCGTCCTGTATAGTCGGTCCTGTTGCTAAGACATCATTCAGCGATACGTTCGTGGAAGTTTTGGCAGATGCATCAAAGACAACCCTTAGTTTGGTCGTTAAGCTGTCGGATTTGATAACGCTATGATGAGGGAGAAAGTAGTACGGATGTTGAATAGTTCTTTCGTCTATTTCTTGCATGTGGCCGAGCTTGATATATTCATTCATGAATTCCACGTATTGTGCTTTAACATCATTGTGTCTGGCAAGTCTTCGTTCTAGCGACAGGAATCTTCGTAGAGCAATATCCTTGGACTCCCCTAGCTTGTCAGTGGCTTGATTAAATGGTAGGCGCACTATGAATCGTCCCGTAGGGTCTTTTTTCACAGTTTGGTTGAAATGATTCTCACATCGTGCCTGCTCTGGTGAGAGTGTTTGAGACGTAGTGTCAACCTCCTCCAGTCTCCAAAACCTTTCTATGTCAAACATTTCATCTTCACTGCAAACTCCACAGGTGGCCTTGTCTAAATGTCTTCCGCCGACCCTTCCGGCTACTATCCAGCCAAATACAGTATTCTGGAGGGTTGGTAAGTTTTCGCCCAACTTTATTTGGCCTATACATAGCAGGTCATGATAGAATTCTGCTCCCAGCAGTACGTCTATACGAGATGGATTGTTGAAGTTGGGATCGGCTAATTTTATATTTTTTGGTATCGCCCAGGAATCTGTGCTTATTTCTTGAGTAGGTTGAGGTGCTATGATTTGTGGTAGAACGAAAGCCTCTACCCTAGTAGCAAACCCATTCAATTTTGACTGTAAGAGCATATTTACTCTTCGTTGTGTATGCTGTTTTGTTTGTCCAATGCCTTGTATCTGTATCTGTTGATAAGTACCAATCAGGCCAAGTTTTTTAATCATTCTCTCGGTTATAAAGTTAATCTGGGATCCGGAGTCCAGTACTGCTCTGCATTCGACGCTCATTCCTTTACTGTCAACTAAATTCACGAGAATGGTACTCAACAGAATGTAATTTTGTTGTCCTGTGGCTGTTTGTGCGGTTAATGTTGTTGGTCTGTCGTTAACTTCACCTTTCATTGGTGATGGTGGAACTACTTTCGGAAGTGACTGAGATGAGGCTGAATATGTCTCGATATGTAGCAGAGTGTTGTGTTTTCTAGTACATTTTGTACAGTTTCTCAATGTGCACTGCTGCGATGAATGGCCCGGTCTCAGACAGTTGATACACAAATTATGTTTTTTGACGAGAGTTAGCCGGTTTGATGGTGTCAGTCGAAGAAAGTCCTTACACGAGAATAGTGCGTGGTTTCCCTTGCATGATATACAATTTGATATAGTTGTAGTAGCGGAGGTGAAAGGTTTTGTTGTGCCTTGTTTAATGTGGTAGTTTCCTGGAATTTTTGCCTTGCTTCCAAGTGCTTCCAGAGATTGGAATCGATTCTCCAGAAATGATAAGAGGCTCTTCATAGATTGTAGATTTCTTGGATGACTTAAAGATTGTTCGTATAAACGATGTGTGGTTTGATCCAATTTCTTGATTAGCAGATGCATTAGTATTGGATCCCAATCGGCAGTGGAAACCTTAAGATTTTTCAAAGCCAGTAAACATTCCTGTGTTGTATCATGGAGCGTTTTAATTGCTATAGCACCTTCGTTCACAATTACTGGTTGCGATAATAATTTGTTGAGTAGAGCTGTGACTAACAATCTGGAGTTCTCATAGCGATCCTTTAACATGTCCCAAGCAGCGGTGTAATTTTCATCTGACAAAGTTAAATGGCGTATTAACCTTTCAGCTTCCCCGGATAAATTTGTTTTAAGATACCACATTTTTTGGCAATTGGCCATTGATTGTTTGTGAACCATTTGGTTAAACAGGTCATAAAACTGACGCCATTTTAAATAGTCTCCATCAAATTTTGGAAGCACTATTTTTGGTAGTTTCATCATGGTGTTATTGTTGATTGTTGTACTAGAAGTTGTCAATTTATCCCGTTTGTCAGATAGATAAACTAGTTGATCTTGTACCTCTTCTTCTAATTGCACGTATTCATCAACATTGTAACCCATTTGAATTGGATTTTCGGCTAATTCCCAGATATGCTGGTTTATATTTTCGATCTGCAACCAATGTTGATTTAACCTGCTTATTTTCAGGTCATAATAATTTTTATTCTGTTGATCCTCATCCATTTTCATTCCTGCAATGAGCCGACGAAGTGCCTTGATGACTTCTCCTTGTCGTCTTATTGCTCGAATTATTTGCTGTTGTAGGTTTGATTGAATCTCTGTAGTTCTACAACGCTCTTCATGAGCACTGGTGTCATCAGACTTTTGTGGTTTTGGATCTGTGGCATCTTGGTTATGGGCGTTGTCACTTGTACTAGCTATGACCTCTTTAGTGGTGGCCTTGTCAAATAATTTAATTTGACTGGTGAAATGGTTTTTATACTTGTTGAAGATGGTTAAGATGGCGTTATAGTAATCATTCGTGAAGTAAGCATGATCTCTGGGTACATTCTGTAATGCTCGTATCTTGGTGTCTGTTGCATCAAACACGGACCAATGTTCTTCGAGGCGCCTAAGTCGTTCCTCATAATATGCTAAGGTTTTTCTGTCGGCCGGATCTTTCTTATAATTAGAGATTACTGATTCAATCTCATCTCCGTTCAGATCTTGTTCCTTGAACAGGGTTTCCATAATTTTGATGAGTTATGGAATTTTTCGTGTTAATGAGATTTTCACTCAATCTAACTTGTAATTTCACTTTGTGATTGGAAGTCAAATGAAATCTTGCTTCAAAGGCGATGATAAGTTTTCCTTCTGGTGGAAATGCCTCACTTTCAACTAAAATGAATGTATGTATGTGACTCAAGTGATGCACTTGAATCACGTCGGGGTCACCAATGTTAAAGTTAAAGCTCCTTTGCCTTAACTGAGATGTATAGGCCTAGATGCACAATCTAGACCGCTGTAGAATTGAATATCGATGCTTGTATCGATACTCAAAATAATGGAGAATGGTTGAAATGCTGACCGTTCTGACTTGGCTTAATAAAAACGCACTGATTGTCGATTATAACAAAACTGGTCTATTATTTATTTCATTCAATATATTTATAATAAAATTGAACATGCGTGATCAATATTAACAATCAATACACAAATTGACCTGTAAGAAATAGGGTTCATCGACTTGAGCGATTAATAATTCACCGCAGTAAGAATGCTGACCCAGTAGTAATTCCTCTGGCGTAAATATTGTAAAAACTGCATGTAAAGCGAAAAAATGGAAATTAGCATTGCTCACGGTGGTGAATTATGATCGCTGGTTCAATAAACTTAAGAATAATAACCCTTTAAAATGCTTACGCTAGACTAAATGAAATTCTTGTTTTATCATGATTAAACTGAATGTGAATATAATTTCTAACTTAATAATTAAGATCTGGGTCATAACACCCTAGATGAAATCATAGGGGTAAGAGTAAAGAGATAGCAAGTGGAAGCGGGGTAGTTAGAAATTACATTTTATATCAAAAATACTCAATTTAGGTGACAAGAATTTAGTTGCGCCATATTATAGCACTGTTTCGAAGAGAAATAAAAATTTTGTTTGATTAACTGGGTTGCTTTATTAAAACTGAAACTAGTTTAACAAAATTACTTGACAAGTAATATCATTGGATTGCTTGGATTAAAAAAAAAGTACAAATGTATACAAGTAATGAAACTAATTAAAATACAAAGGCGACTATATATGTAGGTAATTATACTGACGTCACTTTGGTACATCACCGCCCGCCTGGGTAAAGGACAGATCTTAGTAATTAGACGTTTGATGATGGTATCTTTGCATTTGATGGATACAACACGTAATAATCCATCGATTCCAGGATGAGTCTGTAGGATTCTTCCAAGAGCCCACTGAGATGGTGGGAGGTTGTTGTCACGGAGAAGGACTATACTGCCAATCTCAAAATTAGGCGTTGTCGTGGTCCATTTAGTGCGAACTTGAAGATTGTTTAAATATTCCAGCGACCACCTTTTCCAAAAGTTCTCATACATTTGTTGAATCATTTGCCACCTGAGCTGATTGGACAGAGTGGCTGGGAATTAAGACAGGCTTCTATTTGGGTGAGAAGAGTGTACATTTCCTCAAAAGTAAGCGTAGCACTGCCAATCAGTCTGCTTCCCAGAGTCCACCGAAATTTGGTGCATTAGGCGGAATGAAAATCCAGGTTGTCCTTTGAAAGGCTAGGAGTGACAGGAGTTCCTATGGCAGCTGAGCTTTTAGAAGAAATAAAGATTTTTGCAGCTCTCGATCGGCGCCAACAAAGTTTTTTGCATTGTCACTATATTGCAAAATCCTCTTCTAGCTGTAAAGCGTTTATAGGCTGACAGAAATGCTGATGTAGTTTGGTCCGACCCTAATTCGATATGTATCGCTTTTGTCGGCAGGCAAACAAAAATTGCTATATAAGCTTTGTGCGCGTTTCTGCCTCTTCCAGGTCCGTAACAAATGAGGATAGGACCAGCGTAGTCAATTCCAGTGTTCAAGAAAGGCCTTGTTGCTGTAACGCGATCACTTGGAAGGATACCCATTAGTTGTGTACGTGCCGACACTCTCTGTCGGAAACAAATAAGGCATCGCTGAATATATCGGCGTACTTTATCCCTACACGACAGAATCCAAAATCGTTGACGAATTGTGTTCAAGGTAAGTCCAATTCCTCCATGCAAAGTATTCTTGTGAGTCTCGCTTATGATTAAGTCACTAAGCCGGCAATTTTTTGAGAGAATAAATGGATGCTTAGCATCTGCGGTCAAATTAGAATTTTGTAGTCGTCCTCCTACCCTCATTGTCTTGGTGGAGTGATCGAAAAAGGGTGACAGTCGTATGAGTCGGCTTGTAGATTTAACGGAGTTTCCAATTGATAGTCGGCGGTATTCTGATGGGTAGTTCGCTTGTTGAGTGTGGTGGATCCTGTAGACACACTTGAAACTTAAAACAATCTTCAGTATGATCCCGTTGAATTCCAAGAGTTTTGATTGTAGTGTTATTTGATAAATCCACCGACGAGCATGATTGAAAGTTAACCGCTTGTAGGAGTGAGGAACAATTCGATGACCACTTGTGGAGGTCAAATTCTCCAGATTTGAGGATATTGATTAGTTGGTTTTGTAACTGAAGCGCTGATGTAACATTTTCAGCTCCAGAAAGTCGTCATCCACATAGAAATCAGAGCGAAGAACTTCAGATCCTAATGGAAATCGCTGTTTCTCGTCTTCTGACAGTTGTAGCAGTGTATGTATGGCAAGATACGGTGCTGATGATGTGCCGTACGTAACAGTACATAGCCGAAAATCTTGAAGAGGATCCACACTGGATTTGCGCCACACAATGCGCTGAAGATTTGTATCTTGATCATGGAGTCGGATTTGTCGATACATCATTGTGATATCTGCTGAAAATACAATCGGATGTTTTCTCCAGCGAAGAATCACTGATCGGAGGTCGTTTTGAAGTGTTGGTCCGACAGCTAGGTATTCATTCAGGCAAGGACCCCCTCTAGATTTCCGAGACCCATTAAAAACAACTCTCAGTTTTGTGCTTACAGAATTTTCATGCAAAACTCCATGATGTGGAAAGTAAAATAGCAGCTTGTGGTCATCATTACGACTGGTAGCGCGAGCAAGTTCCATGTGGTTCAGTGTATGATACTCTTCCATGAATTCCACATATCTAGATTGCAGTACAGGATCTAGAAGAAAACGTTTTTCTATTCACATGAGGCAATTTACAGCGTTGGATCTCGAGTCACCAAAAGTTAGCGGTCGTCTGAATTGTGATTTGATGAGAAGGCATACAATATAACGCCCGTTGCTATCTGGCTTTGTTGTTTCTTGATAAAACTGTTCACAATGCTGATCCTCCTCGGAAAGTGGCATTGGAGAGGCTGCTATTTCTTCGATCTCCCAAAATTTCCGTATCAGATGATCTAGCTCTAAGAGATCTGTAGAAGTGTGAACGTTGATATGGGATGAAGTATTTGATACCTTGGCACCAGCAGGTCCTGACAGTATCCAACCCAGGGTAGTGTTCTGAGCTGTAGGTAAGCCATGACGAAGACCATCTCTAAGTAGAGCATAATAAATGTCTGCATCGATGATTAATTCGATACTGGAAGGTTTTGCAAAATCGGGGTCTGCAAGTGCTAATCCTTTAAGATGTGGAAAACTGGAAATATGGAACTTGTGAGGTGTCGCAAATCGAGTTAGTTTTGGTAAAACTAAAGCGTTGCTGTCCAAATGAAAGTCTTGATCAATTTGAGATTGAGTCCGGACTGTTACCATGGATTCCACGAGTACAGCGTCACATCCACCAATTCCAGAGATAGGAATATTAACTTTCGTTCTCTTTAGTCGAAGACAGTTTGCGACAGATGCTTCGATAAAAGTTCGTTGAGCACCTTGATCAAGTAAAGCTGTTACATGAAGACTCCTTCCTTCTGGGGATTTCAAAATAATCTTTGCTGTAGCCAGTAAGACAGTATTGCTCATATTCACACTTAAGGCTGCCGCTGATAAGGACTTCAGAGCGACGTTAGTAGAAATAGGAGTTATAGCTGAAGAGTAAGCTTTTGTTTCAGGAGATGTGTCCTGAGATAAGTGAAGCATCGAGCGATGCGATTGCTGACAAATTTTGCAGCGATTGGTTGAAGGACAGTTAGCTGCTATGTGTTCCGTCCTGAGACAGTTAAGGCAAAGATGTTCTTTAGACACGAAGTTTCTTCTTTCGATAGTAGTTTTCTGTTTAAAGGATGGACAGAATAAAAAAATGTGCTTTCCGTTGCATTTTGGACATTTTGAGGGCCATGAAGTTACATATGCTCCAACAACAGGAACTTTCGATTGAATATTGGAGGCAGAAGAGCTTCTATGATCCTCCTTTCGCTTCATATTCGGTAGTCCGACAGTTTTCAAAGTGTGGATTCGGTTTTGAAGAAAGCGACTAAATATTTCAAAAGTAGACGGCTCTGTGCTTGAACTAATTGAACTTTCCCAGTCTTTTCGCGTGATGGAATCGAGTTTTTGTGCTGTGATAAAGATTAGCCAGTCGTCCCAGCTGTTGACAGCACGATTCAAGCAC
Organism: Dioctria rufipes; assembly: GCA_963924295.1. Lineage (NCBI taxonomy): Eukaryota > Metazoa > Arthropoda > Insecta > Diptera > Asilidae > Dioctria > Dioctria rufipes. The sequence goes on along the minus strand of OZ002740.1, from coordinate 80,954,470 downwards.
TCTAAAGCTTTGACTACTTCAGTAGATCCATCATATAATCTTTTGAGTTCATCTGCTGATTCTGTCTTCATGGCGGCTAACGACGAAAGCATTTTAAGATACGAGGAAACAAGAATGCGCGTATTTTGATAACGGTCGCAAAGGATTTTCCATGCAGAAGAATAGTTTGCATCCGTAATTGCTGTATTGCGTAGCAGTTGTTCCGCTTGACCATGAAGACTGGTCTTTAAATAGTACAGCTTTTGTGACCCTGTTAGATCACCTCGGCAATCAATAAGGCTTTTAAAGAGGTCATGAAATGCAGACCATTCACGAAAATCTCCACCAAAACGCGTTAAATTAATTTTTGGTAGAGAATTAGCTATAGACGGGACCGGAGGAATATCTGCTTGAGCTGAACTTGAGAATGCCGTGCTATATGAAGATATAGGTTGAAGGTCACGTAAGGTTTCTTTCAGCAATCCAAGATTTTCACAATAAAGTAACTCAACTAGGTCAAAAATTTCATTACGGAAATAATACTCTTCAAGATCCTTAGACGTTGCTACGTCCACCATTCTGTCATGGTTAGCTCGGAATTTTTCCCAATACTCCTTTAATAGCTCAATCCGAGTTTGAATATAGCTTTCTGTTAAGTTTGCCTTACCAGCTTTTTGTGTGTTAATCACAAAATTACCAATGTGCTTTTTTAAAGTTAACTGTGCTGTAATTTGCTTCAATTCCATGTTGAACACGAGATTCAAGTCTTTCCCGGGTTTCGGCACCAAATTGTTTCGAAGGAAAATAAAACTTTTGTTTGATTAACTGGGTTGCTTTATTAAATCTGAAACTATTTTAACAAAATTACTTGACAAGTAATATCATTGGATTGCTTGGATTAAAAAAAAAGTACAAATGTATACAAGTAATGAAACTAATTAAAATACAAAGGCGACTATATATGTAGGTAATTATACTGACGTCACTTTGGTACAGCACTGTTGTGAATTTTTTATCTTAAATAGATTAATTCAATAAATGAAGGAAGTTTTTTGATGGGAAAATATAAATGTCAAAATTCCGCATCGTTTATGAAAGATAAAATATTAGTTATTTGCATTATGCTTGCGGGTTCCACACAAAAAATGGCAGTTCAGACGTTTTTTAAGGCCGAGAATTTAGATGGATCACTCTCGTAAGTTTTTCGAGTTCAACCAGTCAGGATCGTCTCAAAAGTTAGCATTTAGTTTTTTATTCAGTTTTTTTTTTTTCAATTTGTATAAAGTGTGAAATTGGCTTACAATCTACCCATGTTAAGAGTGAGCTTATATGCAATTTCAGTTGGAGGAAAATAGATACAAATTGGTGATCAATTTTCCTATAAGTAGCCATAATAATAATAATAATTTTAATATTAATTTAAATTTGCCTACAGAACAAATTCAAGACAGTGATTTCTACACTTCCCAATTTGGGTTAGCTGGAATATACAAGCGAATTGTTTTTTGTTTGCTTTAATTTTGTAATTTAATTAGTAGCTTAAAATCATAGCTACAAAGAAACTAGTATATGTTAGGTATACTGTGTGTGAGTATCATGTAGCTCTGTGTATAATATCGAGCATCAACTCACTCTTACTTATAGCTCTCTATTGATTCACATGTAGTTAATTTCAAAGCAATAACTTAGTATCTAATAAAATAAACTTGAATGAATGTGAAGTTGAGTTTTAATATACAACAGTGGCGACGAGGTATTAATAAAAACAAAATCGATCTACGTGCAGTAAACGTCGGTATCTGTAAAAGACAATAAAAGTGCTATTAAAAGTAGTGCAAGTGACCGTACAGGTGCAGCTCCAGTGACGAATATTGTGATAGCATGAGTGACAGAAATCATTTTAAAATATCAGTTCTAGGTGAACTGCTGAAATTTAATCATGTGGATTGTGATTGGGCAACATACAATAGCCAACTAGAGCAATTCTTTGTCGCAAAAGACATCGAAGTAAAACTGATAAAAGCGAAGAGCTTTACTTTGAATTTCACGCACCAACGTTAAAATTGTTAAACAGCTTAATTCACGTTAATAAGTGCACTTGAAGGTGATTTTAAACCAGCAGTTTCAACATTTGCTAAAAGGTTTAAGTTCTCTGAAGTTAAAAAAGAACAAACGGAATCTTTAAAACAAAGGGCAGCAAGAGTGAGATCATTAGCAGAGAACTGTATATTCGACACGCATCTGCAAGTAGCACTACGTGATAAATTCATCATGGGTCTGGAAAGAGGACCAGAGACGGACAAAATTTTTTTGTTTTGGAAGATCCATCTTCTCTGACTTTAGATAAGGTGCTAGAAGTGGCGGTGACAGTTGAGTGTGCGCGTCTTCAGTATGAGACGACATCAAACGTGGACAAGACTACATACCAACACAAGTAATTACAATAGCAGAGGTTGAGGTATGCAGATAATACGAGAAAATTCCAAAGAAATGAAGAAGCGGTACAATCTTTGCGGATACAGTAATTCAATGAAAATTTAGAAGTATGTATAAATGTAAATGCGGCCAAAGGGGACATCTTAAAAAATGTACAGCAACAAAAGCTCAGTAACAAATAATTTTAATAATTCTAGAACTAGTTGCAATTATACAGAAGCTAGCGAAATTCCAATGTTTTTTTTAGATCTAATGAATAAAAAGAGATTACTCTTTTGGACTTTTTACCGGGTTAAACTTAATTTTCTTCAAGAAAGAATTTTTTGGGATATCTCCGGTATATAGCAAAAGCTAAAAAATGTTCTAATTTGTTATTTCATCACACAACCCATTAATTTTTGATGACAAGTTTCAAGTCTTGGTTTGACTCATCAACAGGTCCCAAATAGCGAAATTGGGTGATTAGAAAAACAAATGAAAAAATGAAAACAGAAGAAAGAAATGAAAAGTTTAAGAAAAATATTCATTATTCCTCCTGGGATTGTATAGGAGTGTTTTTTCCTCATATAATTCACACCCAGAATTTATTCTGAGTTTATATGAGAAGAGATCGGTTTGATCTATTTTCAAGCGTCTGCAGCAGGCAGAAAACCAAGCTGCACCGATGAGTGGAAGGTTTTCTGCTGACACGAAACGCTTCTTCTTCTTCCTTTTTCTTCTTCATTTTTCAGCCCACTGCGTGGCGTATACAGGTTCGATTCGCTTCGAATGAATCTGTTTTTTTTTTTTAAATTTTTTAAATTTTTTTAATAAATAAAAAAAAAATGGTTTTTTTCTATTTTTCTTAAACTTTTCATTTCTTTCTTCTGTTTTCATTTTTTCATTTGTTTTTCTAATCACCCAATTTCGCTATTTGGGACCTGTTGATGAGTCAAACCAAGACTTGAAACTTGTCATCAAAAATTAATGGGTTGTGTGATGAAATAACAAATTAGAACATTTTTTAGCTTTTGCTATATACCGGAGATATCCCAAAAAATTCTTTCTTGAAGAAAATTTAGATCTAATGGCTACATAAAGTTGATAACAGCTGACGTGATCGTGAATGGAATTCCCTTGCATACGGACAGTGGAGTCGCAGTTTCCGTAATTTCAAAAGGATTATTTGATCAACATTTTGCTGACTATGTCATCGGTGAAACTAATTTAACACTTCGTAACTATAATTGGTAAGTATATTTTAAAATAGAATATAACCACACTTGTCGTATGATAGAGCTATATATTGTCAAAGAGAGTGGTCCGTCACTACTCGGGATGAATGCTTTTAATATGGAAATAAAATAACTGAATTTTTTGAATAAAAATTATCTAGATATAGCTAACTTAATGAAAATGTACTCCGAAGCATTCGACGGAACACTGGAAGCTTTCAATAAGCATCGTGTAATATTAAGAATGAAAGATAGTGCAGTTCTGAAATTTTTCAGACCACGTAAGTTACCATTTGCGATGAAAAATAAAGTGGAAGACGAAATTCAAAAATTGTACAAATAGGAGTGTTAGAATCAGTTCCGTATAGTGAGTGGGGCACTCCAAACGTGCCTATTTTGAAGAAAGATGGTTCCACTAGGTTGTGTGGTGACTTTAAAGTAACACTTAACCAGGCGCAGATCTAGCATTAAAATTAGGGGGGGGGTCATCTTACAACTTAAATCGGGCAAAAAAAAAAAAAAACATCCAACACCGTAAGTCGGTTCGCATAGCCACCGCAGTACTGCAGTACTTGGAACTCGGAAATCCGCATTAAGCGGTGTGGATGATGTGTAATTTTTTAGTATTCTTTTTTTTTTACAAAAACTAATTTTTTTAATAGAATAGGGTGCACACTGCAGGAGTCATTCAAGCCCAGTTTTTCAATTTTTTACACACTGGCATATATAATATGGACTGCTCGATATGCTATTTCATGCGGGTACAATTTTTTGTGTCAAAAATAGTTCATACGTCGGTGCCAACATTGAAAAATCCATTGGCGGAAAGTTGAAAAGTGAAACCTCTCGAATTTCTATTAACCCAAATAATTAATTTAAAAACATTTATTTCGACAAACCCACTTATTTATTTATTGTTTACAGCCCTTTCTCAGTTCGCACGTTACATAGAAAAGTGACCCAACTCAGAAAATACAACTTTTCAGGAGAGCGAAAAAACGAAAAGTTGTACATAGAATTAATTCTAGCTTAACGTAGTAATTGTTTGCTAAAAATAGTCTGAACTCTTAAATTTGTTAGTAAACATATTTCTGAAGATTTATATAAAAGAAATTTTAAGTTTTTGTTACCGCAGTTGGCGAGGTTAGCTGTTAATCCCACATCCTCTTAAGTTGTGTCGCTTTTCTTTATTGCGAAATAAATATTTTTACAAGTTTTTTTTAAGTGGCACAACTCAAAATACGATTTTTAAGAATTAAATTCCGTACTCTGAACTTTGTGGAAAAATGTCATAACTCATAATAAAATTTGTAAGAAATAATTGCTGCTTTGTGGAAAACTGACACAATTTAAAATAATACTGTTAAAATGTCGAAAACATATTTACGTTTGTTATGAAGATCGTCACAACTCAAAAAGTGACACTGACACACTGTTCTATGAAGAATATCTCTGTTCTTAAGTATCAGAAAACTGACACTATCGCTATCTAGCGGCAAAAACAATCAGCTAGAAATATCTTTCTACCAGACAATGAAAACCTGCTGTTGTCCTTGAAATGAGCAGCATTGCTTTTAATACGAATGACAAAACCAGAAAATTTAGAAATCTTCTGTCTAACAAAATGAAACCAATATTATCTGCCAATAGTGCGTCAAAAAGAGATAGAAAAAGATTATAAAAATTCTTAAATACAGAGTGGATCACAAATAAAATAGCTATATAAATATTCAATATTTTTTACATTAATATCAGTAATAAAGAGCTTATATCGTAGAATTATTGTGCTGTTATAGAAAAGAAGTTTTCCATGTCTATATATTATAAAAAAGAAACTGAAACCTAATAATAGCTAATTAACGAAATCTTAATTGAATTTGTAAAAACGTAATTTCTTTATAGTCCACCCTGTAGAATTATGACACACATTTTTACCATGTTCTGAATTAATTTGCGAGACAAAGGTAACGAGATTAAAACAATGATAAAGAGTGAAAAGACTTATAGTTCTCCCCACTTTTTTCATTTCACTCTGAAATTTTTTAATAAGGGGAAATGGATTTGACAGTTCTCAATCTCATTTCACAATTGAAATATTTTGCTGCCGCGAACAAATGTAAAGTAGCGAAAATTGTGTTTATCTTTAAACTTGCAGTGTTTATTAAATTAAAATTTCATTCCCAATATTTCCTGTGGTAATTTTAATTAAATTTTTATCACAAAATCATTCCCGAGTATCTTTAAGTCGCTGCAGCCAGCTCAAGTATAAAGATGCGTGGGAAAATCAAAATAAGGGCTTCTACGCTGCAGACGGAAAAGTGTCGTATAATAATGTGGAAAATCTTATACAAAACATCCTTCAGAATTCCATAATTAATTTTGTGATCACTGCATATCCTTCGCGGCATAGTAATCGCTACAATACCTGTTTCAGTGCTGTGTATAATGACGTGACAGCGAAGAAAGTTTCGTTTCGGATTTTTTTTTTTTATAAATATAAACTGTTCTAACCAAAATGAGTTGTTTGGGGTGGGAAACTATCTTCAAGTACCAGAGAAATTATAAATTGAAATGGACCAAAATACATTATGCGTTAACACATTGCTCAAAGGTATACATTTATTTTTCACAACCTTCAGACCAAAACTTAAAATTCGTTTAATGTTCTTTGTATTACAGAGGATTCAGGCGAGCATAGTTTCATTCTGATTAAGAGAAAATAGCATTACTAAAAATGATATTCTTTAAAACGTATAACTTGTCACAGTATACATGGATTACGTGCAATAGAAATTTGTAAACAAATTAATTACGAAAATGTTATTAAAGCTATCGATTGTTGCAAACAAAACGTCAGTTAAATATTTTATTACCTTATTATAAAAATGGTTCATTTGAGTCCGTAATTGTAAATATGGGATCAACTACAGAAGCACGCGTTCAAATCTATGGACAACAAGATGCACAGAGATTACAGGAGTTGTTCTATTGTTTATCCTGCATCAGAACTGTTCGCTCTTCAGAGTTATTACACATTGATGAAAGAACTGATATATGGGTAAATGGTTTTGATTTGTTAGTGTGCAGTCTAAGGATTAAATTTTCAATTTCAGAGCCTAGGCTGTATACTATTTGCAACATGCTTCTTTAAATGTGTTTTCGATCATATATATGAAAAGGTTGATAGTGTATCATTGGCAGTAGTAGAAACATAATATCTCACGAAAATTCTTTCTATAAACGAGTAAAACCGGTCATATTGTTACAAAGAATTTATAAAATATGTATTTTCTCTTTGTTTTAATTTCAGGATATGCATAATCTTATATTGCATATGCTTCACCTAAATCCAATTGAACATCCTTATATCTATAGCGTAATAGAAATGGCTCAAGACTTAGTGAGCTGGAAAGTCGAGATTAGCACTAAGCTATATGGATATACTTCATTCCAGATTGTGCTTTTAGAATATAAATTTTTCAAATTATTCTTGCAGGACGTTTTTTGTTTTAGATCTAAATTAATCTGAAGCCATTGAGCATTTTACATTCGGCGCTTCAACTAAAACTTGCAGCTTGCTTTATATTTAGAGCTAAGCTAAAGCTGTATTAAGAAAATTGTAATTTTTTGAGTATTCAGGTGGTAACCAGTTATCGCTGTTGCAACTGTATAAATATTAGAATAGTAATATAAGTCGCGGAGGTACTTCTTTCTTTTTGGTTATTCTTGCCTATACAATGAGTGCGTCAAATCTGACGTTCAAATTCTGAAACAAATAGTCACTCTGGCTTTAAAGTAATATTTATTGGTAATCATTGTATAGACGTAATGAGCCTTCTTCATCGGACATCATTCCTTTTGTAATTCAATTCAAAGAAATATGTTGCAAGCTGAGCTGATTTTTATACCCAAGATGAAATCTATAAGGTATACTAAGCTTATTATTCCGTTTGTAACACCTCGAAATGATGATGGTAGAGAGAAATGGTCCTAGACGTTTTTATTGTACTGAAAAGTTCTTCAGAATATGAAATCTTATGAAATTGGTTGTAATCATTTTTATTGTCCGACGAACCGTTCTAGAAATATATGCGAAAAACCACTTCAACGATCAAACTTGCACAGATGGGTTAGGTCACATTTCTATGTTACGTGCGAATTAGTAGTTGGTGCTTAGATCGAAAGAGAACACTATCTAGAAATGAGCCCACTTTCTGCAGTGTATTTCTATGGACGTAGTCAGTCCATATTTTAAATGTCAGTGGTTTTACATAAGAGCGCTGCAAATATTTTTGAATGTTAGCAGTGTTACATGCCAAAATTACCTGAAAAGGGGCTTATCTCTCTTTAAGGTGAAGAAATTGCCATCAGCAATTGATTCAAATTCCTCAGTTAAAAACAAAAAGTATTTCCCATAGAACGACTTGGGACAAATAAAAGTTTTAAATTTCAACCCAAGTCGTTTCAATAGAAAAAATCTCCACGACAAATCTTACCTTCAGTAAGATTTGTCGAAAATAAAAATACCATATGTATGTACATATATACCTACATACATATCGGGTGCATAAAATTTACTGGGTGAAGATTTAAACGATCAAGTCTTCACCAAAAAGCCTCCTTTCAGCAAATTGTCGCGAGCGGCATACATTCTGAGTGCAACAATGTATGCACGATAGCAAGACGATGGTTTGATATTTATGAAAATATCAAATTTCATTCCAACCATCGTCCGCCCCGCTAGGCTGAACACTAATTGTAAACAGGTAGAGAAAATAGAAGTTGCGATAAGAAAAAATAAAATAAACGTTTTGTAAAAATAACCATAACAGGAAGTTTGTGAAAGAAAAAGTTTGTGAACAAAGCAAAAGTAAAAAAAAATATATATAAATAAAATAAAAGTGTGCGAGTTGTCTTAATCATAGCTTCCTGAAACGGCGTAGAGTGATTGCCTTCGACTAAGGTAAGGCCCAAAATATAACAGGAGTTAGGACTAAGTTAAGTTAGGGCTCTGATGTGGTAGCGAGGGAGTTTGTTTCGTGGCTTGGGAAGTGTTTCTCTGAGGTTCGAAGCCCAAATTCCGAGAAAAACCTATACACATACATCACATGCATACAATGGCATTCATTGAAATAAATTGTTATTATTTTAAGTTTTGGAATAAAATTTTTTTTTAAGTTGAATTATATAAATAAAAAAAGTATAAAATAAAAAATATATTTTTTCAAATAACTTAATTAATTAAATATTTTTTCTTCAAATTTAGGGGGGACGACCCCCCCCCCCCCCCTGGATCCGCCACTACACTTAACCCACAATACAACTAAAAACAGACCAATATCCTTTGCCTAGAATCACAGTACTTTTCGCGAAGTTATTCGTGGGTACCGAGTTTTGAAAAATCGATTTGTCCATGGCATATCAGCAGTTAGTTTTAGATGAAAAGTCAAAAGATTCAACCCCTATTTCTACTACTAAAGAATTCGCGACTAGTGTATATTTCAAAGAGTAATCGATTGTTTATTATTGGGTATTCAAGGAGTGTCTGTCTTTATGGACGACGTACTGATAACCGCTAACAGCAGGACTAGGCATTTACAAGCGTTAATCATCCCTTTACATAAATTAAGAGATGCATTGTTAAAAGCAACGAAAGACAATTTTTCCGAAAAACCATATTTTATTTAGGACATATTATTGATAAAAATGGATTGCATAAAGATCCAATCAAGTTTCAGTGTGTTCTACAATTGTCAACAACTAACAACATTCCAGAGCTTCAATCATTTTTAGAAGTGGTGAATTTCGAGTGGAATTAAAAACACCGGATGGCGCTTGAAAGGGTCCAGAAATTGCTAGCATCTGACATGTGTTTGGCACATTATGATCTCATGGCTAAAATGAAATTAGTTGTAGATGCTAGCCCTGTAGGTTTGGGGGCAGTTTTGTTTCTAGTTTACAAAACCAGAGTGGAAAGACCAATATATTTTTCCTCCAAAAGGTTGTCTTCAAAAGAAAAGAAGTATTCCTCAGTGGAAACGGAGTGATGAGCAAAATTGGTCTTGGTCTTGCAGTCTTGGTCTTGGTCTTGCAGAATATGCAAGACCGATACCAAGAACAAGATTGTAAACATGCTCACAAGACCAACACCAAGACCATGTGTACGTTAACAAGACCAAGCCCAAGACCACATTATGCACAAGTCATAGCACTATTGTATTTTATTTACATAAAGATTAAAAGGACACAAATAACACAAGATTTATTTAGACGGGAATAAGGTAGTTTTTAAATATTTATAAATTTATGGCATGATACATCAATTATAGAATTGCGCAAAAAAAAAACGAAATCCTAGATTAAAACTAAAACCAAAAGTTGGCTGTGCAGCCCAAAGCTAAAACCTACTATAAGATCACAGACAATACCGAGACTGAATTGCAAGACCAAGAGCTAGAAGAAGACCAAGACCAACACCAAGACTTGACTATGCAAGACCAAGACCAAGACCAAGACCAATATTATACCAATCTTACCAAGCGCAAAACCAAGACTAAGTTTGCAAGACCAAGACCAACACCAAGACCATTATAGTCTTGGTCTTGGTCTTGTATTTTCACATCACTAGTCTTGTGAGCATGCTTACAATCTTGGTCTTGGTATCGGTCTTTCATATTCTGCAAGACCAAGACCAAGACCAATTTTGCTCATCACTAGAAACGGAGGCATTAGCAATTGTTTATACTGTAGAAAAGTTTCACCAATACATATACAATATGGAATTTCTGTTGGCAACCGATAATAAACCATTAGTAGCGATTTTTGGCGAAAAAGGGATACTGGAATTATCAACCAATAGACTTCAAGGATATGCTTTATTTTTAGCGGGATATCAATACAAAATTCAGTATGTTAGCACAAAACATAATATTGCAGACTTCTTTTCCAGGGCTATGAACAAGAATCACACGGATAAAATTAAAATTAAGTAGAAGTAGTAGTATTTATATTAATCTTATTAGTAGTCCTGGTGTTCTTCCAGTATATTTTTCTGATATCGAAAGCGAAACATTGAACGACCCTGTTCTAAAGGAGGTTATAGGGTTTATCATGGGAAAATGGCTTGACAAAATATCAGATCCAGAACTACTTCCTCTCTTTAATAAAAGAAACGAATTGTCCATGCAGTCTAGAGCAATATTCTGGGAATATCACGTTGTGGTTCCTAAGGCAAGTCTGCTGAATGAAATTCATAAATCACATTTAGGCATCGTAAAAATGAAAAGCTTAGCATTTCCAATACTTTTGGTGGCCTGCACTATACAAGAATCTAGAGAACGTAACGAAATCATGCAATAAATGTCTACTGCATAGGAATAATCCAACGAAAAATGCGTTAAAAACCTGAGAGTGGCCAGAGAAAGATGGGAGCGAATACATTATAGACTTTATGGATCCTATATTTCAAAGATTTTAAACATTTTAGTAGACGCTCATAGTAAGTGGCTTAAGTGTGTAGACATGGAATCAAGCATAAGAAGCTCTAGCACTATCATCGAACTACAGAAGATTTTCGCTCGTTTTAGACTTCCAGACACGTTAGTGTCCGATAACGGAAGATCATTCGTATCCAGTGAATTCGAGAATTTTCTTAAACAATAAACATATGACGACATCTGTAGGTCAACCAGCAACAAATGATCAAGCCGAAAATGGTGTTAAATTAGTTAAGGCAGAATTAAAAAATCACTGAATTCTAGTTTTGGATCAAAAGATATTGCATTATGTTTTGAGACATTTTTGATTGATTACAGGAATTGCATTCACGGCACGGCAAGTGTATACGAATGTTAAATAGATCAATAAAAACAAGATTAGACTTCATCAATCCATTTAGACTTAAGAATACTAACAAACACGATAAAATAAAATATAATGTAAGTAAAAGTCAGGATATGTAAAAAAAAAGAGAAATTGAAGTATATGAAGCTCTGTAATGGTTCGAGACTATAGTTTAGCTAGTAAAATTTCTTGGGTGTGTAACATGAAAACTCAAAAACGAATTTAATCTAAATGGACGGTAATTTAAATTTAAATGAATTAATGTCAGCCCTTTAGAATACTTATCTTTGTCGATCGACAGAATCACGCTGCTGGTGCGCCCCATACTGAACTCCTATGCTTCACACTGACGTACACACTTCGTAACTTTATTACGGCTTTAAATTGATGGTATCATAAATGACAATATCGGATACGATAAATTTCTTGAAAGACTCTTTATCAATGATATATACATGTATATATATATATTTTTTTTAGCGGTGACATTTATGAGAAGGTACTAGGACATGTTTTTTTTTTTTATCTAACATTAGTCTTGCAAGTCCTCTTCACTTTCTCTGTCTATAGTTTCTATTAACTCTACCTATCGTTCCATAATACCTGCTGGACTATATATGGCCCTTTATATTTTGGCAAATTTGGCAAATGATTACCTGGCCGTCCCGTGACTGGTGGTTCATATCTTATCAGAACCATATCGTGTCCAAATATATAGCGGAAACGTGAGTGATGTGCAGTAGTTAAAACACATTTTAAGTCGTCCGCAAAATTTTTAAAAGTTTTACGAGTTTCCTTATTTCTAATAAGCCAAAATTTACCCAATCATAGTGTTGCTTGTGTTGCTATCCGTGGTATTTTAAGTTGCGAGTTTTTAGTTATTTTATAGTCACAAATCGCTAATTAAATTTTTGTTGGAAATATGTCAAAGCCCTCGAACACTAACACCACCACTCGTGATACTCGCCTTAAAAATAAATTGAATGCTGCTACATCGAAAGACACACAAACTGGAACAACACCCATACAATCTACTACCACATCCAGTGGAATACCAACGACAACAAAAACGGCAACTAAAACCACTTCATCAATTTCTTCAGACAAAGTACACCTTGAACACCTGCGGCTCCGTTTGATACTGATAAAACATATGTACTATCTCTCATTAAGGAGTTTAATGAGAAAATTGATCGAATGAGAATCGATTTTGAATGTCAGATTACCGATTTGCATGCAATTCTACAACAACTAGTAGACAATAGCATCACAAAAAAAAAAAAATAGCCACCATATGGAACCGGTAACTCAGTTAGAGAAAAGAATAGACCCTCTTGAGCGTCAATCTCTTGCTAGTGATATAATTATTGACTATCCACTATTATTTTCGCTATTTATAAATGATCTGCCGAATGCTATTATCAATGCTCAATATCACCTATATGCTGATGACTTACAAATTTATATATTAAGGCCAGTAGGCTTAATTGAAGATGCTGTCGATCGCCTTAACAAGGAGCTTTGCTCAATACATGAGTGGTGTATACCAAACAAGCTTCATTTGAATCCTATCAAATCTAATGCAATTTTAATCTGTAGGTATAGACTGGATACCTCGTCAATGCCTCGTATTGTGCTCAATAGTATCATCTTACCTTATCGCGAAAAAGTATTAAATCTAGGAATCATTATCAACAATACACTTTCTTGGTCTAATCAGGTATCTAATGTTATCTGTAAGGTGTATGGATCTCTGCGTAAGCTTTCTGTTTCGGCCTCTTTCCACTAGGATGATGCCGGCTAAGTCACCAATAGTACCACTTTTTACTTATGCCAGCGAAATTTGGTCCAAATGTGATTCTGTTTCTTTCCGTAAGTTAAATACTGCATTTAACTCCGTTACTCGGTATATTTATAATTTAGGACGTTTTGATCATGTTTCTGACTTTGCTAAGACTATCCTTGGATGTCCCATGTTTAAAGATTTGCTTTTTCTTAATGGTATTATCTCTTCTGGTAGACCATCTTACTTATTTGAAAAAGTGAGTTTCTCCCAATATTCACGTAGTGTAAGTCTATTTGTACCTGGTGCTAACTTTTCGGTCACTGAGAAGCAGTATTTTGTTCGGACTGTCAGAAATTGGAACAGCTTATCTTTGATGTTGCGAAGAGAAAGAGGTGTTGGTATGAGGTTCAAGAGTGTATTATTTGAACATTTTCGTACTAGCTAATTGTTTTTTTTTTTTAAATTTGTTATTTCTTTTACTCTTAAATATAAGTTTTAGTTTTCTTATGTTTTTTTTCTCTTTCTTGCTTTAAAATTTCGTTTCTTTTTAATTTGTCCATATATGTCGTTGCCTAGTAGTTAACTTTAAGTGTATTTTTTTATTTTCTTTATAATTTTACTTACTTATTGATTTTATGTTATATTATTAGTTGTAGAGTTTATCTAAGTTAGATTAAGCTATTGTTGTTTAACAGTTTTTACACCTATGCTGCATATAGTTATAAGTCCATTGGGCTTAATTATGTAGAGCAAATAAATAAATAAATAAGAAAAAATAAAAAAAATAAATCATCCTTATTATAAAGTCGCGGTTTACACGTTGTTCTTGATATATTTTCGACACTTTTCGAGTATTATCATTAATCTTTTGGACTACCTGTTCCTTTAATAGCATATCCACATATACAGCGGCTGCTAGTTTGTTCCCTAATATTCCTTTAGGCTGATAACTACGACTTGTTGAGGGATAAAGCCGGTTATATTATGTATTCGGCTATTGTTCATCATTACATTTTCTATATTAACATAACATTAAAAAAATAGTTAGATAGTACGCATATACATACATGTACAAACTTATCACAGCAAGAATTTCGCTAGTCTCATATTCTAAGATCTTCACATGGTTTCACTTTGTATATCTTTTTGCATTTTATTTTGCATATCAGCAAAATTATTCTGACTGAAATGATAAAGCCAGACGAAAGTCGACACCGGTGAGATAACTGAAGGAATGCGCGTGTGAACTTTGTGGCTAGGGAAATTCTTTCATTCTGTGGTAAGTTATTTGTGAATTTTGGTATTTAGCTAATTAGGCATTTTTGTAACATTATAAAAAGCGAATTTCAATAAAGAATTAGTTAGTTGCTACGATACAGTGAACCAAGACTTTTAATTTTACCTTAAGTGAGTCTGCTTGAGGCACTGTAACTCCGACAGCTTTCTGGTGTACTGGTTTAAGAGCCGCTGCACCCACAACACTACTTACGGTGTAACACCCTAAGTTCTGCACAGCAATATCGAGGCAAAAGAGCCAAGATCAACATTTGGTGACCCCGACGTGATTTCTTCCGAAGAGATAATCACCACCCGCAAACACTAGTCATGAGTCTAGATGAGCTCGCAGTTCAGCAGCACAACACAGGAGAAGACATAAAGGCTATTGCTAGCAATTATGGCAAGGACACTTCATCACGAAAGAACCAAACGTATCTTGAAGTAAGGTTGACGACGCTTGATGAACTCTGGAAACAATTTGATGAAGTCGACACTGAGATTCGAAATGTGTATGGGGCAAAATTGGAGCATGCCTATTTCGCAAGGGCTTATTATGACGGCATAAAACAAAAATACGAGAAGACAAGACGAGACATCATGGACAGGCTTACAGAGCTGAAGAAGCTAAATCCCAGTAGTACAGCCGAGGATAAGAGGAACCAGCCGACCTCAGATGACAAAAAACAAGAAACACAAGAGAAGCCAACTGGAGAAAATCCACGAGTAGAAGAACCTCGCAGTAACATCAAGACAAGCACATCTTTTGACGCCAGCAATAATATCTCCAAAATAAAGCAACGGCAGCAAACAATAATGAATGCCTTGCGCAGAATGCTCACCGGGATAACAGCTGCAACCCAGCAGCCGCAAGCACAACAGTTCTATCAACTTAAAATACGCACGGTTGAGAGATACTGGGATGATATTCAACAGTTACACTACTCAATATGGGAATCAGTTGAAGATCCCAGCACATCAGAGTTTGAAGAATATTTCAGTCTAGAGGAGGATACACAGAAGGTCTTACTGGAGTTGCTTGCTGGTTTAAGTCAGCACGCCATCGCATCCTCACCAATGGTGAACGCAACCTCAATCATGAAGCTTCCGAAAATAGTCTTACCAAAGTTCGATGGTGACTATTTGAAGTGGCGACCATTTTACGACCTCTTCAACGAAGTGGTACACAAACAAGCAATGGTCGACTCGCAGAAAATGTGGTACTTAAAGAGCAGCTTATCGGGAGAAGCCGAAAAACTTGTGCGACATCTTACTATCTCAGATGCAAACTACACTGCTGCATGGAAGATCATTAAGGAACGTTACGAGAACATTAGATTGCTGGTAACTGCACTGTTGAACAAATTACTGTCACAAACAACAGTAACTTATGAGAGTGCGCCTGCAATTAAGGCGTTACACGACATAACGCAAGAATGCCTCCTTGGTCTAGAGAATGTAGGAATCAACACAAGCCATTGGGATCCACTGTTGTTGCACATATTGGTCAAGAAATTGGACAGAGTAACACACACGCTCTATGAGCAATCTCTCACTCAGCCCAGAGCATTGCAATCACTCAAAGGCTTCCAAAACTTCTTAGAGATGCGCTTTCAGTCTTTGGAAGCTCTAGGAAATAAGGGTAGATCAATGGAAGATCCTCATAAAAGGACAACCATATCCAGGTCTTTCACATCTGTCTCGGCTGGACCAACATGTATTCTGTGCAAAGGCAATCATCAAATCTTTGCCTGCCAGAAATTCATTCAACTAACGCCACGCAAACGCTTCGGCGTAATTAAAGATTTAAACATTTGCGTTAATTGCCTCAAGGCCGGACACAGGGCCGACACTTGTCCATCAAGAACGTGCACAAAATGCTCTAAACGACACAACACATTACTGCATATAGAGACACCTCCTCCAAGATCAACCATCTCAGCACAGCAGCCTAGCAGGAATAACTACATGACAGGTACGTTGGCACAATCAGCATCAAATCAATCCACATCATTCGACGACCAACTTAAATCAATCTCGTTGACAACGAAAAGCCTTCAAGCTCCAAAGGGCTACATATTTCTTAGCACAGTCATGGTAAATCTGGTCAATAACCAGGGCAAATGCGTGGAATGCAGAGCCATATTGGATTCCGGCTCCCAGCTTAACTTCATGACGGACAAGATGGCAAAACAACTGAATCTATCTGGAGTTTCCGAGTTACTATATATTGAAGGCATTGGCCAACGCAAGCAACAATCTCAACGCAGAGTTAGCATATTACTACAGTCGAAAATAAGTGGATTTGCTGTTAGAATTGAAGCTCATGTACTTCCGAAAATCATTTCACCACAACCAGCAAAATCCATAGACACTTCAACATGGCCAGTACCACACAACATAAGATTAGCGGACCCGAACTTTAACCAGCCGGGCCCAATAGACCTCCTCATTGGTGCAGAGATCTATTACTCAATCTTGTCGGTGGGACAAATCAAATTGGGAGAAACGCTACCAACAATGCAGAATACAGTTTTCGGGTGGGCCATAGCAGGCAAAACTAATGGTGTCCCACAGAGTAAAGCAGCGTGCGGAATATGTACCGAAGATGAAGCTCTTGATCAGCAGATTGAGAAATTTTGGCGCCTGGAAGACACCGAAGGAGCCAATAAGAACAATTTCACTACAGCAGAAAGAAATTGTGAAGCACACTTCATTCAGACTACCTATAGAGACCAATACGGCCGTTTCGCTGTCAGTTTGCCTTTTGCAGATAGCCCCACAGCATTGGGGGAATCAAAGGATATCGCCTATAGACGGTTTCTGTCATTGGAACGTAAGCTTTCCAAGGACTCAGAACTCAAGACAGCATATTCCAATTTCATGGAAGAATACGCAAAGCTAGGACATATGGAGGAAGTCGACTTAACTAGAATCGAGAAGCCATACTACTTCCTTCCACATCATTGCATCGCTAAGCCTGAGAGTAGCACGACGAAACTCCGAGTGGTATTCGACGCTTCAGCCAAAACATCATCCAACATATCCCTAAATGACGTCCTACACACGGGTCCCATAGTACAAGATGAACTGTTTTCCATCCTATTGCGTTTTCGCCTGCCAAGATATGTATTCACCGCCGACATCGAGAAAATGTACCGGCAAGTCAATGTGGTACAATCTGACAGAAAATATCAATTGATTTGGTGGAGAGCTGATCCCAGCCAGAGCATCAAATGCTTTCAACTCAACACGGTCACGTATGGAACTACCAGCGCCCCATATCTGGCCACGAAATGTCTACAGAAATTAGCAGACGACCACGCCGAAAGTCACCCACTAGCTTCAAAGGTGCTGAAACATGATTTTTATGTAGACGATGTTCTCACGGGAACAAACAATCTCTCAGACGCCATTGAGACACAGCGACAATTACAATTATCATTGCACACAGCCGGCTTTAAGTTACGAAAGTGGTGCGCAAACCATCCACGCTTAATGCGTGATATAGCCCACGAAGATAAAGAAATACAGTTAGACTTTGCAAACAAGGTGGAGGAGCATATAAAAACTGTTGGTCTGATTTGGCTACCCAAGACTGACGACCTTAGCATAAAGGCGTCCTGGATCGATGGCCGACGGATTACTAAGAGAACAGCGTACTCAGACATAGCCCATTTATATGACCCGTTGGGAATAATGGCTCCAGTTGTGGTAGTAGCCAAACTATTTCTCCAGAAGTTATGGACTTTGAAGCTGGACTGGGACGCCGCATTGCCCCAGGAATTATACACGTCATGGACCAAGTTTCGTGAGGGCTTGAAAACCTTGAATACCATAAGATTTCCTAGACATGTTTTCTCTCATCGAATTCCGAAGTGCACGCAAATTCACATATTCGTAGATGCATCAGAGAAAGCATATGGAGCTGCTGCATATGTGAGATCAGTTGATAAGAATGACCTCATTACAGTTCGACTACTCTGTGCGAAATCTAGAGTAGCCCCTGCAAATCAGACAACGTTACCGCGACTGGAACTGTGCGCAGCAAAACTGGGAGCTGACCTGTCTCGAAGAATCAGCACAGATTTGAGCATCGCAAATCAGGACATCTATTTATGGAGCGATTCCGAACTTGTCTTGGCTTGGATAAACTCCATGTCCTCATCGTTTCACACATTTGTGGCCAATCGAGTGGCTAGAATTCAAGATGTCACCACTTCCACCCAATGGCGCCATGTGAATTCAGGAGAACCCAGCGGATGTATTGTCAAGAGGCCTAGCTCCAGAGAAATTAAGCGGGTCAACATTATGGTTTTACGGTCCCATGTTTCTACACGGAGCAGAATCAATATGGCCCAATCCATACAGAAGCAATGATACAGATTACACAGTCGAACATAAGCGAACTGCTTTGTCAACAGTAGTCACCCCCAGCTCAACAAGTATCATAAGCGCAATCGACCATGGGAATTCATTCAGAAAGCTACAACGTGTCATGGCCTATATCTTACGCTTCATAGCTCATACGAAGAAAAAGTTTCAAGGAGAAATTAACGGGAAAGCGTTAAGCAGTGAAGAATTAGATGAAGCTCAAGCATTAATTATAAAAACAATGCAGGAGCAACCTTTCATGCAGGACATTGCAAATATAAAACGCTATGGTGAGGTGAGCAAAAACAGCTCTTTGAGCAGCCTAACTCCATTCCTGGATGACCGAGACATCCTGAGAGTTGGTGGACGATTACAAGCATCAACACTTGGGTTCGATTCTAAGCACCCTATGCTACTACCATACGGACATCAGTTCACTAAACTCCTTCTTAATGACATACATAAGGAGAACCATCATGTAGGACCACAAACTCTTCTCGCAATGGCA
The DNA here is from genome assembly GCA_963924295.1 of Dioctria rufipes. NCBI lineage: Eukaryota > Metazoa > Arthropoda > Insecta > Diptera > Asilidae > Dioctria > Dioctria rufipes. Next base: position 80,935,056 of record OZ002740.1, on the reverse strand, counting down.
AGACAAAAATATTGGCCACTGAAAGGAAAAATCCTGGCTCGCTCTGTTGTCCAGCATTGCGTTCATTGCACAAGAGCAAACCCAAAGATGCTATCGCAATTAATGGGAAACTTGCCCGCCGACCGTGTGCAATCCGCCAGACCATTCGTGAACTCTGGGGTCGATTTCTGCGGACCCATTTGGACGCATTTCAAAATAAGAGGAAAACGACCACAAAAGAGTTACATAGCTGTTTTCTGCTGCTTCGCGACCAAGGCCACCCATCTAGAAGTTGTAAGTGATCTCACAACACTAGGATTCATTGGAGCACTCAAAAGGTTCACGGGACGACGAGGGCATTGCCGCAAGATTTATTGTGACAACGCCACGAACTTCGTGGGCGCCAGAAACCAACTCACAGAAGTACGAAAAATGCTCGAAGGTGAAGAGATGGATGGAAAAATAGCAACAACTTGCAGCACAAACGGCACTGATTTCCATCTAATCCCTCCCCGAGCCCCACACTTTGGCGGCCTATGGGAAGCAGCTGTAAAATCAGCCAAGCATCTCTTGCAGCGAACGTTAACGTCAGCTTCGCTGACCTATGAAGAATTAGAAACCACCGTCATTGAAATCGAGGCAATTTTGAATTCACGTCCGATAACACCACTATCGACGAATCCCAATGATCTAACAGCATTGACCCCAGGTCACTTGCTCATTGGGGAGCCTCTGACGAGCACAATGGACGCAACTGCAACCCCGCAACACTCAAACATCATCACCCGTTGGAAACTCGTCTCTCATCTCAAACAGGAGTTCTGGAGAAGATGGTCTAGCGAATATCTAAATCAACTACAGCAACGGTCAATTTCCATTAATTCGACATCGAGTCAAACTAGGGAGACTTCTCTAACAGACACAGCTCCTAGAAAAAGGCAACGACGATCCATCGGATCAGCATTCGTTTCATTGTTCCTTGTCTGTCTCACATTCTCGACAACTAGAAGTGCACCTGTTGAAACGACCCCTTTCAAGTCGCAGCCAGGCATTTATTTTGAAGGCCTAGGCTCTACCAACATAATATCCAGCGAGTGGAACCTGGTGGCATATTACGACATGCAACCTTTCTGGAAAGAGTTCGATGCACTCGTCAACTCCAGTCGCATACTTAAAACCGCATGTGATCAAATAATTGAGAGGAATGCATGTGAACAAATCATGGAGCACCTCCAATTTTTAACTAAGGAACTCTCAGCAAATAATGAGCTATTATTACCAACAGAAAACAAAGGCAGAGCAAAAAGAGGTGCCATAAATTTCATAGGTAATATCGCGAATACCCTGTTCGGAGTGTTAGACTCTGAATATGCAGAAGCCATGTCTAAAACGATCAACGAAATCAAGCAAAACGAGAATCACTTAGTAGCCCTTATCAAGAATCAAACTTCAATCATTGATGCGACCATCAACATCATGCGGAAGAACCAAGAGACGATAGACAAGCAGTTCAGGAATTGGGAGATTCATCTCAACAAGATTTCTGCAGACATGAATGGCATACACCAAGACATTTATCAGGAGAAACTATCAAATGTCTTCATCACGTTGGCAATGCAAGCCATGTTGACAGCTTCAAATTTTCAAAGAATCCAAGGCGTCATCCTAGACGTACTAGTGGATACTCATAACGGAAAAATCAGTCCACAACTGATCACGCCAGATCAGATGCGTCAGGAATTAACCACAATCAAAGGTCATCTTCCTTCATCATTAAAGCTGCCACTAACAATAGATGACGTCTTGCAATTTTACAATTTAATGACAATCGAAGGAAGACCAACAGCCGAACACATCATCTTTAAACTCAGACTCCCTTTATGCACACTCGAGGATTTTGAATTGTTTAGCATCATTCCAGTTCCGACATTGATCAACAACACGTTCTTAGCCATACAACCATCATTCCCATACTTGGTGGTGAATCTCCATCGAGACCAATATTACCCACTCACCGAGCATAGTCTCCAGGCATGCCGCACCATCACCAGAGGTCGACACTTATGCAAGCAACATCATCCCATATATCATAAGGGATCTGCCCTCGGGGCTTGTGAGATAGATTTCATCAACCACCGACCACAATCCCCCACGTGCAAAATTGTTCAAACGGGAGATGGCCCACACTGGACTCAACTTCATAATCCAAATGAATGGCTGTTTGCTTTGAAAGAAAAAACCACGATCAATGTCGTATGTGAAGACACAGTCAACCAAATGGCCATCGAAGGATCAGGTATTTTAAGACTTCAAAAGGAATGTATCATCAAACAGCCTCTGATCAGCATACGCGGCCACAATGCTTTCCCGACCAGTTCAAGGATGTCGTACATACCTACCACAAATCTAACTCAACAAGTGAAATTGGAGGGACCACGTCCTAACATATCAGACGGACCTGATTTCAAACCACAAGGGACAGAATTAGAATCCATTCAAAAACAAATTCAACAGCTCCACATCGATCTTCCAACAATTCACCCTCACGATGTTCATCAATTTGCTATTGGCTATACGGGTTTGGCATTGGTATTTGCCATTATCATCTTCATAATTTGGACTTACAAATCCCGCATTTGTTCCCGGATTCCAACTAAGCCAACCCCACAACCGAGGCGATACATCAGTCAAGCGGATTGCACCTCAAATCAAGATGAAGAAAAACAAGTTCCCGATTTCAACATAGATTTCAACAGTTGAATTCATCATTCAACGCGGGGGAGGATGTTCATCATTACATTTTCTATATTAACATAACATTAAAAAAATAGTTAGATAGTACGCATATACATACATGTACAAACTTATCACAGCAAGAATTTCGCTAGTCTCATATTCTAAGATCTTCACATGGTTTCACTTTGTATATCTTTTTGCATTTTATTTTGCATATCAGCAAAATTATTCTGACTGAAATGATAAAGCCAGACGAAAGTCGACACCGGTGAGATAACTGAAGGAATGCGCGTGTGTACTTTGTGGCTAGGGAAATTCTTTCATTCTGTGGTAAGTTATTTGTGAATTTTGGTATTTAGCTAATTAGGCATTTTTGTAACATTATAAAAAGCGAATTTCAATAAAGAATTAGTTAGTTGCTACGATACAGTGAACCAAGACTTTTAATTTTACCTTAAGTGAGTCTGCTTGAGGCACTGTAACTCCGACAGCTTTCTGGTGTACTGGTTTAAGAGCCGCTGCACCCACAACACTCCTTACGGTGTAACACCCTAAGTTCTGCACAGCAATATCGAGGCAAAAGAGCCAAGATCAACAGCTATTTAGTGCACATTGTATGGCAGATATATTACAGACCCAGTCTCTCCCATCTAATCTTTGTGTTGTCGTCTGGATGTGGATATCATCCTAAAATATTTTTGTATCTGCCCTTTAGCGCGTGGTGTATTTAGGAATGTTTTGACATGATTAATGGAATTTTTACTACAAATGTTTTCAAATGCATGTGATGTAAATGAACTTCACTGATCGCTTATTTTCTGTTGAGGTAATCCAAAGTAATGCGATATTTCTGATAAGATTTTTATTATACTTATATCGGACGCAAGTGCATTTTACTGGTTTTAGAATGACAAACTATGAAAAACCATCAAATAAGCCTATCAAATGCATTTCCACCTGAACGTATGGAATGATATGGGCCTCACCTCATTTACATATAGATGGTGTCTCGCCACATCTTTATCCTTTTTATTATAGAGATAATCTATCAATTGTTAATATATTTCTTTACTGCGCATCTCATACGCCCAAACCAATTCGTTTAGTGTTCTGTCTATACCATCATGTCTGGTATCTTCATGAGCTGCTCTCTCTACGTTCCAACGAAATCCATGCGTTACTACAAGACGTATACCCTGCGGTGTATCCCGATAAACTCTCTCTCCCTTAAGCTTATAGTCCTTTATTTTATTCTTTTCATTCGACTCGCTTGTCCACTTAAACAGCAGTTTATATTTTTCAATTCCCTATCGTGACTCTGTAATATTGCAAGCCAATTCGTTTCGACTGTTTCTGTAACCATGATAACATAACCGACTTCTTCTATGTCTCTATTCTCGGTATCAGATCTTTCTTTTCATAGTCAATCTCAATAAGTTACATTCTGTAACTATTTTAAAATGTTTCTCTAACAAGTAGTTCTTGAATCTTTCCAACGACGCAACTTTCACAAAACCTTCAAGCTCATAGCTGTGTAATTTGTATTCAAAATGTGTTGGTGTCCTTCTAAAGTATGAGATCACATGCTTTTCCATATTTTCATGCACTTGTAACAATATACCAGCTTTAGTTCAATAAATGCTGATCTCTGTTCTGCATTCCATTCGAAAACTTGATCTTTTCTCAATAATTCATTTAACGGATTAGCCAACTGAGCGTAGTTTGATATGAATCTTCGAAATTATCACGTCAAATCCAGAAATTGTGTGACTTCCTTCACTTTCATTGGCTCAGCATATGCGTGTATGGATTTCACCTTGTGCTCACCTATCTGTAATTTCCTATTACTAATTATATGTCATAAATAGGTGACAGATGTTGTGAAGAATACACACTTCTTTAAATTTAGTGTCAAGTTCTCCTTTTGTAATACCTTGAGTAAATCTTCAAAATTTTCATTGTTTCCCTTACAGTTTCACTTTGTTGTGGTTTTCGAGTAAAGGAGTTATCTTACGGAATAGGCGAAGCTTTGCTGTTAAATAAATGGCGAAGCCAATTAAGGCTTTGCACCTATTTATTTAACGTACAACTTGTTGTTTAATAAATGGCGAAGCCAAATAAGGCTTTGCACCTATTTATTAAATGTACAACTTGTTGTTACCAGAAGAATAGGCGAAGCCAAATAAGGCTTTGCACCTATTTAATTTCTGAAGACCTGGTTGGAGATTGATCAATAGGCGAAGCCGAATAAGGCTTTGCACCTATTTAATCACTGAAGACGACCTGGTTGCAAACTGTACTCTAGGCGAAGCCAAATAAGGCTTTGCACCTATTTATTTTTGGAAGACTTCTTTAAAACTCAACTCTAGGCGAAGCCAAATAAGGCTTTGCACCTATTTAATTATAGAAGACTTCTTTAAAACTCAACTCTAGGCGAAGCCAAATAAGGCTTTGCACCTATTTAATTATAGAAAGACTTGTTTACGACTGAACTCTATGTACTTTATTCTGTACTATATTTATACAAAAATTGTCTTACTCTAAGACTACTAATACTACACAGAATAATGTATAAAATACCTCTGACCCAGCACTTTATTTATTTAGCATATAATTCATACAAAGTGTAAGTCGGAAGTATTTCATTAACAACTATTACTTAATTTTACTACTTACGGAAGTATGCAAGTCACGGCACTCGTTGCTTTTTATAAATTTATACATATATGTATCTTACCCAATCTATGTTGCGGGCTTTCAACTCATTGTTTATTTTAATTTCTTTCCTACTCGAATTACACTCAGTACTTTGCGGCTTATTACAAAAACAATTTAGTTACTTACAAACATATGTTCTACCTCTGGTGCAAGGTCGTCGTATTTCAACGTGCGAATTCTTGCGCGCAGCGGTATTATCACATCATTCACTGAAATAATTGAGGTAGATCAGTGATGATTAATTATGTATGTACGTATACCGTTTGTTTTTACATGCAGTGAAAACTGATGTAGGTATGTAGGTATACCGTTTGTTTTTACATGCAGTGAAAACTGATGTAGGTATGTAGCGTAAACTTTTCGTTTTATTTCCTGATCGGAATACGTGAAATGTTTACTTGCCATGTACTGATGTAGGTAGGTAGGTATGCGATTGATATTTTTAGATTTGAGTTTTTATGTATGTAACAACTTACTATTAAAATGTCATCTATGAAAGCAAATATGCTCTTTTGTTGGACTTTAGATAAGACGATCAACATAAGTCTCATAAAAGCTGCAGGTGCATTACATAGCCCGAACGGCATTCGCACAAACTGGCCTTTTGGTGTAACAAAGGCAGTGTACTGGCGTGACTCGGAGTTTATTAGAACCTGATGATATCCGTATTTCAAATCTAAGCTTGTGAAAACTTTTCCAATTGCCATATTATTTAATTGTCCGTCTATGTTTGGAACAGGAAAACGTTCCCCTTTTGTTATGGCGTTTAATCGCCTGTAGTCAACATACATTCTGTCCTTCTTTTTTACTAATAATGCTGGGCTAGAATATTTCGATGTCGAATCTTATATGATTTCGTTTTCTTTTAAGTCGTTTGTAATGGCTTCTAGTCCTTTTTTCAAATGATAAGGTGCACTATAAGGCATTTTACGTCATTTTTATTCAAGCTTATATTCATTTGTACCATCTCTGTTTTTCCTAATTCGTGGCTGCTAGCGGTGAAGCGAACTTTGTTTACCATGGTACTGAATTTTTCTTTTTCCAAATCCCCTAAATCCATTTCGATCACTAATTCACCCTCCGTTAAAGGTTGTTGTGTATTCTGACAGCGCTCTTTTCTACATTTTAATTGTTTTGTCACCATTTGTATGTTTCCGTCTTTTTTTTACGTATCGCTCTTGAAACGTCAGGTAAGATTTCCAATTTCTGCCATCTTTTCATAACTTTTAACCCTTGACTACTTAGAAATATTTTCCTATAATTACTGGCATATCTTGCGCTTGGTCATTTAACACTCCTAGTTCTGTCAGAAATTAAATTACTCTTGCCCTAATTATTTTACTAATAACGCCTTCAGCATAACATGTTCCTTCGCCAAATCCCTTACGAACAATTTCCTTTGAATCGGTTCCCATCCATTCTTTTTACATTCCCCTTTCTGGATAGTACAGCACTCACTTCAAAGATCGACGAATGCTATTATACATTTGTCTTCTATTTCTACCTTCATATATAACTCAGCATTTCTAGCATTTATGGAACGAATTTGTTTTATATTTTCAGGTCTCCTTTCTTTAAACACTTCAACTGACTTTTGCTGTAACACTGCTCTACAGTTTCTTCTTCTATTCTCTTCTTTCCCACATTTGAAACATTTTCCCAAAACTCTATCTGTCCCAACCTTCCATTTGGTATTATTTGTAGAGGAATTGTTTGGTTGCGGTACCTTTGTCGTTAATGTATGTTTCGTATTCTCTTTTGAACTATTTTTGCCATTATGTTTAAAACGGTGCTTGTGATTTTGACTTCTTTTGTTTAACTGTTGTCTATTCCTCTACTGCTCTTCTATTCCCTCGTATTCCTTGATTATTACCAGCTGCTGTTCTACAGTCTGACAGCTTGCTGCTTGTTAAGGTTCACGCATTCCATTAACTTCCATAAAATGAAAACATAATATTCAATTTTAATTTCCCACATAAGTATTCATTTTCTGTAATTCTCACTAAAGTTTTCCGCACAGTAAGCAAATTAATCATAAAATAGCAAACGCAAGTTGACACCGCACCTGTGATGTGCATACATACATACTGCAATGCTACTGCGGCTTTCGTAAGAACCAAGTTGCACGAGGTGTAACAAAAAACATAAGACACTGGTACACCTACAGGAACAAGAAGGATTAAATTCGCCATCCAATTTAATTTCCTCCCCATTAAGAGAACTTGGAGCTGAGCGTAACGAAGCATTCAGTAACGACACATTCAGTTTACCAGACAAAGCTTCGCGAATGATTTTGCAAGAACAACACAGCTCCATGTCTTTGCAGATGCTTTCGAAAGGGCATAGGGTGCTGATATATATGTCAGATCGATCATTACTAATGGGGGAATCATTGTCAGATTGTTATGCACCAAGTCTAGAGTGGCACCAGTTAAGAAGGCGTCCTTACCAAGTCTCGAGCTTTATGTCGTAAAATTGGCTGCCGAACATGTCAACCGTGCGAAGCGCGGTTTAGAATGTGAGGATACGATTACTTACCTCTGGACTGATTCCGAAGTGCTATTGGCATGGATTAATTCATCATCTGCATCCTTTAACATCTTTGTCGCCAATCGTATTGCCAAAATTCAATGACTGAAAACTGCTCAGCAATGGCGCCATGTCAGCTCGAGGGAAAATCCAGAAGACGTCTTATCACGACGTACTACACCAGCCAAATTGAAGACACATAAACTCTGGTTCTGTGGACCTCCCTACTTGCATGGAGAAGAGTCAATATGGCCTCTTGCCTGGCGAAAGTAACTTCAGATTTCATGTCACGTGGAAAGAAAACGTGCGGAAGCATCAACCATTGGTACGGTTTCCAAGGATAATGATTTTTCCTTATCTAACCCACTGCATGAAATCGAGCACGGAAACTCCTTTAGACGATTACAGAGGATCACTGACTATGCATTAAGGTTTTTAATCGCACAAAACTATTAGTGATGGGCCTGTATAACCTTCACTGCGCTCCACAAATGCTACTGGCTACTATAAGACAACGCTTTTGACCAATTAAGGGCAAGACCATGGCTAGATCTGTATTTCAACATTATATACGTTGCACTAAGGCAAAGCCTAAGCTCCTACCACAGATGATGGTGGGAAATTTGCCACTCAATCGTATCCAGCCTGCCCAACCGTTTGTTAACTCAGCCGTTATATTCTGTGGCCCGGTTCACACACATTATCGAATCAGAGGTAAAAAACTGCAATAATGCCTATATAGTGACTTTTAGCTAATTCGCCATGAAGGCAGTGCACTTGGAGATTGTGGGAGACCTGACCAGAGAGGCCTTCATAGCTGCTTAAATGTTTCATTGTGTGGAAGTGTCAAAATTCGATACACGAGCGGGCATACACCTCGAGCAGTTGGGAACTACGAAGTTTGTAACTACGGAATGGAATCTAGTAGCTTATTATGAACTGGAGCCATACTGGACAGAATTTAACGCCTTTGAGAATGGCACCAGGACGCTTTTTTTTTTTTTTTTTTTATTTAGCCAAGCTCGGGATACCCTATGATGCAAAGCACAGCATGGCAATAAGGCGATAGGGAAATGATTAGGGAATATGAGGAGAGTGGCGGAGGTGCCGATGTATGTCGCCGTTAAAATTCCGCAGATTGTATGCCGGAGGAAAAACAGAAGATGGTAAGCTGTTCCACATTCCCACTATTCGGGATAAAAAAGCATCACGGAATTTTACTGTACGGCCGAAAGTGATTTGAAGGGTTAAAGGATGTGCGCGGTTTGCAGCGAGTATTGCGTGCAGGAATCATTCGACAAGGGTTTAGACTAGATATTTCATCAGAACATTGACCATACATATAGCGATAAAAGAGCGAAAGGCATCCAACATTGCGGCGATACTCGAGTGAGTCGATATGACAATGAGCTTGAAAACTCTCTTTTGGACTTGAACATCTTTGCAATCAAATAAAATAGAAGGTTTTATTCAACGCCGTAATTACTCAATTTCGGTATGCGCTTGAACAGTTAAGAAACGACAACGATTTACTACCAATACTAGTTTCAACCAATCGGAAAAGAAGAGGTGTTTTAAATATAGTCGGAAATGTCGCCAATTCACTTTTCGGAGTGCTCGACTCTCAATGCGCAGAAGAAATGCCTAAAACTATCGATTCCATCAAGGGAATTGAAAACCATCTGATGTTGCTGATCAAGAAGCAAATTTCCTTGATTCGACAATCAATATAATCAAACGAGATCAAAGAGCTACGGACCAAAGATTTCGTGCATTAGAAGCTCAAATGACCCAATTGATCAGCCGCATCAACGACACCGGGGACGAAGCATAATATAGTTGTTTTCGTCATTGGCTATTCAAATAATCCTGATTTCTAACAACTTGCAAAGGATTCACTCGACAATTGTGGATGTTTTGACAGATTTCCATCATGGTCAAATTCCTTCACAACTGCTTTCACCATTAGAACTGAAGGAAGAAACACTGCCTACCTCAGAATTTAAGGTTGCACGTGAACCAACAGAATATTCTGTAACTGTACAAAATGATAGCTCTAGAGGGGCAAGCAATTAACAACTATGTCATATTCAAACTAAATGTGCCGCTCATAAACATCGAACAATTTGGTCTCTTCAGAATATTACCGGTGCCACTATACATTAATGGCACTTTTATAGCAATACATCCCTGCGCTTCACATTTGGCGATTACCTCACACCGGGACCAAGACTATCCTTTGACAGATCAGGAGTTGGCGTCATGCAAACATACAGCGAAAAATTCATACTTATGCAAACAAATTCATCCAGTATATTATAGGAAGGCAAATGTATGCTCTTCGGAATCTGACATCTTAAATGGAATCTCCAATCCAGGAGCATATCACCTGATCACAATAGAAAATCACCCAATATGGATTCAACTATGTCATACAATTCAATGGATTTACGCCCTCAAGGAGAACACCCGCATCAACGCTGTTTGTAAAAATGAAACTATATTAACACTGCTGAACGGTTCCAGCCTATTGAAAATCCAGCCTGGATGCATCATTTTACTCTCCAGGGCCACTACACCTACTCGAGTGATTCAAGATTATCCTATACTAAATTAGGAAATATTCTCAATATCACAACACCAGAGCAATTAGCATCCCTTATTCAAGAACAAGATTGTTATCATCCTCAATTAAGGGAACTACAAGAGCTGCAAACTAGAATTAGAACGCAGAGCTTCGATTTCGCTTATGATATTTCTACCCATACGATGCATACTTTGGCCGCAGGTTACATTAGGCTAGCTTTGGTCATCATTAATATTCCCTGGTTACTGTACAAATTCCGGAGGGATGTCTGTAATTCTCCTTGCAATAATACTAAACCCAACCCAAGTTCAACGGGGGGGGGGGGGGGGGGATGTTAAGGTTCACGCATTCCGTTTAGTTCCATATGTAAGACAACAATGTAAGTAAATGTAGTTTTAGTTCTCGGTAAACGTTTCTTTCCATTATATAAAAAAAACAAAGGAACGAGATCATAAATCTCTGAGATACATTACCATGTATCGACAAAATTGCTACCAGGGATTCTGGGAAGAAAACTCTTTCCTTTTTAAACCTTCATGATACTGCACAGGTTGTAAAGTGTTTTATTTGGGGTTGTGTAGCGAAGGAATATTTAGGGAAGAGGAACTGGTTTCAAGCTATATGCCACTTTGAGATTTTGGTCATTCATTAATGAATAGTTAGTTAAAAAGTACGTGACCTAGTCTGAAAGTGAAGTAATTAGTTTTGATAGAGCAGATTTTATATAAGAGTGAGATAAACATTTATATAGGAGTGATTAATTGGGATTTAACTATTTTAAAATAGGTGAGTGTTCTCACTGAGTCTGTGCTGTGGAAATCATAAATTCTTTATTATTTATGTAGACGGAAATAGAGCGTTCTTGTTTATAGAAGTGATACTGTTAGTAAAATTTGGTTTTCTGCAAAATTTAAATTGCACTATAATTAAGTGCAAGTGGTGTGGTGGTTATTGTACTGATGTGTGAGTTAAAACGAGAGGCAGGGTGTGGTTTTTCCCTCTGTCTCTTACAGTGATTACAGGTAGTGGGTTTTCCCCTGTATATTTAACGTATTCTGGTCAGCTGAGGTTTACCGCTGACAGAATTAGTGAGAGGGGCTGTGGTTTTCCACCCTCCACTGGAACAATAGCCATCATTGCCAGTGTATTTGAGTCCTGATCTATTAATTTTTTTATATAGTGTTCATACAGCGTTATCACTTCTGTAATCTTTTTAGTATTTGTACCTTGGTAGTTCCACAATCCGACTCACACAGTGTTTTTTTTAATTATTGCAGAGTATCCGGCTTGGCTGATCGGCTGAGCATCCTTGTGGAGCGCGCCTTATTATGTGTGTGTGTTTTTTTTTATATATTTTTATCATTAATGTAAAATAAAACAAATATGTGTAACTATTCTTGTACATAAAATAAAAACATAATATTCAAGTTTAATTTCCCACACAAATATTCATTTTCTGTAATTCTCACGAAAGTTTTCCGCACAGTAAGCAAATTAATCATAAAATAGCAAACGCAAGTTGACACCGCACCTGTGATGTGCATACATACATACTGCAATCTACTGCGTGCGAAGGCTTTCGTAAGAACCAAATTGCAAGCTACGCGTCTTATCTATTATGGAGAAAGAAGAACTTTAAGAACTTTTATTTTTAATGATTCTAAATCAAATTTATAAATACAAGAAGAAAAAAACAACTGTCTCGTCCGGTGTTTGAAACCGGGACCTTCCACTTGCCGGGCGACTGCTCTTACCGCTGAGCTAACGAGACAGATGATTTTCCCTCTTGCATTTATCTATCTGTAACTAACCTACTAAGCCACGTTTTGCTTTCAGCTGGCATTAACCAGTAACGAAGAAAGCGCACAAAGAAATTGTAAATTCAATTTTTTATTTATTTTTCCCGCGGACGGGAATCGAACCTACACTTGTTAGAATCGGTCAATGATGAAGAAAAAAGAGCTTTAAGAACTTTTGTTTTTAAAGATTCCAAATCAAATTTATAAATACAAGAAGAAAAAACCACCACCTCGTCCGAGGTTTGAAACTTAACTCTTGTGTGTTTTTTATTGTATTTAAATAAATTGGTTCCATCGAAATAAATGCTAGTCTGTTTGCGAACGTGAAGTCGGTAGTTACTTTTAAAGCATATTTAATAATTTCCTTGTTTTTCGGATTTGGTGTTGTGGTTTAAGTACCGCTCACACCCACCACTTAAGTCAAGGTACAAGGATCTTGTCTTAAGATTTCAGCAGAACTTTAAACTGCTGTTAAGACATTCATCAAACGTTTAACACCTAATCCGGAGATAATGTATTTCATTGTAGTTGGTTCTTGCAAATTTGGCCTTTTGGTCAACGAACCTATCTCATATAAATATGTCTTTATTAGTCGTTGGTCCTTCTTTTACGCGACATTAAGTGCATGTAGATGGAAGATCCATCCACTACAGAAGGAAAGTTACTTAATAATTCCTGCTGGAATTGCCTCCAATTTCAAATAACAATTTGTTTGCTGTGATACCAATGCCATGCCGCCCCCTTTAACCTCAGTGATACATAGAGCATAACACCGTTATCCGACCATTGTTGTTTCTGTGCTGGGTTGGGCGATTTGCCTTCATTTCGTCTCCTACTACCTCTCTTCGTACTAACCTCGCTTTTATTAACCTACACTTCCATGCTAATCGATGCATTCAAAAAGTTTTAGTGATTAAATATATTTAAAAAAATTTTTTTTTTACATTCCTAATAAAACATAAACGTACACAACCACAACAGCACAAGCAAATCTTCACCTTACAAATGTGTGTAACCTATTTAAGGTACGCACATAATGCTAAATAACGAACTACGAACGTAATATTAACCCATTCGCTGCCAAGGACGAGTATACTCGTCTTTGGCAGGGTATCCCGCACTGCCAAGACGAGTATACTCGTCCTACTTTAAATATATTATAACATGCAGGCTTTTGAATTAGCAAATTTTTTTTTGCCACAGACATAATAGCTGTGTCCTTTTGTGTCCGCAGAAAATTTGATGGGACATCCGCTGTGAAGCCGTAAAGGCAGTCCATTGGGGTAAGCTTAGTACCCTCGTATACACTATTGTTGTACACGAATGCAGCGGTTCGAAGGTATTGGTCCCATGTTTTGGGATTTTCATCTACGACTGTTCGCAGGTATTCTGTTAGAGGTCTATGGGCACGCTCTAGTGCTCTATTAGACTGTGGATGATATGCCGAAATCTGTCAGTTATTTACCTTTAGAAGCTTACACACCTTTTTGAATAACTCACTCAGGAAATTTGTTCCCTGATCGGTGAGTATTTATTTGGGTTGCGAAAGCGCGTAACGATTTCATCAAAGAAAACTTGCGCTACTGTGACTCCTTCTGCATTAGGTATTGCATACCAGTCGACAAATATTGTTAAATTATCTCGGAAGGTCAAGATGTATTTGTTACCTGATGTGGTCTCTTTTAGTGACCTACAGTATCGAGGTAAACTTCGTCGAAGGACTGTTCTGCGATGTCCGTGATAACCATCGGTATTTTATATTGTGGATATGCTTTCATCGTCTGGCACTTTGGGCATTTTTTAATATATTTTTTAATGACGCTAAGCATGTGTCTCCACCAATACTTGCGTCTTATACGTTTGTAAGTTTTTATGACGCCCTGATGGCCACCGAATGGAGAATCGTGATAATCTCTTAAGATTGTTTGAATCTCTGTGGGGCTCGTGATTACTTCGGATGTCTTACCCATACTTACTTTTTGATCAAGCGATGCTGGGGTGTGAATATGTGCCTCCGTGGGTTGAATTTCGTTTTGGTCTGCTTTCGTGTGCTCTTCTGTCTCCACGCTAGAGCTATTTATAGTCTCTTGAGCCTTTTGTTTTGAGCGCGAGTCACGACGAAACAACGAGCGGATATGCTTTTATTTCTTCTGTAATTTGGGGAATTATCTTCCTCCACATCTGAGTCTATTGAATGGTGGACTAGGGCTTTAACCGTTAAGGTATTGCCTAAACTGTCTTCTTTTAATGCGTGAGGGATGCCACTTAGTGCATCAGTGTTAGTGTTGCACTTCCCGGGTTTGTGTTCGATGTTGTAATCGATTTCGGATAGTTTTTGATGAAATCTCACCAAACGAGAGGTAGGGTCTATCACATTGAAGACAGCTTCGAGGGGTTTATGGTCTGTGTAGACCGTGAATCTCCTACCTTGAAGATGGCGTCTGAAATTCTTTGTTGCCCAGACTATAGCCAATGTTTTATCAGTAAATAATTATCCAACAAATTTCGTTAAAAACTTGCTTGACAGACATTGAATAAATATTATTATATATATATTATTAATATAATATATATATAATACTATTAGTTATTTTATTCAATGGTGACAGTTCACAAATTATAAATGTCAACAATTTGTTTAACAATTTTTTATGATAGTTTCAGCTGTCAGCTGAGTTTGACCAACTTCTACAATTAAAAATTTGGAGAACAGCGCCCCTACATTTTCAAACAAGATTTAAATGAAGCGAACTAACAAATAGTTCGCTTCAATGGACAGAACAAATTTGTTCTCTCCAATGTATGGGAGTTCTAGAACAAGGTACACAAAAGAACACAGCTAATATAAATATGTAAAAAACTTGAAAAATACTACAAATAACATTTTTTACAAAAATAATACTTTATTTCTTATAGAGAATGATCTTTCACGCAAAAATCAACTTCAGCGTGTATTTATAACAACAACTAAATCACTTATGATAACTTATCTTCATGATAGGATTTGTAACAAAGTCCAATACATAATGGAGGTTTATCAGGACAGCTCGGACAGTAATATCGAGTCTCCTTTCGAATGCTTTTCGTTGCACAAACTCTACATTTGCGAGTTGGGTTTTTCTTTTGATGTGTGGGAGAAATAGCTTCAAGATAATGAAGGAAACTTTGTTCTTGGGGTATGATTGACGTAGATTGATGCGATTGAATGACTGCATCTTGGCTTCCATTTAGCCAATATTGTATAACTTCTTCTCTAAATTGAAGAGATGTTTTCTTTTCTGCGTTCGGTTGCTGCCAATACAATATATATGCATTATGCACAGCCATTTCTATGATGTGTACAGCTATTTTTTTATACCACCGAAGAGTTTTTCTCATAGCACTATAGTAGGACAGCATTTGATCCGAACGGTCTACACCTCCCATACCTTTTGTGTAATCCCTTACAATATTGGGTTTGATGGAGATTCGTCCATTTCGGTTAGCAACTTCAACCATCTCAGCTTTGTGCATACTTGATATGGTTAGTACATCTCTTTTATCTCTCCACTTACAAATAACGACCGATTCGGATCGCTTCCAACTGTACTCGCCCTTCTTCAGTTTTTGTTTGACCAATTCTTTTGGATTACCTTTACGATTGGATCGTAAAGTTCCACAAATATATGTCGAGCGCAATGTCAACTCTTTTGATAGTGATACGGAGTTGTAAAAATTGGTTTGTGCTATTCGAAAAGTGCAGACATCGTAATAACATTTGAAAACGGTTTCGGCACATATGAGTTCTCCAAAATGGCAAATTATAGAAATGGCTTTTTTTCCAATAATGCTCAATGGAAGGCAGACTTATGTTTCCCATGTGAAGAAGCAATGCCCAGAATTTTCGCATTTCCCGGCGATTAGTGGCTTCCCAATTATTGTATCTTGATGATTTTCTCAGTGTCCCTTTCCGTCCTATTATTTCTGCAGCGTGCTCATTAGTTCTTTGAACCAACTTATCAATAAATTCATCAGAAATGAATATATCAATTAGCTCGCCTGGAGTTCGTAATTTTCCCGGAAGATTCAAGCCTTGATCCTTTCCTCGAAATTCAAAAACTGGAGGATCTCTTTTCACTTCTGTCCACATATTGCCATTTCCAGTATCTTCATTTATATACTGCACATTGATAGAAGTACTAGGAACTTCATCCTCACTTTCTGATTCTTCCGAATCATACACCAGATTTATTCGTGGTCTTTTTTTTGCAATAGGAGATAGACTGTCGTCTGATTCAGTCTCGGAATCACTATCATTTAGAAAATATTCTTCTTCTGAATCTAAATCACTGCCAGTTGATATATCGTCGTCCATTATAACTAATTTGAATTGTACAAGGGATAAAATAAATAATCATAAGCTATATACCCATTGAGAATTTTCACTTTGAAAGTATACCTAATATGTACAGCAATGTGTGATATCACAGCAAAATTTCTTCAAAATTTTATTTCACAACTAATAATTTCTTGATCTGAACTCTACAAAACTATTGTGATTACTGAAAAGAGATGTTGCAGTTACTCAGCTCGAAATGAAAACAAAATACGCGGAATTGCTTTATTCCGTTATCTGCTGAGTATACCTAATATGTATAACAATGTGTGATATCACAGCAAAATTTCTTCAAATCGAAATGAAAACAAAATACGCGAAATTACTTTATCCCGATATCTGCTGAGACACTGTAATCGACAATAGTGAATTTCTAAGTGTTGCCAATTTTCGCAATGTGTCTCGTTTTATTCCATTTTCTTTGTTTTATCCATCTGCATGATTTATTATTTGTTTTTCTACTAAAACGTACGCAAATACGAAAAAGGATATCGAGTGCTTCTGCCTTCCTATTGCCAACGACGAGTATACTCGTCTTTAGTTTTCTGCTTGTAAATGATTATGTATGATAATATATGTGCACTTACCAAGAAATAACAGGGTTTTGGTAAACAATAACAGGCAAAATATAAATGGCAATGGGAATGACTTCATATAATTTAGGCTTGGCAGCGAATGGGTTAACAAAACTTAGTCTACTCTTAACTACAAGTAAGAGACAAAACAAAATTATTCACCAAAAATACTCTTCCTGATATACTTAAGTATTATAATTCGCTACTTATTTATATTTTCTTGTGAGCACGTATTTCAATCGCTTATTTTATATAACTATTATGTTTAAGTCTTTAACGATATTTAATGTTTAAGTTATGTATTATGTACGATAATTTTATTTTTTTTTTATATATTTACTTGGATAATGTTCCACTTATCTCACCAAATTCTATTGGGATTACAGGATGATCACTTTTTTGACACCAGTAGGTAACAATAATTCTCCAATTTCTCCACCATGAGTATTTACCTCAACCTTAATCAATTTCCTCTTCGGGTAATGGTAATAGCCCAACTCACATAGTGGTTGTGTATACTTCTTTTTTGTTGAAATACATCTTTTATTTTATAAATTCTGGGGAAACAAAAAATTTTATCTGTTAATTTTTTCTATAATATTTTCCATTTTATTATTCTCAGTTACATAATACTCACCACTATTGAATTTTCTGATTTACTTTATCTTAAACACTTCACTGAAACACTAAAACCTGGTCTGCATTTCCAGCTAACGAATACGTCACATTTTAATATACCTGATCTAGGCTACTTCGCCTCCCCCTAAGCAATAACTTACACCAACTAGAACCACACTCACACGAAATCCTTAACAAATTCAAGGTCAAATTAAAATAAAACGTAACCCTCAACAATTAATATGCACACAAATATAAATAAGGAAAACAGGTTTGAACACAAGAATCATAAACTCACTTTGTTTTTACTAGCAAGATCACCATTTCCATGGCACGGAACAATTAAAACAAGTTTTCAAGGATCATTTAAATTATTTGTGGAGAAAAAAAAAACTACATCTACCTAAGTAGGGTAAAACTAATGTTTTTTTGTATCTCACTTCTGAAATTGTAACATGAAAACACAAAAAAGAATTAAATCTAAAAGGACGGTAATTTTAAATTAAATAAATTAATATCAGCCCTTAAAAATATTTATCTTGGTCGATCGATAGAATCAACTTGATGGTGCGCCCCATACTATGTATACTCGTATGCTTCACACTGAATTACACATTTCACACCTATATTAGGATCGATCAGCTTTACTGCAATGGTACTTAAGGACTGGCTTATACTACGATTGCCTCAAATATTTGATATCCTTATCGTATAGCATTCAGCCAAACCAGCAGGCTACTCCTAGTCCAAGTAGTTGTGTATGCTGTATTACAAATACAAGACTAGGGATATCGGTTTGCCAATTTCAGGCTTAAAGGGGAAGGGTAGTTATTAAGAAATTAGGTAGTCATTATTATTTAGTAAAAATCAGTTTTAAACAGGATATGATTTGGAAACGACATATTAAATCAAATAATAGGTTGTTCAAAAATGAAAAATAAGTACCAAGAACTGTAGTGGATATGGAAAGAATTAATACGGAAAAGGTACAGCAGAGTAGTAATAAGCAAAATGAATTATCGCAAAATCAAGATTGTAGCACTGAAATTATAGAAGAAGCTACAGGGTCAGAACCAGTAGCAATATCATTTGAATTGCGCTCAAGAAAAGTTCTAGTTAACACTAATAATAGCAAATAATTGCTTAAGTAGAGTAAAGATCCCAAGCGATTTAAGAAGGGGAAGGTTGCAGTATATGTTTAGTATACTGTGTGTAAGTATCATGTAGTTCAGTGTATAATATCGAGCATCAACTCACTCTTACTTTAGCTCTCCATTGATTCACTTGTAATTAATTTCAAAGCAATAACTTAGTATCTAATAAAATGAACTTCAATTAATGTGAAGTTGAGTTTTAATACACAGGACAATTAACTGGCTAGCGTGCCTAAGGAGAACTACAATTTATTATACAAGGCATATGGTGTCAGATATCTGTAATATCCCTGATTTTTGTAGATCAATTCAGAACTGACCTTTTACCTCACATTTTTATAATTCCATTTACGATTCACATTACTTGCATACCATTTTTGGTAGCTCCATCCAGGAACCAATATTCTTTCGTATCATAGGCTCAAAATACCAAATTTATAGTAATTTTCAATGTATGTGTGTTGAATATTCAACCTTGTAGTTACCCAGCAAACAATTTGGCGAGGTTTTGCCAAAAGTAAGGAATGAACAATAGTTGTGAAACAGGGACAGCATTATTGCCATAAAGTCTGTATATGATTTCCTCTGTTTCAACTATTGCCCATTTCTCACTTTTAGCAATCCTCGTGCGAATTTGCATTACTTCTTCTAAGAAATTCGCTCTTATTTAATTTTTCAACAATACTTTTTACAATTTATTACAATATCTAACGCACTTTGTTTTCCAAGGCAGCGGAGTTAAATTGAAATAAAATAATAATAAGATATTGCGGAAATATTTAAAAAAGATTGCCCTTACTTTTATGAATTACAAAATGACAATGCAGACATATTAAAAATAAGTTGAAATTGGTAAATTAAAAGTAATTTAGTCAACCCTCGTAGTTGGCAAGTATATAAATTATATATACTTGCTTTTGGTAAGGAATGGACGAATTACTTATAAATTACCTTTTTTAGATTGCTTTCTTATGTCCGTTTAGTCCGCGCCTAAATTACAAACGAGCATTTGGCAATATCGTTTTCGAGGGTTATGTTTACCCATGGCAAGTTACTTTCGAGTTATTTTCGATTCATTTTGTTTGCTGGGTATTTTCTGTTTTATGCCTTTGTGTAAAGGTTGACCCATTCGGAGTGAATCCGTGACTGCGCAGCTGTAAATGTGTGTCTAATATATAAAATTATTTCTGATTGTAATTTGTTCATCTATGCAAGTGGACAGCTCTTAAGTCGAAACCTGAATTCTTAATAGTATATCCAATATATCAAAAAAAAAAAAAAAATATTAACGCAGAATCAAATGCTACTTGAAAGCTGCCAAACAAGACGAACACATAACAACATATTGGAAAACTGTTAAAAACATTACCAAGCAACCATAATTAATCTCACTTTACAATCCCAAAACAAATACACAAACCCGGTTAAAATAGAAAAGCATACTTTTCACACAATTTTTCCAGTTAAATTTTCATTTCGTTTTTCATTAATTTCCTGCATTGCTCTATTGAAGTTGGTGTGGCCATTTATTCCTCAATATTGGAAGCTTTTTAAATACACCGGAAATTTTCATTTAACTATTTCTCATTTAAGCTTAAATTCGACTTAATGTTACTTTCTGTACTCCTCTTGTTAAAATGTGCTATTCCTGGAAAGAGCATAATGAAAATGTAAAATTATGTATTGAAAAATGTGTGGAGAAAGTGCTGTGTAAATTGTTTATGCAGTGCAACATTAGGAAGCTCTGAAAACGTTTGTGCAAATTTGTATTAATTAAGTGGAATGGAAATGAAACTTTATACATAACATGTACCTATGTATTTGAAAATATGAGAGAAGGAATGGATACTTTCCATTAAAGAAAGGTTAATGGAGGATTACATTTTTTTTTTATATAACAAAGCGGCCTAAGCCACAAATGTTTACAATAGAGATGATTTGGTTACTTCGGTTGTCTAGCATATAGTTTTTTCGGTTTTTCTAGTAAGTGTGGAAGAAACTTTTCACCATTACCTAAGGACGGCAAACTTCAGCTAAGGCCAATTTTTGTCATTTATAAATTTTGAAAATGCGGTTTTTATATGTTTTCAGCTTTGTATATGAAATTTTGTGGCTTAGCGCCTCATATATATTTCTATATATTTTCTTCAAGAAAGAATTTTTTGGGATATCTCCGGTATATAGCAAAAGCTAAAAAATGTTCTAATTTGTTATTTCATCACACAATCCATTAATTTTTGGTGACAAGTTTCAAGTCTTGGTTTGACTCATCAACAGGTCCCAAATAGCGAAATTGGGTGATTAGAAAAACAAATGGAAAAAATGAAAAAAGAAGAAAGAAATGAAAAGTTTAAGAAAAATAGAAAAAAACAATTTTTTTACTTATTAAAAAAAATTTACAAAAATTTTAAAGAAACAGATTCATTCGAAGCGAATCGAACCTGTATACGCCACGCAGTGGGCTGAAAAATGAAGAAGAAAAAGGAAGAAGAAGAAGCGTTTCGTGTCAGCAGAAAACCTTCCACTCATCGGTGCAGCTTGGTTTTCTGCCTGCTGCAGACGCTTGAAAATAGATCAAACCGATCTCTTCTCATATAAACTCAGAATAAATTCTGGGTGTGAATTATATGAGGAAAAAACACTCCTATACAAGCCCAGGAGGAAAATAAATAAAAAGAGATTACTCTTTTGGACTTTTTACCGGGTTAAACTTAATTTTCTTCAAGAAAGAATTTTTTGGGATATCTCCGGTATATAGCAAAAGCTAAAAAATGTTCTAATTTGTTATTTCATCACACAATCCATTAATTTTTGGTGACAAGTTTCAAGTCTTGGTTTGACTCATCAACAGGTCCCAAATAGCGAAATTGGGTGATTAGAAAAACAAATGGAAAAAATGAAAAAAGAAGAAAGAAATGAAAAGTTTAAGAAAAATAGAAAAAAACAATTTTTTTTTTTACTTATTGGTTTTCTGCCTGCTGCAGACGCTTGAAAATAGATCAAACCGATCTCTTCTCATATAAACTCAGAATAAATTCTGGGTGTGAATTATATGAGGAAAAAACACTCCTATACAAGCCCAGGAGGAAAATAAATAAAAAGAGATTACTCTTTTGGACTTTTTACCGGGTTAAACTTAATTTTCTTCAAGAAAGAATTTTTTGGGATATCTCCGGTATATAGCAAAAGCTAAAAAATGTTCTAATTTGTTATTTCATCACACAATCCATTAATTTTTGGTGACAAGTTTCAAGTCTTGGTTTGACTCATCAACAGGTCCCAAATAGCGTAATTGGGTGATTAGAAAAACAAATGGAAAAAATGAAAAAAGAAGAAAGAAATGAAAAGTTTAAGAAAAATAGAAAAAACCAATTTTTTTTACTTATTAAAAAAAAATTTAAAAAAATTTTAAAGAAACAGATTCATTCGAAGCGAATCGAACCTGTATACGCCACGCAGTGGGCTGAAAAATGAAGAAGAAAAAGGAAGAAGAAGAAGCGTTTCGTGTCAGCAGAAAACCTTCCACTCGTCGGTGCAGCTTGGTTTTCTGCCTGCTGCAGACGCTTGAAAATAGATCAAACCGATCTCTGCTCATATAAACTCAGAATAAATTCTGGGTGTGAATTATATGAGGAAAAAACACTCCTATACAAGCCCAGGAGGAAAATAAATAAAAAGAGATTACTCTTTTGGACTTTTTACCGGGTTAAACTTAATTTTCTTCAAGAAAGAATTTTTTGGGATATCTCCGGTATATAGCAAAAGCTAAAAAATGTTCTAATTTGTTATTTCATCACACAATCCATTAATTTTTGGTGACAAGTTTCAAGTCTTGGTTTGACTCATCAACAGGTCCCAAATAGCGAAATTGGGTGATTAGAAAAACAAATGGAAAAAATGAAAAAAGAAGAAAGAAATGAAAAGTTTAAGAAAAATAGAAAAAAACAATTTTTTTTTTTACTTATTGGTTTTCTGCCTGCTGCAGACGCTTGAAAATAGATCAAACCGATCTCTTCTCATATAAACTCAGAATAAATTCTGGGTGTGAATTATATGAGGAAAAAACACTCCTATACAAGCCCAGGAGGAAAATAAATAAAAAGAGATTACTCTTTTGGACTTTTTACCGGGTTAAACTTAATTTTCTTCAAGAAAGAATTTTTTGGGATATCTCCGGTATATAGCAAAAGCTAAAAAATGTTCTAATTTGTTATTTCATCACACAATCCATTAATTTTTGGTGACAAGTTTCAAGTCTTGGTTTGACTCATCAACAGGTCCCAAATAGCGAAATTGGGTGATTAGAAAAACAAATGGAAAAAATGAAAAAAGAAGAAAGAAATGAAAAGTTTAAGAAAAATAGAAAAAAACAATTTTTTTACTTATTAAAAAAAATTTAAAAAAATTTTAAAGAAACAGATTCATTCGAAGCGAATCGAACCTGTATACGCCACGCAGTGGGCTGAAAAATGAAGAAGAAAAAGGAAGAAGAAGAAGCGTTTCGTGTCAGCAGAAAACCTTCCACTCATCGGTGCAGCTTGGTTTTCTGCCTGCTGCAGACGCTTGAAAATAGATCAAACCGATCTCTTCTCATATAAACTCAGAATAAATTCTTGGTGTGAATTATATGAGGAAAAAACACTCCTATACAAGCCCAGGAGGAAAATAAATAAAAAGAGATTACTCTTTTGGACTTTTTACCGGGTTAAACTTAATTTTCTTCAAGAAAGAATTTTTTGGGATATCTCCGGTATATAGCAAAAGCTAAAAAATGTTCTAATTTGTTATTTCATCACACAATCCATTAATTTTTGGTGACAAGTTTCAAGTCTTGGTTTGACTCATCAACAGGTCCCAAATAGCGAAATTGGGTGATTAGAAAAACAAATGGAAAAAATGAAAAAAGAAGAAAGAAATGAAAAGTTTAAGAAAAATAGAAAAAAACAATTTTTTTACTTATTAAAAAAAATTTAAAAAAATTTTAAAGAAACAGATTCATTCGAAGCGAATCGAACCTGTATACGCCACGCAGTGGGCTGAAAAATGAAGAAGAAAAAGGAAGAAGAAGAAGCGTTTCGTGTCAGCAGAAAACCTTCCACTCATCGGTGCAGCTTGGTTTTCTGCCTGCTGCAGACGCTTGAAAATAGATCAAACCGATCTCTTCTCATATAAACTCAGAATAAATTCTGGGTGTGAATTATATGAGGAAAAAACACTCCTATACAAGCCCAGGAGGAAAATAAATAAAAAGAGATTACTCTTTTGGACTTTTTACCGGGTTAAACTTAATTTTCTTCAAGAAAGAATTTTTTGGGATATCTCCGGTATATAGCAAAAGCTAAAAAATGTTCTAATTTGTTATTTCATCACACAATCCATTAATTTTTGGTGACAAGTTTCAAGTCTTGGTTTGACTCATCAACAGGTCCCAAATAGCGAAATTGGGTGATTAGAAAAACAAATGGAAAAAATGAAAAAAGAAGAAAGAAATGAAAAGTTTAAGAAAAATAGAAAAAAACAATTTTTTTTTTACTTATTAAAAAAAAAAATTTAAAAATTTTTTAAAGAAACAGATTCATTCGAAGCGAATCGAACCTATATACGCCACGCAGTGGGCTGAAAAATGAAGAAGAAAAAGGAAGAAGAAGAAGCGTTTCGTGTCAGCAGAAAACCTTCCACTCATCGGTGCAGCTTGGTTTTCTGCCTGCTGCAGACGCTTGAAAATAGATCAAACCGATCTCTTCTCATATAAACTCAGAATAAATTCTGGGTGTGAATTATATGAGGAAAAAACACTCCTATACAAGCCCAGGAGGAAAATAAATAAAAAGAGATTACTCTTTTGGACTTTTTACCGGGTTAAACTTAATTTTCTTCAAGAAAGAATTTTTTGGGATATCTCCGGTATATAGCAAAAGCTAAAAAATGTTCTAATTTGTTATTTCATCACACAATCCATTAATTTTTGGTGACAAGTTTCAAGTCTTGGTTTGACTCATGAACAGGTCCCAAATAGCGAAATTGGGTGATTAGAAAAACAAATGGAAAAAATGAAAAAAGAAGAAAGAAATGAAAAGTTTAAGAAAAATAGAAAAAAACAATTTTTTTACTTATTAAAAAAAATTTAAAAAAATTTTAAAGAAACAGATTCATTCGAAGCGAATCGAACCTGTATACGCCACGCAGTGGGCTGAAAAATGAAGAAGAAAAAGGAAGAAGAAGAAGCGTTTCGTGTCAGCAGAAAACCTTCCACTCATCGGTGCAGCTTGGTTTTCTGCCTGCTGCAGACGCTTGAAAATAGATCAAACCGATCTCTTCTCATATAAACTCAGAATAAATTCTGGGTGTGAATTATATGAGGAAAAAACACTCCTATACAAGCCCAGGAGGAAAATAAATAAAAAGAGATTACTCTTTTGGACTTTTTACCGGGTTAAACTTAATTTTCTTCAAGAAAGAATTTTTTGGGATATCTCCGGTATATAGCAAAAGCTAAAAAATGTTCTAATTTGTTATTTCATCACACAATCCATTAATTTTTGGTGACAAGTTTCAAGTCTTGGTTTGACTCATCAACAGGTCCCAAATAGCGTAATTGGGTGATTAGAAAAACAAATGGAAAAAATGAAAAAAGAAGAAAGAAATGAAAAGTTTAAGAAAAATAGAAAAAAACAATTTTTTTTACTTATTAAAAAAAAATTTAAAAAAATTTTAAAGAAACAGATTCATTCGAAGCGAATCGAACCTGTATACGCCACGCAGTGGGCTGAAAAATGAAGAAGAAAAAGGAAGAAGAAGAAGCGTTTCGTGTCAGCAGAAAACCTTCCACTCATCGGTGCAGCTTGGTTTTCTGCCTGCTGCAGACGCTTGAAAATAGATCAAACCGATCTCTTCTCATATAAACTCAGAATAAATTCTGGGTGTGAATTATATGAGGAAAAAACACTCCTATACAAGCCCAGGAGGAAAATAAATAAAAAGAGATTACTCTTTTGGACTTTTTACCGGGTTAAACTTAATTTTCTTCAAGAAAGAATTTTTTGGGATATCTCCGGTATATAGCAAAAGCTAAAAAATGTTCTAATTTGTTATTTCATCACACAATCCATTAATTTTTGGTGACAAGTTTCAAGTCTTGGTTTGACTCATCAACAGGTCCCAAATAGCGAAATTGGGTGATTAGAAAAACAAATGGAAAAAATGAAAAAAGAAGAAAGAAATGAAAAGTTTAAGAAAAATAGAAAAAAAACAATTTTTTTACTTATTAAAAAAAATTTAAAAAAAATTTTTAAAGAAACAGATTCATTCGAAGCGAATCGAACCTGTATACGCCACGCAGTGGGCTGAAAAATGAAGAAGAAAAAGGAAGAAGAAGAAGCGTTTCGTGTCAGCAGAAAACCTTCCACTCATCGGTGCAGCTTGGTTTTCTGCCTGCTGCAGACGCTTGAAAATAGATCAAACCGATCTCTTCTCATATAAACTCAGAATAAATTCTGGGTGTGAATTATATATATATTTTTCTTAAACTTTTCATTTCTTTCTTCTTTTTTCATTTTTTCCATTTGTTTTTCTAATCACCCAATTTCGCTATTTGGGACCTGTTGATGAGTCAAACCAAGACTTGAAACTTGTCACCAAAAATTAATGGATTGTGTGATGAAATAACAAATTAGAACATTTTTTAGCTTTTGCTATATACCGGAGATATCCCAAAAAATTCTTTCTTGAAGAAAATTAAGTTTAACCCGGTAAAAAGTCCAAAAGAGTAATCTCTTTTTATTTATTTTCCTCCTGGGCTTGTATAGGAGTGTTTTTTCCTCATATAATTCACACCCAGAATTTATTCTGAGTTTATATGAGAAGAGATCGGTTTGATCTATTTTCAAGCGTCTGCAGCAGGCAGAAAACCAAGCTGCACCGATGAGTGGAAGGTTTTCTGCTGACACGAAACGCTTCTTCTTCTTCCTTTTTCTTCTTCATTTTTCAGCCCACTGCGTGGCGTATACAGGTTCGCTTCGCTTCGAATGAATCTGTTTCTTTAAAATTTTTTTAAATTTTTTTTAATAAGTAAAAAAATTGTTTTTTTCTATTTTTCTTAAACTTTTCATTTCTTTCTTCTTTTTTCATTTTTTCCATTTGTTTTTCTAATCACCCAATTTCGCTATTTGGGACCTGTTGATGAGTCAAACCAAGACTTGAAACTTGTCACCAAAAATTAATGGATTGTGTGATGAAATAACAAATTAGAACATTTTTTAGCTTTTGCTATATACCGGAGATATCCCAAAAAATTCTTTCTTGAAGAAAATTAAGTTTAACCCGGTAAAAAGTCCAAAAGAGTAATCTCTTTTTATTTATTTTCCTCCTGGGCTTGTATAGGAGTGTTTTTTCCTCATATAATTCACACCCAGAATTTATTCTGAGTTTATATGAGAAGAGATCGGTTTGATCTATTTTCAAGCGTCTGCAGCAGGCAGAAAACCAAGCTGCACCGATGAGTGGAAGGTTTTCTGCTGACACGAAACGCTTCTTCTTCTTCCTTTTTCTTCTTCATTTTTCAGCCCACTGCGTGGCGTATACAGGTTCGATTCGCTTCGAATGAATCTGTTTCTTTAAAATTTTTTTAAATTTTTTTTTAATAAGTAAAAAAATTGTTTTTTTCTATTTTTCTTAAACTTTTCATTTCTTTCTTCTTTTTTCATTTTTTCCATTTGTTTTTCTAATCACCCAATTTCGCTATTTGGGACCTGTTGATGAGTCAAACCAAGACTTGAAACTTGTCACCAAAAATTAATGGATTGTGTGATGAAATAACAAATTAGAACATTTTTTAGCTTTTGCTATATACCGGAGATATCCCAAAAAATTCTTTCTTGAAGAAAATTAAGTTTAACCCGGTAAAAAGTCCAAAAGAGTAATCTCTTTTTATTTATTTTCCTCCTGGGCTTGTATAGGAGTGTTTTTTCCTCATATAATTCACACCCAGAATTTATTCTGAGTTCGGTTGATCTATTTTCAAGCGTCTGCAGCAGGCAGAAAACCAAGCTGCACCGATGAGTGGAAGGTTTTCTGCTGACACGAAACGCTTCTTCTTCTTCCTTTTTCTTCTTCATTTTTCAGCCCACTGCGTGGCGTATACAGGTTCGATTCGCTTCGAATGAATCTGTTTCTTTAAATTTTTTTTAAATTTTTTTAATAAGTAAAAAAATTGTTTTTTTCTATTTTTCTTAAACTTTTCATTTCTTTCTTCTTTTTTCATTTTTTCCATTTGTTTTTCTAATCACCCAATTTCGCTATTTGGGACCTGTTGATGAGTCAAACCAAGACTTGAAACTTGTCACCAAAAATTAATGGATTGTGTGATGAAATAACAAATTAGAACATTTTTTAGCTTTTGCTATATACCGGAGATATCCCAAAAAAATCTTTCTTGAAGAAAATTAAGTTTAACCCGGTAAAAAGTCCAAAAGAGTAATCTCTTTTTATTTATTTTCCTCCTGGGCTTGTATAGGAGTGTTTTTTCCTCATATAATTCACACCCAGAATTTATTCTGAGTTTATATGAGAAGAGATCGGTTTGATCTATTTTCAAGCGTCTGCAGCAGGCAGAAAACCAAGCTGCACCGATGAGTGGAAGGTTTTCTGCTGACACGAAACGCTTCTTCTTCCTCCTTTTTCTTCTTCATTTTTCAGCCCACTGCGTGGCGTATACAGGTTCGATTCGCTTCGAATGAATCTGTTTCTTTAAAATTTTTTAAAATTTTTTTTAATAAGTAAAAAATTGTTTTTTTCTATTTTTCTTAAACTTTTCATTTCTTTCTTCTTTTTTCATTTTTTCCATTTGTTTTTCTAATCACCCAATTTCGCTATTTGGGACCTGTTGATGAGTCAAACCAAGACTTGAAACTTGTCACCAAAAATTAATGGATTGTGTGATGAAATAACAAATTAGAACATTTTTTAGCTTTTGCTATATACCGGAGATATCCCAAAAAATTCTTTCTTGAAGAAAATTAAGTTTAACCCGGTAAAAAGTCCAAAAGAGTAATCTCTTTTTATTTATTTTCCTCCTGGGCTTGTATAGGAGTGTTTTTTCCTCATATAATTCACACCCAGAATTTATTCTGAGTTTATATGAGAAGAGATCGGTTTGATCTATTTTCAAGCGTCTGCAGCAGGCAGAAAACCAAGCTGCACCGATGAGTGGAAGGTTTTCTGCTGACACGAAACGCTTCTTCTTCTTCCTTTTTCTTCTTCATTTTTCAGCCCACTGCGTGGCGTATACAGGTTCGATTCGCTTCGAATGAATCTGTTTCTTTAAAATTTTTTTAATTTTTTTTTAATAAGTAAAAAAAAAATTGTTTTTTTCTATTTTTCTTAAACTTTTCATTTCTTTCTTCTTTTTTCATTTTTTCCATTTGTTTTTCTAATCACCCAATTTCGCTATTTGGGACCTGTTGATGAGTCAAACCAAGACTTGAAACTTGTCACCAAAAATTAATGGATTGTGTGATGAAATAACAAATTAGAACATTTTTTAGCTTTTGCTATATACCGGAGATATCCCAAAAAATTCTTTCTTGAAGAAAATTAAGTTTAACCCGGTAAAAAGTCCAAAAGAGTAATCTCTTTTTATTTATTTCTATATATGTAGAATGTAGATATATAAATTTGTGTATGTGAGTCTTTAATTAAAAAAAAATGAAATTTTACATAATATCAGTACTTGTTATTATTTGTATTAACAAGAAAAAAGTTAGAATTTGTATAAGACTAATTCTTATGATATTCTCGATAAGCGTATGTTATTTTGTATACTTTGATTGCTGAAATGGTATTTTTCATTCATTTCTAGAACGGTTCTATAAAAATGATTGTAACCTATTTCATAGAATTTTGTAGTCTGAAGAACTTTACAATAAAAACTTATACGACTGATCTTTTTCGTAGTATACGTAAAAGACTAAAATTTGTGTATGGCAACACCAAGAACGGGCTGCCCGATTTAGACCATTTTTGAAATGGTGTTTACAATTTTTATGGAAACGCCGTGTGCAAAACGATGTTTTTGTATGGCACCCCTACAAAGTTGCTCGATTTGTCCCATTTTAGAACTAAATCGGCAATGTTTTTAAAATTGCCGTGTGTAAAATATTGGCTCTCTAGGTAAAAGTGTTCTCGAGTTATCGAGAGGAGGGACAGGCAGACGGGCAGACAAGCAGACGTATAGACGGATACACGGACGGACGGACGGACGGACACACGGACAGACGGGCATTCAAAAATCAAAATAAGTTTTAATATTATGAGTGGGTGTCCAATCCATTTTACTCTAACATCCTTGTTTCTACGAGTTTCAAACTTAATGACAAACTTAGTAAATTTCATCTGAGGCATAAAACGAACTTGTTAGGCTACTACGTTTTCAGTGTAACAATACCTATATACTTCACTGTTCCCAGTTTTGAGGATTAATCAATTACAAGAGGCTATAAAATCCACCATCTGCACAGATCACAAATCTTTCACAAAATATGGAAACCAAACATTTTTAAAGATTGTACTGCATTTTGTGCATTTTTATTTAACGTTTGTAGCTGTCGAGCTAGCTCCCTTTGTAGAGCATACCTACATACCACAATAATAAATGCACATGCACCTACCTCAACAACGAATAATAATAAAGAAATAAAAATAAACGAAACAAACATGACAAGCAAAAGTAAATAGCAACAAAAAAAAGAAATATGATCGGAATAGCCATGCGCCATTCTACGATCATTTAATGAATTTACGCTAAGTGAAAGAAAGTTGTAAAATGTAATATGATCACCACTGGTCACCATTGCACCGTGATGATACATACAATACATTACTCATTGAGCTTAAAAAAATAAATAAAAGTAATTGCTCAATGACGCAATCGATAACTGTGTCATATCTACTTAGCAATTGTTCAATAAGAAAAAGATTGCAAAGTAAGCATCGAAGCAATGTATATGCATTTTTATCGATTAAATATATTCTTGATCGATATTGCTGATATGAGTAATGTAAGCAATTTTGTAATAGTCTTTAGTTCTCATGAGAAATAGTATTTTTTGTATTAAGGTTTTTACCATGTAAGCAATTTTTAAAAGTATAAATTAAGTGCGATTGAGAATAAAAATTCAGAGTTTTACCTACAACTCCAAGCGTATTATTTAACTGCCAGATATTGAGCCCCTTGGCTCCAACATGGCTGATATTAAAGGTATTGAGCTGTATAGCTCTCACTAATAATATCTCTCCTTTTTTTTTACACCAGATATTGAGCTCTTAAGCTTTAACTTGGTGGACTTTTTAGAGATTGAGCTTTCTTCGCTCTAATACTAAAAGTCGTTTCATTCATCCTTAATAGATCGAGCAACTGAAGAAGGCAAGCAAAGTTATGCCAAGAACACAACTTATTTACACCTTGCTTATTATACCCTAGATGAAATCTATAGGGTATACTAAGCTTGTCATTCCAGAAATAAATAATATAATAATATTAAAAGTTATTTTGATTTTCGCATGTCCGTTCGTCTTTCTGTCTGTCTGTCTGTTTGTTTTTTTGTCTATCTACGCGTACGATAACTCGAGAACGCGTGTACTTATGTCGTTTTGGAAGAAACGGCGTGTTTCTGATTTTATTACCGACGTTGTTGATAAATACACAGTTAAAGAGGTATGATAAATGTATTTTTTCTTATTACTTATCATTTGAAAACAAATATTTTATTCCAGTTTTGTAGCAACTTCAGATGGGCAAAAAACACTGCAGAATATATTATACATAAATAGAAAAATTCCGCGAAAACGTTGGGTGGAAAATTGGAAGTTTCGGCTAAAGTGCAAATGTTATCATTTTTTTGGTACGTACGTTTTCATAAAACTTAATCTAATATTAGTATTTTTATATTTCTAAACTAAAGATTTTTAAAGGTTTTCCGCGAATAAAAACTCATACCGAGAAGTCTGTAACATTTTTGGCCAGTCGGAGTCCTCTTTTGTCAAGCATTTAAATTTAATTTTCGATTTTGTCCATGAAATATCAAGGACAGTAATATAACTTCCAGAAAGCACGGAAGAAAAGGAACAAACTACAAAACATTTCGAGGAGGTATAAAGAATATACATGCATTATATTATTGTAAAGTTTGTTTTGAATTTGTTCGTAGATCGCTAATTTCAAAAAAGGTTTTCGGATTTATCGACAGATGTTACATATATATCCGCAAGCCAGCAAAAAAAAAAAAAATCGATCAACATATGTTAACACGCACGATCTCTCAATAATTTTGCAAGGTATTTGCGATGCAAAAAAGAAATTTATTGATGTGTGCATCGGTTTTCCAAACAAGATTCATGATGCAAGGGTATTCTTGCTTTCATCAATCAGTGACAATGTGCAAAACAGTTGTGATGGCAAATACCATTTGTTAGGAGATGCAGCTTATCCCCTTAGGGAATATTTATTAACACCATACAAAGATTATGGTAACCTAAATGACAATCAAAGAAAATATAATTTAATTCATTCCCAAACGCGAGTCAAAATTGAAAATGCTTTCGGTTTATTGAAGCAACGATTTAGTCATTAGGTTAGATTTCTTTACTGTTGAAAGAACGTGTAAGTTTGTGATGGCATGTTGTGTACTTCATAATATATGTATAAAATTATACCTTGAGTGCTGATGATCAAATTCCAGAAGAAAGCACAGCCAGTACTGTACAAGATACGCCCATAGTCAATTGACGTGAGACTCAAAGAAATGCGGTGCTACGCAGACTAGGTGAGATCAAGCGTGACGAACTTGCAAATCGTCTGCATAGGCATATTAAAAATTTAAAAGATAAGAAAGTAATTGTGTTTAAAAATCTTATTTCTTGACATATATAGAATAAAAAAAAAACGAACTTATTTGTTTTGAAATGAACTAGCTATTTGCTGAAGTGAGATACTTATCTCCCTCAATATCTGCATTTTTTCGTCACTCCGCTTTTGCCTCTGCACTTCTTGCTCATGTCGCTGATGCGCCTTTTCTTTGCAGAAATTTTTGTATAATTCCAAAAATTTTGTTTGAAAAGAATTAGTGGTAGGTTGACGTCTCTGTGCAGGAATTGACGATTGCCGTTGTTTCTCCATTTCCATTGCAGAAGAATATGGACTGCTGGATACGGTCTGAACAGAACTTCGGAGTAACAAATTAAATGATGTTGGTGGTACATCGGAGGAATTTTCTGAGCTTTCGGTGTGCGTCCTTTTCCTACACAAGCCATGAGTCGTCAGAGTAACTTCTGGCTCCATCGAATCGTCTAGAGCAACAATGCTATCTATCTCCTTATCATAAATTTTTTCCATTTTTGAATTCCCCGAAGTCCTGTTATGTTTAATTCTAATTTTGTTTTTGTTTTTGCTGACGTGCTTAAATCTGTTCTCCACTTGTAAAGGTATGAACGTCATTCCAAATTTTTGGAACAACTCGAAGCTAATTCTCTCCCATAGTTGCTTTTGGTTTTTTAGCTTTTTCATTAGGCCTATACAGTTCATGTGCTCTTTGTATATGTTGAGCATATTTTTGGTTTGTTCCTCGGTCCAGCAGACTACTGCCTTTAGCGTTATACTATCGGAACTGTTTGATGGTTCTGGTATTACGAGTTAACTCTGAAAAGTTGTGATATCATATTGGGTACTATTACTATAGGACATTTAATTTTATCTGGATCAATTGAAACTTTTAACAAATTGAAATGAGCAGCCGCAACTTCATACTTCGTTTTTTTTATATGTCCATCTGCAAGGCACAAAACAGTGTTTATATAAATATAGATATAGATCGTACTTGTTGAAAAATACAACTTGTTTTTACTTCCTTCTAATATGTTGCAAAAATACAAAATCTAAATACTGGACTATTCTGTAGCGTCCAAATTACGAAACTACATATTAATATTAACATATCTATAAATAAATAAAATTATTAATAAAAGTTTAAAATGTAGAACGGAAAATTTGGAAAAGAATTGAATATTGCATTACGAAGTAGCCTAAAGAATTACACTATAAACAATTCATGTAAAAATTTAAATCAAGTATACATACACTTAGAGTATTAGAATTTTAGGTATAGTAAAAATGTATGAAGCATCTGAGTATGCATAGAATAAGTACATACAAAAATGTCAGATATAAATATTTAGTAGTTTTGAAGAATTCTTAGAGTCAAGACTGTGATAAGTACAATACGATACAAAAGTATCGTAATAAAATTATATAAATATATTTAAATGATAAAAAAATATAAAAATAAAAAAATATTAAACTAACCAAAAAAAATTTTTTATCACTTATAAATAAAAAGAACAAATTCTTTTTATTATTTCATAGATATTTTAAATAAATCTCTATCTAATAAAATCTTTATTTTTTTTGTTTCATGTAAATGAACAAAAAATCAAAACTTGCTCAAGCTGATTTCTGTGAAAGAAATCTCAAAATACATTGATGTTGGTATTCAGGAGTCAACAAGAAATAATAATATTTAACTACCAACCATCAATATATTCCCTCATTTTCGTCCTGCAAAATTGTATATTCAACAAAATTAAATGTCTCCATTTTGACTTGTTAACAAATACTAATTATTTCGAAAATAATTTATGCACTACTTACGGCACAAAATTTTGACGTTAGTACACACACACACACAAACAACGTTTTTTCAGAGGCACTTTGAAACCGTTTGATTGAACAGGGTTGCCTCCCGAGCGAACCTGGATGTTCAAACGCAAACGACATTAGAGAGCTGAAATTTTGTACACTGTCCTTAAAAAAAACGTAAAATTAAGTTCGTAAATGAGACAAATCGGGTAACTCCTTCATGGGGTTGCCATACAAAAATATCGTTTTCCATTACATAGAGAGCTGAAATTTGGTACATGGTGTTTTCATAGGAAATAAAATTTTATAAATGGACCCAGGCAAGCCCTTCTTGGTGTTGTCATATAAAAATTTAGGCTTTTTACGTATACCTACTATGAAAACGATCAGTCTTAGGCATTTTTATTATACTATAAACTTCTTCAGAATACGAAATCCTATAAAATTGCTTATAATAATTTTTTATTGCCCGACGAACCGTTATAGAAATATATTTGGAAAACCACATCAAAAATCAAACCTGCACAGATGGGTGACCATACAAAATTTCATGAGGGCATTCATTTAGGGTATCATTAAAATTATTCTAGGTTTTTTACTTGCGCAATTATCAATAGGAAAATTGATGTTGATAGAGGAGAAACACAAGAGATCAGATATTTGAGATACTAGCAATGAAGTATACAAAGATCATATAATAAGAAATACGGTAATAGTTGAAACTTTTTTCTAAAAATTCCTTCAATTTAGGATGTTTCAAAGAGATGTTTCCAACATAATATAAAAATATAACATTATTTGGAACATTCATTTTAATCAAAAGTTAAAATCAAGCTAACTATCTAATAGAAAATGCAACATAATTTTCCGTTGTGCAAATAAAGTTACGGTCGTATGATAACAACGAGTTCTTCTTCATGATGCGACTTAAATCGTTGGTATCCGTTTTAGGGAAAAAGAATAAAAATTATTTAGAATATACCGTTGACTATTGACTGGATTATGCTTTCACAAAAGAAAATCACTTTTATTAGTTACATTATGTGTTCATAATGGTATCCAAAACTAACTCTATAACTATGTATATTTAATTACCGATTCAAATCTACTTGCGATTAAAGATCTCGACAGACTGCCTTTTCTTTTGTATTTACAATTTGCCTGCGTTCAGCAAAATTGTCTGGTAATATATAGGAAAGTCAAGTTTGAGGCTTTCGCACTACCAAGCCAGAGAAAGAAATGAATTGATCTGATACTAGACAATAATTTTTCTTACCAGCTAAGAAATAAACACTAAACAGATCAGTCTGATGAGAGATGCGTTAAAGTAAAAAATGCACCTTGAGTAGAATGAAACTATAGGCCGTTTAATTTTGTTGTAATCAAAACCCTTATTGGTGTTGCCATATACATTTTTTTTACGTATACTGTGAAAACGATCAGTCTTAGACATTTTTGTTGTTCTAAAAATTTCACGAAATTCTATAAAATTGGTTATAATCATTTTTTCTGTAAGACGATCCGTTCTAGAAATATATGCGAAAAACCACTTCAAAAATCAAACTTGCACAGATGGGTGACCATACGGAATTTCATACAGGCATTCATGTAGGATATCATAAGAATTGGTCTGAGGCCAATTTTAGCTATTTTACTTGTTTTTATTTTGAGTACGATGCATCCTATGATATTTATTCATGCATGTTTTGCAATACATATATAAAGCAATTTTGTCCTCTCCAATTTTTGTTACAATATATAATTTTTATTTTATTGAAATTTATTTACACTTGTAAATCGTTCCGATATGAATTTTTATGTTTTTGGGAAAAATTATAGGATGTTAGGGCTGATTTTTTTTTTGCATTTATGCAAGAAGTACAACATTTCGATTTTTCCTTGGATGGAGTTTTCGTTGTTGTTATGAAAATACCATGTACCGAATTTCAGCTCTCCATGTCGACGCGTTCTCAGGTAGTGCCTAAATATATAATGAAATATGAAATTTTTGTATGGTAACCCTACGAAGAAGTTGCCCGATTGGTCCCATTTTTGAGCTTAAATTAAATTTTTTTTTTTAAAGTCCGTGTGCAAAATTTCAGCACTCTAAGTGAATGCGTTCTCAAGTTATCATAAAGATGGACAACCAGATACACAGGCATGCAGACTAACAGAAAGATATGTAAAAAGCAAAATAACTTTTAATATTATGCGTGGGTGTCTATAACCCATTTTGATCTCCTAGCAATGACCAAGTTAGTATACCCCATGATTTCATCTAGTGTATAATAAAGGAGTTACAAAATTGTATTCAATTTCAATATGACATTGAGTTGTTCCTTAACTGGTGTAACCAAAATTTCGTTTCCCTGAATATCTGTAAGTGCAAATAAGTTCGTTTATTAGATAGCTGAAAGTCATGAACTGGACGTATCAGCTGGATGGTATAGAGCTGAAAGTGTTCGGATAATTTGCTATTCGGATTATCCGTAATAATTAGGATCCGATGCCACAAACCCGAGTATTAGGATAATCCGGATGCTAGTATCCAGATCCGACCTATCCGGATTTGGATGCGAACTGATCCAGACTAAGCAAAATATTTCCAAAATTGCTTCATTCAAAAAATATAAATTTCATGATATTTCCATTTTCCCAATGAAGCAATTCAATCCGAACGAAATTTTCTATTATTTTTTGCTTGTTCTCTATATATATTCCATCTTTCTTTTTTCCCCTGATATTTTTTCCCTCCTCTTTAATTCTCTTTATTATATGTATGTATTAATTCTAAGTAGTTTTTAATTTTGTATTAATACTTCCTTTCTTAATTTTTAAATTTGAATTGAATGTTTTTTTTTGTATAATTTTTTTTTCGTTAGTAGTTTTGAATTTGTTATTCATACTTTTTCCTTTTTTTTTATTTGGGCTGTATTTGATTGTTTTCATATAAGTTTTTGTTTGCTTATTATTATTATTTCTTATAACTTTTTATACTTATTATTAAGTCTTCTAATGTCTATTCTTATTTCTTATGTTTATATTTTTTTAATTCTTATCATTAGGTACCATATTGTTCCTGCAAATGAGCAGAGGGATGTTATGCGCATACGCTACGCTTCACATGCACTAAATGTAGATAAATGCCTTAGCTTTAGTTGAAGTTTTGTATTTGTGTTTTACTCTTTGGTTTAATTTAGGTTTATCGTTTCTTGGGGAGCAAGTGATTGGAGTAAAATATGCACTATCGCATAAACTTTTTAATAAATTAAAATAAAATAAAACAAAATAAAGCAAAATAAAAATAAAATAAAATAAATATTTAAAAAAAAGATCTAAAAGTGCACAGGTGGAAATATATCTTGGAAAGTGTAAATAAAACAAGTGTACCTATCGACTTTAGATTTTAACTGAATTACGACAAAACTAGGAATGCTTTGGTTGTGTAAACAGAGACTGTACTAGATTCCATTTCCCGCAAAAATTATTTATACCATGAAATTACAGTGTGTAGTAAGTTTTTATTCCACCATTTTGGCATGTCTGACTATATGTCTGTCTGTTTCCAATGCGAAAAAAAAAAAAAAAATCAAGAACAAATGAAATTAGTGTCTGGTGAAAACAAAAGTCTCCACCTTAAACTCAATTCGTAAAGAAATAATAGCATTCGGAACACCATCCTACACAAAATTGTGAGAATCGATATGTTTCTTACCTTCAGTATGTTACGATTACCTACACGTAGGTAAAAGGGATTAACTCCGGGACAGGTGGAAATTTAGGAAACTGAATTGAAATGTAACTCTTCTTTTACAACACAAACAATTTTATTCAATCACTTTATTTTTAAGAAAAATACGAATTAATAGTAATACAAAAGTAACTTGTAAACTCTACGCGGCGGCAACCCGAAGTCAACTCGCCGGTTATCAGTTTCAGAGCATGGAGTATGGTTCTTTCACACACATTAGTACCTGACTCAGCGATAATGCTTTCTTGCAACTTCGAAATTAGAGCTCATATGGTTCGCATTTATGAAATGAATTGTGTACACTTTGGTAACATGAGTGAACACTTGACTCAGCGATTTGTGTGCAACATAGAGCGATAAATTATGCTTTTTTGTTTATTCGGTACTGAATTAGTAAAATTTATGTGGCACGGGTATCTTTTAAAATGTGCACATGAAACCCGAGACTTTGGAATTCGTGAGAACCATGCACCATGCTCTTGCTTCATAACATTCCTCCCCCTTTACAAAGATAAAAAAAACTTTTAGGCTATGTCTACAATTTTTTTTTTTGTGTTTTATTTATATATATATATAATTACTTCTCTAAAGAAAAAGAAACTACTTCTACAAAATATATTTTTTTTTCTTTGTTTTAACACCGTATTAATATTAACATCCAAAAATGTAAGGATATAAACTACATCTAGAACATTATTATTGAATAAAATTAGGAAAAGATTTGGGTTTTTTTTTTGTTTTTTTTTTATGAATTTTCAGTATTGACGTTAATTTTACATTTAATATATCTCTTATAAAGTAAATACATAATGGGGAAAGATACGACTATGGAAAGTATAATAGTGGTAAAAATGTTATTTGATATTTGAGGGGTGGAATTTTCGTTATGCAGCTTGGTTTCGTCCCTTAATTTTTTTAGACTTATGCTCATCTTTTCGAAATCAGAGCTATCTATATGAGCTCTCACAAGAGCGTTAAATGAGGTTTTGTTATAATTTACTGTAATATTTCTGATATCGTTTGCAATAATACTATCAAAGTATTCTATTATTAAATTTGATTCATTAACTTCCTTTTTGGTTTCAAGGTTAATATACTTTGTTGATGCTCTACATCCTGGAAACAGTTCCAAAATACCACTCTTCGAAATTTTTATAGAATATGCAGTGTCATTACAAATTATCCTAACGTTACTTTGTTCAGGAAGTACATACAACCATGTATTGGCTTTAATTAACGCATACCATTTTTCCTGGGTGGCTTTAAAGATTCTAACTTCGCAGGTGTCTACTTCTTTGTAGCCTAGGTTCAATCGTATTATGCAATTTTGGTTATTTTCATTATATGTCAGGTAGTTTTCGTTACAAATATAAAAATTATGATTCACATTTTGGCATCTGTCGAATTCATTTTGTTTCAAAAATATGTATTGTCTTAATTTTTCGTTGATGCCTACAAATTCAGACTCTGGTCTAATGAAATAGTACAAGTGGTTCATATAGGTTGCAGGAATGCTGGTTAGTTTATACAATTTAAAAAGGTCACCGATTAGGGGAATTTCTATATTGAGTACTAAAGAATTAGAAGTATATAATGGAATTACTCGAGAAATTTTCTCTATTTCTGGCAAATTTTCAACAGATGGTTTTACTGGCAATTTTAAGTCATGTTGTAGCTCAAGTTGTATTTCCTTAAGTACTTGAACAAAGCTTTGCGAACTCGACAGGTGCTTATCCATTTTTCCCAATTTAGCTTCATGAATTATACCACTTAATTCTTCCTGTTTTGACAGAAATCTTCCTAGGGAGAGTGTCATAATGTTTGCCAATTCGTCGAAGAAATGCAAAGTTTGCATCGCCCTAGTTCGGTTATTGAAATTCTCTGTTAAGGTGTGTAGAACTGTTTCGATCTCTTGAAAACGTTGATTTAACACTATTTCGGACTTATTTAAGGTTTCGATTACGTTTAATATGATCGAGGTTTGCGATACCACAGAGTGGTGTAATATTTTTTGGTTCTCCTTGAGTGTACTTACCATACTCTCGATTCTATTCGAATCTTCGTCATCCATTGTTCCGAAGAGGAATTTCGACAATCTACCTATTCCATTGATGATGCCTCTTGGTTTCCTGCGTTCTTGTTTGGGGTAGAATACTTGTCGGAGGATATTATTATTTTCCACAACCTCGTTGAACGTTGCGTTTATTACCTTGAGAGTGAATTTACAAGGATCCATCACGAACGATCTGAGTTCATCACAGAACTTGGAGAGTTCAGCATATTGCCATCGAAGTTGGTCCTCTTCTTCTTCATATTTGGTTAAGTCGAAATATACAACCAAGTTCCAGAATGATGTCGATTTCCCAAGTGTCCCTGTTTCCTCAAAAAAAATTCCACTGGAGTTACTGATAGGTGTGTTCACATGTTTTGGTTCGGTAATTCGACCATGGGCTTCGTAGAAAGACAATACCAGAATGATCCTGTAAGGAATGTAATGCTTGTAGATGATAATTTTGCTTTGAGGTGGAAAGGTTAAAAGTTCGGTTAGAGATAGTTAGATAAAGGAAGTCTTTAGGTGAATTGCTCACATTGTATAATTTATATCTCAGGAAATGAAAGTTTTGAGCAGGTTGTTATGTACAAGTTTGGTTTTTCTTCCAATCTGTATCAATGATGTTTCCGGAGATGGAGTCTCTATAACTTCGTATGGGCCTTCATATAGCATTGAGAGTTTTCTGTTCTTCTTTATTTTCTGTTCCAGCAATACTTTATCTCCTGCTGTAAAACTGTTTCCTTTAACACCACGATCATAGTACATTTTTGAGCGTTCTTTTGCTTTGATTTGATTCTCACGGGCTAGTGCGTAGCTGTTCTGAAGTCTGGCCTTTAGTTCTATGACAAAGTCATCGTAGTTATAGACTGGTTCCACCGTCTTAGCTACAGAAGATGGAATTTCCGGTTTCACGCCGAATAAAATTTCATAAGGAGAGTAATTAGTTGCAGAATTTGGAGTAGTATTATAGCAGAACATAGCAAAATCTATCCACGTATCCCAATTATTGGGATCTTTTGTTGCATAACTTCTGAGATAGTCACCTAAAGTGCGATGACATCTTTCAAGCGATCCATTGGACTGCGGGTGATAAGCCGTCGTTTGAATTTTTCGTATCTTTAGTAACTTACAAGTTTTCTTAAATAAGTCACTAAGGAAGTTGGTTCCCTGATCCGTCAATAAACACTGTGGGGTACCGAAAAGACATATTATCTTGCGAACATAG
Organism: Dioctria rufipes; assembly: GCA_963924295.1. Classification (NCBI taxonomy): domain Eukaryota; kingdom Metazoa; phylum Arthropoda; class Insecta; order Diptera; family Asilidae; genus Dioctria; species Dioctria rufipes. The sequence continues at coordinate 80,893,272 of OZ002740.1, read as the reverse complement.
ACGTCTGCAATCGTCTCCGCTTCCTGGTTAGGAATAGGGATTGCCTGTATGAACTTCGTCAGATCGTCTTGAAAAGTGAGGATATACTTATTCCCACTTTCCGATACTGGTAACGGTCCCACGACATCCAAGGATACACGTTCAAACGGTCTTTTAGATGTCGTAGTGATCTTCATTGGGATTTTTATTTTATGGGTCACCTTACTTTTCTGACATGTCTCACAAGAGGATATAAAAGTTTTTATATCTTTGTACATATTTTTCCAATGGTATTTCTGCCTAATTCGCTTTAGGGTTCGAGCTATTCCCTGGTGTCCACCAGTTGGGGAAAAATGATATTCACGAAGAACTCGCTTAATTTCTTCTTCGTTGTTTAAAATTATTGGGCTTGATGTAAATCTGTGATTATTACGAGTTTCGTTTGAAGTAAAGGTAGCCTCGTTGCTGCCATTTAGGGTGCCATCTGTATGTTCTTTCAGGTCTTGAACTGGAATTTCTGCTCTATTCACCTTCGAGGTCGAGCTGGCGGTGTTCTCTTTACTTGCGTTATTATTATTGTTTAAATTAACTTCCGAGTCAGTTTTTGTTTGGGATCTAGTAACGACATTAATATCTTCTATATTTAATCGAGATAGAGCATCGGCATTTGTATTTAAGTGACCTGATTTATGAACAACTTTGAAATCATATTCCTCGAGCTTGATTCTCCAACGCATAATCCTGGAGGAAGGATCTTTTAAGTTAAAAATCCAAACCAGTGGCCTATGATCCGTTACCACAGTAAACTTTCTGCCGTATACGTATGGTCTGAAATGTTTGGTCGCCCATACAACCGCGAGCGCTTCCTTTTCTATCGTTGAATAATTCTTTTCGGCCTTGTTCAGGACCCTACTTGCAAATGCAATAGGTAAATCCGTACCATCAGAATCTGTTCGTTGCGAAAGCACCGCGCCTATGGCTGCATTACTGGCGTCTGTAGTAATGAAGAAATGTTTTTCAAAGTTAGGGTATTGTAGAACAGGGGCTTGGATAATTGCTTTTTTTAACAATCCAAAAGACTCATCGCAATGAGCGTCCCAATTGAAGGGAACATCTTTCTTTAGCAGATTATTTAAGGGATTAGCAATTTTTGAAAATTTGGGAATAAACTTCCTGTAATATCCCACGAGTCCCAAATAAGATTTTAACTGTTTAGTATTCTTTGGTGGATTTATAGCTTCGACAGCTGCGATCTTTTGCGGGTCGGGTTTTATTCCTTGGTCAGTTATAATATGCCCCAAGTAACTAACTTCTTTGCTAAGGAATTTACACTTATTGGGCTGAAGTTTGAGATTATGCCGCCTTAAACATTCGAATACTTCTCGCAGTTTTCGGTTGTGGTCATCTAAATCCCTGCCATATATGACCACGTCGTCCAAATAGACGAAACAACGTATACCCTGTAGCCCTGTTAGTACTTTATTCATTAATCGCTGAAATGTAGGTGGGGCATTTCGTAAGCCAAAAGGCATGCGATTAAATTCGAAATGCCCATGTGGCGTACTGAATGCTGTCTTTTGTTTGTCAGCTTCTGCTACTTGGATCTGGTGGTAGCCATTTGCCAGATCTAATGTACTAAAATATTTTGAATCTCCTAGCTGATTGAGTATTTCCTCGATGTTAGGAAGAGGGTGTGCATCAGCCAAAGTTAACTCATTGAGTTTGCGAAAGTCTACTACGACTCGCCATTTCTGGTTTCCCTGAGAATCTGGTTTTTTGGGAACGACCAATAAAGGAGCATTCCATGGGCTGGTACTATGTCGTACAATTCCGTCCTCCAACATTTCATTTACTTGATTCCTAATTTCACTCTTATGAATCTCGGGTAAACGATATGGTCTCACGTTTACAGGACTTTGATTCGATAATGTGGGAATGGTATGGGAAATGGTAGGGGTAAAAGTCAGTTTATCACCCTCCAGAAAGAAAATTTCGTTGAATTCTCGGCAGATATTCTCGATCGATTGTTTTTCTTCTACGTTCAGGTGTTGTAGATCTAAAACAGAAGCAAGTTTCGAAAGTCGCTCTTCTATTTTATTGTAGGTATGGACACCAGTGAGGCTATACACTTCGTAGCAGTGGAGTTTTTCATATTCTAAATCGACATCGTTACTGATTTCTACGTTATTCTCAGTTGCGTTTATTACGGCTACCGCAATGTATCCATTCTTTGGTTTAGCAATACATCCGGAGGTATATACCTGAGGTGCTATTTCTGTAGGAAAACATACTACCTCCTCATTGTCAACTATAGGCCCAAATCGCAGTACCGTTTCGGTCCTGCCAGGTATTGAAATATTTTTTTTTAAATATTTGAAAGGAAGCTCTACCTCTTCGTCTTTAATGTTCAATATCAGAGTTTGAGTTTTGTAACTAAGAACAGAATTCGTTCTTGAGAAGAAATCTTCTCCTATAATACCGTCTCCGTTTATAGGGAAATTTTTAGGGACTACATGGAAAGGATGCTTCAATGAGATCCTTTCAGTTAGTTGGATGTGCAAATGGCAGATACCTTTTGTGTTAATGGACTGGGTAGAAATCCCTCTAAGTGGAACAGCCCAGTCAGTGTACACGTCTACGTCTGGTTTAAGTGCACTAATTTTTATTAAACTTATGGACGCTCCCGTATCCAGAAGGAAAGAGTTTTTTGGAGAAGCACAATTTAAAATGTTCAGAAAAATTTCACTCTGAAAGGTTGTACGAGTGTCAAGATTTAGAATTGGACTAGGTTTTGCGTTAACGTTAAATGTTGTAGATTTAGTAGTTTCGAATTTACGGTTAAAACTGTTTCTTGAATTGGTTTCGATTGGATTGGCAAAGTAGTTTTCACGTCGACACTCTAATTCAATTCGCGAACCTGGACAACCGTGCCGCTGGTGCCAGGCATATTGGCGTTTCCCTGATTTGTACCTCGTATGAGTCTCTCGTTTGATCTTGTTTGCATTTGCATTTGCACATTATTTGAATTTATTCGAGAAGAGTTATTGCTATAAGAGTTTGGCGAAACGATATTTGGAGAGTTGTTCCGTGAGTTGTTGTATTGTCTTTTCTTGCAATTTTGTATAGAGTGGCCCAGATTTTTGCAATACCTACACCGTTGCTCACTCTGAACAGTATTGATGCGTTGATTTGGAAATTTAGGAAACATTGGACGATTTTCTTTATTAAGGAAAGATGAGGTGGTTTGGCTTTTCAGTTTCCTGCACTCATTTGTACTATGTCCAGGAATCTTGCAGTAATTGCACCTTGGCATTTCTGTTTTGATGTTTTCACTTTCAGCAATATTTTCCTCTTCCAAGGCATATTCAATTGCTGAAGTGATAGATTCGTGTTTTGTAGATTTAACGATTAGTTTCAGAGGTGGCTTAAGTCCCCTTTTGAAATTGTTTATTGCTGTCTTTTCGTTAAGCTTTCTTATGGCTTTGGAGCCTTCGGAAGACTCACCTTGTGTACTTGATATATTTAGTTCATCAAGCAACCTTTCTACCTTACCCGCGTAATCTGAAACTGTTTCACGAGATGCCTGTTTGATCGTAAAAAGTTCCGCTTGAATAACTTGTGCTGACCTGAACTTAGTAAAATTTTTGTTAATTGCAGCTTCCAAGTCACCCCAATTATCATAATCATTGTATCTCAGAATAGCATTATACGCTTTTCCCGTGAGCTTTGATTTAATTAAATCTACGAACTCGGCTTTATCCGCATTAGTGGAGGCTTTGGTATAATGTATTTTAGCTATTTGGAGAAATCTAGTGAGAGTTGTGGCGTCCCCATCGAACTCTGGAATAAGCTTAATAGCGTGAGATATATTAAAAGTACTGTTTGGAGTCGTCATTTTTGATAAAATGTCCGACTCTTGGAAGGAAGATGAGGAGTCCGCACTTTTCTCGGTTTCACTAGTCTCGTCTTCACGACCGGAAACAAAACTATCGGAATCGTTGAGTTCAGCTTCTTCAGATTCGCTGGTTTTTTTAATTTTCTTCCCGTTCCTTAAAGAAAGGTTTACCGAGATCGACATGTGCTTTTTATTCACCCTTTATGGAGAACTTGTACCAGAGGGGTTTTGTTAAGACACGAGTATACTATTTATTATTTTACATTTACGAGAACAACTATTCATCGACGAAGACCAAAATACGCACTACTAAATTTTGTAATCACATTTGAGCCATTGAACGAACACAACCTGACAGTATTCCGTATGTGTATACCAATGTACATATTATGTAGTACAGAATTCAAGGAGTAGTATAACTAATATGGCAAAAGTCAGTATACAACTTTCAATAGGAATCAATTACGGTTACTGAAGCATTAATTTTACACTTTTAACACAAGAACCTACTATCACAGGCGATGCATTGAAAACGGATATATGAAATAAAACCTCATTTCTGCGTTGAACTACGCACGTACATATTTCATTGCAAAGTGGGACATAATTTACTTAAAAAATGATTTTTTTTTTCTGAATTTCGTTTGATACATAAAAACTATTGCACTGGTTTGTGTGTGTGTGTGTGTTAGGCGTCGAACATCAACAATTAATAAAAAGAAGAAAAACTAACGAATAAAAAGTTAATTTCATAACGAAAACAAATTGTAACGATAACAGAAATATCACTTTCACAGTAAAAAAAAATGTTAAAATAGCACATACCTGTTTGTGAATATACATAATATAGAATCTTGACAAAAGATCTATGTGATATTTTAGATATTTTAATTATATATTTATTTCTAAACAAAAGAGATAAGAAGACAAAAGATTTTTTTTTTTTGTGTTTACTATTTACGTGCTGTCCGCAAGACTATTAATACTCATTAAAAGTAGAAATTTCTTTTCAAATATTGATATAAGTATATAAATCTCACAAAACTATTTATTTATTATATAAAAGACCTTCAGGTAATTAGGTACTTTAGATGAAAGTACATACAAATAGAAATCAAAAGAAATATTGATTTTGGTCCAGAGCTAGACACCACTCACGCTAATATCCTTCTGCATTCCATTATTTCCATTACGCTTGATAACGCTAGTTAACATATGTATGTAGGTAGGTACTGCTGTTGTACTGGGATTTCGTGTAATAATTCCTCAATTTTCCTTGATTCGAGCTCTGATAAATTCAGATTGCACACAAGCAAGATTTAGACACTTTTAGATTTAGATTTTTTTTGTTATTTCTGCCGCCGCGGATTAGTAATGAATTAGTTACGTAATTGGTAGATCCGCGCGCTATTCTTGCGACATGGACCGCACCGCTGCCACCAGTTTGTTACGATTACCTACACGTAGGTAAAAGGGATTAACTCCGGGACAGGTGGAAATTTAGGAAACTGAATTGAAATGTAACTCTTCTTTTACAACACAAACAATTTTATTCAATCACTTTATTTTTAAGAAAAATACGAATTAATAGTAATACAAAAGTAACTTGTAAACTCTACGCGGCGGCAACCCGAAGTCAACTCGCCGGTTATCAGTTTCAGAGCATGGAGTATGGTTCTTTCACACACATTAGTACCTGACTCAGCGATAATGCTTTCTTGCAACTTCGAAATTAGAGCTCATATGGTTCGCATTTATGAAATGAATTGTGTACACTTTGGTAACATGAGTGAACACTTGACTCAGCGATTTGTGTGCAACATAGAGCGATAAATTATGCTTTTTTGTTTATTCGGTACTGAATTAGTAAAATTTATGTGGCACGGGTATCTTTTAAAATGTGCACATGAAACCCGAGACTTTGGAATTCGTGAGAACCATGCACCATGCTCTTGCTTCATAACAAGTAACTGATTTCGATATCGAATCTTGTCGAGCTTGAGTAACGGAAGACCATTGAGTTTCTCTCTCTGCCGGTTAGGCAAGATCGAAGAACGACTCCGTAAAAAAAAAAACAATACAATAAGTGGCTGAATAGTCCTGTGTACACCAAATAGTAGGAAGAAAAAGCAGGCCTGACGGATAGAGCGATTTCGATTTCGCTTCCTTTTATTTCATCAGTTGAGAATTTCCGACCCCCAAAAATTTGTCGCCCTGCTCTACGTATTGGTAAATCCGTTCCTGTTTGCAAGAACAATAAAGTGAATAAATGTTTTTTTTCTAATATCCGGTGTCGTATTTCCTCCATGTATGGGGATTCGGCTCCTGGCGTGCCCCCCCTCCCCTAACCCCTTTTACAAGGTTGGGCCCCTAGACAACTGCCTAGTTTGGCTCGGCAGCAGTTCGCCGTTGTTTGAATCAAAAAGTTTCCCAATTGCAGAAAATACTCTCAGCTTGACTATTTCTGAGATTCTAAAAAGTTTAAGTGCGCGAAACTCGTTTTCCTACTGGCGCAAGTAAGTAAACTGGTGGTAGTAAAGAGGATGAGAGTTCAAAATGACGTTACTTGGGCATTGGCGGAACTAGGTAGAGGCCAGGGTGGGCCCGGACCCCCCAGGAAATTAAGTTGAAGCCGTTCGGATCGGAATCGAAAAGGCTTCAACAAGTTCTTTTCTGCAAGAAAATATTGAAATTTTTTTTTTTAATTTTTAAAAACTATTTTATTGCTCTGATTCCATTGAATTTTGACAAAGACGTGATACGTAGGAGAAATGATACAGAAATATTTTGACGGTTTGTGCGGAAATTTTAATTGATGACCTTTGATATCATTGAAATTTTGAAAATTTCATAAAACTTTGTTTAATTTTCCGGAAAAAAACTTTTTTAAGCTCTTTCGATTCTAATCCCAATGGATTCAGTAATAAGGCTAATTCTCTTTATAAGGAAAACATAACTGCTAATTAGAAACTTCGATAATATTCTTATTACGTTATATTATGGAATAAAACTATATTAGCACTCTAGACAATAAATACTTCGGGAAACCGAGAAATTTACAGAAAAACAGAAAAACTTCAGTCTCGAAAAGGAGAAGGCAACCGGAGAGAGCAAAAGACTTTCTGATAAGGTCCACTCTATGTAAAGACCATATGAATATTTTAAGATACATATTTACACTAACTTCAAAAATAGGTCTGAAAATTCATCTTTGGCGCACTCAGTTGACTCATTTATAAACTTGGACTTCACACATGGAGAGGCATTTATAGAAAATTATAAAAATGATTTCAATGTAGACATTTCCACCTTACAGGCTGAAACAAAAATAATATATAATATGTTCCAAAACAAGAGCATTGTAGTAAATTTGGAAAGACTGAAAACAGAAACTAATAAAGACTTCTGCCCAAATTTATACAAGTAGCTGCAAGTAGCTCTGGGTCTTCCTGTCAGGTTGACCGGCTGTGAATGGAACTTTTCCATCGAGTTAAAACTGGTTCAGGCGAGATTTTCGAACATGGCACTTCTAAACATTGAAAACGAGATAATTAAAAACAAACTAGCGCAACAGGTGCTAAATAAGTTTACAGAAAAAACCCGTAAACTAAAGCGTATATAGATTTTAACCATCTCTTTATTACATTACATTGGTACTTAAGTATTAGTACCAGTATCAGGACCTGCACTTAAATATTTTTTAAGTACTTACTACAAATACCGCTATAACGCGAAATACTTTAGCTCTTGTAAATAATTTAAATACGCCTTCTAATAATAGATTATCTGCATCTCGACAGTGCCTCAAGAAATCTTACAGCCTTCAGTAAAATCGAAAGAAAATTAGCGCAATATATGAGTAACTGTAAGACAGAAATTGACATGCTGAATCGATACCCTTGTTGAGAAGGTTGGTAATCAAGTGCCCCAATCCGCTCTCTTCATACGCATATGGGGAGCTTTTTGAAGTTCTTGTAAATGCTACACAAAGGCAATCATTATCTGATGTGACATTTTTTTTTTGCTAAAGGCAAACTCAAATACTCTATGAACAACTTCCAAAATTCTATAGAAATTAAACAGCAAAAGCTTTTACAATATTTTATGATATTTCGTAAATGGAAACCTCATCCAGTTATTTAACTGGCTACAGATTTTTCAAAATTTCTGATTTGAGTTTTCGAAAGCTCTTGATACTTATAAGTACCAGTACCAGTACCTGGGCTTGTACTTGAAAATTGTTAAGTACCCGTATCGGAACTTCTACTTGTACTTAAAAGATTTGAAGTATGGGTTCTGGTACTGGAACTTGAGGATTTCGATTTATTTTCCTTAATATGTGAGAAAAGCAAAAGAGGGGATGTGGAAAACAAAAGTCTCTGTTAATTAAATGACATCACTTTCTTTTATTTTTCTTTTAAAATCGTGTAAATTTTATTTTATTTTTCAAATAAATACTACTTCCTATTATTTAAAAAAAATTTAAATCGTGTTGGATGTTTGGAGTGGATTGTAGGGAATAGATGAGTGTCACTTGGGTTATTGAGATTAAAGAAATAAATGCACTTTCACTCAATTCGCCAATTACATTATGTACTAATCTATTTTCACAATAATTTTAATGTCCGACTAAACTGAAATTAACAAATAGAAAAGGAATCAAGTCTTATTTCGTAAATATTGGTCGCCGTTGGTCGGGATTTTATTACTTATCGCATGATCGTTGATGTTGACTGACTTATACTGAATGCTGATGGCTTATACTAACTGATAAGCGATGTACCATGCTATTCTCTCTCCGGGTGCTCGAGAAGCATAATAAAGAATGGGAAACAATTGAAAACTGTTCGTTGTTCTTCTGACCTTAACATCGTATTTTTTTATTTTTTTATTTTTATGAGAATTATTTTATTTTGTGTGTTCAGCGGAAATTATGCTCTAGAATTTAGCTTATAACTATGTTTCTTTGTGTCCGCAGAACAGGGCAGAACAAAAGCTACACAAAAAAACGTCTGATAGATATTCATAGAAGATTTATAAATGAAGCGATCAGTACAAATAGTTCGCTTCAATCGACAGAACAATTAGTTCTCTCCAGTATATGGGAGTTCTAGAACAAGGTACACAAAAGAACACAGCTTATGTTTCTTGTGAGTTCTGTAACTTATAGGCTCGCTCTACTCTCTGCAACTTTAGAAACTTTATGAGTTTTTTCATCTATGCAATTTCATTGGCTCTAGGAATTATATCAACATCTTGTAAGAGCTCAGAGCAATGCATAAAAAATGTTGGTCAAAAGCTGGGAGTACTCATGAGCTGGTATACTTCGCAATCAAGATGTTTGTTAAAGCCTATGAACGAAAATTGGGGGACCTGGTTGGCCCAACCCAGAAAAAAGTCATAGTTACGCCAATGTACTTGGGACAGTAGCTTCTCTTGTGAAGCCATGTTTAAGGTCCTTCCATACTATGATAAATTGATAACTAGAATGTTTTCAAATTTGGCAAATGTAAACATGAATTTATTTATAATATGTTTTTTTCTATGGTCTTTTATACACACACTCATAAATCAAACAATTAATCCAATACAATGAATAAATGCACAAGAATATTTTTATTTTTAATTTCTCACTTTTGCATTACACTTCTTCTATTGTGAGCAGTTTCAACTCTTAAAATTTCTGACACAATTAAAAAAAGGGGCGAACGTAAACAAATATGCAAACAACCATGAAACTAACAATGAAAAAATCCGCACAATAGAACGTATAAAAATTATAGGTGCTATAGGTAAGTATATCGCGGTGTTGATTGTGTTTTAAAACATTTCACCAACATTCAACCCTCCAGTCACATAACCGCTGCGGTGTATAAGTGTATACTATAGGTATACATAATATTACCTACATACATAGAACGTGATTAAAATAGGCCAGAAGTTTGACAAGAGTGGTGGGCCGAGGAGGTGATAGCCTTTTTACCTTAACTCGGTTGGTGTAGATCTCAGCGGGAAAAACACACGGTTGCGGTGTTGAAAAGAGGAAATGGAAATTGACAACCGGAAAATTTTTTTTTTCATTTGTTTTTTTTTTTTTTGTTGGCGGAGGGAAAATGCGAACGCTTTAAGTCAACATGGAAATTTGCACACACGCTTGATTTTGTAAGTTTGCTGCTATGAATACTATGTAGAGGGGTGAAGCGGAGGTTGGCGATAAATTGTGCGTTGTGATGCTATGGATATTCTGACACGGGGGATAGCAACGTGAAAAATTCTCATCAAGGTGAGGTGAAATTTTAATTTTGTTTGCGAACCCATAAAGGTGGTTTCCCACTTTGTTATGATTTCCGCACTTCGCATTTCAACCTTGATTGACATTTTTACAGTCAAAAGGAAGAATAAAATAATATTCATCTTGAATGATAGATATTTAGGATATATAAATATAAGCTAGCTGCATTGATTTTAATTACAGTATTAAAATTCATGTTAATGGCTGGCGAGGTGAAGTGTCTTGATATTTACGTGATATATTTTTAGATTTACATAGGTAGGGTCAAATATAAAGTGAAAGTGAGTTATGGGCGGTTTTAAATTGTGGAAATAATTTCACCATAATGTCCTGGCTAAAAAAAAACTTTTAAAGCTTCTTTTTTGGCGTTGTGAAATGTTAGAGCTAAGTAAGGGAATTTGAAACTTAAATATCTCCGAAACTCTATAAGTTTCCACTCAAAATTATTTTCATATTTGTATTTTGTGAGTAAATAGTAACTAATCCGCCAGGTTTAAGAACATCTGAGAGTAGCGCCGGAAGTAAACATAAGCCATAGCATCTTTCTCAAGCTAAACACATTCTGCTTTCAAAGCTGTGAAACGCATAAATTCAACTTAGCTAACATTTAAATCTTATTTAGCTGTTCTTGTCTCTTACAAATATGCTCTGATAGATTTCAACACCCCACCCCTAGAGCAACAATTGCAGTGAGGATTGTCCAACTTTTTGGTGCCGATTAAAGTCAAAATATTGTGGGGAGAATACATGTAGGATAGCTGATAACAACAGCAAAATAAAACACGACGTTGATAAAAAAGATAAGCATTTTTAGATATGTATACCGGTAGAAGTGGACGAGAGGACAGTTGGCTTTGACGACAGTACCAGAGAGACAATAACACAAGTTAGCAGTGATCAGTTGCGTGGTCGTTTAGTTATTTTATCCGATGGACATTTATTAAATATTTATTATATCTTTTACATTGATTTTCAGTTATAGTGACAACAAATTTGTGATTTCTTTAATCTTATAGGTAATTATATGGAATTAAATCTTAACTCACTGCGTTTCCATTTGGCCAGATCCCCTTTCTTTTATCTTTATGATTTACTACATACAATGCCTATTCATAATTAAAATTTGAAATTGGAAATTTTCTCTAAACCTTGTCCGGTCCCTTCTCAACACTTCGCTAAGCTGTCCTGCTCAGTTTCATTGACGACACGTTCCTTTAATATTGGAAACTAGCTAAAGTTGCCCGTTCTTAGAACGAGATGCTCTCTAAAGTTTATAATTTATTCTTATTTTTTTTTAAATTGTTTTTTTTCTTAATTTTTTAAAAAATTTTTAACGTGTTTTTTATTTATTTTTAATTAAAGAAAAAACAATGCTGAGATTCGAAGTCGTTTCAAAAAAATGGACAGACTGTTTTTGGTGGATTCATCTTCATATTTCTGATGAGGCTGCACTTTCTGACCTAAGCCATTTTGTAACAATACAGATTTCAGAGGGATGTGCACCTGACTTTACTACCAAGTTGTGCTCTTCAACCTTTTCAACCTTTTTGTTATTTGGGATAACGCTGTGATCCGGCATGAAAAGGACAAATATCTCACTATACTATGAGATGTAATTCAGAACGATTTTACCGAAAAAGTTTTCGCATCGGGAAAAAAATACACCACCTGATAGTACCTACTCGGCGGGACCTAATGTGATATGCACGACCCCGCCCGCCGGGTAATCCTACCCCGAACCCTATGAATATTCAGAGAGAATACTGTTCTACGAATTGTAGCTGGTAATGAGATGAGGTGAACAGTGAGACCCGTTCTCCGATCGGACATAACCCTACCTAGTTAGAGATTTAAAGTTCGAGAAATCTAGTATCTCAGTTCGAATAAAAGAGAGGGAAATACTAAAAAAGTGAGTATGGGAATGTCTATAAATAGCTTTTAAGCCACCGAGTGTAGGTGTGTGGATAATAAAAATGCTTCTCAGAATCCCCCAAGGCTTCCTCCGCTTAACTGAAATAAACATTTTTAAGAAAATATGTTCAGACAGAGTATCATAGTGCATCGTTTAAGACACTACTCATGTCGGAAGGTGTCGGGCCTAAAACGGTCATTACCATTTTGTACCTGCCCTGTTATCCCTCCAATTAAAGCCTTTTCCTTTAAAAGCTTGTTACTCATAAATTTGCTAATCTTTTGGCAAATAATGGGTGAATAAGAATTTTGAATATCTCCCTAATACTTGAGGCTCTGCTGCAAGCCTTTACGCCGATAGTGTAATACCAACCGATATAACCGAATGCTAGGAGAGGTAGATGAGTGCTGAATGCGGAAGTCGCGTCCAGACCTGAGAGACAGCCGTTCACACACACACACTCACACGCGCGACTCGAAGATACAGCCGCACAGGCCAGCGTGGGCGTCTGGGCACGATCTCCCCCTTTACCACTCATCGACCTCTCATAGCATTCGATTATGTCGGTTGGTATTAAACTATCAGCATAAAGGGTTGTAGCATTTCATAAAGTGACTAAAAATTTCAGATTCATTGTAAAAAGTCATTAAGCGCAAATTGTTACACTATCTGCCAATATTTTCTGAAGTGCCTATACTTTTCGTGAAGTGCTGTGTTACATCAAGTGTCTATGACATATGTAGAGTGTCCCTGCCAAAAATGACTATATTTTGCCCAAATTATTCCTCTCGTCCAGACAAGAAAAAAATTGTACTGAGTTACATGGTGATTAGTAAAATATGCTCGTTCATCATTAAACGCCCTATATCTTGAAAAGTACAGGGAATACGGTCTATTTTAAGACGGCATTTTATGCATAACCTAAAGGTCTTTCCTATGAATGTTACCACCCTCATACTCCTCCCCACTCCAGAGTTATAACGCTTCAAATTCAAAATTTCGTCTTTTTTTTATTTATCCGTTATTTTTTTAAGAACACCCCCACTAACATACGTTTTTGTTACAAAATTTCGAAAGCCCAGAGTCTCCTCTTTAATTTTATCTATTACACTTATGCCCAATATATGACGATTATGGAGTTATTAGCTTGTGTAACGTATTCAGATCACAGATAATAAGTTCCCTTAGTCACGTCATTTAAAAAAAATATCATCTAATTTCGTTATGACCTGAAAATAGAAAAAAAAAAAAACAAAATTCAAAAATCGAAATTTTGGATTTGAATCGCAATAACTCTGGAGTGGGGAGGAATACAAGGGTGGTTTAACATTCGTACGAAAGACCTTAAGGTTCTGCATACAACGCCGTCTTAAAAGAGAACGTATTGCCTGTACTTTGCAAGATATACGGTGTTTAATGAATAAACTTACTAATCACCCTGTAACTCGGTAGGATGACATTTTGCCTCTCTCATGCCACAGGAACAGTTTTTTTTTGTCTGGACGAAAGGAATCATTTGGAAAAATATAGTTATATTAGTCTGGGACACCCTGTATATTATTTAAATAAAAACTGGTTTTATAATTGACTTATTTTATTGATATGAACTTTTGAATATAATACATTTATTTGAAATCAATTTTTTCTTAAATCTAAGATATTAATAGGGTATTTCGATTCACTAGGCCCAAACTTGTTGATTGGAGAAGCTAAGAAAAAAGTCCTAGTAAACACATCCGGTATAGTGCAACAGTCTAAGTTTTTTTATATGCCCTTCCTTACAATATCTGAATAGTCTTTCGGCCCATTCCGTTCATGATTTCAGTTCGATTTTTTTTTATCTGTTTTCATAAACATGGAATTATGTATAATCAATACTAAGCATATTAGCGGTATACTAATAAAAAGTAAAAAAAGTTGCGTTCTGAAAACAAGTGCTTAGTTTGTATATGCTTTTTGAAAGCATCTAGGTATGCTCGAAAAGGACTGAGAACAATTTTCCTGAGTACAAGTAAAGGATCCATATGCGGCAACATTATGACAGTAGCGAAGATGTGTTACTATCTCGCCGCTTAATCATATTTACTTATTTCAGAAAGGAAATTTGATAAAGCTGGTATTTTAAGATCAAAGTCAGTATTGATTTTATAAAAAAAATTTTGTATAAATAACCAAACTGTGGAAGATTCTTTCGGGTATTCTAAATGAAATATTTTAAAGCAAATATCAATGGCTTTCGGAAGCGAGTCAGAAGTGTACATTACATCGTCGAAAATAACTAGTATTATCTGGACCTATTTGAATGATTCACCTATTGTAATCATACAAGTTTCAACAGTTAATAGTAATTCCAAGTACCATTTCTGTTTTTTTCCCTTAATACTTTGCACAATTCTATCATCGCTCACAAAAATTATTCCTGTGAATCTTTTATACTAGGTTTCCAGAAATGTTTGAAATGTTTTATTTTAACATCCTGGTCGAACGTGGGAACAATCCATGTAATGCCAGAACTACAACATATCCCTGATAGTCTGTTAAAAAAATTATTTTTATAATCATTTAAAGATTGTGTTATATAAGCAATTAAAAATAATATACAGGGTGTTTCTCACTAGGAGGTCAATAGAGTAGGAGGTGATAGTACTCACCTAGACAAACCAAAAATTGTAAGGCGAGGGGTGGGGGGCATATCAGGAGTTACAGGGTGATTAAAAAAAAGCTAGTTTTGCACAAAGCACCCTTAAAACGACAGGGCGTACTGTCACAGTTAACGATTGATCAACCAGGTCTGTGCACTTAGAAATGTCATATTTTATTGACGTCATTTTGTGCGAATAATTTGTATTTTGTATGGAAAATTTCAGAAAATTGTATTTTTGTGCGATGTTTCGGAAAGTTTAAGCGAAATTTTATTTAAAATTAAGATTTAAGAACAGTTTACACAGTGAGATGACTGTTTTTTTTTTATATAAATAAGGAAAAAATATTCCATAAAATATTTCAATTTGTGCCAAAATTTTTGACACTTTTTTAGATAATTTGGAAACATTTTTTGATAGTTGTGTTTAAAATAAAATTATATTATGGGATGTACTTATATTAAGGAAATATTTATGTGACAGCTTCAATTCAAGAAGTAGAACATTTACCCCGTTCAATTATATCAACATCTAAATTAACTAAACAGGATTTTATGACATGGTAATTAAATTTGAAATTATTTTCCGCTTTCCACATGCTTTTACCCGCTCATTCGACAAAAATCTATTCTTTCGGGAAACAAAAATATTTAATGTTTTTGCCAACTTTTTTTGTGATATAGTTTTTGCATGACAACACTGCACATGTAACAATTGTCTTTGAATTAATTTTATAAAAGCAGTAATATTTCATATAAAGCTCAAATCACAAAATAAAACAACTTTATAATTCATAAAAACACTCTCTTAAAGGTACTCCACAATGTCACTAACATGGCGTATATCCGGATTTAGTGCATAAACCTTGTATTCTGTAGACCGTGTATGTGGAAAATAGCCAATTTTAATATATAGGAGTTAAAATGGGCCATTGGGCATGCGTGGTCTTCCTTAGCACAGGAGCAACTACAGCCATTCGTCAGGTCGTTGAAAATTTCCGCTGGGTCTATAGCAATGAAACACTTGCTCCGAACATTCTTTAGAGGTAATAATAAACGCATCATTATCAAAGGAAAATTCGTTTGAAAAATTCTTAAAATATTATGACAGCGTTCATTTCATAGTGACTGTACTGCCCGTAGTCAGAGCGTACATGCAAAGAATGTATAATGTGATAAAATTGATGCCACTGGTTTAAAGTTATTGGTTTGTCTACAAATTCTACACTTCACTGTTAAACTAGAGCTTTAATACTCAATAAATTTTAGATACAAATAGTTCAATTTATCAATATTCAATAAATGAGAAATATAAGATATATAATAAATGTAGTAATTCTGTTGCAAATAACTTTGTGCTCACCTGATCTATGTTTTGCAGTTGATTGACTTGATTTTAATAATTTTAACTGAGGTTGGGATTGGGATATTCTTTATTCTGGTCGATACCCAGAATAAAGTGAGGTGAGTAATTCTTACTGCAGTCGAAACCCACAGAGTATCTTTATTGCAGTCGTTCCCCACAATAAAGTGTTGGTTAGTAATTTTCTTGTTATAGTCGTTACCCGTAACAAGAATCTTTATTGTAGTCATTACCCACAATAAAGTCTTTATTGTAGTCGTTACCCAAAATAAAGTGTTTTATTAGTAAAATTTCTTATTACAGTCGTTACCCGTAATAAGAATCTTTATTTTAGTCGCTATTCAAATAAATCTCCTAATCTAGTCGCAACCCAGAATAAGAAAAATTTATTTTAATTGTCAACCAAACAAAGTGTTAGATTGTACCACTAAAAAATTATCAAGTCACTCACTGCACTGCCAAACTGAAAAAGAGATCGAGTCAAGTTAAATTGCTGTTCATATAGCCCTTGCTTGCACACGACAATAATGATGGAGTAGCAGATCACAAGAATTGGCCGTGCGTCTGTAATTTTACGGTACTAGAGATAAAACATGCATAGCAACGAACAAAAATGCATAGTAACAAGAAATTTAAAGCAACCCATGCTGCTGTGTTAAATTGAATTCTGTATATTTGCAAAAAATATTATCTATATCACGTAGAGAAGAAATTCCTGTTCGATAGTACATATAATGATGATAGTGTTGAAAATTGATCTGCTTGATCTGATTGTATTTGTGCCATGCATTGTATGCTACATGACAACACATGCTTTGGTTAGATATTTTTGGGAAAAATTGTAATTAGATTGAATTTGTTTTGCTTTAAGAACTAAATTTTAGCATGGCATTTTTGCATATGTTCTTTTTTCAGCAATTGTTTTTAGCACGAATCTAATTGCTTCAATCATATGATAAGAATTTTAATTTGATCTGCTTAATGAGGCTATATTGTTGTATTGTATTTGTGCAAAGTGTTATGTAGATGACAAATACATGGCTTTGTTAGGTTGTGTACCTGTTTTTTGATTAATAGTAATCAAATTAGATTTAATTTTCCAAAAATTTGATGCTTTGTTTCAGGATGTTTTCCTTTTAAAATTAATCGATAAAAACAAAAAAATATTCGAACCGATTTGGTTCGAACAGTGACAGTCGTTTTCTATTACTTGCCTTCTACTTTTATTAGAATAGACTTTGATTAGCGTGTATAACTATAAAACAGAATTTATCTCTCGCGTTATTTAATATTTTATTTAAAACCATATAAAAGCCACGAGAAATTTTAAAAATCAAAATCAAATACATAAAGATGCTTATATAACCGCACGAATCTTCAAATTTATTTCTACACCCGACATTTGCGTCCTGATATAAATTTATTTCTCAAAAGGAATTCGATTTTATCTACGTCAGAATGTGTAAATTAAATATCTACGTAATAAAGATAGAAATTACGAAAAAATCACGTACTACTTTGTTATACACAACATGTTATACACAACATGTTATATCGTCAGTTTGGTATTTGTGATAAGACGAAGTTTTGTGTTTCGTTATTTATTATATCTCCTTCACCAATTCACCCTAGTCATCGTCACGTATAATTATATTCTGGGCATGTTTTGATCAAAACGAAATAGCTAGAGAAAACTAAAGTATGGTAAGGGCGTGAAGCCATTCATCATTTTAAAAACTATTGTTCTTAATAGCATGTCTGCCCTTCTTTTAGACTAAGCATGATATCAATCTGTTTGTTGTATGTATTCATATGGATGCCTATATAATGATACTCTAAGAATATCTCCAATTCGGCGAAAAATCTAATAAAAAAAAAAGTCTAAAGAAAATAAAGCAAAATTTATTCATTCCTTCCGAAGCTTAAATAACAAAAATCAAATTCATTAGACCCAAACTGCTTTCGTATACATGCTATGTCATGCTAATTAAATTTTCATGTGCACACAAAACTTCTCGGCACCAATTTACTATCCTTTAAAGTCAGGATAATTTGGAAAGTGGAATTTTTGCAACTAACCATACTAACCTAACCACATCCTCTGGTATTCAGCTGTGGATAACTTAGTGCGGAGAAGGTAGGTGCAGATTGACCACAATAGTGTACAAATTTACTATATATGTATATATATAAAACTACATAACTACAAATGTAGAGACCCGGATGTAAGTTTTCACTTTACTTTGAACATCTGTTTGCAGGAAGTATTTAGGATGTTCAAACAAACTAATTTTCGAAACGACTACAGTTTGGTATCTCACTTAATAGTTTTAACGAAGTTTTCTCAGTTTCAAGTTAAATCTGAAAATTAAGCAGAGCATTAGGAAGTGAAGCAAATGACGAAATTGTTAGTGTTTACTGACCTGAAAGGTTGTTTGATAGGTTTCTGTATACTTAATATAAAGGTTTTGCTTGTTTAAAGAAATAATTAAATTCTTATTTACACACATGTTGTTTGTTTATCTATAGAACAGTGTACTAAAGCCTCAGCGAAATGAAAAAAATGTAGGTACTATTTACTAAAATCCTTAAAATTTGAGATGCTTTCTATTTTATTGGGGCTTTGAATTGGGATATTTTTTAATTCAGTTAATACCCAGAATAAAATGAGGTTATTAGTTTTTACTGTAGTCGACACCCGCAGTAAGAATCTTTATTCCAGTCGATATCCACAATAAAGTGTTTTTGTTAGTAATTATCTTATTGCAGTTGATACCCACAATAAGGATTTTTATTGGAGTCGATACCCACAATAACGTGTTTTTGTCAGTAATTTTCTTATTGCAGTCGATTCCCACAATAAGAATCATTATTGCAGTCGATACCCACAATAAAGTGTTTTTGTTAGTAATTTTCTTAGTACAGCCGATACCCGCAATAAGAATTTTTATTGTAGTCGATACGCACAATAAAGAGCTTTATGTTAGTAATTTTCTTATTACAGCCGATACCAGCAATAAGAATTTTTATTGTAGTCGATACCCACTGTGCAGATCTGCAATATAGAATGCTGGAATTAATGGTGTGTTAATTCCGGATTAGCAATTATTACCGATCTGCTTATTGGATTATGGAAGAGTTTCAGGTTTCAGCAATTAAACACTTCGAGGTACTTTTTTACTCTGAACAATTTTTATTAATTTGGTTGCTATATATATATATATATATATATATATATACATATATGCTGTCAGCAATCGCATTTCTTCTGAGTGCATTGCCTCATAAAAAACGTAAAATTTGTTCGTCAGCAAATTTGCTGACTTGGTTTACTAGTGACGAAATTATGAATGTTGTTTTGTGTCATAAGTCAATGCACTTGGAAAAAATGCGCGCGAGCAGCAATTATTAAATTATCAAAAGAAAACTCTTAATTATTTTAAAACTTTACGGCTGGCTTAAAAATGTTTGTTCAGGGCTGAACACCCACAATATCGTTAATCCAGTATATACCCAGAATAAAAATATTTATTTTATTTGTCAACTTTCAACTAAATAAAATATGTGGTTTGTTAATAACAAATAGAACACTAGGAAAGAGATTAATTGAATATAGATTTTCGATCGTTGCACTGCCAAACTAAAAAAGATATCGTGTCAAAAACCATATAAAAAAGCGTATGGCAACAATAATTGGCATAGGAACAGTAATTGGCATAGCAACAATAACTTTGTTCCTTGACTACAATTTTACATTGGATTTGAGCATTGAATAAATAATTAATAAGGAAACGGTATATCGGTTGAAAACGTAAGCATCTCGGCGAAATGTATTAGTGTGCTCTGTTTGTATTCGTTTCGTCATGGCAGTAATTAAATTCTGAAATTCTGAAAGGGCACATTTTTCATAATCCAAATTCCTATGTAAAATAAATAAATTTTTAGCTCCCCCTTATTTTCAAATAATTTCATTACGGTTTTTTAAGACTCCGGAGTCTCTATTACATAAATAATCGTTCACAAAAGAAATATTCCGCACTTATTTCACACTACTATTCATAAAAATCACGTTTAATTAATTATTTTTCACAATATCGCGAATTGAAATCCGAAACTTATTTTCAAATAATATGAAATGTCAGAATGTTGAACTGACACAAAATAGCGACGAAGCCCTCTTGTCATTTCTTCCACCCCCCCCCCCCCCCCCCCCCCCCACCATAGGTCACACTGTCATTGAAATGCTTAAACACGTACACTGTATTCGCACGATACCCTGCTTCCTTATTAGTTATTTATTCAATGGATTTGAGTTCCGCAGCGTAGCAACTGCTCTCCATCATTTGCTTTTGGAGTGCTACCGTTTCGTATAAAATTGTTTGCAAATTAATTTGACAATAAAAAATCTGTAATAAATTTCTTGCCTATTCAATTTTTCCTAAATTTATAATAAATGTTAATTCAACTTGTATTGGTTTGCGTTTGTCTGCATAATTTTTTTAAGAACAGAAAACATTAAAAGCAAAACATGTTTTGACAGCATTCCTCATGAAGAGATTGAGATAATAATAGACGAAAGCTTTATAGATATTGTCTGTGACAAACGGAAGACCAGCAGAAGTGCGGAAAATATAAGAAAAACTCTGGAAAACTATTTACTAATATTTAATGAAGCTATAAATTTCACTTGATATTTGAAACACTCTTATTGAATAATTATTAGGAATTAAAATTTATTATTTAAAGTTTCCTTTACTTTTCGCTTCATTTTAGTTGCTCTGTTTGCAAGTCCATTATCACCCCAAATATTTGTAAGTTTGGGGCCAACTCATTTATTTTATCTCAAATGCAAGCTCCAAAAGCAGAACTCTCTAGATTTTTTTCTTTATCCACCTTATTTTGTGTGATAAGTTTTGTTAAATCTGTGGAATTCTCGAGCAGCGTAGCTGCGAGTGTTTGAGTAGGCACCATTATTGCTCTTGATTTCTTTTTTAAATGTGCGGGCACAAATGCGCTGCCAGATTTTGGAGATTGACGCAGTTCCAGTTGAATACTTACAAAACTTTTTAATGGAATAATCATTTCATTTGAATGTATGTTTATTGGTGATGAAAGAACATCGTGCAGAGTTTGGTTCGAATCAGAGGGTTTTATGTAGTTTCAGCAATAATTTCCTTTGATAACTCCATAACCTTTTCAGAAGATTCTTCATTATTTACAGAGGATGATTTATTTTAGGCAAGGCCAATACTGTAGCCACTTTCCAAGTGCAGGCAAAATAGAACAAGTTAAACACAAATTGACAACATAAGTTGAATGGTCAATAATTACGGTTAATAAGATTTTAAGAAAACGAGTTCAGCTGATTCGGAATGAGTCAACTGAATAGCATTAATTACATCACACGAATTTACGGTCTTGAAAGGAAATAGAATTGAAAATAAAATAGATTGACTTATTAAGAATAGGGAGAACATTTGCGGGAGCGGTAACCTCACTTTGCTGAGAGAAAAAGAAATTCAGTTTTTTAGGATCGAAATCGGAATTCCTGTTTGTTAATTTACCATAACAACCAGCAATCCTGAGATTACTCCAGAGTTTCTTTGATGGAAGATTTGGATCCAATCTGTTCGAGAAATATTTTTGCTTAACCTTCCTTTCTGCAAGAGTAACTCGGTTGCGTGGTGTCTTAAACAATTGCTTTGTATACTGGGATTTAATATGCCGGTGAAGTTGATAATAATATTCCCTTTCTGAAATTAAGGAAGATATATTAGGGTTAAACTAAGGAGAGCCGGATACCTTTAATCGCCTATTTACAATGGACACATGACGGTCGTATAAGTATTTAATAAACTCGCTAAAAATTTGGACTTGTACGTTGATGGCTGTGGTTGTATAAATTGTACTCCACTTCAGGAGTCTGGATTCGTCAAATAGAGTCGACATATCAATGTTCTTAAAATCTCTGTATGAACCAGTTGAGAGCTCATCCGGCAAAAGCGGAATGTCATACGTCACAAACAAGATTTCATGGTCAAGGAAACTTAGTGGAGTAATCTGGTTGTAAAAGCCAATGCGATCCAAATTGGAGGTTAGGAAGAGATCTATAGCAGCGAGGGATTCGCTTTGTTCATATATGTTGGTAGTGAGTTTATTATATTCAGACAAAGCGACTGTACCATGGACTGAAAGTTGGTGGAAATTGAACTTTGGTGTAAAATATTGACGTTAAAATTACCTCTTACTATTACATAATTATATTTGTGAACCCAACTAGAAATAATGATCTCAAATTCTCTAGATTCATCAATATTAAATAGTGTAGGTGGGCAATATACTGATGAGAGAACACATTTTTTAACGCCCGTGTGAACTTCTACTGATACGAATTCAATCGCCTGTAAGTATGAAGAGCCCATATTCTTAGTCTTATAATTATTCTTTAAATATGTTGCTATACTCCTCCAGTTTCCTCCAGTTCTGTTGCTGCGATCATTACGAAATAAATTGTACCCATCAATGAATACAAGGTTGGAAGGAATGTGATTTTTTAACCAAGGCTCAGTGACTAGAATGACAGCCACATTAGATCGCACAAAAATTTCTTTCAATTCGTCGATTTTATTTTTTACTTTCCTCGCATTCAGCAAACAGACAAAATTCCTACCCTGCCAAAGCCACCGTAATCATTCATAGAAGATAAAAAATAAAACACCGGCTACGAGCATCATGAATAAGGACCTGTTGAAATAGAGGATGAGCAAGAAAATATAAAGAGATCTTGCGAAGCACTTCTCAGATTCAAAAGGCAATAATAAATTGATTGTTATGAAAATAATTCTCACGACATGCTTATATAGCAAACTTAGAACTAAAATTAAAGCTAACAGTTGATTAAAGTTTAGAAGGCAATAGGCCGAAAGAAAGTATAAAAGTAAAACTACGTTACCTAAGATATTATTATCAATCATGTAAGAGAATTCAATTAAAGAATTTAAAACGAAGAAAAAAATGCAACAAAAGAAAAATCCAAAAAACTAAAACGCAATAAATGGGTCCATTCCTCATGGATCAAATTCAGTTTACTCCGATCACAGCAACAGTTGTTCTATTAGGGCAGAGATCGTCGAGATCAGTTATTCGAATAGGCTTATCATATTCATTATGCTTGATATAAACAAAACCGGTATGAGAATAAGCAGCGTACAAAGAACCTTGACCACGCAATAAAATTTGGTTTTAGGTGTAAGACTTTCATATGCGTACATATTAATCCCTCTGCCGAGAACCCTTCGATATCTTTAAGCTTAACTCCTCCATATTTCTTGAAAGTTCAAAGAAATGAACGTTGTTCATTCATACATGAGAACTTCACCAAAATAGGAATCAGTCGATCATTCTTTTTTACTTTATTATGTAGTGGAGAAAACGGACGATATGCATTCGCATAAGTTGAGAGTATGTATCCAATTTCAGCAGAAATAGCTTGCAGAATTTTAAGGGGATCTTGGCCATTCCTGTGTGAGATGCCTCGGATAACCGCATCTGATAGACGTTAAGTGCGGAGAAGATCATCGTTCTTAATTAAGACTGTAGTGTAATGCTTTTCTAGTTCTACATACTTAACTTCCAACGCTTTGAGATGGGGGCCTTAACGGGTTCAATTGTAGCATTTACTAGTTTGTCCATAAGAAAAAAGAAAAAAGCTAAAAAAGTTTTGAGTAATAAGGAGGGTGGAACAGCATAAGTCTGGAACAACTTACGTCAATTCACAGCACGCGGTGAATGATGGTCTGGAAATTATTTCGATATGGAAAGATGCAACCACGTCAACTGCTGCCTTCCAATTGCTTTCGGCCATCAAAACCAAGAATTTTCAATATCAATTCTGGTTTTTTATTCAGTACACCTTTTGTCGTTTAGTAAAGCTTTGCAAACAAAAAATGTAGACTCGACAGAAACTATTGCACTGGCAGATGCTGCATAGGAGAAGCTTGAGTATATACGATAGAAAGCGACAGGTTGTTTCAGGACGATCTTCAGAAAATGAAAATTATTTCCGAAGCCTGAATCTCATAAAACCAAACGGTCGAATGAAATTACTAACACAATTGTAGATAATTATCATGTGCCAAGATTGTTTTCCACAGACATCACTTTATAAACTGTATCTTGGTTGGACAAATTTTTTACTAATTTTATTTTATTCTTTTACTTTTATAGAACTTTTTTGTATTTTAATAGAATATTAGCACTTTTGAAATTAGGCACACTTTTTTAAAATTAACAATGAGATTCCCATTTTACGCCTTTTGCTCATAATAAAAAATCTAGACTGACATATCAAAAATATTTTCAAAAACAATATGAAAACCTACTCTGAAAACTATTTCGAATACGTAACACAGTGATAAGGAGAGAATTTTAACAAAATAATTTATATTGCGAAGTAGTGTCAGAAGAATCGCTCGCTCCGTATTAAAAATGATTAAAACAAAATAATTATAGCGCGAGATATAAGCCGTCACAGATCTTAAGCCTTACCCTCTTCTGTTCATTACTCATTAGAGAACCGCTTTTTGAAACGCCCCAACGTTTTGTGAAACTTCTCATGTATTTTTCCGGAGCAAGTGAAAACTTTAAAGAGGCAGCATTTGAACAATTCTTCGAAACTTGCACTTTAAAACGACAACTCATCTGAAGTATGGATCAACGAAATCAAGAACAGGCGGCGCCGAATTACAGATAAAGCGATTACCCATTCTCTTGAAGCTCTTGATGTCTGCAGCAAAAATGCATTTCCAAATGTCCACAACCTTTTGAAAATTATATCACCTGTGACCATGACATCAAAGGAGCATTCATTTTCTACTTTACGTCGTCTCAAAACCTATTTAAGGTCCACAATGGGAGCGGATTGTTTAAACCGATTAGCTACTCTAAACTTACATCGGCACATAAGCATAGAAGTCGATGCAATTCTTAATGATGTACCTTGATGTATTAATTTATTGAAATAATGAAGAAAAGTATTTGTACTTATATAAATGTATTGAATATATTCTTCGTACAAATTTTTCATTAAGCAGTACCAAACACAAGAATTTTGTTTGAAGTTATTTTATATCAAAGCTTCTCGCTTTGAAAAATCCTGCGCACGGGCCTGATCCAGGTCATGGCTACGAAAATTTTCAGATTGAAGTGCGTATTTCATATAGTTAAAGCATTGATTATAGAAACTAGTAGATATACAAGCTCCAATGTGTCATTAACCTAAGAGATGGCGATACTAGTATCGAATCGACATTAAAGCAGATGCACATCTTAATGATTAGTTTGGATGAAATTACTGCTGTCCTTTCAATTTACATGTATTTTTCGGAGTTAGTATAACTCCAAAATTCTTAGCTTAGCAACAAACCAAAAATAAGAGTGTGCACCGATTACTCTTATGTTCATATCTAGTAGTACTAGAATTTGAAACAATTAGTATGAAAAAACTGTTGATAATATAATTTCGCAAAGAATAAAATATTATAAATAAAAGTAAAATAGTATTTCCAAGTGACTGCGGGGATAACTGTCTTCACCCGTTTTTATTTAGAGGGGTGTCGCCTGTAGCCCAAATGCCATTTTGTGCTAAGTACTATAACTTACATACATAATTTTAAGAAATAAAACTTCCTTGGAAAATATATTATAATAATATATAAGAATATAAGTTAAGCTAGTAATTTCTACCTTACCTATTTATGTATTTATTTAAAATTATGTCTCCCTTATAGTTCTTTAACAGCTTCATTTGGGAAACTGAAAACTAGGTGCATCGCAGAGTGTATATATGTATCTTTTTGTTGCCAATAAAGAAATGTAACAACTCCTATTTGAACTCCCATGGTTATAGATTATTCCTACTATATCAAAACCAATATTCAAAAATTCTGCCAGTAAGCTTTGAATAATTTCCTTGAACTCGTCCATTGAAGGCAACAGGTTGTTTTCAAGTTTTATTGAGACCACGAAGCATGAATATTAGAGCACTAGAAGCAACACTATTTCTTCGGCCAATACCACCAAGATCTGTAAATCCGTAGATTAGATCATCTTTTGTGTTATAATCCAATTCATATTTAATAGACATTTCATCAAATAAAAGTAAACATCTAATATTTATATCATTCATATCATTCATATTTTTTTAAGCATATTTCTAATCACATCTGAAAGTCCAGTGTTAAATCTAAGGGAGGAATGCCAATTAAAAATTATACTTACTGAAAGTCGAGCAAAACCGGTATTTAGGAGCGTCTTATGTAACGTGGGTGATTTATAATATATTCTGAAAGTAAGGCTCTTTACTTTTGCACTTCAATGGCCTTTCACAGAATGAAATAACTTGGATTTATCCTTTAGTAACTCATTTTTTTTTAAGTTGGATTCATCAGCATATCCATTATTTTTCTTGGCTCTTTTCGGGTAATTATAAAAGGGTCTATTTTCTGATTCTAGTCGGTTTTCTCAAAAACTATTGAGAATCTTCTCATTGGTGGAGATGGGAACTATTCTGTAGATATTGCTGTAGTTTCGGATTGTACAGATACTTTTCATTTTTTGCTATAACTCATGTTGTCGGACTTACAGACAACCAATTCTTCATCTGAAGAGCTTTCTTTAGTAGAGAATATGGATAAAGAATCTGCCAGAGTTTCGGGGCCAACTGCAATACATGTAAATATGTAAACACGGCGAGATACTTATTTTGGTGCAGGAGTGCTTTCCAACATTGCTTCGCAAATCGGATCTTTAACCGATTCTGTAAACGAACAAATCAATGGATCAGCAATTATTATGGAAATAGCCACAATAATAAATGGGGATTCCCGGAACACAAAACAAGCCATGAAGTACGACTTAAATGCGAAGGCGAGCATTGTGGGCCGGTTACCCCCGACATTGCACACTTCTAGCCTTGTGTAATAATTCTGGATAGATGTAACTTGCCTTATTATTCCCAGCTCTTTGGGTTCGATGACCTTTTTTGCTTAATCCAGCACGTTGGATTTTATGGTAATTCCCAGCTCGTAGGGAATTTTTATTGACTTTATTATTGTAAAAAAGGTACTGACTAGGAAAGAAAATGATGAACACTTGCTTATACGTTATAATATTTATTGCTGCTGCTGCCAGCGTTCGCACTTAATTACTAGTGTACAAGCCAATCTTCTCCTTTCGACTATACTAGACAAAATTCCTATTGTCCCAAATTGTGTTAGTGGAATTGATCGACAGTGGCGGAGGCGAATGTTAGTCTTTAATTTTAGTACTAGAAATTTACAGTTCAGTGAATTACAAATATTTAAATACAATTATTTCGTTAATGAGTTCATGAACATAAAATCGAACATCCTCCGCCCGGTTAAGGAGTTTACTGCTTAACTAAATACTAATACTTTCTTCATCTAAAGGTAACCTATGTATTCTATTTATTGCTCGTTTAACAAGTCCTCTTTCTGTGCGTATGACAGCAACTCGAACCAGACCGTCCTTACCAGGATGAACTGTCTCGATTCGGCCCATGACCCACTTAGACGGTGGTGTATTAGGCTCACTCAGGATGACTAACTCATTTGGTTTGAGAGACGCTTGTAGAAGTTTCCACTTTGGGCGTTGTTGCAATGACGTCAGGTAATCCCTACTCCAACGTTTCCAGAATCCCTGCATTAGTGTTTGTAGGTGTCGCCATCGACCTAGATGTGAAGTCTTGGCTTCTGTGAGGTTCGGTTCAGGTATTGAGGTTAGTGCATGCCCAACAAGAAAATGTGAAGGTGTCAAGACATCTAGAGAGTCGATTTCATTTGACAGTGGGCAAAGTGGCCGCGAGTTTAGAATAGACTCAATTTGTGCCAATAAGGTTGTCATCTCCTCAAAGGTGAGCCTCGTTTCTCCAATGACCCGTCGTAAATGTGATTTAACGGATTTTACGCCCGCCTCCCACAGGCCACCAAAGTGTGGAGTTGATGGTGGTATGAAATGCCACTTGATATTATTCTGGGAAAGAAAATTGCATATTAGTGGATTATCATATGAAATTAAGGATAATTCTTGAAGCTCATTGATGATACGATTAGCGCCTACGAAATTCGTGCCATTGTCGGAATAAATGTCGCTAGGAATTCCTCGGCGAGCGACAAATCTACGAAAAGCAGCTAGGAATGCCTCTGATGACAAGCTGCTTACAAGCTCTATATGTAGTGCCTTCGTCGAGAAACAAACAAATAAAGCAATATAAGCCTTGGATGATCTTGTTGATCTACCAAACTTGGTTGAAATTTCTATCGGGCCAGCATAGTCTACTCCCAAGCGTAAAAATGGTCGGCTGATGGATACACGATGCTCTGGTAAGCTGCCCATTAGTTGTTGGGTCGTACTTGTCCTGTGGCGAAAACATACTATGCATTTGTGAGTAATTTCCTTCACAAGTTGCCTCAGTTTGATGATCCAGAATTCTTGTCGAATAATGGAAATTAACACTGTAACCCCTGGGTGCAGATATCTGTGATGCATTTCTTGAACTATTAACTTAGCGATGAAGTTCTCCTTTGGCAGGATTCGAGGATGCTTCGTGTCGAACTCTAGGCTTGAATGTTGCAAACGGCCACCTACCCGTAGTACGCCGTCATTATCTAGGAATGGGTGTAAGTTGATGAGTGGACTTTTCATTGGTAGTGATCGTTCAGCTAATATTTGATTTATTTCTTTAACAAAGGCTTCAGATTGAGCCCATTTGATTATTGTCGATGAGGATTTCTGCAGCTCGTGTGCCTTTAGTAGGCCTTGTATGCGGTTTTTTCCTTCCTTTTGTTTCACGTTGTGGATGAAACGTAGGCAGTAGCTAAAGATGTGAAGTAGTTTAGTCCATGAAGAGCAACGTAACGATAATTGGTGTAAGATATGTTGAGATGCTTCTGAGTGATTTATAATTAAGGTGCACTTTCGTTCTTCTTTTTTTACAGCAGTTGAGTCATTCGTATTTGGATTATGTGGCCAGGCAACATTTTCCTTCCTTAACCAAGGTGGCCCCTGCCACCACAGGTTGCATTTGGGAAGCTCTTCTGGTGGTATTCCTCTGGACACAATATCTGCGGGATTATCTGCTGATGGAACATATTTCCATGAAGATCGAGGAATGGTGTCGAGAATTTCTGAGGTTCTGTTGGCAACGTACGTTTTCCAACGTCTAGGAATGTCAGAAAGCCACGAAAGAACAACGGAAGAGTCACTCCAAGCATGGATTGTCACATTTTGGAAACTTAGAGCTGCTATCACACTGGACATTAACCTGCTTAGGAGAAGAGCAGCACATAATTCCAATCTTGGTAAGGATACCTGCTTCAAGGGTGCTACCTTTGATTTGGCTGTAACAAGATTGATACAAACTAGTCCATTTCTATCGATAGTTCTGCAATATATAACCGCCCCGTACGCTAGCTCAGAAGCGTCCGAAAACCCATGAAAATGTATGTCTTTGTAAGAATGGCATATTAAGCGAGGAATCTTGATTTTAGATACAGCAGCCAAGTTTTCCTTAATTTTTTTCCATTTCTGAGTAATAGTAGAAGGAAGTGGATCGTCCCACTGCATATTTGACAACCATAATTGTTGGAAGAGTATTTTCATTGTAACCACAATTGGTGCCAACCAACCTAAAGGATCAAATAAGCGCGATGACTCTGACAGGAGACTTCGTTTTGTTATCGTTTCATTTAATGGAAGTGATACTTCAAATAAGAATATATCCTGTTGTGGGTCCCATTGTAGTCCCAGAATCTTTGTGGCCTCAATGCTGTCATGAATGGTTAATGTTGGTGCAGAATCGGCAGAAGTTATGCAAGTGAAGTTAGATCGCCATTTGGTTAAATTGAATCCGCTTGCTCGTAGAATTGCTTTTAATTCGTCTTGAAGTCTGATGGCCTCAGCTTCAGAGTCAGCACCTGATAAAAGATCATCGACATAAAAATTGTTTTGAATGATGGAGCAGGCTTCAGGAAATAAATGTGTATTATCAATGGCGATTTGTTTTAGTGTCCTCGTAGCCAAGAAGGGAGCCGAGGAAGTGCCGTAGGTTACAGTTGTTAACCTGTAGTGTTTAATTGGTTGCGATGAGTCTTCCCTCCAAACTATCCTTTGAAAGTCTCGATCTCTCCTTGTTATCTTCACCTGGCGGTACATTTTCTCTATGTCCGCGGAAAATGCAACCTTGTGCTTTCTAAAGCTGAGCAAAATTGAGACTAGGTCTCTTTGAATCGTTGGCCCAGTCATTAAATTATCATTCAATGATAGACCTGAAGCACTCTTGCAAGATCCATCGAAAACAACTCTTATTTTGGTGGAAGGTAAGGTTTTAAACACCGCATGATGTGGTAGGTAAAAATATCTTTCTGGCCTCACACTCAATTCAGCAGTGGGAATTTGCTCCATGTGTTGCAATTCGTGGTACTCTGCCATGAATTTCATGTAATGTTCCTTGTAGAGAGGGTCCCGTTTGAAACGTTTCTCGATTGAATAAAGTCGTCTAATGGCATTAGACTCTGACTGACCAAGCTGAGGTTCCGAATACTTAAATGGGAGAGATACGACATAATATCCACTTTTATCACGGTAAAAACTGGATTTGAAATGTTCTTCGCATTGAATCTGTTCATTTGTTAATATGGGCTCTTGCTGCGAGACTACTTCTTCGATCTCCCAAAATCGCCGTAATGTAAGATCGAGATCAACTAATGGTTGTGAATGCAGGTTGATAGCCGAAGGACTTGCATGTGGACAACTGCCGCACAAGACCCAACCAAAGATAGTTTGTTGGGCTAGAGTCTGATTGTTGGGTCCAATAATTTTGCCCTCCTTAATGACTTGGAAAAATTTGTCTGCACCAATGATGATATCAATGGGTCCTGTTTCCTTGAAGGAAGGATCAGCTATTTGGAGTTGTTTAAGGTGATCCCAGTTATCAACGTGAAATGAACTTGATGGAATAGGCGAAGTAAGGTTAGACATAATATATGCATCAACAATGAGTGTGTGATTATTGTTGAATCGAGGTGATATTCTGACAACGACCTGTCCTCTAGTGTAGCCTGACTTAGTAGCTCCTAGCCCACTGATAGCTAGACGAGCATGCTGTCTTTTAAGGGCCAGCCTCTGCACACATGATTCTGAAATGAATGAAATTTGTGATCCGGAATCAAGCAGAATTCGACATGGGAGGTAATGTCCGTGAACATCCATTACATTGACTATCGCAGTAGGTAATAATGAAGCCGGGCTGGCTGTATGTGAATAGCTATTGAGAGAGCAGAGTGATTGATTGTTGATTGCAGACTGAACTGTGTTGATTGTAGGATTGGGTTGATTGTTGTGTGGAAGCAGGTTAGGGTTGATTGAAGAATTCGACTGCATATTGGTTAAAGCAGTGTCAGCAGAGCTGGGATTTCGACACACAGGTGAAGCTGTGGAAGTGTTGCCTGTGATTGAGTTTCTGAAGTTATCTGAAGGATATGATGATTGTGGTTGAAACCTTCCAGGTTCATGTAGGAGTGAGTGGTGCATCCTTTTGCAATGGAAGCAACGATGTTTCGATCGACAGGTGTGCACAGAGTGACCTGATTGCAAACAATTGAAACATAGCGAATTAGATGTCACAAAGGACTTTCGGTCACTGTAAGATTTTCTCTTGAATTGCGGACATGAATACAATACATGATTATCTTTACATATTAAACATGTTGAACGCTTTATTGCAGAGGTAGCGTGCATAACCCTTGTTGGATTAACACTTTTAGTGACGCTGGAACAAGTTTCCAAAGCATCGCACCGCTTGTTTAGGAAGTTTAATAAATCTTCAAAACTTGGGAAATCTTTCTCTGAACTTTCCTTAAACCACAGCTGCTTCGTTTCAATGTCTAGTTTCCCTAAAGCCAGGAAAATTAGCCAAGGATCTCTAGTTTGAGCGTCCGTTCCTAATGCCTTAAGTCCGCGAATTACTTCATCATAGGAGTCATAAAGGTTTCGCAAATTTTTTGCTGATGGCTGATTTATGCCAGGTTGATCCATAAAAGTCTTGATCATTGAGGTGGTGATGTGACGCTTTTTGTTGAACCGCGCTTTGAGCTTTGCCCAGGCTTCAACATAGTTTCTCTCTGTGACTGTTAAGTGTCTTATGACCCCAGCTGCTTCACCTTTCAGTAGCCCTTTGAGGTACTGTAATTTTTGACAACCATTTAGAGATTCATTTTTATCTACTAACGTTTCAAATAAATCTTGGAATGCTGGCCATTCCTTGTAATCTCCCGAAAAATTTGGGATATTAATTCTGGGAAGACGTAAATCAATTGGGTTACTTTGACTTGGTTGTGTTCGATTAAGATTTTCGAAAAAGGATTGCTGACTATGCAAGAAACTGTGCATTGTGGCATTGAATTGGTCATTCGAAGTCATATTAATGCTCCCGTTTAAATTGGCTGACATATGTTCTGAAGTCGAATTTTGAATTGGCGTTCGTTCTTTGATTGCTCGCGTAAGCATGGACTTAGTATCGAAATATTTAGCTTCAAACTCATCTAACTCAGATGTTTGTCCCGGAAATAGTAGTAAGCTATCTTCTATTTCTTGAAATTCTACCCAGGCTTCTTCGATTTTCTCCAAACGTGCCGTTAGGTCTTCTATAGCAATATTTTCTTGGATAGCTTCAGCGTATGTTTTTACTCGAGTAAGCGTACCCTTAATTCTTCCGCGTTTTTGCACTAGCACGCTTTGCTCAGCCATATTTTATGAAACAATTGTTTGCACCTTCACAATATAAATAGTGTTAGCTCAGACGCTGAGAAAATAGTACGCTGATGACAGTATATAATAAAACGCTTCAACCAATATGTATCGTTATTTGCAGTATGATTGAAAGAGCCGAAATACAATTAACCAATATATGGATACAATTTGTGGAAATTTTTCATATATAATACTAACTATGAAAACTATGAATTAGTAAATCAAATCAACCACATTTTTCCTTATGAAACTTCCGGATATTTTATAAGGTCTATAATCAATTCATCACAAAGAGAATCAACTGTATATACCGTGTGAATTTGTTGAATAATTATATTGAATTCAGTCACTTCACTGGTTATAACTTTTCGCATTGGTTCTATACAAATTACCGATGAATGTTAATTAACGATCAAATCAAACAATTCTATCTTCATAAAGTACCCGTTAAGATCTATAGGTATGTATGTAGTACATAACCCCAAAATAATATTAGCAGTAATTTTGAGAAAAATAAAATGTTCGTTCTGGCTATATATGTCTCCGTTGAGATCTGTAGGTATGTATGTAGTACATAACCCCAGAATAATATTGGCAGTAATTTCGAGAAAAATAAAATGTTCGTTCTGGCTATATATGTGTCTCTATGTAATGTTGAAATTTATTTAGAAGATTATTGATAAGAGTTCATTCACTACGCTTATTATAACTGTTCAATTGTCTCCGCTTTGAATACAATCACTGCACAAATTCCACCATGAATTTTCACCATATAATCACCATATAATATACAGCTCAGAATCGCACTTATGTCTTGTATATATATGAGTATAATGTCAAGTTTATGATAATTAATTATGAATTATGAAGGCATAAATGTAATTATGTATAATGAAATTGTACTTATCAGTTTTTTTTTGTTGATTGAAGAATCCGGCTCGAAGGACCATGTAATAATTCTGGATAGATGTAACTTGCCTTATTATTCCCAGCTCTTTGGGTTCGATGACCTTTTTTGCTTAATCCAGCACGTTGGATTTTATGGTAATTCCCAGCTCGTAGGGAATTTTTATTGACTTTATTATTGTAAAAAAGGTACTGACTAGGAAAGAAAATGATGAACACTTGCTTATACGTTATAATATTTATTGCTGCTGCTGCCAGCGTTCGCACTTAATTACTAGTGTACAAGCCAATCTTCTCCTTTCGACTATACTAGACAAAATTCCTATTGTCCCAAATTGTGTTAGTGGAATTGATCGACAGTGGCGGAGGCGAATGTTAGTCTTTAATTTTAGTACTAGAAATTTACAGTTCAGTGAATTACAAATATTTAAATACAATTATTTCGTTAATGAGTTCATGAACATAAAATCGAACACCTTGCCTTACTACTACAGTTTTTCATAGCTTGGATTTCGTTAAAACACCATAATTTCAATAAATTCGTTCTACATTATATTTCTGATTTTTTTTTAATGACATTAGAAAGAAAACATATTGGGCTGCAATTTGTTTTAACTTCATTTTTCTGTGGGATCTGTTTAAAATAAAATCGTAGTTCCTCCTCCATTGGAGTATAAAAGTATAAATGTGAACTCTTTACTTCATGCCTTATGTCCACCACATAGCAATAATAGGCTGTATTTTTTCTCCTTTGTATAACTCCGATATTAAAACCATTGTCAACAACCAAAAGCGATGACAGGAACATGTTCGAAACAAATTTTAAAGCCTTTCAAAAAATTGGAAAAAGTCAATCTTACCGCCACCATACGTGTTAATGACACATCTGTTACTTAGCTCTATACATTCTTTCTCTCTCTTGCTGTATTATGCCGCATAAATTCTTCGCAATGATAGCTTTCTTTGGTTGAATAAAAGGTTAAAGAGCTTTGAAAAAGTGGTCCGGGTTTATATGGAGATTTTCTTATCTAGTTGGAAGTTGTCTCAGGTTAAAGTAAGAGGACCCGCTTATGGGAGGGCATTTTATTTGGCAATGCTTTCCATTAAGGGGGAATACCAGTGAACAGAAAAATCAAATTTTTATTCTATCCACTACTGTAATGGTTTGAGCATGAGAAAAAAATTTATCTGTGCTTTATGCTTTTAAGCTCTATTTCCTTTGCTCAGATAACACAGATACTACTAGCGCAGACTACATAATGATGGAGAATTGGAAGAATTTCTGCTTAGCACTCACACAGCCAGCCGACGGCAACGTCCCACGCAGACCACATAAGCCCTGGTAGGATCAGAGCCAGCCACAGCAGCAGTCATGTCATGAAGCAGATCGAGCTCATGGGTCGTGCATGGGTACATCGTAGGAGAAATAAATAAAGTGTGCGTTTGCGCGATGAGCTCTGTGTACATACGGATGGGATGGTTGAATATTTCACGGGAGTGGGCTGCATCCAATCCGAAACATATTCATTCTTTTCTGTTTTGTTGTTTGTTTGCTTTTTGCACATCACAGTTTTAGTTTAGTTTTGAATTTTTTTATTGCCTAGATGAAATATAATAGGGTATTACTAGATTTGTCATTCCGTTTGCATTGTAGCCATACAAAAATTTTGTTTTTCACTATATATTTAGGCACTACCCGAAAAATCGTCAACGTAGAGAGCTGAAATTTTGTACACGGCGTTTTCATAAAAATAGTATTTTTTCATCACTTAGTAAGTGTTAGTACATGCAATGCAACATAGAACAACATTAAAAATAGAAAATGAAATAAACAAAAAATATTAAATATTATATAGACTTTTTTAAAACGTGCTTAGAAACGTCAACATCATAGTGCTCAGCCATATACAGTAATACACATGCGATTAATAAAAGTGTGTCCATGATAATACCACACAAAACAGCAAGTGTGTCCATGATAATAACATTTATTGAGAATTATTTTATTTTATTATTACGCTGTAAGCATAAGTTTTCTTGCAATTTTTATGCAAAATCGAGTAAATAACATTACAATGTTTAATTTTAGATACTTTGTAACTTTTAATTTACATTGGAACGCTGTTAGAACTTTGATCGAAAAGTGTTCATTTTGTCATATTTTGTTTATGTAAAAATTAGCCCAAAAGATCCAAAAAAGAAAAAGTAAAAAACTTGTCTCATCCTTTTATGGCACATCTTTCGATTTATATCATAATTGGGTCATCAATGACTTTCACTTAGCTGGAAAATGGTGCAAGAGATGACAGTTTTTAACAATTTTACAAATTTCAGATAATTATATAATAATTTCTGGATTACTTTTGAGAAATTTGCTACACTTATCTCACGGATTGGACCTTTATTTAAACATTAAAATTTATTTGGAGTAAAAAGACACAGCTGTTCTCGAGATATCGGGTGCAAACCGAAGGTAAATTTTCAATTTTCACTGGTATACCCTCTTAATGGACCAATTTGGAAACTTTCATTGCTTAAAATATTCGGAAGCCACGTTTTTAAATTGATCCTCAGTAAGAATAAGCATAAATTCTTATAATATACACTGTAAAAAATCTGAGTAAATTTACATGATTTTAGTAAACGAAAAGTACTGCAAAATTG
Source organism: Dioctria rufipes (assembly GCA_963924295.1). Taxonomy (NCBI): domain Eukaryota; kingdom Metazoa; phylum Arthropoda; class Insecta; order Diptera; family Asilidae; genus Dioctria; species Dioctria rufipes. The sequence goes on along the minus strand of OZ002740.1, from coordinate 80,856,793 downwards.
CATCTCATTTCAAGTAAAATTACTTTACAAATGTAATTTTACATAAAAAGTGCTGAAATTATTACATCACTTTTCAACACGCTAGAATCAGTTTTTCATATGTGCTAGAAATTCACTGCAATGATAGTAGTAATTGTACCCTTAGCAGAAGTATTATAATTTTAAGTGTACTGCTGATTCCCATAAAACAGATACTCATCGTTCAGACTGTACTAGTGATTGTCAGAACGTGTGCGAACATCGGTTTACATGGTTCTTTCAGTGCGCGTCCGACTGGTTTTGGATAAAGAATAATTTTATTCCGGCGAAAAGAAAAGATTCTTCTGGATGTCTTGCGTGTATAGTATTTATAGTATTTAAAGAATAATTTTATTCCGGCGAAAAGAAAAGAAAAGTTTCTTCTGCATGTGTTGAGTGTATACAATTTACTCATTACTTCCTCTTTTTATTTTATTATTTATTCCACAATGATTTCGCATATATGACTTTGATATAAGGCATATGTACATATATGCAAAAATATATATGTGTAAAATTACCGCATTTGTAGTGAAAGTGATGCATTTGATTCTACAAAATTCCCCACGGGGATAGTAATATTGCAAAAAAATTTTAAATTTGCTTTGAAAAATGATCTTCATATACTTATTCAAGAGGTATTTGGATTACTCATCATCTTCTGAAATTGTGTGTGCTGTTTGTTGCTCTGCTATGCATAGATATGATTGTGTATCAATTTTTTCCGAAATGAAGTGTTTTTAGTTTTAAGATTTTTTGTTTAAACTGCTGTGTCACTCCTTCTTTCCATCCTTTAATCTATATTTTACATTAAACTGGTTAGTTTGTTTCCTGTCATGTATTCCTGTTTGAGTTGTAGTGATTCTTTTGAATCAAAGGCAAAATATGAACAGCATGTAATAAAACATAAGTTTTTGAAAGTAGGAAGGTTTTATTGCTACGACTGCGAGAGAATGTTTTCTAAATATTCTACTTTTCTCTTGCACAGGTACAGAAAACATAAAAACATTGTAGTAAAAGCCAGCGATGAAAACGAATATTCTTGCAACATAAAAATGTGTGCCTTTAGATGTACAGACCAAGTAATTTTTGTTCGTCATTTGCTAAAGCATTCCAAAAACGGGGATAAGGTGAAATGTCCATGGGCTAATTGCATATTTTACTTTTCGCTCTCATTTAAGGCGAGCACATCAATTTAAATTTCAAGAGAATTACAAAAATTCTATAAATACCGAGAATTGCTTACTTTCTCAGGAAAGTGTGGTATCTCAATATGAAGAATCTGAAAAGAACATTCTGGAAGCTAATAAAATTGCTCCTAATGGATTGTCTTTTAATGATCTCATATTCCACCTCAAAGTGAAATACAATGTACCCGAAAACATTTTAAACTTAATATGTAATGAAATAAACAGTGAAACAAGAATGTGCCAAAAATCTTGCTTATCGGAATTAAATAGTATATTTATTAAATATAAATTCAGCAAACCTCTATCTGATGAAATTATTGGGACTATAATTGAAAAAACTAATTGTTGCCTATTAAATACAGCTTACAGAAGAAATATTTCCATTAGAAATTTTTTTGGGGAAAAATAAGACACATATTGATTGTTTTTATCATTACGTTCCAATTTTAAAAACTATAGAATGCCTTATTCAGGATGAAACAGTGCAAAAGAATATAAACTTAAAAGTAACACACCCCTTAAGGAACGTGTATTCAGATTATAAGGATGGTTTGATCTACAGGAATAGCTCATTTTTTAACAACGCCGATAAGAAATTAGAGATGATTTTTTACATGGATTCATTTGAAGTGTGCAACCCTCTAGGTTCTGCAAAATCCAAATACAAGTTATTAGCCGTTTACTTTGTATTAGGAAACCTTTCTGTTCATAGTAGGTCAAAAGTTGAAAATATTCAATTAGCACTTCTTTGTAAAGAATGTTATATGAAAGAATTCGGTTATGATAATATATTTCAAAAGCTGATTTCTGACATAAAGGTTCTTGAAAATGTGGGTGTACCTTCAAAGATGGCTACACAAAAGGCTCAATAATCGCAATCTCTGCAGATAACTTAGGAGCACACCAAATAGGAGGCTTTTTAGAAAACTTTAGTAAGTCTCAATTTTTCTGCCGATACTGCCACATTTCATTAAATGAGTTCAAATCATCTTTTGATATTCGTCAAGATTATCGAACTTGTAAAACTTACAATATGGATGTACAAAGCATGAACGACACCGGAATTAAACATGATTCAATTTTTAATGAGCTTTCACATTACCATGTATGCAACCCAGGCTTGCCTCCTTGTATTGCACATGATATCTATGAAGGAATTATACCACAAGATTTGAACCTTTTCATAAAATATTTTGTAAAAAATAATTGGTTTACCTACACTTTTATTAATGATAATTTGAGATATGTTTCTTCTGTGTTGAAATTAAACATATCTTTCCCCGAAATAAATCCGAAATCGAAGAAAATTCCTGGGCATGCTAACCAGAACTTTATCCTTTTAACGATATTTCCATTAATCGTTTTAAATTGCGTTGGTGATCATGTTGATTTAAACGATCCTGTTTGGCAACTGTTGCTTCATTTAAAGACTATTACCGAAATTATTTCATCTGAATTTGTTTCTTATGATCAAGTTTACAAATTGGACTTTATAATAGTCGAATATTTACATGGCAGAAAGAAATACTTTCCAGAGCAAAATTTACTACCAAAACATCACTACTTGCAACACTCCCACACCTGATAAAGCTTTTTGGTCCTCTAAGTAAGTTTTCAACACTAAGGTTCGAAAGTAAGCACCAGTACTTCAAAAATATCATACGTCATTCCAGGAATTTTAAGAATGTTACAAAACACTTGACTGAGAGGCACCAACTCTTTCAAGGCTCTATTCATAACCGCTTTATTGATACTATTGTCGCAGAAAATGTTAGTGGAATAATTTTAGATGAAGCTATGGGTAATATTCCACTGAAATATGTCTATAAAGTTTTTAAAGCCAAATATCTGGACATAGAATATGTCGGTGGAAATTTAGTTCCAGTATATGTAGACGAGCTCAATAGATTAATAGTATTAAATATACAATGGCTTCTTTTAGACAGATTTTACTCTGATTTAGCTTTTTACGGGAAAGTTTGTGTGCTTGAGTTAAATTATAAAAAAGGTGTTTATATTATACTAGACACGGACTCTAATAGTGTTTGTATTCATTACACCAACCTCTTGTCGCCTTTTCCTATCCAAATATATCATTCACAAAACAAAGAATTTGCAGTTTTACGACACAGCGTTCCATTTTTATTGTAAAGAAGAAGGAAAGAAGGTGAATAATTCAAGTTAACTTTACGCTTTTTATTTTATTCTCATGAATTGCGTTATACTCTAATTTCCAGATGTGTAGAAAAGCGTTTAAAATTTGGAATAAAGAACGCATCGTAAAAAAAGCATTTTGTTGCGAAGTTGATTTAAATGAAGTAATATGCAAAGGTACTTTAAAAGATAATACGTAATATTTTAAAATGCAAATAAATTAATGAAGACTGAGTTCCAGGTAACGAACTTGGAATTTATGGAAACAGGCTCGTTTTGGAGGAGGACGGCACATGCATTGAAGACAAGGAAACCTTAGAGTGTTTTACAGATAAAGTTTTGATTTTGTTAGATGAAAATGAAGAATGGTCTCAGAGAGAATCAAAAAATGCTCAGAAAAGTCCTGTCTTCGAATCGACATTATTATATATACCATCCAATGCAGATAGAAATACATCAATAGACTCCACAGCAAATACCTCCACAACGGTTTCTCTGTACAATGAAATTCCTAGCTGCAGATCGAACGAAGCTGACCTTTTATCAGTTTGCAGTTCACAAAGTTCACTTTCAGATACGTTGTCTATGTCCAGCGGGGCTTTATCAGTAACATCCCAAGATGCCAATATTGGTCTTGAAGAATGTAAACGTTTATTTACAGACTTCAGAATAACCTGGAATAAAATTCCAAATCACATTAAAACGCTGCTTGAATACGCAAAGCCATTAGAAATTTATCTAACCGATTTTATTCACTTTGTGATAAATGAAATGCGCGTTGTATCGTTTTACATTCCTGTTCCTATAATGCGTCAAGTCGCCGAGCAAGCTATATCAAAGTATCCTAAGAGCTTTGGAACTAATAATGACAAAGGTCTAATCAATACAGAATCTGCAAACTTGACCGCAAAATTGACGTACCACAACAATTACTTAAACAGAAAGTCTTCAAAGAGACCACTGAATACCTCAATTAAGCCAAGTTTAATTAAAAAAATGAAAAGCTTAAAAGAAAGTTGTCCGAACTGGATTGTTGACTTATATGAATCGGATGATGCCTTGGAGCAAAAGAGACTCCTTTTAAAACAAAACTCTGTAATTTCAAACTTAAAACCAGAAGAGCTTGACGAAATGAATTTGTATTTCGAAAACACGTACTGCTCCCAACGAAAATTTTTGAATAATGTGGAAAATCCTCCAACAATAAACGAAATCGTTGAAAAGTGGCCTATATTGCTTCAACGAACATATGCCAAAAGGAATTTCAACAAACTTATTGACAATCCAAATTTCAACGCGGTAATACAGTTTGAAAAGTATAGCGACGCAATCATCGCTTTCTCGAAAAGCTTAAAGAAGACTTCGGTAAAAGAAATTGTCGAGAAAGAAAGCGATAAAAATTACGCAATCTTTAAGATTATATCAGTTTATTTTGCTGAGGATATTGAAGTATTAATTAAACGATATCCAGTAAGTAACATTTTCATATAACCGTATAAAGTTTGTTTAAAATGAACGTTCATATTTCAGATGGGAACAGACATAAACTCAATTGAACCCAAATATAACTCACCTTGGGCCGCAATGTTAAGTACGTTAGGATTGTTAATTGTATTATATGTAATAATTTTAACAAAGTTTTGAAATCTTGAAATCTTTTTATAATTCTAAACATAATTGTATATTGCAGAACAGGATCCCGAAAATAGCATCATATACATTTTCGTGGAAGGAAAAAAGTGCTCTTCAACTTCTTCCTTATTTGGCGCATTCGAAATTATGTTGTGCTATTTTTTCAATTTCAACATGAGTTACCCGAAAGAAGTCTTACCATGCAGACACTACAACAAATTGCGGGGATATCATATGATTTCGGAAGATCGCGAAAGAAAACATTGGGGAACAAGTCTAGAGTAAATACGTTTGTTAATGCTTGTTCGCAATATTTAGAGTGACTATAAGTATGTTAAACACGAAAACGGCTACCTTAGATATTGTTTCTTTTATATTACGAATTTATTGCTTTGTTATACCTCTTGTTAAATTTATTCAAAACTGTTAATTTTTTTTTTATCAAATGTATATTTTAATGATAAGCTTCTACAGGTATTAATTTGTACGTACCTATGTTTACATATGTGCATACAAGGTATCCCACATAATGTGCGTACAGGCCAATTTTCTTGAAAATATCTGTCCAAGGGTCCTAATAACAACAGAATCTTTTTTAATTAACCACTTTTATGATATCTCTATACATTTTTGAAAAAAATTGTCCTGGAGGATTGTTTCGGGAGGTACTTGCAGGTTTGTTAAGTCAAAATTATAAGCAAAAGGATCAAGAAGTGAGGTGTTCTGCCCAATGAGAACACTCAAGAAAAAATATAGAGAAGGATGTGGACTGTAAATAATAACGCCGGGGAATATTTTATAGCCAGTGGTTTATTGTACGCACGTAAAACTTAAGTACAATACTACAACTAGAACTAAAATTCACAGAATTCAATTTCACACTTAAGAACTAAACTTCAATATATTCAAAAAAATCGCTTACTCACTACACAATAATAATTTCAATATAATACTGTCAAAGTTGTGGCTACTTTGACCAATGGCACTATATGTATATATATATAGGTATATAAATATATTAATTAATATGAAATATAATATATGATTAATCAAAGATGTACTCACCAGTATAAAACTATGGAATCGACTTTATGGCGTTGGTAATCAAATAGTTAGTGATTATCTTGTTCTAGTCGTTCCCCGGAACAAGATACTTTACTTCGGTCGAGACCCAAAGCAAAGTTGTATTAGTCGTGTTTATTCTAGTCGGTACCCAGAATAAATATCTTTATCTCAGTCGAGACCCAAGATAAAGGTTTGAGATTAGTGAGTGTTATTCTAGTCGCTACCCGGAATAACTATCTTTATCTCAGTCGAGACCCAAGATAAAGGTTTGAGTTAGTCTATGTTATTCTAGTCGCTACCCAGAATAACTATCTTTATCTCAGTCGGTACCCAAGATAAAGTTGTTGAGTTAGTAAAATTTATTCCAGTCGAGACCCAGAATAAATATCTTTATCTCAGTCGTTACCCAAGATAAAGTTATTAGGTTAGTAAATTTTATTCCAGTCGAGACCCAGAATAAATATCTTTATCTCAGTCGGTACCCAAGATAAAGTTGTTATTAGTAAGATTTATTCCAGTCGAGACCCAGAATAAATATCTTTATCTCAGTCGCTACCCAAGATAAAGTTATTAGGTTAGTAAGTTTTATTCCAGTCGAGACCCAGAATAAATATCTTTATCTCAGTCGCTACCCAAGATAAAGTTATTAGGTTAGTAAATTTTATTCCAGTCGAGACCCAGAATAAATATCTTTATCTCAGTCGGTACCCAAGATAAAGTTGTTATTAATAAGATTTATTCCAGTCGAGACCCAGAATAAATATCTTTATCTCAGTCGCTACCCAAGATAAAGTTATTATGTTAGTAGAATTTATTCCAGTCGAGACCCAGAATAAATATCTTTATCTCAGTCGTTACCCAAGATAAAGTTGTTATGTTAGTAGAATTTATTCCAGTCGAGACCCAGAATAAATATCTTTATCTCAGTCGTTACCCAAGATAAAGTTAATATGTTAGTAGAATTTATATTTGATTACACTAGCCAAGTCGAATTCCAAAATGATGCGCACTCTATAGAAGCTGGATACTAAAAGAGCAAGATTCAAGTTGGCCTGCGACTTATATTGCCTCTGAACTGCGCACGGCACCAACAAATTATTTTACCTTGCGCATAACAACCAAAGTACATTGACCTTAGCAGCTGTGCGTAGGTAGCAACAGAAAGTCCGTTGACCTTAACAGCTGTGCGTAGGTCAGACGAGTGCATTGACCTTAGCAGCTATGCTTAGTAGGTACAACGTATTAACTGAACTAATAGAATATACCTATACATACACAATATGGCCATTTCTAAATAATTTTTAGTTAATACTAAAATGTTTTATGCCTTTTAAGCTAAGTAATAATTTGCTAATAATATAGATTTTAATTTCAATTAAAAGCTTGATGAATTCTGTCGATCGTGTCGAGATTTTGTAATGTGGAATGTAGCGATCATGTGTCGATTGTTGTCTCCACTAAAAAACTGCTTTATCGACGAGCTTGTAGGTAGGTATATGTAGCTTCGTTCCCAACCTAGTTTCAATAATAAGAAATGCTTGGAATTAAAATCTTTTGAATGATTTAATTTTCAGGTGGCTATTTAATGTTGGTTTGAACATACTGCCCCCTGTTGAAAGGTTGAATTTTATTTGAAAATTCAATCTTTCAAGTAACTATAAATTAATTTTAAAATGACGACGTAAAGCATACCTTGGTTGTCTTCTTTGCTATATATATATATAAATAATTATATCTTACTTTCCTACTTTCCTAAATGTTCCAGCGATCGGAATCGGAAAAATAAATTGTGATGTCTGTTGCAATGAATTGATTAGCTGAGCCAGAGCATCGCATTCATTTGGTTGACGTCTGTTTCATTGACGATCACTTCGTGTTGGACGGGTTTTATATTGACATGTAATGAGAGGGCCTCTCGTTGGCAGCATAGCCGAACTTCGCTGAGCGCTGATAAGGTATCACGTCCCAGGTCCAAGGTTCGAGTCTGGCGAAATACACTATTTTTTTTTTTTTTTAAAGCGGTTTGTTTTTTTTTTTTGTCTGAAAAAAAAAATCTTTGTTATGAAGAACAATAGCAAAGATTTGGACTTTGCATAATTGTGATTATGCCCCTGTCTACTAGATGAAAAGTTGTGGTTTGTAATGCAGAAATTGCAAATTGGGAGAAGTTCTGTGTCTTGAAACAATTTTTTTTTTTTTTTTTTTACAATTAAATGAAATTATAGCAATACCTGAACTTCGCATAATTGTTATTATAGCCCATGTGTAATTTTGAAACTTTGAAATTTTAATTTTTGACATGGGCGTACGGTTATACGTATGTGTGTGTGTACATATTTATACATACGGCTTATTAAATTAATCTAGAGTTTTAGAATTTAGATAGATAAATTTTTGTTATTTTTCATATGATTTTGTTTTGGGGTTTTTTTTTTTTGTTTTTTTTTTTTTTTTAAGGCGAAGAGATATTAGAAATTTGGGTAGAAAAATTATTTCAATCTTATATGCTGTTATAGGAATACTTGAGCGAATATGCTTTATGATGCTCATTCAAGCGAAGATTATATAGAAAACAATACATGGAGTAAGTGCAGATATCGAACTTCCGAAATTTCTACGAATTTTTAACCCCAGTTGAATGTTAGGAAGATAATAAAAAAATAGATTCTAGATTAATTATTTTACGTTACGATTCGTATACGTCCATCTAAAAGTAGCTTTACTTTTATGCGTGTCCCGTCCCGAGCAGTGAAACGTTGCTTCTTTTTTCTGGACCGCTTTAGTTTTTCATATGAGACGGTGATTTCCTCGAATGTGTTCGGTTGTTCACTGTCTGCAATAAGTAGATGGAAGTCGTTATCCCGTCGTTCTGCGTGTAGGACAATTGTATCTTTTAACAAGCATTTCTTCAACTTCAATGCAGGTTGCAATTGCTGAAGGCTTGATGTCGTTGGCGGTACTCGTTGAGCCTCAAGCGACGTGGATTTTTGCTGCCCTGCTGTAGATACAGATAGAGATGGCTGCAACTGGGTAGCTGATTTTGGCAAAGTATGATGCCCTGAAGCTGGGCTTGCTGCTTGCTCAGCTATAGGAGATATTGATGCCTGCTGCATTGGAGCTAGAATTGCTGCTTGCTTTCTTGAAGCTAGTTTCATGTGTCCTAAGGCATGACATACATTTATGCAACCTTTATAATGTTTGTAAAGATCGACATTTTTAGGTGGTTTCTTTTCGAGGTTATAAAACCTGCGTAAGTCCTTATTTCGAGAATCCCCTGGTACTGGTTTTTCTTCGATGAATGATAATCGTACATATTGGCCAGCTGCAATACGACGATGAGTGGTTTTATAAGATAGTTCACTCTTCTGATCGGATTTTGAAGGCTTACGAATTTGAGAAGTGATTTCCTCAGGTTCCCAAAGCTGTCTCAGGATTGTATCTATAGACGCTGCTTGGTCAGCTTGCGCATTAATTGTTAAAGATGACGCTTTGGAAATATAGTCTGCTTGAGATAGATTTCCAAAGAGAATCCACCCGAGGGTGCTATTTTGAGCAGTAGGGGTTCCTGGAGGACCTTTTCTTAATCCTTCCAATAGAATTTCCCCGTATACATCTGCTCCCAGGAGAATATCAATTTTTCCAGGCTTGTAGAAAAATTGATCGGCAAGCGTTACATCCTTTATATGATCCCATTCTTGTATTTGAATGGTAGACGGAGGCAGGAGCTCAGTGATCTTGTTCACGATTAGTGCTGTCACTGAAGTTGCCTTATTTGATATAGATTGCGGACATACTTTGAAGCATGTTTGTCGTTTAATATTTGTAGCTTTGCTATTTGCCAAGCCTGTGATTTGGGTGTCCACGCGAGTGGTAGATAAGTGCAGTTTGCGTGTTGCTGCTGCTGTAATGAAGGATACTTGAGACCCCGAGTCGATTAGAGCCCGCATAGTATGCATTGTTCCCTCTGTTGAGGAAATGTGAAGCAATGCTGTTGCTAGCAGTGCTTGTGTAGCGCGCTGTGGACGGTTTGTGTAAAATGTTCGTAAAGAACTATCTGTTATGACCTCAGATGTAGAGGGAGAATTTTGTGGCTGTGCTTGTTTGCTAGACTTATTGCTTTGCTTAGTTGAAAAGTGAGTACTTTGATTGGATGTACTACTGTTCGTGTGAAGCAAAGAATGGTGTTTTCTACCGCATTGCCGACACGTAAATTTGCTTGGGCAAGATTTCGTGTAATGGTGCCTTGATAGGCAGTTTACACATAGACGGTTAGATGTAATGATCTTAAACCTTTTGTCAATGTCACATTTGATAAATTGTGGACATTTAAACAATCTATGTGGCTCTTTGCATATTGCGCATTTGTCTGTAGATGATGAGAAATGTGTTGATATCTTTTTAATGAAATTATTTGAGTTACTTGTTTTTTCTGGATGAACTGACTTTGAATCTAAAATTGCTTCCAGAGTTCGGAATCTGGTCTCTAGGAAGGTTTTTAGAGAATCAAACGTAGGCAAACCTTCTTCATTATTTACCTCCTGCTCCCACAAGCGATGGGTTTCCGTTGGTAGGCATTGCACCAACTTGTATATGAGAATTGGGTCCCATTGCTTTGTGGAAACTCCTAAAGCTTCAAGCTCGAAAATGCATTCTGAAGATCTGTCTAATAAGGATCGTATCGCCTTGGCAGATTCATTTGTTATTTTAGATAGATTACACAGAGTTTTCAGCTGAGCGTTCACTAATACTCGCTTATTGTCGTATCTATTCTTTAACATTTTCCATGCATTTTCGTAGCTTGCATCTGTTACTGGAAACTGTCGCAGCAAGTGTTCAGCCTCGCCAGTAACACTTGTTTTAAGAAAATGTAATTTTTGCACTGGAGGTAAAGAGAGATTTGTATGAACTAGAGAATTAAACAAGTCGTGAAATGATCTCCATGAATCATAAGAACCAGAAAATGTCGGAAGTGTAATTCTGGGCAATTTCAAAAAATGTGAAGATTGCTGATCAGTTTTAGTTTCTGTAGCAATTTGTTGTTCTGATTTTGGCTCAAAAGTATCTAATGCATCCCTAAGAATACCTCGGAATGTATAGTACTTATTTTCCACCTCTGCAAATTGATCGTATAAAAAATACTCGTACTTTTGAAGTTCACTGGCATCCAAAGCCTGCGTAGCTTGGATAATTGTATAATGAGTAGACTTGTAATCTGACCAGATTTCGCTTAAAGCAATTAAGCGCTCAGAAACAAGCCCTTTTGTTCGTTTCTCTACTACAGTATTGTTGTAGTTCTTGAGAGATTTTTCGAGGATTTTTGCGGAGGTGGCTTGGTTAGCCAAAAGTTTTTGAAGTGTACTCATGTTAAGACGTGTGCAATTATAAACCACTAGACTTTAAATCCGGCTCGAAGGACCATTAAATGTTCTGCCCAATGAGAACACTCAAGAAAAAATATAGAGAAGGATGTGGACTGTAAATAATAACGCCGGGGAATATTTTATAGCCAGTGGTTTATTGTACGCACGTAAAACTTAAGTACAATACTACAACTAGAACTAAAATTCACAGAATTCAATTTCACACTTAAGAACTAAACTTCAATATATTCAAAAAAATCGCTTACTCACTACACAATAATAATTTCAATATAATACTGTCAAAGTTGTGGCTACTTTGACCAATGGCACTATATGTATATATATATAGGTATATAAATATATTAATTAATATGAAATATAATATATGATTAATCAAAGATGTACTCACCAGTATAAAACTATGGAATCGACTTTATGGCGTTGGTAATCAAATAGTTAGTGATTATCTTGTTCTAGTCGTTCCCCGGAACAAGATACTTTACTTCGGTCGAGACCCAAAGCAAAGTTGTATTAGTCGTGTTTATTCTAGTCGGTACCCAGAATAAATATCTTTATCTCAGTCGAGACCCAAGATAAAGGTTTGAGATTAGTGAGTGTTATTCTAGTCGCTACCCGGAATAACTATCTTTATCTCAGTCGAGACCCAAGATAAAGGTTTGAGTTAGTCTATGTTATTCTAGTCGCTACCCAGAATAACTATCTTTATCTCAGTCGGTACCCAAGATAAAGTTGTTGAGTTAGTAAAATTTATTCCAGTCGAGACCCAGAATAAATATCTTTATCTCAGTCGTTACCCAAGATAAAGTTATTAGGTTAGTAAATTTTATTCCAGTCGAGACCCAGAATAAATATCTTTATCTCAGTCGGTACCCAAGATAAAGTTGTTATTAGTAAGATTTATTCCAGTCGAGACCCAGAATAAATATCTTTATCTCAGTCGCTACCCAAGATAAAGTTATTAGGTTAGTAAGTTTTATTCCAGTCGAGACCCAGAATAAATATCTTTATCTCAGTCGCTACCCAAGATAAAGTTATTAGGTTAGTAAATTTTATTCCAGTCGAGACCCAGAATAAATATCTTTATCTCAGTCGGTACCCAAGATAAAGTTGTTATTAATAAGATTTATTCCAGTCGAGACCCAGAATAAATATCTTTATCTCAGTCGCTACCCAAGATAAAGTTATTATGTTAGTAGAATTTATTCCAGTCGAGACCCAGAATAAATATCTTTATCTCAGTCGTTACCCAAGATAAAGTTGTTATGTTAGTAGAATTTATTCCAGTCGAGACCCAGAATAAATATCTTTATCTCAGTCGTTACCCAAGATAAAGTTAATATGTTAGTAGAATTTATATTTGATTACACTAGCCAAGTCGAATTCCAAAATGATGCGCACTCTATAGAAGCTGGATACTAAAAGAGCAAGATTCAAGTTGGCCTGCGACTTATATTGCCTCTGAACTGCGCACGGCACCAACAAATTATTTTACCTTGCGCATAACAACCAAAGTACATTGACCTTAGCAGCTGTGCGTAGGTAGCAACAGAAAGTCCGTTGACCTTAACAGCTGTGCGTAGGTCAGACGAGTGCATTGACCTTAGCAGCTATGCTTAGTAGGTACAACGTATTAACTGAACTAATAGAATATACCTATACATACACAATATGGCCATTTCTAAATAATTTTTAGTTAATACTAAAATGTTTTATGCCTTTTAAGCTAAGTAATAATTTGCTAATAATATAGATTTTAATTTCAATTAAAAGCTTGATGAATTCTGTCGATCGTGTCGAGATTTTGTAATGTGGAATGTAGCGATCATGTGTCGATTGTTGTCTCCACTAAAAAACTGCTTTATCGACGAGCTTGTAGGTAGGTATATGTAGCTTCGTTCCCAACCTAGTTTCAATAATAAGAAATGCTTGGAATTAAAATCTTTTGAATGATTTAATTTTCAGGTGGCTATTTAATGTTGGTTTGAACATGAGGCTTTAATGTGCTTTTGAAATAAGATAAAATTAATTCCATAAAGGCTGCAAAAATGTACATTTAATTTATAATATTTCGTCACGAAAATAATTATTTTTGATGCAATTGAATTGCTTTTAATTTTAGTTGTCAGTTAGTCGAAAAAATAGCTACTTTAATATAAACATATTTATATGTTATCCAATAATATTAAAGCAGGGATAAACGTATTATTTTGATGTTTTTTGTACCGTAGAATTGCTAACGAATTTATTTAAAGAACATAATATATGTCCAAGTACCTACGTGTACACATACAGTACAAACTATTTTCCTGAAACTAAAGTTTTTGTTAAGTTTATTTAAAATTTTTTTATTTATTTTTTTGTCACGTAACTATGATTATTTATGTGCATACAAGGTGTCCCAAGTAACGTATCTGTACGTCAATGTTATTGAAAATGTCTAAGGGTCCTATCATAATAACAAGGGAACTTTTTAATTTACGAACTTTACACTTAAAGTTTTTGTGACGTTATTTATACATATTTTAACAGAAATATAAAATATAATAAATCACAAATTAAATATCATTCCAAAAGATTACTTTTTTATAACTTTCCTAAATTTCCTTACTATAGCCGTTTTTGGAAGCAAAAGTACTCAGCACGATATCAAACTTTGTTCGAATTAATTGTAAAATTACTTTATAAGTGGTAGTATAATAGGTAACTGTGATTGATTACCAAATAACGCGTTTATTGGGGAATGATGCACAACACAACTATGTAACGGATACATTGAATGCTTGCAAAATAAGCATTTCTTGAACAAAAAGTACTTAGGCATTATTATTATTAGAACAGTTTAATAATCTCCTGACTTCTGAGTGCTTTTTCTGCAAGAAATGCTTATTTTCCAAGCATTCAATGTACCCTTTACTGTTGTATTGTGTATCATTCCCCCATTATCGCGTTATGTAGTAATCAATCGCAGTTAGTATACTATCACTTATAAAGTAATTTTACAATTAATCCGAGCAAAGTTTGATTTCATGCTGAGTATTTTTCCATCAATAAACGGCTATATTACAAGCATTCAATGTACTTTTTACTGTTATCTTGTGTATCTTTCCCTTATACAAGGGTAATTTTACAATCAATCCGAGCACAGTTTGATATTGTGGTGAGTATTTTTCCTTGAAGAAACTGCAATTTTACAAGCAATCATTGTACCCTTTACTGTTGTGTTGTGTATCTTTCCCTCATAAAAGTGTAATTTTACAATCAATCAGAGCACAGTTTGATATTGTGGTGAGTATTTCTCCTTCAAGAAAGGGATATTTTACAATCCTTCAATGTACCCTTTACTGTTGTGTTGTGTATCTTTCCACAATAAAAAGGTTGTTTGGCAATCCATCGTAGTACACTTTACTGCTGTGCTGAGCAATTTTACCTTGAATATTCTTAAGATGGCATAGCATAGGAATTTTGCTGCAATTAACGTTGGCAAAAATTGTGCCAACGTTAATTGAAGTAAAAATACACAGTTTTTTTTTTACAGTGTACTACAAGTTTCATGAACTATATCGGCTGTAGGTTTACACCAAATTTCAAAGTTATTGCTAAAATCTCAAAAGGATTTCCTGTTAACAAATAACTAAAACCAAATATGGCTTCTCATTATCTTCTATTTTTGGGATAAAAAATATTTTATTTCAGATGGAGTAGTTAAAGCAAAATGGAAAAATCTAAAGGATAAGTTTCGTTTGGAAAATTTAAACCGATCTCGACATATAAACCAGGTGCAGGGAATGTGGAGCATAAAACAAACTGGCCTTTATTTAATTCCATGAAAATTCTTAAAGATATACCCTAGAACCGATTACGAAGTCTGGAAATTTACCCTCTGATAATGTTTGCGAAAAAGATACTGAATATAGTAGAATCTTGTGACAAAAGTTACGAAGGTGGCAATGAATTTGTTGGCAATAGTTTTGAAGGCCAATTGTCTTCGCCTACTTCAACGATTTCACATTCAGTTTCTCGCCCGTCACCTCAAACAACTAATTGGAGCCGCAGTAATAAGAGAAAATGTGAACAGGATATTATATGAACACTAAAGGAAAACATACTGAAACATACTTAAGACCTTAATGAACCCACATGGAAACTTTTGATCCCATAGATAATACGAAAATTCAAGGGAAAATTCAAAATACTGCTTTCTTATGGCCTGTTTCACAGTCTGAGCTTAAATCAAATATTTAGTTTAAACTCGACGAATGAGTTTCACAGTTTGGTTTAAACTCCGGATTAAACTAGAGTTTAAACCATGCCATCCCTCGGTTTAAACTCAAAATAAGAGTATTTGAAAAGTGTGACATTTTATTTAGACAGTAGCATTGTTTGTTTGTATCAAGGAAATTATTTTATCATGGATTTAGATTTAGACATTTCTAGTGAAGAAGAAGATTTTTTTGAGTTAAATTTACAACTCTGTCGACGACTGAGAGTAATTAGAAATCGGCCAAATCATTTTAATGAGTGGGACGATGTTGATTTTTTTGCTAGTTTCCGTTTAGGTAAAGAACTTTGTCTTTGAATCTATTCTTGTCCATTTTCTTGCGCTCTATTCTATATCTTTTTTTATCCACTAGGGAAGACAATAGCTCAATTTCACTTATGCTAAAATTTGCATCCTTTTTGAATGTTGGCATATTTAAAATTAGCAAATATAACTACATATTTTTTATTTTTTACTTTCTGATGTGTTTACTTTTTCCGATTGACAGATTGATTGATAGAAATATTGCTTCACAATGGTGGCGATAACTAATTTAGTTCACAATTTAATCAGTACTACCAACGTTACTAAAAGAATGTACTGTGAATATGAAATCCTATTAAATTCATTATAATCATTTTTACTGCCCGACGAACCGTTTTAGAAATAGATGCGAATAACTCTTTTAAAAATAAAATTTGCACAGAGGGGTGCCCATATACGGGCAGTCCATTTAGGGTATCGTAAGAATTAGTCTTAGATCAATTTTAGCTTTTTTCCTTGATAATTATATATTTATTAGAATGCGAAAACTGCTTAAAGGGTATGTAAAAATAAAACATCCATACCCCTAAGTACCACTTGAAAGAAGGACCATGCTATGAACCTTGAAAATTTCCACATGACATTTTTCGGTTTTGGTAAATATGGCAAATCATACCTGCAAGAGATATGTAGGTACGTGGGTCGATGTAATAAGCTTAGTAGATCTTTTAGCCGAAAAAGGGAGAAAATTGTAATAATATTAGTATCAGCTTATATTCTTGTAACAATTTGCTCGTATCAATTTCTCGTAAAGCCATTTTCTCGTATACAAATATCTCATATGTAACCTTGTAAACACTTTACTACAAGTATATGTATACTACCGAGTATAAAAAGTATTTCCTTAATTAAAGAATTCAGATAAAAAAATAAAATAATCCCATGCTCGTGTAAACTTATATTTTGAACTAATTGGTTCGCGCGCGCAAACTATTTAATTCAAAACATAATTTTACACGAGCAAATTGGAATACGAGAAAATGGCTTGACGAGAAAATTGATACGAGAAAATGGCTTGGCGAGAAAACTGATACTAGAAAATGGCTTGACGAGAAAACTGATACGAGCAAATTACCCTACGAGCAAATGTTCAACGAAAAAATTGATGCGAGAATATGAAGAAAAATTTTTAATCAAGGTTAGAAAGTATAAGAGTGGGTATAACTTCAAAGTTCCTCACAAATTGTGCGTGTAAGTGTGTTTTTGATGAATACTCTGCTATTTAAATGAAAATTCCCTCCCCAAATGCTTTTAATTGCATGGTGGATCCATTTAAAGGCTTTATGTATCCATACAAAATGACTCCCTAACTCCCATTGGACTAATATTGCGACTCAATATTCAACGGAAATGAAGTCCTTCTTTCTCCCCAGTTGACAACAAAAACAGAATATTTTTTGTTTCTATTTTTTTATATGCTTCTGTGGCCTCTAGGTTGTAATGTATTCCAACTTTTTACAACATGCGCTGAATGGCAGATTAAGAAGTGAATTAATTGCGGCTACACAAAAAATAAAGAACAGTAGGTATGCGTAGCACCCCCCAGAGTGGTTTCCATAAAGCACCGAAATTGTAATGGAAAATTTTACTCAGTACTTACCTATTCAGACTTTCTCGGTGAAATTATTTTCAGGCATGAGACATATTTAGATTAACCTCGTTTAACGTTAAACTTTCGTGACTTAATTAAGAATTGAGAAAATTATTCCAGGAATGCACATTATTTACAAAGAAATTGCTTAGCTTGGGAATTTTGAAAATGCTAAGAGTTACCATATTCACCTTTTCAGTTACAGTTAAAGATGCAACTGGAAGCATAAATTTAGAAATTAAGTTTAAATTGAATTTTAGAATTTTATTTAAAGGAGTTACTAATATAGTATACGTTCATTTCACTCCGTTTTAGATGACTACGTTCAATTTCAGCTTATTCTATGTGGAATTCATTTCTCTGCACTCATTGCTGATACATGAGAGAAAACAGCAGTTATTATCAACATTACCATTTTCCTTTAGTACCATGGGGTGTATAATATAGGTCGGTATTGGGAGATCGACAGTAATTTATACACTGAACTCAGTCTCACTTAACAATATTTGGTTTTGTTTTTCAAGATCATCTATGTTAAAGTATTTGTAGAAATGTCTAATTTTGTGGATTTTAGCCGAAGGCCCCTCACATTATTCTCATACAAGTTTGCAAGAACCGCGTACACTGGCTATTTTATTTCATCTTTTATAAGTCGTCTTGGAATATTGAATCAAATTGTTAGTTTCTTCTGTGTTAACAGAAATCGAGATAAATCGCTTCGATATTTTCAGCATATTAATTCCATAGTGTATTGCTGTTAAGTTTAGGTTAAGAGTAGGTTAAGTTTAGGGGCGACTATGCCTCTAGAACGAGGCGGACACTGTGGTCAGAGTTGATCTATAGTGCCTTCCCTTAAAGTGGTTAGGCAAAATCGAGGCGTTTTATAAGCTCGATAAGATTGCAAATCTTTATGTACAGATAAGTGTTTTTCCAGTTATTTGTAACCTTAAACCTGTCAGCGCTGGACACTCACATGCGACATGCATTGTGGTTACATATTCTTCTTCGCACAATTGACACAGTTCATTGTAGGATTTATTGAGCGGTACGATTTAAAGTCTTATGACAAGTATCGATAAATTAGTATAGAAATTTGGAGACAAAGAAAGATTAAAGCCATCTAAAATAATGAAACATGACACATTATCCTATAACGCACTAGAAATTGAGTAAAATCCACTAAAGAAAGAATATGCTGAAATAAAAAGTTAAATAAGAGAAAAACAATAAGGCAAGCAAAGCTAGAATCGGTATAATGTTAAGATCAATTCTTACAATACCCTACATGAATGCGCGTGCGTAATTTCGTATGGTGACTTCTCTGTGCATGATTGATTGTTGAAGTGCTTTTTCAAATATATTTCTAGAACGATTCATCCGACAGAAAAATGATTATAACCAATTTCACAAGATTTCATAATCTGCAGAGCTTTTCAGTAAATAAAAACGTTTAGGACTGATGGTTTGCACAGTATACGTAAAAAACCTAAATTCGCATATGGCAGCACCAAGAAGATTTTTGCTCATTTTAGTCCATTTTATACCCTCATAGGCTATACTAAGGCTAGGGTTAAGTTTGTCATTCCGTTAATAATGCATCGAAAGAATCCTGATAAAGAAAATTGAGTTGGACACCCATTATTAATATTAAAAGTTATTTTAATATTTACATGTCCTCCTGTCTGTTCGTCCGTCTGTCTGTCCGTCTGAGTTGTCGTCCTCACGATAACGCGAGAACGCGTTCACTTAGAGTGCTGAAATTTTGCACATGGACATAAGTTGCAGTTAGATAATTGTGATTATAATTACGGATGCCCAGACTTTTAAGATTTAATCTGAGTTGAAGCATTTCTTATTTTCCAACGAAACTTTTCTTGTGTACATATATCATTGAGAAACAAGAAATTATTTTTTACTTTTTAGTGCAATTTATTTGCAAAAGTTATTTATTTCAATTTTTTTTTAATATATTCTATTTGCTACTTTTAGTCATAAATTCTATACACTCTCGACTCTCGAAACCCGGCTCCCGACAATCCCAAGGGTGGCAGTTACCACCCCACCCCAAAACTTAAGAAAACTTTACCCCATCAGAAAGCCCCCCATTCACTCATTCTAAATAAAAAAAAACCATATCCACGTTTATTACCCTAAAACTCTTTCGTCACGTACGGCACTCTTAGGCGCATAGAAACAAAGTTTTTTAGTTAGGAGTTTATGAGTTGATAAAACTTATTTAATAAAATATATTAAAAAAACTGTTAAAATAAATAACTTTTGTTAACAAAATGGACTAAAAAGTAAAAAATGTTTTTTCTCTTTCACAGTGAGAACAACAAGAAATGCTACAACTCAGATTATACCTTTTTTAATTATTTAAATATTATTTATCTGAGTTGTATCATTTCTTATTTTGAAATGCAACTTTTCTTGTAGGTATATATCACTGAAAAAGAAAAAAAAAATTTTTTATATTTTTAGTGCATTTTTTTACAACAGGTATTTATTTTAAAAGTTTTTTTAATATATTTTATTTTCTAATTTTTAGTCGCAAATTCTGTACTCTCGACTCTCGATTCTAGAAACCCGACCCTCAAATCTCGAATATCGACGCTCTAATCTCGAATATCAACACTCAAATCTCGACTCTCGATTTTTGACTCTCGAAACTTGACTTTCGAATATCGACCAGAAACTCGACTCTCGAATCTCGAAACTCGACTCTCGAATCTCCGCTCATATCACACACGGCCTAAATTGGACAACCCCACCTAAAACCCTCCAAAACATAAGAAAATTTTACCCAGCCCCGAAGCTCCCCATTCACTCATACTAAATCAAAAAACTCATGTAAATCCATCCATGTTTACTACCCTAAAATACTTTCGTCAAAGACGGTACTCTCAAGCGCTCAAGCGCTCAGGCGCTTATGCGCTTAGATATAAAGTTTTTTAGTGAGGGGTTTGTAAATTGATAGGGTTAGGGAAACATGATAATGTTCAAATCTTGAGTAGAGATAATATACCGCGATCAACTATTTCCGGGATTATTAAAGAATGCGAAAATGATATTTCTTTAATTCGCGAAGAAAAAATCCACAGAAATTAGTGAAAATGACCGAAAACCGTCATGGTATGTCTGCAAGGAAATTGGCGAGGAACTTTAATGTTTTTTCTCGGGTGACAATACACCGAGTTATTAAAGAAGAAGGAATATAGTATCGAAATCAAAAAACTACTCCTAAATATTCGGCTTCACAGTTAGAAAAAATTCGAGGATTTTGCAGAGCTTTACGAGTGAAGCGTTTTCGGGAAAAAAAGAGATAGTGATGAACGATGAAAAGTACTTCACGTACTCTAATTCCACAAACAACGGAAGCGATGAATTTTATACCAGAAATTTAGAAACAGCACCTGAGGCCATAAAATATGCAGGAAGTTCAAAATTTGAGCCAAAGGTTCTTGTTTGGTATGCAATTTCGTTTGCTGGTATCTCGGACCATTTCATTTGGTAAAGTGCGAGGCGAAGCAATGAATATAACACTGTATATAAAGAAATGCCTTCTAAAATTTAAAAAAATTTTCAACACGTTTCACTATACAAAAACAAAAACGCAGGGCAACAACAAAATATAAGTTTTGTACCAAAGGACATAGTCCTTTAAATGTGCCACAGGCACGTCCCATCGAACACATTTAGGTTTTATTAAGCAGGCTCGTTTATGAAGGGGGTGGGAAGCAAAAACTGAAAATAAAGAAGGATCCGAGAAAAACATAAAAAAGTGAACATGAACATCATCCAAAATATGATGGGAGGTAATAAATATAAGTTGAGAAAAATCGAAAATAGTGGTCCTCTATCTACATATAATATAATAAAATAAAAATTTAATTTCAGTATGCCTTATAGCCAGTTTCACAGTTGAGTTTAAACCAACGTTTAGTTTAAACGATCCTCCAAATTTAAACATAGTTTAAACCAAATCAGGTTTCACAATGCATTCTTTTAGTAACGTTGGTCGTACGGATTAAATTGTGAACTAAATTAGTTATCGCCACCATTGTGAAGGAATTTTTCTATTAAACAATCTGTCAATTGGAAAAGGTGAACAGACCAGAAAGTAAAAAATAAAAAATATGCAGTTATATTGACTAATTTTAAATATGCCACCATCCAAAAAGGTTGCAAATTTTAGTAGAAGTGCAGTTGAGCAGTTGCTTTCCCTAGTGCATAAAAAAAGGCATATAGTAAAGTGCAAGAAAACGGACAAGTAAGATTCGAAGAAAAAGTGACAAAGTTCTTTATTTAAATGAAATCTAGCATAATAATCAACGTTGTCCCACTCATTAAAATGTTTTACTCTCGGTCGTCGACAGAGTATTGAATTTTACTCAAAACGGATTCTTCATCGTTAAAAATATCTAAATCTGAGTCCATGTTTAAATTATTTTCTTGATACAAACAAACAATGCTACTGTCAAAATAAAATGTCATACATTTCAAATACTTTTATCATGAGTTTAAACCGAGGGATGGCGCGGTTTAAACCCTAATTTAAACCGGGGCTTAAACCAAACTGTGAAACCCATTCGTCGAGTTTAAACTAAATATTTGGTTTAAACTCAGACAGGGAAACTGGCCATTAGTAAAATAATATAAAAGTCATTAACTAAACCTTTAATAAAAACTATTATTTATCAGTATTCGTTTGTCCCATTTATTTTGTGACACACCTTAGACCAATTAAAACTTTTTCTCTTGTTAAATTTGTATTTACAATTTTTATAAAAAAGGAGCATACAAAATTTCAGGCCTCTTCGTCGACGCGTTTTTAGACAAATTTCTCTATATAAATCAAAATGAAATGCTGTTGGTTGGAAATAGCATCACTTGAGGACGGCTGGACCGATTCAGCTAATTTTGTTTTTTTATGTTCGTCGTAGTCCAAATAAGGTTTTTAGGGAAAGAAAAATAGAAATCGGGAACCTCTTCTTGGTGTTGCCATACAAAATTTTCACTCGATGAACAACCGTCTTAGTTCCTAAAAATGAAATATAAAACCATATAAAAAATAAATTAAAAAGGAACAAAGACTCAGGGCCGGTTTCACAGTTCAAGTTTAAACTTAAGATGTGGTTTAAACTCAGTTTTTCTGTTCAACACAGTTTCGGAGTGGTAAGTTAAACCTCGTTTAAACTTAGTTTAAACCACCAAATTGAGCATTTAAACTCAGTTTATCTTTAAATGTGAATGAAGTGACATTCCGTGCGTTTCAAAGAGTCTTTACTCATTTTCGTAGGTTTAATTAATTTATTTTATTTTTTAATTTATTTTTTTCACTTTCGTAGGTTTAATTATTAATTTTTTTTTCACAACGATTTGGCCGGCAATATTTTGACAGTAAATGACTCACATGCTAGTTCACAATTGTACAGAAAATAGCTTGTTAGTTCACAATTCCATAGTGCTGCCATATTAAAAAAGGTCGAACACTGTGAAACTCATTTTGGTTTAAACTCAGTTTAAACTACGAACGGAGTTTGACTAATCCTGACTGTCAAACCGGCCCTCAAACATTTATCTAATAAATAAGAACTCCCTTTTCCTCTGAATTTTTCATGTACCTAAGTTGCACAAAGATCCCCCGATGACATTCACAAGCTGAAAAGAACAAAATATTATTAAAAAATTAATGAAACTAAATAAAATAATACAAAAATCACCTAAATTACATGTACCTCCATGTATTTACACTTTCGTCTTATCATTTAATTGCATTGAATAAATAACTAATAAGGAAGCGGGGTATCGTGCGAATACAGTGTACGTGTTTAAGCATTTCAATGACAGTGTGACCTATGGTCGGAGGGGAGAAATGACAAGAGGGCGTCGTGGCTATTTTGTGTCAGTTCAACATTCTGACATTTCATATTATTTCAAAATAAGTTTCGGATTTCAATTCGCGATATTGGGATAAATAATTAATTAAACGTGATTTTTATGAATAGTAGTGTGAAATAAGTGCTGAATATTCCTTTTGTGAACGACATTTTGTGCAATAGAGACTCCGGAGTCTTAAAAAACCGTAATGAAGTGCGCTGTGCTGTCCTGCAGGATCGAACGGAGTTATTGTCGTGGGAAAGCATTCTTCAAGTAAGCTTAATAGCTTTACTTATTTATTATATTGTTTTAAACAAAATAAAAGTGAAATATCTATAAAAATAAAGAGCCATGGCAAAAGATGTAACATTTTACCAATGCCGATTTATTTGTTTACAATTGAATTGTCAGTTGGTGCCTAAATTATTCCAGTCATACAAAGGCAACGCCAAGAAATATTGTCTGAAAATAAGGGGGAGCTAAAAATTTGTTTATTTTACATAGGAATTTGGATTATGAAAAATGTACCCTTTCAGAATGTCAGAATTTAATTACTGCCATGACGAAACGAATACAAACAGAGCACACTAATACATTTCGTCGAGATGCTTACGTTTTCACCCGATATGCCGTTTCCTTATTAGTTATTTATTCAATGTTTAATTGACATTACGTCAAACAGATGATCTCGCCGCAGCAATTAGTATAAACATTGCTATGGCAACGCCATGAGGAGTACATCACATGACCAATCTTAGCAGCTATAAAAAGGCGGCAAACGATAGCAAAATCATCCATTTCCAAATCAGAGTTGATCTGTTCAAGTCATAAGCTTTGAAGTCTGTTCTGAGCAAATCCTAATCCAAATCAGAAGTTAATTCTGAAACCCAATAGAAGTTAATTCAACATACATAAATCGAAGTTGACTTAATCGTACAAACAGAAGTTAATTCTGGCCGTCCTTAATACTTGAGGTTGTCTCAATCCCAAAACAGAAGTTAATTCTGGCTAAACAAAGGTGAGGTTAACTCAATTCTTGTACAGAAGTTGATTCTGGAATATTACAATTGAGGTTATCTGAAATTATCATATAGGAGTTGATCCTAAACAAGATGCATTACTTGAGGTTGAATCAAAGTACGTCGGCTAGGAGTTAGTCCAAAGGATTGCATAAAGTGAGGTTAACTTAAGCAATCTCATACAGGAGTTAATACGGAAAATCTAGACAACTATATATAAAGGTTAGTCCAGTCTATTTCCAGAGGTTAACTGTGCAACAAATAAATTCAGAAGTTGATTCTGACCAAATTGGAAGGAACTTCCATCCCACACATAGCAGCACTCAATTCGCTGCACTCATAAAAGCGCACACGACTAAACGTCACAAGTGCCATTACTGCTATCCCATATGTAGCAATATTCCGATTTTCTGTAGCTAAAAGGCATGATACAAAGATTAACAAGAAATGGCCGGAAAATCTGTCAATTGGTTGCTTGCCTCCTTTGGTGACAATTGTCAAAAATTTGTTCGTCTCAATTTCAATCTGTGATAAGGACACAGTAAAAACAATCTCTATTTGTAAATCTTTTTGCTTTTCCACTAGCACATAGTTACTTTTTCCGAAGTGATTTAAACGAAGAAACTAATGTTTTGTTAAATATTTTAATATACTCAAAACGAATTTCTGTCAATAAAATAAGAAAAACTCAAAACAGATTCGCTGGAAATGACTTTAGTCACCTCATGACGTAGTAACACAAAACATTCCTCTCGAATCGGCCATACTTGTTATCTTTGTATCATGGCTAAAAGGTACGCACACGATAAATATTATCAGTGCTGCCTTCATACCCTCACGTACGAGCACGCCAAAAACTGCACACTAGAAACAGAATAGTTGGTTACACCTTCTCAAAATCACCTATAGCAGCAATACAAGTTGCTATATTCGTGAAACGATATACTCTATTTTAAAAACTCGCCTGCCCTCACATAGCATTTCGAGTAAGAACTACTCAACTGCCCACACGTAGCAGTTCGAGTAAAATATACTAATGCTTGAGAGAAGACTAAAAGTTTCTCTCACAGAACATCTGTCTCTTGCCCACTCACTCACCCACACTCTTCTTCTTCCTTTCAGGAATAAGGGGAACGGCAAACAGAAAGCAGGATCGGAGCTACACTACAATTTTGTTTGAATTGTTTGTTTTTTTACTAGTATTAAGTCTGAAAGTGAATTGTGATATAAGATATAAGAACTGGAATAGCACAAATGTATAAATAAAATTTTATATTGTTGAACTAATACACTGACGTAGGTACACTAGTACAGTAAATAGAGAATTTTCAATAAATAATCGTAATAGTCCAAATAAGATTTTAGGGAAAGACAGATTGGAATCGGCAAAACCCTTCTTGGTGTTGCCACACAAAACTTTGGTTTTTCATTATACGTCGACGTGGAGAGTTTGTAAACGGCGTTTTTAGAAAAGATGTAAATTTGAATTAAACAACCAATTCTTATACCTTAGACTAGATGAATGCGCGTATGAAATCTCGTATGGTTCCCCATCTGTCCAATTTTGATTTTTGAAGTGGTTTTTCGCATATATTTCTAGAATGATTCGTCATACAAAAAACATAATTATAACCAATTTTATAGGATTTCATATTCTAAACAAGTTTTTAGTATAACAAACATGATCGTTTTCACAGTATGCGTAAAAAACTTAAATTTTTATATGGCAACACCAAGAAGAGGTTGCCGATTTAGCCCAGTTTTCATTTTTTTTTGCTATTATTATAAAAATGCCATGTACCAAATTTCAGCTCTATATGTTGTCGCGTTCTCAGGCAGTGTCTAAATATATAGTGTAAAATGAAATTATTGTATGGCAACCCCACGAAGGAGTTGCCCGATCTGTCTCATTTTCGAATTTAATTTTAATTTTTTTTTAAAGTCCGTGTACAAGATTTCAGCTTTCTAAGTGAACGCATTTTCGAGTTATCGTGCGCACAAACGGACGAACAGACGGACGGACATACAAAAATCAAAATAACTTTTAATATTATGCGTGGATGTCCAATCCATTATTTAGAGGTGTTACAAAAGGAATGACAAAATTATTATACCCTTTAGATTTCATCTAGGGTATAAAAATGGGAATAATCTGGCAACTGCTTCGTAGAGTTTCTATAAAAATAGTTAATGAAATTTCAAAAATGAATTAAATCGGGTATCCTCTTCCTGGTGCTGTAATGCAAAACATTGATTTTTACTATATAGGTACTTGGAAGCTGCCTGAGAAGGCATGGACGTGGAAAGCTCATATTATGTGGGCAGCGATTTCATAAAAATTGCAAATACAGGTTCAAAAGTGGAGCAAATCGGAGAATCCTTTCTTGGTGTTGCAATACAAAAGTTTAGTTGTTCACTATATATTTGGACACTGCCTCACGAATTACAAACGTAATTCTTTTCCAACGAAAAAAATATATAAGATAATAAAAAAAAAAGCACAGAAAGGGAATTTTTTGGAAGAAAACCACAACCTGCTAATTAATAAAATTTATTCTTAAGAACAAAATTATAAAGTATCCGGAACAAAACTAAAAAGGGTCCGACCGAGCCGAGTTTTAAAACTTAACTTAATTAATGCAACTTAAAATATTTATTTTCCTATAAACACAGAAAAATGAGATAAGATATTAAAAGCATAAGAATGCTTAGTAGACATTTTTTTGAGAACGGCGATTCTATGGGAAAAGAATTTATTTATGAGTTTCCATAGAATCAGCAAAAAGTATTCTCATGAATTTAAACTTTATATTTGCGAAATTCTCCTTCACGTTGTTGTTCATGTAAAGAACAATTTAACTCGGGTAACGTCTCGGGTAGTGTTACAGACGTAACTAACGCGTCGACGTGGAGAGCTGAAATTTTGTAGATGGGCCTTTTTTAAGAAAAGGGAAATTTAAGTTCGAAAATGGGACTCATAGGACAATTGTTTTACAGGGTTGCCACACAAAAATTTGTTTTTTTTTTTACTATTTATTAGGGTACTGTCTGAGAGCGCTCTCACGCCGACGTTACACACACACGCATATACTGCGGAATAGCGCAAACGAGGCAGATGATAGCTTAGATATCATGCATTTCTAACCAACTCACCGCTTTCAACCTCCTCCACCCATCTAGGCATCTATACATGTTATCGCTCTGCAACGCCGACGGGATCACCATCGTAGTATATAAAATATTAAAAAAAAAACTTTTAAAGTAAACAACTTTTGTAAATAAAAGAACACGATTATCAACATTAACGATAATATAGTGAAGTGATGATAACCAAATCATAATGAGTGGTGTTTCTTATTTTCATCCCAATGACATGGTCAACAAATAGAATAGTCATTATTGCGGTAATTCAAATCGTAATTTAATCAATTAGGGACGTGGTACAATCCCCCCAACCCACCGAACCCACAAGGCAAATTTTCACCTATCTTCTTGTCCCTAGCACCACAAATACAACTAAAAAAAACGGCATTGCTCTACCACATCCAACGCAATGTTTTCTTTTTTATGAATTGTTAAAATCACCGTATACCATAAAATAACGAAATACTATTGTTAACTAAAACTTTTTCGTCTGGTACTTTTATATATTTGTTTTATTTTGCATTTGAATCAGAAAAATCGGTTGCTCCGTTCTTGAGATATTTTTTTACAGCCTAGTATCGAGTTCGAGTAAAATGTGACATTTCCATACAAATTTTAGCACTGATCAAATCGCAAGTAAAAATTTTACTGATGATTTTACTAGTGCAGTACGGAGTTCATTGGTAAAAATTAATATTTCTCTATTTTAAGATAGATGGAGCCATGTATGTCTCCACTTATTTTACCGAACATTTCAATGCACGGAGTATAAAATTTAACGCGGTCTCCAAATTTTTCACATTAAAATCGCTGGTAAAATTTTGACGTATGTTAATTTGGAGAAAACAGAGTGACAGATGTCTAAAAATTTTATCGCTGAAAAACTTCAAATTGTTTATAAAGTTTAGATAAATGTTTCTACAATTTACAATTAAAAATTGACTTAATTAATCTTAAAATTGTTAAAAGGACTTAAATCCTTCAATAAATTAAGAAAAAAGTCTGAAAATTTGCAATTAAAATTAAATTCTTAAATAAGTTCAAAAAAAAAAAAAAAAAAAAATCTGAAAATTGTCATAGAAACATGAAATGTCATAATTTTACTAGCATTTTAATGCTACGCGCATTAAAATGCTCAGTAAAATAAGTGGAGACATGCAAAGTGCCATCTACCTTAAAATAGCGAAATATTCACTTTTTACCAGTGCACTAGTAAAATCATCAGTAAAATTTTTGCTTGCGATTTTACCAGCGCTAAAATTTGTATGGAAATGTAAAATTTTACTCGAACTCGATACTTGGCTTAAAGTTACAATATTTCTAACCCCGTAATGAGGGGCGGGGGGGGGGGGGGGATAAATAAAATACATGTGGTCTGAGCTGCTGATATTCTTTACAAACTCTGAAAATTTCATTCAAATCGTATGTTATCAGTTCACGTTCAACAGATAAAAAGCTCGACGATATACGGACGTATGTAAATACACGTCCATAGCACCGAAAGGGTTAAGACAATCCAGAGTATTCATCTCTTGTGTAAATGCATTGTAATTTCATTCAAAATTGACAGAGTCAAATCAGGAATTCATATTTTAGGACAAACGTTCATTTTCATGAAATCCTATAAATTTCCTCCAGTAACATAACAAATACCACCAGCCTTTAGTCCCAATCCCCAAGTTATTTTTTACAATATTTTTTGTACGAAGACACGACGTATCACAAAATTAATTTTCCTAACTTGAAGCACTCTGACAAGAAAGGAGCAAAGATTTAATAAGAATTTCATAAATTTTTCAATTACTAAAGATGATGTCTCCCTGCTGTTCTGCTTTCTAAATTACCAAACTTTAACTTTTCATGTCTATCGTGGTAAGGCTGTTGTGTGCCAGAACGATGACGACGACATGCTATGACTCCATGTGGTTCATATTTCAACTTGCAATCAAATACTGATAGCGCTCTTCAACCAACATAAATAATTCACAGTGGGGCTCTGTTCTGGTATTGTACTCCTGCGGAAGCTTAAAACGCGTTCTATTTTCACCTTTAAATTGAGTTCATCTATGTAGCTCTATATCTCTCCTCTGTGTGTTATTTTTATTTCAATTAAAGGAGGCAGCAAATTGAAATTCCGTGTGAATTCAGGTAGGCTGAATGTCATTCTGACTTTATACCTTATAGCTATTATAATACCCCCCCTTCCAACCAAACAATCCCCTTTTTCCTTCTTCTGGCTGCCTGCCATTGCCTGGTATATGTAATGATAAAACATGGTGCAGAGTTTGGTGCTTTGCGTGCTTTGTTACATATACGGGTATATGCAGGAGTCGTCCTTGATGATAGTAACACAGCACTCGAGAAAGGAAATTGAATGGGGCACAGCGGCATACAGTCAGTTACACCCTCTGGTGAAACAATATTTCAGGTAGAATCCTGGCTGCAGTTTTGTAGGGATAAAATTTATGCATCGATATACCTAGAATTCTTCGCATTGCTACTAAATATTGAAGAGAACTACTTCTACTATGCCAACGACGACGACGACATTTACCTACTTCGGCACACAAGGAATTTAATTTAATTATTGAAGTTGTGCAGTCATTTTGGGTGACATGAGATATTTACCTTTCCTATACCGAATACAATAAAGTTAATGCGAAAATCTTGTCAAGCAGAGGACTAGCTAGCTATTCTTAATTGTTGGCCCACTTCGACGTACTTCGACAAACTTCGACATATAGCTAGGTTATTTTAATGATTTAAGAAGCAATCATCCTTTGAGTGTTATTCTATTTACTGCTTGAAGTTCGTCAGAACAAAAAATCGATGAAAAGTCTAGTTTATCTGATGAGTCATGCAAAGTAGTGTACCTCGACACTCTCATTATTCATTTTTTTCAAAGAATGTCAGCTCTTCCTGTGTAACATGTATTTCTGCTAGCAGCTTTATATAAAAGAGAAAACCTTTAATGATTTTAGACGGTTTTCGGGTACTATGTAACATTTCCATTCAATATGTGCGCGGTTATATTTGTTGGGCTTTTGATACACACCTCAACATTCATTTTTTTTAATCAAATGAAAGGTGCGAATTTCTTGAGTTGGGGAGGAAAACACCTTAAAACGTTTCTGACATGTGTGGACTATTGAAAACATTTTACCGTATATATATGATACATACATATACGACGGGTAGTTACCTACTATGGAAGTGCTCTCAAATATAGTCCTTTCATATTTCTTGAAGATCTCATCATAGTTTTCTGGCTTTAGATTTCTTAGGCAT
The DNA here is from genome assembly GCA_963924295.1 of Dioctria rufipes. NCBI lineage: Eukaryota > Metazoa > Arthropoda > Insecta > Diptera > Asilidae > Dioctria > Dioctria rufipes. Next base: position 80,825,849 of record OZ002740.1, on the reverse strand, counting down.
GTCACTTTTTTGATTGATGTCGTGCAATTCTTTCTTGTCTGTTCGCTAAGTAAGAATATGAATAATGAATGGAAATTGCTTCTGCTGTCGTTTTCCTTTTAGTATTACAAAGCTTGCGCATGTTTCACGAAAAAATCTCAAGGTTTTAATAAATCTCTTACGATGCGAATAAGCAAATTGCGTCCTTGACCTCGGCGGAAAATTTACTTATGGTTATTACTTTATAAGTAATTTGGCTTCATGGGAAATAAACATGTTTGGAACTATATTTCTGCCTACCTTCATATAAGTTGTAAAGGTTTTATGAGCGAGCATACATATATGTAGAACCCAAGTAGGTATACAGGAAAGGATTATTTTAAGTGCAGAGAGTAAAATCGTCTTCATATACTTCGAATTTTGTATGACTCGAAGATTGGATGTTACTTACGCTCTTCTTCATATTTGATTGCCTATGACATCATAATCTTTTGATAGTTATATACATATCTGTGAGTAAAGAAAGAATACCTCCTGATGATTGATAAGAAACTGGTATACTCGTCCTAAGGTTCCGAAATTTGTGGCTACCTGTCGTTACTTTACAAAGAACTACTTGGGAACATTTGATAAAGATACGATAACATTTAAAAATATAAAAATTAAATGAAGAGTAATAGTTCAGCAAATAACCCTATATCATATCACAATCATCTATGTAGCTTATTTTATCCCTTGAAGGATATGGTACGAAAACGGTTGCTTTTGTAGTTGTAAATCGAGGAATTGCTTGGAACACATGTTTTCCTCCCTTCTACGTTGGTGTGGCGAATTCAATTACATGTTGTGCATCTAATTTCTTCTACGATCCTGTCATGACATAAGCATTCCACAGTTCTTCGTATGACATTCTACTTGTCCAGCATTTTTAGAATTCGACGTACACACCTATTTACCAAGATCTGCAAAATGCGGGCTATGCATTGATTAAGATTACTTTTACATGGAGTTAAACACCCGCAATTTTATGTTGAGCTCTAAATCAGTGTTAGTTGAGAACAGATGACTGCGAAAGCGGTACTGTTCTTTTGTACGAGTAGTTGTGGTAATTATGCCATCGAGGTAGCAGAAATTTTTAACAACTTCAATTTATTTTGTTCTCTATGATTATAGTTCGAGATGGGCTGATTGTGCTAATCTAGATTTCCTTCGCTTTTTGTTGAAATTAGTCTTAGGTCAGCTGGAGTACTTTCGAATTATGTACCGGTGGAGGTGTATCAAGGGCGTCTTCTATTACGGAATGAAATAGAAGCAGCGAACGTAGGCATCTTTGATGTACTTCAGTATTCACATTAAAGCTATAGGCAGATCTACTATAATGTAGAACTATATAAGTATGTGATAAAGACCCAGCATTCGTATACTTGACTGCGCCTACAATTTTTTACAGAATTACGTGTGCCAGCAATGATGTCTTCCATTTCCACCCAATATGCTAGGATTGCATGGACGTTCCGTAATCTTTCCATAATTTGTTGGGCAGTGCTATATGCACATATGTCTATTGCAGAGACTCTTAAAAGGCTTAGTTATAATTACTTTGGCAAAAAGTCAGCAATTTTATGAATAACAAGTTTTCGTAGGAGAAGAATCACTTCACGGAAGTCCGATTTCACCCATATGTACGTAATCGTATGATAAAAAAATAAAACAGAAAATTGAAGTATGTTTTTCAGATGATTGTAGTAGGAATTTGAAAACAAGATGATCAAAAGGACTTGACAAGGGAGGATATACTGAGTGATGGTGTTTTTTAATACAACATAAGTATTTTGAGTTTTTGATTTTCATTTGAATTGTTTTTGAAGCAGACAAATTCATTTGTAATTTTCATAGACCTGGTATTGTGTTTTTTTTTTAATTTAAATTTTATTTGTTAGGTATTACAGATATTGTAGTAAGTTTGCTTTTAATCAAAGAAAGTCATCGGCCAAATTTTAGGTTTCTACCATCTGGATGAAACTTGCAAATAATTTGCTTTACCTAGAAAGTTGTTTAAAGGAAAACCACACACTTGTTTATTTCTTTGGTTCAGTTTCAGTCTGTTTGCAAATTCAATTTGAGATCTAAAAATCAAGTTCACTTTGCATGCATACGTCTTTTGTTTCTTGATACCAAAGTAAAGTAAATCTTTCGGGTTAGTTTTTCGCCTACGAATTTGTTGATATTTTGACGAAGAATTAGGAGTTACGGATTTTGAGTATCTCCATACAAAAAGACGCGCCTACTTTTAATAGCTTCGGCGAGTTGTTGTTGATTCCAGCTGCTTTGCCGTTGATCGGAGATCGAATTGGGGTAATTATTTATGCGTTGGATTGATTTTGGGTATTTTTCCAAAAAAGTTTGCTCATTTGCGTTTTGCTTTTTTCCGAAAGCTCTAGAAAGAGCTTTGCAGAATTTTATACCAACTTCGCAGCTGCTTTCAGTATTGTATAGCCATCTTCCATAGCATTCTTCTATCCAGATCTAGTGTTGTTGGTGTGTTGGTAGTGCACTTTTCTATTGGCACTATTTGTCATATTTTCTGGTTCTGATTCCAGGTCAGATATCCGCCTTATTTTATCACAGCGGATGCTGCAATTCTTCCGCTGCGTTTATAACGGCACGCTTTGCTTCATTTCATACTACAATGAAAATATGTTCCTGACTGTGGATAACCTTGGTACTGCAATCGCTGTGAGAAAATGGTGATTACTTCATATAGCCAATAGCTAATTTTTGTGTTTCCTTTTATGATCGAAGTAGATCCTACTTGAGGCAAGAGCTATAAAAATCAATAAACATGTAACGATAACTATTGGTGCATGGGCCCATGCCCTCCCTTCCCACGTCTTCAAGACCGGTGTTGTTGGGACCAATTTGAACATGTAAGTCTCCCATTAACAAGACGATATTTGCTGTCGGGGTATAATCAAACTCATTATTAGTTGCATATATATAGAACTCTTCTCTTTCTTCTACTATGCTCTTTACTCTATTTATTGCGATACTATGCTCCCACAATAGTCACATTTCCTGATCTAGTGTACGAACAATAATAATTATGCCATCTACCATACGTACATGGACCCAACTAACAAGCTCTCCAGAGAAAGACTCTTACAAATTGCAAAAATATCTCATAAAAACCTCTTAACACTCTTAGATAGTCTCATAACATAATTCTTATAATAACGTTTAAATATGTCTCATAGTACTATTATTATGAGAGATTAATGCTAGTAGAACTTTTAAAACTTTTACTCTTATATTAAGATCATCTTTGTAATCTTGTTTTGAGTGCCAGAAAACTTATATTCTTATTGAGTATTTTTTATGAAATGTTAACTCTCAAAGAGATATACTCTCAAAAAAATGTACTTATGATTACTTAAGTGTTATGATACTTATATGAGAGCTATTGTAAGAGTTCAAGTATAATACAACTAATAAATATGCTCCTATGAGTGATAAAATATTAAAACACCTATATGAACACTGTTACTAGTACAAAACGATTGTTATTCTCATTAAAATTACCATAGACGTCACTCATTCATCAATTGCGGTATTGATTTGTCAAAATGGATTGGAAGAAAGTTAGAAGATCTACTAATCTTCGAAGGAAAATAAATAAAATTTATCTTGAATTAAATAAGCCCTGGGGCCCTATTCTGCAATCTCACTCACTTATGACTGTATGAGAGAAGTCACTCACTTCGATCTCGCTCACCCACCATTTAGGTATTCTAGAAAACAAATGGAATGCGATGTACACTGTAAAATAAAATAATCCACCACATTCGTGGTGAATATTTTTGATGTGACTTCATATTTGTTATAGAGCCTAAACTACTATCCATAAAGGAAAATAGTCTTCTAGGAATTTACAGCTTGGTTCCTTAGCTTCCCAAAGGCTATACTTTCTATATACCTTACTTAATAAAATAATAAAATAGTTTTAATTACAAAATAATCTTACCATTTTACGTTCACTAATAATTGCATGTGTGTATGTACAGCCGGAGTCCGAATCTGTAGGCAGCTACATTCGATATCATCAGCCCACGGCATGCCATGACGGCAGAGCGACATTGCAATGATTACTCAGCTGACAGTTTTTGTTTGAGGAATCGTAGGCATTTGGTTCAGATAAATTTTTTATATAATTTTGTTAGGAAAGGTATAACAATCTTATTTCGATTCGAAAGATAATAAAGCAAGCTTAAGATTATCAGAACACCATTTTTCTGTATGTATAGCAGTTTAAGGCGGAGGAGCTATTCAAATCAAACACAAATGACCGTGTCGAGTACCGTATACCCAGTAGTAATATCTCACTCACTTTGCCACAAATATTTCACTCACTTGCGTTCCAGAATAAAGAAACACGTGGAATCGGGTAAGTGAGTGAGTGAGTGGAGTGAGTGAGATTGCAGAATAGGGGCCCAGGAATGTTGCAGTAAAAAATACAGTTTCTGTGAATTTTAAAAGTTATCCCAATAATACTAAGCAGTGTTCGGGAGTTTTACCTAAAGGTTATTCCATATGATGATTTACATTCAAAATGTATTTCTCCAGAATATGACAGCAACATTCCTATTCAAAACATCTCGAATGAAGGTCACGATGCTGCGATTTCTCCTGACAACATTATAATACTATCCACCCTTCGGTGTCACAGTTATCCTCCATTAATTTAATTTCTTCTTCAGCATCTTCAAAACTGGGTCATCCACTTTGTATCTGGCTCTGAGTTCGCATCTCTTAGCAATTTTTGGATTGAGACTTTTTTGGAATTTGGCCAATACAGAGTCCTCATTTTCTCCCAAGCGTAAGGCGCAGCAGTAAGACATACTTCCACACGTTCAATCGTTTGAACTACTTTCAGAATGTCATGAAAAATTAAATTGTTATAATGCGCTACAAAACGTCAGAAAAAAGTTTGCTTCATTACCTTATTTCAAAGTTCTAATAATTAATGCGCAATTATCTGTCTTTCGATGACTCTTCATGAATGACATATGTCAATTCTAGTGTGAAACGCTCATAATAAAGGCTCCATGTTTATTGTGAGAGTTGTAATCTCATACCAAGAGTTAAAATGTCTCATATTAAAACTTTATCATTATCATTTATCATTTATTATTTATCATAAAAACCATTGAAGCTCTACACGCAGACTTTTGGTCTCATAAAGAGAATAGCACTCTTATATGGAGAGAAAAAAGTGTAGAACACTTGTAAGGAAAGCTAACGTTCTTATAACAAGAATTTTATTCTCGTAAGAAAACTTAGTCAAAAGCGGCCATATTTTCTTTTGATATGGAGGTTTTAGGGAAAAACAAAATTCCATAAATGTAGCTAATTTACGCAATTTAGTATTTATAAAATATAAAAAATTACGTTTTATAGAAAATAAAGTGTTTTATATGAATTTAAACTAAATCATGGAGCGGTACTGAAGTTTTTATTTTCTCCCAAATTATAAAACAATTTATATAAAATTTTAGATTTTGATTAATTATGAGACGCCTTGCTTTTCTTCGAAGTGAAATGTCTATTATTACCAATAAAGTTTCAATCCCCATAAAATTTTGGCTTATATATGTGAAAAATTTATTTTCATTATTTTCTAAAGTCCATAAATACGTATTTGTATTAAATTCTAGTCCACTTTTATCTACATGTATCATAGAAAATGTAATATACCGATTTTCTAATAAATTAACTCTCATGAATTTCCTTTACTCTACAAAAATAAGATCGCCGAGAGGTATTCGCTCTTTCTAAAAGTTCTGGTAAGGAAAGTGTAGCTCTTATAATAAGATTATACTAATTTGATACCCTTATGAGAGTACTTAAAAACTCTCATTAAAATTTAAATAGTGTTCTTATGAAACTTACTTAACTCTCCCACAAAGGGCTAACGTATTTTTAGAAGAGAAAAATAACTCGCATAAGTGCGCCATTTAATTCTGACAACACATTCATAAAGCACTCGTAGAACTCCACAAACCTGAAAAAACAACGGCACTCAAGTGCATATATTCGAGGCGGTTGTAGCCCATTATGAGATGAAAGTTGTTAGTTGGGGATGGATAGCGGCCGAGATGACTCTCCGTTCTCGAGCAGTCGAAGCGAATCGAGGTGGCTTTCCGCAATCTTGGAGGGTTGGATCGATTTGAATACCGTCACGTCATTGTTTTTACACGCACATATTCTAATCTTCGTTTGATTCTGCACACCTGTAATTAGGATTAACTAGTACATTAAGTTAAATCTCAAATTATCAAATTAGCCTCGGTAGTAAAATAACTTAACCTACGCAATTCAATCAATTTACGCAAGTCAAGATTTTGCGGACTGAGCCAAATATCTAGCCAACTTGCGAGAACAATGTTGAATTCAATAAAACGCAAATCATTATTAATCAATTTGGACCGATTTGAACCGATTGCAAAAATTAAAAAGCTCCTAGAAATAGATGGCCATGCAGTGTTTCCAATTTAGCTACTTCGTGGCTAAATCTAGAAGGTAATTTAGCTACGAAGATTTTCATTTTGCTATCGGTAGCAATTTAGCTACCGTGGGCTCTTTTAACTACCGAAGTGTGGCTAAAATTTTCATTTATTTTGACCATACATTTTTTTACCAAAAATTGTGAAAGAAAATTGTATGCTGACCTGTACCCGAAATCTAAACTGCTAAAAATATACTATTGGAACTAATTGTATTGGCACTGCTGTAAATTGTAATTGTATTTACTGGTGTTTGCTTGTTACATTGTTACAGAAATGCGGGCAAGAAACTGTAAAAACTGTAAAATTTATGGATATAGTGGATACTGGAAACAAACCATTTAAAGAATTGTGTCAGTTGGCTATAAAATCGTTGCCTTTACCTCATTCCAATGCTGATATTGGAAAATATTTAGCGTCATGAATATTGTTAAAAACAAATTCGGAACAAAATGAAATTAAAAACTTTAGGTTCAATTCTTTCGATTTGATTTGGGTTACAAAAGTATGGCAAAAGCTGTGATGATTATGAATTCCTGCTCTTGTTGTTAAAAAAAATCGGCACTTAAGTAGTGAGTACATAGTGTTACAGAACTGTTCAAAGATCTTATCTAATGAATTACTTATTTGGATTTGACTTCTTAGAATTTAACCCGTGTGTGTTATTTAAAACTCTTTTAATTCGATTGTCATAAATATAAGACTTTACAAGAAATAAATTTTTTGGTTAATATAATATTATTTTTTTAATTGAACGATTATTAATTGATAACATGTATAGGTGGGTTTATTAATTTTCCTTCTATTCCTCCTGAATGTATTCACATATATATAGATGTTCATACAATGTTGTTTATGGTTCATTTTTTAAATCAATTCGAAAAATTAATTTAAGTATAAGTTTAGCTACCATTTAGCTACGAAAAAAATATAAGTTAGCTACCATGGAGCTGGGAAGTAGCTAAATTTAGCTACAAGGGTAACTCAAAGTTGGAAACACATAAGTATCAAATTCGAGTGCTTATATCACAAAAGCTTTGGTAGGTGAAGCGGTCGGGCATATTTTTTTTGTCAGTTAGTGATTAGTTGAAGAAGCTAAAGAAAATAGTAGTTAAAGAAGTGGAACGTTAGAAATAAAAGAATTGTAGAAAAAAAACTGAGGCTAAAGAAAAAGGATTAAACAGTCAAAGGAAACCGGAGGAAAAACGTGGAAAGTAAAAGAAAAGAAAGAAAAGTAGTTGAGGATAAACGGAGATCAATCCGTCCAGATCAACTATATTTAAAGCAAAAGCAATAAAGAAAGGTTACGAAGATAAGTACTTTTTTACTTGTCTTTAAGTTTATTGTCCGAAAAATTAGAAATCTTTGTGATCAGTGGTTCACTGATTCAGGCTACCTTGCCTTCCCATCAAAAGCTCTCAATCATTTCATTTCATGTTTAAAAACTCAGTTTGGATTCGATTACAAATTAGAAAGTAGATGAATGCTATTAAGAATTATAACGTTTTTTTTTAGTGTAAAAGATTTGTTATATTTTATCCTCGAGTTCGTGGACTCTAACAACCACCTGGCGCCCAAAGGTGTCTAAGTCCCACCCCTTCTCCATTACTAGCCGGGGTAGCGATTGCGCGCAGCTGAGGCGCGTAACATAGTATCGGATAGAGGTTTGTTGATTTTAAGTTTTTATTATGCAAGTAAGAAATTCTTCGAAAATTGACCGATTCATCGGTGATTGGTCAATCAACCAATATCCATTTCATCGTGTTGTTAAGGTATGCTGATCACTTTTGGAAGATTCAATGTTATAAGTCCCTGTCTTTAGCTTATCAATTAAAGGGTTTTATTTCTATACTGCTGGCAGTCGACGTGGAACGAATGCTGCAATAATTTTTTAGGGTTCTTCAGAGTTTTGGCTCGTTGTTTAAAAATTCAGTATCAAAGGAAAAACGTTTATCTGTACCTACAGGTACCTACCTGCAACGTGTGATGCGGTAGCCATAATTATTTGAATCTACTCAGATTCTGATCTATTGATTAACTTATATTTTGCGATAGGGAGACGTACATTTTACTTTTCAATAAGTATAGTATCTAAGTCTCTATAGTTAACTAAATTTTTCTTTAAGTATGTATGTTTATTTTCAGATTCGAAATTATTACACACAAGTTTATGTAGGTATAGATAAAATTTACTTAAATTTAAAAGAAAATAAATTTTCATATAAAATTTGCCACCTTATAAGAGTACGTTCTTTAAAACTAATGAGGTCTTTTCTGTTGAAGATTGTGACCACCAACATTGCTACCACTACCAGTAATGGAAACCGATAATTGGTACCCAGTTGAGAAATATTCACCGCTGTAAATACTCACTGCCTTTATGTCACTATACATCGTGGGCAGAGGTACCATAATTGCACATTTTCGCCAACGCCAATCGAAGTAAAGGTAAACAAAATTGAGTGCGAATTTATGTTTGCTGGGCAGTTATGCGCTGCTAATTATCTAATTAATTCGTAGCCTATGACCTTTTTAGGATTACCTTTCGTTAATTACTTCATCTTGTGGGATCTTTCACAATGGCTGGCGTCGTCGTCGTTGTCGTCAGGTCAGGTGGTTGTGGTTGTAAACACCAAATTCGTGAGCACAATTGCATGCATGCCCGCCAATCGCCGCCTTATATCACTTTTAGTGAAGCGTAAATTACACGTTTAATTGCGCCTCACTAATTTCGAAGTTGGAATGAGAAAGTTGATGGCCACTAAATCTTACATTATTTGGGAAGTGAGACCTTTTAATTGCTACTAATTTGTGGGGATTTTGCCAAGTGTGTAGGAAATCATTCAAATATTTACGCGCAAATTGTCTTTACCCGCTATGGGGTATACCTTGTGAAATAGTAATTTATTTTTATGGATAATTTTATATTCTACTTAATTTTTCAGAGCAACTAAATACATATGTATTATGTACATATGCATATGTGTAATGTATAATTTCGTGAACAACCAAGGTGGGGTGTGGTAATAAATAGATTTATCCAAGGTAGTATAGTATAAAGATCGCGAATGGGAGGGATTTATCTTAGTAGGCTAATACCATGTAGAGACGAAAGAATAACTGAGAATTAATGTGAACTTAATAATCGGAATTTTATGCAAAGTCAATATATTAATTTACTAAGCATATAATTTATGATGACATTCCAATTGAATCGAAAAGTTCTGTTCATCTATGCATTCACGACACTTCTCAATTAATGCTACGTGGGTCTGGAAAAATTTAAAAAACTATGTTTGAAACCATGTTGTTTAACCTTTATTTACATTCCAAGAAAAAATATATATAAAAGTTCACTTTATATAAAAAAAGAAAAAATTACAGAATTAAATTTAGTCTTTTCCTTCTTGCTGTGAAGCGGGAAAGTATTTCATAAATTTCGATGAACACTTAGCAGACCCATTTTATTGACGGGGATAAAAAAGCAATTTAAAAAAATAGATAAAAAAAAAAATTTATTTCTTAGGGAATTTTAGATATAACTAAGTATGTAATTATCTAATATACCTCAAAAAGTAAACAAATAATTTTTTAAGTTACCTATTTAAATAAAACCATGGGGCGCTCATGGTAAATATTAGTTATAATATTATAATTAGTTACAACAAAAGTTGTTGTTTTAACGAAGAAAAATAAATTGGGCTTAGATTTAATACTTCCTTAAAATGTGAAAAAAATTTAAAATACCACTCCCACTAAGCTACGGTGTTTCCAAGTAAACTACCATCTACATATTGGTCGGTATATTTTCTTCTCTGGTGTGTGCACGTTTTTCCTAAAGTTGCTTTACCTGCAAGGGTTACGGATACATGTGGGTAAAAATTTGGTTTATCAGATTAACAAAAGTATAGGCTCCAACGATCGGTGACGGGTGGGGGGGGGGGGGGGTTGAGCCCTTGAAACCCATCCCATATATACGGCCTTGCGATTTATCGTTGGTTTCTTTTTTAGTTAATTTGAATTCCATCGACATCCATCGTTGCTGGGGTAGTTTTATTTGTACACATATCAGTAATACGGCCGTAGTTAATTTTGTGGATCAGAACATTACCAAAAAATACATAAACAAAGTCTTTAAGGATTGTAAAGGGGCTGACAACAGGATAGCCACTTGAAAGTCATTGGGATGGTCTGACATGCGAATGGTATTTCACCCCGTTAATAAAGACCAAGACTAATAAACAGAATATGTTCAGACAACGTGTTAACCGTTGATTGATTTCAAGTCTGCTTACCTCTTGGTATAAAATGCTCTCTGTGAAGAAAAGAATAAAAAATTAAAATCAATAATTTTTTGAGTATAGTTGCTTGCTGCTGACCATAAAGAAACTTATGTGATGTGATAACCGGGAAGTTATTTGCTTGTAATAACCAAGAACTTCTGTGATGACCGAGGTCCTGCCTCTTCTGGCCTAATTCCAAACAGTTCTTCTTTTTCTTGGTGATGCCACACTCTTCAATCTCTGTTTAATGCAAAAAAAAAAAAAATTAGTGAATTATTCTAAACATCAGTGAAACTAAATGCAATGGCCTCAAATTTTTTTTCCGGTGTGGTGAATACGAAAAGCAATATAGAAACATCGAAAACGCGTGTGACATTTCTAATTATCTCTCTATGACATTTATAGTTGTAATTTTCCATATAAATTTATAAATTGTCCTGTTCGTTTGTTTCTTTCTGACTCATTATGTAAATTAAAATATTTAAATTTATCAAATTTCGCAATAAATAAAAGAGTCGTGCCAAATTTACTTCGATTTTCGCGACAAGGCTTGCTGAAATGATTGTACTTCGCGCGCTATACATATAAAATTCGCGCTGTTAAATGACATAAGAAATTTGTGTCGTGCCGGCTTTTGGTTCGTATTTACGCGGTCTGTTCTGAAAAAATGGTTGTAGTTTTTTTTTAAATGTTAAATTGTTAAATGTACAATTAATAATTTGTTTGTTTTGGTCCCAATTTTATCATCCATGAATTCATTAGAGGATGGAAGTTCAGGATACCAGGGTTTAATTGACTACATATTTCTTACATTTCAGATAAGTTGTCTTTATTTTATAGTCCTTGTTTTTTTAATTTTCATATAGTGATTGTTTTATAATCAAAGTTTTTTTTATTTTTCATTTTTCAGGTCAATTTCAGTCGAATACCTCTGGTGTATTCAACATTCTCACCCGGTTGAACGATTCCGTTCAGCGATTTTAGACTTCAGTTTTGAAATTCCTCGCAGATGATGATGATGAAAGACGACTTTTCCGGCCTTATTAACATTTACTTTCGCCTGCAATTTATCGTGAAGGTTTACAGTGAATTGCTTCCGTTTGCTGTTTTGTATTTTCTCGAAGTCAATTCTCTGTAAGATGTGTCTAGTTATAAACAAATCTTCTCCGTAGCGTGAGGTAAAACGTTCGAAATCATTTTGAATACGCATCTGGATTTCTTAAACTGTTGTAGAAGGTTTCAGCAACCGTAGCGAGCCCACATGACGTCCATTAATTGTTGCTTCTGGAGAGTTTGTTTCGCATGGAGGATATATGGGTCCCCTTTCACTTATGTAAAGTAGCTTGCGTGCTCGTAGGCATTGTGGTTGACAATTGCAGACCGGTTAATATATCACACCCTGGTTGAACAAAACTTGACATCATAGGACTGCCAGGAGGTGAAAATTGAATGTCTTCGAATAATGTCAAATAATCTTCGAACTCACACTGCATTATTAGCTGTAATAAAGAATATTAGATAACTATTACGTTGATGTTATTATTTACCCTTATTTTTTTTTACACAAATAACATAACAAACACATAGACATGATTTGATTTTTTTGTAATTCAAATCGATTTCATATTATTGTTGATGCAAAGTTTCGGCTGTCTCCACTGGTAATCGGCAAACTTTTAAAACTGGTCTTTGAAATGTATTGTACTGTGTACGTATGGTTACAACTCTGACCATTCCGTCTTTACCTGGATGAACCTCTTCAATAATTCCCAACGGCCATGAGGTGGGTGGAGTATTTTCATCTTTAATGAGGACGACGTCTCCAATTTTAAGGTTGGTCTGTTGATTCCACCACTTTGGTCGACGCTGCAAACGGTTTAAATATTCTTTGGACCATTTAGTCCAGGAATGTTGGTTCATTTGCTGGATGTGCTTCCACCGCTGTGTTGGGGTAATTTTTGAGGAAATGAGGTTTGGTTCCGGAACCGCATTTATAGCTTGACCAATAAGAAAGTGTCCTGGAGTTAAAACTGCTAAATCATCTTTATCATTTCGAAGAGCACATAGTGGTCGAGAATTCAAGCATGCTTCCACTTGTGTAAGCAGTGTCATAATTCCTTCAAATGTGCAGACAATAGTACATATGACTCGTCGCAGGTGATACTTAATGAACTTTACACCGGCTTCCCATAATCCTCCAGGACGAGGGGCTGCAGGGGGGTTAAAGTGACAATTTACGTTTAAGTTTGTTAAGTATTGTATGACATCCGGCGTGGCTTCCTTTATAGCTTGCTTCAAGTCTTGATCCAACGTAAAACTTCCTCCTGTAAGATTCGTGCCACAGTCGGCATAAATGTCAGAGCACAATCCTCGTCTAGCTACAAATCTTTTGAAGGCGGCTAGGAAAGCTACTGAAGTTAAATCCGAGACTGCCTCTATGTGTATTGCCTTCGTCGCCATACAAATGAATATAAACAAATAGCCTTTGTTTGCCTTAACGTTTTGATGGGTCGACATTTTCAAATAAATAGGTCCAACATTATCGACGCCCACATGTGTGAATGTCCTCGTGCCATTAACCCGCGGAGGTGGTAAATTTCCCATTAATTGACTACAAGTAACTTGGTGGTGTCGAGCACAGACTACCATGAAAGGTTTCCTTATGTGTTTTGTCTATTATTAGTTTGCTAATATGATCACGTGGGAGGATGACTGGATGTTTTCGGTTATTAGATATGTTAGCATTGTCCAATCTGCCTTCCACCCGAATGAGCCCGTCATTGTCCAGAAATGGGTTTAGTGTTAATAATCGGCTCTTTCTTGAGAGTGCTTCCTTTCTCCTTAACTGATCATACTCCGTTGCCAACGTTAATTTTTGTACCAGCGTTAGAATTGTAATATGTGCTATGTTTAGTTCTGTAACAGACAACACTTGTAAGAATTGTCGTCAAACAAATCCCATCTGGCGACGATTCCTAAGAAAGGCACACAATTAAAGCCGACGACGATATGAGGTTATATGACCTTCTCAACCGTACGGGCAATAGACCGACATTATTAGCACAGATGTATGTAGCTAAGTAAGAGAACTAGGGTTTCTCAGGCCATTAGCTAGGAATATCTGTTAGGAGGTAATAAATGCCGGCTCCAGTTAAGGATTTAGGTAATTAGGCTGCTATATCTTAAGTATGTGTAGTGCAGGCATCGAAATACAGATGCAGGGTTAATTAGCCTAGACTTAAGATAAGGAAGCCAGCATCAGGGAAACCCAGAGAAGGTACTGAAGTTAGTTCGTTCCTCGTGGTCGCATTGAGTAGAACAGGCGGTAATTTGTCAACGGGCGTGCGGTTGAGTTGGTCGAAATTCGGTTAATATTAAAATTTAAGCAAGTGCTACAGTTTCAAGTGTGGGGTATAAACCCAAAAAGCTACATAAATTTTTGTTAAATACAGTATTTGTGGATAAATTATAAAACAGGTGCTAGTTAAAGTGATACAAAAACACAGTGATATCGAAGTGAAAACTTAAGCAGTGGCCGTGATTCGTGAACATGAGTAAGATGAGCAATTTGGAAAGAAACATGCTAGTGCGAAAAAAAAGGAAGTTAGTGTTTCGTCCCGTAAATATTGATGATTGGGAAGAAGAAGATATGGAGGATATTCAGTCATCAGGAGCATCAAGTGACTTATCATCGGTAAGTGAACTTAACTATTTAGAAAGGGAATTAGAAATATTAAAGAAGAAAATCCGAGACTTAAAAGGAATAACTCCCAATAGTCCAAATAATCAAGGGGAGAGTGCGCTAGGTAAAGAGAACTCACAAAATCAGGAATTATTTCGAATGAATGCGAGCGAAGCAAGCTTGATGATTCCAGAATTTGATCCTGCGAATGTAACGAAAGGAGGCATAAAACCTCAACTTTGGATTCAAAGCATTGAAAATCTAAAAGAAATTTATGGCTGGAGTGAAAGAGCTACAATGTTGTATTCGGCGTTAAGGTTAAAGGGGGCTGCAAGAGTTTGGCATGAAAGTTGTCAATACATGATAAGGAGTTGGGTTCAATTTCGTACTGAATTTGTAGAGAGTTTTCCGTCCGAAGAAGATGCGTCAACAGTACTAGCTGAAATCATGACAAGAAGAAAGGGGCAAAACGAATGTATAGAACAATATTTTTATGATGTTGTCAACATGGGAAAAAAAATCCATTTAACTGAGAAAACCATTATGAGATATATAATTACGGGTTTGGTCGATAGGAATGTAGTTAATACTCTAATGGCAGCAAATTGTATCAATTTGAAGGAATTATTGGAAAGGATAAAAATGGCGGAAGAGATGGAATTACAGGGACAAAATAGAGAATTGTTTTCGGTAAGACGGAACATTAAGAAGCATAACGAGAGGCAGGATGGTGGCTCATCCTACATACGATATCAACCATACAGAAGGCAGAACCCAGAACGCAGGATAAATAAAGGTAAAGATGAAGACACAAAGTGCTACAGATGCGGTGAAGGGGAACATTATGCTAAGAGATGTACACAGGAACAGAAAAAAATATGTTATGGGTGCAGAAAGCCTGGTCACTACGCAAAACAATGCCCAAGGAAAAATGCTGGTGGATTGAAAGATGTTCACACAATAAACGCTGAGTCTTCAAAAAGCGAATATTACCAAAATGTAAAAATTAATACCCATTCGATCCTTGCATATTTGGATTTGGGGAGTGAAGTAACTACACTTCAAGAAAATATAGCCCAAAAGTTAGGACTGAAGTATGAGTTCCATGAAATAACCTTAAGAGGATTTGGAGGAGGACATAGCAAAACATTGGGAAAAGTAAATGTTACATTGACCATAAATGAATGCGCCCAAGAGGAGGAGATATTAATAGTGGAGGATGCAGCACAAAATATACCAATGATTGTGGGAAGATCTTTCTTAGATAGACCGAACATACAAGTTCTAAAAAGTTGGAAAAAGTATGAAGTCAGGGTAATCGATGCAATTGATGACAAGAGCATTCGGGAGCGAGAGGTAATGAAAATGGTGGCAATTAAGGGCATTCCGCTAGTAGAGCCAAACATTAAGGTAAATGGAACCATTGGAGGAGAAATTATTAAAATGTTGCTGCAATTAATCAACGAATATCGCGATTGTTTCTCCAAAAATTTGTCCGAAATGGGAAAAACTAATCTCATCGAAATGAAGATCGATTTAAAGGACAACAGTACTGTGAAATATCAACCGTAAAAAATTGCTTACGGGTTAAGAGAAGAAGTAAGGAAGCAAATCAAGGAGCTTTTAGATCATGACATTATTAAACGCTCGAGCTCAGAATACGCAAGTCCGGTCATCTTAAATCCAAAGAAAAATGGACAATATCGCATGTGCATCGACTTTCGGAAGTTAAATAGTTTAACAAAAAGAGAATATTTCCCGTCGCCAAACATCGAAGAAGTACTGAATACATTAGCAGATAAAACTGTGTTCACCAGTTTAGACTTAATGAGTGGATACTACCAAGTACCCATAGCACAAGAATGCCAACATTTGACGGCATTTATTGTACCGGATGGACAATATGAGTTCAAGCGAGTTCCGTTCGGACTGACCAATTCACCGGCGACATTCATGAGACTTATGTCCATGGTGACAGAACATATGGATCCGCGGAAAATCATTATATACATGGATGATATTCTCATCGCTACGAAAGATATAACTGATAATTTGAATATTTTGAAAGAATTTTTAATTGCAATACGAAAGGCGGGATTAACTCTAAACGTTCAAAAATGTTCATTCCTCGAACCCAGTATACACTTCTTGGGTCATGAGGTTCTAGCAGGACAGATTAGACCAGGAGAATTTAAAACTCAAGGTGTTAAGGACTATAAACGGCCAGATAATATCAAGGAAGTACGACAATTCCTCGGGCTCTGCAGCTATTTTCGACGATTTGTTCCGGATTTCAGTCTAATTGCATCACCATTGAACAAACTCTTAAGAAAAGAAGCAGTATTCCACTGGACGGAAGAAATAGAGAGTGCATTCAATCTATAAAAGGAAATTTTGACAAATCGACCTGTTCTCACGTTATATGATGAAAAAGCTTCACATGAGGTACATACAGACACATCAAGTATTGGATTGTCAGGGATTCTGATGCAGAAAGGATTGGATGACCAGCTTCGACCGGTGGCATATTTTAGTAGATCGACAACTCCAGCTGAGCAATATACCATAGTTATGAACTGGAATCATTGGTAGTTGTTGAGAGTTCAGAACGCTTTAGACATTATCTGTTACATCGACATTTTAAGGTTATAACGGATTGTAATTCTCTAGGCATGACGAAAGAAAAAAAACACTTGAATTCTCGGATTGCTAGATGGTGGCTACGGCTCATGGAATTTGATTTCGAAACAGAGCATCGACCTGGTAAAAAAATGACACATGCTGACGCGTTGAGTCGTGCTCCTGTCGGAGAAGCAGTTGAAAGAGAAACGGTTGCGCAAAAAATCATGGCCATAGGAATGACTCAAGAAGATTGGCTGTCAACCTTTCAATCTCAAGACCCAAGACTTAACGAGATCCGCCAAGTGCCGGAAGGAGGAATTAAAACCGGAAATGACACAGATGCAATTAGAGCAAATTACGTTATGAAAGGAGCGAGAATATATAAAAAGACCGACAAGGGAGAAAAAATTGTAGTTCCTTATGGAGCTAGGTGGAGAGTAATCAAGGCCGCGCATGATGAAATGGGACATTGCGGTTTAACAAGAACTTTAGAAAACCTAAAAAGGTATTTTTGGTTCAATAATATGAAACAGGTGGTTAGTAAATATCTAAATAGTTGTCTCGATTGCGCGTATTATAAAAGAGCACCAGATGAAACCAATTACCAGTTGCATGTTCCCGAATTGAAACCGATCCCTTTTCATAAAATCCATATTGACCATTTAGGACCCTTCCCCAGGAGTAAAAAGGGAAATATTTATCTGATTGGGTTGATAGATGCATTCAGTAAATTTGTGGTATTAAAACCTACCAAGTCAACTTCTACTAATGAAGCTCTCAAAGTAATCGAAGAAGTAACACAATATTTTGGATTACCGAGGGTGATTGTCACTGATCGCGGAACGGCATTCACGTCCAGGGAGTTTGAAAAGTACTGCGAAGCGAATGCCGTGAAACATGTTAAGACAGCAGTTAGAACACCTCGAGGAAATGGACAGGCAGAGCGCTATTTCCGTACGGTAAAGGCAGCGATTGGAGCAATGACAAGGGACGTTGATGGCAAGGACTGGGACTCAAATGTGTCTGCAATCCAGTGGGCGTTAAATTCAATGCGACATACTACTACAAAAGCTTCACCACAAGAAATTTTGATGGCATACGAACCTAGAAGTATACTCAAAAATCAACTTATTTTGGCCTTACAAGAGGACGAACAAGATGAGGAAGACAATATGCCCTTAGACGAGCTACGAAAAACAGGCCGACAGGTTTAATTGCAGCCATAAAGCTCCTCAGCAATACCAAGCAGGAGATTTGGTTTTAATCCGACACGAACAACCGGCGACAGGTGAACCACGGAAGGTCCAACCGCGATTTAGAGGACCATATCAGATAGAAGAATCGTTGGGAAATGATAGATATCTCCTTGTGGATGCAGACTCCATCCAAATAAATCAAAAACCGTATAAGTCAGTACATTCAGCTGATCGAATGAAAAGATGGTGTACGCTAAGGGAGCTCAACTTTGATGCGTACAGTGACGAAAATGAGGAGGAAGAAGGGGATCAAGGAAGTGGACCTGGTCAAGATAGCTGAGAGAATTCTTTTTAAATAATAACAAGGTACTGTTTAATAAAATAATAAAATAAATAACATTAATCCAAGCATGTGTTGTGTATTATTCTTGATGGGACTTGCGTTGAATGGAGTACCAAGGTATTCAGCAGCTTGCGTTGGGCAAGATCAAGGCCACAATACTCACTAAAGTAAAGCATTTGTTGCGCAAACCGCCTGAAAGACTCTGTGTTGATTGGAGTTTCGCATATTGGGTTTGGAGACAGACTGTGTGTTGGGCAAATTTCAGCAGCAAGACTGTGTGCTGGACAAATTTCAGCAAGACTGTGTGTTGGGTATATTTCAGTAAGACTGTGTGTTGGGCCAATTTCAGCTCTAGGTCGTAATCGAATAGAGAATGTGTTTGTGAGCTGACCAGACTCTGTGGGACGGAAGTTACAGAAACTTTCCTTGAACCAGACTAATGCTGAGTTGTTAGGATGTACGACTTGGTTGATTAGTGCTATGTGCGGAACAGGCCAAGAACGGAAAACAGGCTGAGGTGGCTTAGTGCTGAACAACCTCCGAAGCGTGTCATCGTCACTGAGGACAGTGATAAGTAGGTTGGCCGAAGTGTAAGAATTGTCGTCAAACAAATCCCATCTGGCGACGATTCCTAAGAAAGGCACACAATTAAAGCCGACGACGATATGAGGTTATATGACCTTCACAAGCGTACGGGCAATGGACCGACAGGATTAGCACAGATGTATGTAGCTAAGTAAGAGAACTAGGGTTTCGCAGGTCATTAGCTAGGAATATCTGTTAGGAGGTAATAAATGCCGGCTCCAGTTAAGGATTTAGGTAATTAGGCTGCTATATCTTAAGTATGTGTAGTGCAGGCATCGAAATACAGATGCAGGGTTAATTAGCCTAGACTTAAGATAAGGAAACCAGCATCAGGTAAACCCAGAGAAGGTACAGAAGTTAGTTCGTTCCTCGTGGTCGAATTGAGTAGAACAGGCGGTAATTTGTCAACGGGCATGCGGTTGAGTTGGTCGAAATTCGGTTAATATTAAAATTTAAGCAAGTGCTACACACTTATGTTTTTTTATGTGTTGATCTGCGACAATTTTCCATAAAACGTAGTATAGTGGCCGTGATTCTTATTAATTTTGTGTATGAGGAATATCGAAGTAGCATCGGGTTCTCTTTGTTTGGAACGTGATTCCAATGATCTGCTGGTAGACTCTCTTGTATATCTGCTACTCTGTTCACCACATAAGTCTTCCACCTCCTGGGTGTTCGTGGATCCAGTGCTGGGAAATCATTGAGTCTGACCATACAAAAATTGGTATGTTCTGAAACTGCATGTCATGAATTGTCGTCTTGAGTAACCTTGTTAGAAGTAATGCACCGTTTAATTCCAGACGAGGCAAGGTCACGGGTTTTACTGGTGTAACCTTGGTTTTTGACGTCAATAACATTGCTGTAGTTGTACCCTTGTCATCCTGCTTGCGTAAGTATACTACAGCTGCGTATGCTTTACTTGAAGCGCGTCACAGAATCCATGAATTTGGTGATCTTGATTGTGGATGGAGAATCGAATCCACCGAGGAATCTTTAATTTTTCCAACTCATTTAACTCTTCTTTAAAGGTTTTCCATTGCCTGGCAAGAGTATCACAGGGTTTTCTATCCCAGGATAAGCCTGTTATCCATAAGATTTGGATCAACATTTTTGCAACAATGATAATGGGTGAAATCCAACCTAACGGCTCGTAAAGTGAAGCAATTTCGGAGCGAACATTACGTTTGGTGGCAACCTCATGTTTTTTCTCTTAATTGATTTTGAATGTAAAATAGTCCTTTCCCGGATACCACTTAATTCCTAAAGTCTTTATTGCTTCATTTTCTACAAAGTCTAAACGTCCCTTTAATTCCTTGTCGCTCATTGGAAAGTGCAGGCCTTTCGTTATAGGGTCTCGCCAAAATACACGTTGGAACGTGCGATGATTTGAATGCATCTAAACCATCCTATACATCTTTTCGATATCTGCTGTCATTGCGATTTCATATTTTCTCCAGTTTAGGATAATGGAGCGTAGATTTGGTTGCAAAGTTGGTCCAATTAATAGTTGTTCATTGAGTGACTTGCCGTTGGTTGTTTTTGCCGATGCGTCGAACACCACTCTTAATTTGGTGGTGCTGCTTTACTTAAAAACTGCATGGTGAGGTATATAATAGTAAGTTGTCTTTGCTGTAGGAATGTTGCATTCTTTCATGTGATCCAATTCCAAGTATTCATCCAAGTAGTATTCATAATCCTCCTTCAATTGCAAATTTTTGTCGAACTTTCTTTGTACGTGCTCTAGACGTTTTAGAGCAAGGTGCCTTGATTCCCCCAAAACTGGGGCATCTTCCCTTGAGAATGAGAGTTTGACTTGATATTTACCATTCGAGAGACGACAGTAAGTTTCTTCATAAATTTCCTGGTATTTCCGGTCTTCTGGTTTTAGCATATTGGTTTCTCGAACTTCCTCGGTTTCCCAAAATTTGTGCATTTGCACGCTGAGGTCGTCTACTGGACTGACAGTAACTACGAACGTTGTTGCTTGTTGTTGATGTGAAGTGGAATTGTTCCCCAAGACAATCCATCCAAAAATGATGTTGATGGTAATGGGGGCCTCTTCTGATCATCTTTGTATGCCCTCGCGAAGGACACGCCCATATATATCAGCTCCAAGCCAAACATCAATAGGTCCTTGCTTCGAAAATTTCGGATCGGCAAGCTCAATATTTTGAAGGTGTTCCCAATTCTTATTGATGAACCTCTTGGCTGGTAACAGATCAGTTATGGTTTTTATTACAAGCATCTTGGTCTCCACAAATGGAATGCTTGATTGCCGAGACCTCAATTGTACTTGTATCTGTCTTTTAGCAAGAGCAGTTTGGTTTTTAATTAAACCTGATATTTCAATTGATGCCTAAACTCCACGAAGTTGTAACCTTTTGCAGGCTTCCTCCGTTATGAAGGATGTCTGAGACCCTGAATCCAACAGACATCGCAAGATGATTGAATGACCATTGTGGCCAAGTACTACTACCAACGCTGTTGACAGTAATGCGTTATGTTTGTCTTTCAAAAAGAAGTTTTTGGTCCTTTCTACAGTGTCTTCATGATAAGTTGGCAGTCGGAATTGCATTAAATTGTTCTGGTATTTGGAAACCCTTTAGTGAAAGTTTGATGTCATGTAATGAGGTATGGGGTAATTCTTGGAATTTCTTACATCTATGCTTATTTTGACGTTTGATTTCATTATGTTTATTGGAAAAGCAGTTTAAACATCTGCCTGCCGTTTTGATTACCTTGCGTCGAGCTGGAACATCCAGCTTTAGGAATGTTTTACAGTTTCCGACGTAATGTTTACTATTGCATGCAGGGCAATTAGCACTGTTGATAACGGTACCCATGTGTGGTTTCCTTTTTAATAACTGGAATGTCCCTGGAAGTGGATGAATGACTCGGCTTTGCACTAATTGTGTTGCAAATTGATTCTAATATTCGAATTCTCGTTTGTAAAAAAGCTATAAATGCTTTAAATTCTGGCAAATTTTGATTGTCTCCCAATTCTTAGGCGTAATGTTACGAATGGTAATTTTTGAACAACTAGGTAGATGAGTACTGTATTCCAATTATCAGTAGGCACTTTCAATGCTTGGAGCTTCTGTAAACATTCCTCGGTGTTGTCTACTAATGTTTTTAAGCTCTTGTTATTTTCTGTAGCTAACTTAGGTTGATTCACTAAGATATTGAGTTGATGATTAACCAGCGTTCTTGTGTTTTCATATCTGTCCTTTAATTTCTTCCAAGCTGGCGCATAATCTTGGTTCGTGATTGGAGTATGCCTTAATACTCGTTCAGCGTCACCTGTAAGACATCCCTTTAAGTAATGTAACTTTTGTACTGGTTGGAGGTATACGTTCATATGCACTAAAGATTTAAACAGATCGTGAAATGGTTGCCATGAGTTATATTCACCATTGAATTTAGGCAAAGTTATTTTAGGGAGTTACGAGGCTACACCTGCCCCATACAGCACAAAATTAACCTGGGACATCCACTTCTTGTCCCACAGATTCCATAGCTTTCCCGGGTTAAACAGGAAGTATTCAGTATGTACTTAGGACTTTATTCCTAGGAGTTATTAAAAATTTCCCATAATTTATTTCCTAGGATATCCCACAACTGCGCTCTATAGGAACATTATCAGTATTTTACAGACAAATACATACGGGATGTGCAGGACAATTTTAGGACAACATGAGAAAGTCATTTTTACCCTTCCAGAATTTATTTCGGTTTGTGTTATTCTCTGATTCCGATGGTTCGCGTAGCTCTTTGGTGAAAGCACTAATTTGTTGCTTGCTGTGTCGTTTTATGGTATACAAAAATATAATAAGAAAGTATGTATTGAAAGAAGCCATTTGGGAACTGAGCTGTTGAAACCAGCTATATGCGTGAAGCTATACTAGAAATCAATTCGCTTCTGAACTTGAATTTTTAGTAATTTTGTCATAGAAATTCACTTTCTGTTAACAATATTAGATTTATGTTTTGTACAAGTGCATCCCCCTCTGGCATATACTTTCCAGCCAGTATTTATTTTTATTTATTGTAAAAATTCCTACCCATAAAAAAAATTACAATTCCAGAAAATACTAAACAATATCTTCATATATTCCCCCGTACATCTTGCTAGCAAATTAGGATTTCCGTAAGAAGTCCTAGGTACGCTTGTAGCGGGAATTTTACATTATTGAATGTGTGAACTATTCCTAAGTACAACCACAGGAATCCTATGGGAAGGGCATTGGATCTACCAGCGACATCCCAACCCAGGACATTCGTCACTCTCAGGGATGTCCTAAGTTATTAACTGGGATCGGACGGGATTTCCTACGGACAATTTATATATATTAACAGGATTTCCCAGTAACATACCACGGATACATTTGTGCTGTGTGGGGCTGTGTTGTGCGTTGTCTCTGTTTGCTTGTTTAATGGCCTCAAACCATCCTCTAATTCACCCATATATTCGGCATATATTATTTCCATTTTATTGAATTGCTCATCTACAATATAAGGATGCGTACAGTATTCCTTTGAGGTGATAATCAGCTCGTTAATTTTCCTGTCTTGTGCCACGAATTCATGCCATAAATTTCTCAAATCAATTAATTTCTGTGTGAAGAACCCTGCAGTTCTTTTTTCTAATTTGGTATTTTTTTCATTTTCTATTGCAGAGTTAAACTTGGCCTTTAAAACCACTTGATTAACGAGTAAATTTTCGAGCGTGCTCATATTGACGTTAAACAAAATATAAATAACTTAAACAAACAAAAATTCTTGGAATTTAATGCGCAATTATAGCCACTAATTATCGTTGGCAATATCTTGAATATCTGATGATGTTTGAGCGATAAACTTATGTTATATGTACTTGTGTAATGACCTGATTAACGGATTGCGCTGGTCCCGTAAATAACTGCAATCAACAACTAGTGCTATTACTGTTGTTCCATACTCCTGGATGGAACCACCAATTTGTAAATTCAAATAAAGCCACAAATTTCTGCTAGTATTAGAATCCAATATTCTGACACAATGTGAAATTATTTTAGGAATTTCGTTTGTTGTAATTATAAGACGTATATATGTACTTTCGTTCTATAAGTTATTTATTATAATCCCAAGCACCCTTTGTTTTTCAATTCACAAAATCCACAAATTTAATTCACAGCTTAACCTACGCTCCTTAACTAACTTAATTTATACAAAAATATTTCATTTGTTAATAAAGACCAAGAACACTAAACAGATAATGTTCAGACAACGTGTTAACCGTTGATTGATTTCAAGTCTGCTTACCTCTTGGTATAAAATGCTCTCTGTGAAGAAAAGAATAAAAAATTAAAATAAATAATTTTTTGTGTATAGTTGCTTGCTGCTGACCAAAAAGAAACTTATGTGACGTGATAACCGGGAACTTATTTGCTTGTAATAACCAAGAACTTTTGTGATGACCGAGAATTTAATTGTTGAGGTTAATGATATCACGTTGGTCCTGCCTCTTCTGGCCTAAATCCAAACAGTTCTTCTTTTTCTTGGTGATGTCACACTCTTCAATCTCTGTTTAATGCAAAAAAAAATAGTGAATTATTCAATACATCAGTGAAACTACATGCAATGGCTCGATAGCCGATAAGTTATCATTTAAATCATTATGAAATCTACCAACGATTTTTTTTAAATATTATTTAGTTTTCTTAATAGACTCAAAATTCTTTTTCGCTGTGGTGAATACGAAAAGCACTATAGAAACATCGAAAACGCGTGTGACATTACTAATTATCTCTCTATAACATTTATAGTTGTAATTTTCTATAGAAATTTATAAATTATCCTTTTCATTTGTTTCTTTCTGACTCATTATGTAAATTAAAATATTTAAATTTATCAAATTTCGCAATAAATAAAAGAGTCGTGCCAAATTTACTTCGATTTTCGCGACAAGGGTTGCTGAAATGATTGTACCTCGCGCCCTACACATATAAAATTCGCCCTGTTAAATGACATAATTTGTGTCGTGCCGGCTTTTGCTTCGTATTTACGCGGTCTGTTCTGAAAAAATGGTTGTACTTTTTATTTTTAATGTTTAATTGTTAAATGTACAATTAATAATTTATTTGTTTTATGTTTGATCCTTTCCTTTATGGAAGGTGTCAACGCACATATTTGGTCCCAATTTTATCATCCATGAATTCATTAGAGGATGTAAGTTCAGCATACCAGGGTTTAATTGACTTCATATTTCTTACATTTCAGATAAGTTGTCTTTATTTTATAGTCCTTTTCTTTTTTAATTTTCATATAGTGATTGTTTTATAATCAAATAGTTGTTTATTTATTTTTCATTTTTCAGGTCAATTTCTGGTGTATTCTACACCCTTTATTTAACATATGCCTTTCAGTGTTATTAAATCCAATTAAGTTAAAATATTAAGCCGATTTTATGAATATGGATAAGGAAGGCATCAGAAATGAAGTAATTCAATTCAATTCAATTCATTTATTTCCTGGGTACTGATTCTACAAGATTTACAATCTTTTTTCAGACATCGAACAAAATGGCAAGAGAGCTAAATAAAACCTAACTTAAATTAAGCCAATATTAAAATACCGAAAATACATATTTAATTAAACATATTATTAAAGAGATTTTCAAAAGATATCTACAGGAATAAAAAAGTAAAGATTAAAAAACAGAGAAAAAGAAAAGAGCTGCGAGTACAGGTCACCGCAAGCGAATGTCAACTATGCCAAGATAGGACTTTACGAGTGGTTTGAAGTTGCCGAGCGTAAAGAAAGATTAAAATAGGACAAAATTAAAATGGCTCTCTCTGAATTACCTAAAATGGATTAAAAGCAGAGCCTGAAAATAACTCTTTTTTTAAGCTAAGTCCGACCATACGAAATTACATACAACTATTCATCTAGGTTATAATAAGGATAGGACTTACGGAGAGGGTCCCTACTCATCACCACCGATTTGCTCTAAATTCACAGTATATGTTGGACATGGCCACGCGAATACGAAATAATGGATAATATAGGTGAACCCGGGGTTAAAATTAACACTTTTCGAAAAATTTGATAATTACCATCTTCCGGGTATATTCGCAACATTTAAGCTACTTTCTGTTTGTCAAAATTATCTAAAAATATGTTATCTTTTATATACAAAAAAACCAGAAGTTATTATCCTAATAAGTTTAGGAGCATTTCCCAAAATAAGATTGCGAGGTTTGCTAAATTATTTCCAACTTACATTAATTATGTAGCTGCGAATATTGTAAAGCTACCATATTTTATATCTTGGCCAAATTCCAATCGATTTTGGAAATTTGTACGACAGCGGGTTACAGAGAGTAACCCACCACCATATGTTATTATAAAAAAAAAGGTGGGGGTATTTATTTTATATTCCAATATCTGTGTAGAATATTCGTACAAAATCTCATCAAAACTGGAAGAAAAATTCAATGTCAAGAAGTCATTCATACAATGGGAAAAAGTTTCTCACTTCTAGAATTCGGGTGTTGTGAGGAAGGTGGGGTAAACATTATCCTAATTGCAAGTTTTGCTAGTTTTTTTTGTGGATTTTTTTCTATTTTTTTAACATATTTCCCTCACCTTCTGATTAAGTTGCGAAATTTAATTTTCGACGGGTAAAATTCTGTCTGAAAAATGCATTTCGAAATGTTTTTCTACAATTTATCGATTAATCCAATTTTTTGTTTGTTTATGGATTCACTTTTATTAAAAGATTATTTGTACAAAATTTCAGGAGGTTTGGATGTCATGTACCTATTTAAAAAAAAGTAAGTCTATAAAAATTTTAACATAGCCACTTTTCGCCACCTATCGCTTTCTTGGAAAACGCTCGGAAATGCTACTTACAGAATCGACAATCCACATATCTCCTCTGGGGTTAGCATTTTACTTGAATGAATTTGCGCTTTCGTTCAAACTCTGTTGCAATTTAACCGCGACAACTCCGGCGAAAATTTTCAAATTTTAGCATTTTTCAAGTGGTAAACCTACATAAGCCCTTGCTGACCTCCATTATGCATTATTTCGATTTCGCTTGGTCATAGATATTAGGTTTAAGAAAGAAAGAACTTTCAAGGTAGTTTCAGGCTCTAACAAACTAATAATATTGCTAAGAGTTTCTTCTCAAAATTCCTTCGGAAAATGTTAAGTTCGTCTATCGAATTTTCCTTATATTCAAAAATAAACCTTGTACAAATCCTCAGGAATAATCCACGAACGTTCTGTAACTATCTACGAAGTGGAGAATTTTACACCGTGAAACCATTTAAAGTTAAAAAACTATCTTTGACGTCAAATTGCAATTGCTCAATTCAAACTGTTATAATGATCTAAAGTCTATACCTATGTGGATGAAGGCATTCAAAATCTGAAAACTACGTACCTTACAATATTCAATTTACAGAAAGGTTTATGGAGTGTGCAAGGTGACGACGGGACCACATAGTGGTAATTCCAGTATAAGTTCATATTATTCTCCAGCTATCAACCCCGAAATTAATGTTCATTCACATCGGAAATGTGAATGGAATGGGGTGTCTAGTCTTCTTCTCAGCTCATGTATGATCTAAAAAATTTCATTCAGAAGAAACCATCAGCTGCAGGACGAAAAGGTAAGTAACAGGAGAATGAATAAGATTCTGATAATACGGTTATACAGGCTCATGAACTCTTATGTGAAGAGACGGTGATAGTGGGATACTAAAGCACTGATGTAAGGAGTTTCTGAGGCTATTATATTACTCAAAAGGCAACCGCTGAAATGTTCTCACAAGTGCTTTTCCTGGTCGCATACAGAAATATATATATAATAGACTGGGTGGCATGGCAATATACTTTCCATAAAAAATATATTTCAATACTTATGAACGTTTTGTGGAATAGGCACAAAGTTATATGCTTCAGAAAAAACGTATTCAATAAAAAATATTTTTGCTGCCTAGGGAGCTGCCAGCAGTGTTGGCATTAAATAAGATTTCAGGTAATTTGGATCAAATACTGACGGTCTCGTTGTTGTAGTCGTCAGTAGCGTATAGTTATTGCCATCATCATCATTATCATCATCATCACCACCGTCATCGACATCATCATCATTACTTACCCTGAAGGCCCTCAGTCACACAATGTTCCACCCTCCCACTAATGTAAGATGTTGAAATGTTGACAAATTTTCCTCTCTCAGTTGAGAGAATTCTTCAACTAGATTCCTGAACATAGCAGAAATAATAACGAAGTGTTGAAAATATCCCAGCATCTCAGATAACGTAATCGTTTTGTGTGTTATGATTTAAGGCTGCAAAAATTCTAAATTTATAGTCTCTTCGTCCATATATAAATGAATACTCACATTTTAGATAGATTCAGTAAGATTGTTGATATTTAGACTGAAAAATAATTCTGCAAGAATCGAATACTGAAGTACCACAAATAATTGAAAGAGAATTCGAAAATTCTTCATCACTTCAGAAAATCCCATACGATCTGTCACATAAGCAGTTTGATACTAATAAAGTAACGCTGTGCAATAAATCTTAGTTGCCTTAATAATTTCTTAAGAATCTTATTGTAATAAACAATATCAAACACTATAAACCGTTACATCCAAAGATTTGTCCATTTGAAGTGAATACCTATTTATATCAGCTTCAAGTAAGTGAATACAATTGCCCAGCCAAAATGGGAAAATAAAAATGTCTTTGTTTTCCTTGGTTAAACCCACACAATCCTCATGCTCCGAATGCACCTAATTCCAGCTTTTTATAATATCAGAACCAACTTAACACAAGCTCGCTGCATGGACTCGTTTAATAAATAAACGGTAAACAATACATGCGTTTCATCATTTAGTCGGTGTTAGTATTTGTATGTTATACTAAACATAGACCAAACACCAGAAGAAATGTCATGCAATGCGAACAAAAAGATAAAAACCAAATTCAATTTAACAGAAGATTAAATATTATATAGACGTTTCTTTAAGGCATGCTTAGGGTCCTCAACAATAAAAGAATCAACCAAATTATTAACAGTAATGCACATGCGATTAATAGGTTCATACATGTCAAAGTTAGACCTTGAGGAGTTGACATGCAACAGAGGTAGCCTTCTCAAATTGTGTCTATTATCACGGAAAGAGATTTTATCACGTAACAACGGGGAATCAACATTCGCGTTTAAGAGTTGGTGAACAAAAGTTACATCGGCAACCATGCGACGTTTCTCAAGCGAATGCATATTCAAAAGCTGCAAGCGATCCTCATAGGGTGGAAGAATCAATGAGTTATTCCAGGGTAGGTCCCTAAGAGCAAAGCGCAGGAAATTTCGCTGAACAGACTCGATACGGACAATGTGTGTACCGTAAAAAGGAGACCAGACCTGGCTAGCGTATTCAAGAAGTGGTCTCGCAAAGCAAGTATATAAACATAATGTTATGGAGGGATTCGAGAACTCTCGGGACCAACGTTTTATAAAGCCCAGCATAGAACTACTCTTAAATACCATGTGATTTATGTGGGAATTAAAATTCAATCTATGGTCACATTTGACACCCAAGTCACAGACCTAACCTAACTAACGCGGCGAATCGAGGAAGCCGAGAACCCATAGACAAAAGAGATAGGATTAAGATTGCTGTGGAAAATCATCACCTCATATTTGTCGATATTGAGTACCAAATTATTGCTATTGCACCAATCGTAAAATTTGTAGAGATTACCCTGTATAAGTTGACAATCATTAATAGATTTAATCTGAGCGAAAGGTTTAATGTCATCAGCATAAATTAAGACTTCTCAGTACATCACTACGGAGACAATGTCGTCAATAGATAGAATAAATAGCAAAGGGGCCAAATGACTCCCTTGAAGTACGCCAGATGAAGCTTTCAAGACTCTAGAGATGGAGTGGCAGAAATAGATTTGGTATGTTCTGTTATCTAGATATGACTCCGTCCATTTTAGGAACGTTGTGGGAAACCCATACTTTTCCATTTTAAACAGTATCACGCAGTGAGATAGCTTGTCGAAAACTTTACTAAAGTCTGTATAAATACAATCTGTCTGGTAGCTTTTTCAAACCCGTGAATGGTATCAGAGACAAATTCCAATAAGTTAGTGGTTGTAGATCTGCCCGAAATAAACCCGTATTGGTTTGAAGAGAGCAAATTCTTGCAGGAAATTGATAATGGAGAGTAGACGATAGATTCGAATAACTTAGGCACGCAAGATAATTTTGCAATAGGCCTTTAGTTAGAGATATCTTTTTTACTGCCTTTTAGACAGGTATGATAAAAGAATTTTTCCATAGCTGAGGAAAACAACCACTATCGATTTTTGGAAAATAATTCTCAGCGGGGTTGCCAGGGAGAGGCAACATGACTTAAAAAAGGCTGGAGGTATTCCATCAGGACCCGTTGTAAAGTCATTTGGAAGCCCATTAATATGATCAAGTATATCTTCTTCTGAAATTGGAGGTATAGTGAGTGAAACGTTATGAGACTGAAATTGATACTTTGAAGTTGAAAATTTGAACAGACAAAGGCATTGTCAAAAAAAGAAGCACACATATCGCAAATCTTAGACGAATCATCACTAGCAGAATCCTTGTACCTCATGGTACTGGGATAGTTATCCGTTTTTTTTTTCTTCATGTTAATAAACTTAAAAAAGTTACGTGGGTCACTAAATAATTTCGCACGCATACTTTGAATATACTCGTTATAGAGTGAAGAGGAAAGTTCTTTGAACTCATTATATGATGTGAGGAAGTTATTGTGACTTATAATGTCCTTGTCCCTCATATAACTTTTCCAAAACTTATTCTTTTTATTTTTAAGACGCTTCAGTTCTTTATTGAACAATGGTGGAGACGTTTTAGAGAGCCGCTAACGCTCCGGGGGAACGTGAGAGGAAGACAAATCGAAAAGAATTATATAAAATTTAGAAAAGTCTTCGTGAACATTATTACTAGCCGGTAGTGTGTTAAGTCAATAGATGTAAGTCTACTGGAAAGTTCCGAAAAGTTAGCCTTTCTAAAATTGAAAAAGTATTTAGTTTCGTCACAATTTGTAAAGTTTTCGGTTTCATAGCAATATGTAATTAGTAGTGGGGGGTGATATTTGTCAAGAGTAGACATTATAACTGGGCTAGGTTCAACTAATAAGTTACCCGTGTCAGTAGAAAATACCAAGTCTAACTGCCTACCCATGTCATTCTTAACATTACTGATTTGGCTGAGACCAAGAGATGAAATAGTGTCCAGGAAAAGTGATTCTCTTATTGTCAAGTTATTAAGTGGGAGATAGTTTTCGTCATCATCGTTTAATACTCACTGTATATTGGGTAGGTTAAAATCACCAATAAGTAGTAATTCGTCAAGAGGCTCCATTTTACCATGGATAAAATTAGAAGTTGAAATGAGCAGGTCGTATAAATTTTGACCTTTGTCATCAACAATATTTATAGAATCTGGAGGAATATAACAACAAAGTATGTATAAGTCGTGTCTTAAGAGAGACAGCTTAAGAACTATAAGTTCGGTGTCAAGAGAGTTGGAAAAACTGGGAACCATAATTTGGGTTCAATTGAAATGGTTTTTACATGCGACGAGTACGCCACCGCCGCGAGCTTCAGAGTCAAT
This sequence comes from Dioctria rufipes, assembly GCA_963924295.1. Lineage (NCBI taxonomy): Eukaryota > Metazoa > Arthropoda > Insecta > Diptera > Asilidae > Dioctria > Dioctria rufipes. The sequence goes on along the minus strand of OZ002740.1, from coordinate 80,793,918 downwards.
ATATCTATCTTTCCTAAAAATTTGGTAAGGATTGTCTAAGATGTCGGCATCGCGAAAGCCATGATGCAACCAAGTTTCAGTGAAAGCAACTATATCAACACAAGTTGCAACAGAGGATTTAAATATTTGTGCAGTTTTTGTCCGAATCCCCCTTACATTTTGATAGTAAAGGGAAAGCGACTTCAGTTTTTTGGAAAAACATTGCTTGTTTTGGATGTACTTCTAGGATGGCGCTCAGAAGGCACAAATAATTTAGTAAAAGCTCCGGAGGGCCAAAATAAGGGATCCAATAACCGGTCCCGCACATCCGCTGAAATAGTGAGGAAAAATGATGCAACCGGTTTAGAGGATTTGCTATTCTTACGATACGAAATATTCTCCATTGCAACATTTCTGGACCTTAGATATTTCAATATGTCTTCACACAACCTTTCAGGAGAGAAACTAGTGACGAAAATGTTCGAAGGTTTTGGTACTGTTCTCAAAGAAGGACCAATACCATTTCCAAACGAGGACACCGGTGAAGCAACATTCACAGCTGTGGAATTAGATGCAGATGCAAGCGAGAATTGACCCAAAGCGTTACCTGAGGCGACATCAGTCGAGGCACTCGGACTAATATTGGGACGGGAAGATGCAAATTAGGTCGTTTCCCATGGCGAGACTGGCGCTTGCGACGAGGCTTAGAAGCAGGTAGAATAGGTGGCACATCAGTTCCTCTATTGGGAGCAGAAGTCCTTTTATCGGAGGCTGTATTCTTTAACAATTCAGCATTACTATCATATAGTTTTGACGATGACTGTACCCTTGATTCCGCTCACTCTTTTGACACTTTTGCGGACTCCAGAGGGGTGTCAACCCAAATTGCATGATTAGATCATTGAATATCGACCTTGCCAATATTCTCGCTTGGGGCAAAACGAATCGCGTCGAATTCAATGCATTTAAGTCCCAAAGGTGTCTCATATTTTTAGAACCAGATTATAATTTTTCCACTCCATTCTTGGCATTAACATTTCCAGTAGGTTAAGCTGGACAGCTCACATCTTCTCTGTTGCCAAAGAAGCATCAAAGTAGCATATCGACTCAATCGAGCACTGGCGAAATGTTGGATGGCTCTGGCTCCTTTATCGCTACATGTATGCTCAATACTCCGACGGAATATCTAATCTGATTCCTTGTAGAATGATTCCTGGATGACGCGCTGTAAACCGCGCACATTCCTTTACCCTTCAAATTACATTTGATCATACAATAAAATTACATGATGCTTTTTTATCCTCCGGCATACAATCTGCGAGATTTTAGTGTAACATACAACAGCACCTCCGCCACTCTTCTCCTGTTCCTTAATTCCTTCACTATATCCTTCCTACCATACTATGCTTTGCACCATAGGGTATCCTCTGAACTTGGCTTTATAATATATATATATAAAAACAATTAGGATACAATATTACTGTCATCAGATGTTCCAAAACAAACGATTGAAAAAATCGCATATGCCTTCACTAGAAGATAAGTTGTACAGATTCGCATTGGTGTAGTAACTAAATTATAGTTATCCCAACTACATATAGTTATGAATTCCTAAAAAGTAGGTACAAATCTTATTATTTAGCTTTTGCATCTATTTTATAGTTTTATGATGATGAGACAACTATAACAAAGTAGAAGGATGATATTTTTTGCAATGTAATCTTGTCATGGGGATAGAGAAAATGCTTGTAAATATATTTGATAGTTACTAACACTTTCAATTTATATAAAGTTAGATGAGGCAATTAAAATATTCAGCAATATAGTGGCGCTTTGTAAAAGATGTTCTGTAATGAAAATTTCTATATAACATACTCGTACTTAAAGAAATGTGGATTTGGATGGGACTTTTATATATTGTGATAGAGTTTGAGGTGTTGAATATGGATTTATAGTTAAAATTTGTCACGGTCAAAAGTCATATATTTGGGATACAACCAAAACACTTTAGTCCAAACTACTACCACTACTATGCTCTCTGCATTAAAACATAGGTGTAAGCAGCTATATTCAGTAGGAACTGTCCAAATTATTGAAGTAAAGTGATATGTTGAAAATAAATAATAGCACAATAAATACATAGCACACAATATTTGCACTTGCACTTCAGAATAGATCAAATAATTCCTAGCATTATAAATAAAATTAGCTTAGTTCTTTAATGTAAACAATTTAATTTAATTTTTATAGTATACATAGATATGAAAAAACATTAGTTTTCCAATTTTGAAGACAAAGCTTTTGATGCTCTACTTAATAAAGCTTTCAGCAGAAATAAATTTTTACAAAATATTATATCATTCATCAATCAAGAAGCTACTGGTAACCATATTTAATAACTTTATTAAAATTTGTATGATAGTTTTTGTTTAATAGGAGTAAATAAAAAAATATGGGTCTCTCATTACTACTCTATGTTGTAAATAACTCTCAGGAAAAAGAGAACAACATCTTCTACAGCCGATAACAATTGAAGAACAGGAGTCTTTTTCACAATAAGTTGAAAAGTGTTCACTATTTAATTTAAAGATAAATTAAACATTTTCGAATACTAATCTAATTTTATTTGTAACCCGCAGACTGACCACGAAGTTGATAACTATGAGCTGCGATATTTGGAATAGTCGAAAGGAAAAAAATTCAATTCAACCAAAACTGATATTAATTGATTCAGAATTATATTTAACAGTTGAAAAAAATTATTATATTTCTTTTTTATCAATTATAATAAGAGCAGCCATATTTTGTTTACCTAGTAATTAAAATATGCCATTAATGAATATTTTTGATTAAGAGGTAAATAAAATATAATTGCTAGATCATAATTTTATAGTTTTGTCAGAAATAAGAGACGGTAGCAACTACAATAAATGAATGCGAGTATAAAAGTAGTTTGTAATTACTATACTTTATACAAAATCAAATATATTATATTTATGCGGCAAATAAAAATGTAGTTGCTAGAACTTAATTCTATAAAAGACGATAGCAACTACAATATAGATGAATTTGAGTATAATCGTAGTTGCTAATGACTATACTTTAAATGCAAACAACTACACTATAATTATGCGGCAAGTAAAAATATAGTTGCTAGAATCAAGGTATGTTGTCTGAAATATAAGACGCAAGCAACTACAATATATGAAAGTAGTTGCTGATGACTATACTTTAGACATAATCAACTTTAAAACAGTTGATTACAACTATATTTATAGCTAAACACAACTGTATAATAGTCGCAACCAACAGAACAATTAGATGCAGCCATTAACAATATAGTTTTGACATTAAATTTATTTTGTCGCTCAAAACTATATTGTTGTCAATAGTCGTAAAATCTAAAAGCATTGTAATAAATGTAGTTATGAAAACTATAAACCATGTAATAGCCTATAGAACAAAAAATATATATACAAACTATTTACCCGGAACAGCTAGAAAAAATGTACAAGCCCGACATGAAATGTTTATGAATCAAGCGGGTGTGTGTGCACCCATAATATCAATCACCAAAACCGAAACCATTAAAAACAAACATGAAATATTCAATTTTTCATAGAATTTCTATTAAATTTTTCAACAGCAATCACTCACAATCAGTAGTCAAAATTCCATTTCACCAGGTTGCACCTAACTAGCTACTCGTATATCCTAGCTGTAGCTATGTCCCATTTCAAAAATGCTTTTAACATTTGAATTTTTTATAAGTTTTCCAAAATAGGCGAAAAATAGGACGCCCAATCATGAACACGTTCCGTAAAATTAGGAAATATTCAGGCTGAAATCTACCTGGTGGTATGGGGGTACATATCCATAGGTAAATGGTCTTTTTAATGCTTTTTAACAGAAATTTTATCCTTGATGGAATAAATTTGTTTTAAGTTTTAACTGGCTTACGTGCTTGCACTGATTCATTTATGTTTCGTTATTTTGGCGGTCATGTAGAAAATGGTTGAAATTAATTTGAAAACAATAAATCTCCTTTCCGGTTTGGGGGAGAATGGATTTTATACGCTAAAATATAAATTGCTTGTACATATAAATTAAGCTGGAATGAATATACGCGATAAAGTCATGGAAGAGCATATTTAGATTTTATGTTAATTGTTAGATCAGACGAAATTATTATTATTATTATCACTTAGATTTAGTCCTTTGAGGACCCTAAGCAGTGCCATCAAAAAGGGTTCTAAACCTAAACATAGTTTAGCTTCACGCAACATAGAATTCGAAACAGTAAAAGATATTAATTAATTATACGACTTTTATGGAATATACAGGGTGTCCAAGACTAATACATATGACTGTATTTTGCCAAATAATTCTTCTCATCCAGACAAGTAAAAATTTGTGTGGCATGGGGGAGCCAAAATATCATCTACCGAATTACAGGGTGATTAGTAAATATGCTCTTTTCATTAAGTACCCTTTATGTTGAAAAGTATAGGGTATATGGTCTAATTTTAAGACGGCATTATATGGAGAACTTTGGGATCTTTCCTATGAATATTAAACCACCCCCTTACTACTCCCCACTTCAGAGTTATGATGCTTCAAATTCAAAATTATTAATTTATTTTTTTATTATTTTTCCGAATTTTTGTAACAATACCCCAACTGACATACATTTTTATTTCAAAATTTCCAAAGCACAGAGTCTCCTCTTTAATTTAACCTAGTACACTTATGTTCCATCTGTGACGTTTAAGGAGTTACTAGCTTTTAATCTATTCAGGTCATACCGAAATTAGACGAAATTTTTTTTTTAAATGTCGTGTTTTCAGTTAGTAATGGAACAAATTATCTGTGACCCGAATAGTTGAAAAGCTAATAACTTCTTAACCGGGCTACTTTAGATCCCTTTTGGTGCATTTCTGTATTTTAATGTCGTACCAATTTCCAATCATTTGTTTGTGCTCGCACTAGCAACCAAGCGCTCTGTACAGAAGTGTTGAGGATCCTAGTAAATGCCGATGCCGACACGACATTTATGCCGACAAATTAAATGTTGACCTAATGGCAATACCATGTGGCTGTACCCAATGGCGCCGACCGATTTTGTCGCTATAACCAGAGTTGGGAATAATTCAACTTTTGTCGTCGTTGAGAGTAATGAGCAAAAAATTTCTTTCGAGTAGCAATTAAATAATTTAGTGAGGGAAATGAAGTATTTTTATGCCAAAAGAAACCAAAAGAAAAAAAATAGAAAGAAATTGGAGAAAATTTGAAAATAAATGGTAGATGATATTTTGTAATCTACCTAAACTCAGCGTTACTCATTGTTTATTACACGTTAACAATTTTTTTTTACATCTTTCTCATTTTGTTAATAAATTTCAACAAATAATTTTACCACCTATGTACTTATTTTGATATGTCAACGAACATATGAATGTCGGTGTCTTTTGGGTTAATTCGGCGACATTTACGGCGACAGTGTCGTCGTAATTGCCTTGTCGGCATCATTGTATTTCGGCCTTTAATAATGGCCACAATCATTTCATGTTATGTATTGATATACGGTAAGCATTTAAATTTTGATCCATTCTGTCAGTACCACCCATATTTTGGTTATAATTTTTTACAGATCAGGAATACTGACAGAGATGTGATTGAGATCAGTCTTACTCCATCTCTGGATCATATGCTAAACAAGTAGAAGCAACTGATACTACAGGAAAAACTTGCTTTTATTTAAGCTTTACTGTAGTAATTTCTGTGGAGCCCCTTATTTTTTCAAACTCTTTTGGATTCAGAATCAGAATAATAATTGAGCTGATATGGAAATTTGGATTGACATGTGGGATATTAATCGAGCAAGTGAAGCACTGTTTATGAGCATTTGCTAAATTTACTTTCCATTTCTTCGTCTCCTTTAAAGGTTTTCCATTGATAGATATGGGTCAAAGCAAAAGGTCGAAGTTTGAAGCACTTGTAAAATTTGTTTAAACTCACATTTGGTTGAAAATGAAGATATTTCATTATATTGTCGAACCGATCTGTCCGCATAGCTCCAGTACATTGCTTTTCCTAGCAATTTATTGTACCCAGAAATAATCAAAATTATCGAGAAATATTCTAAGCTCTTCTCCTTGGCCAGTTTATCGATAAACTGTATTCTGTACTGGCAGTTATAATCAATTCGATCAAAGAGTCGTCAAAAAATAGCTTGAATGAACAGGAGTTATTTCACCAACTCAATGAAAGGAAATAAATGTGGTTGTATAGATTTACCTCCGGGAGTCCACACAATTTTTTCTTTGGTTGATTTCTGTGGTTTGTTAGTTTGTCCCAAACAGTTTATTTCGAGATAGACTGTTTATATTAGATCCATCTTCTTCGTCCGTATGTACATCCGTCAGTTCATGCAGTATTGCAGGGGTTCGATAAAAATTCTCGGAACATTATCACCATCTTCTTTTAATAATTCTAACAAATCGGCTAACGTTATACATCTGGAAATAAATAGATGCAAATAAAAAGAGACCCGTATTATGTCAAGACTAAGTAAATATCATACAAAATTCAAAGAATTGCCGATTAGCAGTTTGCAAAGTGGGTTTTTAGAGAAGAGGTAGAAGAAGCAATGAATTTCTTCGAATAAAGTGGAAAGGTCCAATGGAGGCAAAGAAATGTGCGTATATTCACCTAGCGTCGTCATATGACGACATCGAAAAGTATGTGAAATACTTGTTATAATTATAACAAATGCTGAAGTAATAATTTTTACTGCAATCATATTATTTGGTACTTACTTGTTTGTAGATGTAATGATTTTTTCGTTTTCTTATAATTAACGCACTTTCGAAAATAATTACGTCCGTTCAGTGCAATTTGCTGGGATGCAATGACTTCGCATATAGAGAACAATGTTCAATAAACAATAAAATATATTTGGTGGCAAGTTAAAGCACTTCGTGCAGACGCATACATACAATTTATTTGTGGGTAATTCGCGTCGTATATGCGTTAAGAAAATATCCTAGTTTTTCACGAAAGATCCCATATTAAAAGTACAGCTTTTATTATTTGAACATTTTTTTGAAGAAATCAAGAAAGCTGTTTTTTAATATCTATTTGGAATATTAAACCCTTTTCTCTTATTTTCACGTTCCTAGACCTCAATTTCTCGGCATCTAGCCCGTGAGAGCAAGAATCTCCATAGTCTTCCAAGCCCCATAAGTAAGATTTGATATCGGAATAAATCACTTAACTTAAACAACTTATTATTTTGAACGATTTACTTTTAAATTGCGTTCCGAATGTAATTATTTTATTTATGTACGAATTAGTACTCAGAGTTTAAGGGGGAGACTTTTTTTAACCAAACTCTAGTTTTACCAAAATTAGGGCACAAAAAGCTAGGATCTCCGAATTGAGTAGATCAGACGTACGAACAAAAGTTACTGTGTTACTATCGCGATTTCATTTCTTAGAGTGGGTGAATCGTGTATAATTCGTGTACATGAGCGTAATTTGCCAAAAGCAGGACACTATACATAGGAGTAAGTGAGATGCCGGAAATAACATTTGTCCAAGCTGAGTGAATGATTGTCAAATGTGCTTTTGTTTTGTGAACAGATTTAGTCAATTTAAATTTCTTTTGTGAAATTTAATAAAAGTACCTAATCTGTTTTTTTCATAACTGTTTATCCTTGAAGTTTATTTGTGCAAAGTTCTATAGTGACACTAGTGCCTGTTAAAACCTTCATAAAAATTTAAAAAAAAACAGAAATGAAGTGTTCGGTCAGTGCTTGCAAAAATCAATCGGATTATAAACTAGGGAGATCGTGTTTCAGGTAAGTGCACTATATAAATTATCTTTTTTGTTAATAAAAGAAAAAGTTTATATAAATTAAATATGTGAATTTTTCCAAAATAAAGTAGAAAAAGAACATCTTTACCGCATATGCCCCGAACAAAAACTTTGTTTACTTTTTGCAAATTGACAAGTTGTGTGGGAAAAGGAAAAGCGATGCAGTACCTTCTCGACTCTAATTATTATATACCTATTACATAAAAGGATGTTCAAATGTATGAACAGCTCGGACTTATTATGGCGGAATCCGAATCTTTTCTCACTAGCAATATGGAGGAAGTTCCAGTTGAAGTAACATCGTATTACGCAGTCTATTCATATTTTTTTAGTAACAATTAATTACAAAGCTTAAAAACAATTCAACAAAATGTTATGGTTTTAAGAATTAAGTTAAATCTCTGTAATCTTTATATTTTTAGACTCATGGAGAATTTGTATATGAAGCTTGGTCTATTTCTGCAAGCTATGCTACAGTTAATACTGGAATCCCATCAAATGTAAGTAAATGCTATTTCAAACTTTTTTCGAATTTAAATTTAATTATTATTATTATAAAATTAATTGACATGTAGTTATAAAAAAAAATCTAGATAAAATTTACATCTCTTCAAAGGGTAGTTTTAAACTCATATTGTACAGTCCAGCACCTATGTTTGTTAACATTTTCGCATAAAGAGGTAGTGTTGTATCAGCACTACGGCCTATAATTATTCTATTTTACAAACATTTAATCAAATATTCAAATCAAAAGAATTTCCGAAGTACAATTATTTTTTTCTATTTGTACATTTAGGACCAAGAACAAGAATTATGCGATAATATGCTTACTAGCTTACTCGCATCGGCTCGGGGATTCGATTTTGTTTTATACTTTCTCAACAGTGAAAACTTTTTTTTTAAATAAAATTCACACAAATAAAAGTTTTCTTGTTGAATGAAATAAAAGTGCAACGTAAGACCAGATTAAAACTTTTTAAAAATTACTTTTTGCCCCTCTCCGGATTTATCAGTTAAGTATAGTTATAAGCCTGTACTGAACTCTCAACCACAAATACATAGACTACCAACACAACCAGAATTCATTACGCAAAATCTGGCTTATCACCATTCCTGTTTGCTATATATTCTAAATTTCATTTACAAGTTAAATGCGGTTTTACTTTGATCAATTCAAAAATGAATTATAAAATTCCTAGCTTGTAAACTATTCCTCTATATCTAGTTATTTTTATTATTATAATTACCAATTCTTGCACTCTAAACAATTTCAAATCATTACTAATATTAATTATCTCATTTTTTTGATAAAGCCCTTGGTACTAAATAAGAATTTAATTCTACTCACATAAACATGAGCTCATGCGTATGCGCTTAGTAGTATAAGCTTAAGATTTCTATTTATACTTTTTGCAGTTTAACAGATTAAGTTAACTTAAAATTTTACAAAATTCAAGACACTATTTAAATTAACAGATTGTGGGGGAAATTATGATTACCAAATAAAATTTCTTCAAAATGATCCTGTAGTTTGAATCATTTAATTGATTGTTTATGTTAATTGGTAAAGTATTATATGCTTGTGGACCAGGAATACTGGCGTGCCTTTGTGAATTAGATTTCATACGGGACGATACCGTCAATGTCTTTTCAACACTTGGAGTTGAAGGAAGCCATGTCCCCGGGTCCTTTATTCGAGTTATGCTTAAATATATGTATATTGTGCACTTCATTTAAACGATCTATGTGTGTTTGCTTTGCTCAACTTTTCTAAGGCATACCTATGTTACTTAAACTTACTAATCAAGATAATCTCTTTCTTTTAATTCGTGGTGTTTTTCTGACACCTTTTATTTAATTTGGCATATCCCAGGGTACCATTCTTTGCACTCCACCCTTTAATATGTACATATATTAATGTCCTGACTGTAGCTCTTGAGCATTAAGAAACTGTTTGGGAAATTTCTCCAAATGACCATATCTTTATTTATGACAGAAATTTGCGTCCATAAACCTATAGAGAGTTTAAAAATTTCACAGTTTAATTAACAACATTATGAGCATTAATTTAAAAATAAAATAAGAAAAATTAACAGGATGTATTTTGAGATATTCAAGGATAAAATATATATTTATTATCCTTATCTTTTTTTCTTCGAAAAGGTAGCCTTTTTATAATTTTCCCTCAAAGATTGTACTTCCATCTGTAAAATAATCTAAAGATCATGCCTCTGTAATAATTAGAAGCAGTTATGATTTTTTCAACCAAGAATCGACCTACTTTAAGGATTTCAAAGTCGGTAACTACTCAACTTTCCTTTCAATAATTACCGATTTCCTCCGTGCGTTCAGGTGTACACACCGATGTGCTTTTCAGCACATCGGTGTGCACATCACATGATTGAAAAGGTGGGGATAGCAACTGAACGGTTGGTGTGCACTTCGATTCGAAATGTCATTTTTGAAAGTTTTTTAAGAATAAAACTACTCTATACGTCAAAACTACTAAGCGCACCGAGACACTACGCTACCAGACCGTAGTGTAAAAATGTGCACACCGATGTGCTGGGGAAATGACAACGCATCGGTCGCCTGAATGACATGGGGGCCTATTCTTGAATAACGAAGGCACATTCTGTATTCGTTATACTGTCAAAACCATTCGGAATCGACACATGTGGTATTCTTGAAATCCGCATTCGTTATGTACCGAACGCAAACCCTTCGTTATTTAACGAGTGGGTTCAACCAATCGTTATGCCAAAACGGATGATAATGGGAGATAAAAGGCGTGCGAAAATATCGTATGCTCAAAAAACTAAAATAATTGAGTTTTTAGAGGAAAACCCGAAACTGAAATTTGGTAAATATGATAATTCTTTCAGTTCAAAAGATGCCACGGAATTGTGACAAAAGCTAGCATCAGTATTAAATTCCATACCCGGAGAGCAAAAGGACTGGAAAAGTTGGAGAAAGGAATGTACATAAATTCATATTAATTTTTTTATCATATTATATTCAAAACAAAGCTAATAGAAAATTTCCAGAGTTATCAGGATTTAAAATGTATGGTGAAAGGAAAATCTGCGGTGGCAAAAAAATATTTGCATGGCACTGATGGAGGTCATCCTGCAAAATTTTTCCTATCCAGCGATGAATTAAGGCAACGATTGACGTAATTCATTTTCCACAGATTCTGCAACAATTTCAGATGCAAACAATAATGACAATTCACTGAAACTAGCTATTTTTTACAAATTATATTTCAAAACATGAAACATCAAATTGTAAATTGACAGATTTAATCCTACCACACTCGTTATGTTGAACAACTTTCTCACCACTTCGACTTTATAATGATGAGGTTCAAGAATATGAACGGGGCATTCGATTCGTTGTCAACCATTCGTTATCTAACGAATTGGTAAAAACCATTAGTAATCCAAGAATAGGTCCCATGGTGTGTAAAAATGTGACATTATGTGACATTCTGGGTGCGGCTGAACGCACGGCCTGTATATTGAAATACTATTAAGATATCAGTGGTTATAATGTCAAAATATGACGGCACATGATATATAATTATTTAATAATATAACACGATAAGAAAACTACCAATTCTTAACTGATATTATAACATAGTAAAGTGTAATAAAATTGTATTCACAATAATCTGGAATTTAACATGTTATTGATGAAAACTGAAAATTTGAAGCTTCACTGCACATCCCCAGATTCGACACGGCTACGGATTTGCGTCCAATTTGAGACGAATTTTGTTTATTTTCAGCGATTTAATCAATAACTACCATGCAAACAATTTGGAGAAGTTTTGCCAAAATTAAGGAATGAGCAATAATTCTGAAACAGGGTCAGCGTTATGACAATAAAGTGTGTATATGATTGCCTCTCTTCCAACTATTGCTTATTTCTCGATTTTAGCAAGCCTCGTGGAAAATCAAATCAAGAAATGAAAAAAAAAAACGTGGAAAACATAAGCTTTATGCAAGTTTCTGTTTGTTTATTTTACAGCTATGAAAGTGCAGTCCAAAAACACAATCGTAATTAAAAGAAGAAAAATTATAATAACTTATTGTGGAAATATACAGGGTGTTCCGTAAATGTCTTTAATCCTTTAAAAGGATGAAAGTAGAGGTCGTTTGGGTCAAAAAAGTCTAGATACTTTTATATCGAACTCCGCTTGGTTTTCGAGTAAATCGATAATATCGATTTTCGAGATTTTGCATACCTCTTCAGAGTAATTTCGTTATAAGTTCTATTATAATTAATGGATTGTGGCGTTCAAACCTTTATTTAAAAAAACACATATTGGCCTTTCTAAGAATGTATAATAAGTTATAATTATGCCTTCAGTTATTTAAAAAGAAAACAGTTTTCTCTAGAATTTTTTATTTCACCAAAATTTTTGTCGCGCTTCAGAGTACATTTATTCGAAATATCACCATTGCACGAACTTGGCAATACTATGAAAAAATTTGCGCATTATGTCCCCTTTCCAAAACGACCTCCCAAAGTGCTATCAACGATAACAATCAAAAGTTATAAGCAAACATTTGGAAGATGTGCCCATCGAGGACATCTTCAGTTTTTTCGCAGGATTCTATCTCCTCCTACAGTTTTTAACCTACGACAACCATTTATATGTCATTGTACGGCAATCTTAACTGGCTATTAGATAGGGTACTTTTCGATTTCGAATTTCGAAAATGGAGGGGGTAATTTCGAAACAACACTTTTTTACCAAACTTGATATTTAAGTAGATTTCGTTATTCCGCATCTTCATTTTTGCGGGAGGGGCAAGCTCTGGGAGGCGCGGGAGTTCAAAGTTTCAACTTTAAGCAGCTATATTTTCTCAACCAAGCATTGTTCTAGCAAGTAAGTCCTAAATTCATAAATGGAAAAGACATTTTTGGTGTACATTGTTTTTATTCAATTTAAAAAACTTACGTATTTTTACAAAATATGTTCAAAGTTCTCCCCATTGGATCTTAAACATGCCCTTGCTCTTTTAAATAATGATCTTTGAATCGATCTTCCTGTAAAGTTCTGCCGTATCACTTCAGCAGCAGCAAATATTTCCGTCTTGAGTTCTCTTGCATTCGAAAATTCCTTTTTGTATACTAGAGACTTAATGTGCTCCCAAAAATAAAAATCTATCGGACCACCTATTGGGAAATTCCTCATTTAAAAAATTTCTTACTCTAACTCCGTAATGCGCGGGCGCCCCGTCCAATTGGAACCACATACTTCTTCTATAACTTAGCGGTAAATTTTCCAATAGATTGTCTAGCTCGTTAATGAGGAACTCTAGAGAATTTGCCGAATTTACGCGTTGTGGTAGCTGTACTGGTCCAATTAAATAATCTCCTATTATTCCCACCCACATATTTATAGCGAAGCGCCTTTGAAAGTTTGCCCTCGTATACGCATGTGGATTTTCCTCAGCCCAAATTTTCGATTCATTTTGTTTGTTGGGTAATAAGGAAACGGCATATTGGGCGAAAGCCTAAGCCACTCGGCGAAATGTATTAGTGTGCTGTGTCTGTATTTGTTTCATCATGGCACCCAGCAAACAAAATTAATCGAAAATAATTCGAAAGTAACCTGCTCTGGGCAAGTATAACCCTCTAAATCGATATTGTCAAATACTCGTTTCTAATTTAGGCGGCGCACTAAACGGACATAAGAAAGCAAGCTTAAATTGGTAATTTATAAGTAATTCGCCTATTCCTTACCAAAAGCAAGTATATATATATTATATACTCGCCAACTGCGAGGGTTGAGTAAATCACTTTTAATTCACCAATTTTAACTTACTTTTAATGTGTCTGGGTTGACATTTCGTAATTCAGAAACATAAGGACAATATTTTTTAAATATATCCACAATAAGTAATTTTAATTTTATTACAATTTAAGTCCGCTGCCTAGGAAAATAAAATGAGTCAGCAATTGTAATAAATTGTAAAACGCATTGTTGAAAAATTTAATACTAGCGAATTTGATAGTAATTCAATTTCTAAAGTGTATAGAAAAGCAATTTCTAATTTATTCGAATTAGAATACCTAACAAAAATATGAAAAATCAACCATAAAAGTAAAAAAGAAAAACAATTATTCTTCAGTAAAATCAAAACATTATATTCTCGATATAATACTAACTAAAAATCCAATCCATGGCCTTTAGTATGAAGTTACCATTAATCTTGTCGTTTTATGAAATGTCCTTTTTTTTTAATGTTCTGTGATAACTCTGCATTGGTATACGACTCAAATATATCATTTTCATTACCGGGGCTTTGAATAATAAGAATTTTATCTTTATTAATTAACGTACAATGTGACGGAAACGCTACATTTTCTAAAACGGTTAAATATTTTTCTGTCGATATTCGGTTCTGCATTTTCATTGAAAGGTGTTGAATTTATCGGGAACTCCCTACCTGAAATACAATTAGAAGTTCACCTCTAAAGTTTAATATTATATACATATTATATTTAGAATTTATCTGGAAGAATCATTAAGAAACGCTTATACGAAAAATTTGTGTTTGAGTATTTTCAAAAGGATCCAATGTCGCAATCATTGCTTTAACATTAAGTATGAATATAAGGAATTAAGAAATAGATGTGTTTTTGGAAATCTTCTAATTGTGAGACGATGACTTTCGTTAAAATATTGTTGATGTTGTATTGTTCAACTTCAGTGGAAACAGAGAATTTATTCATCTTATATATATTTAAATTATTTGAATTTATTGTGTATTTAAAAAAAGATTCTAAGTTGCCAACAGAAGAACCCAATATAACTATTTCACCTAACTGGTTTTTAAATATCTTCTGATCTTTCTATACTTTATCGTCTGTAGCGTAGCGATTATTTGGAGCCTTAATTGACAATTTAAAACTTTCTTTTGTATTTTCCACATTTTGGAAATAAAAATCCTTCTAAAGTGGTACAATGCAAACTTCGTTCTACGATACGATTATAAATTTGCATGGCCACAAAATTTCCTTGTTTAACGTTTTTTTTTATTTGCTGTAAATGGTTCTCATACTTGAATGCACTTATGTTTTCGAAGGATCCATATATGTTAGCTTCGACTGCCAAATGGTTTAAACAATGAAAATTATAAGTTACGTACTTTTCTGAATATAATTGTGGAAATGATTTTACAAAGCTTTTTAAGACGGTATCGGCACAGTCATTATCGGCATTGCAGTCTATTTCGTGCAATAAAATCCTCATTGCGATACTTAACTTTAGAAAGTGTTGATATTGTGGAGCATCTAGTACATCCCGAAGAACAAATGGGCCAGTGTAAAGTACAAACTGCCTCAATTCGGTTGCCTTCCATCTATCTAATTCAGATAATTCTTGAGGCCGGCGTGCAAATTCTCTCGGAGTATGGATTTTGAGCAGACAAAGTTTTTTTGGGAGTATGCCAATTTGTATATTTTTTAAAGAAAATGCTTCATTCCTCACTTTTGTCCATAATTTGAGTAAAGTTTTTGTCACCCCTAAATATACTATATGCATGTAGTCATGGGGAAACTGACTTACGCAGCCTTTTTGTAGTTCTTCTAAACAAAGTGGTGTCTGATACTCTGGATACTTTCTCTCTTTGAAGTCAACATCACTCCGAAGTAAGCACTGCTCTCCACTAATATCCATTCGTTTTTCTATTACTTTACCTTTTTGGATACACTTTGTACATGAAAAGTATCCCGTATGACCTTTTACATTTAAAACAAACCATCTTGCTGGAGCATCGCATATGAATGCTCTTACTTTTACAGAATAGGTTACATTTTTGAACGTCAAGCCTTCACTCAAAACTTCTTTCGTTTCTTGGACGACAGTTATTAAAAACTCATTACTATTGCTTGGCTTTGAGTTGTCGACATATAAACCAATGAGCAGAACTTTTTTTGTTCCCACAATGTTTGTCAGGATAGGCCAAACCTGACTCTTAGAGCTTTTTGACACAGGTAGGGCATCTACTTTAAAATCTAATACAATATGCTCTTCATTCAACTTTTTCTTAACCAAAAAATCCGTCAGGCAATCCTTGACCATAATGTATGTAAGTTCCGTTACACATCGGTTAAGATTGTACTTCTGTGGGAGTTTTCTTTAAAGTCATAATATCTCTTGGGAGTCGAGGGCGGGATTCTGTAACCACGGAGAATTTGGGGACTTGGGAGATGAGAATATTCGTTTTCTCCGATTAAACTCCCTAATTCTCCATTCACAATTCACGAAATCATAAAAATGGTTTGAGAATTAAGGAAAATGCGAAAAGAGAGATTGCAATCCCACCGATTAATGTGGAAATTCGTAGGTTACCTAGGTTACCTACCTTCTCAAAATACAACAAAAATAGACAATATGTTCCGTTGGAAATTCTTCTTGTTCTTTAAATATTTGACAAATTGGTATTCATCACATAACTTACGAGTTTTTGAGACTCCTGTTTAATTCCAAGATGACTCATTTTTTAACTCAGGTAATGTTAATATGAATTTTATATTAATTAAAGAAAGAAGGTATCTAGTAATTAGTTGCTTTCAATAGATATATCGCGGAAAGGTTAGAAATTGAATAATTTAAAAGCTCACCTCACCTTAACTTTGTCAACTAAATATAACACTAATTTTTGAAAAATTCTCTTCTTTAAATTTCGATATGTTTTTGCACTGCACTTTCCTGTCACAAAAAAAAAAATTTAACTCAAAACAAGCGCAACGTGAACTTACGGCACACCTGTAAAATAAACAAACAGAAACAAAAACTTGCCTAAAGCTTATATTTTCCTCGTTTTTTCCATTTCTTGAATGGATATTGCATAAGGCTTGCTAAAAGCGAGAAATAGGAAATAGTTGAAAGAGAGGCAATCATATACACATTTATTGCCATAATGCTGTGCATGTTTCACAACTATTGCTCATTCCTTACTTTTGGCAAAACCTCGCCAAATTGTTTGCTGGGCAGTAATGGAATCGTAACATTTTGAAGGGGGACAATTTTTAGCATCCCCTAATTTTCAGATAATATTTCTTGTCGTTGCCTTTGATAACTTAATGCAGTTGTCACAATTCAATTATAATCAAACAAACCGACATTTAGAAATGTAAAAGTTTTTGCCATGGCTGTTCATTTTTATAAATATTTCACTTTTATATTAACAAGACTCCGAAGTCTCGATTATATAAAATTCCGTTCACAAAACAATATGTCACTGTAATATTTCACTACTATTAAGTAAAAAACACTTTCAATTAGCTATTATCACAAAATCTCTAAACAAAACCGGAACTTGTTCTTCATGAAATCTGAAATGTCAGAAATCAAGCAGAATTGTCAAATAGTGCACCACAGCCCTGTTGTCCTTTCTCCCCACGCTCAATTGGTTTAACTGCCATTGAATTGCCTAAACAAGTACACTGTATTCGCACGATACCCCGTTACCTTATTAGTTATTTTTTCCATGTTTTCACCTGAGAGTTATAATGGTTGAGTTTCGTTAACAAATGCCGGGGAATAGTTTCCTATACAGAATATTTTCAGAGTGTACACAAAATAATACGACGAAATTTTTGTAGTTGTACTTTGTTAGACGCCCACAAAGGTTTACTTATACGATTTTCTATAAATTTTATATTTTGGTTTCTATAGATATCTGTTTTATTGTACATAATTGCTAACAATCGATTAGTTAAATACGAATTTCATTGATAATATAATTAAATTCCAGCAATGAGGGCAATTATAAAACACGACGAAAAGCTTTCAAAGATAATTAAAAAACGCTTTTCAATTTAAATTTTAAATCTGACCTAATTTACTGAATTCAAATGCCTCTTTCCATTTCAAAATATTTTAAAAAGTTTTCCTCATTATTAAAAATATTTTGAAGAATCCAGCCTAGCTTATTCCTCTGACAGACCTATGCTGTTATCAAAATTACATTGAAAATAACAGAGTGCATTAGCATTAGCAATTTTCCAAAAAGCATTTCCTATTTTTGAGCAGTCGGCGAAATATTTTCCTTCTTTTTTTACACCAGAAGGCCGGAAGAGATTTTTCATTTTTTGTTTTATTCATCCTCAGAGTCATAACAGAATCAAAAAAAAAAAAAAAACAAAAATAAATTAAGGCAGTCAAGCCAAGAACACAATCCTGTTGAAGTATTAATGAGCACAAAATAGGGGTGGGAGGTGTTTTATGAATATTCTTCTTATTTTTTTCGACAATTTCGTAATATGCAATAAAAAAAAATAGGTATACTGTAGAGAACCTTGAACTAGTATGCATGTATAATACAAGCAGCAGCAACAACAAAATAAAATTCTCGTGTAAATTTAGATGTTTCCTAGTGGATATTTCTTTCAGTCTCCAGCTGTGAACGTGTCATCCCAGTGAAAGTACAAGTTTCGAAAAATTTAATTCTGTTGCTCTATATTTGCCTGCTGTCGAGCTGGAGAGTCCTCCTCACTCAAAGCAAGAGCCCACACAGAAGGTTCATTTAGGATCAAGCAGGCATCAAGGACGTAAAATGATTTACATAATAATTTGCCGTTCCTCCACTCCCCCATCAGAATAGGTTTTTCGACCGCTGTCCATTTTTATTTAAACACAGGTATTATGTGGAGGCTAAGTCTGAAACTTCTAAATTTCCAATCGACAAAAAAAAAATTTAAATCGACAATTTTTTTTACCCAGAGCTGACTTTTAGGGGGCTTTATCCTGTTATTCCCACCCCAATGAAACAGGGAACAAATTTCATGCTTACCTGTACTTTGTTTGTTTTTTGTAATTTCCGCCCTTTTAGATTGCAGGAGGTGAATTAATGTTTCGTGTAGAAAACAAGGTAGGAAATTTTTTTTTGATGATCCCTGAAATGACTGGACCGTACCGGACCTACCTTGATTGGTTGTGAATAAATTTAATGAGGTCTAATGATGGTGGGCAGCTTCCGGTTTATACTTTCTTTTATGTAATCATTTTAATATTTCTGACTATCGCATAGCTGTTATCGTGATTTATTGATGGAAAACTCCGTTCTACATGAAATGAGTTGTTGGCTTTTTCTCTTTAAGTGAAAAATGTTTTGTGGCTCGGACGTTGCACTGTTAAATAAGGTTGTTCTTATGGTAATTTATTTGTACTCATCATGCAATAATTTATATGTGTGAAGTATGTATATTAAGGCCTGTCATAAATTTTCGTAGTTAATTTAGTTGTTCATTATTTAAGGATTTTTTGTTGTGTTGTCAAACATGCTCTTAATGCAATTGATTGCAGTATGTTTTGCTCGCATTATAATGGGATTATTCAAAATATTCTCTACAACTTTAATTCTCTATAATAATGCTGGTTCGGTATTAACTACAGTTGAAAGTTAGTTGTTCGAATGAAACACGGTTGATCAAATCAGATTTCGAACAATTGTTTTTTCCTGTCAACTTTGTCTGACAATCCGTGCGTTCAGGGGTACACACCGATGTGCTGAAAAGTACATCGGTGCGCATATCACATCATTGGAAAAGTAGGGATAGCACCTGAACCGTTGGTGTGCACTTCGATTCGAAATGTCATTTTTGAAAGTTCTTTAAGAATAAAACTACGCTAAACGTCAAACCTACTAAGCGCACCGAGACACGACGCTACCAGACCGTAGTGCAAAATGCGCACACCGATGTGCTGGGGAAATGACAACGATTCGGTCGCCTGAACGACATGGTGTTTAAAAATGTGAAATTATGTGACATTCTGCGTGTACCTGAACGCACGGAATATGAAAAGAGAATACTAGATATTTATTCATGACATAGGGTTGCCAGTCGTAGTTTATAATAGTCGGGTTGGATTGTGCCTCCTGTATTTAAGCAATCCCATGATCCACCCTGATTCCATAAGGAAGCTCCGGGCTCCTGGCTCAGAGAAAAAGTATCCGTATACTTTTATACCATAAATGATATCTACAGGGTAAACGTAGTTTGTCATTCCGTTTGTAACGCACAGAAATAATGCTGGTCGAGCAAAATGGGACACCCACGCATAATATTCAAAGTTATTTTGATTTTTGCATGTCCGTCTGTCCGTCCGTCCGTCCGTTTGCCTACCTGTCCGTTCTAACGATAACTCGAGAACTTACGAGTGCTGAAATTTTGTACACTGGCTTTTTAGGGTTGCCATAGAAAAATGTCAATCTTTCACTATATATTTGGGCACTGCCGAGAAACGCGTCGACGTAAAGAGCTGAAATATTTCGTACATGGTGTTTTCATAGCAATAGTAAATAGAATTTAAAAATAGACTAATTCGGGCAATCCCTTTGTTGTGTTTATATACAAAACTTTTGTTTCTCACTATAGGTATATTTGGAAACTACCTGAGAACGCGTCGACGTGGGGAGCTCAAATTTTGCACACAGAATTTTCATTGCAAATACAAATTCAAAAATGAACTAAATTGGGCATCCCCTCCTTGGTGTTGTCATAGCAAACTTTTGGTTTTCACTTTATTTAATTTTTATGTTCATCTAGAGCAGGGGTGGGCACGCATGGGGTCAATGAGAGCCGCATGCCGGTTTTCTATATATTATGAAGAACGACGTCATAGTATTTAAGCACACAAATTCAAATTTATACATAATATTTTATTTTATTAATATGATGGGATATGGCACAAGTCTTAAGTGCCATGTAAAGTTTGTACCATATACATATATGTACATAAGACAATGAAAATACAAAATAATTATTTAAAAATTTTTATGATAACTGTAAAATATAACAAAAGTTCATTGATTTAATATTTAACGAAGACATTTGCTCAATTTTTTGAAATTTGGCATATAATTTGTTAAAGATGTTGGTAGCAATTCTGATACATGCTTTTTGGTCAACTATGAACGATATTTTGGCTTCACGAGCTTAATTGTGGTGTAAGAAGTTCACAGCAATATGTTGTACACAAAAATTGAAATTAGACAGCCGCTTTCTTTAAGTGTGGATATTATGATTCTGGCAAGAGTTTCCAAAATTCAATTATAGAAGTAGATTAGTGTTGCATTTGCAATGCCTGATCCTATTTCATCTCTAATAACTTCAATTTTCTAGCCGCTTTTTCAAAAAAAAAATTCAGAAATTTGAAATTCTTCTTCAATAATATTACAAATAAATCGGTTTACAAAATATGTAAATGTAGATTTAAAAATATTCAAATCTTCAAACCTAAATTTGAGATCTGCTTACAACACTTCAAAGTTTTGTTTATATTTGTCTAGTTTTTCTTCTTTTCTTCGTCGATAGTGATTTGATTAACTAGTTTGGACTTAAGATCATACACAAATCTCCGAAGTTCATCTTCAAAACTAAAAACAGTTTTTGAATAACCAAAGACCCCTTTTTCCGTTGACATGTTCCATAATGACTGTAAGGAACATGAAGTCACGTTCTATTTTCTAATTTTGGGTATTTCTTTCCTTTTTCTTTTACAAATGTTATGATAGGATTGCGGAGTTCCACAAAATGCAAAATGCAAACATTGTAAGTTAGCCATAAGAAGAGATCACTGGGCAATTCAAATATTTCGTAATTTAATCGTAACTCTTCTTAAAAAGATCTTAAATTTACGATGAATCTTATCATTTGTTCTAATTAAATTCATAATCTGCAAAGCAATCCTCCACGCATTTTCGTACTTTAAGTAAACTTTGTTATAAGTTTCTCGCGGTGAATTATGCAGTGAAGGAGTAAAAAATGTGGAACTTCCGGATTGTTGCTTAAAAGATCAATGGAACCCAAGCTCTCTTGCCATTCTAGACACTCTGTCAGTCGCAATACTTAGGAATTTATCACAAAGCAATTCAAAGCTGTACCTTACTTCGTCAAGTGTCTATTACTGACATCAACACCGCAAGGTGAATCGATAAGATGTACTAAGTCCTTCACATTTATTTCAGCAGATACATATATAGCGGGCAAAAATGGTGAATTTTGGAGCCTCCTGACTGTCTATACATAGAAAAAAAATTTAATGCCTTACAATTTTTCAAATCACACATCACCAATCTACATATTTTCAAAAGTCTTACTAATGTTACCAATACAACGCTCAGTTGTGCGGCGTGTATATTAGTAACCTGAGCTGATCAACTTATACAGTTTTTTATTATCGGGATCCAAAACTTTAACCACTTCTTCCAAGTTTCTTATAATAAATTCTCCTTTTCCATATGGACGCCTGGCACAAACAATATGCCAAGCTATCAAAAAATTAGCTTCGTTAGCTCTTCGCGACTAAAAGAAGACAAGAGTTCTTAATGCTTACGAAGGCCTGGTTGCAATGACTTAAGCTTTTCTCTCAATAAAAGCTAGTTTTTCGAACCATTCTTTTTGAAAGTGTCCATTTTTTATTTTCTAGTTTGTATTTTCATTCTGGATGTTTTCTACGGTTACGTTGATAAACGAATTTAGTAAATTTATTTCCAAAGAAAAACAGTTAATAAACTTACGCCACACAACTATCACTGAAATATATGGCCACCTTCAACTAAAAAAAAATCTAAAAAAAACCAAAGAAATTTAAATTCAAAACGAAGAATGCTCCTCTCTCCTTAAGCGAGGTCACCACAAAATAATTTGAAAACAGGATTAAGGAAACGCAAATTCATGTACGCACTCGAAATTACTGATTGGTCATTGTCATTCTCAACATTATTAGCAATTTCATTTGTCTGCCACTATGAATGACGAGCACACGATAATATCTTTTTACGTTTCTGAAAACAATTTGTAATATTGTCACCTAACAACGAATTATTCTGTTGATGATTTGTAGAATATCTGAAAAAATTTTTACGTAATGAGTGTCCCCAAGAATAACGATCGATAAGGGGCGCACGCGAGTGTGCATTTCTGTAGGTATTCTGTTTTAACGAGATTGAAAAATAAAAACGAAAACCATGTTTCGGTTTCTTATTTCATTTAAAAAGATAAAGAGTTCTATAATAGTAAAAAAAACGGATTTCAATTTACAATGGGAGCCGCAGTTACCTCAATGAAGAGTTCTGAGAGCCAAATTTTCCCACCGTTGATCTAAAGACTATTATTGATCAATTATAACTTTTCCTCTTATTAATTGTTTAAAAAGCAGGCTCGCAGTTCACATGTTGAGCTAACTCGTTTCAGGCGACTTACAGTTTCGACAGAAATTGTTTGATTGTAGACCCAGTCCCGCAGCATATTTACCTAGGACCCAATGGACCGTTACCAGCTCTACATGATCTCGGCTTCAGTTATGTTCCCCCTAAAAAGCTCCTTTGCTTTTTTCCTATTGTATATAGGCTACAATTGCCCCGAAATACAACAGTTATCCCGATTAACCTACCGATGAGTAGCCTTATCGAACCTTTTAGAGTTCCGATCTAGATTTTCACATACGATATTGCTTCCATTTCAGAACCCCCTTTCGATAGCTCATTCGCGCGATCTTATTGCCCTTCAAAATATAAAAGTCTCTTCTAGGCTGTCATTGCATAACTGTACCAGATTTGATTTTACCATCACTAAAGGTTAGGACAGTAACTTGGCCGTCGGTTACTACATTGTCATCAATGAAATTTCTGTGTTAAAAGGATATTGGAATGTCTACACCATACACTCTGTTAAACCAGCGACAGTGAAAGTCTCATCAGTATGGCTATTCATTGATCGCTTGCAATGGAATGGCACAAGAATGATGTTGCATCCAATACTAAAGCAAATTATACAAATTTTATATGGCTAATGACATATTGCGGAATGGATCACAACATGAGAAATAATAGAACCAACGTTGAGTGATTTGTACTTTCTCACATCTGCCATGTTGAGGAGGTCGATTAAATGTATACAAAACTTTTGATCACGGTACGCTCTAAAAGACGTTGTAGTCCATGTCCATTCCAGAATATATATATCCATCCTATAGTATGTCTGTATACTATGCTCTGATATACCATGCGATACCTAGTTCTTGTGTCAACTATGCTCATAAAGTCGACGTCAAGCCGGAACCGGGTGATAGACCAAATCGTAACAGTTACCAGAAAAATATAAAAAAAAATCTAAGTCATCTATTTTTCAAATTATAGGCATTTCTTTTGTTTTCGAGAAAATGTACACCTTGTGATGGTTTTTTAGCTCCTGTTGCTACAAATCTTTACTTTTTTTCAATTTTATTTTTCTTATGTAATCCAGAATAGTGCTTATGTAACCTGTTGCTTTAAGTTCTAAGCCAACTGCTCCAGTTTGGAAGAAAATGTCACATTTTGACGAACCAACAATATAAAATGAATAATTCGTTGAACTTTAACTGACTGTACTGAAAAACAAAATTTACTACGCCAGTCTGACAAGTAACTTTAAAAGTTGACGCATTTATTAAGGATTCTAAAATGGTACAACACTTGCTACATTATTTCTTAGATTACGGCAAAAAAACGTTTTTCTTCAGTTTCGAAAAATTTCTTTTCACGTACTAAAATTGATTCTAGTGTACCCAAAGCTTGCCTTAAGAGCGTAACTTTAAGATTCTAGCTTGAGTGAGACGGAGAGTCATTCCATGAAGTGTGAATGAGACAGATAGTGACGTTTTCAAGTTAGAGATGCTAGCTTTTTGTTAAATTTAGGACAAATTTTCCTTAATTTTAAAATTAAACACCAATTATTTGGATGCTAAGATTTATTATTTACAAAAGATGTTCAAACTACCTTCCTTCAGCTGCAATACAAGCTCGACATCTTCTTAAAAAAGATAGGGTTATCAGACGGGCAATTCTTCCGTTGTTGACAAATTCAACTGCTTCCGTAATTCTTTGCCGAAGCTCGGCTAAATTTGCAATTGACTTCTTATAAACTTTCTCTTTCACTGCTCCCCAGTAAAAGAAATCTAATAGATTTAGATCAGGTGAACGGGCTGGCCACGAGTTCATAGCAGACCGCACTATCCATCTGTCCGGATATTATTCACTGAGATATTCTCTAACTGAAAGGGCATAGTGCGCTGGTCAGCCGTCTTGCTAATACCACATCTCTCTATAAATACTTAGTGGCATGTCTTCCAGTAAATTAGGTAAACGGGTTTGCTAAAAATCTAAATAAACTTAGCATTAAAGACCTCTGGCAACTCAAAGGGTCCTATGACTTTTCCGTTTAAAATTCCGGTCCACATGTTTATTTTAAAACGATATTGAGATCTATTTTGTCTGATTAAATTCGGTTTCTCTACGTGCCACTCGTTTAAGTGGTGTAGGTTCATCTATCCGTCTTTTCTCGAAGAATTTTATAGGATTTCGTATTGTGCAGAAGTTTTTAGTACAATAAAAATATCTTCGACTGATCGTTTTCAAAGTATACGTAAAAAACCTAAATTTTTATATGGCAACACCAAGAAGGAGTTGCCCGATTTAGTCCATTTTTGACATTTTAATTGCTAGTGTAGTAAAAACATCATGCACGAAATTTCAGCTCTCTACGTCGACGCGTTCTCAGGCAGTGTCCAAATATATAGCGGAAAAGGAAATTTTTATATGGCAACCCCACGAAGGAGTTGCCCGATTTGTCTCATTTTCCAACTCAATTATACTTTTTTTTTTTAAAGTCGATGCACAAAATTTTAGCTCTCTAAGTATACGCGTTCTCGAGTTATCGTGCGCACGGACGGACGGACGGACGGACATGCAAAAATCAAAATAACTTTAAATATTATGAATGGGTGTCCAATCCATTTTGCTCTACCATCATTATTTGGAGGTGTTACAAACGGAATGACAGACTTGGTATACCCCTATGATTTCATCTAGGGTATAAAAGGAAATTTTTCAAAACTGGGTTTCTTTAAGAAAAAAATTTTTTTTTTCCTTAATCTAAGAAATAGTGTAGCAATTAGTATACCATTTTAGAATCCTTATTGAATGCGTCAACTTTTAACGTTACTTGCCAAACTGTCGTAGTACATTTTTTTTTTCAGTAGAGTCAGTTAAAATTGGGTGAAATATTAATTTTCTATTCTTGGTTCGGCAAAATGTGGAGCAGTTAGCTTAGAACTTAAAGCAACAGGTTACATATGCACTAGTCGGGATTACATAAGAAAAATAAAATAAAAAAAAAAATAAAGTAAAGATTTGTAGCAACAGGAGCTAAAAAACCATCACAAGGTGTACATTTTCTCGAAAACAAAAGAAATGCCTATAATTTGAAAAATACATGACTTAGATTTTTTTTATATTTTTCTGGTAACTGTTGCGATTTGGTCTATCACCCGGTTCCGGCTTGACGTCGACTTACGGGACGCCCTGTATATGTATGCTTTTTAAAAAGTAGGCGATATTAAAACTTTTTCGTAATTTTTTAATTAGGTGAAGGTGGATTCTTTCCGTCATTACTGGTGGTCGAAAAAGCTACCGTTAAACTTTCATTCTAGGCGATGACATCTTCTACATTTTTAGACAATACTGCTTAACGCTTCGTATGAGTGAGCGAAATTGTGTACTTTTGCAAAAAAATTATTAAATTACAAAAACTCTTTAGATTACCACTTGAATGTCTACATTTTAGCAACTATGAAAACATTTCATTTGAAATTGCGTAAAATTATTACTTTTTACGGGATAGGTTTTAAAATAATGGTAGATTTCGGGTAGAAAATGCAGCGCTTGTAGAAAAGCTGAGAAGTGCACACATTTTGCTTCAATTGGCTTGATTTTAATCTTAGTCTCCTTTTAATCTTGTTGAGATTTCTAATGGAGCACAAGGAGATATTTTTTTCTTCACACAAAGTTTTTATATTTATTTTCTTCAAATTGGAATAATATTTCACCAACTAAAATGTGGCTCAAAAGTAATATGACTGGGCGTATTCTATGAAACACATTTCTAGAAAAATTCCTATTCTCTCTTTTACCTTGATGAGGAAGCGAAACACTGAGGGAAATTTAAATTTGTCTGCCGAACCCTCTTCCATCTTCCTGAGGATGCATTCAGAAAATTGGTTGAAGACCATGGTGTCAATGTTATCAGTCGAAGCCAATCCAGCCAATCCGTAAAATTACTTTGATTAAGTAAAATTAAAAAAAAAACTAGTGGGCAATAAGTATTTAAAAGTGTACAGCATTTTGCGAAATATATCTTTGAAAATGTAAATAAAATCGGATTTGAACTAAGTAATTTAGGATATGCATTGAGGACCTGTCCACCACATCAACCTTAGAACTAATGTTGGGCTTATTTCTCTCATTACAAACGATACTGCGTTTAGCGCTAAAACGCTAAATGTCTCCAAGAAACCTAGAGACTTTGTTGAAGAGTTTCAAAATGACTCAATAGCCTCTAAGTTCACAGAGACAATGTCCAAACGTCCCCCATTCACTTACAGATTATCGGCAGTTCCATACTGTAGATATATTTGAATTCCACCACACATTACAATTACATTTACAATTACAATTTTCCCACTGGGAAAAAGAGTGCTCTAAGAACCTCGCAGCACTTCCTTTGTCTATCTCAGTTCATTGCTTCTTAACATAGGCATGTCCGCAGAAGCAAGCGCTTCACTGCTGTTCTTAACAAGAGCTAGAGGAAGTATGATATAATTGAAGAAGTTTTTTGAAGGTGTCTTTCAAAAGCTGATACTAGTGGGTGGACGAAAATAGTTTTGAACTGAAATTTTCCATCTACAGTTTTAAACTGCAGATAACTTGTAAGTGAATGGTGGCCTTAAGACTCTCAGATTTGGGCACCGCACCATGGAATATATGGGCCAGTTGCTGATCATAAACCGGTAGTTTTTTTTTATTTTAGAAGATATTGACTTGAAATTTTGCATAGACATAGAACATAGTATATAAATTCAAGTAATTATACATTTAACAAAAACTAACGTTTGGTCGTGGCTTCACTTGCGTTTGAATTTGGGATTCTGTCAAAATTCAATAAAAAGTAGTTTATTTTCAATGCCCTAATAACTAAATAGAAATACAACTCTCTCTGTATTTCTATTTAACACTCACTTAAATAATAATTAGCTTTTGCTGTGTTTTTGATCGGGTCATGTAAGAGTTATATTGGCGATTATTTTTGGGATTATCTCCGATCTATGTTAAGTTGAAACAATTAAAATAAAAGAGTAGTTTTTATGACGTCTTTTATTTCAATTTATACTCCAAATTTTTTTGTAGAATTGTATCGAGACACTTTTTTAATTGCAACAAAATTACCTTACGATTATAATAAATTAAATTTTAACTATGACATATTGTAAATGTCAAATAAACTAAAATATTACACTAGAAACATTGTTATAAATAAAATTAAAAAGACCAAATTACACGGAAAAAACAGACTACTGACAGGACATGATTAAGCTATTGACTAGACTAAACAATTATGGGTTGTGGGTGCCCCAATCGGTATCGATATTCCGATATTTTTAAAGATGTTAATTTTTGTGTATTTTTTTATGTGATCATAGTTGAGTTTGTGTAATGTTGTAATGTTGAAAGTGAGTATTTTATGTGTTTATAGAATTAAGTATGTGGTGATATTCATTATGAATGGTCTCTTTGTCTAACCTAATATTAATTAAGTTGTGTTTATTTATATAAATGTGGCAAGCTTCTCTTTTTTCTCTGTTTTTTTTCATTGGCAATGATCATGGCATCATCAAATTTGAATATATGTCCTGTTTCAAGGGAATGTGATGCCAATGCTGAGTGTGGGGTATTTTTTTCAATATATTTTGTATGCTGTGATAGGCGGGTTTTTAGTTTTTTGGATGTTTGGCCGATATATGCTGTGGGACAGTTGTCGCAATTTACTTTGTACACTATGCTATTTTTTCAGGAGTTTTTATTTTATCCTTCGTTTTGGTGTAAATCTTGTTGAGCCTATTGACGGGTTTAAAAGTTATATTTGTTTCTGGGGGGGGGGGGGTCTGTGGAACAAATTTTTGATCAACTTACCTCATGGAATCGCGTGGTCTACCGGAAGGTATCTTGATCTGAATCACCCTGTATATACATATGACTTTCAAAAGCTGCAAGGTATCTTCGTCTAGTTATTTGAAATGCTTTACGTATGGTTTATGAATACTTGTTATGTATATGTACTTATCTGATGTTCCTTTGTTTTTTTCGAATGATGTAGTCTAAAAATTTTGTAATCTTTATTGTGAGACTCTTGAGCGTCATCGGAGAGTTGTCCAATTAATTCGTAATACAGCAAAATGATTTCTGATTTTCTCTCCATGAGTCAATATTTTGTGTACTGATGATGGCATATAATACCAGTTGTATTTACTACCATATATTCTTGCTTATAGAATTGTATACAATCTGCGTATCAGTATTTGATCAACACCTGTTATATCTGCAGAACTGGCATTACCAAAAAATCTTCTTGCTTATTACCATAATTAAAATTCCCGCATACTAGTCGCGGTTTATCAATAATTAAACCCAACTCTTCGCGAAAACGTTTTTGAACTATAATTATCTTTTCTTGTTTTGACAGTTTGTTTTCGTCATTCATCGCTGACCATTTTTCAAAGGAAAGATAATATGATATATGTAAAATCATCTCCATGCACACAATCAAGGTATGTTATGTTGATAATCCATACTGGAAACAATTTTCCTCTTCTGGCCTTGCAGTAACTTTCTCTAAATTGTTCATTCGACATGGAGAAGCACGACATACTATAATACATGTGGAACCTAAAGGAACGTCAATTAATACCTGATCAACTTTTCCGTCTATCATTGTTAAGAAAAGTTGAGGTTTGACCTGTACTTCATCATGGATTAATCAATGATGGATATAAATTGTCAATTTGGCTTTGAATATTACCCACAACAATTCTAGTTTTCGCAGGAGTTTATTTTGAAAATCTTACAGATGAAGACACAGGATTTAGCTACAAAATAGTGCCAGTTGCGCCATCAATTAACCTTATGGGAACAAAAGTAGTAATGAACAAATTTGCATCTGAAATAAGTTCAGACTACTCTGGACGTTTTTGCTTTTTATTCACTTTGCTCATATTACCCGTCACATCCGCACTTGTTATATAAAATCCAATTGTATACACAGAGTCAATCAATAGAATTCTAGCCGCTGTGTGATCTTGTAAAGAAATAAATACTTTTTGCATACGTGTTGGTGATTTTCATCGATGAAGCAGGTGGGTAGCAGCTTTGCTTACAGTTCTGTATTTTGTAATATGGTTACAAATATGTTTCGTAGATGTGCTCAAAACCGTATTCTTGGTGTAGTGTAGTATTTTTGCGCCTTTTACCTGATTCCGAAGAATCTTCATAACGAACCCAATGCCTTTCACGCTTGTCAGAAGATGTTGAATGCGTGCAGGGAGTTGATTCCTCCACGGAGAGAAAAATTTTGGCAGATTTGACAATTTCAAATTGTCAAACGTAAGTTATCTCAAAATTCTGACTATTACTTTTCGGTAAAATGAATCAATAAAATTGTATAATTTACTCAAATTGTGAGAAAAGTAAAATGCACAATTGAAAATTTAATTTTAAATTTTCTCTCTGTAAGTGTATGACATTATTTTATTGCTATCGCTATGTTCACTCAGTTTCAGTTCTAGATGTGACTTCAACCAACTCGGAGGTAGCAAACTTTAGCAAAATAAGATGGTGTCTAACAAATTTGTCTCATAAATTGTTTTCGACATCAAAAATATTTTCGTAAAGGACTCCTGTAACCTACTCACAAATTGGGAATCTACAAGCCAAAAAATATTGAGAACGCTGTTTTTAAAGAAAAGAATATATATTCATGTTGATGTAACCGAAGATGGTATGTTAGTTTCTTTTTCATTATTTCCAATAATGCCCATAATTACGTTTTACTTTAAAGATTCTATAAATCTAAAAGGTTTCTTGCTATGTACAAAATAAAAGTCCCAAATGGACCCCAGTTTTGAAAATCCTACATTCAATATTCGGTAAATGGAATGTTTCTATTTGCAGAATATGACAGTACAATTCGTGACGATATTATTAAGTTTAGTATTGAGTGTAAATATAAGAATTCTTCATTTCAACCTTTGGTTGTAATTTTGATGGAGGAAGAGCGTCCAAAGAAATATGCTGTAACATTCTATATTGAGCTCTGTTGATTTATGTTTGAAAGTATATAATGTCTCTAACTTTTGTTATCCACTTGAGTGTTATAATATTTGGTATTTTATTCAAATTAAATTAAGCCAAGTGTCTATGACGTATATATATGGTGTAATATTTTAAAATATGGAATATAGCGTTGGAAACTTAAAACTTTTTGTGTGCAAATTTAATAACTTTGTAGTAGGTATCTACATTCTGTTATAATACTTAATTACTTTTTTTAATACTAAAAATAATAAATTTGGGATTCTTCAATTCCATATATTTTTACTTTTAACTTTACTTTTTGTTGACATGAATGCAGACAGTAAAATTAATTAATTTAATTTTTATTTTATACTGAAGAACGTTCAGTTTTACTATCGTTAGTTGTCGATGTAACATTTCTTTTGTAATTTCAACAATGCAATATTCACTTTTATCAGATATAATTTATTGGATCAATGCATTTTTATTGTAGAATTAATAAAAGTATTTTTATTTAAACAATAAAATTGATGTTTCGACAATAGATAATTTTTGATGTAACAATATTTGAAATTGTGAAGGAGAAAATATTTTTGTTAATCCAACAATTATTATTTATTGTTATTATAACAACTTTATTTTTGTCTGAAAATCGAAGCACTTTTTTGAAGAATTTACAATAATTTTGGTTGAATCAACAACTTTTTTCTCTCCGTGTCATCTGTCATTGGAATTTATTCTTCTTGCGTGAAGCTTAAGCCCAACGTTTATCGAACTATGGTAATAATTTCTTTCGAAAATAACAAATTATGAATTCTATCTAGAATGAAAAGTACGGACCTGACAGGTAAGGTGTAAGTGAATATGTAACCACATCATATAACTTCCCACCGACATCAACACATTAAAAGAAATGAACTGGGTATCTGAGCCTTCTACTTCCACACATTTCATAAAATGTTTTCGAAGTGTACAATTCATTTCATTTCACACTGGGTGACTTTATTCACACGTAACACGAGTGCCAAACAATATCAAATATCTACAATGTACATACAAACTATAAATATTACCAATAAAAAAAAAAAATTCAGTTCCCATGATAATGCTTTTTGGGACGTTTTATCACATGATATTTCATAACTTCAAAAACCGTAAATAACAGCAGCTGGTTTTTACATACATATAAAGGGTTTTCCAATATGAGGTGTTATTTTGATATTCAAAGAAAAATACCATTTTTTGAGACAATTGATCGGATCTTTATTTCATTATAAAGAGGAAGGTATGCCGTTAATAATGGAAAATACAACCAGCCAAATGACCACCACGACCACGCCTACAGGACCATACCCTTTTCATGAAATTTTCCATAACCAAATCGCAAAGTGGCTATGTCCTCGATAGCCTCACGAACTCCATCTTTGAGGTCTTGAATCGACGCTGGGCTGTTGGCATAGACCTTCTCTTTTACGTGGCCCCAAAGGAAGAAGTCGCAAGGTGTTAAGTCACAAGATCTCGGTGGCCACTTGTGATCACCTCTTCGAGAGATACCACGGTCCGGAAACTTTTCCCGTAAAAATCAATGGTTTCGTTGCTTGTATGGCAAAGTAAACGTTGTCCATATCAATACCATTCAATTCCGGTCATAAAAAATTATTAATCATCTGTCGATAGCGCAATCCATTCACCGTGACTGTTGCTCCAGCCTCATATTCGGAAAAGTAAGGTCCAATGACCCCGCGGGACCATAAACCGCACCAAACTGTCACACGTTGAGGATAGTGACAACTCTTAGGTTTTTCGAGCCCCAGATGCGACAATTTTGCTTGCTGACGAAGCCATTGAGGTGGAAATGGGCGTCATCACTCAAGATGAGTTTTAGATGGAATTCCGGATCATTTTCATGCATTTCAAGGACCCAATCAGCAAAGAATCGACGTTGTTGATGATCGGCCGGCTTGAGTTCTTGTGTTAACTGAACTTTATAAGTCTTAAGACCCAAATCTTTATGCAAAATACGGTGTAATGACGTTTGTGGAATGCCTAATTCCAAAGAACGACGAGGAACGGAAAAACCTGGGTTTTCTTCAACACTTTCGGCTACAGCAGAAATATTCTCGGCTGTTCTTGAGCGATGTGCAAGGGTTTTATTCTTCACATCACTAACTTGTCCCGAGAGCTCGAATTTTTCTACCAATGTCTGTATTGCCGTCCGACAAGGTGCTTCACGACGACCCAAAAATGTTCGAGTTTTACGAACCGTCTCTGCCACATTTTCACCATTTTTATAGTGAATTTTAATAATTTCAATGCGTTGTTGAATCGTGTATCGTTCCATTTTTATTAATGGCGTAGTTTCTACTTGTCCAATGTCAAAAAATGACAGCTGCAAATGTGACATCTACCGAAATAGCTGGATAATTAAAATAACACCACGTATTGGAAAACCCTTTATAATAGGAAATATTATTGCGCACGAAATGACATAAAGTTTACAACTTAGGCAAGCTTAGCTAACTGTCAAATCTCGTCGAATTTGATGTCTTTTTTTTTTTGCATTTTATGATAAAAATTACAACAGAGATTTTATTACATCTCGAAATATAACATTAATAACTGTTTCTTAATCTACAAAATACATCCTTTCCAAATATTTATCAAAATCTAATTCTAAATTTACGAGACAAAATTTACAAAATTTCCATAATGTCGGTATCTAACGTAATTTCCTTTTTATTTTGTGTATACTAAGTACAAGAAAAACGAACTAAATATTTAATTACGACTTCTCAAGCAAAAAATAAAACCAAAAACATATGCAATTTGTAACATTTGTAAAATGCATTCATGATCAGGTCTTGTACTAGCATATTCCATAGTGCACCGGCTTGAACTGGTCATAGAAGACCGCAACAGCAAGAAGAACATTGGACTGCAATTGCCATATGCATCACTCAGATGCAGGTACACAGATGGGTATAACAAAGAAGGCATGTGTAGGTATGGGAGTCTATAGGCCTAGGTGTAAGGCAAGGATCTGGAATCATACGCAACTCTTTTTCAAGCAGAAATCCACGCCATAGAAACTTGCATCAGAAACAACCTACAAAGAGGCTATCGGCATGAAAACGTAGGTATGTGTTCACTTATCCAATTCGATACGACTTCTTAAACTTGGGTAAAATACTGTTTCGAGGGCGAAATTGTTTTATGCTGAATACATGTGTGTATCAAGATTAAGAAGTCCAATATTAATAGACTAACCCCCTGATTCTACGTAAAAGATAAGAGCTCGTATCCTCTTAACTGGGCTGTCAAAGCTTGTTAGCAGAAATTGTACGTACGCTTAAATCTCTTATCTTATAGTCGCAGAAATTGTTTTGTTTCTAATACATAC
This sequence comes from Dioctria rufipes, assembly GCA_963924295.1. NCBI lineage: Eukaryota > Metazoa > Arthropoda > Insecta > Diptera > Asilidae > Dioctria > Dioctria rufipes. The sequence goes on along the minus strand of OZ002740.1, from coordinate 80,759,471 downwards.
TGAAATTTTGAATAAAAATGCTATAAAGTAAGTACATATTTATATAATATACGTATATATTACATAAATAATGTACACGTTTGTGAAATATTTATAAAATAATTATATAATATGAGCCGTGCACAGAGGATAGTTCTGCGGAATATGAGGTCGAATTGGATCCATTTGCTATTTCTGACGCTGTATTCATAAAGTTAAGAATGCTAAAATTATTTGCCTTTAAAGTGATTGAAATGACATAGCCTTATGATAATCTGGATTACTCAATAATGATCACTTAAAAATTTTGGCAGCAATTAATTTATTTTACTACAGGTTTATACGAAAATCCTGTTGGACGTAATAACGGCTGTGGGATTATTTACCTGGAATTTGGGAGATAAAATAATAATTCAATTATCATTACGTGCTGTCAATTTATCAAACAATAATCAATAATTGTAATTTGACTAAAGACGCACACAATTAATCGCGATAATCATACACACGAACTACGTGGAGCAACATTATTGTGCTGACAAGTCTAAGCACAAGGGGAAGAAATTCCTTCCTTTCCTGAAAACTTCTCATGTGGGAAGGGCCTTTAACCCCAAAGCCTCTTAACCTCTTAAAATTAAAGTTTGTCTAAAAAAATTTATATAGAATACTAATTCTGCTAGAATCTCTTACCTACTTGCTAAATGTAAGAGATTAAGAGATCTCTTCAAAGTTTCTTATGTAGAACCGGGGGGTAGGATTATGATTAAGCGGGGCAAGTAGCGTCTCCATTGCAGCCATTCATTTGCTTATTATGCACCGCTTTCTTCATCTTTGTTCATCCAACAATCCTACTCATCCTAGGAAGACCAGTATATGATTTTGGATAAAGTTACTTAAAAGTCGGCAGACTTTAAGAAATATGACTCAAAGGCGTGGAATCTACATTGGGTCTACATGGTCTCGCACACACTTAAGACGTGCTCCGATGTTTCATCCTCTTCGAGATATAATCCACATACACCGGTGTGTGGTATACCTATCCGCTGCATGTATTTATTTAGTTTGAATTGTCCGGTTAGGACTCCTGTAATGATTTTAAGTTGATTCCTAGATAGCCTTAAAAGAACCAGCCTGTTCTTTGGTGAAAGTCCTTTAATTAATCTTTTGGTGTGTCTAGAGCATATTATTCAAGTCCATCTCTGGTCCATTTAGTTTTTGATCCAAGGTTTGTTAATGCTTGAATGAATTTCCTCATTAACTTCATTTTTACCTTAGTTAATGAAATAAATTAGGATAGCATCGGTTGAGGTTTTCGTATGCATATCTACTTACTGAGGCATATTTTCCTAACCTTTAATAACTAATAACATATTAATAACTCAATAGTTTTAAGACATGTAGAGCAGGAGCTGTAGCAAGCTTCAGTTTGGACATTCGTAACATTCGCAGCGAAGAATACAACTTTTCCAACCTTTCCAAATGTGGCATTTAGTTGAATGTCCAGATTTTTAAATGAGAATGCCATTGATCAAAATTACTGGTATACTTTCCCAGCGGGAAATTTTGTCAGGCCTTTCACGTGAAGGCTTGTGGAAGTAGTTAAATTTTTAGTGCAAATATATGAAAAAACAGAAAAATTGTCGATCCATTCCACATTAATCCCGTAAGAAGCTTGGTGGAAAGTACAATGCACTTTTCAAGCTCATTCTTGTTTTGCTAAAGCAGCAAAACCTTAGTACAAAAAATGTAAAAGCCGAGCAATTTTTGATCCGTTACAAATTGATCCCGGAAGAAGCTTGGTGGAAGGTTAAACGCATATTTTCCAGTTCATTCGTGATTTGTTTGTAAAACCAAGTGCACGCAGATTGGTTTTCGCTCGCAGAGAGTCCACTGAGGAGGCACGCATACCCATTCCTTCCAATGAAGCTAGGGGGAAGCACACGAAAAAGCTTGAACTGCTTCCTCCCTAGGACATACTGGACAAAAGTCCTACAAAGTGTCCAATGAAGAAGAGCATGCATCCTCGTTCCTTCCAAGGAAGCTAGGGGGAAGCACACAAAAAAGCTTGAACTGCTTCCTCCCTAGGAAATGCCCGCAAAAATTTCCTATAAAGTGTCCAATATAGAGGCATGAATCACAACTTCCAAGGAAAGCATCCGGTTTGTGTGATGGTATGATTCCATTTCCCGCTAGGTTGGCTATAAAATGTAGTAGATGTCCTCAGAATCATTTCTGTGTTGTATGGGTGATATCTCTACTTGTCTTTCGCATGTCATTTCCAGCTTTAAAATTTCTAATAATTTGATTGGATATTACTTTTGAATTGGTTTTAAACCATTTTTACTTGATATGCTAGAAAAATTTGATTTGCACTTTAAATAAAAGTTTTTATCATATTTTTGGTAAGCAACGATATCTCCTACAAAACACAGAAATAACTCTGGATATATCTGTTGCAGTCTATAATCAAATTAGTACATCAATTAAGTCATAATCCTTACAATCCACAAGTAGATAATTCGACTTGCTTGGATCTAGAATTAGGTAATAGCGCATAGTATAGAAAACTTTTCTTTTATTCCTTAAATCTGTCGATAAAAAAAAAGAGCGTTAGAGTTTTCTGTCTCATTATCAGAGTGCTTCCAAAGCGCAATTTGACAATGTGCTTGACTGGTAGGAGCTAAAGAGCTCGATATTATAGCTAAGCGGCTTGTCCAGGTAGGAGCTATATAGCTCGCTATTTGGAAAGCCAGGAAAATTACCAGAGCTAAAGAGCTGAATTAGTAATGACAAAAGTAAAAGCTGTAGAAGCTCAATTATCTTCAGGTGTTTCCATGTTGAAGCTAAGTAAGCTCTCAGCATAGAGAAAACAGTGTCAGACATGGTACAAAGAATATACGGTATGGTGGTAAGAAATGAAAGCTCTTTAAAGCTTTCTGTGGCGTCATAACGAGCAACTTTTTCAAATGATCATAGGAATAAATGAACTAAATACCATTTTCTGTTCAAATGATTATTTTATTTTATTCCTTTTCCTTGCACGTTTATTTCATTCTTTCTTTCTATATAAATGCTTAATACGAAAGTAATTTAGCCTTCCTTCTTAAGTCTCTATTTGTTCTGCTAATTTAATAATCTTCTTCAAAAAACCTTTAGAGGTATAAATAAGTTCTTTCAAGGATATTTATTTTGCATCTCCTGTATTTCTTCTTTCGGATAAGTCCTTTTCAATTTTTTTATTTTCCAAGCGCTATCATGTTTTAAATCATCTATTTCTCCAAATTCAAGATCCGATCCATGAAATTATCGCCCTGTTCTAATCTGCAGCTTTTAATGACTACCTACTCTTAAAACAAAATCTTCATTTTGTGAAAACCAACCTAATGTTTAGTTTTCAGAATCAACTTCTTCAAGGATAGCCACTGAACACAGAATATTTTCATTGCATCCTATAAATATGTATAATCTAATTAAAAAAAAAATTTAAACTCAACGAAAATAGGAAATTAAAGTAGGGGAAATATAGATACTTTACGATAACAAAATGTTAAAAGTGAATTACAACTTTTCCAAGATTTTTATACGTAATGGAACTAATTCAACATACCTAATAAGTATGATCTTAATCTATGTATACTTAAAGTCTGTAGTAGTAAGGTGGTCATTCAAACCACCTTTAGATCTTATGGCACTAAATAAATTATCTATGATATTTTGATTAAGTCGACTTGTATGTAAGGATATAGTCCATTTTAAAATACCCCGTTAAATATGTATGCAAATCCGATTAGAAAATCCGACAAGAAAAGTGGCTCGTTTTGAGGTCATAAAAAGCTTAAAGCTTTCAAGATGGCGAAAACACGTTCAGATACCAGTATACTTATATTCCTTGTACCATAGTATCATAGTAGAAAATTGTATGTTGAGAATCTTGCCACAGAGCTTTTGTTCAAATGCTCCTAAATAACTTCTAATAGCACGTGGCTAGTCTGAAAGCAACACATCCAGAGCTCATTCGATGGTGTTAAGCGATCAGTAGTCAGTATACATAATGTAATATCGGCCGGCCTACATCGACCTGCATTGTCGGCTGAGTTGTCTGAGATGTATGCACGCACACTGCACTGTGGGTGACATGCATACGAGCCGAGCAGAGTAAAGTGGCAATATCATCATAGTCAATTCAAAAGCTCTTTTAAAGTGAGCTTTTAAAAAAGGAGGGAATATTGCTGCCATATATTTTTCAATTCTGTTATTGCTTCTCTATGCTCTCAATTAGGTCAAGAAATGATCACAACACCGGGAGTTAAAAATTACCTCTAATTTATTCAATTCAATTGCACTGTCTTTATACACTTCAAAATATGCTGGCATCACTCATTTGCAATACCTTCGATCGCCTAAATACTTTCGGCATTGATTTATTCGTTATTGTTCATAATTGCTGCGCTTGCAAGTTTTGCACGGCGGACATTACCCAAAGTTGCAGCCAGGTAGAAGTAAACAAAAAGAGCTACAATGTATTGCTTTTCATTGATCATTTATGCCCTTGACACACAGCGCTCTTAATGAAGAAATAACTAACAGCTCATTAGTTTATAATGATTCATTATAAACTGCAAACACACAGCTATTTCTTTAATTAAGTTGTACTATCAAACTGATTTTAATAAACTTATATCATTAAAGAAGCAATACGGATCGAATAAATGCGATAAACTTTGTTTTTATTTATTTTATTTTTCAATTTAACCATTTACAAATGAGAAAAACATTATATTAAAAAAAAATAAGTTTGTGATATTTCTTTGCATTTCTTCTTCTTATTTTTCAAATAGCCGGATGCACAGCGGAGCTCCAGATTTATATTTAGTAGTATATGCCAAATCTAGCACATTTTTCCTCATTATAGCTATAATGAAGAAAAAAACACTTTATTATTGTACTTCATTATGATTTGATTTTCGAGTCATAATGACGTATACTATGTGACACCCTGAATTTTAATGAATAGTTAGTACTAATGATTCATTAGATCGTGCTGTATGTCTTGGGTATAACTCTCTATGCTGTTGGTTTTGCTTTTATTATTGTAAAGGATAAACATATTGTAAAGCTTTATCGTCATGTATTCATTGATACATGACACTTATATACGTGCATAATTCTTTCACTTGTCCATAACAAAGTGGACATGACTTTGGTTTCTTTTATTTATATTCCATTCTATCTGCATGTACATACATACAAATGCGAATCACTTTATGGGTGTTTTGATGGATCAATGTTTTTATGCATGTTAATTTTTGCATATCAATTTAAAATGGTGTGTATAAAAATGTGCTCTACAATAGGCCGGTCACAGATACTCTCCTCCTAGATTAAGTCAACCTATATAAATTTTCGTCATCAACATAAAGGTGGACTGAAATATCTTGCGAGATCGTAGGTAAATCTTTTAGAGATCTTTAGAGAAGAAGACCGAGAATACAAACTTGAGGTTTACTACAGTAGAGAGTTAGGGGAGATGATAGTGACTGAGTGACTTTTACCGACTGGCTACGGCAGAGCAGACAATTTTTGATCAGAGACAGATAGCTGTAGACGAATACTTGACATTCTATTGCAATTTAAGGAGTAGTCTATCGTGATTAATCAAATCGATCGCCTGGCTGAAATCAAGAAAGATTAGTATGGCTATTCGATCTCTGTCACGGGCGTCGTCAATGTACCGACAACACTTTGAGTAATGCCCACTCACAGCTATGCTGTGGTCTGAATCCTGACTGCCAGCGAGATAGTAAAAATTATTCATTCAGAAAGAAAGTAATTTGGGAGTGCATTAATTTTTTAAGAACTTTGCTTGTCTAAACATCTTCTTAGAAGGTGTAATGACGTGCAAAGCAAATAAAAATTTACAAAATAAATTACAATACAAAAAAAACACTTATTGAAGTATATGCAGGGTGAGTCTTAATACGTGCCAAAAGAGAATCTCGAATTTTCCCCGAAATTCTTTCGTTTCTTTGATTCTGTGAGTAATAAGTCCAGAATTATGTTTCCTTGCGCTATCGACATTACGATGTAATCACAAAACATTTTCGATCCTGATGTTTGCAGGAAAGAAATAACGATTACCACCTTCTTTTGCTTTGTTGGAGTGTAAAAAGAAGATATATATGCATTAGGGTTGTCCATCTTTTTCGAATTCGAAAGTTTTTCTCTCCCACCCCTGGAAATGATTCTAATTAATGAAAAAATAATCCCAGTAAAAAATAAGTCAGAAAAAATTAGGGGAAGGCGTCCCGCCGGACACCTCCTTTTTACAATATATTGGAATTTATTTAATTATTACCATACCTACTGTTTTATACAGCTTATTATTTAAAAAAAAAAAACAACAACAATGCAGCTTTATTGTTCCATATCGTTTTAAAGTACTGTATTAAATCTACAAATAAAGTAACAAAAATAAATTTCTACATTTTTAAAAATTTTGCGACATGGTTTCCTTATAAACATTTGAAACGTGATTTATAATCTTTTACAACTTGGAGCAAGAATTGTTTTTGATGTCCATTTTTTATTAAAATCTCATTATATTCACTGATAAGCTTGATGCCTGGTTCAGCTGCAATGTTTACAACCTTAAGCTTCTTAACAATATCCAAACACTGTTCGTAAGAAGAATTTTCCCTCCAAGCTACTTGATCAGTTTCTAGAAAGTCTGTAGGCAAGCTTAATTTATCAAAAAGCTTTTTACTTTCATCGCCTACAAAGTCCTCAATTTCCTTGTTTTTAATGTCATTAACATCATTTATCCTCAACTGTTTAATGCCTTCTTCATTTGGCTTTATTTTCTTCAAAGCTTTAACCATAGCCCGCTTTGTGACAACCGAAATTTCGTCATCGAAAAAAGATAAAGCGACATTGACTGGATTTAAGTACCACAAATGGTTTACAATTTTATTGCTTGCGGCTTGAGATATCTCTTTGTCAATATTTTCATATTCACTTAGTTCTTAACAAAACTTTAAATCAAGAAATGGTGCTTTGTTCGCATATGGCGCTTTAAACCATGCTTTTATATATAATTTTACAATAAAAAGGCATATATCTGCACTGCAATAATTGTCTTTTCTTTTTGCGATAATTTAAATTGATCTTGAAAAAAAAATATTTTTAGACAGTAAATTGCCTTAGACATCCAACGTGCATGATGGAATGCATCTGGACGATAAAAATTTATATTAGTGGGTTGTTCTTCGATGAAAAGTTTAGAAAGCAATAAAAACTCTTTATAGTCGTTACGGGGTTGTGGCATTGCTAAACATGAATCTATGAAATTCGCAATCTCTGCTTTAACCGGCTCTAGAATATGTTTAACTTTTTCTACCTGCAATCCAGTCTTTACTTTATTTTGGTGTATTGTGGGCCAAAATTCTTTAAAACGTTTAAATAAATTTACGTTTGGACCCGATGAAGAAGACATTTTTATATCAGACACACTTCTCGAACAACTTCAAATATATGGTGCCTACATGGAAAGTACAAAGTATCTCTTTCTAACATTTGTTACAAAATTGTGGCTGCTCCATTTAAATAACCCATATTGGATGCCGTAGTATCACAACAGAACGCTATTACTTTACCTTCCAAATTCCACTCGACAAGCGCGTCGTACACTGCAGCGGCCTGTTCTTTTCATGTTGAATTGGGCAAAGCGGGAACTCCAAGCAGTTGTTCAATATCTCCACTGGTAACAGAGACAGCAAGCATACCAACGTTTTCCACACCAGTTAAATAAGGTAAAAGCTTTCCATCCCAATGGACTACTGGTGCCAAGTACTTGTAATTTGCGGTTTCAGTTTTTAACGTTGAAGCTCTCTCTTCACGTATTTTTTATCTATATCGCCGTAATGTGGATCTGCTTATGGACAAAGATGTAGTGTCATATCCTAATGCTTCTACTACAGCTGCCAAAATATGGACTCCGTATCTGTCACTAATTTTGCAGGCATGAAACGCAGCTACTATTTTTGGAGTGATGATGTTCTGCGTCCCATAGAATCTTCGTTTTTTCGGTTGTGATGGACCAGGCTCTTCTTGCCAGACCTCTTCTTGAAATTCAACAGTCTGATTTTCGTTGCTACTGGACTCGTCACTAGTAGTTGATGACGAATATGTAATTGTTTCCATTAATCTGAATTGTTGTTGAATACTTCGCTCTAGTCGCTCGGATACTTTGTTAGATCTATCTATAGCCGCTTTATTTTGAGAACATGGCGGCAATCAACCCCATGGATATAGCCACGTTGCCCTTTTTTTCTTTGGTTGAGTAAAAACCGCTTGTCTTCATCTTTTTTTTCAATAACTCCAAAGCGTTTGCATGCGATATATCAAAAAGTCGTCAAGTCTTTCGACAACAATTTTTTCTTTTTCTTTTGAACAGGGTTTTTAAGCTGACTTTTGTAGTGTCGTCCACTCTACATGCAGCTTCTCAAGCTTGTCGATACAATGGTCGTCTCTACGTGTAGAAATGCGACACTTATCCCAGAAAATAGACACTTCTTTAATTGTTAATGTAGCACTTTCACGTAAACTAAGCTTCACTTCGCGCATGTTATAAAATAGCACTAGTAATGTTTGCCTATTGGAAGGCAATTTATTGCCAATAATTTGTGGAGTATAGTGTCCAATTAAATAAACGGAATAGTCTTTTCGTAAAGGTCTTTTAACAGACATCGCTGGATAACTTTTTTACAAAACCTAATGTTACCAAAGTAAATTACACTTGCAACTTAAATGAAATTATATGTTATCCAGCGCATCTAGCCGACAGTTTAGTGGAGGGAGCATATTACGTCAAGTGACAAATAGGACACCGAGTAAGACATACCAGTCCCACCATCAAATATCAAGTACATATGAATAAATAAAAAATATTCCCAGAAAAGTAAATATGTATTAATACAAAGGTACTGTAATTTGGGTTAATTACTCTATTATGTAAAATTTTTGACCTGCGAACGGCACGGATTACAGTTATCCGATTCATCGCAAATTTTGACATAAATGATTGTTAGCATAATGTAAAATTTCTGTGGGGTGGGAGGTAAAAATTTCAACAAAACTATTTTACCCCTATAAAGATGGACCACCCTAAATGCATGCAATCAGATTTCTTCCTACCACTTTGGATTTAGACAGGAGCTTTTCCATTAAAAATGGACTCGTATGTTAATAAAAGCAGTTGAAAAAGAAAGTACAGGTACATTATAGAAAAATCATATTCATTTTACTGTTTTGGCAGAGCTGCTTTCTTGAATGAAATATACATGTGATCGATTTTTTTCCATGCGCTTTATTTATTTACATAGTTCGATATGCTCTTGTTTTGAAAACTTCAGCAATTCATCTGGTTAACGGTGTAATGAACCTGTTTATAGCGAGACATTTGTAGAAGTAGTTGTGAAGTTTATCTATAGGTTTTTTTGCCTTCGGTTATAATTCATAAATTAGTTTTGAATTGATATTGCACTTAGGGCAATATAGATTCATTAGGTACCTTCAAATTCGCACGGGAATATCCTACCCAAATTTTTAGAAGTTGAACTAGCTTGTCCGGGAAACCTAGAAAATCCGTCTTTGTCTCCAATCCCTAATTGTAAGCCTGTACGGGGAACTATTGGTTGGACATGTATCAAACAAAAGCCTTTAGTTGGTATGTGCAGAACGGAAGACCATCGTATAAGCCGGTAGGTCAAAATGGAGAGCTAGTGGTAGTACATAAACAACGTAATCTATTAGTGGGTGAGTACGTAAGCAACGAAACTCAAGTTTGTACGTGTAAAACGGAAAGACCTCCCGTCACCCCTGTCAACTAGATTTAAGCAGTCTGAACATTCAAACATAAACATTTATATATTTTGCATTTATAATAAGGACGCAAAAAGCAAGAAATAGAGCCGTTGCCATGCGGATCCTTTACTCCACTGAAGCTACCCAGAGTCAAATTTTGACGTTGACGTTTTGCTACCGACCGAACCTTTGGCGCCCGAGCAAGCCAAACAGACCAAACCTTTGGCGCCCGAGCAAACCAAATAGACCGAACAAACGCCGTCACAACGGAAATATGCAATAATAGGTTATTTTATGAATAATTCGATAAACTAGCTAACTCATTCCATTTTAGCAACTCAGCCGTTGTTTTAATTAACAACTTTCTGACCGGTCGTAAACAGCGAGTCAAAGCCAACGAAATATTATCTACTGCACTGCCACTATTAAATGGGGTCCCGCAAGGTTCTATATTGGGTCCTTTGCCTTTCAGTCTGTTTATAAATGCCTTGTCTAACATTCTCCAAGATGTAAATATCCATTTATATGCGGACGATGATCAGTTATATTTCAATACACCTATTGGACTCTTCGAAAACTGCATTGATCGAATGAACTGTGATTTCAACAGAATCAATGTCTGGTCAAGGCATAATCAGTTAGTTTTAAATCCTATCAAGTCTCACTGTTATTTATTTCTACAATCAAAAATTAAATTTATTCTAATATACCACCTGTAGGCTTAAACAACGTGTCGCTGCCTATGCTAAATAAAGTCACTACTCTTGATATTATTTTAAATAGCGAAATGAAGTGTTGTGACTGCGTTAACAGCATTATCAGGAAAGTTTATGCATCGCTTCCGAGTCTTTGGCTCTAAGCTAGTATCCTATCTACTGAAAATCGCCTCAGAATAATTAAAGCTTTAATTGTGCCCCATTTCAGTTATGGTAGTGCTAAATTTCCTAACCCGGGGGTTACACCTGCAAGTACAGCCTGCATGTAAGCTGCACTGCCATACTTCTTGCACGTGTAATCTCTACTGCCATGCTGGCAGTACAGCTTTCAGCGAACTTGCATGATGAAAAACTTCAGCTTCAGAGAATTTGTTAAATTTATTCTGTAAAAATGAGATTTTCTGGGATCATTTGCATTACATCATTTACCAACAACTTCCTCTTAACTTTTTCTTGGGTTTTTATCATTCTGATACTTCCTTTCTTGCTATACTTTTCCAATATACGCATGACTTTACGCCTCAATGCCATTTTTTAAATGAACTTGCATGCAAGATGATAAGACATCAGCCGAACTGCCTTCTGCTGTCAAGTTAAAAATCGTGTTGGAAGGGAGGCTTGCATGCAAGATGTACTTGCAGGTGTAACCCTCGGGTAAACTGGAGAGTTTCTGTGCCCGTAAGATGGAAGTAGCTTTCAACGACTGCATCAGCTTTGTTTATGGACTTCGTAGGTTTGACCATATTTCGCAATTTCGATCTCGAGTGCTTGGCTGTCCAGTGTTTCCCTACGTGCGGCAACGTGCTCTAGTTCACGTATATAATCTAATTAATTGTGATCCACCTAGATACTTACGAGAATTTTTCCAGTTCACACTATCACGACGTAATAGGAATATATTGCTTCCATGTTTCTATAAATCTTACATGGAAGGTTCTTATCTTGTCCAAATTGCCGGTCTATGGAATAACATTCTCTTTAGTGTCCAAACTGCAGGCACTGTCGGTGCATTTAAGCGGCCCATTGAAATACTTATAGTATGTTTATTACTCCTTTGCTATTACGAATTACATTCATTACCTCCACAGCAGAATTTACGGTAAATTTTTAAATTTAGCTGTAAAGAAAGTAAGTTCTTGTAGTAGTCTTTATTATATTTAATTTTTTTAACTTTTTTTATTATTTATAAAAATTGTATACGTATATTTCTTTCTTCTGTTAGCTTTGAAAACTCGATTTCTAGCACCATTAAATCTAATGTACGAAAAAAGATTAGTAACTCTTGTGTACAGTATTCCTAAATAAATATTTCTATTTCTATTCTCACGCTCATATATATATAAAATTCGTAGGAATCTAATATTGTCAAAGTTTAATTTTGGAAATTTTAGTCATCTAACAACCGGTTCGCGCAGAACTCTAGTTTTGTTAACAATCGGTTCGATTGAACCGATGCGAATCGCTTGAATATAAGCACTGCCTAGAAACTTCTTTGCTCAAAAATGGCAGAAAAGATGAAATACCTAATTATAAGAATATTGCCCAGCTCTCTGTCATTCTTAAGCTATTTGAAGCGATTGTATGTGTTGCTGTTCACTTTCACTGCAAACATTTATTAGCTACAAGGAAACACGGTTTTGAGTATAAGCGATCAACTTCCAATAACCTGGTTGAATTTACATCGGCTTGTCTCAACTCTATTGAAAATGGAAGCCAAGTTGACTGCATTCTCACCGGCTTCAGCAAGACCTTCGATAAAATATCACACAAGCTTTTTCTCTTCAAGCTTGATGTCCTCGGATTTTCTTTTTTTTTTTAATTAAATGGCTAGAGACATATTAATAAAAGAGGATCCAGCAAGTTCTGTTTAGGTTGGCTGTCTCTTGTGAAATACTTGTACCTTCCGGTGTTCCTCAAGGCATCCATCTTGATCCGCTGCTTTTAACCTTATATATTATCGATATGCCAAACGTTATTATCTATCTGATATTCTGATATATGTATGTTGACAACGTTTAAATTTCTAAGACGATCGATATCTCTATTGGCTGTAACGTTTTGCAGTTATAGACAGTTTCTCCATTTGGTTTAATAAAAATTTTTGGTTTGACAAGTGTAAGGCCATTAAATTTACCCGTAAAAATTGTCCACTTCTAACTACCATGTAAATGGTATAGCTCTTGGCAAAACCAATGAAGTCAAAGACCTTGGTGTACTTTTGGACACCAAACTTGACTTTTTACCACATATTGTCAGCGCAATCAACAAGGCTAATGCCGCATTAGGCTTTGTAAGAAGATGGACGCCTGATTTTAATGATCCTTTTAGTTTAAGGACCTTGTATGTAGCTTTTGTGCGACCTCTTATTGAGTATGCTATCGCCGTTGGGTGTCCTTTTGATCATATTTATCTAAAGCTTTTGGAATCTATACAGAGGAGATTTATCCGCTTCACACTTAGACGTCTCCCATGGGATAATCCTCTCACGCTTCCTCCTTATGAGGACGGATTAAATCTTCTTAAGCTACCTACACTCACTAGAAAAGGTGAGGTAACTAAGGTTGTCTTTCTGTTTCAAAAAATTACTGGTGCGCGTACGAACTTCAAGGAATGACTCGTATACCTTGTTACATATACCTCATCATCGCAGCAATTACGGTTATAATAAGCCTATATGCTCTATATTGAGAGCCTTCAATGACCACTCACACCTCCTTGGTTTTTGACTTAATTTCGACAAAGTTGCAAGGTTTGTTTTACGAATAAAGTAATTGTTCCGCTTTTACTAATAAACATTTTGCTGTAATAGTTTTATAATTTATTAATCAAGTGTTTTGTTATTTTTTTTTTTTTTTTTTTATTTTTTATTTATTTTATTTTTTATGGTTTTGTGTTCGTTTTTTCTTGTTTTCCTTTCTTTTGTCCTGTTGGCTCTGCTAAATAAATAAATAAATTAATGAAATTCCGACAGCCAAACCGCTATAAAGGCATTAAATTAAAATATCTTGGGACTTTAGAGATATCTAAGATCTACTATCAAAGGCAAACAAAGTACACTAGGGGTATAAAGGTAATGCTACTGCTGGCTCCTATGTTAGTGAGGAAATGAGCAGAATCTTCATTTACGGGGCGAAAACCATTCTGCAACCTTACAAACCGGCACTAGAGGGAGAAGTAATGTTCAAAACAGAAAAGACTCATCAGCTACAGTGTACTAAAATGCGCAAAGAAATTCATTAATATTCCATATTAGTTGGGCTAAGCGATATTCATTGGTCTAAAGACTGGTACTGGTAAGTACATGTTTAAGAAAATGGGCAAAAGCACAAACGATAACTGCCGATTCTGTAACGGAGAGGTAGAGTCAGAGCACAGAGCAGGTACTTTGCCAAGAAAAAGATTTTAGCGGTGAGGAACAAAACGCCATCCTTTTCAGAAAAAAAAAAAATCACCTCCATTTGACTTGAATAGTTTCTAAAATTTTTACTTCAAGATTCTGGTCTTCATTTTAAAAATTTTAGAAAATATAAGTAGGAAACGAAAATACTATGATTCACATTCAGTCATAACTTGTTGCACTTCAAACTACCCATTAAACGAAGGATTTTTGTTTTGTTTGTACTGTATCTCATGAAGATGTCCAGAAAAGGTTAAAAGTGATCTAGTCATTTCCCTCGAAATTTAGGCTCCAGTAGAATAATCTTCTGACTGTTGCGGTTGCAACGATTTATTTCCGATTTTTTTTTTATTAAGATCATTTTAAAAATATTTCATACTATGCCTTACTACGTTTCATAAAATGAATGGACGAAGGGGAACAGTAATTGGAGCCTTCTTTGGTTCCGTCTCCTAATGGTGATATTCTGGTATTTGTACGAAGGGGACTACTTAAGCTTTTTACTTTAATTTTTATTTTCATTATTTTCCAAAATACTTACCTTAATGATTTACACACTTTTGCATCAATCCTGAAAGCACAATCACCTTAAAAGGAGGAGTTTTGTAGGCTCCCATCCACCGCCGAACCACTTAGCAGCTGTTAATGTCGATTCGCGTTTTTAATTCTTTATGAAAGTGAATGAAAAGAACTCAAAATATCGGACTGTACGGCGGGTTAATCATCAATTCCAATCTTGAAGCAGTCATTACTCGAAAGTCGATACGTTATGTGATACTGCATTATCCTGGTGGAGAAGAATTCTTCCTCTTGGTCCTTTTTCACTTTCAGGAAAATTTTTGAAAACGAATGGTGGTATGTCATTCTACTTTGACCGTATGACGATCATCCAGCGGAATTGTAACAATATTATCTGCACGTTCACAATTTATAGGAATCATGTTGTTTTAATACTCCGTGCGCGTTTCAAATCTGTTGGCTTATCACCGCCTGGGAAGATCCCCACTTGTCTTCTGACATAGAGCAGTTTCTTCACCTGTCAAAATGAGTACGTTTAGATCGCAGCTACTTAGTATTAGTCTTACGTAAGTCGACTTACGTAGTACTAATCCGGCTGCCGTTTAGTCCACTCCACTGACATGTATGTAAATGGACTGCTTGTTGCACCAAAAATGCATAAAAGCAAATGGCACCACTTTCATATTCCTATCTTTTTCCGTGAGATCATACTTTCCCACTGAACTTTAACGATTGGGAACGAAAAATTGCTTGAGGTTCAGCGGTATTTCCGACCAAAATAGCCTTGTAAAAATAAATTTCCTTAGACTCATAATTAACATTTAACAATACAAATAGTCCCATGTGGTAAATTCGGTAAATCCCATTGACATGCATATAAGTAAATTCCCAAATAATTTAAGTATAGTAAACATAGCGCTTGTTTACGACAGTTGGTATCATTGACAGTGAGAGCATACTTTCTGAAATCAAAACTCTTAGACTATAGAGAGTACAGGAAGTGTGATGAGCCAAATTTAGCGTTGTCAAATCCTGGTTGTGTTAGTATCTGTTACCAATGTAGAAAAAGCTCAGTGTAGCCGTGTAGTAGAATCAATATAGAGAGCGGGGCAACAAGATACATGTATGGTTGAAAATATTACCTTTGGTCCCATCGAAAATGTTCTTATTTGCTGTCACTACGCCCACATACCCTGCGAGTTTCTCAGCTGTCATAAACGTAAACAAATCTCGGTGGATGAAGGAATTTTTCGATATATCATCATTTTTGTAATATATTTTTAATTTAATTTAATATAAAAAGATGTGTAAAGTACACAAAATAATATTTTATAACTATATACTTGCCTAAAACATGATTTCCCACGTTGTACCTTTTTGTTGCTGTGACAATTTTTCACCGAATACTTCAATTTTACAGGTATCAACACTTCCTGTTGTCTCTATATTCTAAGTCAAAACTGGTGCCACATGAAACAGGAGATCAGTCAGTCCATTTATATACATGTCAGTGGTCTGCTCGTATTAAAGCTTTGACAGTTGTCAAATTTGTCAGATCTGCCTACTAGTTCACCAGGAAAATGAGAAATAATATTTTAAGTTTGTATACATGTATACCTCATGTACAAGAGAAGACAAGGGAGCATAGAAGAAAATTTAAAAATTTCCAAATTTCTAAATTTTTTATGTTCCGAAATACTTTTTTCTGACCAGTTCTCATTTTGTTCCTTCTTAATTCCACTCATTTTCATTAAAACTAAATAAAAATTCTCTTTATTAATGAACAGGTTTGAATACACTTCCTTGTGCGAGGTTTATATCAACGTTTAATACTAATTTTTTAGGTCAATACCGCATCAAATAACGGAATAAAGTAGGGCTAGTTTTTCGTAATATGGTATGTTCTACGTAAGTCTACTTATGTAAAATCAGGCTTAAAAGGCACGGTCTTAACAGCCTCAATGTGGAATACAGCTTTTTCCTGGCTTTGGTTAACTTTGTTGAAAGCATTTTGCTCCAGCCAACTCGCACCTCTTTTTGGGCCTCAGTTATATTGTGCGGTAGCCACTGACTACCAGTCTTTCTAACGGTCACATATTTAAGTAGGATTGCTTTTATTTTGGTCACGGAAATAACTAGTGATGACTTGATATCCCTGTATCTGCCCCGATTGTTTGCAAGCAACATGTTCCATATAACTCCTATGGTTTCTGGGACGACAACAGTGGCAGGATGACCTTCTCGTGGTTCGTCCTATATCGTACTACACCCATGTTGAAATTAATTGAACTAACGATTTACAGTGACCAAAATGGTGCTTCATCGTCAAATAAATGTTCTAGTATGTGAAGTAATTCTTGTCGAGCCTCAATCCGTGTTTATACCCTAGATGAAATCTATAGGGTATACTAAGTTTGTCATTCCGTTTGTAACACCTCGAAATAATGATGATAGAGCAAAATGGATTGGACACCCATTCATAATATTAAAAGTTATTAAAATTTTTGCATGTCCGTCCGTCTGTGCGCACGATAACTCAAGAACGCGTATACTTAGAGAGCTGAAATTTTTTGCACGGACTTTAAAAAAAAAAAGTAAAATTAAGTTCGAAAATGAGACAAATCGTGCAACTCCTTCGTGGGTTTGCCATACAAAACTTTCGTTTTCCTCTGTATATTTGGACACTGCCTGAGAACGCATAGATATAGAGAGCTGAAATTTGGTACGTGGTATTTTCATTGTACTAGCAAATAAAATTTCAAAAATGGACTAAATCGGGAAACTCCTTCTTGGTGTTGCCATATAAGAATTTAAGTTTTTTACGTATCCTGTGAAAACCATCAGTCCAAGACATTTTTATTGTACTAAAAACTTCTTCAGAATACGAAATTCTATTAAATTAGTTATAATCATTTTTTCTGTCCGACAAACCGTTCTAGAAATATATGCGAAAAACAACTTCAAAAATCATACTCGCATAGATCGGTGACCATACGAAATTTAATACGGGCATTCATCTAGGGTATCATAAGAATTGGTCTTAGACCAATTCTAGCTCTTTTACTTGTTAAAGTCATAGAAAATTATGACTCGAAATTTTTCGAGTGTTGATTCCATTTTTCAATAAAATGATTTTTATGACTATGTGGAATAAAATATCTCTATCCAGAATCGAACTTTCTTCCTACATGGAATTAGTTAATTGTGAAAGACCATTCTACTGGGATGGGATACCAAAATAGATAATACACTTGATTAAAATTAATCAAAATATTTGTACTGATCTGATAGTAATGCAAGAAATAAAGAAAAGTTCAATTTATTTAGAATCCTTAAAATTCATAAAGTTACATATCTACTGCATTGTAAGGTGTTAATAACTAGCTGAGTATCGGCCATAGCCTTGAGCTGGAATTGATTTTATTATCCATCCTACATTAATGATCATGTTCATATAGGGAAATATGTAAGTATGGTCCTTGAAATTTTATTCAGGATCGTGGTGTAAATTGCTTACAGTTTACCATGTCTTCTGCCTCGCATTGGGCACCTTTTATATAAAATCATCAAATGGAGCGTCCAATGTCTATATATGCAAAGTAAACGAATTAAAAGAATTTTTTATTGCGAAATCAATAAAAGACGAAATCTTACAAAGAAATATCTCATTTTATATTTAATACAAAAAAGAACGTAGTACTAAAGTATGTTACAAAAGTCGAAATTATTACAATAAACCTAGTAAACTTAGGGCTAAATCTAAAATAAGTAAAATATTCTAAGACTTTTGTTTTTGTTTTTACAATTAAATGTTTCTTGAGTAAACACTCCTCCTTATCAATAAAATCTCTTTATCCGACTGTTGGCATTAGACATGATATATGAATTTGAGAAACACAGTCATTTTGCACAAAAAGCAAACTATGGCCATTCTTCGGAGTGTTGTCTATCAAGTTGAAAACAATTAAAACTTTCCCTGCGTTATCAATCTCTCAATATGTATATGGCACAAAAGGCATTCGATTTCCCTTTATCGATGTCTGAAAATCAATCAAAAATAGAAAATAACTGCTGTAGAATAAAAAAAAATATATTTACAAATTCTTCAAATCTATACATATCCATTCCAAATATCTGTCCTTGGGGGACATACCAGACCAGACTCTCTTCTCAAACTAACTTTCGCTTATCAAAATAAAATTTATTCTCTAATCACTTCTAAAGTAATCTCATATTTACAGAGGAATAAATATCTCGTTATCAGTTGCTCAACAAGAAGTCCTATATATATGTATGTGTATGTTTGTAGATCTGTTTTTTAGCTACACTTATCTTTGTTGATTAAATTCGTTCATTTTCTGATGGAGCGAATAGAAATATTTTATTTTCCTTTTCTTATTTCTTTTTGCAATATTTTTCTGCATATTCGACATTTTACGTACATCTAACATTGTTCGAGTTATCCTAACTAAAACAACACACATTTTTTCTGTAAACATTAGCTGATGCCGTTTTGTTTGGAACATCTTATCATTGTATAAATCCCCTTTTAGTGGAGAGGAAGTATATAGTCTTCATCGTCCTTAAATCAATAAATAATTTTTTTTAATTTTAATTATGTACTAAACAATGGTTGTCCGTTCAGCAGAACTGTTACAGCTACTGCTACCACCGATGCATACTAATTGACACTTAATGTCGTCATCGGCTAACCCTCAGGAATTCTCATCGTAATTACCTAAAATTCCGCCACCACTGGTGATCAAAAGTTGAGAAGGCTGTGGACTGAGTTGTGGTGCTGGTGGTAGACCAGCCTGCTGTTGCTGATGAAGCTGCTTATTGAGCAATGGTATTGTGCATCCTGTTGAACCATATGGGGATGTTGGTGATGTTCTTGTTTCATATGTTGGGAGATAGGATCTTGGTGGAATCCTTGTGTAAATATTTGGTGGGGAGCGTGTTGATAGCAGTGGCGGCGGTGCTGTATATATAGGTCTTTGTTGTGCTGGAGCTCGTTGTGGAGAGTTATATAGGGCGAAAGCTGGATTAGTAGTTAATGATAATTCCCCGTACTGAAAAATATAATAGAAAAAAAAAATACATATTTTAAAAAATTTTCCTTTTTGTTGTGTGGCAAAAAACATATTGAAAGTCTTATAGAAGAAATACATTAAAAGTTTGGACGATATGTTCATTAACGTTTGGGATATTTTTTAGTATGTCTTGGCGATTGTGAAAATATAATAACATTTCCTACTACTATTTAAATGGTAACATTCGAGGGAATGAATGCTCTATATTAAATTATATAATTATTAAGCACATGAATATTCATGTGTTGAGCGTTAATCGACAGATGAACATGTTTTACGGAGAGGTACGCAAATAATATGTAAAATATGGAAGAATTACGATCCGTATAAGATGATAACGTATGTATATCCGTTTACGTATATCTTACCTGGTGCTCATAATTGCCTGAGAATTCTATAAATTTTAGTCATAATTTGAAAGTCAAATCAAATCAATGTATTGAAAAATTGTAGATTATTTGAGCATGGTACTGTTTGTTACATCTTGCCATTTCACCCCGAGCTACTTCATTCATTTGGTTCAACCACAGCATTAAGAGATATATCATTTAAAGGTCCATTTATACTAACACTATTTCGCGCTAAAGTGTCATCCTATAGTACAGATGAAGTGCGGATACAGAGCTTTACTTAATCATCGGATTGCTAAAGTGCAACGCTAAAGCGTAATACAGAACAGATAACGAAATTTGAGTCGTTTCTATTTCTCCATATGCGGCACATAAGCTTTCAAGTTACTTGACTATACTAAAGGTAGCACCGTGCCAATTCAATTTATTCAAATTTCGCCATTGCATTAGCTTAAAACTTGAAAGAAAGAAATTTTGCAAAAGCTCATTTCCCCTGACTGAATTTGTTTTATTATTATATTACATGACCTCTCTGCTCCAACTTAACATTTCTCTCCCTAAGAAGGCACCTTATTTTTTATGATATACTTTGATGTAGCACTGTTTCTTGCCTTCTATGCTCACTAAGTTAAAAAAAAAGACATTTTGGGGGATTCTAATGAAATTGTTGAAATTATTGCGATCTTCATTGCGTTATTCATTTAGTACCATATCTCCCAAATTTGTTTACATTTCCCTTATTTATTCTATTTGTTAATAATTTTAATACTTTCAACGTCAAAATACCCGCACACGACGCTGGTAGCCCAAGAGTTCCTAGTTCAGTCATTGAAAAATTAGTAGAAAGCACTTTATCTTTTTATTTAAGATGTAAATGTAAAAGCCAATCTCGTGATAAGTGGGTGCACTTCATCTTTGTTAAAGTAAAAAAGATGAGCAAAATGCTTATGTATTTCGATGGTAGTGTAATTCGACCTTAAGCAAGAGGAAAACTAACTGTTGTAAACGCACGTATACCTTTTACATAAATATTGTTACAAGTTCTCTGAATAAGAGCCCGCAGTGAAGATAACAGCTGTACATCCCCGATGTAATGAGGAAAGCGTTGCAGCGCGTCTGAGCGAGACCAAAATATCCCAGAGATGGCGACACTTTCCCAACGGCGAAACCGGCTCGAACATAGGTAGCAGCCTAGAAATTGTCCACAACCAGAGCGAGAAGAAAAAAACCGAGATTGGACAAGCGAGCAACGAAGTATTTTTCTGTCTGTTAGGAGATTTTGATCGAAACTGCGTTATTAATATCAATCCTAGTCTAGGATTTTCAGCCATCTTAAAAAATCTGGGTGTACCGCTGGCGAACGGGCAGGCCTCCCAACGGGTCTTCTTAATCCCACTTTTATTGGCACGGATACAGAAAGATAAGTAACCACTTTATTGATTTTATTATTTCCTTACATTGTTTAAAATTCAAGAAAGTGGCGATATATGTAAAGAAAAAAAATCTACTGTTGAATAATAAAATTTCCCTGCATTATTGGTTATAACCACAACCGAAGATTCTAAGTAACACCCCAAGAGCCCGGGTGTATCCGTTAATGTATTAATTTTATTATAAATTTACAAGGGCTTACAAAATAATAAAAAAAAAAATAAAAAGATAATTTAACCGCTAAACGAATCAATTGAAGTAATTTATCAGAAAATTCCGACATAAATTCAATAAATGTAAATAAAGGAACCAAAGTGACAAAAGTCAGCACCTCCATTATTATATGTTGAACGAGGTTACGTAATTATCAATACGCCATTATATGCTTTCGCAGGAACGAAGTTCCTATTGATTCGAAGTATAAGAAAAAGCCGGTACACGGAGAAGAAGTTGTTTATTTCCTGACTAAAAGTTTCACGATTGGGTACAAACCTTTCCAGCAAGCTTCAGAATCTCGCATAGGTACCTATATATACGCCTACGTACCTACGCGTATGATCAATTGCCAGCACACTGTGCACTCATAAACTCAGTTTAGTTGTGTCAAACGAGACTATTAAATTTTCGCAAATTGAACTTAACACAGATTGAACTTCTTATTAGAGAAAGACTCCGAAAGCGCGAAATCCTGACGGCGATACTGCATTGTGTCCGCATAAGGAAACGTGAAGCGCGAATCAATATTTAGTTTGCTGAAAGATGAGAAGTGTTCCTGGCAAGCCTGTACGAACAACCTGAATCAATCGCAGAGGTTACCAAGTGGAGGACCTCAGAGCCCAACTTCATCGCAGCCTAGCCCGTCACTCTCACTTAATAGGTATAAGTTCGCCTGGCACTTCCACGGATCAAGTTACACCACTCAAATCATTTCACTTTCAAGACAACTAACCTAGTCGGGTTATTGTTACCCATTTTCGTCGTTCGCGACCGCAAAACATTAAATAGTAAACATAAACAAGATAGTGGATTTTGACTACTGGCCATCCGACGAAAGCAGCTTATGTTCAGTGCTATTCGTTAAACTCGTATGAGGTTCTCCATTGAGTGTCTTAACTTTGACTTCCGTTCGATTGAGTTTTTAGCGAGGACAAGGAAGAAGTGTACGAAACTGTCCGTCTCGACTTAAAAGTGCATTCATCGGAGTTCGAACTGGCTAAGGCAGGGTTGCCAGAAAATTTTCAAAAATATCGCCCAATTCCTGAAAAAAGGTAGCCCAAAATAGCAGATTTTTTCAAACTGTAGCCCAATTTAGCGCAAGACAACATATTTTTAGATTCAAAAGTTTTATTTATAAAAAAATATATACATACCAAACACATGTGGAAAAAAATTATGTTTCATTATCAATGGCTTCGAAAACATCAATATTAAGTTCATCTTCGCTGTTATTTTCAACTGATTGAATTTGATTTTTATAATTTAAGGTGCTCATTTTCCTCGCTAAAGCATATGACTACTTACAGCACAAATTTTTTGAATGTAAATGAAGCGGCAAGAGCATCCAATTGTAATCTAATTCCAATTTTAGTTTTAATTATATTCATGTAACTGAAGCTTCTTTTTACAAAAGCGTTTCATGCAGGAACAGTTAAAATGCGAAATACCATTTCACATAGATTTTTAAAAAGCAAATCTCCAACTGCTGATTTTGCAGTACACAGTGTGGACCGAAATTCTGTCATATTTTCTAGAATACCTTTAGGAAAAATTGGTACCAGGTCCATTCATAATGAGTTATTATATTAAATTTCAATATTAATGTGATTTTCCTTTTTTAAAAAAATGTATAGGTAATTCTCGAAATTTTGGACTTGATTCTACTAATTCATTCAAAATTATCTTCGGACTTAGAATATAGGCTTTTCTAAATATATTTAAATGAGAAGACATGCGCTTTATAAGTTCTTTTAGAAGAATACAATAAAATTGCCTACAGTTTAATCTTATCGTTTGCTTTTCTGAATTATTGAAAATTCAGAATATCCAAAGTCAGTAACATTTTTTCTAACGGGTATGCACTTGGTTCGATGTAATTGAATTTTGTTATAGTATGCAGAAGATTAAGTTTCTGCTCGTTCATGGAGTAGTATATTGAAAGTATCCTCAAGATGATCGACACTCCTGATTGCGGAGTGCATTGCCATTTGTAGTGATATTTTAATTTCCTTTTTTTGCATTATCTTGCTTTACGGAAATAATTACTAAATAACTTTTCTTTGTAAACTTAGTTATTCATTATTAAAAATTTGTTAAAGGTGCACTAGTCGTAGTTTGAATTTTCACAGAATTTAACCTATGTTTATGTGGTACCGTGCTTGGCAATATCAGCCTTAAGTGCACTAATTTTCGCCTTGCAAGCGGTACAAAAAGCCATATAAGGGTTATTTTTACCATCCTTTAAATTCAGCCAATTTTTCCCAGCCTTTAATTTATTTTTTTCCGTACTTACACCACTTTCCCATTATAATTTTGAACCTTAAGCTTTTACGCAATACGGGACTCGTCAAACCATTATTACGAATGGGAGCTCCTTCCCCCACACGCACACACTATCGCAAGGTATATAGAATACAAGGTATTCCCATTACGAACCACGTAATATCGTCGTCAAATGTATAGGAAAGTACAATACTCTCTCTCCTCCTTCTGTCTTTCCTATAAAAATGTATATCATTACTCACAGAATTTTAATGGGTCTACCTTGTTTTCTATATCCTTGAATTAGCCCACTAAACATATACATATATTATGAATTGAAAAAGGAATAGATTTAATATTTTTGAAGTAGCTCATTAGCTAAAAGAACTATCGCTTCACTTATGAAATTATGGATGTCGCCAAAATGGCTCAAAATTACTTGCGACTCGCAGAGATTTTTCAGCGCGAAGATACATGAAAATATAGCCCAATTGGCGATAAGTAGCCCAAAGTGGCAACCGTGGGCTAAGGTGAATTATCTCTTAAACTGAAAGCTCCAGCGGCTCAACTGCTCGGGCTTAAGTTTCGGAATCAGAACTAACTCAAAATTCAGAGTAAAAGCTTAAACACAATTCCGACGATAGACGACAAACGACGACGATATATCGCTGTCAAACTTCTAAAAACACAGCATCTTATGCGAATGCACCATATTGCGACGACCGACGTTGAGCGATCGAAGACATTATCGCCGGGATTGATCAGTTTCTAAAGGCTTAAACACAATTCCGACGACAGAGCGACAGAACGACAGACGACAGCGAAAAATTCGCTGCGAAACAGGCAGTCGAAAAATTTGGAACACAATGGCAACGACAGGCGATGAGCGACGATTGTGAAAGAAGAAAATGTTGAAATTTCATTTGTTAAATGTTTCGAGCGTTTTAAAAGGAGATTTTTATCAAGAATATTTTTTATTATATTGAAAAAAATGTAATGAACCAAAGTGTGAAAAAAAAACTGAAAATGAGAAAATTAAGTAAATTAAACTCTTTAAAATATCCATCCAACCCACGTCTTTTTTGTCCACTTGTCTTGCCTATCTTGTAAACTATAAATTATTTTATGGATTTCGCATTTCCTTGATCAATTTTTCCTCAAAGCTCATTATTTTAAAATTACCGGGGCGTGCTACCACCTAACAAAGACAAAAGTGAATGCCACAACCATTTCATTCGATTAATTTTGTTGGTAGGACTGCAGCGACGACGGCAAAATTAGAAACTGATCAATCCCGGCGATAATGTCGTCGATCGCTCAACGTCGGTCGTCGGAATTTGGTGCATTCGCATAAGATGCTGTGTTTTTAGAAGTTTGACAGCGATATATCGTCGTCGTTTGTCGTCTGTCGTCGGAATTGTCTCAGCGCGTTTCTTTAGGCGGTCATATATGCTTCACATATGTAAAACTTTAAACGCGATTTTCTCGAAGCGATGTTTTTTAAATCTGTGTGTCAAATTACTCATCCAATTTTCATCCACCAATTGACTTGAAAATTTGCATAATTCTTCTCCGTAGTTTAATATGAGATTGTACTTTTTCTGTAGAGTTGTTATTTTATTTTTGGTGTACTTAAGCAGCTTTTTTAACCTTTTTTTTTAATGAGCGCAATGTTTTAAAAGATCAAAATTTCTAAAAAGCCCTACATACAGACATAAAATATATTGCTCTTAATAAGATGACATTTTTATTTTTGATCTAGGAGCCACGTACAAGGATATTTTTGACACGGAGACCGAAACTGCTCCTCAAAAGACTCATATTTTACAAGAGGCTGTTTTTAAGTTTTTCAACATTAAAATTTTTCTTTTCCCAGATGAATGATATATGTATAGCATTCTCAGCTTTATTTAAACCATTAACAAATAGGTTTAAACTTTAAGCAAATAAATTTAAACCTTGAACAAATGATATTAAACCCTTAACAAATAAATTTAAACCTTAAACAAATGATTTTAAACCCTTAACAAATAAATTTAAAGTATGTACAAATGATTTTAAACCCTTAACAAATATATTTAAACCATTAACAAGAGAGTTTCAACTGTTAATAAGAAGACTGAAACCCTTAGCAAATATACTTAATATATTTTAACAAATTTACATTTAAAATAGTTTATTTCAAGTTAAGTAAGCATTTCATACAATTTTTTTCAAATTTTGAGTGCATATATAATCTGCAATACTTCCGACTATTCAGTGCTCGAGTTATAGTTCGAGCAGTATGTGGCAGATAGTCCCACTTATTGCTCCGATAAGTAACCAAGGAATATTACATTACAAGATCATTACAAATTCTACTTACAATTCCAATAGGTTTTTCTCTAGTTCTTCGTGAGCTTGTTGAAAAACTGGAAACAAATTCATCATTTTGAATTATGAATAATGTGAGAATACACAAAACACAACAAGTTCGCGATGTGTGGTCTCACACAAACGAACTTAGCACTAAAATTTTTGCATCCTTACTCGCCTATGTTAAGTCCTATCGCAAAATCGTTTTCTAAAATGAAGACAGATGCACATTCAGTTATAGGTGGCATGAATAGAGAACATAATTGCAGATATAATATATGTACATATATATATATATATGTATATAATAAATATTGCAGATAATATATATGCACCCAAAATTTGAAAAAAAAAAATTGTATGAAATGCTTACGTAACTTGAAATAAACTATTTTAAATGTAAATTTGTTAAGACTTTAAATATATTTGCTAAAGGTTTAAATCATTTTGTTAACAGTTGCAACTCATTCGTTAATGGTTTAAATATATTAGTTAAGAGTTTAAAATAATTTGTTCAAGGTTTAAATTTATTTGTTAAAGGTTTAAAATAATTTTTTCAATATTGAAATTTATTTGTTAAGGGTTTAAAATCATTTATTCAAGGTTTAAATTTAGTTGCTTAAACTTTAAACTCATTTGTTAATGGTTTAAATAAATCTGAAAATGCTATAGTAATAAATTCATTAAACTGATTTTGTTTCTGCCCATTGAAAAAAAAAGAATTCACTGAAAACTCTTAAAAAATAGCAGCCAAAGGTGGTATCCTTCCTTAATCTGCGTTAAATTGATAGTTCAGAAAAAATGAACAAAAGAAAGTTATTGATTCAAGACTAAAAAGGATGCTAATTAAGTAGGTATTTCATATTATAATTTACTTTAAATTTTGTTTGCTCCTTAGCCTAGAAGGAAAAAGCAACCATTATCCTATAAAAAGGTTATACGAAGTGAGTTCGAACTTGAGTTCTAAATGGATTGACGGTGTTTGAGGTTTGCATAGTAACGAGTAAACTATTCCATAATCTGATAGTCTGGATGAGGTAAGAGCTTTCCATAACTGATATATAGAAACGCGGCATTATCAGGTTTCTGTTCCGTTGGGACAAAGTAATCTGGAAAAGTTCTTTGAGATATTCCGGCTTATTGGACTGCAGCATACCGAACAGCAGAAAGTGCGTCCGACAATTTAAAAAAGATTCCAAAGAACATCCAAGTAATCGAAGTCTAAATGGGGAAACATGATCAAATCTTCGCTATCTAAATATAAATCAAATACCATCCTTGAATGCAACCTCCATTTTACGTGCATATGTATTATCTAGTTTGGGGAAATCAAACGAGAAATCAGGCTGAATCAACATCTTTACTAGGATCAGACGAGTATTACAAGGAAACATATCAGTCGAGAGCAAAAGTTTTCGCCGTCTACCATACATTTTTATCAATCTCGCCTTAATATAATCACAGCATTTCATTCATCTATTTAATTCTATCCCAAGATTGGTAACTTTATTCAGCATAGGTAGTGGAGAATGGTTCAGGAGAACTGGTGGGACGTGAGACACATCGAAAGCGTTATTAACTATAAAAACTTACAAACAGTGGCTGGCCACGCTCGCTCAGAAAGCTATTCCACATGAGCGCTGCTGAGCTACCAAATGTAAAAGAGGAACAGAGTTCCATTGTCAACACTATCAAAAGGCTTTCAGAAATCCAAGGGGACTAGGGTTGTGAATTTGTCACAATCCATCGCGCTTCTAATAATGTTATCTTTAATACGGCTGTTTCACAACTATGAAAAGTTCGAAAGCCTGATTGGCATCTGGTTAAAAGGTTATATTTTATCCAAATGTTCAAGTATTTGCTGATACATTAATTTTTCAAACACTTTAGTTAAAAAGTATATTGAGTGGACGAAAATCAGCCGGACATTCCGGCGAATTTTTTTTATTGTGTTGTGAGAATGATAACTTCCTTCCATCTAGTAGGAAATGAAGAATATGTAAGGCATAAATTTATTATATGAAGGATATACGTACATACTAATAACAGGTAGTATTAGTTCAATAAATTAAAGTCATAAGTTATCCCGTCCAATTGCCTCAGATCTAATTGAGTTACAAGACGAGAGGAGCTTAGTAATGTAACGTAATGCATCGAAGTTGTATCCAGTTTTATCCAGTTTTATTCTTTCTTTAATCTCGGGCCAAACCTTGGCTCCGTCATACCTTCTTAAGGCTGAATTACAATGGACGCAACGGAACGCAACTGAACGGTGTGAAATGTCAAGTTTACGCAGTAAAACCTTCGAGGAGAGAACTAAAGGAGGCGACATGTGATGAAAAAAGCGTAGCAACTTTCGTTCTTCTTCTTGTTTTTGTGAGGTGCCAGAGGAGGCGTTAAAAATTGTTGATGCTTTAAATATCACAAAAAATTAATGGCGCGAAAATTCAAACACATTTCTTAGAAACTCGGCACAATCTTCCGCACCACCCACTGACATGTATATAAATCGACTGACTGATCTCCAGTTTCATGTGGCATCAGTTTTGATTACAGCAAGTAT
Organism: Dioctria rufipes; assembly: GCA_963924295.1. Taxonomy (NCBI): domain Eukaryota; kingdom Metazoa; phylum Arthropoda; class Insecta; order Diptera; family Asilidae; genus Dioctria; species Dioctria rufipes. Next base: position 80,730,729 of record OZ002740.1, on the reverse strand, counting down.
GCTTTCACTGACGATATATATAAATTATTTGCGAATTTACTTATATATGCATGTCAGTGGAATTTACCGAATTTACCACAAAAGTATTTGTAAAGCATTTTTCTCAACACGGCTTGTTGTATCTAAATCTTCGAGCACATATAACTCCTTTTTATCTTACTATCACTTAGTCCAATAGTCATTAACCATTTCCTATAAAAAGTAAATTATCCATTTGTAACTACGTCTCTGCGCCAAACGCACTTCGCGGCTCTTTGTTTATAGAAAAATGACAGTCAAACACCCCACCAAAATCAAGATGGCGAAATTTTTTGGCTACGCTGCCATACATATACTTTACTATGGGATGTCATCTCCTTTAGTTCTCTCCTCAAAGAGTAAAACGGGCGTTGAGGTTAGCTGCTTACAATGGACGCATGATTAATTGAAAGTGATAGTGACGTTTGATCCAAAATTTATAAACAAATATGGATAAAATCAAAAAACTCTTTTCATTCCATTTCCTCTCTGCTTATTACACACTTACCGCAGCACAGTTTCACTTGACGCAACAAAATAAACAATCCCAAAGCTAAGTTGAGGTTATGTTTATCCGTACAGTTGCGTTAATTTCAGATTTTATTAAACTTGCTGCGTACGACTTCGTTTTCGTCCGTCCACTGTGCGCAACTCCATTTGAAAAGCATATAAAGAAAATCGGTTTGACATTTCTCGCCGTTCAGTTGCATTCCGTTGCGTCCATTGTAATTCCGCCTTTAGGGTCGAGATTAGCGTCGGTTTTGATGGAATAATATTGACGTTTAGTTTGCCTGATTGCGATGGTAGCCTTATTACGCGCGGCTTTGTACAATGTTCTTGCCTCAAATGTTCTTCTAAGACCTTTGTAACGCTGATAGAGGAATTTGCGCTCTGCTATGAGATTATGAACTCTCATTGTAAATCAGGGACAGCCATTAACAACAGATAATCTCGTCTTAATTGGTACATACTTATCAAATAAGTATGAGATTGACGATGATATATTCTTGATTTTATCATTCACAGAAATGCAAATAAAAATTCTCAACCAAGAAAAACTTTTACATTCTTCAAATAAGGACTCTATGCCTATTATATGTGCGTAAAGGTTTTCAGCCGCTTCAATCTGTTGCTATTCATTCGTAAATTGATAAAAGTGAAGTGCGTCCGTTTAAAATTTCTATGATAAAATAGTTAAAACAAAATAGCTAAAACAAAACTGTTACTGCAGCTATTGGTCACAACCACTTCAATTCGTGCTTCTAGGTAATTATATTTCCCTGCTTACATAATCGCCCAAAAGAAGTCCTTACTGCAGATGTTGCGAACAACCCATTCTGTACATACTTCTGAGTAGAATGCCTTGCTTCTAGAAATGAAGAAGAAAAAGAATCGAGTCGGGTAGGACTTCTTTATCCTTGAGAAGGACTTATATAACTGCTTCTAAGCTCTTTTTTTCCTATGTGATGCCTCTCAAACAACGAATAAATAAGCTGCACACTAATTAATATCTGAATGAGAATACGCCCATCGGAAAATATTATGCAACAACGGTGATTCATGTACATATATATCATTCATTTGCATTCTCCATTTGCCGCTTCAGTGTGCGGCCTGCCTAATAGATAGAATAAATCTATGATATGATATGATATAATATGATGTAGAGTGTTGTGATATAAAGGGGTGCGGTATAAAGAGGTGCGGTAAGTAGAGTTGGAAATATTCGAAAGAAGCAATTGTTTGAGCTTAGACTCATTCTGCTCTTTTTTCCACCCTACTAAAGTTATGATAGTATAGGTAAAATTTTGCTATTTGTTACCCCTTTTTTAGGAAAGACAATGAATTTCTCGAGAAAATGATACTGAAAAGGAGGGAGGAGGAGAGTAATTAATGATTTTCACATTTTAACCATCTGGCGTAGCAGTTAATAGTCTTAGTATTTAAAAAAGTAAGAGTATTTTGAATGGTTAACTGCCTGTAGGTAGGTATATCACCAATTACACTACAAATGTAACTAAGGCACTACACATTTAATTAAGGTTCTCCCGCCCATTTATATGCAGGCTACTTGATAATAGATGGCGTTGTAATCGCAAGAGCAATTCTATTTTTTACTTTTTAGACATCTTGTATACAAACAAAGTAGTTACGTTGAATCGAAAATTTAGTAATACTACTTTTAGTGTAGAAAAACCATTAAGAGAATTGAAGAAAAATTAAAAAAGTACTGTGGGGGCTATACTCCACTGTTTGGGATGGTTTACTGAATCTCATTTTGGTTGGGACGAATGATGCTGTTCGTCCGGAATTTTCGACTGAGGTCAAAACTAAAGAGATAGCTAATAAAATCCATTATGATATTGCAACGACTGTCGAATGATATGTGAGATAGTTAAACTGATAAACAGCTCAGAAGAAAGTGTTTTTCATATACTGCATAGACATTAGAAAGCTATTGACAAGATGATGGCATAACACATCCTTCTTCAATTAACTGGAAACGAAACAAATGACCAAAAGTTATTATTATGCATATTTATTGGATCGATTTTACGATGAATTGATAGAAACATGACCCCAACTGGGAAAGAAAAAAATTTCTTCTACCTCGACAATGAAACTAGCTTATACGTCTGAGATTGCCATAGCTGGGAGGGAGGTAAATGAGAAAGGGATGGGATTAGTGTTATATGTAGAGTGAGTAAAGTAAAGTAATGGAAGAGCTTGAGCATTTTTTAGAACAAAGCAAAGTAATTTTACTTTGTTTCAATTAAGAGCAAAGCAAGAGAAGCAAAAACAGCCAAACTTGCCGAATTGCGCTATGAACTGCTTCCTCATCCACCATGCTCTAGAGATTTGACCCCCTGCTATTTCTTCTCTTGCCAAATATGAAGCAATGGCTCTGTGGAAAACATTCGAATCAAACGAGGGTTATCGCTGGAACAAATTGCATCTTTGGAGAGTTGGAAAAGTCTTAGTTTTTTGAAGGCTTTAAGAAGTTGGAAAGTGTATCGAGCTAATAGGAAACGTATATTAAAAAATAAATCGAGTTTCGATTAAAAAAATTCTTATATTTCTAATTTACTGAATTAGTAAGCAGCCCATGTACATTGATGGAGTGAATATCTAATACATTTAGAAAAACAGAAAAACATTTACTTATGTGACTGATGTCATTGTTTGATCAATTGTACGAATTTTCAATGTGTCCAATTTGCAATAAATAATTGCATAAATAGACCTATTTCTACTAGTCCGGTTAGTATTTTATACTCATGGCCACTAAACAATATTATAGGAATTTAATTTGTTTCCAAGTTTTTGTAACCCTGTCAAGTATTTACATCCACATGTCTAATGTCACATTTAATAAGGCCGATTGAGAACTGTGAGAGTACAGTAAAGGCAGATTATTAAAGCAAAATGCTAAAGTTTTCACCTTATTCCGACTATACCCATTCATAGCCAAGTAGGCGTATGTTCTCAAAGTGAAGCCAGAAAAGTTATAACCGAGTTCTAGTCGGTGCTAGCAAAAGCTTGAACACACCTTATGTAGATAGACATACTTTTTCTAGTCTGTTTTAATATCATTTAACTAATTTGACTAAGCATGAATTTCATTAACAAAGATTAAATAGGAGAGGCAGTATGAGTTGTGCAACTCGAATTAGAAGCTTCAGAAACTTAGGAAATACATATATGTATGTAATACGATGTATATGAAAACATGTAATATGTACATAACACCTGGAAGAAATATAGATGAAATTTCATATAATTATAGCAATTTAAACCTTCATAAATTCACTTTTATACAGGAATGGGTTCATTTGCTGCTGCTGTTGTACATATTTGAAATGGGGTTCACAGTCGAAAGTAAATGTCAATACTTGTTAGGTACTTTTCTATACTCAAATATAAAATTTTAAACTGTTACGTATATTCAATGGTTAAATTCCTTACACACATTCCATGAGTCTATTCCAATGTCCGTTTAAAAAGATTATTTGCCATAGGATTGGGTACTGGTTATCTTCATTTATCTGCACTAGTAAGTTACATTTATATCTGAGTTTAATAATTTCGACTACTCTTTCAAGATTACAAATAAATACATTAAATACGTTAGACGGGATCTTAAGGTAAAATTTAAATGACTACTTTTTCTGGGGCGCCTTATATAAAATTCAACAGCGCGAAATTTAAATTAAAACTTCCCTGAGAAGAAAACAGTCGCATAAAGCTCTATATCTGTTGAAAAATAAAAAAAAAAACTGGGTCATATTAGGGAAAGAGCTGTTGAAGTTCCATCATCACATTAGAAATTCAGCCAGAAGCATGTTATTCAGTCAATTACGAGAAAACTCAATTACGTCATCTTTTCTAAGGTTTCTTGACTTAATAAATAACCTATAGTGCTGCGATGATGTAGTAGATACATATCAATATCCCCCCCACCCATTTCCTTCAAGCATCTGTATCTGCATTATGAAAATCATGAGTGATGTAAGAGGATTTTCATTCCTAACGAACAAATCGATCTGCAACACTCCACACGGGTTCATTTCGCACAGTGAACCTACCATGTACCTATCCACTATATATATATAGCAGCTATTCCCGGTGAAATAATCGACAGGGAAGAAGAATTATTCTTGATTTATATGCATACATTCATTGCGGTCTTGTACATTTGACGAGGTCCTTGCCACACACAATCCATGAAAAGAATAAAGCTAGGAAGTTCTGAACGTACGAAGGAAAGTGGGTCTTGTCTCCTCCTATTTCTTAGCAATATAAAATATATTCACCTAGGAGCTATACAAAAACAAACAAAGTAACGATAAAGTTGAGAGAACGAAATTTCCATTATTCCATTATTTGCTGTCTTTGAATCGCAAGACAAGTATTACAACTTGTGCAGGGTAAACATCCTTCTAGGGGTAAGGATGAAACTTACAAACGTACAAACATTCATATATCGAACGAAAGAGAATCCACTTGCAATTTTGCAAGTCTATGAATAATTAAAATCCAATAATAACAGAGCTATGTACAGTCTACAGTTGGAATACGTGTTATTCAAATGCAACATTGCAATAGCGATTTGCAAAGTGACCGGCAACGACGGTAGATCGATTGACACTGTAATACGAATGACAATAAGAAATGAGGAAAATTGATCTGAATTTCAATACAAGTTGCAGGGAGTCTAATCGATCACTGTATCTGAAATAAAAGCATTTATAATTCTGAGGTGTTCGAGTTTAGAAAGAAGCAGTACGTTTTGATTGAGAGTTTAGATGTTAAATGTTGGCAGGCTCGAATTGTGTTCAAACAAACAGACTTAAAGGCGCGAGATATCTAAGCCAGCTTTAACACCGGATGCAGCTGACATGTCATAGCGACACAAGGAACTTGCAGCATGAAACATGCACTATCAATGATAGAACATTTAAAATAAAATAGGAGTCTTCGAACTATATAATACATGGCACAAGCAGCTTGCAGCATATTTCATACTCGGTAGTTAAGATTGAACATGTTCATTATACGTTTCATATACCACGAGTTGTGAAAAAGTGTTTGGGAAGTGCAGTGAGAGCTTTTCTGTGATACACGATAAATTATATTTAAATTTGTTATAATGAGGGATAAACAAGAGAGAAAGAGGTTGAAAAATTGTTCTGCGGATCCTGGGCAAGTTTTCTTAAAATAACGTTGAATGTACCATGATCATCAAAGTTCCTAAGTGGCATTGGATGTACCCAATAACATCGCTTTTTTCTTCGCGTCTTTACTATTAAGAGCAAAACCAAATCATCATCACTCACGTATCCATCTACTGCTCTCTTTATTATAGACAATGAAGTTAACATTTTTCTTTACTTCCATATTACGAGAGATGTGTCGGTTGAGAGATTTTAGCATTACGAATGTGGGGAAACAAACACGTTTTATGTTTAAAAATTTATACTGACTAAACCACGCTTCTGGTGACGATAGTTCTAACGGAATGTTTTAGGAAAGTGAAAGTAATTGTTAGTATCTCAATAAGACAATTAATTGTTTCCGCGTTTTTATAAATTCTACCCAATTCGCTTTTAAATGAGAGAACAGCTTTCGCTCAAGATGAAGGTTCTTTTTTAAGCTTGATGACTCTTTCCCCTGCAATGAATGACAAATTCAAATGCAATAATTAAATAATATTAAAATTTCTTTCAATATTACATTACATTTGTTTGTTGTGGACTTCATAGAAATATCATTTCCACTTATTTTTTTACCTCCAATTTGTCAGTCTCAAATTTGAAAAGTTACTTACCGTCACCAGAAGCATGGTTTATTCAGGATAAATTTTAAAACCTGAAACGTGTTTGTTTCCCCATAATTCGAGTACAACAGTACGGAGTTCAGGTAAAAAGTGACATTTCCATACAAATCTTACCGCTGGTAAAATCCGAAGCAAAGATTTTACTGAGGTCTGAGTCCAGTACGGAGTTCACTGGTAAAAAGTTCCGTTTTTTCTATTATTTTATACATGGCATCTTGGTAGTCTCCATTCATTTTACTGACCATATTAATGTGCGAAGCATTAAAATGCTGGTAAAACTTTCACATTTTATTTAGTTTTCCCCGGGGGTTTTCTTAATGATTATACACACTTAGACCTGCCACAGCAATAATCTCGTCGTCGATATGATGATTTATGTCCTTTATAAATAATAATCACTTAACATTTTTAAAAATATTTCCGATTAATTGTGATTTTAACAGCTGTCTCTTCGTTTTCTTCACATAACACTTTTTACTAGCATTAAAATGATATTTTTTGGAGATCGTGTTAAATTTTACCAATACCCGAACTCCATACTAGGTTTAAAGATTTAAAACGACACGTTTCTCACACATATGCTATTTATAACGCTATGGTCTGTAGTGAAAACGGCAATGATTCATTGCAACGTGTGCCATTTTGTGTGAAGATTAAGTTGTAGTGCCATGCACTATGTGTCCCGTTGCATGTTGTATGATGCATGTTTCATTCGATTTGAAAGCCCACTAAGTCTTTTTTTATTCATCTGCGAATCAATATACTGATGGCAAATGAACATGATCAATTTTTGCAGATTTGCAGATCTACTGCTTTCTTTGTGCTTTTATTGACTGAGTTAGGTATAGAATTTTTGCTCATTCACAAAGTATATTAAAAAGTTTTTGAATGAATTCAAAATTATAAGGAAGACTTAAAAATGTTAACTTCATCCTTTTCATTTATACAATGTATTGTCTGTTTCGTGTTTAAATGATCAACATTAGTTTGAGAGCATGCTAATGTTGCTCTTTCCTGTTGCTTTTCTTGATAAAATCGCTCACCGCGTTCGTCGCTGAGCTGGCCCAAACTATCCAGAAAGAAAATTAAGTGTGTGTGAAAAAGTGAATTTTGATGGACATGTTGTAGCCCGTTTCACTGTAGCCATTCAAAAATTGGTGGACAACGTTTACGTAGTCGGAACTTTTATTGTTACAAAGGAAACTATTACACAATGAAACAATACTATTCCAGGCTAGTCTTTCCACAGTATTCAATTTGGTTGCAAAATCATTGCCTCGCATAATTTTCCGAATTTGTGACTCAACGAATATTTCCGAAAATTAGCTAAAATCAATTGAAATAATTAAAGGGATTACGTATTGCCAACAAATGAAGATGTACGGTACTTTCTTTGATTTTACCTTCACTCAATCCAAGAAACTGTTCTGAGATGACAAAATGCTTCGCTGTCAATGTTCAATTCTTTCACGAACTGCTTAAAGCTTGAAACAGAGTGCTGGCTTTTCAAACCTGGCCGGCCTCACTAACTTTGACAGTTCTGTAGAATATATGAGATGAGGTTATCAAGCTCCCAATGGGAAAGTTGGTGAGGCCGGCCAGGTTGAGGTTGAACTCGAGTAGTTCTACTTTTTATTTTGCTGGAACTTTTCCAGCTTTGACAGCTAATTTTTGTAATCAATTGATGCCAGCATTGTTTACAGGAAAAAGTGTACGGGAAATTTGTTGAAAAAAAGTTTGGGAAACATATTTAACGTGAAAATTCATTCCTGCTGTAGTAAATTATTACAAAATAATTTCAATTTTCAAGCCAATAGGCCAATTAACTGTCATCATACAGAAGTTGTCAAAGTTCTTATTGTGAGTTGCAAAAGTTTGCAAGGCTCATCAGGTTGATATCCTTAAAGTTATACTGAGGTCAAGGTTGGAAAAGCTAGCACTGTGCTTCGGCCTTTATATATCCGAGCTTCAAATGCAGTGGTGGTAGGATGGTATCTTCGTAGTGCCACTCGATTCATTCATACATACTTCGCGCACATCTATGCCACTCACAAAGGTAACAAGGGCACTTAGTAGTATTACCGCCTTTCATTTAAAAAAGTATTGTCTTTAAAAGTACTTACAAATATACATATCTGCCGACAACGCCTTTTGAATTTGTTGTAGTTGGTGATGTTGCAGTTGTCGTTGTTTTAGTTGTTGTTGTTTGTTTCATTTTTCACGATTTCACGGTTCCCTGGAAACATTTTAGCGAAGAGCTCGCTTTCTCGAAGTAATCTCGAGTTTGAACAAGAGCATATCGAGATCCTCCCGACATTCCTTCGTTTCTCTGATTCTGTTACGAATGAGAGGAAAATAGAGAGCTCAGCACGACGAATCTGCTTTTTGTGCGAGGTTTCTCCATTTCTCTAATTTCGGCATTACAACGAAATGAGACAACGTGCTTCTAGCTTCGTATTTACTTCGAGATTTCTCTGTTTCTCTGAGTAAGATTCAAATGACTCATCACTTATTGATAATGTTAAAAAAAAATAATATTTTTGTTTAGTGGCATGTGCCAAAATGTTTAGTGTTTATCTGATAAGTGATATAATTAAAGGTGCGATGAAGTGAAAAGGATAATACTGTTCACGGACCTTATTTTTCACTTAAAATTAATAAATGTCCATTTCCACAGCTCTAATTAAATGTCTATAAAAACTCGCTCTGTGCAAATCGCTTACGACACGAGAATAGCTCGCTTCTCTTAATACTATATATTAGGAATCACTAACACAAGCACATTGTGCGCATAACCTCGTTTTAACATCAATTCCGGTTCGGCTTAGGATCTAAACCAATTCGCTATCGAGAGAGAATCTCGGGTTGATAAGTCGAGAATTATGTAACTTTTACTACGGTAGTCTGTTTTCCGTTCGATAGAGAAAAGAAAACATGTCATCAAATCGTCGATAAGGTTGAAGAAATGTGTAAAAGATTGTAAACTTCGAAATGTTTTCGACCGTAGCTTCGTGACTTTTCATTGAAACAAAAATAGGAAACATATGGTTACAAAGGCCTATCTATCTTCTCTCATATTTCACAAAAAACTGGAATAAAAATATCGGAGTTATAAATTAGTATATATAGTAACTACCCAATAACGTTTGTTTTTTGTCTAAAATGAGATTTTGGGGATGTATGAGAAATTTCTTTTAGACCATTACATTTAGTTTCACCAGACCTACAACCTACACTATGTTTTTTATTTGTAATACAGTGTTATTTATATTTATGGTGTGGATGTTATGAGCCATAGTATTGCCGTCTTTATGTTCCAGGCCATAACACAAAACAATTTTGCTACTTTCAAAAGTATTAAAGTGGTCTTTTAGCATGATGTAAATAAGCCTCCGTACTAAAAGTTTGATTCAGAAATTTTGTTGCTTAATTCTTTATGCATTTACCAGTATAAAAATGTAAGTACTTTGTTTAATAAAATTGTTAATATTTTTTTACTCAAACATAACACCACACATAAAAATGAGAAAATGTGTTGGATTTTATTGCCTTCATACCAGCTTTCATTTCTTTGCGCGTTTTATAAGAGAGAAATGAAAGTTCACTTCAAAGTGGGAGCAAATATTTCTTAGAAAAGATCTTTTTTTGTTTGAAACTGCTTTTCTTTTGAAAATAAATAAAAAGTTAATGTATAAATTATACTACCATAAAGGCAACAAATTTGCCTATATAAAATAGGCTAATATTTGAATTACATTTGAACTATAATTTAAGTGTTATGATAATCTAAACACAGAATAACGTTGCCGCCCTATCATTTCCCAGCTCAGTAAGCAAGCGAAACTAGCGAAAATATGACTCGAATGTGTAGTTCTGCCGATTCATTGATTAAGCATTATGGGATAATATAAAATAATTATTAGGATTGTTTTTTTTGTCCTTCTTATACTTAAGAAGTTACTTTGTGTTAAACGTTGAAAGACTCATTTTTTTCATCTTAATAGGCAAGCACAAAGATTTGATTGCTTTCTAGTGTGATTTGTGGTATGAAGGCAACAGAATTCAACACATTTTTTTCCATTTTTATGTCTAGAGCTATCTTTGGGTGAAAAAATATAAACAATTTTCTTACAGAAAGTACTTAGATTTTTATACTGGTAAATGTACAAGGAATTAAACAACAAAATTCCTGAATCAAACTTTTAGTACGGAGGCTTATTTACATTATGCAGAAAGTTGAAGTTAAAACCATTGCAATTTTCCATAAGAACAAATGCTAAGAGAAGTACGAAATCATTCAAAGAATTGGATGTCACAGCCCGGAACATAAAGACGGCAATGGCCATAGCTAATAGTAATAAGCTGTTGATGAATATTGTTATGAATTCGCATTATAAATCTTAGAGATGTTGAAAGAAATTTTTAAGTTAGGTAGAAGTGTATGGAGGGGTATTAATGACAAATTTCGTGTAATTGGGAGAATACCATGAAAAAATTAATTTTTTCAGCCGGTGGGTAACAACCTACCACCTAAAAATTATCATTAGTAAAAAAGTTTCTTCCATGAATTATAGAAGGTAACTAGCTTAATCAAATAAAAAATTCGTTTCGTGTCTGCACACTCCCCTGCGCGCCTTAGACCATACCATATAAATTAACTTGCACGACAAGCTAAATTACTTTACAAATTATTCTCACGAAACTGGGGTAATATTTTTATAATTCGCTATAAATTAATTTCGTTAGTTTTGTACAGCCATTTTTTAATAGAGTCCAGAAACCTTCAAGAGTAGTAATCAATTCGCTGAGCCCGGATTACAAATAAAAAAAACTATTATTTCGATTATAAACATTTACATGCAATGCTATAAGCAAGTATCTGTAGAATAGTCACTTAATATAGCTTGAAACATTTGTCACAAGCTTGGAATTAGTTGAAAAATTTGTCGTTCTTTTAGGCGTTTTATTCTCTCAAAATTTATGTGAATTCAGTTTGTAGTAGCTGAAAAGGATACATCAAAATGGGCTGTGATAAAACCGAAGTACGATTGATGTCAAAGTATGTGATAAGAAAAGATACACGTACGCACCCAAGAAAATAGTCCATCTATAGATTTCTTGTATATGACTCGTCACAAATTCTTATCGATATGTCATGCAATCGACATGACGACATATTCATAAATGTATGAACTGAGTCTGAGGTCTTTTCTTACAAAGAATAATGACATATAAGTATTACGTGATCGTGGAAAATCGTGCAATTCATTTTAATTATGTCAATCGCCTTTCCTTCACTTACGTACAAGTGGAATCTCAATCCCAGAATGGTGCTACTCTTTGTTAACAGTCCTAACCTAGAAAGGGAATAGCTTATAACGGGGACACACAATAAATATTTCAGGTCGCAGTGAATACGATTCTAGCGCCTATCCACTCCTTCATGAATCTAAATCTAAGTTCCGTGTATACGATATTATTAGTATTTTACGTTTCATTGACAGAATTCAAACTGATGCGGTATCGTATTTAGTATTCATACTATTCATGGACATAGGGTCATTATTTTCAGTTTCCTTCAAAATTCCAATAACCTTTTAAATGGGTGCAATATATTATAGTATAGTAGGAGTCGGTTTCGGGTGTAGGATGGTTTCATAGAAACCGCAGACTCTACATTCAAATACGTATGTGTGGCGGTGTGAGTTTTGCTTCGTAGTTGGCATTTAAGGTAATGCCGACGCGCTCCGAAGACGCGTACGACTGGCAGTCCGTTAAACGATTGTTAGAACAACGGCGGCGGAAAAGAAGACTGTGAAGCACAGGGCTGCCAAGCTGTGTAAGAGGAAAGCATGCATGCATGACGCAAGAATTCGTTGAACGGAATATTGGAGTTTTGAAGTACTGATGATCGCTTTGGCATCTCACACGGGAAACAACAGTAAAGTAGTATGATTGAAAGATATCATATGCACGAATTGGTACCTCTCACATCAAGATAACTATACCTTAGTGCCATAAAAATTGAGATTTCTGTCTTTATGGGTACCGTAGCAGGGCAGTATGTTTGAAAGATAGCATAAATGCAAAGAATTTAAGTTCTCATGAGGGTCAAAATAATAAAATCTCAGACATAGTCCCAATGGCATGGGGCGAAAACGAAGAAATGAAGTTATGAAAGCTGATGAAATTAGAAGTCATGAATATATTTTAGTAGTGCCTATATGTCGAGTATGCATGGTATGCTATAAGATTACTGGTGTTAATCTCTAAGCTTCTCCAGTCTTGAATACTAGCATATCCTAACCTTCTCGTGGTCCACGCTGACAGCGCCTATCAAGGTTGTGATTTGCCTGTATAGGATATATACAATCTTTTTGGACGTTGCGAATAAGATCTTATGTCTGAATGGAGTAACCAGTACAATTACTACAAGGATATCCACATGTAAATATACCACTGGGAGTACTCATGTTCTCATGGTCATGGGCTACGAAACCATATCAATCGGGTAGCCGACATTTCTAGCTTGGTGCCGCGGGGTTGAGGAGCCCTGGATAGTGCTGCAATAGTAGTGCTGTTCGCCGCAATATGGGGAAGCCCCCTTGTGTGAGCATCATGGTGGTTATGGTAGCCCATGTGCGGGCACAGAGAGATTGTCTGAGTCTGCATGACTTAGGCGAACATTCTTTTTTGAACAGAAGAGTATGTCCTTTTGTATAATTGCATACTGCGTCCGAGGATTTGAAGGATAGTTGCTTAGTTCGCTTTCGGCGTGGAGTTGCGCTAAATCAACAGGGTGGTGTGACCCGGAGATCAGCAGAGATTTTAGACAGGGCTAGCTTCAACGAGTAAGTCCAATGTCAAGCCTGGAACAATGTCAAACATGCACTGACATAAACTGGTACTCATCGAGACAGAATATAATATATTTTGCCTCATGAGGGCGTTGATTGTCGCCTAAATACTAATCCGTGCATTAAGACTACCGTAAGATTACGGTTAACAGCTGGGTGCTCACGTTAAACATCCGACAGATTTCCGTAACAATATTTGTAAATTTTGTGGAATTAGTTGAGCAGCGTTTTGTTGGCGAGGAAAGTTATCTAAAAAACTTCGCAATGATGTAAATGAAAATATTCTTTGGTTCAGTTTTTTAAGTCATTTGTATTAAGCATTGGCAAAGTAATAACATTTAAAATAAAATAGTTTCATCGAGAGTTTGCTTTGCGTATCAATATTATTGTGTCTTTTGCAACCACTTAGCAATATACAAAGAGAGGCAGCATGAACCTTCCCTTGTGCGCTATCATAGCGAGCCGATAACCTGAGACCAACTGAGGGATTTAAAGATTCATTGCCCTCTACGTCCTTGTATATTCAGTTGCTGTAGCGCGACTAAGCATCACTAGTTTGGATGTATTGAATAAATCAACAACGACATCAGCAGCAACAGCAATAGCTTCAACATCAGCCATTACAAAAACAACCAAGAAGAGACTACAAAGTTCCATCGCAACAAGAGCGACGGAAGATGCAACAGTAGAAGCGCCGCAAAACAAAGTAGACTCAAGCTAATCTTCACACGAGTACTACTTTAAATCAAGGTAATCGATTATTGAACCAAAGATTTTAAAAGCAATTACTTGGAGTCAGTTTTGTTCCACTGATGATGGCCAAAGTGAACTGTGACTTCGTTAGTTAGCAATATCTAATTAAAAAGAGTATTCACAATCACAATAAATGGATCTACATAAATAGTGCCTCTACATGTACGAGCTTACTAATATGAGCTGTGTTCTTTTTTGTACCTTGTTGTAGAACTCCTATATACTGAAGAGAACAAATTGTTCTGTCGATTGAAGTGAACTAAGTATTTGTACTGTTCGCTTCAGTTAAATCTTTTATGAAAATGTATGAGGCGTTCTTTTGTATATCTTTTGTTCAGTTCTGTTCTGCGGATACAATAGAAGAAGAACTGCAGTTTTTCGAGCAATGAAAAGACATGCTTGTTAGCAATAATTTCTTCAGCTATTCTTTTAAGACTAGAGCATCTCATAAATATGATAATTCTTTAAGCATATTCCTCTCTTCTATAAGGTAATCCCCAACATCCATCCTATTTTTAGGAAACGGGATCTTCTCTTCTGACTATTGTACTTCGTTGCCGATGACCTACTGCATATTTTGACGAAAACTAGATATGTTCGCAACATTAATAATACGCCAGTATGATTAGTTAGTATCTAAGCTTATGAAAAATGTCTTTAAACTTAAAGTATAATAGAAAACTGGAAGAAAAACGAGGAACAAAATAATTATCCTGATGCTCACAACTGTTACACAGATTAAAGTTTTTAATGCATCTAAATAAATAGATGGAAGGATGGAGGACCCTACCCAAGAATGATCTTTGTGACATTAATATTATTAATTATTTGTGATAAAGACGAAATTCAGAAAAGTCCCATTTTTTAGGAGTCCCTGCCCCGAAATTGGCATCATTAGCGAACAATCTTGCGTTATTGCAAAACTTGTAATCGGTTCTTTTACTAGTTGAAAAATGGTAGAAGTGTATACTAAAACTTTTTAGCACAACAGAATAATGGAAATGGTATACCCGGTGAGAAATTCTAAGCTCTCCTTCATATTCAATAAAAAGTTTATTTGCGGCAGCGAAATTTGCGAAGAAACTGAAATCTTATTTTGTTATTTCAGAGCTATTTCGAGGGACTAAAATGTTCCTTAAAAAGTCTATTACATTTTCAGAAGGTATTAATCACTTCTAACAGCGGACTAAAGAATACTTGCCCAGCAGTAAACAAGAGTTGAAACCATTAATAAGCCTTCTAACTCTGGAGATTTCTCTTAAGAATACGGTGCATACCTAACGGCACGCCACGCTATAACATTTGCTATATGAGTGGTTGATAAAGGAAGCCATACTCGAATGTGCATCTGAAGGCCACATCATGAGAAGCGTGGGACAGAACCATACCAACCGTTTAATGGCAATTTCGTCTAAAGAAAAAGCAAGGCAGCCTTTGAGGCACAGTGGGACGGATTTAATACTATTAAATGGGTGATTTACTGGACACTGTAAACGAAGAATCACCATGCAACTATTAGCATGGGCTCTGATCTCATCTGCAGACTTGGTCTGGAAGATGCTGAGAATACTTTATATGTTTTTTGTAAATGTCCGACGATTGCTAAGCATAGAACCCTTTGGTAAACCACAGCTAGACCATGTAGAGTTGGGGGATAGACCGATTCTAGGGTTCATAAAGGTACTGCAGAGACTGGCCTATTTGAAGGAGAGTAGATGGTTAATACAATAGATTCTCTCAGTGGCATACTCTTTCTCATCTCCCTCTTAAAAAGCTTCCAAGCTTTGTCCAAGGTCGAAAACTTGACTAGGATATGGGATTATAAAGGTTTGTCATAACCGATAATCATAGGTGGCATTGGTGATAGGCAACTGATTGCTTTTATAACATTAATGCTGGAATTGAGTCCGCAGAATACAAAAACAAATTTATAATATAAAAAAAAAATTATCATCTAAAAATTACTAATGGGGCTTCAAGTTTAAAATGTAATTGAATTTAGCATGATGGAAGGCTTTTTCTATGTGCAGTTGTAGAGGGACCTTGTTTCCTAAGTAAACAATCTTTTCACTCTCATATCTTCATCCTATCAAGTCCCTTCTATCTAAACTGAATGACGCAACTACTGTAATCATCACTAATTGTGCATTTTTGTTAAGATTTGATTAAAACCCGATGAAATTTGCACAACTCCTCCAAAAACCGGAAGTAAATTTACTTTAATTAAAGGAACAACGGTAGAAGTCTAATAAAATATTCAAAGGTAGATACTGTGTAGAGCTTAGGTCCATCCTTGAAGAAAGGATCTGCTGGAAAAACTTTATCCCTCAATTGAAATATTTAAATCATCCCTGTAAAAGTAAGAAGAAGAAAAAAGGAAAGCAAAGAAAAATATTTCCGGGTGAGGAGATTTCTTTCCTTCATTTTGATTTTTCAAGAGTGCTCGTATTTTCATATTTTTATTCTTTAAGTTTTCCCTTCTAGACTTCCTGTGTGTTTTAGTCGAGTCACGAAGGTAATAATAATAATTATTTAATGATAGGGTTGCAGGGTTGTTGCGCCAGTCAAGCCATTTAAACGCCATTCACAAAATGCATTCTCAAGCATTTTTTTCATTTCTAACTAGATGCGTGTCATGTTCTGACGAGAACTGGGTCGCTTTGCATTTTAATCCAGGTCATGTTATGCTAATTGGTGGCTGGTTTTATGTAATACTACACAACATAAGCAAGCCAGCACATAGCCTAACACTAGAGTTATGATGGTATATTTACGTGACGATATTACTTTATAGTTTTGTTATCGAGAACACTTTTTGAATAGGAAGTAAAGTTAATAATTACCGCTTGTAGGTACAACTGTTTTATATTACTTCTACATGGCTTTTATTGTCTTAATTGTAATTTCAAAGTTTTTTTTTTTGTAATTTGTATCACGTCAAATTTAACTCGCGATTTGAAAGGGTATAACTATGGTTAACTTCAAATTGAAATGCTTTCGTGTTCCCTGATTTGTTTATTTTTTAAACTACTGTGGGAAATAGAAGGTCGTTTTGGAAGACCAAATTCGATTTACCTTGATTTAATTATGGTGGAATATAATTACAAGGTAACTATATAATATACAGGGTGTCTCTGATAATAAGGCATGTCTTTAAAATCTCATTTTTGGTAAATCAAGAAAATATATTAAAAATATAGTGCTTTTATCAAAATGAAAAACATTTACCAATATTCTAACTCCCAATTTATTATTAAAAAAGAAAAAAATACAGTTAGGGTAAATGCCCCAATTCGCGTCCACTACCCAATCTGCGTCCACTACCCAATTCGCGTCCACTACCCAATACGCGTCCACTTCATTTTATAACATGTCATAAAACGACGAATCTAAAGTGAGAAACAGATTCGCTGAGTTAAATCTGAATCGTCAGAGTTCAATTCATTAGGAGTAGGCATGAAAATAATGCGAAAATGCAAGAAAAGATTTTTTTTGTAACGTAGTGCTATTAGTTTAAAAGGTAAGGGACTGCGTTTTTTATTGCATTTTTATTTCATGAGAAAGTTTTTTAAATGGTTATATTTAAAATAAATATATATATATATATATATAATAAATGGATCAATGATTATTATTATGACCCAGTTCGCGTGTACTATTGGGCGCAAATTAGAGCTGCATTTTTTACCTTGCTCCAAATTGCGGCCTACAAGCAGCTTTTTATTAATTAGTTCGATTTAATGCATTGAATATAAGGAAATATGGAAGGATATACTGCTACAATACTAAACGAAGTATCGTCAGACATTCAAAAGGAAAATTTTCTATTAGAACAGTTAGCATCAAATAATATAATAAAATAAAATAAATTGTCTGAAAGATATTCTGCAGACGTAGCAAAGATTGGTGTGAGTCGTTAGCCAAAAGTGGGTTTCCATTAAGTCCTGATAGCCTTTTAAGCACAATTCAATAAAACCAGCCAAGAATGATTCGGCCTCGCACACGAATGGTTCCGTACCATCGTACAAGATTTAACACTATGTACTTTTTATTTTATCATTATTTGTTATTGTAGCAGCTATAGTATTACTCTTTGAAAATTTCGTGTGTCTACCTATTACGGTTAAAGAGATACAGCGATTGTCTAGGTCGAGCAAAAAATGCAGCAAAAACTAGATTCTTGTATGCGCGCTTTAATTTTTATTTTTATTATTTGTTATTATAGCGGCAATAGATATACACACTCAAAGAAAATGTCAACTCACTACCTATTACGGTTCATAAGATACTGCCCGCTGACAGACAGACGGACAGCAGAGGCTTAGAATGGCTACGGAGCCCAAAAAATGTGCAAGGCGATACTACGAATACATCCTTCAAAAATGGGCGATCAGGGCGAAAATGTTATGATCTTTTCCTGAAATGCAATCCAGAGCTAGCATATCGAATTCCCGAGGACCCAATCGAAGCCAGAGATACGTTTTCTTAAGAGGTTATTCGACAATGGTTAGATGAGCTGCAAATTATATAAAGGACATGAATGCAGGAGACATATTTGAAGAAACAGTGGTTTTTTCCTACGTACGATCACTTAGAGATGTAGTCAATACCCATGTCAGTAGCCGGGTGTTTAGTTCGTTCTGTGTCAGGCTGCATGAGAATATTCGCGAATGGGGTTAATGGTTACATGGTTAGTTACTGAACAAATTCAAAAAGATGTGAAATTTTTTGCTGAGGCCACAAGTCCCACTTAAAATTGGAGCTATGTGACTTTTTCAGGCAAAGGGGATAATTTTATACGCACTTCCTCCTAGCACAATACATATGCTACAATGAGCAGATGTTAATGTTTTCAACTAATGAATGCTTCATCAAAAGTAACGGAAGTGGTTAAGTGATGATCTTGTTTTAAAGAGATGAGTTAGCTTTGGTTCTTAGGCGCATGGAATTCGACGCGATTATTTTGCACAACCGAGGATATTGTCAAGATCTTTATTTAATGATCTAATCATGCAATCTCGTATAACACATATGATATTCCCTTGAAGTCCGCAAGAGTGTCAAAGGAATAAGTAAAATCAAGGTACTGTCATAGGCAAAACTATGGATGGGATTGAAATTAAGGCAAAGTAGATCATTGAAAATTAAGAATAAAAACGGAGAAATAATAGATCCCTGGGGCACCCGGCATTTATAGGGTGAGCTTCAGATGTAACACATCAAACATATCAAAAACTTCCACTCCACTCAAAGTGGAGAAAAGAGACCAAGAGCTTCAAGTTTGGCTAAAAAGTATGTTGAACTAAATATAGTTTTAAGGCAAAAATTTGCTTCATTATTTTAATATAAAACGTTGAACTCCACTTTTGTATATAATTCCCTCTTGATTTGTTTCTTTTAATTTAACGAAATTTAAAAGATGCTGTTATGTAAAACAACACAGTTTGAATTGAATTACATAGTTTTAATCTGAAGAATGTTATGTTACCGTGAGTTATACCACAAATTATTATTTTTTAATGGCTTTTTAAGTCAGGAATAACGGAAACGTAATAAAGTCGTATCTTTCAAAACGGCATTTATTTAACACCCCATATAAAAGCAGTTTTAATAACTTTTTTTAACCGGGACGCGAATTGGCACCTTGGTGGACGCAAACTGGCTTAGACTGGACACAAATTGGTAATATCTGCATACACTGCTATTTTCAATTATTATGCAGACTAGATAAATGTTTTGAGTTTTTAATTTACATTAAAAGATAAATCTACAGCTTGCTATTATACTACAAAAGTTTAAACACCGACATTAAGTAAATTCTACTAAAAACCCTTCTTGTAAGGATGGCATTTCCTTAAATGGACACGAATTGGTGCGTTTACCCTACTAAATTTCCACGTAAAGAATGTAAATATTTTTCTATTTAATCCGCTTCCAATTTTACTCTTACCTACTGCTTTTGTGTAAGGTTGCATTTCCGTACAAAACGTTCATCAAAAGTGATATTTAGGATATGTGTAGAGAGAAGACAGAGATGCAACCTATGTTAGAAAGTGAGAAAAATCATCACGTTTGCCACGCAAAATGGTATATATATATATATATATATATATATATACACAATGGCCTCTCTTTTAGTTTTTTACTCGTAGGTTTGTGCTGATTAAGTACTACACACAAGCTCGTGCTCATGTCGTCAAATGAAAAAAAAGAGAAGAGACATTTCTGTGAGCATGAACCTTCAAAAGTAGGAGTGCGAAGCAAACACAAAAATCCATGTCGTTTTACCAAGCATTGTAGATGAGATTAGACTTAATCGATATCCGCAAAGTGATTTTTAATATTCAATAAACATTTTCATACTTAGATGTCAAATGTCATTGGGTAATTAGTAAGTGGCAGACGTTATGCTCTTATAGATAGGAAAAATACTGGCAATATGAGTTTTCAGTTCTCTTGTGACAGCTTGCGTAGTAATTGGCGCAGAACAATACTGTTGTATACTCATTTGATGTGCATATCAGAAATTTGATATCTCGTTGCAAAAAATTATGCTAAATCTGCTGTTATTAGTCTCGCACTATTCCGTTGGACAACAAACATTCAAGTTAAACATTTTGGAACAGATAGATAAGCATTTATATAATGAAGTGAGGCTAATAGTGAACCTTTTAACAGTGAGTTGCCCCTATCAGCTCATAGATCATGGAAATATCGAGGGCAATGAAATTGAGAAAATCGTATGATGCCATGACGTCCAAAATGGCCTGTCGTGACGTTCAAGGTAGCCTACCGTGGTTCATGCTGTAAGGTTCAAGCTGTAAGGTAAAGAGCTTAGATAGATCCTGAGTTTTTTTATAGAATCAGGGCCGATCTAGTAGGATACATTCCCATGAATCTATGGAGCACAATGAACTTGTCAGTAGTCGCTGGCGACACCCTTCTAACCTGAGTTTTTTTATAGAATCAGGGCCGATCTAGTAGGATACATTCCCATGAATCTATGGAGCACAATGAACTTGTCAGTAGTCGCTGGCGACACCCTTCTAACCTAACCTAACCTAACCTATCACCTCAGTAAGGCGGATATTCTTTATGCATACTGCATACGTGTGTAAAGTACTTGCATGTTTTTCGAGTGTGAATGATTTATGCTCAATTACAGCTGTATTTCGGCATATACGAAACATTTAAGCCTATATAGGAAAATCAATTTTCTAGTTTAAATATATGTACTGTGAATGCGAGAAGCATTCGCATCAGGATCGACGATTTTCGATTAATTTTTACAGATACTCCGATGTGCATGCAATTTTTGTAAATGAAACATGGCTGAATGTGCAATCACATCATCTCAAGTCTCCATTCGTGATTTTAACATTTTTCCCAAGAATCGGAGTGATCGTGTTGGTGGTAGTGTAGCCATCTACATTAGGGATTACTTTAAAGCCAAACTTATTTCTTCTTCTTGAACTCTGCCGTGTGAATTTGTGTGCACTCAAGTTAGCTCCAATAATGATAAATGTGTCTTAACATAGGTATATCTTCCACCTAACCAGTTTAGTGATGATGCAGTCCGCGACATTGTGAAAGTGTAGTAATTGGTGGTGACTTCAACATAAATCTACTTCACCGCAAAGCATTAACAGACCAATTTACTCATCTTATTCAATCTCTGCATCTCAATATTGTCAATACTTCGCCTACTTTTCTTAATACATTAAACCCCTCGACTCTTGATCTTATAATATTTTCGGATAGGGATAAAGTCAATCTTCAAAATCAGCTCCGCCCATTCAGCACAATTTACCATGAGATTCTATTCCTTAATTATGCTTTCAGGCTGGATTTGATACTACGTTGTAAACATGTTTCATACCGGGACTATGGAAGTATTGATGTAGAGTCTCTTTTTAGTGAATGCCTTTTTTTTACCATGGGATTACATCTTTCATTGAGGTGGATGGTCAAATAGCTATTCTTGCTTCACTGACCTCATACCTGATCGAAAAATATGTCCCAGTAAAGACAAAAAAAGTACCCATTATTGGCTGTCCTTGGTTCTCTCCCACAGTGCGATCCCTTATTGCAGAAAGGGAGTATTTATACAAATGTTACAGAGTTCTAAGAACCGAACATGCCCGCTCACTTCATAAGGTTGCTCAAAATCATGCCAAGGAATGCAAAACGCCGATACTATAAGACGAAGCTTAACAATAAACTTCGACCAAAGGTTCTTTGGAAAAATCTGAAAGAGTCAGGAGTATGTGGCAAGGACCAAATTAGCTACAGCTTTAATCCGGATGAATTGAATGCTTGCTTTATCTCCATAATCTGTGATATCTCTTATGCTCATAGCAAGGAATCATTATTCTTAGGACAAAACAATAGTGTTTTACATTTAAATATATCTAATCTTTTTTCTTTCCGCGGGGTCTACTTCGATGAGCTTATTCAATCGATATACTTCATAAAATCCGACGCCACAGGGCCAGATTATCAATCACCGCGTTTCATTAAATATTACCAGTAATCAGCAAATATGTCCTACATGTAATTAATTCATCTATAACATCTTCGTGTTTCCCCAGCAGCTGGAAAATCGCCACGGTCCCTGCCATTCCAAAAAACCATTCTCCAACACAACCTTCCGATTTTCGTCCAATTAGTTTGTTGTGCTTTTTATCAAAAGTATTATAGAAGCTTATGTACGGTGAGATGCTTGAATACATCGAGAATAATAATGTCTTGTCATGTTGGCAATCTAGCTTTTGCTCTTCACACATATGTGAAACCGCAGTCTTAAAAGTTTCGATATTAGACATGCTATGGAACTCCAGGCATTTGATAGTGTCGACCATATTATTCTGCTTCAGAAGCTGTCGACCAGCTTTTGCTTCAGTACGTCAGCCAGTTCTATGATACGCAATTTTTTGTCGGAGCGCAGCCAGCGTGTAAAAATAAATGGTTCTCTTTCAGTTCACTTACCAATAACATGTGGAGTACCCCAATGATCAATCCTCGGCCCACTGTTCTTCAGTGCCAATATAAATGATCTTTCATATGCACTAAAAGATGTGAGAATCCATATGTAAGCTAACGACGTCCAACTGTATATTAGCAGACCAATCAATCTTCTTGAGGATTGCGTGGCACGATTAAATGACAACCTATTCCGAATAAATACGCCGACACAACATAATAAACTAGTCTTAAATCCAGTTAAATCGCAACGAATATTTTTTTATTGCAACTGTAACAATCGAGATTTAATTGATTTTCCCACAGTCGAGTTAAACGAATTTATGATATCCGTTTCAAGGAAAGTATCTAATCTGGGAATTGTGCTGAATGGGAGGTTCTATGCTGAGGAAAGTCTATAGTGGCTTGCGAAGAATGTGGCTTTCAGTTAATATTCTGTCAACTGAGCTCAAGCTAAAGCTTGTCAAAACACTCATCTTATCATTTTTTCTAAACACTTGTTTCTATTTCCACAAAAAATGTTTATTAAATTATTAGTTTGTTAAACGAACAAAACTGACACGTTTCGCCTTCTTAGGGCATCCTCAGAGCTACTAACTAAACTGAGTCTATGTGCAGACTTCACAAGGAACTATCAGCTGTGTACTAACTAGCGTAATGGAACGTAACAAAGTAAAAACGTGTATGTAAGTGACATCTAACGAACTACTGTATACAATTAAATAAGTAAGTAAATACATAAATAGGTAAATGCCTAAATAAAGAACAATGTATGTATGTAACAATGTAACAAACTACTTTACACTAACAAACAAATTAATAAATAAATAATGGATTAATAAATACAAAGCAAAATACACAATTACAATTTTATTAGATCTGGTTCAAGTAAAGGACTTTTATTTGTAAAATCTATTTGATCGTTCAGCAAGATCCCGCCATTAAGCTTTGATTTTTTAATTTCATAAATTTCGTACTTATCTAATATATGTTCGCCGCGCAATCTATGCAACAATTCTAAGTTTTCTACCTTGCACTTGTGTCCTGTGTCAATCAAATGTTTTGCCAAACCAGATGTAAGTTTATTTAATCTCACACAAAACGCTGTTTCAAAGAATGCTTAGTCTTCCCTATATACATATGTATATACCCGGACAGTCCTCAAAGCTTATCTTATAGACTCCACTTGATTTTAAAATATCTTTTTTATTCCCGATTTTATTATTAACCAATAAATTTTTTAAATTTCTGGCATTAAAAAATGCTGGTTTGATACTTTCTTTCCTTAAAGGTAGTAAAAAATTTGATGAAATATTTTGAATGTATCGAATTTTTCTGCACCCCTTCCCATCCATCTCATCCAGTATTTGGAAACACTTCATTTAAAACCATCTTTCATTGTTTTTTATTTAGCCATTTATAAATAATTTTAGTATCGTACCCGTTATTTCTTGCAAAAATTTTTATAAAATTTAATTCATTCTTAAAGTCATGATTTTTTAAGGGGACATTTAGTAGTTTATTTATTAAGGAATAAAAGGCCGCAATTTTTGTATTCCATGGGTGGCAAGAATGACTAGGAATAACCGCGTCAGAATCTTTCCTAAAGATATCAAAACTGAAGCTATTGTCATTTTCTATCTCAATAGACAGGTCAAGAAAATTTAAAATTTTATTGCCAACTTCCACTGTAAATTGAATATTGTTATCTATTTTGTTTAGAAACGAATATAAAAACCACGAAAATTGTCTATCAGAACCAATCCAGATGTAAAAAATATCGTCAACATAACGATACCATCTGAAAGTAGTCCATAAAAAAATCTGCACAAAATGGTGAGACTGCATAGCCCATAGCTAAACCATCACTCTGTTCATAAAATGTATCATCAAATGAAAAATAATTTTGTTTTATACATAAAATTATTAAATTGAATAGCTGTGAGGCACTAACCGGATTAGAAATTTCGATAAAGATTCTATCTTTTAAGATATTCGTCAGTTTTTCAACTGGAATCGAAGGGAAATGACTAAAAAACGTCAAAAGAAAACAACTTAGCATTATATGGTAACTTAAGGTCTTTACTTTTATTGATTAAGTCAAGAGAGTTCTTAATTGAAAATTTGCCTTTAAAATTGATCATCACAGGCACTAGCTGCTTAACTTTTTAAATAAGTATTGAGATGGAGCACTGCATGCAGAGACAACGGGGCGGATTGGTATATTTTCTTTGTGCAACTTTGGTAAACCATAAAAGGCTGGTACCGATGGATTACTATTTTTCAATAAAAACTTTTCTCTGGCGTCAAAAATAAGATCTGCGTTGTTTATTACACTAATTATTCCTTGGTTGAATCTTGCTGTTGGATCAGACTTTATATCCCTAACCTTTATCCTATCAAGACACTGATAAACTTTATCCAACACTGCCCTTATCAGCGTTACTTAGAATTAAGTCTCTATCTTTAAGTTTTTTCTTAATAGAACCTAAAACTTTTTCCTCAACTCTATCCCTAACTAAATTCCCTTTTGCCCTTTTGATTGCATTTGAATATTCAAACTTTGTGGCTACATCACTTCCATCTAGAGTGGCATCCATCACCTCAGATAAAATCTGAAGGAATTACTCCGATGCGATTACCATATTTACTGATCTTCCCTTATTTTACTTATGGTAGGATCATTTTTCCCAAGCTAGATAGTGTATGTCAGCGCAAGGTAGATGTGGCATTCAACGATTGTGTTCGTTTCATTTTTGGGCTGCGCAGATTCGACCATGTCTCCCATCTACGACCTCGAGTACTGGGTTGCTCGTTGAACGATTATATAAACCAAAACGCGCTAATATTTTTATATAATCTCAGACCCGATTATCTGAGAGTATTTTTCGAATTCACAGCATCTCAGAGAAATTAGGACCTTGTAATACCTCACTTTCGGAAATCTATTATGGAAAGTTCTTATTTGGCCGATACCATTCGTTTATGGAACGCTTTATCGTCCAATATTAGATCTGTGAGTACTGTCGGTGCATTCAAGACACTTATTATCTCCATCAATTGCTTTTGTATCTTCGTTTCTCTTAATTCCTTCTTATCCCCTTTTGAAACCACAAAACTTTAAAACTTTGAAAACTTTGAAACTTTGTATCTTTTTTTCTTTTTGGTTGTTGTCTTTTATTTTTTTGTTTTTTTATTTTGTATTTTTGTAATTTCTGTAATTTTAGTTACATTTAATTCTTCTAGTTTTTGATAAAAATTCATACAACCATATAAACTAATTCTGATTAGATATATATAGTTGCTAATTTGTTGTTGTAGATTAAACTTGCTTAGTACGTTCTATCTAGGGCCAATTATAGTAACTAGTACTCATAAAAGATTTCGAAATTTTGTGTACTTTTCCTTCAATAAACGTATTGTATTGTATTGTATATATGTATATGGTATTGGGCACGCAGGTTCCAGAAAAATTTTAAGCATCATCAGCAAACCTAAAACTACGCTGGGTATACTATGTTAAAGGGTTTTATCATTAATTTTCTTCCAATAATAGAAATTTTATTTAGCCGTAATGGAAGGATGTTTATTAGATTTCCACTATCCTTATGTATATGTATGACAATTAAAAAGTTGCTTTCTTTTAATTAATAATAAAAACCAATTTATTACCTTCATCCCATGCTTAACATATTTGAAACAAAGTTACATGCTTCTAAAAACATCATTCATCCAACCCTCTCTATTTATAAGTACATACTTCAGTATCTCCATTCCATACTTATGAACTGACCCCGACAGTCAACACTGGGCACCCCGGGTTTATCTAACATAATTGACACAAATTGCTTCAGAGTCTTTCGATTCTACTTCTTGGAAGGGTAAACATCCATTTAGGGGTATACAAATTTATTGGTAAAAAGTTTTGCCAGTAACTTGATCGTTCCCAGCACCCTAGAGTAAATTTGCCACAAGTGGACATTTTGAATAGAATACGCCCACAGTCAAGGACCTCTTATATCAAAACTAATTTGTAAACTTCCTCTCTAGAGTAGACGTACATATTCAGAAAGATGGAAAGTTTCCATGGAGTTTCATTAATTATGTATCCGCTGTAGATTTAGATAGAAGGAAAGTTTCTGAAGGAGTTCACCGGAAAAAGAAATTTTTATGAATTGCCAAGATAACTGATACTCAGTGGAGTGTGGGTATAGGTTGAAATATGGTGAGTGCTTCGGGTGAACTTATATTAAAGTTACCGAATATTGTGGCGTATGTAATCATTGACAACAACTTTCTTTGACAGCTGTAAAAATGTGAAAAACCCAGGATGGTTGCAAAAAACTCTTGAAGCAAGCAAGTATTGAAAGAGTCCTCCCACTCGAACCCCAACTATAACAATGCCAGAAATTCCTTTTACTAGAAATTTCATTCCTTTTCTGTAATAAAAATTTCTTCTATGGAAATTTGTATCTGCTAATATAGGAGATGCGGAAGCGTCTCGGTTTACAACCTCACATTCCAGGAATTTCTAATGTAAATCATTCTTTGGCCTGTCATGCTATTTTCCGTTTTTAGGACTTATGTATAGTGTTTATCTTTAAATGTAGAAGGAAAGAAGGGCTCTTCTACCGTCAGTCCGAAAGGGTGGAGTGGCAACTATTTTTCTTCTTCAAGGATATTGATTTGGGAGCAACTTTGAAATTCGACTAAATTGAAAATGTCCATGATTTATTGAGGTAACTTTCAGGATATTTGGAATTTCTCTTACTTTCCCTTTATTGAAATAATTCGATATACGAAACCATTTTGAACATTCGCAAAATGATAAAATGATAAACAATTAATGAAGTCGGCTTTTGAAACTTTGGGATCTTTTATTTGTTTCAAAGATGTTTCATAAAATGTTGCTGTATAAATTCGTATTGATTTGTTATGATTGTAGTAAATAAGTTGAAATATTTTTCAATTGGATTGCTTATCAGACCTATATTTTTTTATATCATTAACCTTTTACTATTAAAAGCTAGTCAAAGTATCAGCAAATACCCTTAATGAATTTGTATAGCTTTTATAGGAAAGCAAGTAAGGTGAGGTAGTGCAAGAGAGTCTTTAATTACTGGCGAAAGTAAATATCGATCGTTTGGACACAGTTATACTGACCAACAACATTAGTGTTATGTGCTGCTGATAATTGATCCCACCTTGCCTGCATATTAAACCGTCGCCAGTTATGACTATGTACTCCATTAAATTAACTAAGTAAGTTCTCGTGTTGGTTTTGACTAATAACTGTGCAGAGCGTAACGTAATTTCGTAAAGTCACTAAGCCATGGGAGGCATAAAAAAATTTTACGTAATACAAGAAAGAGCTCAGGAGATCCAAAAAAAAAAAAGCTGGAGCGATTTTTGCGAAGAAATTGAAGGCACCTGTAAACTCCAAAAAGTGCTCTCTAAGGATTACAGCAAGGTCATTTGCTTCCGCAATCATTTCATCAACACCAAGGGAAGAGGTTATTCTATAAAATTTAACTATCCACCTCGGGACTTTGTGAGATCGTTAATTTACCCTCATTTCACTTCGGGTAGCATTGATAATCGTAAGCTAGATAGAATATTTGGATATAAATTAGAGATTGCATTCAATGACTGTATTCGATTAATTTTTAGATTACGTAGATTACGTACTTTTCGAATTTTCTACAAGTAGATCGCTTATCATGCCGAATAACAAACTCTAGCCAAATAAGCCGGAGTATATCAGAGAATTTTTTTTACAGCATCCCAACGGAATCGAAATATAGTGATAATATGATTTTATAAGTAAGTCATGGACAATTCGTGCCTTGTTTAGTTAGTTCATCCGCCTATGGAATAGTTTACCCATAGCTATTCAAATAACAAGGTCCATTGATGTATTTAAAACGCTTATTCGAATAGAGCCCACTTAAAATACCCTTTTTTTATTCCAATTTACCATTTACATATAATTTCTATAAAAAACTTTTCTACGCATTGGAGGCTGCAAGATTATATCAATATCAATATCAAATCTTGTATATTTTAATTTTATTATTATTTTTTATTTAATTTTCTATGTAATAAGGAAAATAAGCGGTGGTTCTTACTGGTACCTGGTATCTTACAGAGTCGATACAGTTCGTCCTGGGAATGGCTGGGCCGCTAAGAATACAAAAGAACCGTACAAAAGAACCACCTACACAGTTACATAAAATTAATTTTTTTTTTAGGAATTTTCCCGGAAATTTTTCTTCATAATAATTCTGATAACACCAAAAATTGTGTGCCGGCCGACAACAATTTTTTTTCGATCTTCTTGGTGATGATTATATTAATTTTTTGTTTTTATTTAAATAGGCTCTTTAGTTTGTGGCTCTTTGGCTCTTTTTAAAATTCCTTAAACATAAAAGGCAAAAGGCTATAAAGAGGTAAAAAAAAAAACAACGGAAAACAAACATAACAGTCAGTAATAATAATATTATATTATGATGAAATATATACAATAGCTATATTTGCCTGGGTGATATTTGAATAGGTCATTCTCAATTGTTTTATGTTGAATGAGCCACAAAATAGCTCAATGAATATTTACCTAACAACCTAGCGCACTTGTGAACTATCTAATTATTGAATCTCTTGCGAAAAAAATTTCAATTGTAGCCGATGCATTATTCGAAAGATTTGCTTTCAAAACCAGAAGAAAATTCTGAATTCATTCAGATTAGGATCCATAGATTTATTACGGAAAAATTTATATTTTCTCGTTCACTGGTAAATGTTTAAATAATCGGAAACCTGAAAGTAATTGGAATGTGAAGTCCTCACACTGCTCTTCCTTCCTAAACATGGAAAGTTCCTCATTTATTATAATCCGCAATAAAACGAGAAATTGTAATTTTGTTATGTCAGTAAGAGAATTCTTTTTTTTACCTTTTGCAATTGCTCAAATACGTATACATACTTCTGTTGCGAAATTTGACTATATGCCTGCATATATGTATAGTACATAATTATAATTCGTAGTTTTAGAGGAATTATATTTTTTTTGTTTTAACAAAACTATTAAAAACCAAGAAATTACAGTAAAACTAAAAACTCCGCACAAACAGACAACTCTGTAAAAAGTTTACTCGAGGATAATAAAATTTGCATAAAATGAGATACCCTGAAGCAGCCTCAAAGCTATAAAAGGGTGATACTTGAGTGCTTTAGCAATAATTTCTTAAGCCTAGTTTTAAAAGACTCATCTCAATGGGTTCGGGCCCCTCATAAAGTATGCCCTGAATTAGGGATAAGTTCTAAGTGCAATAATGTTTCAAGCTACCTCCTTCTCGTTGCTGTCACAAGACTTCTTTACTTTATCCCTTGTTAAGTAGTATCGCACCGATTCCCCTGTGTACCCCTTTGTGCCCCGTTTTCGCTCTGTCTCAAATGGTGCACGTCACTTTGGATTAATCGCTTCATGTCCCATGGGATCTTTTGCTACTTTTGGTGTAAGTAAGTGCTTTCGGCCTTATCGATTGTCGTCGTAAGTATCCCATAAATTTCCACTCAAGAAAAGTAAAAACTTTGTCATGGAGACAAATTTCTTCATCCCCAGAGAGAGAATGAAAGAGAGAAAAGGAGCCAGATCGAAAGAGAGCGAGCGACAAAACCCAAATTTTTCCTTTAAGTAATGAAAGCTGTTATCGAAGCGTTGACAATAGACAGGGACCAGCACTTGGCGTATCTCAATACGTTAAAAAGCAGAAAGGCATTCAAAGAGTCGAACACAATTTCGATTGAGGATATTTAAATGATTTCAGCGCAGGCAAAGAATTATTTACCGTAACTCGTTAATTGGTAGACAAATTCAACAAATTCAATGGTGAAAGAAGGAGACCGCAGGAAGACAAATATAATTACTTTTGTAGGATTCCGACTGTGAAATGCTTGCGAATCAAAATGACTTCAATGGTTCCTCCAAGAAGTATAAATTACTGATCTCAAGGAAATATATAGAAATGAAAACGGTAATTAAGTGTGATAAGATAAGACCATTTATAAAGGTGTATGTATGCCTTCTGCAGGGATGCTGGAATAGGATTTTCCGATTTTTCTGAGCTTGGAGATATCGTTGTATCATCGTCCCAAGGACGAGTTATATTGATTCCTTATCCCGCAACTGTGAATTACATTTCCTTCGAATAAAGTTATATTGGAAGATTTTATCTCTAGCCATTACACATAATTATATATGTGTACAATAATTAGTCTTATGACTTGCAGAAATGGAGCATAGTTCGGATGTTTTCATCTGTTTTGAACGGGCTATTTATTTATATACAAGAAGAAAGGTAATTTTATCTGAAAACATAGAAATGTTTATTTAGAGGGTGCGAATCAAAATTTATTGGCGGTTTGAAAGTATTTTCAGCCTGCTTTTATCCACAAACCGGTTGCCAGACTGTAGTCCCCTTACGAGTCTAGCTAAAGTGTAGTTTACACAAGCGAACTTACTGTCCCAAGTAACCTCGATTTCAGTCCCTCAGCTCCTCTTGACATACCCACCAGCGCGGATCTAGCGTTAAAATTAGTGGGGGGGGGGGGGGGGCATTGTCATCTTACTGCAAAATAAAAATACATTGTAAGGTATTTAATTTACCAAAAACGAGTATGTATTTCAACATTTATATAACAGATATGTATTTATATAACATTTAAATAATATGGTTACGTGCCATAGTGCAATAGAAAAGAAGACATCTATTGGAAATGGATACTTTGATTGAAAGACTAATTAAGAACGGACATGAACAACTTTCGGAAAAAGAAAAGCAACATTGTGGGGAAAAATCTTGGCTTTCATCTGAACACTTCCCAAATTTTGCGAAATGCTCATGGGCCAACCAACACACTTCACTTCTAGGGAAGGAAGGAATTTGCTGGCCTCGCGCAGAGACGTGTTATCACAATAGTTTGGCTACACTATATTCCTTATATGATTACCAGGTTAACTGTGTAAACGTTGAAACAAGTAACAATTTTTGATATAAATAATAAGTGTATCACAAATTCACAGCACATAATGAGAATTTTATTATATTATCACCTCAAATTGGATGTAAGCCAGGGTCAACACGCGGGTGATTATAGGTAGTTTTTACGGGTGAGAAGTATTCGGTAGGACAAATTCCGAATATGCTACATTTCGATCAGTAGGACGGGCAGTATATCAATAATACTACTGAAAAGGAAATTGATTCGGTCATTTTAAAATTGCGAAATTTCTAATCGATCGGTTGTATAGTCGTTCACCTGCGATTTAAGGTGATAATATAATAATTAAATTATCATTACGTGCTCTGAATTTATGATACAGTTATTGTTTATCTCAAAAGCTCTATATATTTGATGGAATTTTTCGTGACCGATTTGTGAAACATTATTAAAAGAAATTAAAGAGTATTCTACTTGTTTTTAAATTTATTTCACAAAAAATTTTTCTTCTCGTTATAAATTTACTGACAGCTGTTTCGATCTCTATCGGATCATCCTCAGAGGTATAGCACTTGTTTACTCCTCTGAGGATGATCCGATAGGGATCGAAACAGCACTTGTTTACTCCTCTGAGGATGATCCGATAGGGATCGAAACAGCTGTCAGTAAATTTGTAACGAGAAGGAAAAATGTTTGTGAAATAAATGTAAAAATAAGTAGAATACTCTTTAATTTCTTTCAAAAACTCTAACTTAATTGAACACGCACACAATTAATTTTGGCAATCATATATGGAAGTACGCGTAACAAAATTATTGTGGGGATATGTCTAAGCACAAGGGGAGGAAAATCCTTCCTTCCCTAAAAACTTCTCCCATTGACCGTAAAATAATAAGATTAAGATTACAAGTATATTTGTGCTCGATTACTGTCACTGATATCGACAGATAAGAAATACAAATAACCTGATATCGACGGCTGCACTACTATAGGTCTGTTCGCATATTTTTTTCAAATAAAAACATGAAAAACGTCAAATTATATGATAGGGAGAGAAACAGCGAGTGACACTCGCAAAGTACGCGAAAGACTCCGAGTAAAAACAGGTGTAACGATTTATTATTTAAATTATTGAGTTATTGTGCTCCTATTTGAAATAAATATGCATGCCGGAGAATTACTTTCTATAGTACAAGTACAATAAACAAATTTAATTTCCACTTTGAATACGTAAAATGTTTTTGTAGAACATTCTACTTCCACTGGAGGAGGAATAGCAGGTTTATCCATTTCTTTTAAGTAAAGTAAACTAAAAACTTGAAAAATAGCTAAAAACTCAAAAATAACTAAAAACTAGTGGGAGCTGTCAAATCTGACACTTTTGAAGTTTTTACTTGACGATTTTTCTCTAGTCAAATCAAGTAATAAATTGAACGGAGGGGAAAAGTGATGTCAACAATTTCTCTCTCAGTTTTCGAGTACGCGAACGCCTTCGAGTAAGAACTTACAAAACGATTTGAAGCTAGTACGCGAACAGACCTAAAGTTTATGAGTATAATGCATGCGCAT
Organism: Dioctria rufipes; assembly: GCA_963924295.1. NCBI lineage: Eukaryota > Metazoa > Arthropoda > Insecta > Diptera > Asilidae > Dioctria > Dioctria rufipes. The sequence goes on along the minus strand of OZ002740.1, from coordinate 80,697,213 downwards.
TTTACGATACTTTTATGCCTAGACGTGTCAATGTCATCAATAGAAAGGAAATAGTTCCGGAAATTTTGAAATTGTGAAATTTCTGATTGGACGGCTTTTTTAGGGCCAACCCACACGAGAAGTTTTTAGGGAAGGAAGAATTTTCCTCCTCTTGTGCTGAGAGCATACCAGCATAGTAATTTTGATATATGATTTCCGAAATTAATTCAGTGCGCGTTCAATTAAGTTACAGTTTTTGATATAAACCTAAAGAGAACGCCATATAGAAGTGAATTCACTTTCTGCAGTGTCTTTCTATGGACATTAGTCATTATACATGTCAGTAGTTTTATATAAGAACGCTGTAAATATTTTAGAATGTTAGGAGTTAGAACTAAGTTAGGGCTCTGATGTGGTAGTGAGGGAGTCCGTTTTGTGGCTTAGAAAGTGTTTCTCGAGGGATCACACAAAGTTGGGGTCCCAAACTGAAATTCATTTAAATAAATTTTGGTTTTTTTAAGTTTTGAAATAAAATTTTTTTTTGAAGTTGAAAATATAAATAAAAAAATACAAAATAATAAATATATTTTTTTCAAATAACTGAATTAATTAAATATTTTGTTCTTAACATTTAGGGTGACCCCCCCCCCCCCTCTGGATCCAGCACTGCCCACCAGTTTACTTGCACCAGTACGAAAACGAGTTCCACTCACTTCAACTTTTTAGCGAAGTGGAACCTGGGAAATAATCAAATTGAATACATTTTCTGCAACTGGTACATTTTTTAATTTAAGTAGTTTTTAATAATACCAGCTAGTGTAGAGCTTGTAAAATGTCAACACATTTGTGTTTGCGCTTTTATACAAAGGAGTGCTTTTAATTTTCAGTAAAAAATTTCGTAAATTTTAAAGATAATAACGTAAGCAAAAATATTATTCCTTTGCAATCAATATGCCAAGAACGTACTCGCACTTTCTTTATTCTTAGAATTTTTCCTCCGAAATTGCCCTTAATTACATTGCTGCACAATTAATGACCATTTCAATATGTAATTTTAAAATAAATATCATCACACTTCACAAGTTCCACGCCAGATGATATTATAAATGACTACACACATCAAAACGTGTACAAATTGCGGAAAATACACTCAATTTGACTATTTCTCAGGTTCAACTTCGCTAAAAAGTTGAAGTGAGTGGAACTCGTTTTCGTACTGGCGCAAGTAAACTGGTGGGTATGTCAAGAGGAGGTGAGGGACTGAAATCGAGGTTACTTGGAACTGTACCTTCGCTTGTGTAAATTATACTTTAGGGAACAATGTTTTAATACACTACATGGTGGAGATGTTAGACCTTGTATTGATAGCCAAGCTACTATCGAACACAGCAGTTCTTTATCTATGGTCTAGTGTTCGAATGTGCAACAAAACTCAAGCCTTGGTGCCTCTCATTTGTATGAAAAGTGGAAGCCTAACGCCATGAAAAACGCCATTGATAAGATTCGAGAATTCTTCTTAAATAAGACACGCTGTTATTTGGAGTGGACTTTTTGCAATATTTTATATTAAGAGGGGAATATCTGTGTACACTAACTCGAAATTTTGGTCTAATTTTTTTTTTGTTTTTTGAAAATCTTAAACAAGTGGACTTACTGTAGGCTCTCGTCTTTATTTTGGCTGAAAGTAATGCTGATTTTATAAGAGACCTCACAGAAGCAAAGATTCCAATATTCTGTATGATACAGGTCAATATACCACACATTGGTGGATATAAGGCATATTGCGAGATATTCCCCTCCACAAAACTCTCGACTGTTTTAGTTTGAAAAGTAAGAAGAATATTTCTCAACTGACTATTGTCTGTTTTTGTCGTGTTTTGTGAAGGTAGGTAGCTAGGTACCTCCTAGGAATTTTGAAATTAATTTATAAACATTTTTAAATTATAAATTAATATCCTGGCTATATTTACAAAAACAAATTATGGAAATCCTTGCAATAATTACAGAGAAATATGGATTTTATTGTCTCAAGGTACCGGTAAAAATTTTAAATCACGCGAAAATAGTTAATTTGGTCTTCTTCCATCTTTTAAATATGTATGTTACGTTGAAGCTTGTATATGGATGAAATCGCATCTACATTTTGTCCCCTAACTAGATATGTATTGTATAATTAGTTTTTGATAAATGGTTAAAGATGAAAAAATGGCCGTAAAATGGACATATTTTCAACTAATCATAATGAAGAACTGGTAAGTCGTGGAAATTCACTTTCCATGAGAAAAATTTCTACAACAGAATACTTATGGATGCGAAATAAAGAACTGAAGAAATATATGAAAAAGCTAGGAACTTGGGTGTATATGATCCAAATGCAAAAAATCTGTCGTTCGGAGGTAAAAACTTAGTTATGATGTAAAAATGATCAAAAACAAACTGCACCACACGATTAGCTGCTTTTCCCTCTTTAATTTGATACCAAACTTGACGTATTTTGGACAACCTATAATAAGTGGTAGTACGACTCTCCATCCACAAAATCCCCTAGAAATTAACACCTATATTTTTTTATTCTAGACCATAAGTCCGTATGAAAAAACCCCAATGCTCTACGACCCTCTACTCAGAGTTAGCCATTCTTCAATATTGCGATACTTCTCACGGTTCCCCTAACTCCCCAAGTATGTTAGAGAATCGCGAATGGAGTGTTAGGGAGTTATAATCGGGGAAAACGAAAATTTTCATCTTCCACACTCCTCAACTCTCCATGTTACAGAATCCGGCCCCTGATTTGAAATCTCATTGTTCCAGGAGTTCAACTACTGTTTTTTTATGATATCTGGTGGAGTTCTATTCAAATTTGTACATTGTGCAAATCATTAGTGTATCCAACCAATTGCATGATTTGTTTCATATCTTATAATTTCATAATTGAAGTATAATAGACAGTATATCACCCTATCTCAAACAGTTTGTGATTAAGGTATTGGTTTGTATGTAGACCATTTCTGTGGTACTATCCTTAACGGATTTTACCCTGAATTTTGTGAAAGGACTTCCCTGCCGTATTCAGAAAGCCCTCTGTCATTTGTATGTAAAAAAAAAGCCTTCACTGTTCCAACGTTAGAAGTGTCGCCCACAATGAAAGCTTGTTGTTGCTGTCATACATCTGCTTTGAGTTCACCAATAGGCGATATAGAAGTATTCCATCTAACCAGGATTTCTGCATTATTTGGCACTCAGAATATCTGGAGATTGTTGAAAATTCTGCCATACTTTTTGACATTTTAGAGTATGTATATAGAATCAAGGCACAAGTTTGCAAATTTTTCTCACCTAATCCTCGAAGCATTTTCCTCTTTTTGCACCAGTTTCGCAGATTATAACTTTTTGTTTTGCGTAGATTTTGCAAGTTGTTAACTGCGCCTTCTTTTCTCTTTTCCAACTACAATTAGCTTCTTCGCTTCAAACCAGTTTTTCTGTGTCGCTGTATCAAAGTGTGCTCTCCTTTTTATCGTCGAACCTAACTAAATTTTTTTTAATGCGAATTCTATATCTCTGGGTTGTTTGGAGCACAGTTAAAATGTTTGCAGCTGTAATTGCAGTATTTGTTAAATAGAAATTAATTACTTCATGAAGGTTCATTTCATAGCCCAAGAGGGATCGATGGATCGCACATGATTCACAAAACTGATTTTGAAGTGCCTAGACTATATTAAATATTGGTTGTATTGTTTTACTTCGAATGGTGTAGCTATCATTTTTTTCCATCAATATGTTACTCATAGAGTGATTTTTGTTTAATTCGTTGCTGTATCGATTAATATCAGAAGATCAATCTCTCATTGGATGACTCAATGCCTACTCTCACCTACGCAGATTTTTTGAAAGATGGCGAAGCGGTTGGTTTAACTTGGCCTGAAGACGATTATAGATGTTTCTTGATTTCATTTGGCAGTAGCAAATGGCTAACGAATTTTTCTGACTGTATTCTACTCACTTGCGGTGCAAAGGGTAAGTGAAGAGCAGTGCTGTCAAGGGAGGATACAAGCAAAGGAAAGGCCGTGTATATGCTCCGTGTTTCGTGTGCTGAACAAATGCATACTCTGATTCCTGATGATAGTGCGTGTTCATAGTGAAGCCTGCATGTATACGACCTAGTACAACTACTTGGAATTAGTACTTTGGTAGCTTAAGATTACGGGCTGTAGTCTCAAGCCTCTCCTAACCTAAAGGGCGGATCATAACCTTCTCGTGGTCCACTGCTGTCACTTATTTATAAGTGCTAATATGATTAAGCCCGAACGGAGTTACCAGTAACGTTTAAGAACCTGCATGAAGGTTCACTTGGAGTACTCATGATCGTACGATCATGTTATACGAAGCCATACCAATTGGGTAGCCTACATTGCTGCTTTTAGTAGGAATATTCGTCTCAACATGGGAAGGCCCCCTTATGGGAGCATCGTAGTGGTTGTGATTAGCCCATATGCGGGCAGAGTGAAATTTTCTGAGTCTGCATGGTTTAGGTTCTCTAAACAGAGTAGTTTGTTCTTTTATCATAATTGCATACTGCGTCCGTGAATTTGAAGGATGGTCGCTTGGTAATGAATGATTAGAGGATTGACTCTCGGCGTGGAGTTGCGCTAAATCAACAGGGTGCCGTGACCCACAGATCGGAAGAGATTTTAGATAGGTCTCGCTTCGATCAGTAAGTCCAATGTCAAGCATGCAGTGACATAAATTGGTACTTCTGAGACAGAATATAAATTATATTCTGCCCCTCGTAGGCGCTGATTGTCGCTTGTCTTCTAATCCGTGCATTAAGACTGCCGTGAGATTAAGCCATAATGGCAGGTGCTCACGTAAATCCTGACAGCTTTCTGTATTCTACTCACTAAAATGCTATTGATATTATGATGTCATACGAGTGTCATTTAATTTGGTTGGTTCCCATAACATTCATTAATGAAGAAACATATTGATCAAGATGGATAGAATGGGTGCTTTATTTTCTTTTCAGAAAATTGAAAATCTTACTAATATCAGTCAATAAGTGTCATTTGTGGAGCATCCCAAAATATTACAATCATATTTCGTTTTTAATTAATATTTTCGTCCAAAGCCTCTAATTAAGTAGGTAGAAGTAATTTGCAACGACTTAAGACACTGTCATGACACAGCTTATGCTTGCACTTAAGTAGTGTACAAAACATATGTGGCCTCTAAGTGGGCTTTTATTAAACTTCTTACCTAGAAAGAAATATGGTAAAAGGAGGCCAGAGCGTATTAAATACACATAGAAAAAGCTTAAGGACAGCTACAAATGAGGTGTGAAAGGCTATCTAATGCGATTTGCTCAAGAAGATTACAAGAAAATCTTTCGTGAAAAGAAAATTTCCATCTTGATATAGGCTTTATTCCATTTACCTTCTTTTTTTTTTATATATGTATTATGTACAACATAAGTAAGCTTTTTTTTTCTGTAATCAGTTCAAGACATTAACATTAATTTTCAAGTTTTCAATAAGACAAAACAAAAATACAGAGATGCGCATTTTCTCAGAGAATCCATAAAATACAGGTGGGATAGCATCTATAAGGTGACAGTTTTTATTGAGAACATACAAGAACTAGTCTTGTATACCATTTTTAAGGGTACTGGGAAGGAAATTGAAAATTCAAGATATTCAATTCAATATCCTCCGGAGGTAATCAAGAATCCTGCCCTGAAATAGCTTGTAAACAATCTCTTCTTTGGGAACAATGCAATTTCCTCAAAGCTTTGTGCTATCACTAAAACAATATAATTTAAGAGTGGTGGAGAAAGCTTACCTGTTTTGTAAATGTTGGCGATGTCGGTGGTGAGGTCGTGTTCAGTCTTGGGGGCGTGTAAAGTATCCTCTGTGATTCAATATTCAGTCTATCGAATGCCTTCTCTTCCAAATTATACTCATCTTCGCTGTTCTCTTGTGGCACAACATCAGGATTTTTGTCTTCTAAGCTTGAATGGCTGCCCATATTCCTGCTGAGTGGTTCGGCGCTGCCCTTATCAGTTTCAGTGGTGGCTGCATCAACTCCATTTCTTGAATGTTTCGTTCGAAACTTGATGAAAATGACAATGCAGACAGCGACCAAAATCAGAGTTGCTATAACTCCCACTAGAGCACCCAGTAGTGGAGTCAGTTGCACCAGAACAGCTGTGGATGATGCTGTTTGGAAAACGGAAATGGTATAGATAAAAAAAAAATAAAAAATAAAAAAATTTTTGTTGTAGATTCAGTTCAATCCAGAATGGGTGTAGATTTCAACTTCTGCAGCAGTAGCAGAAGTAGTAGCAGTGTGCTGCAGGGTGAAAAATACCCTATTTCCGGGTTTCAAATTAATTTTTCAACTCACCAGTCCGCAGCAGTGGAGCTGATAGAGTTTTGGTTCGCAATCGAAACGCTCGATTGCTAGAACCCTGCAAATTGTACGAGGTCACGCGAATCACAAACACCGAATCGCTTGGTAAACGTTTTATAGTAAAATCCGAATGTCTGTAGGATGTGTTGTAGAGAATTTGTCGGTTCAGTTCATCATAGACTTCTACGTGAAAATGCTGTTGGATTCCACCATCATTTCCTGGTATGCAGAATATTTGAATTGAATTTGCTGTTGCATTGTACGCTGTACAATTTTTAACCGGATCTGGTAGTTCTGCAAAATAAAAAAATAAAAAATAAGCGCAGAGCAAAATTTCCATTTGAGCTTAAGTATTGAGAGAATTTAAATTTTGCGGCGTACATATATACGAGGGCGGAGATTTTCTAGATAAAAACGTATTTACGGCTTGTAGTACCTATGTATGTATGTATGTATATTTGCTCAACGTTTAAAAATGAAATTTACTGGCAAACTCAATTTGAAAATGCTTTTGAAAAGCACAAGGGAATTTAGCCGGATTTTCTGAATTATTTTGTGAAAAGGACTTCAATTTGGGTATCCTAAATTGGCTCACACTCGTTGATTTGAATAAACAAAGCCGATCCGTTTGTCATTGGAATGGTTTGTAAATAATTTTCCAGCTTTGTACAATACTATTCACCATTAACAAATTTTGATTGATTCAATTGGTTGAATGAATAATCGTTTCAATATGGTGTTGTGATGATCTGTTTGTAGAATGGTATTTGAGTGAGTGCTAAGATTGGAAGTGTATTTGTTTAATTATTAATTCAATTTACGGAATAATTTATCAGAAACATATACATAGACATAAGAATGTATGTAATATTGAGCTCAGATTTTAACCAAAAAGTTATTTAAAATAGTAAAATATCTATAAATTTATAAAGTTTAAGCGGAAAAGATAATATATAACTATATATATATATACAGGGTGTCTCGTAAGTCGACGTCAAGCCGGGATCGGGTGATAGACCAAATCATAACAGTTACCAGAAAAATATAAAAAAAAATCTAAGTCATGTATTTTTTAAATTATAGACATTTCTTTTGTTTTCGAGAAAATGTATACTCTGTGATAGTTTTTTAGCTCCTGTTGCTACAAATCTTTACCTTTTTTCAATTTTATTTTTCTTATCTAATCCCGAATAGTGCTTATTTAATCTGTTGCTTTAAATTATAAGCCAACGAAAATGTCACATCTTGCTGAACCAAGAATAGAAAATTAATATTATACCCAACTTTAACTGACTGTAATGAAAAAAAAATGTACTACGCCAGTTTGGCAAGTAACTATAAAAGTTGACGCATTTAATAAGGATTCGAAAACGGTATAACACTTGCTACATTATTTCTTAGAATACGGAAAAAAAAAAATTTCCTTCAAAAAACACAGTTTCGAAAAATTTCTTTTCACCTACTAAAAATGATTCTAGTGTACCCAAAGCTTGCCGTAAGACCGTAACTTTAAGACTCTAGTTTGAGTAAGACGGAGAGTCATTGCATGAAATGGGAGTGAGCAAGATAGTGATGCTAGCGAGTCAAATCATTGAGTTTTTACAAATGTGTCCCGTCTACTCTCCACAGAGGGCCGACTTCCAAACCTAGTACATGGTGAAGGAAGAATTACCTTAACTTACGAGGACGTAGTACTTCAAGCAGTTGAAGAAGACCCAAGTACTTCGGTACGTGCAATCCAGGAAAGCACAGAGTGCCTAAAAGTATAGCTCACCGAATTTTACAAAAACATGAGCACCAGAATTACGGAAGCAGTTGAATTTGTCTACAACGGAAGATTTCCTCGTCTGATAACCCGATCTTTTTAAGAAGATGTCGAACTTGTATTGCAGCTGAAGGAAGGCAGTTTGAACATCTTTTGTATATAATAAATCTTAGCATCCAAATAATTGGTGTTTAATTTTAAACTTAAAGAAAATTTGTCCTAAATTTAACAAAAAGTTAGCATCTCTATCTTGAAAGCGTCACTGTCTGTCTCACTAGCCTTTCATGCAATGACTCTCCGTCTCACTCAAACTAGAGTCTTAAAGTTATGGTCTTACGGCAAGCTTTGGGTACACTAGAATCATTTTTAGTAGGTGAAAAGAAATTTTTCGAAACTGGAGTTTTTGAAGAAAAAAATTCTGTTTTCCGTAATCTAAGAAATAATGTAGCAAGTGTTATACCATTTTAGAATCCTTATTAAATGCGTCAACTTTTAAAGTTACTTGCCAAACTGGCGTAGTACATTTTTTTTCATTACAGTCAGTTAAAGTTGGGTGTAATATTAATTTTCTATTCTTGATTCGGCAAAATGTGATATTTTTTACTAAGCTGGAGCAGTTGGCTTAGAATTTAAAGCAGCAGGTTGCATAAGCACTATTCAGGATTACATAAGAAAAATAAAATTGAAAAAAAAGTAAAGATTTGTAGCAACAGGTGCTAAAAAACCATCACAGGGTGTACATTTTCTCGAAAACAAAATAAATGTCTATAATTTGAAAAATACATGACATTGATTTTTTTTTATATTTTTCTGGTAACTGTTATGATTTGGTCTATCACCCGATTGCGGCTTGACGTCGACTTACGGGACACCCTGTATATACAACAGATCCATATTCTAAAACGTACCATACTAATGAAAAACACAAAGCTTTTAATGTTAAGGAATCTTGAAAATCACTTGTCCGCATCTTCAAAAAGATGTAACATAATCGATATGCTCTTTAAAAGATATCTTCTTATTGAATATTGGACCGAAATTAGTTATACTTGAAGATCTGTCCCGTATAATATTACTGACACTATAGCGAAGGCATATGCGATGTGCCAAACTGTAAAAAAACATAGCTTTCCATTTTGAGTCATTTATTTCGTATGAATTTGCCATACACCAAGATTCCAAAGTACTCAAATCCTATTGAATCTTCATCGAATCACTAAAAGTATTTATAATCATAAAAAAGCTTTAAATCATTTACAAAAAGGACCCAGTTACCAAATGAGAAACAGTAAAGAATATCGTCCATGAAAAGAATGAAAAGCACAGGACCCAAATGTCTTCCCCGTGGTACGCCACATCTCACATGAATGTCTTGAGACTTATAGTTACCTAATTGATCGAACTGTATACGGTCAAGTAAGTACGAACTAAGAGCTCTCAACAAGGAATATTAAAAGCCAAGTGATCTAAGTTTATTAAACAAAAGTGTATGATTAATCTTATCAAAGGCTTTCGTGAAATCCGTATAGATCCCATCTATGTATTTACCTGACTCAACTGCATTGATCTACCTTATTAGAAAAAGTTATTAAATTAGTACTTGTAGATTTCGCCGTAAAAAAGCCGTGCTGTTTTTTAATTATCAGTTGGTATATAATCACTTCAAATTATCACAAACCAATTAAAATACGTTCGTCTATTTATATGGATTCACTACACTACCTAAAACAAACCTTGTTCCTGGCGCCTGTATTATTCCCTAGAATTGTTCCAGAATTCTCCTGCCAATTCTATTCTAGAAACAAAGATTCTCCATACCCACGGTTGTTTAGTATTCGCAGTCGCACCTGTTGCCTATTATACGCAAAGTTTACATTTTCAGTATATGCCACTTGTCACATTCTATAGCACGTAACAATTATTATCACGTCGTCTGCATACATTTTCACATTCGTCCTACTGTACCTGAAAAGCTTTCGCACCGTCATCATAGACGGAATTGCCATGAAACGCTTGTCATTGTTTTATCCCACGATGGTCCACTAATGTATTCTGATGTGCGTTTACCTATGGCCCTCTCTGCTTCACACAGAGCCAACCCATAATGGAAATGTCTGGGATCCAAGTCAGGCGTACCTGATTCGGTTTACAAAATTTTCAAGGGAATTTTGCCCCATACTCATTTGTCTCAAGCCCAAGTATAGGGCTCCGGCCCAGACATCCTGTGGGGATAGTTGGACAACTTCAGGCTTCTCGGTCCTTCACCAGTATATTGGATTATTGAAACGAAAAGAGTCACGCCGGCATATGGTCTTATGCCAAAGCCAGTTTAGGAATCTGGGTGAGAGCCTATACGATCGCAGCGTGCCCCTTTACTGAGACTCTTCTCTGCTAAAAGTAGCTAGTACGCAGCACCGTCTACCACACCCTCCACGTTCAGGTCAAATATAGCCTAATAAGCCAGCAACGGTATGAGGTTCTGCAGGGGTACCACGGTCGCCAAGGATGTTATGCGCATAGCACCCGTAATTCTTAGACATGCCATTCTCTGCATTCTACTTAATTCAGATATTTGTCCCGAAGAGATTAAGGTTCTACTAAACCATCTATCAGTACTTTCCTGGTAAAAAGTGACAGGACGGTCCTGCCGGGGTTGATATTGAGGCTGGTGCTGGAGAATTATTTATTAGGTATCGGAAATATTGCTCTGAGAATACGGATGAGATATTGACCGAGAGTTAACGATATGAAATATGTATTGACCAACAGATATTAATAAGATGCGGTGAGGTTTTGTCGGCATCAATTGATTCGAACTTAATAGACTTAATTGACTCACATCTGAGCTCGTTTGTACTATAGTCCAGTCAGTAGGGGTTTTTGCCCTACAAAAGGTGTGGTAGTTGTGATTTTTAAATATGTTATTCAGTTCCGGGATCTGATGAAAAATCCAAGTTTAGACCCTTGGTGGGGGGGGGGGCGAGCTATCTGCCATCTTGGATTGAAGGTTATATTTTAAAAGGTGCATTGTATGCAGAGCATCAAGACCTATCCAACGACTGCTTGGCCAGCCCCGTACTCCTCTTTCTTCAGGAGTTATGATGGCCAAAACTAGAGATAATTTATTTCCTTAGTGACTGAAAACACTTCATTTAAAAAAAAATCTGTTTAATTTCCGTATGACCTGAATAGGTTATGAGCTAATAAATGTTTAACGGCTACAGTGTGCACATAGGTATAAAGATCATATTAAAGAGGAGAGCCCACAATTTACAGTTTTTATAAAAAATTTTGTTAACCACCTTTTTATAAACAAAAAAAAATGTCAAAGTTAAAAACCATAACAGAGTTGCAAAGATCACGAAGTTCAGCATACAATGAGCTCTGTAAATGGCCATACACTCTGTACTTTTTAAAATACAGGGTATTTTGTGAAAGAGTACCAATCACCCTCTAACTCCGAAACGGTTGAGATGCCATACAATTCTTTGTTTGACTAGGTGACTACTATCACTTCCTCTCCTATGGACCACCATGGACGAAACATCCTATATAAATGGTACTATATGTATGCATTTTTTTGAAAGAATGTTCATATTTCCACCGCTGTAACTCGTTACACATCAGACTTGCAAAAAAGGTGTTTTTGCAAAAAATGTAGGGAATTTAGTCTTCTTCAAATTTATATTTTTACATTTTTGTCATAGGATCAATCGATCGTTGAGGAATAATTTTGAGAAAACTAATTTTTGGTACCTTTAATCCAAGACGGTGGACTGCGCGGAGCCCCCCAAGGGTCTAAGCTTTCATTTTTCATCGGGGCCCGGAACTGAATAACATATATAAAAATCACAACTACCCCACCTTTTGTAGGGCAAGGGCCTTATTTAGTCCCTATTGACTGGACTACTACTTGTTCTGTCAAATAAAAAAAGTATAAAAGAGGTAACACCATCTGATATTAAACTGATTATTATCAACTGTCAAGCTCCATGACACATTCTTCAAACAAGACATCGCAAACAATGTTATTTCATCATCACGATATGTGTATAAGTTAATCCCTAAGACCTAAAGCAATATCATAAATACGAAAATGAATGTCATGATCTTATATGCTAGGTGGATTGAATTGCTTATGCGGCATGACAGGACTTGTATCTGCTGCAATGAGAAGATCAATAAAAGAAGGACTGGCACAGTTGCAGTAGATGGGATATAAATTTTTTACATCGAGAAGTGCCGAGTTTAATCTGTTAAATATGGGTCGAAATATACAGAATTTTGTATCACAGATGGGGTGGAATATGTTTTTTGAAGGTGGCGATCTGTTTTTTTGGGAGCATTGATTTTATAGCACCCTGACCTTTGACTTAATCATGTGGAAAGTCGTATTTAGCCTCTTTTTGTATTTTCCAGAACGATCCATTACCTATCCGCATTTTTTTATAATCCTCGGCAACAACTGGAATAAGTTCATTGTGAGCGAAAGCGTCTGTAAGGCTTATAATGGCACACAGAAGTTTTCATTATGAGTACAGATGTCAACCCGTAAACATCTGATATAACAAACGACAGACTCCTCAATATGGTGCGCTTTTCATAATAAGCGACAGATGGCAACCCTATCATGAGGACAGATATTGCAGCGTAGGCCAATCACTTAGCGTAGTGAAAACGTACGATTAAAAAAATTTAAAAGAGAGACTTAGATACAGACGAATAAATCAGATGGAATAGGTGGCTATGTGTAGACTCTATGCTCCCGGAGTGAAGAAGGAAGAAAAAGGTAAAGCCATCCAATAGTTAGAAATGCAGTTAGTTCTCTTCATTATGGTAATATATCTGGCATCTTTATGAAGTTCTCTGATATGTAAGATATTTTAGTCCGAGATCTTATCAAAATATTCATTTAACAACTAGTGAGGCTTGGTTATTCCTTTTCATAGTAGTGGTAGTAAAATTTTAATCATGAAGATCATCAGCTGCTTGATTTTATGACAAACGTATCAAAATCATAAGCACGACGATAAAAAGGCGAATTCAAATTAACCAACTGCCATCTACTCCGGAACTGTGTCACCAAATTTAAAATAATTTCTTTGATTAGGGTACTACGAAGAGGTGTTAACCACCCGAAAGGCCATCGCGTCTCACGTCAAAAATATAATTGCTTATCAACTTCAATATTTTCACAGCTACATACATAATAGTGTATTGTTTGTTGGCTTCCTGATTTATCCAGATATGTTTTACGCATCACCCCTGAAGTTTTGTTAAGGTCCAATGAGGGATATGTTCATTGTACGTAAGGAATTCAATGCGATCATGTAGTCATTTGGATACCCCTGTTAATTTAAAACTTCATTCTTTTCTCTGGGTTAACCTTTTAACTTGTTTTATTTTAAGGGATATTTTCCAATTCGTTCATAACTAGCCCATGTTAAGTTAATTCTAAAAAACGGAGAAGTAGGCGATCCCTCCTTCCAGTTATCAATCAATTACAATCACTTTTTCAAAAGTACACCCAACTCTTTTTTTACACGATTTTGAAATAACACGGTCCCAAAAAAAGAAAAAAATATTTTTTTTTACACGAATTATTTGTTCTAACACGTCAAAAAAAATTTTTTGTATGTTTACGCAGTCCGTATATAAATTTTTTTTTTGAATTGTTAGAACAAAATTCGTTACACATTTACAAAAATAAAATATAATTGGGGAAATTCCCGAAATTTTTACGCAGTTACAAAATAAAATATAATGGGAAATTCCCGAAAGTTTTACGCAGTTGCAAAAATGAAATATAATTGGGGAAAATCCCAAAATTTTTATAGTCGCATTTTCTATTTTTCTATTTAAAATTGCGTTAAGACTTCATTAAGCAATTGTACTGAAAAGTGTTAACATTGTGATGGGTCGAAGAAAAAAAAATATTTATTTTTAAAAGCTTTAGTGCCAATATAATTTCTGTTTGGATTTTCTTACAACGAAAAGGTTATCATTGCAAAAATCTAGTTTAGAAAATTGAAGTGATTTTTATTTAAATTTTGTTATAGCCTAATAAGATGTCTGAAAAATCAAAAATCAACCGAAAGGGACAAGCGTTTTCTTTAGAAACTAAAATTAAAATCTTAGACTCTCTTGAGTGAGGTGAAGCCTCAACATCTGTTGGCAAATATTTTGGTTTGAATGAAGCGACAGTCAGAACAATAAAAAAAAAATTAAGATTTCATTCGACAATCAGTAATTTGTGGATCGAATGTCAGTTCCAAAACATCATCATACAGTCGAAATACTATCTTAGAGAAAATGGAAAAACTTTTAGCGTTTTGGATAGAGGATCTACTGCAGAAAAAAAAATACCTATAAACGGAAAACTTATAAAAGAGAAGGCACTTAGAACATACGAACGACTTCAGAAATCGGAGCCATCAACAAGTCTCCAAACAACCAGGAAATTGATATTTAATGCAAGTGAGGGATGGTTGACAGGATTCCTAAAAAGACATGCATTTCACAAGGTAAAAATAAAAGGTGAACTAGCGTCAGGCGACAAAAATGCTGCAAAAAACTTTCCCGGGAGGCTAGTAAAAGTTATTTTAGACGGGGGTTATACGACAGTTCAGTATTTAATGCCGACGAAACGGGATTATTTTGGAAAAAAATGCTTACCAGAACCTACATATCAAAATCAGAAAAATCTGCTGGTTGTTTCAAAGCGGCTAAGGATCGCGTGACGTTCTTATTGTGCAGCAACGCATCTGAGATTTTAAAGCCTCTGTTAATTATGAATTGTATTACACATTCTTCTCTTGCAATAAAACATTGCTCACAGCTACTCTAAATGCATGTTGGAGAAAAATTTGGCCAAAATGCGTCAAAAGTGGCAATTCTGTAACAGAAGCATCAATTGTGTGTTCTGAAATTATTAATCTATCACACGCAATTGGTGGTGAAGGCTTTGAAAACCTTGAATCTGCGGACATCGATGAATTGATGATTGATAAACCTTTGGATGAGGAGGATCTAATTGAAGCTACAACGGTTGGTGCTATTAATGAGGACCATGATGATGAAGACGAAGTTGAAATCCATCAATTAACAGCTGATATAATTCGCGAGGGCTTGAAATTTGCTGCAAGTATGGAACATCATTTTCTCACTTATGATCCCGACATGGAACTTGCATTAAAATTTCAACGTAACCTGCATATCTGTACGGCTGGGTATCAAGAACTGTATAAGCAACTAGAAAAATCAAAAACACAGAAGCTGATAACAGATTTTCTAATTAAAAAAAAAAAAAGCCAACATCAGAACACGTTAATAATGAACCAGAATCTTCATTGGATTTAGACTGATCAGATCAGTGTTGTCAGACCGAGGGAATTTCTCCCTTTTATGGGAATTTAGACTACCATAGGGAAAACGGGAAAAGCACTAAATTTTAGGGAATTTTTAGTCTTTTAATGTTTTTTAATTATCTTCACTTATTTCTTTTTAATATATGAAGATCACAATTAGTTCACCGATTTTATTTAGTACTACATTTTAATAAATTTGGTACTACAATGATTTTAGATCTTTCTTTTTTTTCTTGTCATTGCGATTTCAGCTAACTTCACTTTAACAGCTGCTAACCGTTGCGAAATACAATTTCTGCAAATCGAGTTCTTGTCGCGATGTCTTCTATTAACTTCAAGTAAAACTTTTTGACAAAATTGTGGGATTTGCTCTTATAAATATCTTTCATTTTATTTTAAACAGACAAGTGAAATACCAAAACTTATTAGTGCAATTATTATGAATAACTTTTTAGATTTTGGAGAAAATATCGTGTGATCATTCCACAGAAATCAATGCTGGAGCAGAACGATCCGTGCAAAAGAAAATAGCGCGTTCTAAAGTTTTCAAAGACTACTGAACACAGATCCCGTAATTTAAGGAATGGCTAGAGGCAGTCAAAGGCGAGCCAAACAAAGCCTTTTGCAAAGTATGTCGCGCTAGTCTCATAGCTGGAAAAAGTGATATTCAGAAGCACCAGAGCACAAGTAAACATTGTGCCATGTTTCGGGCTATGAAAGAAACACCTTCAATTTCTAAATCTTTTGAGCATTACAATGAAAACGTCACACATCAAAAGAAAGGTAAAAAATGCTGAGCTGAAATTATCAACGTTTTTTGCTGAACATAACGTGGCATTTCATATAGTTGAGCATCTTGTTCCACTAGTAAGCAAAATATTCACAGACTCGAAAATTGCCAAAGACAGGGACAAGGGAAAACAAAATGTGTAAATATTATCAAAAATATTTTATGTAAAGTTGAGGACAATTCGTTGGATGAATGTTTAAGGAAATATAAATTTTCAGTTTTTGTCGACGAGAGCACAGACATAGAAAATATGGAAAGTTTATGTTGTGTTGTACGATTTGTTGAATCAGATAGACTCACTGTTAGGACGCAATTATTTCAATTAATTAATATAGATGTACGGGATTGTACAGCTAAAACTTTGTACGAACATTTTAAAAATGCGTTTGTTAAAAGAAATATTCCATTGGACAATATAATTGGCGTTGCAAGCGACAATGCTTCTGTGATGTTGTTCATCGAATCATATTATTATGCATCTGCATTTCTGTCCTCCGAATGTGAAGACTTGATTAATGATGTAGTGACCTACTTATCTGAAAGTGCAAAAAGTACTGCAATTTTTAAGGAGTTCCAAGAATACTTCGACATTAACGAAAATAAAATAATGCGACCATCAAAAACCAGGTGGTTGGTTTACCAGCCGTGTATTGTTCGCTTTATAAATAACTGGACTGCCATTGAATATTTTTTTCTTATTAGAATCAACGGAATCAAAAAGAGTTAAAGCGAAGAAGATTTTTCAGAAATTAAGTGAAAAGGAAACCAAAGCATATTTCCTTTTCTTGGAATATATCTTAACATATTTTAACATATTTAACGCATTATTTCAAGGAAGGAGTGTACTAATTCGTCTCCTGGTGGAAGAATCTAAGAAATTGCTTTTGAAAATTGGACGGAATTGTCTAAAATCTGAAATAATACCGGAATTATTTTCAAGAAATATTCTGACAGAATTAGAAAATGATTCAACCCCTAACAATGCAACTTTGGCATATACTGGAAGTACCTTAAACTTATACTTACCATTGAACCAGATATATATTGGTGCGGAATGTCAAGATTATATAAAAAAAATATAGAATCCTCATCTGAGCATATTATTAGAAGATCTTGCCTCAGTTTCTATAAGTGCTGTATTTATGAAATAATTAGGCGGCTTCCACTTAACGATGCTTTACTAATGCAAATGGAATTTTTAAATCCTCGAGTTGCTTTAGATATATCAAAGAGAAAAGATTCAAGCAATTTTAATGAAATTTCCTCTCTTGTCGATTGTGACAAACGTGCTTTACAAATGGAATGGAGCGATCTTCCCATATTGATATCAGATGATGAGAAAGCTAATCTAATTGTTATGGATATTGAAGGATTTTGGAGAGAAATAAATGCTAAAGAACATATAAACCAGGAGAAAATGTTTCCAAATTTAATTAAAATTGTTAGATTTGTTTTGTCCTTGCCTCACTCGAATGCGGAAACGGTAAGGATGTTTTCTGTCGTCACTGATGTTAAAACAAAGAAAAGAAATCGCATAGGGGAAGAATCTTTGAATGCAGTTTGTGTTACACGATCTGCGCTTCAATACCAAAAAACTGGACTGTGTTAAATTTATACCGAATGAGAACACCTTGCATATTTTACATCAAAAATTGTGTACTCATAAATCATATAAATTAATCTGAGGTTTTGCAGATATTAGTATGTACATTACATTTTATAAAGAACTATTTTGTGTTTACTTTTAATTGTTAACATCGCAATTTGATATTCGATTGTACCTTCTTCTGTTTTTTTTAATGAAGTGATATTTTTGTTATGTAAAGAAATACCCTTATTCTTTTTATTTTCAATAAAATAAAATAAATGTTTAAAATTATTTTTATATAAGCGTCAGAATAAAGCACAAATCGGGTTATTAGGATGAGGGAATAAATGGGAAAAAATGACAAGGTTAATGGGATTTTTAGATCTGTTTATCTGACATCACTGGATCAGATGTGTTAGACATCTCTAGTGATGAAAGCGATTTTTGTCCAGTCGGTAATAAACGTTCGCGCTTATTATCAAGTAGCGATGAATAGTCTAAATATGTAAAATTTTTATTTCATTCTAATCTGGATTTTTTATAATTACATATGGACTAAAATTTCTCTTTATTATGTCCTTTTTTTATATATTTTTTTAAATAATAATATGTATGAATTCTATTTCGTTTTTGTTATTTATATTATATTTTTAATAATAATATGTATTAATTACAATTTATTTTTAATTATAATTTGTGTAGTTCTTGGTTTTTAATATTACATATACTTTTTTGCACGGGTTTTAGGACAACATATAGCCCTTTTGTTCGTTACACGGTTTTTTAAGGTTTTGGAACACATCCTCAATTTTAATAAGTGCAGGATGTCTTGTTTATACGGTTTTTTTTGCACGGTTTTCAGTGTAACGTATCTGCCATGTAAAATATGAGTTGGGTGTATTCGAATCTATCTTTAATAGAAAACTAAAGAACTACCTAGAAATTCATCGTCTTATTAACGATAATTAGTTTCAAATGTTTCTCTGGAGAAATACTGATTTTTCTTACGAATTGTTAAAACCATAATCTCTATAATTTTGATGTGCCAAAAATTACCGCAAAAAAGTAAGATAAATAGTCAAATGACAATTAAAATATACACAACTTCAACAACATTACATTTTTCATTGTCCAGCCCTAATGAAGTGTGTTTTTAACAGGGCTCCAGACGGCTCAAGGTCATCTAGATGGATTGACACTTTATTTGAACAACTTTTTTCTATCTCAGAATCCACTTAGAAGAAAGGTAGTCAGTGAGTGTAAAATTGAGGAAATATAAATTTTTGGAGCGAAAAGTCATCTGCAATATGCAGATTGCTAATTGTTAGTTTGAGTAATCTGTTGAAGAAGAGCTGAAGATGAGAAAGCATATTACAATTTCGGGAATGCATAAATTTTATAATAAATTCATCACACTTGATTCAGTTCGGGCTTGTCAAAATTAGCCTTTAAACGATTTGTGCGGGATTGGTAAAAGTATTTCGACTTGAAGAGAGAATGTACTGGAGGCCCAAATTGGAACAATATAGTGAAACAAGCCAGACAGCAACAATTGCACGCGGGCATTATATTGTATTTAAATATGTATAATAATTATTTTTAAGACATGATACTATTAATGTCCTAAGAAAATTAGATTAAATAATGTTCGTGGAGGGATGAGGCGTTAGCCTCGCATTCACTGTTAATTGTTGTGAGTCCCCGTGCTAAATTGTTTCAATTCTAGGTTAAGACTGTTAATAAAGTCTAGAACCATTCTGGGATTGAGGTTCCACAAGGAGTTTGGTGGAGGAAAGGCAATTAAAGTGTTCTGAAGTTTCATGAGCATTCTGGAAAAAGCGGTAGATGAAGTCTTTGTTTTAAGCTCTGTTCTCCTGAGGAGAAGCAATTTTTTCGTTTTTCCACCAGAGTTTATCGATATACTTTTTGCCTTATGAAGTCCTTGTAGCCTTTCTCAATAAAAGAATTGATTAAGGGCAACTCTGAGGTTTTATTTCGAAATGCCACGAAATGGCTCTGGTCCAACAAAGGGAATTTCCGCTCCTGTTTTGGTAAGCTAGTAAACAATTTCATTGTCTTTCTGGCCCTCATGTTTCGGTACCCATATGAAGATAACTTTGTTTCTCCTTGATAAGTTTTTAAGGGTTTGCAGACACTCCCATACTATCCTTGATTTAATAGTGAAGGACTGTAAAGTCTTGAGAGCGACTTGACTATCTGAGAGGATAGGACAGTGCATTCTTCTATGGCTAATACTTCAGCTTGAAATATGGTAGGGATAGAATCCAGAATCTTTGAGATATTGCATCTGGGGCCATATATGCCCAGTTCGACTCAATTCTTCGTGTTTGAATCGTCTGTATACCACACCATTGATTCTTTCTCAAAGGGCGGTTTACTGAAACGTCATTGTTGTCGGATTCCCAATACAATGTCGAATTGTTTTACAAAATCTATTTTGTTTGTGATTATATCAGAAATTTGTCGATATTCACTCTCGAAGCATATCTTTTTTTAATATACTTAAATGATTAACGGGTTTGAACTGTTTCTCCTTTTGCAATTTGATAGCACTGGACATTAGATGAAATAAGTCATAAAGTGCAGATGTTGTTGGTATGCGCCTTTGAAAACTTTTCTTTGGTATCATGTGCAAGCTAAGGCTTATATAAAAATAAACCTCAATCTTACTTACTTCTTTTTCATTTTCAAAGCAGGAAAGCGATCCATTTAGTGCTCAATTAATAGCTCTGGGTACTGACTGAAGCAATTATTCCTAATTATTTGCATTTTGTTTTGCGTATTGACTAAATAAAGATTCTTGTTGTGATTATCGACTGCATCAAGATTTACTAACTTCACTTTATTAAGTGGAGATCGACAGATTGAAAGCCAACTTATGGAGTGCCAATTAATTTCACAGTTTTCTTGCATATGGTTTCAATATGAATTATTATAGTTTTTAGCATAAATGGTAGAGGATTTAATGGAGAAAGTTTCAATAAACTGTTTAATTAATAAATTTTAAATTGGCGTTAAGATTTCCACCCCTTTTGTTCATTAATTGCGTGTTCGTTCTAACTAGGGGCAGAACAGAATTTACCTTACTTTCCAAGTTGCTGTGTTATAGACCGTATGGGGTTTTCAAAGTAATTAATTTCTGTGGCCGAATATGGCATGCAAAGCTTTATTGCCTATGAAAACCATGACGGGAGAGTACACAATATGAACAAGAATTTTATTTTTCTTCAATATGAAATGAACAGGCCTCTCAGGCGTTTCTACAATTAACAACAAAATTTTCACTTTAAATTTAGATAGGCTGAAACTCGGTTTGTCCACTTGATTTTAAACTTTATTACTCCGACTGCAAGAGCACTGAAAAGGTTTCTGACTATGGGAAACAAAAATTCATATTACCTCTGATAGATTTGCATTATAATTAGAATTTTAAATGGCGGCAGTTATAACAAAAGAGATACAAATTGGGACTGAGATATGCTGCCCATTTTGAATGGATGGCTGGCAAAGCAATTCAGATTCCTTCTAAGAATAAAACGTGGAACCTGTATATTTGTAGCTTGATAGTGCTGTTTTTAGTTAGAACTGTTGGAATTCTTATAAGGTAAAAAAATAACTTCTTTAACATTTTCGGTAAATATGTGCCCTCCCGTGTATAGCGCTTTGAAAATAATTTTCCCCTATGGATTGCTATTGCTTGCAGGATGCTGATAACCAATCAATTAATATTTGTAGCGAGGAATTAGGTCATCATAGCTGTCCTAAATTGCAAAACGTCTTATTTCCAATCAATACTTAATCCGAAGCACAAAATACTTTGGAAGAATTTAAAGAACACCGGCGATTTTAAAAACTCTTTTTCAACAGATCAACAATTTGATCGGTATTTATTGGGCATCTTTTATTCATGCTTGCATATTTCCACCTTTCTCTTGTCCTGCAAGATCGATTTTATCCTTCTCTAGAGGCCTTAAGAAAATAGGATGTTTTTCAAGCGAGCATAATATAGTTGTCCAACAGCTCTGCTAAATCTGCAACGGGCATCATAATCGCCATAATGAACTCTCTACTCTGTCTTTACTCGATTTCGATTCGATGATTCTTTTTTGGATTTTGTATATACGTATACATACATATATCTTACTTGCGGGATCTGTGACATCTGCTTTCTATTCTTTTCTTTAAAGATCTCGTGCAGAATGTCAAAGATGTCAAGGTTCATCTTTATACTAATGACGCTCAACTATATTTGAGCCAGGTCCATGCAAAAAGATTGCATCGAAAGAGTTAATCTTGGTCTATCTGATATCAGAGAATATGAACTTCACCTTCACCTTCGTTCATCTGGATTTATCTCCGACAAGTTAATGAAAATAGAGTTCCGCTTCTATTATGACAAAATAATGCCAATATAAACTCGCGTATGAATTTTGCAGTTATATCTCATGAAAATTTATGGCATGGATCATTGGCTGTTAACATCATTCCGACGAACAACGTGACCTACGCGAATAATCCAACACCTTTGGTTGATAGCACTGAGAAGTAATTTGGTTCATTATGCATGTACATGTAGGACGTAATGCGGATGTTCTGACAGTATTATTGGAAATTTCTATGAAAGCTTAATGTCAGCCTCCGTTAGTCGATCAACTACATGGAAGAACGCACACCGTCAATTCCTAGGTTATGTTGTTTTATTGTTTTTATGTTACCATAGATTTCTGAGGAATCGCTGACAGTATAAAATGACACAAAGAAGTGTGTTGAGTACGACTGTATCTATAGTAGATAGAATACTTCGGGCTTCAAGAATGGTTTGCTTGAATCAGTGAGTCGAATGATAATATGGAAATTTCTCGTAGGCGTAGGAAATGTGGCCCAAGCGGGTCATATGAACATAATGTCAAAAACCTTCATATTTTGAGTGCAGCTCTTTGAAAAAGTAGTGGCGGCAACGTGATTTGAAAAAATCTTGAAATAATAGTTAAAATTTAACTTTTTGTTTTGAGTTTTATGTAACTCTTATAAAAGACTTTTAAATTAGAGATCATAAGCTAATAGTTGTTTATTAAATGTATTTATTTTTGGACAGTCATAACCAGTCATACCAAAGACTTTTATTTATTTACAAGTATGTCGTATAATAACAGTCCCAAAGAATCTTATTTCTTTAACTCTCATAATAATAGTCTTAGTAGAGCTTTATACTTTTGATTCAGTGCTAATAGCTATCACAGACTTTTATTAATAAAAGTCTCTTCATAAAACTCCCATAAAACTTTTAATTTTTTAGTCTCAAGACTTTTACAAATTTCAGTCAGTCCGTAACTATTACCAGATACTTTTGGGTATCTGGATATCTGCATATTAGCAAAATGGAATACCATAACTTTACTTTAAAACATCGAACATAACGGTTATAAGTTTTATCTTAAAGCTCATTGTTCAATGAGTTTATATATGAATTTTACTTTAAAGGTCCCAACGAAACGGTTAAACTTTACTTACATAGGGTTTCAGTCCTTGCGAAATGCTTATGAAGGATTTTTATTTTTTTTTAAAGTCTTTAATAATAGTTATAAGATGATGAATATTTTTTTCATCAGGAATAAAAGTCATTTCCTGATTTTTATTTTTTCTGATCGCAAACAAAATCTACATCGTGATTTTTATTTTACTTGATTATGAATAAAAATCATGAAGTGAGTTCTGGTTGACAAATAAAAATCACCAAGTGATTTTCTTATTATTCAGCTGACATATTATACTTATTTTTGAATGATAAAGTTATCAGTTAATACAAAATAAAAATACACTTTGATAATTACTACAAAATAGTAGGCGCGGATGTTCAGATGTCAAACTTACACAGTTAGAGCGACACAACAGAGTCACCGTAAATTGGTTGATGTCAAAGATTCGAATATATGGAAGTCTCATACTATACAGACGCGACAAGTTGCCAACAAAATGTTTGGGAAAATCTCTAAATTAGTGGCCAACAAAATTGACATTTCTGTGTGGACCATCAATAATTAATATTCATATTATGTGGATTTGATTATTTTTATGAAACATAGGAAATTAAAAGATAATAGTAAATAAACTAGTTAGTAAAAACTTGTGTACAATTAATTTCTTTAATTATAGTTTGAGAAATTGGGACTTTTGAGGAAGAATTTATAGAGAACAGAGGGAAAAGTTATGCTGTACGATAAGCGTCATAGCAATCTCATCTTCTTCTTCTTCTTTTTAGTTTTTTTCTTTATGCTTTTACAATTTTAAGTAAGCCACATAACTATACTAAAGACTTTGCTTAACTTCTTCCTTGTTGCTATTTCTTTTACAATAAATAAAACAATGATAGCTGTCAAACACATTTGTCGAGTCGCGTTCACTGTGTTTTAAATGCGAAATTGTCGCCAACTAAGTTGCCAGCATTGTTGTGTCACTCTCACTGTGTTTTGGCCTTTTTCATTAGATTTCACATTTTGTCTGAACATCTATACACTAGCACCAATTATTTTATAATAGCGCCGTAAATAGTTCATGAATAGAATAATAAAAAATACTTGGTGATTTTTATTTGTCGATCAGAAAAATAAAAACCACTTCATGAGTATATTATTCGTAATTAAGAATAATAAAAATTACGATGCGATTTTTATATGTGACCAGGAAAAATAAAAATCAGGAAATGATCTTTATTCCTGATGAAAAAAATATTAATCACACCTCATAACGATTAATGATGACTTAAAAAATAAAAATCTTTCATAAGCTTTTTGCAAGGACTGAAACCCTATGTAAATTAATTTTAACCATTTCCTTGGGACTTTTATATCAAAAGCTAAATATAATTGGTTTACTGTGATTTTATATTATTGATAAAAAAATTTGTTGTTTCACTACTAATGAACAGAGCCATTCAATAGCTGCAAGTAGGTGTATCAAAGATTTTAATCCGAGAAATATTTCTGTGTGATAATTTTTAAACAGAATTTAGAAAATAATCGTTATTTACGAACCCTGCTTTAAAATAAAATTTTTTATTGAATCTCCTATTATGAGACTTAAAGGTTTTTTAGTAATTATTAACTATTTTCCATTACGTCTCAGTCTTGAAGGGACTTTTTTAGCTGATTGCCAAAAATAACAGTTATTTACGGTCCCTGCGCAAGACTTTTGCACGTGAAACATAGGTGACTGTAGTTGTTAATAAATACCCAATTTTGGTTTTTGTAGGTATGTACATATATGTTAAACGATTGCGTTTTAACACTATAATAATTCCGAAATTGCGATGAAGCATTGTAAAAAAACTGTGGAACATCACTTTAGGATGCAATCCATAATCGCGTTTTACGTCAAAAGTTTTGTTATTCAGCAAGGTTATCTCAGCTCAGGAATGGTTGTTGAATTGAGACTTAGCAAAATTCGAAAGATGAAATCGCATTGCGTTATATCGCCCAAGGTGAATGGCTAATTCCTGTTGCTATTGCCTAACAATACTCCATTGTTACACTATCCTGCTTGAAACATAGCCTTTTCAATTGAGGCATTAAAAAATCCATAAACATATAAACATGTTTCATTCTGAGCATATTGGCCATCGCATTCGGGAGGTAGGCGCTAATCACATCAGCTAGACCATAATCTGCACCAAGTACATAGTTGCTTGTGTTAGATGCATTCACTTGAGGATCTTCAAGTTCTTGTACTTTTTAATTTTACAACTTCCACTGAATGATTTTTTTATATTTCACTTCCGGTATTTCGTCAACGGAATCTTGTAAGCATGAGGTTTCGTAGCATAGTGCTATTTGAAATGCCTAATTGCTGCGAGTGATGGCGAATCGAGATTTCAAGACTTTCCGTTCACACTTTCAGTCAATTCGCAGCCACATCATCACAACTTTTTATTGAATTTGAAAACTCAATTAGAATCTGTCCAAGTCTGCCAACTTTTGCAAGAGACAATAAATTAGCAGATCTCACAAGGTTGAAGTTCTTTAAGTTAAGAGTTTAAGAGCGAGGTGGAATAAGTTAGCACTGTGTTTCCTGCTTTTTTCGTCCATTTAGGAATATATTTTACATTACACTTTGCATTTCAGCATTGTACCCAGATCTAGAATCTCAATGTATGATTCGAGATGGATGTGAAATCGTTTCAGCTAAGTGAAGTTATATTCGATATCGAAGTCGAATACGGATTGGTTTCGATCCGAAACCGAAAAATAAGGAACGCTCTATCGAATCATACAAACAATTAGATATCAACTTATATTTTTGAAATTATTTCGAATGATTTAGGTGTGTTTATATAGTATATATTAGATTTAAGTACACTCGATTTTTCGTCAAATCACCACTCGTTCTTGGAGATCTGTAGTACTGTAGTTTAATATTTTCTATTTTATTCAAACAACAAATACACAAAAGAAAATTCTTCCCAACTTCAACTATAATAACATCCAAATTAAACATTATTTCCCATTTTGGAGCTATATGAATTTCTAATGCGAAAGTTTACGAATATTTTTCATTGAAAAATTATGAAAAACTTATTACGTAGAAACTGAATCGGACAAAAACCTCCGATTCGAAATATTTCCGATTCGCTTAAACGTAAAGTTATCGAAAGTGTCTTCCAGTCCTCCAGTTGCATGAACACCGAAAGGTATTCAATTATACGTACATTGTCGGAGTACATTTGTATCTTTCAAGCAGTGTAATTATTATTACTCATAAATATAATTATATCAAGCTCCGGCGTAGGATAATTATTCCTGTGTATGGTTAATATTTAGAACTTTTTCTAGCAGGTCAATAGAGCAGGAGGTGAACAATAAATTGAATGGCAGGGGGGGAGGGGTATATCAACCGTTTAGGAGTTAAAGGGTGACTACGTAAAAAGATAGTCTTTCACAAAACACCCTGTATCTTAAGAAGGTACAGGGCCTACGAGAAAAGTTTAGATCTCATTGTATGCAGAACTTCATCAAGAGTTTTCGAAAATAGGTTTCAGTATAGCTTTGAGAATAGGCTAAGAAGAGCTAATAACACATTAACGGTTACAGGTAGAAGATAAGATGTAATAGCTCAAATTAAAGAAAAGAGTCCACAGTTTACAGTTTTTAAAAATTATGTTAATGACCTTTCTGCAAAAAACAAAAAAAAAAAGGTCAAATTACAAAAGAAGGGAAGAAAATCCGAAATTTTTAGTTTAGCCAATCATAACTATTGATAGGAGAGGGTTGCGGGGCTGGTTTCATTGGAAAGACCATGAAGTTTTGCATACAATGAGTTTTTAACTGTGACCATACACCCTATACCTTTTAAGATACAGGGTGTTTTGTGAAATACTAGCTTTTTAGTTAATCACTCTGTAACTCCTAAACGGCTTATAAATGCGCTATTGAAAAATAAAAATATTTTGATTTTAGTTAATATACAAAACTGTGTGCTGCATCGAAAAGAAATAGTTTTGGATATAATCAAAAATTAATATATTTTTAAGAAGAAATGTGCATTTACGTTTGTGCAACTCCGTTCAAAGAAATTTTCGAAGATGTTTTACGTGTAAAAAAAATTAAAGCTAAATACTATTTTGACCTAGCAACTTGCACTTGTAGCTTTTACAAATATGAAATTACGAATGTTACTATTTCATAATTTTTCTAAATATGATAGCATCTGCTGCATCTGCTACACCGAACGGAGTTTAGAAACAATGCTGTACAGTTAAGTTACACCGAACGGAGTTTTAAAATGAACATTTTCGAAGTTTTCCGCAGATAGATCTCCGCTGGGTGTTTTTGTTATCCGGATCCGGATGGATAATATTTTTGAGTTTTTCATATAAAACAACAAGTCTTATTCGGATATAGAGGGAAATTTTTACACCATTCGGGGTAAAACATTTAAAACTGGGGTACAAATTATTTAAAATCATCCAAAATGGATTCAAAATTCATATTATTCACAAAATGGGGATAAATTAACACCAATGCTTTTTTTACTATGTGTGAAAATTCGAGAAAATGTTTACTGGGTCAACAATATAAAAAAGTAATGTTCGTAAACTCTCCATCGAAAATTACTTAAAGAGTAATAAAAAATACATATGGGTCTTACTAGCCGAGATTAGATATTTCAAAATCCGTGGGATCCTATACAAAAGTTTGCGATACAAAAAATTTTCTTAGAAAGTCTTGTAGCTTTCTCGAAATACATAAAATTATCAGAACTCAAAAATGGTGCATAAACTTCGACAGACACGCAACTTTGAAGATATATAAATCATATATAGTACCTTCAGACATACCGTTGGTTTAAAAGCAGAAATCACTAAGTTAAAAAACATAGCTGTAAAACTCACTAAGTCGGCTTAGGGATTTCTGGCTATTAGCACAATTGACTTACAATTAGTGCAATAAAACTGTGTCTAAAAACCATAACAATATCAAGTTGGCGTTTTAATGAAGTATTTTAATATAAAAACTAAAAACTTGGAAAATGTTCTTAGTGAATAAACACCGATACCTACCTAGATGTACTGTCAAGAAAAAATAAAGTATCTGAAGTATCTGACCTGATTTGGGACATGAACGGGCTGGAGCTATTTGGGATTGTCGATAATTTTGTAAGAAAATGTATAGAACTCTAATTTATCGGACCAATAATTTCTTCGGGTGTCCAACAAGGCACCTGGTGTAAAATATGTAATGACCACAATAGAAAACGATAGAGACTTAAAGCTATAGAATCTTCAGGGCATACGAATTTTGTTTTGTTTTGATTTTTTTTTGTTTTAGTTTTTTGGCAGGGGGATGTAAATAATGAATGGTGCCGTGAAATAGTATCATAGAAAATAAGGTGAATATGACTTTATTTCGCAAATATTTAACAAAACTTTATTCGTGACATTTTGTAATGGGCAAATGCATTCGCGTGCTCTAGAAAACTTATTTCGCTAATAAAGTCATATGATATTATTTCAACTTTTGGTATGACCTTATTTCTCAACTGCAAACCGAAATGAAGCTACATACAAAATATGAGCTTTTTTCGCTTTACAATTGGAAAAAAAGTCATATGACTTTATTTCCTATGACACTATTTTACGATACCATTAAAGATCCCAAACAGAAAAAAGATTTTATCTGTAACAAAGGCGCTTAGAAAACTGATCTTACCCGAAACTTCTATTTAGTTGCAAAATCAATAATCGGACCAATAAATTTGGGTATCACTCGTATCTTACAGCATCCCAAAATCTTTTAATTAAAAATCCAGTTGGCAACAGAATACTTCGATCCAACTTAGGTGCGTGGGGACTTGAACTTACACTCATGGAATAATGAGTCAATGTGTGTTATCCATTACTTCACCATGATGCCTTAAACGTAAGTTGAATTTATTAAATTAGGAGCATAGAGCATAAAAGATATTTAGGGCCAACACCAATAGAAACCCAGTTTCCAGTCTGAGGTCCACATCACAATAATAAGAACAAAAGTTCTGAATTCGCTTTTACAATTTCCAGTTCAATCAAAAATCCTTCAACCGTTGTTTTTTAGTGCGGCCCAAAAACAAAAACGAGTATCTCAATTCTATAAGAACTTAATGCAACTATTATTCCGGTGAAATTCTCCCTCATCAATTCAATTCCCGTAATGGTTCAACAAATACGATATTGAGTGATTCAGTAACAAAAAATGGCGATAAATTAAAAGAAATCAAATACTCGTCCGATTTAATTCAATTTTGAAAAAGACTCCCTGTCAAAGAGATTCCAATTGAGGACTACAAAAAACCATAACAAGAGTAGAATAACAAAAATCTAAGCGTACTTACCAGCAGCAATTATATGATAGAGGCATGGTGTACTGTGTCCAATCAAATTAGTCGCTATACAGGAGACAGTTCCGAAATGTGTAAACGATTCCACTCGATAACGATAGACATTATTTGGTGGCTGAGTTTTTTTCTTCTCACTAGATGACCTGATGTCCTGCTTCAGTCGTAACGGATGCTTTCGATTCTTATCTAGATGCTGTTGATGCACAAGATTGGAGTATACCATTTGAGAGTACGGTAAGTTCTCCTCTACAAAGCTTAATTCAGTAGTGGTCTCCTCTTCGTCGTGTAAAGGCCATTCTTCGTTATTGGTTCTGCCGCCTGAATTTCCAGGTTCAGGATATGTTTGTGGTAGTTCAACGACGGTTTCTAGTGAATTGTTAAAATGCCATTTGTATGTTAAATTGGATGTGGGATTGGAGTCGACTTCGCACGTTATGTTCACTGTTTGCTTCAGGGCTGCTCGTATTATTGTCGATTCTGCCATACAAACGGGAGGGTCTGAAACGGAAAAAAATGTAAAATGGAACGGTATATGGGAATTCTAGCTAGCTTATAAGTATGAACATCTAGACGTGGAGTATGTACTTTCGAAAAGAGAACAATAGCTGTCTGAATGGTCCCCATTGTTGTGCAAAGCTGGTTTTATAAGTCCCATGAATGACTTTTTAACCAGAAAAGCTACTTACTATGCTATCTAAGGCATTGAATTTGACTCCATCAAAAAGAACATACATATAAGAAATGCATCCCTCCTTTGAAATAGCATAAATCTGCGCTCTCATGCTTCTTTAATAGGCGAAAGTTCATATACATATATAGGTAAAAATACACTTTCCGAGCATGAAAACGATTCCACTAGGAAGCAAAATTTAATAGAATCCTTTGGAACCCTCTGCACACATTGCTCTATTTCTCTCTTACACAATACTCCAATGTTAAACTAAGACGCAAGAAGTACTTACATTTAACGTCCAGGTAGACCTCATTACTAGCAACTGTTCCTTGTATGTTGTTAGCACGGCACAAGTACTGGCCATGGGTAATCTTTGAGATGCCCTGCAGGACGAGTGTTTGATTCGATATAATTATGCCACGCGATGAATGAAGTTGTTTATCCTGTAAATGGAATTTTTTAATAGCAATTGCGTTTCAGATAGTGCTAAGTAACTAGGTGTAGTGCAGGCAGATATACTTGGAGCAGGATCTATGGAGGTGTGATGTTCTGGATTTTGTGGTTTTAGTTGAAAGGTTTCATGTAATAGGGTTATATTTGTAAGTCAAGTACATATGTGTACATATGGATATATACCAGAATATGTATGCCATCCTATTTCAAAAAGGCGTCCGTGATATAGCTAAAGTTGCCATATAAACATGATACCTTTTCATGCAACTAGAAGTATGTATGTAGGTATATGGCGCGAGTTTTACAGTTTTAAAGCGAAAGGTCACCGACGAATCACTTCAAGGAATATAAATAATTTATGGAAGGCATGCAGGAGGTGGAACAGGATGCTAAAATCTGGAAATATTTAATGACACAACCTTGGTATCTCAAAGAAATTTTTCATACCATCTTAAGTGCAGCATTCTAAAAAGAGACGCAAGTTTTGTATACAGAAGTACATACATATATAACTTTGTATGTGAAGATTATTCTCTGGTCCATATAAAAGTATATCTAACTAATGAAGGAGGTATTTTGTATTTTTATTGAACATCTTACATGTGCTCAGATACCAGAGAAGGAAATTTCATTTTTTTACATGGTGAGCGTTTAAGTCAAGATAAAAAAAAATCGGGGACCGAGAGAAAGGTTAAAAGTTCTTTACATTATATTTTATGAAACATTCTGTAACTTCTGTATATAATACCATATGATGACGATTTAACATTTATTAGAGGGCTCATTGGATATTTCTATGATACTTGTTCTCCTCCTCTACAGTTCCGAACTCTTTCTGTTCCAAACAAGTCTAAATTTAAGATTTTTACCTCATCTTTTTTCATTTCTACAATTTATTCCCGTACCCAAAGAGTACCATCGGGACGCTATTACTAAGCCTCCGCTGTCCGTTCGTTCATCCGTCGTCCAGTGGGCTATATCTCATGAAACGTAATAGGTAGACTGTTGAAAGTTTCACAATTTTAAAATGTACATAGTGTTAAATCTTGTACGATGGATGGTACGGAGCCCTTCGTGCGCGAATCCGACTCGCACTTGGGTGGTTTTTAAAAAAACGTCATCAATTTTAGTGTTTCCTTCTGAATTTTAGAATTCCATCATACTCTGTCGTCTGTACCTAAAATGAACCCAATTTTGCATATCTGTACCCGTGAAAATTTCATGGAACTTTTCACTGAATTAAGATGAAGAAGGGAAGCTTCGAGTTCTTTAAAATCTATTTAAAGTGGAGAGTTATGAAGAAAAAAAGATGGAAACTGTCTAATTCAGCGAAATTTTGATTTTTTTGAATAATTGTTTCAAGACAAAGAAGGGAATGAGAATATGTACACGAATTTTATGAAACTGTGGATAGCTTCAATACACTTAAGAAATGTTAAGTCATCATTACCTCCCCCGCACCTTGCCCCCACCATTCTCAAGTTCTTTTTTAGCTTATCTTGATCTTAGTTATCTCCCTGAGAAATATTGATTACCTTCCAGGGGCACCCTGTATAGAATGTGGAAAAAAAAATACTATAATACTTTACACACTCATATTACTCACTCACTGCTGGCATATAGTTTCCTTTTTATCAACAGTTTGAGGGCCTAATTTTTATAATTTATAAGTTTTATTCATGTTGTTGTTATTTAAAGGCCAAAGCGGCTTTCTGTGTCACTTCTTATTGTCTACGAGCGCTGGATCATTGTTATAAAAATTATCAAATGAAAATAGCGTTGATTGGAAAATTCTTTATCATAATATGGAGCCTAAATAAATATGCAAACTATGAATTTTATACTTAGACACAGCACAAAGTTTTTAACAGTGTACGTAAAAGAAAGTTCGTCAAAATGAGCTATCACATACTAAGATTAATAGTGTTACATATGCAGGTGGGTAGTCTACGATGATCCTGAAGACAACTTGTATGTCAGTTGGCATACTTTATCCATTACTTAGCATATGCATATGTGTTTATTCTTTTATCATGGCACTTGTGTATGAATGTGCCAAGATTATGACCATGATAAAATTATGGTGAATTAGACGAAGACAAGTTTCAAACTCAACACCAAGAGACGAAGGCTTGGATATTTTGTTCGCCCAGCGACATTCATTATTTGCAGTTATATTCCGTCTGGATGCAGACGGTAACTTGATTTGGAACGGTCCTTAAATTATGCAGATTAAAATGTTTTCGGTTTGAAACTCGGACAATTCTAAGCGTCATGCTCTAGCAATTGGGAGGACTGTAAAGCTTCGGACGCACCCTAAATAGTATTTTACATAGGAGTGACAGCCATGTACATAGTTCATCTGCATTCAACTTTTTCGGCCCACGGATATGTAGGTCTGTCAATGAAATCAACGTTACGATTGGGCGCATATGTACTTTATTTTCAGATTACATTTTCAAGATCGATAATAAGCAAACGATATCTCATTTAGTCGCGTATAGAATTCGTCCTTAGTATCTTTTCTTTCTACTTCTGTTGGTGCTTAACATTTCGCTATTGCCAAATTTCTTAATCTGGTACGCAGGCGCACAGTACTAATCCTCTTACACAACTGCCAGATAAAGAAGCTACACCTGATGTCTTTGCTGGGGATTATATCAACACTATTCCAATATTTTTGATGTTGATTTCTAACAGATTATACCGGCTTTCCTTACGTAAGCAAAGTTCCTCTTTTCCATTATGCGATGATTACACAGTCATATAACCATTAATTGTGTAGACTTCTTTTTTCTGACTGCTCATCAACTTCCCTATTTGGAATGTGGACTTTCTATTACATTGTCCAAGCAATGTCCTTTTTCGATAAACCAAGATATCAATATTTATTTAGTCCACTTCTGGATGACGTTCACAAGAAGTTGTTAGAATATTTCTTGATCCCCTCTTATGTATTTGGACTTTCGAAATGACGATTATAATAAGTTATAAGCATTCTGTGCCACATAAACTTAGGTACACTTAAAAAATAAAGTTGTTGAGGACTTTCACGTGAATGAAATTTCTTTTTTCAAAGATTTTCGTTTGCATAAAGAGTTTTTTTCCATTCCTTTACGTTGTGCCTAAAACCATTACTCCATCCCATTTTTAAGTTACATAAAATGTTAAAAGCCATTCACCCATTAAGTTATTTACGAATTCAATTGACTCTTTGTGCAATCTTCGCTATTTTCATCTATAGAGTAGTGTTAAGGTACACTATTCACGTTATCGCTATTATAATTTCCATCAGCACCGCCACCCATATAGTGTGTCTTCGAAAGGCAGAAAGCATAACTTAACATGGAACTTCAACAGTCATCATCAGCATCATCGTCACTTCATCTTCATCATCATCATCATCTACATACATACATATATTCTGCTGATTAGGAAGGATCAACAATGCACTGTAAAAGACCTTCGAGCGATTAATAATTTTACGCAGACCGAGCTCAGTTTGGAGGACTTCCCTTTTGTTTCTGATCCCGAAAATTTTCTACATTCTGTTTGTCTATGCTCCCAAGTGCCAATGGAACAGGGTATTAACCCTAAAGAAAAAAACATGAACCAGGTCTACAAAAAGACGGATTTAATTTATGCAAACGAGGATCAACAACAAGCTCCATGGACCAGATGCTGTATGATAAAACAGGATTAAGGTTGGTATGGGATGAACAAGCCACTTGAGAATAACGTCTCTTTGGGACTCTTGTAAAATGGTTGGGGAAGTGTTAAGAGAGACAAAAAAAAAGTAATAAAGACGTTAAAAAAGGGGGTGCATACATTATGATACCACTCGACTTTTTTAGCCGCAGGATTCGCTTTTATGTCGCACTCCAAGTAGACGTCAGAGCCTTTCATCAGATTGTTTGGATCGAGTGGTGCGCCCAGATTAAGTGAAACTATCGGTGCATCTGTGGATAAAAAACAATCCAGTATTCCTTGTCGCTTTTAAAACAAAAAAGAAATGAGGAAATAAACAGAAAAACGAATAATCCCTGTGGCAAAATACATACGTTTCACATCAAGTGTCCTGGAATCCTTCAGAAATACCCCGGTGCTGCCAGCCGACAATGTATCAGCTGTCACCGAGCAAATTACTTGTTTGCTATTATCCTCGGGCACAGGAACAAACACCAATTCCGATATAGTTACGTTCCCGTCTGATGAGGTCTGAAACAGGAGAAAATTGATATCACAAAACAGTCAGGGAAAGCTGGGAATATATGCGGTTACTTTAAGACTTACCGTTTGTGTGGCACCCCTCATCATTAGTCCACCCTTGTTCCAGATAATCTGAGGTGAGGGTCGTGC
This sequence comes from Dioctria rufipes, assembly GCA_963924295.1. Taxonomy (NCBI): domain Eukaryota; kingdom Metazoa; phylum Arthropoda; class Insecta; order Diptera; family Asilidae; genus Dioctria; species Dioctria rufipes. The sequence continues at coordinate 80,661,945 of OZ002740.1, read as the reverse complement.
ACCAGCTGAACTGCATGTAATTTGAGTACGTACGCCCGCAACCAAGGGGTGATTTAATCCTTGCAATCTGACGTATAATGGTGGCACTAAAATCCGTAAAGATATGAAATATAAAGAGATACGCTAGTATAAAAAAACGGTTGGAGGAGGGTTTACGATTCAAAGAAGGGAGAGGTGGGACATAATGGACTATACGACGAGCAGATAGTTGACAAAACGATAGATTGAATTTTAGTTACAAATTGTATCCTTTGGGCGTTCTGCTTGCGGGCAATACAGTAGGGTGAAAGCAACGAGTGAAGCTCTAGATTGTTGTTGCTGGATGACCTATTGGCAAATGTTTTTTTTATGGTCACAGGATAATTGAATGGTGATGATTAGGGATGGATCGCTAAAAGGGGTCGTTACCAAATCGAATTTTTTACAGGCCATTATGTTCTCTGATTGAGTTTAATGAGAAAAGGGTTAAATTTTGTATACTTAATGTTTTCTTGCGGCTTAATCGAGTTTTGAGTTTTTTTTATTATTGAAAGTCAAGAGATAATCCAATTATCTGGTAATGAAAGAGTAAATGGTTCTGATAAATAAGTTTAAAAAGTTTTGGTTAAATATAAAATTGCACTCTATTTTGTAAGACACATGTAAAATAAAGTCATCATTATCATCAGCATAAAGACTCATTAAAGTAGACTTTTAGCCACAGCATTCAATTAAGATTTTATGAAGGTACTAAGTTATTCAAAACCATATATGTCTATTAGATTGAATACGTTTTACTATGGTAAAAGTAAAGAGGATTTGAGCAGTATATGCTTTACCTGTTTCAAGTAATGTGTTAAGACTAGGGTTAAGAGAAGAGTACGACCGACTAGGCCAATAGGCCCCGCGACCAGAGTTTATATAATGTGTACTCCTCTAAGGTGGGTATAGAGTAAATCTAGCTTGTAAGGGCGCGGCACTCGTATGTGATATGCTTGGAGGTTTCGTATTCCTTTTCCCGTAGTCGACATAGTTCGCCGTTAGATTTGCCTATCTTCTACTAAAATTAGTTTACACGGCTGGAGAGGAGAGTCCGTGATGAACTCGTTCGCAGCATGGATGTCTGAGCACATGTAAATATTAAATTTTCTGTAATCCCTGTTTAGACTTTTCTGAACACCAACCTCTATAGCGTTGACTTTCGACTGAAAGGTGGAAAGTAATGCCTACTCTACAACGCATGGAAAAACTACGTCGTCAAACCGATATCGTTTACTGAAGATTGCATATAAATACAAGAAATATGAAGTAGTGGTACGCTGCCAAATTAAACAGCTGTTGACCTGTTAATTATCATAAATGTAATTGCTTTTCCATTTCATTGCAGAATTATATCAAAGGAAGTATTTGGTCTCAATAAACTAAGAAATTGTTTGGGACAAGTCAAATAATGTAAAATATTGTTTTAAATACTGAGTGCAAGTTCCACTTGGCAGCTGTTTTGTTCTAAATTCCCCTACATTGTTCTAAATTATGCTGAATACACCTGAGGTATTACCATCGTTTTTGCGAGTGCTCATGTCGTCAAATGAATGAAAGAGAAGCGACATTTTTGCAAGCATGAATTTTCAAATGTAAGAGTGGGAAGCAAACACAAAAATCCATGCTGTCTTGACGACGTGATTTTACCGTACATTGTAGATTAGGCATAAGGCACCAAGCAGAATAGAGTGTTCCACTTTTTAACCCACCACCGCTGCACCTGTTTCTTTATCTTTCCTGGATTCGTCAGTACAACAAACATGAGTTCATTGCGGGAACTGATCCATTTGCCTAATATCTGGTGTCTCTCGTTAATGGCCACCTCGTAATCTCTTTCGGAGAAATATTGTTTGGACTAGCAAACGTTGGAGCATCTAAGTCTATAATGCGGATCTGCTCGAGGATGTTAAGATGTCCCACATCACAAGAAATCTGATCATTTGACCTTTACCTTCGACGTATACTAGCCGTTGCGGCGTGTTGCATCGTTCACATTATTATTAAACGGTTTTATTTAGTTATACTCTCTTAGAATTTTGTTCTCTTGTGAATACAAAATTATGTCAACTCCAGGTTCCAACTCCTCAATACTGATGCTGCAGGTGTAGTGCCCGCCTAAGCCGTGGAAACTGAGGATCTGCCGATTTTGAATCGATATTGTGGGTGGTAAGTGTAGTGTAGTTTTTTTCATTTGAAGTGTACCATGTGCAAACTAAGTGAAAAAAAAATCTTTTGTCTAGTATTTATTATCTATAGAATTGAGTGTATTGCACCTACTAATTTATCAAATTTCATATCGATCTCCTTGCGGTCTGTCTGGTCCAGCCGATCAAAGCAACATTTTTTGCTATTTAGTCTGCAATAAAATGACGACAAGCGAATGTGCCTTTTTTAACTCGTTTCGTCTTGGTTTTTTTTTTGTTTTTGTGAAAGAAGTCCTAACGTTCGTTTCTTAAACAAACTCCTCAATCCTAATGCTGCACACATACTGCCTGCCTGAACTTGAGATCATAGTCTTGCCCGACCTCTGAGAGAGGGAGGGATTTGCTGTTTAGTTGTCCAATACTCGTGGGAACAATATGGGAGATAAAATTGGTAAAAAAAGGTTTAAGTTAAACGATTTTTTTTTTGTATTAAATGATGAACTTAAAGCTAGAACATAATTATGTGTCACCACAAATGTGGCGCTTACCGAGATATAAAGGGTTTTCCAATAAGAGGTGTTATTTTAATTAGCCCGCTATTTCGGTAGATGTCATTTTTTGACATTTTACAAATAGAAACTACGCCATTAATAAAAATGGAACGATACACGATTCAACAACGCATTGAAATTATTAAAATTCACTATAAAAATGGTGAAAATGTGGCAGAGACGGTTCGTAAAACTCGAACATTTTTGGGTCGTCGTGAAGCACCTTGTCGGACCGCAATACAGAAATTCGTAGAAAAATTCGAGCTGTCGGGACAAGTTAGTGATGTGAAGAATAAAACCCGTGTACGTCGCTCAAGAACAGCCGAGAATATTGCTGCTGTAGCCGAAAGTGTTGAAGAAAACCCAGGTTTGTCCATTCCTCGTCGTTCTTTGGAATTAGGCATTCCACAAACGTCATTACACCGTATTTTGCATAAATATTAAGGCTTATAAAGTTCAGTTAACACAAGAACTCAAGCCGGCCGAACATCAACAACGTCGAGTCTTTGCTGATTGGGTCCTTGAAATTTATGAAAATGATCCGGAATTCCATTGAAAACTCATCTTGAGTGATGAGGCCCATTTCCACCTCGATGGCTTCGTCAACAAGCAAAATTGTCGCATCTGGGGCTCGGAAAACCCAAGAGTTATTGTTGAAAAGCCTCTCTATCCTCAACGTGTGACTGTTTGGTGCGGTTTATGGTCCCGCGGGGTCATTGGACCTTACTTTTTCAAAATGAGGCTGGATCAACAGTTACGGTGAATGGATTGCACTATCGACAGATGATTAATGATTTTTTATGGCCGGAATTGGATGGTATTGATCTGGACAACATTTACTTTCAACAAGACGGCGCTACGTGCCATACAAGCAAAGAAAACATTGATCTTTTACGGGAAAAGTTTCCGGACCGTGTTATCTCTCGAAGAGGTGATCACAATTGGCCACCGAGATCTTGTGACTTAACACCTTGCGACTTTTTCCTTTGGGGCCACGTGAAAGAGAAGGTCTACTCCAACAGCCCAGCGTCGATTCAAGACCTCAAAGATGGAATTCGTGAGGCTATCGAGGACATAGGGCAGCCACCTTGCGATTTGGTTATGGAAAATTTCATGAAAAGGATATGGTCCTGTAGGCGTGGTCGTGGTGGTCATTTGGCTGATGTTATTCTCCATTATTAACGGCATACCTTCCTCTTTATAATGAAATAAAGATCCGATCATTTATCTCAAAAAATGGCATTTTTCTTTGAATATCAAAATTACACCTCTTATTGGAGAACCCTTCAGTTACTAGTCTACTGGTAAGAAATCTCGCACGACCAAGAGGAGTAAAGTTCTCTTGTGTCAGAGACCGCTTTGGCTTGCTGCGTTAACGGAATAAGTAAGTAATTAGGGACTTTTATCAGATTCACGTAAAACCGGGAGATTTCCTAGCCCTCAGCTCTGACTTTTCGGATACAAGTGCGGATCAGAATTTGATTATCACTTGTGGAGTGCAGTTGCAAAAGCCCCTAGTTGCATATTAAGTGATTTTGAGAAAAACTGTAACAACTTATTAATCTTTTTGCATGTAATATATTTTCAAATTGAAAAGTAATAAAGGTTACTTTAAGGTATGTTTAACTAAAGGTAGAAAAAACTCTCCTATACACTTCTCGTGTCTCCCAATATCTCAAAAACGAATTTTCTAAGAGTGAGTTTTGCTGCAAAGCATAAACTCTAACGAGTTTTGAAAATGTAAGAAATAAAATGACCGTATTTAAAAAGAAAAAAAAAAGGTTTTTAATTCACCAATCTTAAAATAATAAAAATCACATTTTAATCATATGTAATAAAAATACTCTTCGTGAGTAATATACATTATTGGCAAAAAAATATTGTAAATATGCATGTATTCATATTCTCAGCCCGGAACATTCTTCAAAAGAACATTCATCCATGATGTTTTACATCGGATTATTTATATTCCTTTCCGTTAATTCTGTATATAATTTTAATTTCTCATTGTTCTTTTAATCAACCCTAAAGTGTTTTTTCAATAGCTTGTCGATATCTTTAATCTTTTCTGATTTTAAAGGTAATCCCTTCTCATTTTCCCCAAACTTCAGTAAAGAGAGTTTCTTTCCATTTTTTAACAATGAACGGTATTCATCAGTATCAGATTTATGCGCTATTTCGGCTTTTATGAGTATACTTCCTTGACGAGTTTTTATTAATTTAAATTAAATTAACTTAAAGTGCCACTGAGCTTGTAGCATCATTATTTCGTTCAGAGCTGATTTCCAATTGTAAACCTTAACATCATCTGCTAACTGCTTGACTGTGCCATAATTTCGAAATATTCTTTTGGACGTAAAAGTACCTCTATCTTCCTTAAAAATTTTTCTATATAACCGAATACTCTGTATGGAGGAAGATAGGAATGACCGACTATGGGATATATTATTTCCACAGAACTAATGCTTTTAGTGCCGAATGAAACCATTTCGTGAGCATACCGACAACTGACATATTTTTATTTTGTACTGGTGGCCTGCATAAAGTTCAATGCTAGTTATGTCTTCAAAAGAAGCATTATTCAAATGCAAAATAAATTCTGACGCAATTTGTTCGGAACGTCTTTATAACTATACAAAAACGGCGGGTTTTGCAAGAACATTTGCTCCCGTTTAATATTAACTTAATTAAAATCAAAGAGTTTTGCTATAAAATAATCTAATTTAGTAGTGGATTTTGGTATATAAGTAAAATTTTATTAAGACGATTTTGAAAAATCTATGTGTTTTCTACAACGAAAATTACTATGATTTTAAGTGCTTTTGAATCAACATATAGGTCAAATATACATTCTGTACTAAAAATGCCATGGTATTGCCAACTCATTTTTATAATTTTGACATTTAGCGGGTTTTGCAACTGCACCCTTCATTTGCTTTGACGGTCAAAAATGTATAGTGAGGAAATCTCCGAGCCTAAGGTCACTCCGGTTTTATGGGTGATCAAAGACCCTGATTACTTATTTATTCTGCTGATGCAACGACTCAAAGCCGATCTTGGCCTCCGACACTAAAAGACGGCACTGCTCTTGGTCCTGCACAATTTCTCACCAGTAGACAGTAGCTATATCTCGGTAAGCCCCACAATTGTAGCCCATAATTATTTTTCAGCTTTTATTACATCACATAATATAAAATAAAACCGTTTAACTCAATTTTCAAAAAGTTTACAGTCTATACATTATGAATTTCTACTTGTAAAGAGTATCTTCTTGTAAATTGTAGGCTAGTCTCGTCACTAACTGAAAAAAAAAAGTAACTAGCTTACAACGAAGTAAATTCAGCTTTTTATAAAGTAGCATTTCCATCCTGTAAAATGTTACCACATTTTAAAGGAAACGCAATAATATGACCCGTCCCCAAAACAAACACATAATTACATACTTTCGAGTTTACATTTTCATAAATGTTGCTTGTTGCTATGTACAATATTTTAAATATACACCAACATTCACAAGTTAAGGAAAACGTTTTGTCATCAATAAATTACAAAATTTACTTATGACATATGTACATACCTACAAGGCTATACTTTTAATAAAAGCACATACATATACACATACATCAAATCGAAAACTGGCTTTTCTATGTCACGTAAGTACCTACCTGTGCCACAAGGACTCAATAGCACGGACAATGACCTCAATTAAGTCAATTACTCACTAACCTAAAGGGAAAAAGAAAAGCTAAGTGGAAAACAGCTCTTTTTACATAAAGAGAAAAAAAGACGATTTTTCACAATTAATTAAAAGAACTCCCAGGCCAGCTTTTTGCATGGCGGAGTTTTTAAATAATAATTTGACAGGTCGATGGTAGAGTCCCCTTGAACCTGGGGTGAACAAAGTCACCATGAAATCATCTCATATCACAATAGTTTTGATCTTACTAAACCGACGACGCTCGATGGGGGAAGTACAACAATTAATGGCACGCTTCGTGCCTGCCTACTATGTACGAATTAGGGGTGCTATACACCTATCGCATAGGTAAGTATACAGCCATCACCCTTCTCGAAAAAGATTTTAATCGAATATAGAGAGGAAATGGCATTGTGAATAACTGGTGAACACTATCATCAGCACTTCTAGTGTTTCGTATAGTTCTTTTCAATCATCGATCTGAAAGCAATTTTTCATGTGACAAAGGCCTTTTCATTTCAGGGGATACAGGGCATTGTTTTCGCACCCATTTAGGATGCAAAGTAGGAAACCGGGAGAGGAAAATGCTTTTAAGTGCAGCCATATAAAAAAAATAATTTAAAAGATGTCAGCAGGTTTGATAAGTTTTTTTGGGGGATTTTTTTTTTTTATATATATAAGAAGAGCTTGCGACTGGTGACATCATGTAAAACTCAAAGAAAAATGGAGGACAATGTTCCCATTTACGACTTTCTTTGAATGTGACGCACCATAGAAACATTGAAAAGGGTTAAAGAAAGGACAATAAACCCAAAATAAGTCGGAAATGAAAAAAATGGGAAAACGAGCTCATAAGTTTGCAACCATTGTAAATTTATATTAAGCTTCCGTCGCAACGTGCCTTGAATTAACAAAAAAAAAAAAAAATAATAATTCGGAAAATTTGGCAGTTTTTCGTCTGATCTTTGTTTGCATTTTAGTGGAGATTTTACAACACGGGAGAAAGGACGTATGTGAACATGAATAAATGGATTTAAAAAAACGAAAAAAAAACCGTTACTCCAGTAAACCTTAAACAGATCTTAAATAGCTTTTGAAAATACATTTGAAAAGACAATCGACGAACCCTTTAAAGCACTCTGGGATAATACTTAGTACTTACGGCCGTATACATACATACATAGTTTCACTCATACATACCTACATATTTAACTAACCAAGTTCTCTTGTCATTGTTTGGGGTGATTTGTGGCTTCCTTCCTTTATTGGATCTTTCCGATAGAGAAAGGAGCTGTTTCCAATGAAAGTTTGACATCTGACATTTTGTACCGTCAGAGGCTACCGTTTATGTTCTTGAGGAGGGAGGGTGGACGAATGCCATCTTTTGTGTTTCGAAAAATTCCTGCTGTTTACCCCGCATTTGTTAAACATTTGTGTTCGATTTGAACTGAAACGCTTCTTTTCAATAATGTGGAGTGGATAAATGATTGAAGTGCGTCAAGCATTTAAAAGGAAGTTATAAATGAGATTAACAAGCAATTTCTTCAATTTTGCCACAGGGGTTTCCCTTTGCAGTACTGGCAATTCAGTGAAATTGTGTGAGTGCTTTGTGTATAATTGTAGGTATATAATTTGCTAAGTGAAATACATGTGTAGAGAGTATTCTGACTATTTATTTTTATGCTTCAAATTAAGTTGTCAACTGTGCTCCGAACTATCACACACCTGCCTTGATTTTTTTTTTTTTTTTGTCAAAATGGGATGTGAAGTTACCTTTAAGGTCTTTTTTTGTGGGTCTCTTAATAGTAAGAGCATATTTTTCAATCATTATTTAGTTTTCTTACACATGAAAAATGCCCACATATTAATTTTGATATTCGTTTTTGTATTGGTAAGTAGGTAATCGATATAATCGAGCATGTTTTTCTTATAAGTATTAGAGGAAGGTGTTGAGGGCCCTGGTTCACCAAGCAGAGTAACAGCTCACATAGCAAGAGTCTTAATTGACCTCCATATCGCTTGATACAAAAAAATGTCTAACGGTTCCAGATTTTAATTTTTGGGGAAGGAAAGGAAGACAAGAAAAGATGTTCTGCAAATAAGAACATGTGCCAATTCCTTCACAAAAATGTTAATAATTTGATATTTGATATTTGATTTGCTGTTGGTTTTTTAAACCATATTCTAATTAAGTAAAGTTTTAAGGAGGGAGGATAAGCAGGTACATTTTTAAACAAATTTTATAAAAATTTTACGTTTTAACGTACATATCACTTGCCACATTTGCCAATGGGTCCAAACATGTGAGGTATTGTTCAAAGGCTCATAATGCATACTTTTTATAGAAACCTTATTTGTCATCCTATTATGTTTCGAACAGAAATTATTACGTTTTCTAGAGCTCACCTCCCTGCATACGCGAAAATATTTCACCCGTTAAAAAAGCGGTGCAGTAAAAATTGCTCATCGTGAACGGTGATCACAACATTGTAAGGAATCTATTGGAACATGTTGAAATACTTCTTTACGAGACACCCTGCATACAGGTTGTTTTAGGCTAGGTGGTTGATAGAGCCGGAGGTGATAGTACTTACTTAGACGATCAAAAAATAGTATGGCAGGGTAGGGGTCTACATCAAGCGTTTGGGAGTTACAGGGTGATTAAGAGTAAAATCTTGTTTTCACAAAACATCCTATATCTTGAAAAGTACAGGAGCTAATAACTCCTTAACGGCAAGAGTTAGGATATAGAGTATAAGGTCAAATTAAAGAGGAGAGGCTACAGTTTATAGTTTTTATAAAACAAAGTTATGTTAATAAAAATAGAAGTCAAAATAAAAACAAAGGTAAGAAAATCTGATATTTTTATTTTAGACCGCCATAACTCCTGAGTGGAGAAGGATACGGGGCTGGCTGAGCGATCGTTGGAAAGGCCATGAAGTTCTGCATTAGCATTAGCTCTTACGCCCTTACTTTTCAAGTTACAGGGTATTTTGTGAAAGACTAGCCTTTTTTATTAATCACCCTGAAACTCCCAAACGGTTGATGTAGACCCATCCCATGCCATAAAATGTTTTGTTCGTATAGGTGAGTACTATCACCTCCTGCTCTATGGACCACCTAGACGGAAGCACTCTGTATATTATCCAAATGTGACGCCCTCAAAATAACAAAATTCAAATATGACGAATTTATGCAATCCCTGATTTTCATGCGAAGTAGCTTATTTCTAATACTTAACAATTACTTTAAAAACAGCATTATATTTATTTCATAATAATCGAAACAGTATTTCCTCGGGAACGTGGCTTTGCAACGCTGCAGAATTTATGTATGTAATTCTATAAAATAACTAAAAATATGCTAAATACATTAGACACAGCGCTCCTAATGAATAATTAACTACTAACTAATGTGACAATAATGAAGGTAAATGCAGACACACAGCCATTTCTTCGATTAACCGACTTTGACATATTTACGAAGTGAAAGAACGAAATGGATCGAATTGACGTGATAAACTTAGTTCTTATTTATTTTATTTTTAAAATTAACGATTTAGAAATTGTATTAAAAGTATATTGATAATAAAGTGTGTGCTTCATATTTCTTCTTTTTATTTTTCAAATAAATAGATGCCCAGCGGAGCTCGATATTTATATTATATTATAAAATATACATTTCGCTTTAATACATTTTTTTTTTATTTAGGCCTCTAATGAAGCAAAAAAAAAAAAACAATTCATTAGTGTACATCATTATGATCTGATTTTCGAGCCATAATTATGATGACTGTGTGAAACACGGCATCTCAATGAATAATAAGTTGGTTAAAACATGTACAACAAAATGTTAGCCGTTTTAGTTTTCTTGTCCTAGAGATTGGATCCATACTTCATGGAAAAGAAGTCCTCATCGCAAACATGTACTGTCCTGTAAACCTTTTATTTGCAAAAAAATTTTCCTGCGAATTTTCTTGAAATTTTTCTTCAGTATGGATTGTTGGTAGCCAACATTGATTCGGTTTTCTAGTCTGACAACCATTTTAATGGGCCTTGCTAATTTACTACTAAAATGATCATTTCTTTTAGGAACTTTTTTCGAAAATTTTTCCTCATAATTTGTATTCGCTAGCTATCGTATATTTGACAAAATTTCCGGAAACAGAAAATTACACAGAAATTGGTAGTAGAATCGATTTTGATACTACTAGACACACTGTCTCCTCCATAATCACTTTATTTATTCAAGGAAATGAAGATGTGACAGACTGTGGACGAAAATTAGTTCATTTGAAAGTTCATTCACATTTATGTAGGGATTGATATTATATACGACCAAGGTGGAAGAATTAATGCGAGACAAGTTATTAATTCATCACAAGTATAATTCACTTTGTTTGGTTACATGGATTCAAACACTATTAAGTAATTATAAAAAGCTACTATATTAATTAATTATTTAGGTAGATATTAGTTATAACGTAGATTAGCACGTCCGTCGTTGTCGATAACCAGGGCAAGAGAGAGAGCTTCGTCTTGATGACGTATATGAGTAGTATCTATTTTTATTTGTGGTAATATCATCAGATGTCGCACGGGCTGGTAAAATGATTAGGGCTCGTCCCGATTCCCACACTCGGCCGTCCTGAAGAGTCATCGGCCCGATGACATTCGCTGAAGTCATCATAGTCTTCGTTGATAAGTTTTTCGTCCTTGTAGGCATCCCGCAAGTTTTGCCTCATCGTCTTTTGATCTTTGTTTTTCGTCTTATTTTGCGCCTTCGTCTTATGAACCTCGTCTTAGTATTAACGTCGTCGTTTGTTAAGCCTCAGCTTCGTCTTTGCATCTGTATCATGCAGGGCATCATCTTCGTATTCGTCTCGGATACGCTGAAAATATACTAAAGCGTTTCGTACCGGTCTAGTCATCGTGTTCGTCTAGTTCAGAGTCGTTGTCAATATCAGAGTTGTATTCTATGAATGGTCTCATATGCTCTGCGCAAGTTGAAGTGACGTTTGGTCCCTCGTGTTGACCGATCTTTTCGACTTCGTATCGCTCGTTACCCATTGATTTAGTAACTCGATATGGGCCAAGATATTTTGGACTGATTTTTAGACCAGTTCCAAATTGTGTACGTTTAATAGCAACCAAGTTTCCAATTGCGTACCTCGTAGCTGGCTTTCGTCGTTTGTTAAATGCAGTTTTATTTTCCAATTGGGTCTTCAGAATTTGTGCTTTGGCTGCCTCCCGAAATGCGTCTCGCTCGTCCATAAAGGCGTTGATCATTTCGTGCTGTATAACTGTGGTTAAGCGTACGTCCTCGCTGAGCTTCATTTTCGTTCCGAAGAGCAGTTCAAAAGGCGAGCGCCCTATACTTCGTTGTAGAGTATTGTTTAAATAAAGTTGAACTTTATGTATGAACTTGTACCAATTTTCTGGGGAATGCATAGCAAGTTTCGTAAGAGCTGGGATGACCACACGATGTATCCTCTCAACCTGGCCATTCGCTCTAGGGACACCGGTCGTAATAAGACTGTGCTCAATTCCTTCGTCTTTGCAATAGGCTTTAAAACCAGAGGAAGTGAAGGCTGGTCCTCGATCCGTTATGATACGCTTAGGATTGCCAAATGTGATTTGCTGCGTGTTGAGCCTTTGTAGTACTTCCTCAGTGTTCGTTGTCTTCGTTGGGTACAGCCACACGAACTTCGTGAAGGCGTCGATTACCGTCAAGATATACTTGTAGCTCTTACTTGTAGCTCTCATGGGGCCTAGATGATCGATGTGGAACGTTTCTAATGGAAGGGATTCTTTTGCTATCGGGTGAAGAAATCCTTCCTTCTTTCCCTCCTTTGCTGTTAAGATGCACTGAATACAGTTTGCCATACACATTCGAATTTTTTCCTCCAATTTTGGAATATAATACTCGCGTTCAATTAACTCCTTAAGTTTTCTCATTCCAAAGTGACCTTGATCGTGTGCTTTTCTTACTATCTCTGACTGAAGTCCCCTTGGTACAACTAGAAGCTTTCCGCCGTCCTTGACTTTAAAAAGTATTCCGCTCTCCTCTATATACTCGTCGAAATTGGTATGTTTTAGTACTTCCCTGATTGCTCTTATGGCGTCGTCCTTTGCTTGGGCAGCCTGTATCCTATGAAGTGTGCTTTCTTCCATAATCATCACAGTAGGGTTCCTACTAAGAGCATCAGCATGCCTCATCCGGCTACCACTTCTATGTTCCACCTCGTAGTCAAAATCTTCAAGCATTAGTGCCCATCGGGCGACTTTCGGAGTAATATCTTTCTTCTCCAGTGTACCTTTGAAAGCCGAACAATCTGTCACAATTTTAAATCGTATTCCAATTAAGTAAACACGAAATTTTTTTATGGCCATTATCACCGCTAACATCTCCAACATATAGCTGCTATAGTTCTCCTCAACACGAGAAGTCTTTTTGCTGTAATAGCAAACAGGGTGTAAAGCACCATCATCGTTGCTTTTTTGCATAAGAATAGCTCCATAGCCTAGCTTGCATGCATCTGTGTGCAATTCAGTCATAGCATCGGGATGAAAAATACTTAAAACTGGTCGCTCACACAACAGTTTCTTTAACATTTCAAAAGATTTACGCTGATCTTCTCCGAAGATAAATTTCACATCATTTCGTAATAAATCTGATAGGGGTCTAGCAATTATAGCATAGCTTTCAATAAATTTGCGGAAATATCCAGTAAGACCTAAGAAAGATTGAAGTTGCTTCGCTGTCTTGGGTTGCGGAAATCGTTGTACTGCTTCTGTTTTCAATAACGACGGTCCAACTGAGCCGTAAGCTATATCATAGCCGAGATATTCGATCTGACTTCGCAAAATTTGGCATTTTGCCCACTTAATATGGAGACCATATTGCTGAGCTATTGTCAGGACTTCTTCCAGGGCTTCCATTCCCTCTCTTTCATCCTTGGAAGGTATTACCAGATCATCTATATACACTAACACTTTGCCTTCTTTGATGAGAGGAAAGAATATCTCATTTATATTTCGCTGAAATATGGCGGGTGAATTGCAGAACCCGAAAGGAACTCTAAGAAAGTCAAAATGACCCGATGGGGTGATGAAAGCAGTATATTTTTGACTATTTTCCTCTACTGGTATATGGAAAAATCCATTTTTCAAGTCTATAGTTGTAAATAAGTTAGCTTCGTACAACCGGTCAATTTGGTCTTGAATAAGGGGTAAGGGGAAACGATCTTTTATCACAACTCTATTCAGTCTCCGGTAATCTATACAGATTCGCGCAGACCCATCCTTTTTCCTTACGATTACAATGGGGCTAGCGAAGTCCGATTTACTTGGCTTGATTACTTTATCACGCAGCCATTCGTCTATCTGTGCATCAACTATTCGCTGTTCACTAACTGCTAATCGTCTAGGAGATTCATAGATTGGGTTTTCGTCTTTCACGATGATTTTCATGGGTACTGGCATTGCTTTTGCACATTTATCGGTATCATAGCTATTTATTAGCTTTATAACTTGTTCTTTATACACTGGCTTCAAATGCCCCAGATCTAAATTGTCTACGATAGAAATATTCAAACAGAGGTTAGAAGTGAAATTAAGTGGCGACAAAGAAATGTTATCAGGAGTTATTTTTAATTCAACTCTGTTAAGTAAGGTTTTGCCTATTACAACGTCCTTTGGTAAGATGCCTCTCGGGGCAACGTGAAAAATTTCTTCAAAGAAATTACCGTCGATTTCTAACTCCGCAGAGAAGCAACCTAATGTCTTTATAGTATTGGAACCTACACCTTGGAATCTAATTGGGTTTTTAAGTCGTGATTTATCAAACAAATTGATTGCTTCTTCTTTAATTAGGCTTAAATCACTACCTGTATCAATGTACACTCGCGTAGGTACACCATCTATTTTTGCTTCAATGTTCATACTAGAGTCGTTAGGTATGCATTCTTTCACTAAAGCTACTTCACTAGTACCGCCACTGTTCCGTTTTTTGATTATTATAGCTTTAGAGCATTCAAAGGACTTGTGTCCGTAATTGTTACACCGAAAACACTTCGCGCCTAAATCTTTATTTCCACACTCTGCCGATTTATGCCCGCGTTCGCCACAATTGTAACATTTTAGTTTTATAAGATCGTGGTTCTTACTCACTGGCCTAACACTCTGCTTTTGAGGACAATTATGTTTACTTTTCTTTATAATTCTTTCGTAAGTGTCTAAACGTTCCCTAAATTCCTTCAAAGTTTTAGCGTCGTACAACACGCATTTGTATAATTCGTCATCCGGAATACCATCTATTACATATCGAATTATAGAAGTGTCATCCAATTTCCCTCGCCCCCCAAGTTCTTTAATAGAAAGAAAATATTCGTGGTAGGACTCACCTGGTTTTTTCTTCCTTTGAGCTAATTGAATATGCACGTCTGCTGCTGTCTGCATCACCGCAAATTCCTCTAAAAGCAACTTCTTCAATTCATTGAATGAGCTGATATTTCCAGCGCTACGTAGAGCCAACTTTGCTGTACCCTTCAATAGTCGTTTCGCGTAGACAAATTTTTGCAATTCGCTCCAACAAACGACTGCAGCTGTTTGTTCGAAATCTGCTAACCACGTCTGTACTCTATATCCATCTTCCCCTGTGAATTGCTGCATGGATTCCTCAACGTCACGGAAGCTAAAATGCGATGATTCACCTTGGATCTGAGATTCCACGCGATTTGACGTACTTGCTCCATGGTTTACAATATTTTGCGATCCCCTCAATAAGTCCAACTCCCTTTTTAGGAGTTCGATTTCCTCCTTTTGAGATTTGTCTTCTCTAAGCTCTTCTAAAATTTCCTGTCGCAATGATTCCTTTATATTTTCATAATGTGGGCTGGACACTTCCAGCATTGTGCTTGTTCATTTTTTTCTCCCCATAATTAAAAAGGCGTTAGCTAAAAATAAACCAAGTATAATTTCGAATTGGTATGCAAATAATTCGATTTTGAAGTAATAATTTTATAACCGTATACCACTTTAATTGTTTTCGCCTTTCACACTTTCAGTGACGCCTTTTACTACAAGCAAATGCCGATCTGACTTCTATTGAGCTTTTCCTTACTTGCTCGCAGCTACTATTTATCTAGTTGCCCGTCTGGCTCGTAATAAATAATGTTTCTCCTTAATAATCGATGGAAGACTTAACACGGCTGGCTTCTGAGTACTGCACTTACATATAGTTTAATATACGCGTCCGTAAATCTAATAAATTCCTCTCGTTTTATATCTTTGATGAGCTTGAGCACATTATTAAATGGCAACTTCATTACCGACGCTGTCATCGACCATAAAACAAATTCGTTGGGTTGTCAGCGCAGATTTGTGCACCGTTCGTTTACGTGAATAATCTTAAGCTTTGCTGCTCCTGCCCTGTTTCATTTAATCTGACCTCTCGCTTTCACTCGTTCCAGTTTTGCGACAGAACACACACACGAGGCCTGATGAATTTACCGTTCGTTCTCATGCACTTCTTTTGTTGAGTTATCTTTGAAATTCCTTTTATAAAAGAATATGGAAATTTAGGACTTTTTGTGACACTTAATTAATGTATAAATTCTTCCGATATTTTAATTTATTGAATACGATCCCGGTTGAGCCCCCAAATGTAGGGATTGATATTATATACGACCAAGGTGGAAGAATTAATGCGAGACAAGTTATTAATTCATCACAAGTATAATTCACTTTGTTTGGTTACATGGATTCAAACACTATTAAGTAATTATAAAAAGCTACTATATTAATTAATTATTTAGGTAGATATTAGTTATAACGTAGATTAGCACGTCCGTCGTTGTCGATAACCAGGGCAAGAGAGAGAGCTTCGTCTTGATGACGTATATGAGTAGTATCTATTTTTATTTGTGGTAATATCATCAGATGTCGCACGGGCTGGTAAAATGATTAGGGCTCGTCCCGATTCCCACATTTATATGTCACATTACAGTTTCCCACAGTGAATAAAAATCAGAAAAGAGTTCAATAATTTGAAATTGCTTTCAAGAAAACAAATATTTGTGGCAGCAGTTGCAAAGCATTTTAGACAGAGGATTTTTGTTGATCAGCTGATGGCTTTTTGGAGAATATTTCCACTTTCCAATTAATTCAATTCATTTTAATGACGGTAGGTGGCACTTTTACAGGAATGGGTGAAACATGTAAATTTATTTTACAGGAATGGGTGAAACATGTAAATTTATAAACTCGAGTAGTTTCTCAAAAAAAAAAAAAAAACAAAAAACATTTTACATACATAGGAGTGATATGTCGAGGGAGCTCTGTTGTCAAAGCAGGAGCTTTATTGCCAAATTTGATTACATTTTTGAAAAGGGAAAGTTTTCATTTTGTGATAAGTTGCTGAGATACTTGCCTCTGCTCGGAATTGAATATAAGATATTTTTTTGAGTGAGACCTTCTTTTTAAATGAAATTCACAAGAATAAAAGTTTTCTTATGGAATTAAACAAAAGTAGTGCATAAAACTAAATACTGTTTTTAATCGTTTAAAAATTACTGTTTGCTCCTCTCCGGATTTATCATTTACGTAAACCTCTGAACTCTTAGCCACTAAATAATGGACCATCAACACAACAAGAATTTATAACGCGAAATCTGGATTATAACCATTCCTGTTTGCTAATGCGATTTCAGTAATATGGAGTAAAATTTTCTCCATTTGAAATCGAACTGAAATGTTGCAAAAGGGTCTCTGATGCTCCTATTTGTTTGACACACTGCACATTAATTAAAAAATTAAGTCATTATGGAGACAGCCTGTCTAGGCTATTAAGGCATTTCAAAAAATTCTTATTCAGAGGATGGGAAAAATTTCCGTTGACGTGGCAATAAAGATATTTGTTCAATATTTAAGAAGCTAATAGCACATTGCTTAAATGCACTATGTTGGCTGCTTTCTCAGATGCTTTTGAGTTGTTAGTATTGATAGAGAGGGACGATCATAACATTAGGGAAAGGTAATGGGAAGCTCTAGAAAATGTGAAAGGAGCTAGATAATAACAAGTCCGGGACTAAGTCTAGGTGGAGTTCGAACCCAGTATATATAGTTATTTGCCGGAAATATCAACGGTCTTGAAAGTTAGTAAGAGCTTGTACTTTGCTATATGTACAGCAAACATTGACTTAACTAGCGAAAGAAACAGTGAACTTCCTTTTGATAGAAAAATGAGAACAGCGGATAGCCTTATTTTATATTTCAAGGTGTCGGTTGGGGGTGTAACGGACAACACATTGCTTTATGATTCTATGGGACTGGGTTAGAGCCCCACTTGCGGCATCCATCAATGGGCAATTCGTTCTGATGATAATAGAACTATCACTTAAAATCCATTAGGATGTCGTAATGTGCGATTAATATTACATTTGTTTATTGTCTCGCTAAAATTGAGACACCAATCTTACATGGCATCGATATCAACGCGCATCTTTCTAATTTTTTAATAATCCGAGAGATTTATCCCATATGCCAGCAGTGGTTGAGTTGTCTGAACACTCTGTTTTTACGGAAGGATCCAAGAGAAGTGTACAGCACATCTGCATATATACTATACTGACAACCAGGCAACCATTAAGGCGCTGGATGCTGTGCTTGTAAAATTTATACTAATTCAACTGTACAAAGCCACTTTTGATAGACTTCTACTCGGCACAAGGTAATCTTATGCTGGGTATCTGGCCAAAAGTATATCCATTGCCTATAAGATGGATGATGAGTAGGCCAAAAAAGGCTTCTGAAATGGATAGCTCCACAGGACTAAGTTATCCCGATCGGAGCTCTAAAAGAGGAGATAATCAGAGGTGACTATCAAAAGATGAGTCTCCGTTGGGTCAACAGAGAAACCTGCGGTATTGCGAGGCAATTATGGACTGCATATGATAGGAAGAGAACAAAAGAACTCCTTAATGGTAGCAGAACTAATAACAGGAATCTAGTGGAATCGTGATGGATCATTGGGCCATAGGAGACCATCCAAGTTGGTTAGGAATAGCGGCAAACGATTTCTGCAGGAGTTGTCAGGATTCGGAAGAAATCGAATCTGTCCAAGAGGTACTTGTCGAGTGTCCCACTCTAAAGAATAGTATGTAGAGGTAGGGTATTAGGAAGCTCCTTATTTTTAAATCTGGAAGAAAAACAAAGTAAAGTACTCAGATATATCTTGATATACCTTAGAGAAACAGGATGGATCTAGGGGGGTTTCAAAACGATTATCCCACGAATTCAAGGGGCACAATGGATTCGCTGGACTTCTAAGTGAAGCAGGCTGGATAATTTTAGCATCTTACCTAACCTACCTCTAATCTAACCTGTCTAAATAATGCGTATTCGTTTACTGAGCTTCGTCAGGTCATTGATGGGCGCGGTTTGATTTGTTTATTTATCCCTAGATTTATTCTACTCTTGCTGTGATAATAACATGGAAAAATGTTAATACAAATTTCATATATCGATTGTTTGATGGGTCTACTATACACTAAAAAAGAAAAAAAAAATCCCTAAAGTGAGTGGCAACAATTTGTGCCACTAAGTTTAGGTATTTTTTGATAAGATTAGGGAAAGCTCCACCTTGGAAAAAGTGGAATAGGCTTTTATCCCTAAAAGGTAAGTACTTTCAAATGTAAAATAATACCTAATTTATTGAATGTTCTCTTTCTTTTATTGGACAAAGCTTACCATTTCGGAAATTTTACATACTATATAGATTTTCTGGTGCCAAATACCTACATCCATTGAATGTTCTCTGGATTTGGGGAAATTAAACTGACTTTAATTTTATATTAGAGAAAATGACATTTATTGTTAGGAAAAAACGTGTCTTAAATTTAGGTAATTGACCTGCTTTTTTTACAGTGTAAATAGCGTATAGCTCTATAGCTGGAGTCACATTTATAGCTTTATTTGAAGCTCTGGTCAGGAAAAAGTAATTTAGTTCCATGTCCAATGATACATGTAAAGCGTATTTATGATAGCTGATTTGTTGGATTTTATCATTTTTATAATGCAATGCTGATGTAAATATTTATTC
The DNA here is from genome assembly GCA_963924295.1 of Dioctria rufipes. Taxonomy (NCBI): domain Eukaryota; kingdom Metazoa; phylum Arthropoda; class Insecta; order Diptera; family Asilidae; genus Dioctria; species Dioctria rufipes. The sequence goes on along the minus strand of OZ002740.1, from coordinate 80,642,431 downwards.
CAAAGTAGTCGGTGTCTTATAAATGTTTTGTTGTTCATCTTAAATATTGCACGATTGTTGCTATTTTCATTGCCCATTTCTTAAGTTGACAGAAGCTAAACATAATGACCCAGACGGAAGCCAGGACCACGTTGGTTAAGCAATCGACAATTGCAAGAACCTTACCTCGCACGGGAAGTAATTTGTTCATTGGCGATCTTTTAAGAATAAATTCTATATACAGTTGCTTGTTAGTAGTTGCTACTGATGTCAAAGTTTATTAGTAATACACCTCTGCTTCGATTACTTCCAAAATGCTTGCCACTTGTCTGTTGTGGTCAGTTGTTGTCAAGTATCCGTTTAGTTTAAAATACATGGTTAAGTCCAGTAATGTAAATATTTAGTTAGGATAGTTAAGTTTTTATTAGAATAATGTGACATAGTTACACGTAAAAATTGATTAAAGTAGATTCGGAGTGTTTTTGGAGATTCGAAACTATGAAAATGAAACATTAAAGTCACAAGAAAGTCTTTAGAGCTTTTTAATTTCAAAACTAGTCTACAATCGTTACTTTCTCGTAGGGATATAATATGAAATATTATGTATTTATATTTCTTTGAGTCATAATTCAGGTCGATCCAAAATCTCAATTGTGCCACTGATAAAGTATTTCCTTTTCCAATCTTCCAATCGTAAGATAATTAAAGAAAAAAAATTAAAAACATTGAAATTCTCATCCGTTCCCATTATTAAAATAAAAGAGGCTCTGTAAAACGCACGTCATTTATCATGAGTAAAATTTCGTGCACAGGTTTCCATTCTTGTCTTTGCAAAAGGTCCAAATTACTTAAATAACCGGAAGATACCATATCAGTTCACAGGTATATAGGCAGATAAGAGCTTGTAGGCGTTATTTTCTTGCAATAAAATAAGACAAAGAAAAACCTTGAATCTTCAATTTAATCTATTAGCATGTTCGGCAACTAATTATTTACAGGGATGGTGAGTCTCTTAGATGTACCTTCCGCTATAGGTAGTTTAAGCCAGTCGAAGAGATTCATATATTTTACTACCTGTCGTATCTCGAAAGTTGTGTCCAAAAAAATTTTCAAAGATGTGATAATTACACATTAAGTGTTCTTATCGGGTCTCTGAGAAGCCTGCTTAAAACTTGAACACGCAATGGGACCCCATCCGCTAGTAGTCATTCATCTATTATCTTTTATTTGTACAATTCTTGATTACTTTTGTGACCTGTGCGTATTGAGGCAGCCAGTAACAAGCCGCCTAGATGGCTGCAAAATGGTTTACGTAGTAATCCCTGTAAAATGTCCAATTTGAACTTTTGTTATTACTTTCTTGTTGTCAGTGTCCTTTGAGGATAAGCCGATTTAGAGACAAAAAGATTATTTGGATTATAGGCTTCAACGTTAGAAGGTTGAATCATGACTTTCCATAATAATTCTCGTGGTGGCAACCACAAAAATAGAGACTGAAAAAAAAAGACGAAAACTCATTACAGAATCCCGACTATGAAGATTGTGGAGTTGCAGGGGGCGTTTATTCCTAATATTTGTATATAATGTGTGTATGTACAAAATTTCGGACCGACCAGATTTTGTGAAAAATTCATGGTCATAAATATAACTCCAGGTTGATCCCAATAATTTTGGCAAAGAAGTGATTTATGGCGACCAAAAACGTAATCCTCAAATTAATACGCGCAGCCTGATCCGAACATTAATTAACGGTATAAGACCTAATTGTACCTCGTACGGTTGGATTGGGTCGATGCTTTCGTTTGGTTATTACTATACATAGCATGGTCTAATGTGGGCAATAAATGTTCATCGCCCCCAATGGCTAGTATAATACGTACAGAAGTCGTTAAATCAACGTTCTTAGTTTCATTTTACTGTGACTGAACTAAAGCCATCCCGGTTTCTGTGAATATTTGACAGGTATATAAAATATAACCGCGTATACAGCCAAGGAATAATTTTTCTATTTTTCCTTTATTTATTGACTGTGACTGGAAGGATGTATTTGCCATGAAGTATAAATATCCTATATAGAAAGAGGTAGTTAATGTGGTTTTGGCATTTCGTGTTTTATTGAATTATTGGCATATCCTAGCATATACATATTTAGTAGCCTAGAGGTTATAAGGAAGTAGTGAAATGTGTAAAATCTATATGCTTGCTTATTTCAACTTAAACGATCCATAAAAGAGGTAATTTCAAAGAACCATTAATGGATTCAAGGACGATTACAAAAAAAAAAAAGATTGTCACCAGTAATGAAGGTGAGCACCCGTTATGTGATCAATTTACTCAATTCGGAAGTGGTAAGGATTGTATTGCGGGGGTCTTACAGACTTCCAATTTAAATCACTTGATGCAGATCTTCCATGATAGCAAGTTAGTTATTTACTAAAAAGAGCGTTGTGTATAAAAAAAATATTTTATTGTTTCTATGTACAAAGTTTTAATTTCAAGGTACATATTTAACTCGATGTAAATGAGCTCGTGAGAGAGACGTGTTGTCAATTACAGCGTTATTATCTCCTGGGTGCCTGGCCACAGTGATAGCAGGGAATGATGCTGCTCATGTTCTGGATACGAAGAGATCAGGTTCAAAATGTGGCATCACAAAGGCCTAAGTGTAGCTGGTGGTATTTCCATAGCCATGACTCTCACCTAACCTCATGACCTAAATTTATGTAGATACATCTATTATCATAGGGTTGCTTCAATAACAAAGAACGGAAGCTAAATATATTTGCTGTTTGTTTAAATCAAAATAATTTTATTTCGTTAGTTAACCCTTAACCGTTTGAATGCTGACCAATTTTCTTCGACTTATGCTCAAAATGCAGAATACTTTATATTTCTGATTTGGATGAAACTTTCACAGTTTGTATGAAATGCAAAAATAGCTCACCCGTATTTTTTGGTTTTCCCGTACCACACCCCAACCCCCCACTAGGGGGATACAATTGCGTGATTTTTGGCTGTAACGACATTTTCAAAAAATTATATCTCGAAAACAATTTAACCGATTTTTCTGATTCAAACGCCAAATGAAGTCTAATACTTTATGTATTTCATAAAAAAATATAGCAGCACCAAACGAAGAAAATGTATGTTAATAATAGTACTTCTTTAAAAAAATAAATAAATTATTAACTATTGTAGATTTCTAGCAGTTTTTTTTTTTGTATTTTTATTTTGAAGTTAGAGATCTTGTCTATCTATGTGCAGCAAATTGTAATGGTGTTTGGCTTTGTTTTGGAAATATGAATTATTAAACTCAACGTATACCTAAAGTAATGCACTATGAGAGCACTGAACTGAGGAGCACGTATTTTTTTCTACTGTGGAACTCTGGCACATTTTTTTTGTATTTTTATTATCAAACTCTATGCCTTATCTATATATTTGCAAAAATTTGTACTGGCGTTTGGCTTCGTTTTAAAGATATCACTATTTAAAGTGCCCATGTATACACAGACATTCCACACGAAAACGATACCTTTGGACTAATTTTGTATACCAGACCATTTGCGATTTGGATGCAATTTGCAGAATTTATATGAAATACAAAAATAATTTAAGCATATTTGTTGTTTCCTCGTACGACGGCCCCGCTAGGGGATTATATATTTCAAAAAATTATAGTTCTAAATTTTTCAGATTTAAATGCTTTATATTTTTCATAAAAAAATACGGCAACCGCGAACAAAACTTTTCTTGTTAGTAATAGTATTTAAAAAAAATAGTATTGTTTATATTGTAATTGGGAAAATGTAAAACCATTTTGAAGTCAGAAGCCTTGTTTATCCATGTCCCAAGAATAGTGCTGGTGCTCGGCCTCGTTTTGACGATATAAAATTTTAAAGTGACCGTATGCACAAAGTAATGCAATATTCTATTTGTCTTTTTCAACTAATAACTCTCCAATTGCTTGGAAACTGGCCCACGTTTAGTGTGTTCCCAAAAAAGGAGAGAGCAGCCATTTCTGAAATAATCGACCAATCGCAATCACCTTGATTCTTTCGAAGACTTTTAAATCTGTCATTAAGTCCAAATTGATGAAGTATCCAGAAATCACTTAGCTATTGCTTCCGGACTAGACACTCATCGGAAGACTTGCTGACTTTTCTTGTGCAACTTTGGAGCCATAGAGTTCAAAATTTTGACCTATAGATATTTCAAAGACGTTTAATAGAGTATGGCATCCTGCCATTTTAGAAAAAAAAAAAAAAAGTTTTATATTTGATCGCCTAACATGCGATTTTACTGAGGAAGTGAGTGAGAGGGTCTTATTACTTTGCACTGTTAGAAAAAAAGGAAGAGGTGATCGATTGTCAAAGCATTATTTCCCACTCTTTTATAACGAAGTGTGACTTGTGGCATTTCATCAATTTGTCAATTGCATAAATTATTTGGACGTTTATGCTGAAGTTCAAAATCGGATAAAAAAAGGCTATTTTCAAGAATAATACAGATACAAAATACACACATTCCGTATTTAAAAATTTTATAATAATAAAATTATTGTAAAAAATTTTTTAATTTTTTTTTAAAAAGTGTTTAAAAATGTTTAATAAACTTTGACACATTCCAGCTGATGTGCTGTGACTTTCTTCAAATATTTTTAATTTGTGTGCGTGTAAACAATTATATTCGTACCCGCTTGTAGTTATATGTATGAGTTTGCTGCCATAATAGCAAAATTTACTGCCATAAAATATACTTCTGGCTAGAACTATTTATGGATAATTATGGCAGTAAAAATTCCCCCATCGTCGGGGAATTTGACATTTAACTCAGTAAAATTTTGCTGAATTATCTTTTGTCCTTATCGTTTTGAAGTATTTTCAGATAAGCGGAAACTATTTACTCTGTTTTCTAACAATGTTCGAGTAATGTAAATCAGCCATAATACACTAGGCAGAAGGACAAAATCAATCGTAATTGATTTTTTTCAAAAATCAATCGTAATTGATTTTTTTCAAAAATCAAGTAATTCAAGATTTTCTGAATTAAAACGAAAGTCCTGTCAATTTTTATAGGTAGGTAATTGACAGCACATTTTTAATAATTAAAATTAAAATTCAAAGGTAAAGCGATTTTGGAAAAATTCAATTACGAACGAATGATCATTGATTTTTCCTGTCTACCAAGGGTATAGGTATTAGATGTCGTTATATTTGATGGAGAATAGATAAATTTTAACAACTTTGTTTTTTTTTTATATGTATATATTTGAACCTGTTATCTCTCAGTCTACCTTTATGATTTTCATTAGTGATCTGCTTTTCCTTACTTTCAATTCCTATTCATAGTTTCGCTGATGACAGTACCCTTGATTTCACTTACTCCTTATGGACTTCAGAGTGAATGCTGATTAGGACTAAGCGAATCGCATTGAATTCAATGTATCTAAGACTGTACGTTATCTCGTCTCTTTAAAACAAGATCATAATTTGACCACAACCGTTTCAGAGCCTTCGAGCTCATTGGTGATGTGGCAATAACTTTTACGAGCACCGCCGTAAAGTCGAATACTTTCCACACACATTTTCGCCACATGTTTGGGTCAATGTCCTTAACTAGTATCTAGCCACGCTCATTATTTCACCCTTCAAAATACTTTCAGCTGTTCAGTAAAATTACGTGATGATTTCACAAATTGTTAGGGTTAAAGAGTAACATGTATCAGCACTTCTGGCACTCTTCTTATGTCCCCTAAACCCTTGTGCCTATCTCCTTCCTTCCATACTGTAAGCTCCTGAGCTTGGCTAAATAATTAAAAAAACATAAATAAATAAAATATGGCAGCACTACTTTAGGTCATTTTAAAAATTTATGTCGTCAAAACGAGGCCGAGCTCCAGCACCAGTTTTGGGACAGGGATAGAAGAGGCCTCTGGTTCCAGAATAGAAATACAAAAAAAAAAAAAGTTTTAAAAATGCCTAATACAATAGTAAATATACTATTATTAAAAAAAATATATTCTTTTATTAACAAGAAAAGTTTCATTCGCTGTTGCCGTATTTTTTTATGAAAAATATAAAGCATTTGAATCAAAAAAATTGAGAAATATAATTTTTTGAAAATGCTGGTCCACCGTAAAATCACGAAATATCTAACCCCCTAGCGGGGCGGTCGTACGAGGAAACAACAAATATGCTTAAATTATTTTTGTATTTCATATAAATTCTGCAAATTGTATCCAAATCGCAAATGGTCTGGTACAAAATTAGTCCAAAGGTATCGTTTTCGTGTGGAATGGCTGTGTATACATGGTCACTTTAAAAACTGATGTCTTTAAAACGAAGCCAAACGCCATTACAATTTTTTGCAAATATATAGATAAGGCATAGAGCTTGATAATAAAAATACAAACAAAAATGTGCCAGAGTTCCACAGTAGAAAAAAATACGTGCTCCTCAGTTCAGTGCTCTCATAGTGCATTACTTTAGGTATACGCTGAGTTTAATAATTCATATTTCCAAAACAAAGCCAAACACCATTACAATTTGCTGCACATAGATAGACAAGATCTCTAGCTTCAAAATAAAAATACAAAAAAAAAACTGCTAGAAATCTTCAATAGTTAATAACTCATTTTTTTTAAAAAGTACTATTAATAACATACATTTTTTTCGTTTGGTGCTGCTATATTTTTTTATGAAAAACGTGAAGTATTAGGCTTCATTTAGCGCAATTTGTAACCCGCTAGTGGGGAGTTGGAGCGTGATACGGGAAAACGAAAAAATACGGGTGAGCTATTTTTGCTTTTCATACAAACTGTGAAAGTTTCATCCAAATGAGAGATATATAGTATTCCACATTTTTAGCATAAGTCGAAGAAAATTGTTCAGCACTCAAACGGTACTTGAAATTTTACCAACCGTTATTTGAAACAGTTAAGAGAGAACAACAATTATACTCGTGAAGCAGAGCCGTAACAAGATTGAGATAAGTGAGGCACTTGCATCAGGCATTGAAGTTTAGCGGTTTCGTTGGAAAACAATTTGTTTACTGCCTTCCAAAAGACAATACGAAGAACATTTGAATTCGACCAATATAAATTATTTTTTAGTTAATGAATGTATATTCAAATAAATTTTTTGTTTTCCAATCGAATTTACCCGCTTGACAAGGCTGAGCTTGGTTGGGAGATATTTTTGACAGTCTTACAAAATTTGCTGAAGATATGGGATATACCGCTCGTTCGAAAGAATAGTGACACAGCTCAAAAATTTTCCTTTTTACTATTTTTAGTTCAAATTTATGCAGAAAAAATAAGCTTTTCGACCCAACGATCAGAGAGGGGTATCATCATTAAGATAACTTTATAACTTTACTGGTATTACCAGCATACGTTAAAGAAACAAAAATAAGAAAAAAGAAGCGATTTGAACGTTTTGAATCACAAACTGATGACCCCAGTATTGCCACAAAACATAAGCTTCGCACAACAATTTTTGAATCAATTGATTCTCTTTTATACTAACTGACGTGAAGGTACGAAATGTTGGAACAAGTTTCCGAAGATTTTTGAGTCTGAAAAAAGTCGTTTTTGGATTCAATTAATTCACGACTATAACCATCAAGAATTTTATCTAAATGCTTAAATCGTTCTCCGAGTTTTTCTGACATTGACAATGGCGATAGTTTCAGGTGAACGAAAATTCAGCAAATTGAAGTTAATAAAAAATTACGTTCGACTTAAAATGGATTAAGAAAGTTTGCCAAATGTGGCTGTTTTGTCCAACGAAAAAAAAAAAATGACAACCATTCAGAATTTCGAAAATAGCTAGAAATTTCTATGTACAAAATCTTGTAAATATGTCTACCGAACTGATTGACCTCAATGTTTTTAAACGTACGTTACTCGTAAGAAATGAATATATTATTATAATTATATTTTTGTGTGCAATAAATATTATGTACTATTGTTTTTTATGCATGTCTTATAATCTTTATCAGTCGTTGCTCAACTTTGTTCAGTCAGCTGATATACCACGCCAGGATAGGTAAAGTTAAACTAGATTGTGTTGACAATTTTATAAATCTGTGGCATAAATTTATACGTTTGCTCAGACGCCTAGGGGAGTCGTTACAGTTCTGCTTGAAAGAACTGAGAAAAAAAGTGAGCTCTTAACCCCTTGTCCTCTACTTTCTTTTTGCAAATATTTTGTAACTGCTTAGAAATTCAATCGCTCTTTCTCTTATATATGTCCCAATATAGTAACAAAAAATAATGCCACTGCTTCACCAAATGTGGAAAAATTCAGACTTTTGTAATATGTGGGTACTTTCTTTAGTTATGCTAAGCATTCATCCTGCTAATCGTTCTAACGGATGACGGTGCCAATTTTAATGAACAAGTCAAAAGTATTTTGATTTCTGTCAGCTAGAATTTTACTTTTGTGACCGGTATTGAAAGTGATACCTCATTGTATCTGTAACACTGGGATTGTGCCATAAGTAAAGACTGACTGTAACAATTTTGCTCACTGAACATGCATACTTTACTTCAAAATTGATTTACAAGAAATAAAATTATTCGATTTTTAAAAATTACAAAATAAAAACAAAATTTTAAAACAGTTTGTTTTAAAGAGACACATAGGTTGGCTTTGAAAGCCTTATTGAACCCTTTTGTTTAAAAAAAACACTTTTTCAATGTGTTTTTCTAAACAATAATGATATGATGCAAAAAATTATTTTTATATAAAAGTGGATGCTTTTGAAGCCACAAGAATAACTACCAAATTTACCATATCAAATGCTATCTTGGCAACACTCCTAAGCTACTCTAGCTCCGTACCCTGTAAGTATTTATAAGTTGTGGGACATGTTTCAGGATTTTTAACTCAGAGCTCTCCTTCCATCGCAGCCACAACGTTCGAGCAGAGTACGTAGTAAATACGTGTGGAAGCAATTAACTCGGAGACACCGGGCCCAAGACTACCGGCCCATCGGGCTAGCTCCCGATCGCCCATCTTCCTAGTCTGGATCTGATGGACGGTTATGCCGTCCAGCTTCCAAATAGTATCAGCGAACTGCATGTAAAAACTGGATCTGCTGATTCATCAACTACAGGAGAAATGCTATCACACATAATCCCGATAAATTAAAAACGCAGTCGATCGCACAATAAGATATTCACGGATCACATTAACACCTGGGAGATCATCGTGTAGCAATCTATAGATCACAGTGGATTAATCATGATTTCGAATTAAATTACAAGAATTATAAAAAAAAAAATACAATAATTCCCAGAAAATAATTTCTTCCAGCTTCTATATCTTATTGCAATATGCGATATGGCCTTCAGAAAAGATCTGTACCGAGATTCAGCTACGTCGAAATTGGCAAAAAGTGAGTGAAGTGAGTCAGTTTTCTGCAAATTTGATTCTGCTAAGAAATTCACTCACTCACTTCTCTCTTATTCAATTTTGCGGTGAGTTGGGAGTGAAATCATCGAGCAGCGATTTTATTTTAGAAATGGTTAATATTCGAAAATACTCACTTCACTTTTTTAAAGTAATCATTTTATTTTCAAAAGTGAGTGAATGAAGTGAGTGAAAGAAGTGACTGAAGTGAATCACTCACAAATTAGCTGAATCTCGGTACTGGTCTTGCTGGCCCATTGACATGAAAACAATAGAATCTTGGCGGTATACTTAAGAAATCCAGCTGGAAATAATTAAAAGATTGCTGCCTTAACAGAGCAGCCTCAACCCATTCATCGACAACAATGGGGCAGGGTGTTAAGAATTTATGTCATATGGTAACATCATTACCAAATCTGCTCTAATAGAAGGAGATATCGATTCTTATATAATTAAATCGATAAGCACCTTTTTATCATATCAGTGAGCCCAAATGTGAAACTCTAATTAGAACAAGACTCACGAATATCTCAAAATATTCATGAAGTGACGGTGATTCGATATTTGAACATATCGAAATATGTACAAATACCGGGAATGTCAGTCAAAGGTCTAACGAAAAATCGTCAATCATATCCAACATTATTCGTTTCTTTCTCTGCGTGACTACTATCGGTTGTTATCTCTGGCAAAATACTAAATGGTGACACATAATTTTTGTCTAATATTTTAATCAGTGGAATACTGTAGCGAAACTATCACTGATATTCATTCGCCAGTTATGTGGGAGAAATAAATGAAAGAAAATATTTCATTCAATGATTATTTAAACTAAAGTTCTACAGAATATTCGCGTTAAACTTTATCACTTTATAAATATCGAAGGTAAAAATTTTGTCAAGTTTTGTATCAAATCGATTTGAGTCATGTATATGTTTCAGTCCCATTAGTATATTCATTTTTAACCATTTCAATGAATGAGATCAATAAAATAATAGAAAAGAAAACCCCACGACCAAGGATTATTTGTAATACGTAGAAAAAGTCTTCAAAAGATGAACGAATTTAGTGCAGTGGCTCCCGAAGAACTTGGATCACCGATTTTGAAAATTGCTTTTGATAAAAATAAGTTTTAGGATTTTTCGACAACCACCACACAAAAAGTAAATGGCTGAAGTGTCGATCATTGCTACGGAATTTAGAACAACTAACGAAATTTAATTTATTCGGGTCGGGTGTAATGGATTGGAGTAATTATCAAACCAAACATGAATCATAGATCCGTAAAAAAAAGACTGTATTTCGCATCTTCCGCGAAATACCAATACTGAACCTTCGTGCAAGGTCATAGATTCGTCAATTTTAATCACATCAACTCGAAATTGTGAGAAAATAACAGTGCGGATGGTGTACTTTAAGAAAACGTAAAAATCCATAAATCTTTTTTTTTTCAGAATTCCTAGGTAGACCTAACCCCATAAAATACCCAATTAAATTATTTCCGCAATTGCGGCCTCAAAACATTTCCAATTAACGTCCCAAAGGGATTGAAAGTCACCCTGATTTCGCGATTCATACTGTTGGATCATTAGTTTACCCCAACAATTTCGTCAATTTTTAATGATTTTCCAGCCCGTTAATGTAGTTTTCATATTTAAAAAGTTTGAAAAAGTAATTACTGAGGGCGACAAATTAGGTACGGTTTATTCCAAAATATGAGAAGCAGAGAGGACATGTTTGTTTTAATGAACATTTGTAGAATTTGCATATTTGCTTCAATATTTACCTCAATGTGTTAAGGCAAGCCAAAACCGCTTATATGCACATACATACATACATGAATGCATATTTCAGGTAACTACGTACATGAAATCCGATTTAAAAAACTTTCCCAGAACAACCTCTAATTCCATGGTGGTATGAACATTAAAAGGAAATTTCACATGGCGTAAATTTACCTTTTCTTCCTCTTCCTGTTTTCTCTATAGCAGTAGTAGCTTAAACCTGTCGAACTCTTAACAAACCACCCCCATTGCTGTCATTGCACTGAATAAAGTCAGCCGCTGTGGAGCGATATTAACCCTTGCATTTGGTATCCCAACGTCAATAGAACCTATTGGGGCGGATGACCGATGCTAGACAAATAATTCAAATAATTCACAGTGGTAAACAAAAGCCGCAGTCTTTTTTGTGCACAGAATAAAGGATGCTATACGGAATAAGGATTGACAGTTATATTGACTTTGGGCATATCAAAGAATAGGTACAAGGTAAATAGTACTGGCGACAGAGAGAGATTGTTATTAATTGATAAGGACTTTGAGCCTTTTTGAAGAAACGAGGAAAGTTGTGATTTGCTGCATCTCCGGGCAACTAAGCATTCTTGATGTTTGGGAATACTCTCAAAGTGGTTCGTCAGCTAAAGGAAGCATATTTTATTTAGACGTTTGTAGTCTCTCAAAGCTTCATCTGATTCATAACAGTTGAGAACCTTCTATTTGCATTTCCCGTAAGCGATTTTGCAATTATTTATTTAGAATAGCTAGAAAGTCAGACGATGAATATTTTCTGCTTGTTTTCTATCAGAAGAAAAGGTGTAAATTTCAAACAACAATGGAATCAGCGCGTAGATTGTCAAATGGACAATGGTTTTTGTGTGTACTGCAGAGCGTGGGTGGTAAAGCTGCAGCTTGAACTTAAAAACCATACTTTCATGCATTATTAGATTATTAATAGCTCAGGCATTCATAATTTTGTTGTTTAAAGCAGGCCGCACGCTGCACAATCACCGACTGTAATCAGTGACTAAAAAGTCAGTAGACTTTGCTCGTTACACGCAACAGCGATTGGTACCGTAAAATGCTTTGTTTTCCGTCAGTCGGCTATAAAAAATGAGAAGCGAGTTGATGTCTGGCAAGTGACTGTATTGAACCGACTTTTGTATTCAGTCTGTATTAGCAATGTTAGTAGTAATCAGTTGATTGTTACTAATCGCAAGAAAGAAAATTTACTTACCGAAATTTGATTAAAAGGCGTTCTTCTTTCGATAAAAAAAAAAGAAATCTGTTTTTCAGAGACACTTTTCTCGAAAGTGACGTGCCAGAATGCCTTAGTGACGCGCACATATTTTAAAGTATATGAAACATTTCTTTTTTAAATTTTTTATGGAGATGAGTTGGGCACCCCTAAATAAAAATGTGTGGGTTACTTTAAAGGATTCCAAATTTTATTTTTCATTAATTTTTGGTGACTGTTATAAATATATAGCTCAGAACGGATGCAATAATCGATAATGCATTTACTAATGTTTCAGAAGAATGTTAAACAATGCATTAATTTTTCAGTTACCTCAGACAAATTTGGATTAGATTTAAACATACTTAAATCCGGTCGATAGACTGTTCATTGATAAGGTTCTGGTAGGGAATAAAGATGACATTGAATTAAAAATTGTTAGCAAAGAGCTAAAAGCGCTTGTAATGTGACGTAATGTCATTGATAATCATTACCATATGATTGCCTATGCCAAGAGAGCTGATAGATATTTGCTGAAAAGTCATTTTCCAATATTGTGTGCAAATTTTATTTTTTGTTTCTACTCATAGTTTATTTGAAGTTGCAATAATTTTTTTTAAACTTTTTTGGTTTTTTTCTGGTTTTAGACTTTTGTTTAAGATATAAATTATTTCTTAAGCTATTTTTTTACAATATACTTTCAATATGTGTCTTATTGTTTTTTTCTTATGTTTTAAAATATGTATACTTAAAGTTATTTTATGGTTGCGTGCGGTGATCAATTTATCGCCTTACTTTTATTTTATGTTATACACTTTATCTCCGTGATGCGTTCTCCCTATTTGAGCTGAGTGTAGCTCTCCTTCTGCTAGGTGACTCATATCTATAATGAGTCGTGGTTTGTTGGTTTCGAGTAATGTGAGACCTATGCTGAACCTGTTTTGCAATCAAGGTTTGAAAATTTTCCATCTTAATTCACGTGGTAAAATTGATGAGCTCAGAGGAGTTTTTCGTTGTCCTAAATTGCATGCTATTTTGATTAGTGAGTCCTGGCTGCGTGATGATATCCCGTCATCGCTTATTTCTGTGAATGAATTCCAGATCTACCATAATGATCGTAGTGGGAGATCTGGTGGAGGAGTTGCAATATATGTCAGGCAGGATCTTAAATGCAAGGTTATTTTCTGTAGTTCCGCTGGAGACACAGTCGAGATTTTGTGTTTAGAAATTGACTGTGGTGCTAAAAATGTGTTTTTTATATTACCCTCCTAGTTCATTTAGTATTGTTGCGGGCGTGGCCTTTGGTTCGTTTTTTAAAAAACAATATTAAATATGTAATATACAAGTTCTTTATTTCACTCTAATAATATAAAATTCATACAATCATTCTATTAATCAACTCAACTTTAATTATCGCTAATACTGTACTTTCAATTATCGCAATCCAATTACAACACTTTCGCTTCTTTATTACTTTCGCTTGTTAACACTGCAATGTCTAAGACAAGGCTCTTTTTCTTAGCGGTGACAACTGTTATATTTATACCCTAGAAACTCTAAAGCTTATTCTGGAGTGTTCTATTCCACAACCTTCTTGACTATTCTATTCATTCTATTACTGAACCTTCCCGAAGATTCCATCATCGATTCTCCGAACCTGAAGTTGTTTTCTCTCCATTGCCAGTAGATGTCACCAGTTGTCTCCTTCTATTACACGTAACACTGAACGGGGCAGTGTTACGTGTAATAGAAGGAGACAACTGGTGACATATTTGTTCGTCCCGAACAACAGGTTGTCCACGGTCTTGATGCTTGAACGATTTTTCATCTGCCTCTTGTACCACGTTGAATCCTGTATACTACGTGACTTATTCTAGTTACTACTGAATACGGTCCCTCCCAGTGTTATTGGGAATTTGGAGAACGTCCTTTACGTCGGTTCGTGTTGTACAGCCTGCCGAATTCGCACGTAACTCATAGTGGGTCCCCATCCGATTGGCATTTATTGCTAATTTTGCCCTCGTGGCTTCTTGTACATCAGCTCTCCTTTCCATTGGGGCTCTGATATTACACTTATACATTTCCTTTCGGCTGCTATATGGCGGCCCTTTGTAAGAAGCACACATAGTGCATCTGCGACACCACTTCTCCACATCCTCCAGCATATGTAGCCAATAAAACTGTTCTCGTATTTTAGAAATTGTTTTATTCACTCCCAAATGTTCCCCCGATGTTCCACGATGCATTTTACCTAGAATATCGTTGACTTTTGATGCCGGGACGACTATTTGCATTCGGAATGATTTACCGTTAGGTGGTTCCCACTTGCTTTTTAAAATACCGAATTCAACATGAAGAGAATTCCATTGAGCCCAGTAGCTTTTTAGATTTTCACTCATCCTTGAAATATCCTTCCATTCTGGTTTTTCTATGTCTGCTTTCTAAGCAAGAATAGGCGATATGTCTGGATCTTCTCGTTGCGCTATTCGCAAGCTCTCGATGTCCCAACCTGTTGATGGTTGCACAGTTACCAACTGTATAGTAGCTGTTTTCTCTTTTTCTTTCTCACAGCCGCAATTCTTATATTCAGGTTCGCATGGACATTGTGCAAAGGCTTCTGCATTTCCATGGATAAGTCCTTTCCTATATTGGATCTCAAAGCCATAAGGTTGGAGTCTACTCTCTCTAAGAATAGCTTGCTCTCTAGTTCGTCAACTTGGACATTCTTCCCTCCCTTTCTTTTCTGTTGATTCCCTTTGACGGCGTTTCCTGCAGTCGCTTTGAAGGTGACCCAATTTATTACAATCCCAGCATCGAAGAACACTACGTGAAGGGGTGCTCAGTGATAACTGTAATCTATTGCAAGTCTGCTGCCCACTCTCCTCTCTTCATCTAGAGATTCCATTCGTCGACGTTTTCTGCAGTCCCTTTGTAGGTGTCCCGGCTATTACCATTCCAGCATTGCAGAATACCACGTGAATGAGTGCTCTGTGATGGCTGCATTCTATTAGAAGCACATTCGTTCACCGAAATTTCTCTCATTCGTACTGCACTCCGTGAAGCTTGTCTGGCGTATTCATACACTAATGCATAGGCTAGTACTTCTGCTGTTGATTTCTTTCCTGCTAGCCTTAACGCTTGTTGTAAATTTTGATCTGCAATAGCATTCACAAATGCCTCCGTTGCCACTTCATTGAGAAAATCCGCATTCTCACGCTGGAGTATGAAAGATGCGCTAATCTTTCTACATCTGCCTGCAGTTGTTGTAGTGATTCGCCATGTTTTTGGGTCCTGTTGCGTAACTGTAGGCGATATACTTGCTGCATGTGCTCATCTCCGTAACGTAATTCTATCGCCTGTACTAATGAAGAGTAATTACGTTGATTTTCAATCGGTACAGTTTGTAAGAGCTCTGACGCAGGACTTCGAAGTGCTAACACCAGAGCTATAGCTTTGTCTTCATCATTCCATCCATTTACCTCTGAAGCTGCCTCGAATTGTCTCTTGAAGATATGCCACGAATTTTGTCCATCAAATATTAGAGGTTTCATTCTACCTGCACCGGATATTTCAGCTGCTACGTTTAGAGTCTTACGATTCTTTATTCTTTCCAGATCTTCTTTAAAGTTATCAAGCTGTTCCGTGACATTTTATTGCCCTCCCTACACTTGTTGCCGAACTTCCAACACTTCCTGCTGGATTTCCTCAATTTTCACATTTTGTTCGTCTAATGAACTTTTCAGAAAATTCTTCTGTTCCTCCAAACAAGTTTCTAGACAATTCTGCAGAGAATTCTTTTGTTCCTCAAAAGCATTCCATAGATGTTCCTCGAGAGAACTCTTTTGTTCCTCAAGAGAATTATTTTGATCCTCAAGAGAATTCTCTTGTTCATCAAAACAGGCTTCCATTTGGCTCATTAACTTACTCAAAAGCTGTTCCATTTTCATCGCAGGCTCTTCTTCAGCTTCAGTTTCTTCCAAGTTATCTTCGAAAACAAATGTTTCAGAATTCTTTCATTCCTCTATCAAAGCTTGTCTAAGTCGCTCGACTAGCACTTTCTTTGCACCTGTCGTTGTAATGACCGGTTCCCTAACCCCACTTTCAAATCCTGTATTCGAAGCTCCTCGACTTTTCGCCCCATTACTTTAGTAATTCACTTAAAGTTGAATATAAATTATTTTCCAGAACTTTGAAAATTTAACACAATTTCACAAAATTCCCAGTAGATGTCACCAGTTGTCTCCTTCTATTGCACGTAACAGTAACTATGTCTCACACATGTTCTTTACCACGGTCGCGTATCTCAGTCAATGTTATTGTAACGTCGTTATTGCTTTTGACTTCACAGTAAATATTTGAAAAGTTTGTGCTCATACTGATCTTTTCTTCTCCGAGTTGCAGTTCGCGCATTTGAGTAGAGTGAATTCATCAACAACTTATTTTCATATTACTAATTAAAATTAAATTTATCAGCGAATGAATAATATATTTATATGATAAATATGTTCCTTTACTTAAAAAGGGTATTAAACGGAAATCCTGTTCATGGTTTTACTCAAAAAATTCAGTCCATGATTACCGAGAGGAAATATCTTTTTTTTTGTTTTCATTATCGCAGCATACTAAAAACATAAATTTGATTTAAGTGCACCCACTAAAACTCTGTGGCACAATTTTCGTAGCGCCAACGTTTATAGGAAAGAAAAATCTGAAAATTACATCAATCCGAATGAACTTAATTCATTTTTTGTTGAAAGCCCTCTGCCGCGTGGTGACATACCAGCACCTAAAACCTCGTATCTAGCTCCAGAACTTTCCCCTGAATTCTGTTTTCGTGAGGTTGATTGAACCGAAGTATATAATTCCATTTATTCCATTAAAGCGGAGGCTGTTGGCTCATATGGTATGTCACTAAAATGTATCAAACTAATTGTTCCGCGCATTATCAGTCCACTTCTACATCTTTTTAACATTTACTTACTTACTAAGTTCGTATTTCGCAGTGTATTGAAAATTGTTAACATGGCCTCAATACCTAAAAAAAATACCGCTGTATCCCCTCTGACTTCAGATGTATTAGTTTGCTGAGTTTTCTTACGAAGGTATTTGAAAAACTTTTATGTTATCAAATCCAGAAGCACTTAGGACAAAATGAATCTATGAGCAACCTCCAGTTAGGCTTTCGGTCTGGATATAACTGTGAAACGAGTCTCCTAAAATTGTCTTCCGATATTCGCTCTTCACTCGAAAATGGAAGAAATAGCTATATTGTTGCTTTTTGACTTTTCTAAAGCATTTCATACTGTTTGTCACAGCAAGCTTCTAAATAAACTATCCGGCCGTTATAATTTTTCTAACAGCGTTGTTCATCTAATGAAAAGTTTTCTTACGCAAAAAGCTCAAAAACTAACTCTGGAGAATGGTAATCATTCTGATCACCTTTATCATACCTGTGGAGTTACACAGGGATCTATCCTTGGTCTATTGTGTTTCAGTCTGTACATTAACGACTTATCATCGGTAATCCGTGATGATAACATACACAAATGTATGCTGATCATGTCCAAATTTATCTTTCTCGGCTTATCAGATTCATAGAAGACTGTGGAGACCCCGTTAAGGATGACTTGAGTGAAATATGTAAATGGGCTTTAAATAACAATCTCAATCTTTACCCTGCCAAGTCTCAGTGCATTGCTTTCTATCATAGTCAACTTGACTTTGTTGTAACCATCTATCAAAATAAAGGGTATAACTATCTAATATGAATCAGGAATCCGTAATTTGGAGGTTATTTTAAACTCTAACATGATATGCTGCGACCATGTCGATTTAACTCTATCTAAAATGTACTTTACCTTGCGTCATCTTTGGCTGCCAGCTAGAATTCTTTCTCCAAAGTTACGTTGATATATAGTCAAATCACTGATCTTGCCATATTTTAGTCAAGGTTGTCTTGTATTTTCCAAGTTTGATTCTCGATGCCTTAGAAAATTAAATGTAGCATTTAATGACTGCATTAGGTTTATCTTTAGAATACGAAGGTATGATCATGTCTCTTATCTTAGTTTTTCCTTGCTAGGGTGCTCGCTGAAGACTTACTTTGAGCGACGAATTATAATGTTTCTGTATAAACTGGGTTATTCTTCACATGCTTATTATTTGTGCAATATGTTTCGGCCTTTAAATACAAGTAGGAGATATAAGTTTCGACTGCCCAAATTTTACACCACTGTATTTGAAGGGTCTTACATTGTTCAGATCATTAGACTTTGGAACGTTTTGCTCAATAATTGGTACATTCAGGAGACTGCTTATTTCTTACCAGACTCACTTCACCTAGTCATTCATTTGGTAGGAAAAAATACGAGCTTGATGTCACAAATGTATAGTTGGTAAAGACTAAATGTAAAGTCAGATAAACTAATTTTTTAATTGTTTCAATCCTGTCCTTATAGGTATTCAATAGAAGACTACAAAACATAAATCACGAATGGTGGCTAATGTTCACAAACATATCACTAATGGTTAATTCTTTTCAACAAAACCGAACAGGCACTGAACTTAACTAGAAGTTGTCAGATCTACATTGAACTTGGCAGTGTCCCGAACGGGGACAAACTAAAAAGAAAGCAAGACAATTGAATACCCTAAAATGTCTTTTATGATTTTAATAAAAAAAATAAACCACTTTAACAAAATATCCATACATCCATACTTTGATTAGAAATAATTTCGATTTGACGTCTAGTTCCGAACCATAACCACAAATTTTCATGGAACAAGAAAGTTCAAAACCGAAACACATTCAGGCCTCGAGGCTTCCACGTGGCGTTGACAAAATTCCCAACACGGGTTTTTAAATTATGCAACACAAAACCAAGCCAGCAGCTAGCCTCAAGGCCTAGCAGCAGGGCGCGCTTTGCTCAATGTTGGAAATTTATTATCAAAATTACAATGACAGCATCGAGCCCGGTGATGGTATCATTTTGTTTTCAATTCTTTGAGGTAAGCCTTGAGGACTTGAGGCGAGTTGTGAGGAAGCCTAAGAGAGGCCAGGCCTGAGGCTTGCTTGGATGTGTTTCTGTTTTTCTACCTTTACTTTCGGAAACAGTCTGGTATCAATTACCCCGTCCACATGAAGCGGACTGGAGTGGATTAGCGTACTTCGGAGTGAGATAATTCGCCATGTGAACACTAACCGGACTGGAATTATCTGCACCGGCGTTAGTGGAGTGGAATTAATCGCATGTGAACGCTTAAGTGGATCGAAGTGGATTAACGTTTGGGTAGTGTCAAATTTGTTTGAGAATTTTTGGTTTGTTTTTTATAAATAATGGAAGAAAAGTTACCCGAAAGATGTTTTTGGGAGCATGAAGAAGTAGAACTATTTATCAAAATTTGCGAAGAATCTAACTGTGCGGCACAGTGCTTTAATGAAGGAAGTTTCAGAAAAGTAGCTATACGAAAACTCCAGGCCAGGCTCAAATTAAACTTAAGCAGCTGAAACAGAAGTATTAGAAGTGGAAATTCTAGGCACAAATTCAAATATTTTGAAGCCATGAACAAGCTTTTAGATCACCGGCCAAAGGCAAATGCAACTGCTGGTGGAATTGATACGTCTTCCTCAACAATACCTTTGATTGTTATTGGTATATTTATTACATGTAAGAAATTAAAATATATAACAGCAAATATTTATTTTAGATGTGGAAATGCAAGACCGGGAGGATCAAAGAAATCGAGATTTTTTGTCAGGGTTATATACTGCTTTCCAGCCGCAAAATATGCGCCAGGCATATGCATTTGGCGGACGTTCTTGCACTTCGCGCTACATGCCATCAACGTCAGCACAAGCTAGTCGCTCTTATGTTGAAACCGAGGACGATGTGGATTTCAATAATTTTATTGTTTTCGAAGGAACTGAGCACGAAGATTGTAGTCTTTCTTATTTATTTATTGTTTTGGTGCTATAAATTCTATTTAAGCATAGGTTAAGGAAAAGACTGAAAATATGAGTTCCTCATTTTAATATACAATATATAGAATCGTTTTTTATACCTAAAAAATTATAGTGCATATAATTAAAAATAATTAATTTTCCTTAATTCGAAGTTTTTTGCCAGGTAGGTTTTTAAAATATCCCTGTAATATCTTCCTTCATCTGAAATTTGTTGGTTTACTGTTGAGGAAGGTTGGTGGAGATTCCCTTGGGAAGCGGACGTAGTGCTGTCAGTAAATACATCATATGGTTCTTTCCTACTTTCCACAATATTGTGAAGGATACAACATGTTAGTATTATTTTCGTGCTTTCATACAGTACTTCAGAAATTGTAAAATTACACTTCTTTCCATGATCCGTCTTTCAATATTTCCAAAAATAACTTCAAATGACAGCTGACTTTAAATTGAGAACTGTCAATAGAAAGATGTCTCTCTCGTCGATTTAATCCAGTCCATCGCATGTGAACACTTGGTATTATGGGAATTAGGACTATTCCAGTTCAGTCTAGTACAGTCCGCTTCATGTGAACAAGGTAAATGTGGTGAAAAAAACACTAGGTACAGGAACCGAACGAGTTTCGGTTCAGTTCAGGTGAAAAAAATTTACCATAAGTAACTAATAGAAAAGCGAACCTTTTCCTGAACAGTGATCAAATGATATCAAGAAAGTTTCATTTAGTGACAATTCACAACATTCCTTGCTTGTACAGAGGTACCTAAGAATAAATATAGATATGTAGTTCATACATACTTTGATAAAGTTTCAATCCCCCTCTGTTCTGAATAATAATTTGAGTATGGTTGTCATAGTTACATCGACTTATTATAAATGGCGGGTATCCTGAACATAAATTCTAAATGGGGAGGTCAATTAGGATTATGGCTCACCAAAGGATTTTTTTTTTTTTTGTTAATGGCCGAAGTAGGGTAATTTGCTCTGAAGGCAATTGAGGATAGAGTCGGATAGATCTGTGTGTCCAATATCAACGCCTATATTAGCTCCAACTGGGATAAAACGAATAAGCAAATTTGAAGTTGTCGAGATCCAAAGGACGCTTTAAATGTAGTATAAGACAGGAAATAGGAAATATAACTTTCTACTCACACTTCATATCAAGTTTTACTGTGCTTGACAGCGGCGGTACAACGTGACCATTGCTAGCCTGGCAGGTGTACACCTGAAAATAGAAAAAATAAATTTTAGTAATCAAAAATACAATAAAAGATAGAATTGTGTGTTTGTATGTATGTATTGTAGATATAATGGCATATAATAAAATGAAGTCAACGAAGCAGAAAAGTAAATCTTATTTTCGAAATTTTCAATAGATGTCTCACATAATAAATCACCACTTGGTTTGAACATTGAAATAAGCAGGTATTAAAGAAAAAAAGAGAATCCCTAATTCCGCTTTATTCAAATAGTCTTGAATGTGTACATGGTTGTGAATGTGTTGATGACGCCAACTGAAAGCATAATTAATTTTCTTATTTCGGTGCTATTATTTCTTCTTGAGAGACGGTCAGCTTTAAAGCTGATTGGGAAAAAAGAGCTACAAATTTATCTTACTTCTGAGCACCCTTTTCTACATCCTTTTGTTACATAATTATGTATTGTGCCGATAATAGACTTACATGTACATGTTATGAGTTTCTCCACAGTTTTTGAATATATGTTATACATATATACATTGGGAATATAATCAGTTGGGTTCAGGTGTGTCAAGAAGGGTTTTGACGAATAAAAAGGGTTTGGGTCCTTCAGTGACAGAAAAGGAGTAATGTATATTGAAATTTAAAAAGTATTGTGTTGCGTTCCTTTTCTCGCTCTGAACGAATCTGTATGAATCCACAGAACGATGCCATAACTTATTTCTGTGCTCATAGAAAAGGAACGAATCAGAACCATTTCAAGTGTTTGACATTTCTTCTATTTGAAAAAAGCAAGTATAATTTCGTAAAAATTTTTGTTTATGAAAAACAAAATCATTTTCCAACAAAGGCAACTTAAACTCAACTATTACCATTACCACCTCGCCTAAATTGTAAAAAATACTTTTACGAATATAAATTAAAATCGCTATGCTTATATCCGAGAAAAACTCAGGCGCATTCAGAACCATCCGGAATCCGAAAAAGCGATGACAGATTGAAATTAAATCGTTCGGCTCAAGAAAAAGAACGACATGGATTGAAAAAATTCATTTTGAACGAGAAAAGAAAAGCAACATTGATTTCAATTATGTACCTATTCAATTACATAAGCTCAAACCAGTACAAGCCAATTAATAACCCATCATTAAAGTGTCACACACTAACCCTCAGAGTATATGCATCAATAGTTTGTATTAATTAGGAAACTACGACCTAATGCACCATCTATCTAAAAACCTATAGAATAATTTGCTTATAGTAGAAATACAGTGCATAACAAGTCCCTTTGTTTCCTTGAATCGAATAATCTGAACAGGTACTTTGTTTGCCCATTAGCTCCTCCTTTTTCGACACAATGCGGTGATGTTGATAATAAAAGTTATTTGTGGAATAAAACAAATGCTTTAAATTTTCTTCTAAAAAAATTATTTGTTTTCAGAAGTGTCCTTCCCGCTGGAGCTCTTAATTTTATTTGCTATAAATTCTGATGCGAAGTGGGAGCTGGAAATTTTGCTCGGTTTTTTGTTTGTTTTCGTTTTTTTAACGTAACCAAGCCTCAGGAGATGCAAGAATATGGAAAAATGCACAGCTTTGGCTTGGAGATGTAGGCGTATGTTTTAATTGCACATATTTGGTGTGTAATTGGCAGCATGTACGAAAAAGGTAGAATATTCCACATCCATATAGTTGTACGGACGAATATATAAAGAAGGGTTAGGGGATGAGCGTGTGGAGAGTTTTCTATATGATATTAACCTATATACTTCATCGGAGCAGTTACCATTAAAGTAACGGTATAGGCTCGAAAAGCCAATGTGAACACTATGTAAGCAGAAGTGATCGTAGTAGATAATCTTTTAAAGTACGATCTTATCCAAATTAACATGCATAGGTAGTCAAATTTTAAAATTAGTATTTGTGATTAGTGGCATATTTGTTGTTGTTCTAGTTAAAATTTATGTTTATCATAATGCTTTGATTGTAAATTTAGAATTTTCTGATTATGCTAAGGAAGATATTAAACCTTTGAATTTGAATGATTTTAAGTCGAGCATCTTGGGATTAAATGCATTTCGGGAAGGTTTCGATCTGCCAAGTATGCTTAATTAGTCCTCTTCCGATGAATGTAATCAAATTCCCACTATTATTCTGATTTTCTGGGTTTCAGTATTTTGCACCCATAAAGCGCAATGTTTCATGCTCTCATCCACCTTGATTAAAAAAAAAAAAAACTAAAACAAAATATTATTCAAAAATGGTATAGAAGTACTGGATCTGAGTCATTCTGAAACGATTTTAGATGTCGATGCTCACAAGTAAAAGAATCAACATCCTAGCATATATGAAATATTATTCTGAAAAGTAAATGTGTATTAAAGCTTCTTAAGAGTTGTTTGCAAAATTTTTTGAGTGAATATATATAACACTTAATAATTTAAAATCTGATGAATGTACTGCCTCAATTTGCCCCCCCCCCCCCATCGCACACAATGCCTAAAACATTGTATCGGTTGTAGCATACTGTACGCAGCAGTATGCTACACTGAAGCTAGTCACAGCCTGCCACATGTAAGCTATTGCCTCTGTGGACCGTGCGACGTGATTCGGCTAACCGAACGCCACCTAGGGCAGCGCTTCTATATAGGTTGTGTGTTCGTGACGGGGAAGAAGAAGACTTTTTTTTTCTGGGGGAAGACTTCGAAAAAAGGAAGAGACGTAAGTGAATAGCTTCAAGGCGGAAGAAAAAAAAATTTAAAATCAGGAATTTGCGGAGCATTGCGAAGTGCATCGACTTTTGATTTGTTGCCAGCTCTAGCCAGAGCA
Organism: Dioctria rufipes; assembly: GCA_963924295.1. Classification (NCBI taxonomy): domain Eukaryota; kingdom Metazoa; phylum Arthropoda; class Insecta; order Diptera; family Asilidae; genus Dioctria; species Dioctria rufipes. The sequence goes on along the minus strand of OZ002740.1, from coordinate 80,618,035 downwards.
GATTACGAAATCCTGTCTAAGGTTTCCTCGCATAACTAACTATTGTGCGAAGCGCAGGGAATTATTGCCGAAACTCGGTGATCACCTCATAAGAAGACCCGATAGACTTCCAAAGAAGACCCGATAGACTTCCAAGCCGCTCAATTGTCGTCAGTCGCATGATTGGACATTGCAGTCCCTAGGGACCGAGAAATTTCAAATCCGGCCTGACTTTGTAGTCAGTGCTAGCACAAGCCATCGAAAGTCAACTCATCGTTTCATCGTTCATCCGATTCAGAAGGACACAGAAAGGACGTCCGCCGTATTAAGAGTGATGGTATATGTAATCAATTTTAATTAAAAAATTAGATTTTCATACCCCTTAGATTCATACATGTCATTAATTTTAAGCACTTAACCTCAATGCTTAATGTAATCACCTGTCGATTGTAAAAGATATTGTCAGTTGAAGAAGAGATTCACACCGTTCGTAGTGGACGCAAAATGAGAAATTGGTTAAACAAGAGGGATCCAGAACCCAATAAGCGAAGTTGTAGGAAAAGCGGTCTCATAAGCCTATAGCATAGCACCCCCAATATACACCCGCCGGGTTGTGTAAGTCGCTATGGACGGAAGATAAGTAAAGGACTCCAAATCAGTAATTAATCAAGCAAAAACAAACTAAATAAGATGCAGCAAGCCCGGATAATTAACTTAATCTTAAATTCAGTATAATTCAAGACAGCTTTAAAAGAAGGCGCTGCTACCTGAAAGGAGCTCCTGCGAGGGATCTACATCATCACGTAAGTCGAAGCTTCTTTTATGTTAGTTATTCCGTTTTTGCTCACATACTTTAGGATTATTGGAATAGACTAATAATTTTTATCATTTAAATAGAACAGACCATATTAAAATTAATAAACAATCCTCGTAGTAGTGGATTGAACTAATCAGTTTTCATCAGTAACAAATAACAGAAAACTCATCGCAATTATCAAATTAATTTTAGCATTTTGATTTGACTCTAATCATCCTATACTAACGGGCATATATAAAAGGAAACGTATTGAATTTTTTTTTACAAGATTTTGGCATTACTGGCTCTGAATCGAATAGTCAACCTTATTAGTTATACGCGAATAGATTTTAATACCATGTTAATTACCATCGATTAGTTGCATAAAGAAAAAAAAGGGAATTTATTGAAATTATTGAATAAGCTCTTACTAGATTAGAACCTGATCAACATTCATAGCTACTTAAGAAAAATTATATTTAATACAGAGAGTAGAGAAAAATATTGCGACGTTATTAAATCGGCATCCATTCACAGAAATGTCAGGAATTAAACAATATTGTGGGATATGCTTGGGATATGCAAGAATGGTTCCATTTCCTGTGTTGGGTTGCAAATGAAGGTAATCCCTCAATTTATCGCTCGAATGGTGCACGAGTTTTCTCCAACAGTTAATTAGAGTCATTGTCATTGTAACTTTCAAGTTGTGAGTTCCTTTTTATTTTTCCTCTGAAAAGAAAAACTATAATATGAGAAGAAGTATACTTTTGAGCCGGGTGAAATCATTTAATAAAATAAAATATCATTATAACGCACTGACGTTCTAGAGTTTATTCTTTCTCCTAGAGCCCTCTTGATGTAGGTGTTGAAAATGTCCGCTCCTCTGCTCTCATTTCAGGTCAGCAAAGGGACACTGAAACCATTTGCTGCACTCAGTGTCGTTTGGGTGGATGGGGAGATGGCAGCTGAATGCATATACTATCTGCGCCTTCACATGGTTAATGGTAAGTAGTGTAAAGGTCCCTTCAGGACTGGATATGTGCGACGGCCTTTGTCTTGTAAGGCACGAATATTTTTTTGTATATGGCAGGTTTTCGTGGAACCTCCCCACACTCTCCGTCAATAGCCGAGGCGAGCTAGCGTGCCGCCCTGCATGCCAACGCTGTATACCGAGTGATCTGTCAGCTCATGCTGGCAGTCTGGACTTCACGTCCGATGTCAATCACTCTACATACTGCCATCAGAATTGGCTCTTTCTTTTCCGTAGAATTTTTAATATTCTTTTGAAGATGAGGAGCTTAGATTGTAATTCTAGTATTAATTGGTAAGCTAATGTAATTTTAAACTTCCATACAAAATTTCAATGAAATTCGTTAGAGTTCGCTCAAATCGAAAATAGTGTTCTTTTGGCTGTTTTGGACTTTCAGGAAAACTGTTTGACTAATTGACTATCAGAACCAGCTTAACACAAGCTCGCTGCGTGGACAGGTTTAATAAATAAACGGTCAACAATACGTGCGTTTTATCACTTAATCGGTTACACTAAACATAGACCAAACACCTGATGAAAATACATGCAATGCTACATAGAACAAAAAACAAAAAATTAAATTGAATCTAATTAAAAAGATTAAATACTGTATAGACGTTTTTTTTAAAACATGCTTAGAACCGTCAACAACCAAATACTCAGCCAAATTATTAACATCAATGGGCATGCGATTAATAGATTCATACATGCCAAAGCTAGAACTTGAGGAGTTGACATGCATAGAGGTAGCCTTCTCAAATTGTGCCTATTATCACGGAAGAAGATTTTGTCAAGTAACAAGGGGGAATAAAGATTCGCTCTTAAGAGTTGATGAACAAAAGTTACATCGGCAACCATGCATATTCAAAAGCTGCAAGCAATCCTCATAGGGTGGAAAATGTTTCAACATTTTCTGTCATAAACTTTTAATTTGACAATATTTTTTCTTGATTCTCTTTTTAAATTAAAGGGAACTTAGTTATGAGCTTATTGCAATGAAAGTCGTTTTAAAAAAATTAAATTCTTCTATTTTGTATAAATTTTTCAAAACGAAAATTCGGACTCGGAATTCCAATTTCGGGTATACTTTTTCTACTATAATGTTATCTTCAATCGATTATCTTCCAAACAACTACAACTTAAGGGTGTCATGTAGTGCATGAACTGTTATTAAAATGCGATTTTCGAAGGTGAAGCATTTTTGCAAATTACAAAGATCTGCCGACCCATAAATGTAACGACTTTGTACTAATGACATCTTCTTTTCCAATTATTGGATTGGACACCACGTATAATATTAAAAGTTATTTTGGTTTTTGCATAGCCGCCTGTCCGTTTGTTTGTCTGTAACTCGAGTGCGCGTTCACTTAGAGTGCTGAAATTTTGCACACCGGTTTTAAAAAGAATATGAATTTAATTGCGAAAATGGGACAAATCTGACAAACTCCTTCGTAGGGTTGCCATACAAAAATCTTAACGGTATATTTGGGTACTGTCCGAGAACGCGTTGACGTAGAGAGTTGAAATTTGATACATAGTGTTTTCATAATAATAATAAATAAAATTTGAAAAACGTACTAAATCGGGTAACCTCTTCTTGGTGTTGCCATACAAAACTTTGGTTTTTCACTATAAATTTGGACACGATCTAAGAACGCGCCGATCTAGACCGTTCAAATTTTGTACACGGCGTTTTCATAAAAAGCGTAAAAATAAGATGATTAAATCGGGCTACCCTTTCTTGGTGTTGCTATACAAAACTTGGGGTTTTCAATATATATTTGGACACTGCCTAAGAACGCGTCGACCCAGATAGCTGAAATTTTGTAGACAGCATTTCCATAAAAATACTAAATAAAATATTAAAAACGAACTAAATCGGGCAAGCCCTTCTTGGCATTGCCATACAGAACTTTTGGTTTTCACTTTGTGTAACTTTTATGTTCATCTAGGGTATAATATTATTGGTTTAAGACCAGTTGTAACTTGTTCTATTATTTTTTTGTATAAATCATTTTGTTGCAGTGAAACAGTCTATACTTTTATGGACCGGCACGTATTCCTTGTAATTTGCAAAAATGCTTCACCTTCAAAAATTGTATTTTAAAAACTGTTCATACACTACATGACCCCCTTAAGTTGTAGTTGTTTGAAAGACAATCGATTGTAGATTACATTATAGTAGAAAAAGTATACCCGTGTGCCATTTTTCCTTACAAAAAAATTGACGCGAAATCAAAAAAATTGGAGCTCCGGGTCCGAATTTTTGTTTTGAAAAATTTATAAAAAATAGAAAAATCTAATTTTGTAAAACGACTTTCACTGAAATAAGTTTATAATTAAAGTCCCTTTAATAAAAAAAAAAAAATCACGAAAAAATATTGTCAAATTAAAAACGTACGACAGAAAATGTTGAGACAGTTTTCCAGAAAGTGTAAAACAGTCAAAAAATCACTATTTTCTCTAAACATTAATGAATTTCAGTGAAATTTTGCATAGAAATTTAAATTTACATTAGCTAACAAATTCTGAATGAGGATTTAGACAGTTTAACCCTTTTTTTTTGGCACCTTAATGTATTATACAGAACGGTTCAAAAATTTTTTGTTTAGTTTTTTTTTTTATTTTTTATTTTGTTGTTGATTTTTTTGAAAAAAGTTTTTTATAACAAATCTCTTGCAAGCGGTTGGCTTTCTGGATAGCTAAAAAGCGACTTACATTACACCTGTTTTCTATCAAAGTTGGCAACAAAACCGATTTATCTAATCAAATTACAGAGGAATTTCGAAAACTTATCAAAGCCTTAGTCAAACACAAACTATTTGCACTAATAAAAGAATATATCTCATTGATACAAAATCACTTTTTAAATTATAAATATCGCACCCCGTGGTGACTATCAAATTCCCGTCGAGCAACCATGCGTGTCGTACGGCATACTCGGACGTAGAAAAACAACAATAATATGGTGACCAAATACAATTATCTAGTTAGCGATATGTAAAGCAAAATGGAATCGAATAATTTTGTAAAAGGTACTATGATCAAATAAAAAATTAATAGTTATGTAAAATGCCAAATGATCAAATTTAAAACAAATATTGTAAAATGGAATACGATCAAATATGAAACAAACAATATTTAAAATGCAATATCACCAAATATATCTTAATCTAGTATGCATTCAACTTCGGCTTACCTTAACTTATCTTTTACGGTTTTTGACAATGGTAAACTTTTATGACTTACTATTTAATCGAGTGACGCTTAGAAACGAGCTATCCAAGAGAAGCTAGCTAGGTGCACTTGTTGCAATATTTAGAAAAATGTTACCTGCTTTTTTTTTCATGGACGGCGACCTTGTATACAGCAGGATTTCCTAATCCTACTTAATTACTGGCCCATACCTGAATACATTTGACATCTAAACTAAAAGTTAGGTCCTCTGTTTTTTTTTCTAATTGTCGGTTACAGAGTGGCTCCTTATTGTAGTAGATTCAGCAAGATTATGGATCTTTTGCAACATCAAGTCAAAATTTCCGCAATCTGCTCACTATAGCTATATGCTAATGCAGAGCTGAGGTGTGGTTCTGCCTGTCATCTCCTCTTGCTGGTCAACAGATCAGAACTGGTACGGCTGGCCGCAAGTGGATAAGAAATACTGCACATGGCCTGTTACACGATGTCACTTTGGGTGTCAGTGTGGTCCTCACGCCTGCTAATAGTATGGCGTGACTTCATGAAAACCCCAATAAATTGGCCTTTGGCAAACGCAAGACGTGATGCTTTCGTTCTTACTTGATTTGATTGAAGTAAAATTTTTGAATTGGATGAATGTCGAGAGATTTATTCTTTCTTTGTTGCCATGCTTGGTCTCCACACCTAACTTCACAAAAGAGTCGCTGTACTGGGTTGTCCCTTAACCTACTGTTGCTATTGTTGTAAACCTTTTTGCATAGAATTGTTCCCCGTAAAGATCTTCGTCCGCCTCAAATTATTAGGCAAGTAAAGGGGATGAAATGGTGGAAATTTACTGCCCTCTTTGTTTTCCAACTCTTCAAACAAAGGTTAGAACGATCCTCCCGGTTCACTCTTCTTGTCTCTTATATTCAAATTTTCTCCGGATTTTAATTTTCACTGCTTAATTTCTTTTAATTTCTTGACTGTTTTTCCTACTTCTCCTTTTTCTTTACTTCCCCAATTTAAAATCATTTTATAGCAACAAAATCACGACCTTTGCTCTTCCCGTGTACATCATTACCCCATTCAGACTTTTTTTGCCCCAAAATCACATTTCGTTCTTGGTCTTCCTAGTCAGCACTTTTCATCTAATTGCCCGTGGTCAGCTGTCAATCGCACAGTGGATGTGAAAATTGGCAGCACATTCGCTGTGTGGGCTAGACGCTAGATAACAGTGCTACACTCAATGTAGCATGCTGTATCGTGAGGGCCTGCGACAATAACTTGGCTATAATTTAATAGGCAACAAATGGGATTAACCAATCTATACAAAATAAAATAAAACCTAGAGGATTGTTATACTATTACTGCTTGCATTTTTATGTCCCATCACCCAAAATAAGCGTTCTATGAGCATCTCACCCTTTAGGTTTGGAAGCGTCGCAGGTGTTCCTGGCTGGAGTTATTAGAATCACTACCCAAAGTAACAACACTCCAGAAATCCAAAGGTGACTCAAACCACTAGCTATTCTGTATTGTCGCTCTTTCTGAAAAGCACTCAAGACCGCATAGACACCCTGCCGCGATTGCCCGATAGGATTATCATCGGGACAACATAAGTCGTAAATAGCACTCAAGATACGATACTCATTTGTATCATAATAAATTCTGTTACAGGATACGCCACGTATAGTTACGATTGGTACTTGCACTTGTTTTGAGCTAACAAATACTCAGTAAACCGGGTTTTCAAAAGCAAGTCAACCGTAACATTCTGTCGGTTGAAATCAAGGCAGTATTCGTACGACAGCTTTGCAGGCATAAGCCAATCGTAATCGCTCTTGTTAAAGTCAAGACAGAATTCGTCAAAACCATATTACAGGTACTAATCGCTTCCTGCATTAAGCCCTCTACAGAGACGTCACCATCAACCGACCTCCCCCATCAGTAGCACTCACTCACAGTGGAAAGAGCCATCAAGACGCCATCGAACAATCCACTCAAGGCACCTCATCAATTTCCACTGAAGATAGCTACCTTCTATGAAAACATTTGATTGTGTTGACGATTTCTATAACTTTCAGCAACAAGAGCTTTCATTAATAATCCTTGACCAGTTTTAGTTTGATTAGAGTTCTGTTTGCTATTGCAAGGAGATCGGCGATAGTGCCTTAATTTTGTTAAAATGAGGAATACCTTTTATAGCATGTATTGAAACTATTAGATATGTAATTCGCCCAGGAACTGTACCAATTCGATTATCTGCTAATAATGGGTGTTTATTTAAAGGTACTTTTTTCAGTAGGGAATTTATGGCAGACAACGCGTAAGTCGTGTCAAACTGTCATGGTATTTTTGTTCACCATTGTTTTACATTTCAGTTGTATTACGAAAATTTGCGTTCTAACAGGAATTTATTTCATGCACTTAGCATAACGTATTATCCACATAATCGGCCTACCGAACGCACAATTTGCTCCACCATCGAAAAAATTGAGACCCAATTTTCATTATTAGATAAAACGCGACCAAATAGACCAAATTTAGCACGTAGTGAAAAAAACATCCGGCGGTAGTTGAGAGCGTACGCGATGACCATGATTAATCGATTCGGCTGGGCTCGTCGTATGCAACAACTTGGTGTTTTTTACGTAAGGATCTTGGTCTGAAAGCATACAAACCTCAACCGTACGAGAATTGAAGCAGGTCGACCTTCCAAATTGTCACCGTTTCAGTTTTTGGGCTCTTGAAAAGCTTGCAGAAGATCCAATGTGTTTAACCAAAATTTTGCTCAGCCATGAGGTCCATTTCAGGGTTAATGGCTACGTCAATAAAGAAAATTGCCATTACATCCAGACAAAACAACGGCTTCGTGTGGTTTATGGGCTGGTGAAGTCATCGGTTCATATAACTTCAACAGTGAGGCCGACCTGAACGTAACTGTGAATGGCGCCCATTATCGCACCATCATAATGAACCCGTGATGCAAGACGGCGCTGTTTGATACACAACCCATGAAACAATGGCTTTATTGCGAGAACAATTTGGTGAACAGTTAATTGTTGCACGCTTCGAACTGGTGAATTATTCGCCTAGATCGCTTCTAGATTTTTCCTTTGGGCTACGTAAAGTAGAAAGTGTACATGAATAAGCCGGCTACCAGCTAGAATGAGGAATTGGAAGTCAACATACTCGCAATCGAAATGCTCAACGAAAATTGAATCTTCAGAATGGACCATGTTAGCCAACATTTGAAAGAATTAATCCTTAAAAAATAAACGTAAAGAATGGTTCTTTTATATTATAATAAAAATTACCCGATAAATTTGTATTTTTTTTATTTATTTTCTATTACTGAAAAAAGTACACTCTAAATAAATCATCCGATATAATTGCAGGACACTTATTACTAACTCTACTAGGAAATACTGGACCAATATTAACATATTCATGAAATATGTTCGAGGGACTTGATGCAAAAAAGAAGAAAATAGACTAAATTTGAGCACTTTCCATGCAGTCCAGAATGTTATTGTCAAATATAACAGGTAAACAAATTTGTGCATGGGTTTAGCACTTCAAAACTTTGGACGGGATTTGATCAGGTCTTTCAACCTAAGAAATTTGAGATATTTTTGCATTTGAAATTCCTTGTGCGAAATTGAATAGTCTTTTTCGAGATATTGTGTTGAGGTTACGAAACGAATATATGAGGCGGAGGTGGTAAACATGCAATGTTTTTATCAACTAAATTTACTTTCTCCTTACTAAGAAAAAATCCAGGGACTGGTGAAATTGTGCTTCTTAAAAAGAGACTAACACCCTTACTGCGTTATTTTCACACGAATACTTTGTTGGATTTATTTTTCTGTGGAGTGTGGATTGGCAGATGATGTTACATGAGCTTGTTTGTATAAACTTGAACTGCTACAAAATTTATAAGCAAAAGAGTTTGATCAAGCTTTAGCTATAGAGCACCCTACTAAAGTTAAGAAGTCTAAAAGAGTATTTTACTAATCTCTGCTCTGCTGTATTTTGTGCAATGAAGATCACACTTTAGAATCTCTGCTAACAAGTATTTAAATTCTACAAAACATCCATCCAAAGACAGATTTATGAATAAATTTGGAACTCAATCTTGCATCTAAAAATCATAAGACCTCTTACTACAAAATTTTAAAATTGCTGGCTCATATATTAAAGAGTTACTGTCACTAAAGATGAAAAATATGAAAAATTCTGTCTCCTCTTACATGAAGATACTGCTAAGGTATTTCAACACCACACATTTTTTGAAGGTATAATATTCTTAAATAAATCTCGTCCTTCACAACATAAACGATGCGCCTTATGCACCATATATCCCTTAAATTATTGAAGTATGTAAATCCGTCCAGGTACTGCAATAAAATTTTATCTCATAAAATATCTTACATTAATATTAAGTTATCGCCTAATTTGATGCTGATGATGCCATTCAATTTGTTTGAAAATCAAATATGGTTTCGTTTTCGAATCACAAAAATGCTTCAACAGAAAGTTTTCGTAAACTTAAACGAGTACATTCATCCCACTCGTCGGTATAAAAAAACACTTGTGATAATGTGCATTTTGAATGCCCAAATTCTGACAAATTCGATCCCGAGTTATGAAATCATAAACATCCAAATCTAAAGTCCGCAATCAAAAACTAGTGTAAACGATAATTATGGTATCGGAATTTTACCCGTTGACTTTTGTGTGGTCGCGCTCTGGTCATAGAAAATGGACGGCATGTAGACCAAGCAACTTAAAACATCATCCACAATTTCTTTATTGAAGCTTCGACGGCTCTGCGGAAAAGATGAGCCCATAAACCTCATAAATTCAAACCTTCGTTTTTCATATATCTCTTTTTCTATTCATTTTGGGTCTCCGAAATAATATTATTCCTAAGGTTTGGTGTGTATTCCAGAGGCTCCCATAAAATTCTTGTATACTTGGTGTGGGCTATAAAATTCAAAATCGACCATAGATACATATATGCATACTACTATAAACTGCGATAACCCTTTACGGCCGGCCGGCGGATACAAAAGATATCATAATGTTTTTGTCAAGAAAAGTCTAGCCCACTCCAGGTCGACATGGTTTTTATGTTGTGCAGCATAAGCTTAAATTATTTCAAAATGTTTCTATTCTCGTTAATTTTCAGACAAAGAAGAAGGGTCGTGGTTAATGCGGTTCCAGTTCCAGCACACACCTTCATCTGCATAATTTCATCAGAAAAGGGTTTAACGTTCTGATTTTAATTATTTTAACCCATTTAAAACGATTGGATTTTCTGATTTAATCACGATTTTGAACGGGTTATTGGCAATGGATAAAGAGTTGTCGGGTGGAATACAATTTTTGCTTAGTGCTGTTGAAACACCAATTTAGTTTATTTATAAGGTGGGCTAAGGGTTTGGGGTTTACTCTTGACTCGAATATATTTTGCATATACATATATACTTAACTATAGGGACAAAATTAAGACATTTCACGATAGTGTGTTGTATAATGTACGTCTGATTTTGATGCTGGAGATAATTATTCAAATAATTTAAAAGTAAAATTTTATATAAATGTGGGTAATATGCTATCAATCATATTTTATTACAGTTAAGAAGCAGGTCAATTGGTCTAATCTACATACATAATTTATACTTTAGTTATCCATATCTGATTTTCATGAAATTATCAGATTTCGAAGAGAGTTTTGCAGCCCTTTCACGGTACGATAAGAGATTGCTTAAAAGAAGATATATTAGATTTCGGTTAGATTATCCCCCCGATTCTACATAAGAGACTTTTGAGAGATCTCTTAACCTCTTAAATTTAGCAAGTAAGAGATTTCTGCAGAATTAGTATTCTACATAAATTTTTGTGGAGAAATATTAACTTTAAAAGGTTAAGAGGGTTTTGAGAATCCTTCAGTCAGCCCAGCTATTAAAGTCTTTTACTTTTCAAGAAGGAAGAAGAAGAAGTAATGTTTTGGGCGAGGCGATGATGGCAATATGACCAACCCACACGTAGCTATAATTGTGTGCGCCTTTAATCAAGTTACAATCGATATAAATAATAATTGTATGATAAATTCACAGCACGTAATGATAATTGAATTATTATTTTAATGCCTAAATCGCAGGTAAAGAGTTTCACAGCCGTCACTATATCCAACATGATTTTTTTATAAGCCTGTAGCAAAAAAAATTAATTGTTACCAAAACTTTAAAGTGACGATAATATTGTCGAATAATGGAGATTATCGTAAAACTATGTCATTTCTATCACTTTAAAGGCAAAAGATTTTGGCATTCTGAAATTATATACAGCCTCAGAAATGGCAAAGTGATTCAAGCCATCTCTCATATTGCTCAAAACTATACTCTGTGCATGGCTCAAATCGTATAATTATTTTATATTTCATAAACTTGTACATATTTATATAATATATACGAATTATATAAATATGTACTTATTTTACAGCATTTTTATTCAATATTTCGTTATTTTAAAACAAAACAATCTCAGCAACTATCACGATAAGAGATTTAAGCGTACCTCAGTGAGGAGCTCTTATGTTAAGAGATATTTGACAGATATTTTCGTTTGCTAGAATACCAAATCTCTTAAAAAAAAATCTCCACAGATCAGCTGACGTCTGAAATCTCTTAACTCTTTACGTAGAATACCAATTTCTGCTAATGGGCTTTGACAGCCCAGTTAAGAGGATAAGAGCTCTTATATCTAATGTAGAATCGTGGGTATGCTAGAGTGGCAGCTACTTTGTGGAATATTGTTAAAAATAAACGATGGCGGGGATGGGGGGAGGCAACAGTATCAAATCCACCACAACAGTTAATAAATTTTACTATTATCTCCAACTTTTTGTCATGCTATTGTCTCACTCAATTTGCAGAAGAAATAACTGTTTAGTGTATTGTTTTTACGTTCAAGAAGGTTGGAGCATTCACACAGTAGAAGTTGAATGTTCTCAAGCTTCTCCTCGTCCAAACAACTTCTGCAGAAGCTATAGGATAGGAATTTTAATGGATTTGCTAAAAAAGAAATGTCCTGTGAAACTTACACATTGCACACTTCATTTCGGTTAATAGTTACCAGAGTTTTCGTCATCTAGAATATAGCTCAGATCACTACTTCTACACAATGCACATCCAGTATCCTCTTCATTCATTTTAGGGGTCCCTCTGTGGATTTTTCTTCTTAGCATATTATATTCATAAGTGATCCCTTTCTGGTCAGTTCAGTTCATCAGTTGCCGCTTTCCCTGATACAGCACTTTGGTGCATTCAGGTAGCCAATAGAGAGTTACTTAATGGTTGGCACCTAATATCAAAGATTATTGCGCCATCTTTGGACTAGGCGCTATAATGGCGTCGAACCGCCAATTTTATTGCAGCTTGGCTGTTATCCTGATCATTAGCTATATTACAGTAGTCTGGAGAGAGGTATGATTCTTGAATTTCAAGGAATTCTCCCGTCGATGAGAGCTGATCTGATACACACAATCAACTCATTATCCATGCAATTATCTTTATCAGAATCTATACTAACAATGGTTGCAACGTAAGCCGTGTGGCAAAGTCATGTTCTCAATTGAATCCAGTAGCAAATACTTGGCGGAATATATCCGTCCACATTAATAACAGATCTTATTGAATCAATACCCCATTAAAGAGTTAACTTTCTTTGAATGTAGATAATAAACTTTGTTTGCTTTTAAAATTCTGAAAATTCATTCACTATACAAATCATTTTGAAGCACATATGTATATAAACTGGTAATTTCAAAACATTTGCTTTTTCTTTTTCTTTTGTTCGATTCTTTTCTTTTCAAAATATAATGATGCGACATAGGATAAATGAAGAAAAAGCAAAAATACGCAGCTGATTGATGTGATTTTCCTTAAGATGCGAATTGCGAGTTTTTAATAGCACAGTTAAGGTATTTTCCATTCCGATAAATAATTAATTTAAAATATTAACATATTACCTGAATTATTTTCTCTTTTCTTTGGATTAAATTAAATTCTTCCTCTTCCTAAATCTCTAATTACAAATACAGTTCAATCAATCCAAATTTGAAAGGCATTCGCTCAGAATGAGGCGGGATATCATTTTGAACGAGCAGGAATAGAAAACAAATACGACGAATTAAGGCAGACGCTTCAGAAGGAGAAAATCCATTTTTACTTAAGCCTAATATTGGCATACCTACTAACCAAATGCTGTCGATGTAAACAAATTTGTCTTGATTTATCTTCTTTAACAATTCTTTTAAGAAGGAAAAAAGTAGAAAAAAAAACGACTTACCGAATGTAAATCATTTCTGGATATTTTATTTAAATGCAAAATATTTCGGACAGTTCCATCTGGTAAAACTTGAAATGAATCATCCAGAAGAGCATGCTCCTTCCACCAAGAGACCCTGGGTGGCGGAATTCCACCGCTAGACAAGCAAGTAATATTTATATTAGATCCCTCGTTAAAAGGTCCAATGACATTTTCCGTTACAGCAGCACCATATGTGTCCAATATAATTAGTTGTGAAGGTGGCACTGCAAGGACGAAGAAAAATTTCATGCTTCGTTACTATGGATATTTTACCCTCGTTATAGATGTGACTTTACCTAAAACTGTCAAATTAATCCTCCAGTTCCTTGTCGGTGATTTATGAAAGTCAACTCGACAACGGTATAGCCCAGCGTCATCCTTCTGTACATTTTTAATCCTTAGTGCGGGTGGATTACTGTCGTAGTAAAAGTGTGCTTTTGACTTGAGAACCTCCTGATCTGCCCAATGTACTGCCTGTTGAAGGGGTTTCCCTCTCGAGTCAAAACTGTAAAAAAAGAAAGAAATAAAATGAATGTAATAAAAACTCCTTCAGTCTTTTCTAGCTTTTGCTTAATATACATACTAACATACAAAAAGAAAATGGTAAAATTTCAATCTTTGCTTAAATTTACACAAGAAAGGCGTCTTGGGTGGAGTCAATAGCACGAAATATCTTTGATTAGAGGATAAGAGCAAGGTACACAAATCGTGCAGAAAAAAATCCTTTGAAAACTTGGCTATAGCTATTGTTGGAGATTTTGCTACTTTTTCACGTTTTGCGTGCCTTTGTTTGTTGTTATTTTAGTTTTTATTCCTTTTTCGACTTTTTTTCGTGAAAAAGTAGCAGAATACCATGAATGTTGTATAGATATATGTATATATATGTATATATATGTATGTAGCCATAAATTAAACAGAAGCAAAGTGGATGTACATATGTACGTAATATATACAAAGAAAGCAAAAGAAAAAAAAATCATGGGATAAGCGAAGTATCAACAAGAGTCAAAAAGGGATATTGAACGATCGGGCGGGTGAATAGAAAAACACTTCCTTCTATTTTATCTGAAATTTTGTTGAAAAAAGATGTGAATTGAGGAAAAAAAAACTAGAATAATACAATCTAGATGAGAATATGCCTGTAGATAGGTTCAGCATTCCTAATATCGGTTAGCTTTTATCTGTTACCTAATCAATGCTTGTTTTGGCCGATTTTTAAAACTAGTTACCTACATATACCGTATGTGCATATGTATACATAAATGAAATCTTTTTTTTTTTTATTTCTCTTATTATATTTGTTTATCTTATCGGTGGCACTCTTAATCTATAAGGGATGGTGACAAGTAAGCAAGTAAAATGAAAGGAAATGTTTACTTTTCTCTTGATATCATTTTACAGCAGTTAACAGGAAATCAACTAAAGTGGGTCCTTTCCAAAATGTTTTTTTTTATTTATGTGGAGTTCAAACTGATTTACCTTCAAGAAGCTGATATGTATAATAAACCAAAGATTTATTTTCTTAGATTATTGAAAAAATAAAAATAAAATAATAAATTAAATTGTTTTTCTAAATTCTAATTTGAATAGGTAATTCAATAATCAATTCAGCCACGCGTGGGATATCTTTTTTCATTCATTTGTTTTTAAATCCGAATATTTTTACTGGGCCAATTTTAGATGGGTTTCGAATGACAGAGCAAAATATCATTCTCATTATCAACAGGCAAAAACAGAAAGGTTAGAGTGTTTTAAACTATACTTTTTCAAATTCAAATTGGAAATAAGCAATATCAAATTGGAAATAAACTTTAAAAATTTTAAAATGAAAAGGTATAGCAAGCCGGGCTCGATAAAACAATGTGTAAAGTTTTTCATTTGTTGTATATTCGCCAAAAAGATAAAAGTTTTCTATTGTCGATATATAATAATAATATTTTTGGGCTTAAAATGCCGTATAAACCCTCACACGCGCGGTTCATGTTTTACCCTAAAACGTTCAGTATTTACCACTGTAAATAAATGTATGTTATATGATGAAATTTATAAAAGCATAAGAAAATCTTGGAAAAATTGCGTTTTTTTCTTCAGAACGGACATGTAGATGTGCATTTTTTATATATGGTTATTTGGAATTAGTGTTGCCAATTGACTTTAATTTGAGATAAAAATTACTGAGTGCAACAACTGCGACTTATTTATAATATCCAGATTATTCTCTTCCTTTTTGACTGAAAATGGTTTATACATAGTGAATTAAAAGCGAAATATGTTTATAGATAGTGAATTAAAAGCGAAATATGTATGTATATATGATGTATTTTGGAATTCATGAATGGGAATACATAAATATATTTTTTAGATATAACATAAAAATTAAAGACACGCAAAACATAAAAATAACAGATTTATTTAGAACAGTCTTCGCATTTGACTATTTGGATGCTTTGTTGAGTTCATACTGGTTTTTGGCATTGCATGTAGGCTTTCTTTGTTGTTCGTTTTCGCTTATCGGCTCTATAAGAAATACTGTATCCACCCTTCACCTTAAGCCTATTTGTTGCATCTCGTTCTTCAAGATAGTCAACAGGTACATTTTCAATTTGTCTGAAGGCATCAATACTGCAACCCAACACACCCTCCATTGCATTTTTAATTGAAGACGTGCATCCACGCAGTGAAGATTTTGCACGTCATTCGATGCCTAGTTATTCTAAGAACAAGCGCCGGTGGCCTTTTCGAGTTGTTAGGCCAGAAGGATGGTTGTTTTCTTCAATAATATAAGTTACTAAAGCCGCAATATCCAGGAAGTTGAAAAATAAAGCCAAATATCAACGATTTGTATTCCGCTTAGTGGTGTACTTCGATAACATTTGGTCCATTATGTCAACTCCACTTTTGGTTTCATTGTAATGGAGGATAATCGACGGCTTATCCATTGATCCAGAAATGTTTGTATCGTAGTGCATGGTTGACATCAGTACCACTGCCTTGTTTTCTTTGGGAACATACGATAAATAACATTATGTCCCCAGTCTCATGAAATCCAAAAAGTGAAAATCGTATTTCACGTCTTTTATGAGCTCCGAATTCTGGCGGGATATATGGTTTATTTTTTCTGACAGTGCCAACTAGGGATAAGTTCAACGATATCAAATGAGTGGCAAGTGGCAAAGATGTGAAAAAAATTGTATGTTGTGATGTTTCGACCAGTATTTTTGTACATTGAAACTAAATACTGTACGACCCGTTCACCTAAAAGACGACGTATTTTAGAAAATAATGTAAAATATGATTTTGCAGTTCAAATTTACCTTGAAGAGTTTCACGTGGGCATCCAATTTGCCTTCCTTTGACCCACCAACGGATAAGACGTTTTGGCATCGCATGCCCACCAAAGTTTGATACCATATTTCGATAGTTTTGATGGAATATATTGGGTGAATTTGGTCCGACCTCTAAAAGGAAATAGCTCTTCATCAACTGCAATATTTTCAAATAGCCTGTGAAACTTGCTCAAATTTGTGTTGAGCATGTTGAAAATATCCGAAATAGGAGCGCATTTGTCAGTCGCCATCTGTGATTCTCGAGTTTCTCCATTATCGAATCGAATAAATTGATTAATCGTCTTGAATCGATTCAAGGACATAATTGCTCTATATAGCGTCATCGCAGAATTATTCCACAGTTCAATGCACGGTTCATAGTTAGAGTGATGGTAGCCTAGATAAATTAAAATGCCCAAATACGCCAACAATTCTACTTCTGACAATGACATGAAACAATCGAAAATTTGCGCTGGTTCCATATCTTTCGTTGACGATACCGGTCCCATTTGATTCGACCACAAAATATTATGTGCTCGAACTCGATGTACCTACTCGTGGTGGGATTTTACTCCATTTAGTACCGTCACGTCCAATGAAAAATTGTTCAGGATAATTCAATTCCATTTCGCTGTCTGAATTATCATCTGCACTAATCTCATCAAATTGAATATCTTCAACCTCTACTACTGTATCACTAGATTCTTCATCAGATGCTTCATTTTTAATTGGAGGTATATACGCTTCGTCCAAATGGTCATTACCTTCAGGTACATCCAAACTCTCATCATCTATTGCTAAAAGCATCCTCCAATAGTAACTGGTCCTTTCATCAACCGACAATCTATACCACACAACAAATTTGTAGTACAAACAACAACAAAAAACATATGTTATCATAAATCTTACCTAGAAATTTCAGCACTACACAAAAAAATAAAGTTTTCGGCACTCATTGTTATTGTCAAAGCAAGTACTAATAATTTTAAACCGCAGAATAAAATTACCGACTGCAAATCGAATTCCAACTAGGAACATGGAAGAATAATATAGGCGCGTGTAATGAAACCGGGAGTAGGCCGATGTGTTCGAAATATTAGCGGCATTTTCTTGAAAAAAAAAAAAAAAAAAAAAACAACACCGGTTTCATAAGGAAGTACTAAACGGTTCCTTTATAAGAGTAGAGTGGAACTACATAGATCGAAATAACTCATCATTATCAGTAGAACTGTTGTTTTTGATGTACTAAGAATTATTTTACGGGAGTTTACAAAAATTTCTTAGAAATAGAAATAGGAAATATCTTAGATCCAAATTTCGTGAATTGCACTCAAATTTTTCTTTGAATTGGGACAAAAAAAGTTTCCATCTGCAATTGAAAACTTTACAGTCAATAAACTTATATATTTGTAAATTATATACATATGTATGTCTATAAAAACGCATACATAGTTTACATTATATGTATATTTTTAGAAATACATGAATTTTTATATAAAGTAGATGATAGTTTGCTATTTTAGTGGAACCTTATATATGATATTTTCTAGAGAATCTAAGTATTTACCCGGGTAAATACAATGCGTTTTAGGATAAAAATCCAGAAAGTGGCTAAACATGCATAAACAAAAGACAAATTCTATTTACTTTGGCATATTTGTTTGAAACATAAAAAAATGTACCATTATCTATGAGGAACTTATTTAGAAAATTTGTGTACACAAATTATTTAATGAAAAAGAACTGCATATTTTCCCAGGTAAATACTGAGCGGGTGAGGAAAAGGGAAGCTGATAATATTAAAAAACAAATTTGTGCTTTGTATAACAATGGTGAGGATTGGAGAGCGCTCGCAAAAACAGTAGGAGTGAAAACGACAACTTCATATAGATGGATTAATGGACAGAACGTGGCTGAAAGGCAACGAGGTGGGAATGGAAGAAGTCAAATCACAAACGAACACCGTAATTTTATGGAGCAATGCGTTGAACAAAATACAAAAATTACTTTAAAGTAATTGAACGAGAAATTTATTCAGGGTTATCAGATGGATGTCTCCGTGGAATGTGTGCGCAAACATTTAGATGGTATGCTTTTTACACTCAAGGATGGGAACCTGAAAATGCAAATAATGAAATTAATAAGAGAAAAAGACGTCAATATGTTGAACAACTTATTGCATATCAATCTGAAAATAGACCAATCATATATATGGATGAAACGAACTTTAATCTTTTCATATCAAGGACAAAGGGAAGATCCTTAAAAGGAAGCCGTTGCAGTTATATTGCAGCAGGCTGCCATGGCGCCAATGTTCATATTATTGGATGCCATATGTAATGTGGGACTTATTCATCACGAAGTAAGAAGAGGAGCATTTAAAACCCTGCAAGCTAAAGAGTTCATACGCAATTGTCTGCGAAACGCTCTAACCAAATATCAATCACCAGTCGTAATAATAATTGATAATGCACCGTGTCATACATCTATTGAAGATGTGTTTCTTGAAAGTGAATTTATAAATCATCGGTTATTAAGATTAGGCCCGTACAGTCCAATGTTAAACCCAATAGAACTTGCCAAGGATTGAAAATATTATACAACGGAATGTACCAAATTTATCTGTTGCAAATTGTGCTAAATATGTTCCCATATGTTCAAAAATTCATACCAGATGTCTTAAATTTGATTGATATCATTTTTTAATTTATTATATTAATAAAGTTTTGATCATAAATATTGTTGTACACCGTGTGTGTTTTTTAACTTAAATGATTATTTCCAATTTTTAAAGTTTATTTCCAATTTGAAAATGATTATTTCCAATTTGAGATTGCTTATTTCCAATTTGATATTGCTTATTTCCAAACATGTTTACTAGCAGGACTACAGTACATGAACATTGAAAGATATTACTTGAAAAACAAGTTAAAAAGCTAGAAACGGTCTAAGACCAATTCTTACGATACCCTCCTAAATGAATGCCCGAATATAATTTCGTATTGTCACCTCTCTGTGCAAGTTTGATTGTTGAAGTAGTTTTTCGTATATATTTCTAGAATGGTTCGAACAGTAAAATTGATTATGACCCATTCCATAGGATTTTATATTCTGAAGAACTTTTCAGTACAATAAAAACGTCTAGGACTGATCGTTTTCACAGCATACGTAAAAAATCTCAATTTTTGTATGCAACACCAAGTAAGGGTTGCCAAATTTAGCCCAATTTTGAAGTTTTTTCTTACCATTTCTGTGAAAATACCGTATACAAAATTTCATCTCTCTACATCAACACGTTCTCGGGCAAATATATCGTGAAAAACGAAATTTTTGTGTGGCAACCCTACGATGGAGTTACCCGATTTGGCTCATTTTCGAACTTAAATTTACTATATTCTTTAAAAGCCCGTGTAAACAAATTTCAGCACTCAAAATGAATGCGTTCTCGAGTTATCGTGCGGACAGGTAGATAGACAGACCGACAGACAGACTGACGGACAGATGGATAGATGGACAGACAGACGGGCATGCAAAAATTAAAATAACTTTGAATATTATGCGTGGGTATCAAATTCATTTTGCTCTACCACCATTATTTCTAATGGCCGGTTTCACAGTCAAGGCTTAAGCCACAGCGATGGCTTAAGCCAAGGCTTAATAAATATTTCGGTTTCACAGTCAAGGCTTAAGTGAAATCACTGGCTTAAAGCAAGCTTAACTTAAGCCCGTCATCTCGAAGGCTTAAGCCTCAGATTTTGCTGTGAAACATATAAGAAATTATTTGTAAATATATATTTTGCCTAAATATTATAATTTTTGTTATTAAATGAAAGTGCATATTTCAAAAGTTATATTTTAAAACTAAATTGAAATTTTCCAAGCGAATAATAGTTATCTAATTAGCAGTTTTGAGTACTGTCTGGTAGATAGTGTCAGCATTCCATTTGACGTTTTAAGAAGAAACCAAACAGTTTAGGACAAAAATGAGTTATTTATCTGATGCAGAGGATATAAGACAGCAAGAAATGTATAATATAAATATCGCAAGGTGTGACCCGTGAAAAAATTATAAAAAGGCGCCCGCAACATTTCGAGAAATTGATTATTATTCCCGGTTCCGGCTGTAGAAACATACGGCTTTGATGGTTTACGTTGTCGAAACATTCTGCAACAATGATTTTGGATTTGATATCCTTCCAGATAAAAACCACAACAAAGTGGTAAATAAAAAGTTCTTCTTCTTTTCGCTTAGTTTTTAATCCACAATGGCAATTTTCCTTTAAAAGAATTCACAATTACCGCAGTACTGACAACTTAAAAATTTTCATCCGCGGCTTAACTAAGCCTCAGCTTACTGAGTACTGTGAAACCGAGTAGGTTTAAGTTCTGGGCTTAAGCCACACACGTGGCTTAACTAAGCTCTGGCTTAAGCCTGGACTGTGAAACCGGCCATAAGCGTTACAATGGCCAAAGATGGCAAGTAGTATCGCTGAACGAATACAGATTGCGAAATTTAGAGATTTTTCATTTTAATAAAAACATATTTACAGAGTGTTTAAAATATTGATAGAGTGGTCGCAGTGTGCATGTTTCATAAGTTAAATTTATGGTCGTGGGGGATATTGGAAAATTGTATGCACTGGAAGGTCTGTGCCCTAAATTGGAACGTAGCTTATAGGCCTGTAGACTTGTATACCTGGCATGTACGGGTGAATTGGCAATGGATGGTAATTGCATGAGTAAGTGAAAGTGGCTAGGATTACGCGCACTCACTGGATAATATATTAATTTTACTCACAACCCAATCTTTTGAAAGATCTTTGCAGAAAAGTGCTGAAAGTACACGCCCAGGAGGACATGCTCAACCACATTCTCAATAGAGATACGAGTATTTAACGATATATTTTTAATTGCTTTATGTTTCAATACTTTCTGTTTTCTATTTCTTTTATTAAAATAAAAATATATATTCAAACATTGCATTATCATATTATACAGTAGATGGCCCGTTCATTACAGCCACTTACAATATTGAGCTTCAAGCCCTATTGGTGGCGTTTTCAAGCATTACTCTTCTTTCAAGAAATTTATTATAGCATTACGAACTCGCAGAAGTTTAGTTTATTTATTGCAATAGCCTACAGTGTTGAGTGATTTGAGTTTCAGTATCCAAAATGATATGATAATATTCTTCGGTAGGTATATATAATGTTCAACATTTTTAATTGTTAATAATCTTAAAAATTCTTTACAAAGAATAGAAAATAAAGTAAGTTTTTGTAAGTTTGTGATTGGACGTTTTAATGAACAAATTAGAAAATTATGTTTTTGATGATTTTTTTCTTTCGACTTTTTAATGCAGAGGATTCATATTCTTGAATATTGCAATTGTCGAATTTTTTTTGAGAATGGGAAAGGAAAAGATTTAACTGCAGAGAAAATTACAGCAACCATCCCTGGGATTAATAAAAGGTGGAAGGCACTCTCTTCAGGAAACCGCTAGGTTGGAGGGTATCAGTCATTCCAGCGTTGTGAAATGGGTGAACTAATATCGAGATGCTAAAGGGGCAGTGTGTCCCTCACGTCGTTCGACGATCTAGGTAGGAAGGAACTGCACGAACTGATCGTTTAATTATTATTACGGCCACTGCGAACTGGTCTCTATCATTTTGTGAACGAAATAAATTAAAATATCGGACCGAACGTTGAGGCAACGTTCTACAGAGACCAATTTGAAAATTCGAAAAAAAGCAAGACGATCCTTCACTAAGCCTCTTCGACACTTGACACTGTATGATTGGTAAAATATGGGTCCTTTGAATAACGACTACTGATTTTTTTAAATTGTATTCATCTAACCATTGAAATTTGTGTTTTTGGCGAAATTGTGTTTACCGATGAAACAGTGCCCCACACTCTGACGACAGCGACGAGCTTTATTCATAACAGGCCCAATAAGAAATTTCAATATTTATGTATCCAAAAAAAGGGTGAAGCTCCCACCGAGTGAAGATCTGGAGGTAAATAAGTGGAACATTTCCTGGATCAAAAATAGAGGGCATGCACCAGGGCCAATACATCAATATTTCTTGAGGATGTCCTGCTGTCGTATATCATTACGGCAGAATGTAGCGAAGGAGAGGAGACCGTTAAGCAGCATAATATACCGTGCCATATAGTCAAATCTATGAAAATTTTCATCAAATAATGATATCCCAATCCTTCCTTGGTCAGGAAATTCTCCCCACCTAAGCCCCATAAAAAACATTTGGTCCAATTTAAATTCCTAGTTCATAAGAAGCCAAACCCTTTCTCAAGAGATCCTCATTTAGAATATATTTAAAATATGACACGGTGCATATCGATAGCTGTATCAGCAGCATGCATGAAAGGAATGCTGTTGTCGTAAAAAATAAATATGGACATACCAAACTTTAAATGAGATATTGAATTAGCCTGGACTTTTCGATGTCATATATGTATGTGTAAAATAACGGTCGTATTTATAAAAGAAAAAAGTTACCTCAAAACCACGGAATACCAGAAAATTCCAGTACAAATACCAAGCTTAGTTGTATAATTTTTCATTACAATATTATGAATTGAAATTCATTCAGTTACAATCGCAGTAATTATTATTTACAATCTGCGGAAGTTTAAGGGTACAATCTGCGGAAGTTTAAGGGCGACATACATCGGCACCTCCGCCACTCTCCTCATATCCCCTAATCCTTTCCCTATCTCCTTCCTGCCATGCTGTGCTTTGCATCATAGGGTATCCCCTGAGCTTGGCTTAATAATATAAAAAAAAAAAAAAAAAAAAAAAAAAAAAAAAAATTATAATTGACAAGTATGTATACTACACATTTACTAACACCTCAGTTATTTTAGATTCAATTAAAAGAAAATAATACATCGCTGACAATTAGGTGGGCTGTCATCGTTCATTTGAACATACAAAAATATATAAGTTTCAGTAAATTTTGAATAACTGTCTTGAGTGCGAGCGAGAACCGTGGTTTCTAGATAACACAGTTCAGTATAAAAAAAGCAATCCACGATAATGAAATGTTGTGCACTAATCGCTTGCATGACATCTTATCATTCTCTCTTTTTGCAGTGAAATAGAGAAATGGGCTCAGCACTCCTCCGCATAACATAAAATCTCAAGACACAAATTCCATTTGCTAGATAGGTCATCTCTCTCTTTGGATGTGAACGTCATAAATAACATTTGTGGTTGGCTTCTTCGAAATTTTATATAACGAATGCGTGGTCCTTACTAATGCCAGTTGCTTTGAAGCCCTACATAGAATCGATGCCTGAACGAATTTTGAAAAAATTTAACGAAATTGATATTCGAGCTGATTTTTCAATTGCAATTTGCAAAAATTCAAATCAATTCTGTTAAAGTCCTCATTAATGAGCCTGATTTGGTTCGATGGGAAAGAAGATGGAAGAAGTCATGGCAAATTAGGAAAATAAATTGTGTTTGTTCTACTAATCTGGAAATAGTACGTCTAGCTTCTATCGCCTGCAGCGATATCAAACTCAATCGAATATGGGTTGATTGGGAAGCAAAATGATGGAATAAATCCAAGGAGAGCCACCGAGTGCAAATCTAAAGAAAGGAGCCTGCATTAAACAGTTTCAATGCGTTTAAAATCAATTTGGTAGTACGGAGATTATATAGAGTGGGTATAAATATTTCAGTCGATCTAACAAAGGTGTACCTAGTAAAGAAGTTTTATGTTGTAAGTTTTGTCATATTTTCTAGACTTTTTACAGGAATAAAAATCGAATTAACCCTAATTATCACATAATCAATATGATCTTTAAAAGCAAGGTCAGTATTGAAAATTACATCCAAGTCCTCGGTTTTGTCAAGTCTAAATAATGCACTTCGATACACAGTATATGCAAATGAAGTAAAAGCATAGTTGTAAATGTGCATTTGGTAACGTTTAGAAGAAGACAATTAATAGAAAGAACACCACTTGTGAAAAAGAGGTTAGGTTAGAGTTTAAAAGTGCACACACGGAGAGAAAAATTTAAATTCACATCAAACGCACGCCGCGTTTAAAATGCATATTCGATTGAATTCGTTACATTCAATTACTTTTTCGTCAAATCAAACAAAAAAAATACTTAAAGTGAAAGATTAAAAAAAAAACAATGCGTGAACGTTTGCGCGTTTGAAGAAACTTTCAATTTAACAATTCACTTTAGAACGAGAAACTAAATTCATGTTAAATACTTTGACGTTCTGTCTGATTGCTAATTTATTTGGGTTCTGATCTTTATTTTGGAAGTAAAATGCCTTCACTTTGATCTTTTACACAGTTAAATTTATTGCTATTTTTGTTGCTTTATTTCAGTTCCTTTTTTCTTTCCGTGTCTGGAGTCTGCTATTCGCAACTTAAAGGTTTCCTCGTTAACTTGTAGTGTTTTGCCTAAGCACACTCATTTTAATTGGCTTCAAGTAGTTGAACTTAGAATAGAGGTGCTAGTGTACCTACATTGTCCAAATTTTTCCCGGCTATGACTTAGTAATAATTATCGAAAAATTTCAGGCAAAATTGAAATTGTGGCAGAAAAAAAATTTTGTCGGTTACTGACTTCTTGGAACTTCAATATTAATGAGAATTGTGTATTTCTTCGTCAAATTAATTACAGCCAGATGCTTGAAATGATGATATCGGGTCAGCCCTTAGTTAGTTTAATCAGTTACCATCAACTCCTTCGTCAACAAGATACTTTTAGTGAAACACTGACAGTGAAATTTTATCATAAAGAAGTTTTCAATTAGAACTCGAGAAATTTTAAATTTTGTTTTAAGAGTTTATATTATTGAAACGAATGCAAGGTTGTTTGATGGAATATTTTTACAATTAGGATACATGCCTTTAATATGAGCTTTCCTTAAGTGTTAAAAATAAAACCGACCAAGGGCGAGTAGGACTCGCACATGATGAGTTCCGTACCCATCGTAAGTATTCATACTCAATAGTATTGTACAAAGGTCAGACCAAGGTATATAGAATACAAGATATTCCAATTAAAATTTTGGAACATGTTCGGTGACGTAATTTCTTGACTAATGTATATACATTTCTATAGGAAAGACAAAGAAAGCGCAGAGAGTATTGTGTTCTCTCTTTCCTATACATTTTTACGATATTTCGTCACTAATAGCGGAACGTGGTTCGTAATGGGAATACTTTATATTCTATATACCTTAGGTCAGACCAAGTTTAACGCCCCTATATAGCGCAAGAACAATTATTATATTATTTGTTGTTTTTTTATTAAGGGTATATTGACTAATATAGTCTAAAGTAGGTATATTTTGTTAGTTAGTTATGCGGCCCCTTTGAAATTTTAACTTTATTTTATTTTTATTACTTTTTGTTATAGCGGCGATAGAAATACACACTCTGTGAAAATTTCAAGTATCTACCTATTACGATTTAAAAGTTACAGTCATTATTAAGTTCGAGCAAAAACAAAAGTTTGTTGTATGGGGTTCCCTCTAATTTTTAGATTTATTTTATTTTCATTATTTGTTGTTATAGAAGCTATAGTATTACTTACTCTGTGAAAATTTGAACTGTCTACCAATTACGGTTCATGAGATACAGCCCGCTGACAGACGGATGGACGGACAGCGGAGGCTTAGCAGTAGGGTTCCGTTGGCACCCTTTGGGTACGGAAACCTAAAAACGTTAAGCTCGATTAACGCTGTTTTGACCTCCATATAGTTCAATTTGATATATTTATTTTTCTCCGTGCACTTATACTAATACTCTTAAGTAAGCACTATTGGTATAGCTTTGAAAAGCAGCGTATATATTTAGAAAACAGTACGCTTCAAAATCAAAAAGTAGTGTCTGTGGTAGACACATGTCTACATGGAGAAAAATGAATATGTCAAATTGAACGAAATCATTATTTAAACCAAACCATTTCGAGTTTAAAACGGCGCCAATGGCGTTTAACGTTTTTTTTAAACAATTACGAAATGTTCATATTGAACGCATATGTATATCCTGATTGTAAAAATATTCACATCAAACAATCTTGCGTTCAATTCAATCATATAAAACGTTCAAGAAATTGAACATTTCTCTCATTTAAATTGAATTTCATATGCGTTCAATATTGAAAACTTTGAAAATATTCACATCAGACAACCTTTCGTTGATTTCAACAAATAAACTGTTAAAAAAATTGAAAATTTTCGAGTTCAAATTGAAAACTTGTTTATTTATTATAAAATTTCATTTATCAAGCTTATTTACATTATATACTTCTGTATAAATCTTTCACTAAAATATTTATGACGAAGGAGTTGATGGTAACTAATTAAAACAACTAAGGGCAGAGGCAGACCCGGTATCATCAGTTCGAGCATACGGCTGTAATTTTTTTCCGAAGAAATACACAATATTAATTAATACTTAAGCTCCAAGAAGTCACATACTCACAACTGAACCAAATTTTGTTTCTGCTACAATTTGAATTTTGTCTAAAATTTTTCTATTCCAAATTTAGCTTCTAGAAGGGTATTTAAATGAATAATCATAGGCAAAATACCAAAATTAAAAGAAAACTTTTAAGTTGCAAAAACCAGAATCCAGACTTAAAATATGTACGAACTGAAACAAAGCTACAAAAATACTAAATTTAAGTCTTTTGACGATCAAAGTGAACGCGTTTTGCTTTCAAAATGAACAACAACCCGGTTAATGAAAATCGAAATGCATGTAGCCATCATACTGAACGTCAAAGTATTCAATGTGAAATATTTTCTCATAAAAAGTGAAATTTTAAATTGAAAGCTTTTTTTAAACGTGCAGACATTTATGTGTTTTTAGAGAATCTTTCAATTTAAATATGTTTTCGTTTGATTTGATAGAAAAGTAGTTGAATGAAACGAATTCAATCGAATATGCATTTTAAACGCGACATGCGTTTGTTGTGAATTTTTATTTTTCTCTCCGTGTACATGTCTACATACCAGCTAACGTTTTGGAGAATAGCTTTCAACTTTTACTCTTTGACTGATTATAAATTTTCCCACAACTTATTCTAGTTTATGGTAAGACAATGCCATGTTACCATACCAGAAGGCTGCATTATATATTTTTTGAAATTGCCTTTGTAACATTAGCATCTTAAAGTGTATTTATTGTATTTACGTTGATATTCGCATTTGATTTAATGACGACATTCTTCGCAGCTTGCTAAATTGCACGCATAACATTCGTTCGCATCACAATCAAATCATACGCACATCCAAAAATCATTCGAATTCTGAATAAATCATAGAGCTATTATGCACAGGTCCAAAATCTATGTAACATTAGTATCATACACATAATTAAAAATGTTACTAACTGAAATGTAAATAATAAAATTCAGATTGACACATCCAAAAAGTAATATTTATACACACATGAAGTTTGAGTGGTGTAATTAAAATATAGTTTCCTCTAAAACAGATTTAAAAACATTTATTTTGAAACATTTCACTACAATTTGTAAAGCAATAGCACAGCACAATATAAAACGAATTTCCGCACAGCTGGTAAAAATTTGTCAACATTATCTCTAATTTGTGGATATGCAGTGTCATCCAAATTTCCATATCGAAGACGGATGGAAAGACTTCTTAATAGAGGTGTATTATGTGTTTATGCAAACACATCTACCTTTTGAAAGTACTAGTAAATGGTTTGCGTGCTATATAAACCCTGAATATATTCAACCCATAAATCGAATAATCGTTACTATTCATATTTTCGTATTCTGAGCCATAACCTGGCTGTTTATGTATTTTTACTGAAATCAGAAATTTAACACCTTCACATAATTTTAATATCTCTTTCAGCAGTAAAACATATGCCTCTATACCAGCTATAACTTTTTTAGAGTGACAGAAAAACAATGACGATCTCACGGGGAATTTATTTCGTTAATTTATGACAAAGAGCTGAAAATTTGTGAATATTTTTAAGAACAAAACAGGATTATATGCTACATAAAAAACATATGACGTCGTTTCAGCATTTTTAGTGCTCTTAATTGTTTCCCTGATAGAATTAAAAGCTTTTTGTCAACGCTACATTAAAGATGATGACGTAGCCATTTCATTAAGAATTTATTAAAAGGTCTTCTAAACCAAATGGTAGATATATTTATCTACATTGCAATTAAGAGACTATTTTTAGATTTTTACATAGAGGAAATCAAATATAGACGAGCCTGTGTAAACACACTGGCAACTGAATTCTAAAAATGAAAAAGAAAAATTAACGTTACGACTTGATTGACGAATTTCTCGTAAACCTTAATTTGAGAAAGGACCTCCAACTACTAAATTTAACATCACTTATGAAAACAATCTACAAACCGCCGGCCGTTGTTTAAATGTGTTTGGATTTTTACTTCAGGCCTTATATACAGAAGAAAAAAAAACTGTTGTCATGTTCCCATACGAAATGCCTGTTGATGCCACTTAGAAATGAAAATCTTGGACTTTCTTTTAATGGCGTGACAAATTTCAATTGGCCATGAGAAAATCCATGAAAAACATTCAGTCCGGACGATACGATAGCGGTAACATGTTTCTGTTAAGTGTGGCATTTTTCCTGCATGAAAATTTTTTAAATGAAACAATGAAGGAAGAAGAAAGAAAAAATGTGAAAAATTTCAGTTGACATTGAGACTTACGTGTAGATCGGTTTTACATTTCCCTCCTTGTACCAAATAACAAGTTGAACTTTGTCAGATATCATAGTCCCGGGCATAAGATCACATGGCATTGATACTTCAAGACCCACGGCTGTTTGTACTTCCGACAGAGGACCTAGAATAAATAAAAATAAAAAATTAAGTGAAGATGACAATTTCGGAAATTTGTTACAAAATGTTTTATCTGTTTGGACTGTAATAAACGAGTGGGTTTTAAACGCAACATCTGCGTTTTTCCCTCTGTACTATACATAGCCATAGACAACAGTATGATAAGAACGGCTTGGGTGGTCGGTAGCTTTTTGGTCTATTTAACAACAAAAACAAATATTATCGTGGGTGGCTCTTTCAGCACTCTATCGATTTGTGCAGTTATTAGATTTGAAAGTTGATGAAAATTCAAGCAATAAAGTTCACAGTTTCCTATTAAAAGATTTTTACAAAATGATTTTTTTTTTTACATTTCATAATGGGTAAAATGAAATAAGATTTGTTGGAAGATGTGCAATTTTTTTTTCATTTGTCACTAGCTATATTGGGTTTTTAATAAATATTTTTTTTTATTACTAAGCCTCGAATTTTAGAACTTTAATTAGTTGCTGTTGATGTAATTTTGTGACTTATTTAGTTTTGAGTCCAGATAAATTGGTAAACTCATTTATCTGAAAAGTGTACATGACGAATGAACCCCTTCTCAAGATGCAATAAGTTAACAATATTATGGTATATTTGATAATATCTAATAGCTAATACAAAGATGTAATACAAAAGTAATTTAAAAAGGGCATACAGAGATGTCTAAATACACGTGGTGTTTTTATTCGAATAGAATAATTGTCTTCACATTGATACGAGAAAAAAATTTAGAGACAGAACTTGAAACGCACAGGAATTAAATGGTTTCTTGCTAGTGAGAAAAGTTGAATTATAGGTGCAAACACGTCATTCAGAGGATAATATTAAAATAAAAATTAGGCATACTACATAAAAATCGGAAAGTATACAAGAGCTTATGTTCGCCATCGAAAAGTAATAGTTCGATCATGATACTTTTTAACGCAGACAGATTGAGGAAGTGAAGCCACTTAGATTACTAATTAAGAGTTTACTTTTCTACAAACTGCCCATACATTCAACAAAGTAATTGAAAATTTAGAGTTTCAAAAATATTTCTAGAGAAGTGGTAATAGAAACTGTTCAATCCTGTATACACATTTTACTTATAATAAAAAATCAAAATAGCATCTACATTTAATTCCGGTAATTAAGTAATTGCTAGTCTAAGAAGTAGCGTCTCAGTTAATTAGGTTATTGTTGTTTTGATTACAACAAAATTAAACGGCCTAAATTTTCGTTCTAATCAAGGTGCATTTTTTACTTTAACGCATCTCTCATCACACTGATCCGTTTAGTGTTTATTTTTTAGCTGGTAAGAAAAATTACTGTCTAGTATCAGATCAATTTATTTCTTATCAATAAATCAACTTCTAGAGCACTCAAAACTTTTTCACCTCAAAATTACTGTTGAGATTTGACTTAACTAAGTCTGAACACACTGTTAAGATTTTAGTTTAATAACAATATATGTATAGAAACGCTAGGAGATAATAAAGACGACAGACGAGTACATTTCTTTCGAGAAGAAAATTTTTTAGAAAAAACGACTCATCAATAAAAACAGGACAAAAGTTGTAAAAAACTAAAAGAGTTGGAAGAAAACTGGATTACATTCGTGTTTCTACATAAACGGGTAGAACATAATCATTCGTACCATACTGAGCAATTGCTTTGGAAGACATATGGTATCTATAAGGCCAATGTCACACGAACTTCAAAATGGACCGCGCGTCATGATGAAATTCTCGTTGCTGTCACACGAGCTGCAAAGTGACCGCGCGAGTTACATATATTGACCTACAACGTGACCTACGGATTTACCAGATCCAGACACATACAAAATTATTACAAAAACAAAAGCTATGGCTTGGTAGTGCGAAAGGCTCAACTTTGACTTTCCCATATTTCCATGTAGCAATAGCAGTTTTAATAAATCTAATTTACCACATTTTCATGTTGCCATAGCAGCATTCTAAACTTGTCATATTAATTCTTCACAAAAGTACACAACTTATTGTTTTTACTGAACGCAAAGGCAAATTGTGAATATCGAAGAAAAGGCAGTCTGTCGAGATCTTTAATCGCTAGTAGATTTGAATCGGTAATTAAAAATACATACATAGTCATAAAGTTAATTTTGGATACCATTATGTACATATAATGTACCTAATACAAGTGAAATTAATTAAGTTCAGTGATTTTCTTTTGTGAAGGCATAATCAAGTCAATAGTCAACGGTACATTATAAATAATTTTTATTCTTTTTCGCTAAAACGGTTACCAACGATTTAAGTCGCATCATGAAGAAGAACTCGTTGTTATCATACGACCGTAACTTTATTCTCATAACGGAAAATTATGTTGCCCTTTTCTATTAGCTATTTAGCTTGATTTTACCTTTGAGTAAAATGAATGTTCCAAATAATGTCTTATTTTTATATTATGTTGGAAACATCTTTTTGAAACATCCTAAATTGAAGGAATTTTTAGAAAATGTTTCCACTATTATCGTATTTCTTATTATGATCTTTGTATATTTCATTGATAGTATTACAAAGATCGGACTCTTGTGTTTCTCCTCTAATAACATCAATTTTCCTATTGATAGTTGAACACGTAAAAAAGTTAGAATTGGTCTAAGACCAATTTTTATGATACCCTAAATGAATGTCCTCATGGAATTTTGTATGGTCACCCATCTGGGCAAGTTTGATTTTTGATGTGGTTTTTCAATTTTATAGGATCTCGTATTCTGAAGAAGTTTTTAGTACAATAAAAATGTCTAAGACTGATCAGTGTCCAAATATATAGTGGAAAATGAAATTTTTGTACGGCAACCCTATGAAGGAGTTGCCCGATTTGTCTCATTCACGAACTTAATTTTACTTCTTTTTTTTTAAAGACACACAATTTCAGCTCTCTAAGTACACGAGTTATCGTGCGCATAGACAAACAAAAAGACAAACCGACAGACAGACAAACAGACAAACGGACGGACGGATATGCAAAAATCAAAATAACTTTTAATATTATGCGTGTGTGTCCAATCCATTTTGCTCTACCTCTACCATCATTATTTCTGTGCGTGACAAACGGAATGACAAACTTAGTATACCTTATAGATTTCATCTAGGGTATAAAAAGTTTGCACCATATCAAAAATTACGCTTCTAATTTCATATGACGCGCGACCATTTGGTAGCGTGTGTGGCAATGCAGATGCCAAACAGTAGCCGTCAAGACACTCTTCAGTTTGCGCGTCATTAGGGTAGAACGCCAGACCAAATTGGTTCGGCGACCACAGTGCAGCCTTTTTGGTAGCGGGAGCGCGTGTGTACAATTCCATTTTATGTACATACCCTCATGGTACGCGGTTAAAACGGAGCGTGCCATACAGCAATCGTGTAGCATTGGCCTGCAAGAGACAAAAGACATACATTCATCACCAAGCGCTCCACTAGAATATCATGTGACGCTTGCCTTCCTGGCCACAATTGTCCAGTCAGTTCCGTTAGAAGATCATGTAACCTCTGCTTTCCCCGCAAGATGATCTTCACTCATGCGTACACATTTACATGTACGACCTTAAACAATCCGCTTGTGCAAAACACGATGATATTCGAGCCCAACGTCAACAACCGGTGAGAAGTATTTTCCAATTTCTCATCAGCGCCAACAGGTCCTACTCAACAACAATCAATGACACTGCCTTAGATAAGTTTTCAAAGCTACCTCGCATCCTCAGTTCGATAGAAATTATAAGAAATGGTGGTCATCCATCGACAATTTTATAAATGTTATCCATAAAAATTTACCCAAAAGTTATACGGAGAAGATGCAGTGGCTTCTTTGTCATCTTAGGAAGGAGATGTCAGAAGAGTCATCTTCAACTAAATGGTCGCCATTACAATATTGACTTGACTTTAGTAATAGGAAGATACAATAATAATATGAAAATTGTGACAACTAACATTAATATTATTATTATTGATACCAAAAGCACTGAGCACAGGTCGTAAGAAGATATTATCGCCTTATATGATACATTATGATAATTCTTAAAAGCCTTGAATCTTAATTGCTATACAGATAATTGGGGTCTAATGATTGCTTGTATTGCAATGAGAAAATTGGATCCAGAAAGTATTTACATTTTTGAAGAAAGCCTATCTGATCCTAAAGAAATGGCATCAGTTCAGATCTCCCAAGTTTTCTAGAAAAGTGTTAGCAGTATAAAAAACTCAACCCAACAATGGCAAAATAGATTTAAGCAGAAGAGAACAGGTATGAATTGCAACATGCAGCATTATCTCTACCAATATGCAGAGTTTTGTAGATTGAAGAACAGTGACAGGGAAGGAAGCATTTATCAGGCAAAACGGGTTATGCACCAATTGTCTTACAAACAAAGGCGATATAAGCAAGTCTATTAAGCTTTGTACATTTTCTAACAAAAGGTATCATACTCTCCTATGCCGACAACATCAAAATGCAATAATAACAAATGGAGACATAAACCACGTCACAACGCAATTGTTTACTAAAGGCCGCAGTGAAAATAGTATTATTTCAGAGGAAATACGACATAATAACATAACTGCGACACTACCAATCTAAAATTTCGGAAAGACCAACTGCAGTTGTTCGAATAAGAAACATTTAGAGTCGGTTAGCACTATTCAGAGTACTTATCGATCCAATCTTAAAATTACGAAAAGAAAACATCAGAGCAATAATTAGTTCCTGCTTTTCGGTGGATGCTCTGGTACTGTAAAAATGAAGCTCACTTTTACCTGTGGCAGCAACGCAAGGGTTGAATTAGAAAAGTACAAAATATTCCTTCGGCTGATTCAACTGTTCACAAAGTCTAGCTCTATTGATCTTTTATTAGAAATTGATGTACACTCTAAAAAATTTTTATGTAAAATTACTAGTTCCGTACAGTAAAATTACATTAATCATGAATATCAATGGCGAAATTACCTTTTTTAATAATTTTCTATTATAATTGGTAATTTTACTATTGTTTTCGGTTGATTTTTACTAAATGTCCAGAAAATTTACTTTGAGTAAAAAAACTGGAGAATACTAATAATACAGTAAGTTTGCTGTGGTAACTGTAGTAATTTTGCTGCGGTAACTACAGCAACTAGAAAAAACCCACGCCACAGCATGATCTGATGTGTATGTACGCATTGAAATTTAGTAATATCCCGACATTATTGAAAACAACACTAGAAGTGAAAAAAGGAATGTGAGCAAAATTTCCCCGTTTTTAAGTCCACCAAGTATTATTATATAGATCCACTTGGGCAACAGCTATGTGGAAGAGTTTTAATAGATACATTTCTCTAGCCCTTTCTAACTAAGCCTTAGATGTGGGAGAAATATGTGCATGGTTTATTACTCATAATAGAAAAAGATTATAACTGCTATATTAGAAAAATCCTAGTATCAGTGGAACAAGCGATTATTGCTGTGCCGCTTTTGTTCGTTATTTATTTTATTCGCTGTTGTTAGTTAAAAGATTGCTGCACGTTTAGTACAAATCTAGTGCGTGCGAAAAATTCTAGCAAGATGTTTGACTTAACAACAAAACGTCAAAAGCAAAAATATGCTGAACAGGATTTCTTTTTCGCCGAAGTAAAATTTCTACCATTTAGTATAGTTCCCAAACTGAAGTAAAAATAGATGGTTTAATGGAAAAATTACGTATGCAGTAAAATAACGAAAGTAGAGGAAAGATAAATTGCAGTAAATTGTAGTAAATTTCTTCGAACATTTTTTTGAGTGAACAGGTAAAAATAAACATTAACGGGTTTAAACATAGCCAACCAGCCTAAAATATCAGTTGGGTTGGATACTTTTCGGAAATGTGCCAAACACACATCGCAAATCTCCCAAGCTGTCAAGTTTTCTATTTCTTGCCGAAATAGAAAAATTCTGTCATATTAATAATTTTGAGAATCAGTTGAGGGAAACATACACTACGGATTCTGAAGGAAGATATATTGTCAGTTTATGTTTCAAAATTAAAACAGGAAAATTGGGGCAGTCCAGAAAAATGTCAATAGCTCGTCTTACATAAGAAGAAGAAATTTAATAAAGAACCAGCTGCTCAAACAGAAGATAATCCAAGATTTTAGAGTAAATTGATAAGAAAAATAAAATGAATGCTCATCTCTACTCATAAAAATTTGTAGCAGCTCAACATAGCAGGCAGGCAGCTAAGCAATTCAACTTGTTAGAATGATGTCTTAGAAAACAGGTGGCTGTTGCTAAATGAAAGACATCATGAAATTAATTCAAAGCCACTACTAAACCTTTAGAAAAAGTTAACAAAATAACTTATTATTTATTTCCATAGTTATTATATTTCTCTGGATTTGCAACATATTTGTATTAATTTATTAAAAGGAGACTCGTTGTTAGCCAATTGGTAAAATTTGTGAAACTAATAGCTATATACAGGATTGAAAACATTATATTATGAAAGGATAGGACATTCGAAGGAGTATGTAAAATTTGCAAAGCTTTTGCAATATTTATTTTCATCACTATAAAAGATATTATTAATTTTTGTCCATTTTGTGGACCTTTTCTGAGGTAGTAAACTGACCAGATTCTGAAGAACAACGATCTGAACGCTTGCAGAGATTTAGTATTGTTTTTTATTTGTTGTTCTTTTGCCCTATTGATAAATTAAGTACAGACATTAACAACTTTCGGAGAATCTCATTACAGAAAAGTACAAGCGACATCTATAAAGAATGGAAATAAACATATTTAGGTTCGGAAAATCGATGCCTCTAGAATAAAATCTTCGGGAACGTTCTAGGACAATTTGTAGAGTATAAATATGACACTTATCATGGCCAGGAAGCAGTATTATTTCATACAGTGAAGTGAATGAAGTAAACTATTTGGATTGCGATAATAACAAGTATAGTGCTAGCGATAACTAAAGTAGAGTTGATTTTATAATTGTTTGTGAATATTATAAAAGTAAACAGTATAGATAAATAAAGGAAGAACTTGTGAATAATATTTCAATAATGAATCACGAACAAAGGCCACGCTCGTAACAAT
The DNA here is from genome assembly GCA_963924295.1 of Dioctria rufipes. Lineage (NCBI taxonomy): Eukaryota > Metazoa > Arthropoda > Insecta > Diptera > Asilidae > Dioctria > Dioctria rufipes. The sequence goes on along the minus strand of OZ002740.1, from coordinate 80,581,383 downwards.
ATTGTGGAAAATATTAGAGTAAGCATTGCTTTAAGTTTGCAGGACTTTTGAATTTATTTTTGCATTGCTCTGGATCTCGGTGATTAGTGCAATATTAAATTTATTATTATTTTAGTTCATCCAATATGAAATTTAAAAATTAATTGTCTTTAAAACAGCTTTAAAATTTTATTATCAAATATGAGTTAAGTATAAGAAGCTTTATAAAAAATTGTCACCCTTCTTTCTGCTTCCAATAGAGGTGTCCTAGAGCACCCTCAATGCCAAGTAGCAGGCGATCGAAGCCCAGCTTTATTTATTAATTACTATGCGCGACTCTCTATAGGAATAATATAAACTTCCGGATGAAATATCAGCAGGTAAAGTTTTGGTTTCAGGTGACAGCAGCCTAACTCGATGGGCGCGAATTCGCTCGGCTTCTGGCTAAGTGAGACGGGGTGCGTACTTGAATCAGTACAAATCAGTGTTGCCAATTAGCTCTTTTATGGCTAAATTTAGCCATTTAAAATATATTTTAGCCACGAATATTTCAATTTAGCCATTAGCCACTCTTTTAGCCATTTTGCATTTCAATCTTTAATAATTTTTACAATTTGAAATTTAGTTAATTTCATACACCTTAGTTACTGAATGCACCCAAAGTCAACGAAATGAAAGTTATCACCATAGTACCTAAACGATTTTTAAGACTACTTTGTTTTAAAATGTTTTTGTATTCACTGCGAGCCTATCTGGTAACACATTTTATTTATTTTTTCTTCAAGTGCGAACACTGTCGTCCGTTGTTCGTTAATTAAAAAACAGATTATTTGCATGCAAATGGCGAGTTTTAAGAAGGTTAAGTAGTTGTAACACTTTTTCCGAACTACCTTCCATAGCATTAAAATTATTGATACCTTCTTTGGTCAAATGCTGAGATTGAGAGATTATTTAGTAAGTAAAATATATTAAAAAAAAAATAGAGAAATAGATTTAATTTAAATTCCATTCATTCAATATTAATCATAAAATATGGACAGCAAAGGGAACAGACATGTTACAATTCATTTGAATTTCCACATGAAATTCTGAAAAAACAATGGCACAAATGGTGCTTATGAACATTGTTATGAACGAGACTTAGATAATATTATAAATGATCTCAATGAATTTTAAAGGGAATATTTAATTATTTAAGTGTCTCAATTCTTTTTTTAATTTTTTTTAGTACATTACATAAACTTGGCAACCCTAGAATGCTAAACTTGAGTCAAATTGACTCCTCGCCAAATAATATTTCCGTTATTTTAATGTCTACATATCGAAGTAGCCATAACTTCTCAGCAGGTACCTTCATTAATCAATCTACTGCGACTCCATATTGAAGCTCTTAGTTACTTGTATGTACGTAACATAACGGGCAGGTATAAGAGTCAATATGACGTATGTTTTGCAATAATGTTACTTTTGTACGGGTATTAAATTTTCTCATGTAGAGTATTTATTGCGATAAATAATTGAGAAAGCTATTGATTATCCCCACAGGATCCAGAGCCATCATAAAAACTGCATAAGAGTGCATATTGTTCATACTGCCCTTCGAAAATTCAGCAAAATACAGCAACGGTCTGTTCAAAGTGCTCTAAGAAAATATGTGGGGAACGTATATACTATTAAAACTTGTTCCCAGAAATACAAAATTTTTAAACAATTTAGTGTTTTCTATGCATTATTAATTTTAATTAATAATAGGAAGAATATTGTTGTTTATATTACTATAAACATGTTTCGAATTAAAGGGAGTCAAATTGACGTATGTTTAGTATTACAGTTTTGTTGCACATGTTTAGTATTCTAGGGTTAATTAATTAAATGATAACTTTGTTGTTTCTTATTGGTGTTTTGTCTTCATATTTTACGATATAGCTATACTGCTTTTTAGTTGAAGAAAAACATGATTGCAAATAATCTTTAAAAATTTAGCCAGTAATTTAGCTATTTAATTTCAGTTTAGCTATTTTTTAGCCATTTTCAACGGTAGTTTTAGCTAGTAACTGAGAGGAAGAGTTGGCAACACTGGTACAAATGTGAACTTGGGTGCCACGCAATTGCAGAAGTGGGTATGTGGAACAATTTTTTGATCAGCTTGCCTCAAGGAATCGCGTGGTATACCGGAAGGTATCTTGATCTGAATCACCCTGTATATGTATTATATATTTCTACATATATCTAGTTAGCATAACAATAATAGCAAATTCAGCATGCCGAGGTCTAGCTACACTTCCTTACAAGCAAATTCTATATAAAGCGCGAATGAAATAGATTTTTAATAAAGAAAGAATTTTCAATTGCCTTCCCCCATACGTAAAAAAAATAATAAGCTTTAAAATTTTATTATCAAATATGAGTTAAGTATAAGATTTGTGTTTCGGGAGACTAATAAAAACTCTTTTGTAGAAACAAAAAAATAACAATTACAGAAAAAAATCATTTACGATTAAATTTTCAGAACATTCAAGTATAAACGAAGAAAAGAAAGAAAAAGCTTAGGATATTTGAGCGATTGCATTTTGTTATTAAAACTGAATAAAATCCGAGAAAATAAAAAGCATGTTTGACGAACTACATCACATACAAAAGAAGGGTAAAATATTTTAAAGGTGTTCAATAACAACAGTTTGCTCAAAAACTTAAGAATAGGAAGTAGGTTCTGTTTGACAAAAGAAAAAAAAAATATTTTCTTTCTAACGATATTATCCCCACATTTTGACAAAATTTGATCCAAGTCCAAGAATTTTATTAGTGTTCGGCTATTCTTAAAATTCATGGAATGGCTTAATACACTCAAAATAAATGTTACAGGATTAAAAGAGTCAAAAGCACTTGCCTTTCAGATGCAGCCTGAAATTGAAATGCAATTATACTATGTATAAGACTGACGAATTTGTGTCAGCGCGGTTTTAACATGCACACAAATATACGTCCGAAATCGGAATTCACGTATGCAACCATATACGAGTTGTCTGATTTCATCCATTTTTGAACTTAAAACTAAAAACTGTTTACAAAAGTTTCGCAAACTTCAGTTTTCTACATCAATATGCTCGACAGTACTATTACTCACTTATATTATGTCCTAACCTCCACTTACTGCAGAACATATATGCTACACCCAGGTCCTTAAGATTACGTGATATACTTTATGCTTCCTCTCATAGAACTAACTATGGTTCAAATGAATGCATTAATAAATGTGTATGAATTTTTAATATATTTAACAAATATGTAGATTTTTCATTGCCTCGTCAAGAATTCAAAGTATCTTTATTTATGATTGAAAATAGTATAGATCATTCATAACTTATATTAAGCTTAACTAAATTTAAATCTGTATCTCAAAGTCAACCTTACTAGTCTGTTGGATATTATTCTCTAGACTGAAATGAAATAAATAAATAAATATTATAAAAAAAAAGGAAATTTTTGTACCGCAACTTTCGAAGAAGAGTATTTTTCTCTAGTACTAAGTTCGAGAGATAGTATTTGGACAACTTCTATATTTCGGGCAGTATTAGGAAATTATCAATGCGTACTTGGATCTAAACGATCCATAGCAGATCAAACATACAGTCAAAAGACGACTCGCAAATATCAACAAATGTTTCATTTCAAATATTCTGTAAAAATAGTCGTCTGATTATTTCCTTTTATTTATTGCTCTCACAAAATTGCGAATATTTTTGATAGTTTCTTTGAAGTAAATATATTCGTAATCTTTTACTTACAGTTTAGGTTAAGAGTAGTGTCGACTAGGCCACTGGGACTGCGGACACCGCGACCAAAGTTGATCTTTTGGGTCCATTATTGCTTGATTTTCAAACATCTGCAAAAATTATGTGTCGCCAATTAATTTCGTTCCTACAAAAAAAAAACAACAAAAAAAGCATCTTGTGGGAGAACAATTATGGGTTTGCGATGTGAATATTATTTAATTCTTTGACTCTAGCTGATGTGCGAATGCCGAATATTTGCGATCGGCAATTTTCTCTCATCATCGTGCATTTCCGCAATAGTGGGAGTGTAACGTTATTACATTTTCTACTAAGTAACTCATAAAACACGTTTGCGAGTTTACTAAATCTACTACTAATGTAGGCCCTGATTAGGGTTGCCCCGTAGCTAAGAGGAGAAGGGGGTGAGACCTTTTAGCGTTCCACGTACGTGCTACAAGCGTAGGTTGGATGCCACCTCAATTTAAAGCTTATTAAGGAACTCACGTTCTATGGCTGGAGAGAAATATTGACAAAACTAATAACTTTCACGTAAGGCACTAAACACTTGGATTTATTTCACACATATGGCGTGTAATAGTACAATAAAATAGGCGATTCCCGTTCGACCTTCAGGTCACAAACCTAACCTTAACGAGGCAAAGTAATTAATGGGACTTAAGGGTTTATCCTAATAGGCAATGCTTTTTTATAGATATTTATGATCTTTTTTTTTAAACAAAATTAAAATTATATCTAATGAAAGACAAACTAAACTTATCTTGTGAAACAGGTGCGGGAACCGTTAGTTCCTGGCTGCTGATCAGCATCGGCAAATGAATCTCGAGTAATCCGCTTTACCTTGTTCCTTCTCGATTTCCCTTTTTGCCAAAATGAACCTATGCTCTCTCTTCTTTCAGTTCCAATTCTTCTTTGTTTTTTATTTTAATTCCTGCCTTTTAATTTCGCCAGCGCTTCCAGCTACTCTTAACTATTTTTTCCCGCCTTCTTGCTCAGAAACTTTTACTTACATGTCAAAAACACCCGCTGCACAACCAGAGATAAAAAAAAGGGATCAAAAACTCCGCTCGTGAGTCGGACTAGATTTATGCTCGACGATGGCTCAACCATTTGAGCGTACTAGTTCAGTATACGACCATTTCTTTTCTGTTTAGTTTTCTGTGTTCTGTTTCTTTTCTACTTTTGGGTTGATACTCTCTGTGGCTTTGGCGTGTTATCATTTCTGTTAATTAATTAGCAAAGTTTTCTGTCCAGGTGTTTTTTGCAAAGAGGGAAGGCCAGAGCGACGTAACCGGCCCTATTTTAGGCTTAACAAAACTTCTGTCCGTATACAGTTCAAGATAAGTGTGACGATTACTACGAATATTAATTTTAAGTCTATACTAGTCCATCTCTTACTTTCACTTGTTTTAACCAATCAAATTCTTATTACAAATCTTTTTTCCGTTTACTTTCTTACGTTTGAATTTGTTTTTGTTTTTAATTTAACTAATTCTGCTATTACAATCTACTCATATTCCCGCTTTAAATTTGTGTTCATGATTCAAATTCATATTCCTAATTCTATTCAATCGCTTGAGTTTACTTTATAGTACTTTACTTAAATACCTAAACTTATAACTGAATTCTCTATCCTTTATGACTGCCTGGTTTGATGCAGACCTCTTCCTTCTTTAAGCCTCGTTCAAGCTTTTCAATGCCATTACGCTTCCTCTTTTCAGCTCTCTCTTTCTTCAAGCGGCCATAACTAAATTGGGTGATCTGAAATTGAACGTAACTGCAATATGCTAATATCATTTACCCTTAAGTAACATTTAACGTTGACTTTCAGTTTGCCAATAATTTTCCTTTCTCTTTAACGGACCAGGCAATTCAACCAATTCAACAAAATATTCATAATGCACTTACTCACCTCCCCTCACATAGGATAACGTTAAGAAGTTTAATATTACAGAAAAATGAATTCTACGGTGATTTCGGTCTTTATACCCTACCTAATTATTCCCAATCTAGCACGATTTTTTGCGTTCAAAGAAACCCAATCATATGGATCACACATTTAGAATATCCTGTTTTTTTTTATTTTATTTCCATAATTGTTATACAAACACGAAAGCTGGTTGTGATTTTGTATTGATCTAAAATATTAATAAACAAAATGAACAAATTTCGGTGACCTTTCTGAATCAATTATAATAAAAGTCAAGGAGCTTGAAATGAAACGTAGACTTAGACTGGTGTTTTCACATTCAGCTCCCTTTGATAAAATTAAGTCATTATGCAATAGAAGAGGGCTGGAAAACTAAATCAGGCAATTATTTATTTATGGTTTTCTAAAAATAGTTACATCGGGCAATGCTATTGAAGAGAAACTTACGCTTATCATTGAGAGGTTGTAAACAAAAATACCGTATTTAGCAAGTTGTAATGAAAAGGTATATTTGAAACCACTTTGTTAATATGAAAGTAACGAAGGTATTAATTTTGCCTAGCATGTCCGCAGGTCAAATAACAGCGTTCATATCATTGAAGCATTTCCCGATTACATGATTTTTCATGTTTTTTCTACGCATTTGGGTCAAAAGGAAATATGGATTTTTATACTATAATGTTTTTTTTTGTTCTTTTTTTTTCATTTATTTACCTTATAATAGAGAATTGAATACACTTATGCATTATTATTGCTTAATAAGCCTTACAGCTAGAGCTGCTGATTGTAGAATTGATGATGCATTTTGTTTGTAGCTTTTATCATTTAGAAATAAATCCACTAAATCCGAACTCTCCAATAAATGGCGTATGTAAAAATTTATCTTAAAGTTAATTAGGTTATTTTCTACCTACTTACATGCAAATGCATTGATAGTGGTTCTGACACATACAATAATTGAGTGTTTTATTTCGTTTCGTCAACTGTGCGCAGAGGACAGTTCTAAGGAACTTGCGGGATGACTTATTTCTGTTTGATATTTCTGAGGCTGTATTAATAAAGAATTTCAGAAAGCCAAAATTTCTGACTTTTAAATGGTTTGAAATGTTACAGCCTTACGATAATCTTCATTACTCGACGATACCAAAGTTCTGGCAACACTTAATTTATTTTGCTATAGGTATATACCAAAATCTTGTTGGACTAATAATATCCTCAATTTAAGTAAGTTTTCGACATCTAGGATAATTGATTATATTGCGTTGTTAATTGTTATCAATCTTAGGAAATTCATAAAATTTCAGGAAACATCTGCAGAAGTGGAAGAAATAAGGAAGAAGTTTCATTGTAGATTTCGGATTCTACATATCATACTTTTGGATGTTTAGACTGGACACATATTACTATCATCCAAAACCCTCGACAATACTAGACAAGCTATGAAACAGATTCCCTTACTACCACAGCAGAGCTCCAGCTGAGTCCTAACATGCTAAAATATTTGCAATGTTTTTATGTAAAACTGACAAAAGTTTGATTTGAATAGCTCCTCCGCCCTAAACTACATAATGGAAAATGCCGTTCTGATAATCTTAAGCCTACTTTCTTATATTCCGAACCGAAATAAAATGCTTATACCTTTCCTAAAAAAATTATTTGAAACAAGTAAAAAAGTCAGAATTGGTCTAAGACCAATACTTATGATACCCTAGATGAATGCCCGTATGTAATATCGTATGGTCACCCACCTGTGCAAGTTCGATTTTTGGTTTGGTGGTTCTTCGCATATAGTTCTAGAACGGTTCATCGGACAGTAAAAATGATTCTTACCAATTTCATGGGATTTTAAATTCTGAAGAACTTTTCAGTAAAATAAAAATGTCTAGGACTGATCGTTTTTACAATATACGGAAAAAAACTAAATTTTTATATAGCAACACCTAGAATGGATTTAGTCCATTTCTGAAACTTTACTTACTATTACTATGAGAACATCATGTACAAAATTTCAGCTCTCTACATTAACGCACTCTCAGGCAGTGTTGAAATATATAGTGAAATACGAAATTTTTGTGTGGCAGCCCTACGAAGAGTTGCTCGATTCGGCCCATTCTCGAATTTAAATTTACTTTTTTGTAAAAACAAGCCCGTGTGCAAAATTCCACTCCTCTAAGTGAACGTGTTCTCGAGTTATCATGCGAACTGACAGACTAACGGACGGACACGCAAACTTCAAAATAACTTTTATTATTATGCGTGTGTGTCCAATTCATTTGGCTCTACAATCATTATTTCTATGTGTTAGAAACGGAGTGACAAACTTAGTATACCCTATAGACTTCATCTAGGGCAGGGGTTCCCAAGGTGTGCGCCGTGGAGCCCTAGGGCGCCGTGGGGAGTAAGCATGGGAGCCGCTAGGCGATCCTGCTTCTTCCATAAACAAAGTAAGAAATTCGAATCACGCGGTACTCACACTTATACACCGACACCTCCTCCTCCTCACAGAGCCAACATTCGGCTCGACCGCAATTATCCTTCATTCAATCGTTACGAAACATACGCACGTGAGAGGAGATCGTTTGCTTTATTTTAAGTTTGTAGCTTTGTGTTTATTTGTGTTTTATTTGTGTTTTATTTGTGATTACGTAAAATGGAAAGATACTTATTAAAAAAAAGCAGGTCGACAGTTCAAGTGAGAGTGATCAAACATTGACAGTTATTTAAATTGTGGGTTTACTTTACTAAAGTAAACAATGAAAAAAAATCGCAGTGTGTTGTCTGTTTGAAAATTCTTGCGCCAGAGAGTGTGCTCCCAAGTAAGTTAAAGCGACATCTGGAGTCCATTCACCCTACCATAGTTAAAAAATCTCGCGATTTTTTTTTTCAGGAAGATGCGGAATTTACAAAAGCAGAAAATGTGTTCAATCAACAACCCTCAGTACCTAGCAACGCACTGCTTGTATCTTCCAATGTGGCATACAGAGTAGCGAAATGTAAAAACTCTCACACCACCGCAGAAGAGCTTATTCTACCTACTGCTCTTGACATGGTTAATATTATGGTGGGAGATTCAGCCGGAAAACTAATTTCAAAGATACCTTTGTCTAAAAACACTATTATTCGAAGAATCCATAATATAACTGAAGATCTCAGTGAGCAATTAATAGAAAAAATGAAAGGCAAGGAATTTGGACTGCAACTTGTAACAGTAACAAAGACGCTCACTTTATTTGTTATGTACGGTTTCTGGATGATAATATGTATTATCGTTGAAGACCTTCTGAAAATCATTTAGATTGGAAAGGTGCATTGGTGTTTGTAACGATGGTGCACGATCAATGTTTGGCCACTATGGTAGATCACAGGTTCTTATTCGCAGCACCGTATGCTATGTGGACCCAGTGCATCATCCATAAGGAAGCACTTGTATCAAAGTCGATGAGTTTTCAATTGAACTTGGTATTACAACGTACCATAGATGTAGTAAACTACATAAAACCTAGGCCACTGAAAGCTAGATTGTTCGAAAACCTATGCATGACATAAGACGGCCTTGCTGTACTACTGCAGTTCACAATGGCTTTCACATGGAAACGTATTATCCCGTGCATTAGAGTTACATCAAGAAGGAAGGTCATGCAAGCTCGAGGAACTTCGGCGAACTAGACTTTTTGTTAAAACTAGCATATTTGTGCGATATATTGGACAAATTAAATGCTTTGAATTTATCCCTGCAAGGCAATAACAATCACATCTTCAAACTTTTGCAAATGATTGGGCGTTTAGGAAAAATCTGCAGATGTGGATAAGAAAAGTTAATGAAAATAGTCATCAGGATTGTTTCCCTGAATTGCATAAATGGGCGGTCTCTACTGCGATAGTTATTCCACAAAACTTTTTGTCCCTTTCACAGAAAACCTTTCAAAGTTCACTGAATGGTTTGCAAAATACTTTGAGGACGATAATTTCGAAAAATTTGAGTAGATCCAAGATCTTTTCTATGCTCAAGCTCCACCAGAATTTATTTTGCAAGAAGAAGAGATTCCCATTGAACTCTCTTGCGACAATAGTCTCAAAACAAAATTAGCTTGTTCCGATTTGGTGGAGTTTTGGATAACAGTAAAAAATGAATATCCAACTCTAAGTTCAAAAGCTTTAAGAATTCTCATTCCTTTTGCAACATCGTATTTATGCGAAGCTGGATTTTCAGCTGTAGCTGTGATAAAGAGGAAATATCGCTCAAAAATCAACGTGGAGCAAAAAATGAGAGTTGCAGTAACAAGTAACAATTCCTCAAACAAAAATTCTCTGAGAAATAATTGTATATGACGATGTGCCATCATGGTATGCCGTGGTCTGACTCTGATGAAATCGAATCAGTCTGCCTAGAGATTAGGACTCCGGCCTCACATACATTATTTCAACTATTACTCAGCTGAGAGTTATTGAGCGTAAAATGGTAAGGTTACTTTTAAGTCAAAACTATTTTATTTTTTTGACAAGTAAGGTTAATTGTAGCCTTTAGAAAGGAAGGTAAGAAACCAAGCTTTAAATTAAAGTAGTCCTCCTTTTCCTGTATGATTAGTAGGCTTCATAGAATATAAAAAAGTCATTGTCTGGCACTTTTCCATAAGTATCAATATAGAACATTTTAGAGAATGGACTCACACACATACATATAAATTCCTGTTTCATGGCTTGGGAAGTATCTCGAGGATTTTGATACATCGCAACTCCGGAATACAATGAAATACTACCACCGCGTATGTGCCGAAATTGGAAACGATTTTACAGTATTAACGAGGAAGCAGTAAACACTTTAAGTTTATTTATTTTACACTTTGTGCAAAGAGAACGTGACCAATCGTCCTTAACAGCTGGGTGGATTGAAAAGGGAATGTTCCGATTCTTCAAAGTCTCCTAACCTCTTAAAATTAAAGTTTCTCCAAGAACATTTATGTAGAATACTAATTCTGCTAAAATTTAAGAAGTTAGGAGATCTGTGAAAAATCTTTTGTATAGAATTGTGGGTTAAATTTCGTAATTAAAAGCAGACATAAATATAATCAATATCGCTACAGTTCTTGCTTACAGGTCCAATGGGCACAGCACCGTCAGCTGCACTGGAAAAAATTATACTGAAACTTGCACCTGAATGTGGGGGTGCGGCAGCCAGTGTTGTGTACAGAATGCATGTAGCAGGTCTTCTTGTGAAGAGCTCTGGTATAAGGCACAGTACAATCGTACATCTCCTCGAGAGAATTCCTGAGTTGGTTATGGAATCAGACCATATGCCGGTGAGATTCTCATCGTTTCAATCATCTAGTATTTAATAACCGAAATGCCAATAATTTTCCAAGTATCCCCAGTGGAGGACTCTTCTGGTAACCGAATTTGCCCAAAACTGATATGGGTGTTGGGATCGTGGTTTGCAGCTCTGTACCTGAGACGCCACATGATCAGAGATAAGATTATGTAACGGCTACAATCCATTACAGTACAATATGAAATAGGCGCATTCCATTGCTATATTCCCGACATTCGTACTTCTTTTTTAATATCGAAGCGCTAAATCTCAATTAATAGTTGTTACAAAAACGTAGTTATGCAGCAGGTACTTTAAATATAATTTAAATAAGACAAATATGGACAGCAGTTTTTTCACATACTTTACATGCGAAAATTTCTGGAAGGTCATTAGTGTGAGTTTGTGTGTTAGTTGCTTAATAGCGCGGGTTACACGCGATAGTAAAGCTTGCATGCAAGCCTCCCTTCCAATTCACGATTTTAAAAATACAAGAAAAGTGAAGAGGAAGGTTTTGATAAATGATATAATTCAAATGATCCCAGAAAATCTTATTTTCCCAAAATAGATTTATCATTTTCTCCTAAGATTTCTTTTCCGCCATCTTGAAAACTGTATAATGTCAAATTATTATGACCACAGTTGCCATGATTTTTCATCATGCAGTTCGCTGAATGCTGAGCCGCCAGCATGGTAGTAGGGATTACACGTTCAAGCTGTACTATCTCATGTAACCCCAGGGTAATATAGAATTTGATTTTAACTCAAATAAACAAAAAATCAACCCCAAATAAAGCAACACATATTGTTATGTTATCCACACTTGAAAATTTGATCTTTATGAAATCATTACTTTAACGAGTAAAACTTATTCCTTGTCTTTCAGAGAATGTTTTCTTTTTTTTCTCTTATCTGGTCAGAATTACATAAGATTTCATTAGAGTCTGATGTGATATTGATTACATCGACATTTTCCCGCGGAGTTTTTATTTCATTTTCCGAGTTTAGGGTCGCCTTTGAAAGATAAATAATAATTTGCAAGACTGAATAGCCCCATCACCTTTAGTCATAATTATTTGTTTGGCAAGCATTTAAATCGTTAGTACAAACTCGAAATATAGGTCTTTATTTCCTTTCAAAATATTCCCTGAAGCCCGCAAAACTAGTAGTTTTTATTTAAAATGAAATAATGGACTTAACGGCTTATATTTTATATTTACCCTCACAATTTATTTTAGTTCTACTCATACAATTTTAGATAATTGCTTGCTTTAATTAGGGTTTCAAAATTTATGCTTACCTTATTTACCTTTAATTACATTTTTTTTACTACCTATCATGCCATAGCCCTACAACCATATCATAAGGTATCCTTGAGTTGCGACCATACTAAGAAAATAAATTAATCAGGATGGAAAGTGCGTGTGTGATACTAATGAAAGTATCCAAAAACTAATTTTCAATTCAATTAAAATAAGTTTAATATAATTGGAGGACGGACCTTTTCCTTTAGTCGATATTAACTTTACGTAGCATTCAAGTTATTATTATTTAAAAGTTTGGGAAAAACGACATAAATCAATTGAAAACAAACAAAACAAAGGTCTATACAGGTATAAAACCTCTTCTGATACGCCTCTTATAAAGACCTTGCTAAAAGAAAAATTATAATTGATAATCAATAATTTTCTACGATTAGATGAACAATGAACGGTGAGTATACACGTTAGCTCGCATTGACGAGGTGATATTTATATTGCAATAATTTTATAAATATCGTGACAACAGATAAAATCTATCATACATACCTACTTCAAATCTATGAGTAGCTTGTAGCTCCAAAGAATTGAAATCGGATCATTCATGGTTGTGCGAATCTACAGTTATTGGAAATGCAGTCAATCCGAAAGGTTCCCGATATAATAAGAAACAATTTTATGGTTAAATGAGCAAATAACAAAAGGGCATTGATGAAAAAAAAAAATTTCGAAATTTGGCTTGATTGTCCAAATCGTGAAATAAAATTCTAAAACAGAAAAATAATCATTTGATTTTGATAGACAATACCACAAGACATACCTACACCGTAAAAAATGTCTATTGAAAATTCCGCTACTATAATAGGCAACAAATTGCCAACAATGGTAGCGGAAATTTACACAACTTTATGCACACTGCATAACCTTATGTAAAGCAATTTCGCACTGTGTGTAATTTTACATTGTCTATGCATTTTTCAATTTCCGATGTAAAATGCGATATGTAAATTTACATAATGCTGTGGAACTAAGTCACATAAGTTGTATGTAATTTTGCACTGCTTACGCATTTTTCAATTTCCGATGTAAAATGCGATATGTAAATTTACATCATGCTGTGGAAATATGTTACATAAGTTTAATATAATTTTACATTATTTATGAATTCTTCAATTCCGTATGTCAAGTACACAATATGTAAATTTATCAATAGTTTTGTAATTATATATATAATTTATCAATTGCCAATGTAATGTTTCGTTCGGAAATTAATAAATTACATACATAAACAAGTTAAAAAGCTAGAATTGGTCTAAGACGAAGATGCTAACAGCTACCTAAGAAATCATCATTTTAAAAATCAATAAATATTTGTAGGTATACAGTATTTCCATGATTGAGTTTTTTTTAGAGAAATTCAATTATAAAAATACTGCGTACCTAAAAATATTTTTTGATTTTTAAAACTGTTTTTAAGGTAACTGTTAGGATCGAAACTAGTAACATTTTTTTACATGTTTTATGACTGCACTCCACAAAATCAAACTATACACTGACTGGCGACCGCATTCTGATAAAATTTCCCGTATAATAATTCATAGCAACACATCCTGATAAATGTATGAGCATGAACAGAGTACTGAAGGAAAGAATAGAGATAAATGCAAACGTCACTACTTATGTTTTATTGTGGAATTTCACGCAAATTTACAGTACAATACAAAAGTTTTGTATGATTAAATGTAAAATCACAGTACTGTATGTAATTTTACACATATTTACAGTACGATAAAAAACGTCTATGTAATTAAATGTAAAATCACATAAATTATCTAAAAAATTACTTACTTTACTTATTTTTGCAATTAAAAGTAGGAAGTTTGCAGATTACGTAAAAAGTATTTAATTTCTTAATGATTATGTGTATATACATACATGTTAAGGGGTAGTGACTATTTTAACCATAGTAATTTTCCACAAAGTTAGTTCATGATTTTTTACGGTGTACTACACTACAAGTCAAACGTTATTGTTCAAATATTTGTTGTCAAACCTAGCATCAAAGATGCACCCATTGGAGCAGGGAAACACTCAAATTGTACAAATGATGTACAGATTCAAACTGATTCTGTTTTTTTAACAAAAATTTATAGAAATCAGGTAATTTTGAATAATTATTAACGTTTTGGATTATATTAAATGGTTAGTTTCTGCATTGTATGATATTAGAAGCTCAACCATAAACAATTCATTTCCTCGTGCAGCATTTCCCGTAAATGTTACAATTACTGCGAAATCCTGAAAAGATGTTGAAACGAAAATATAATATATTTACTATAAGGTTCGATAACTGCGGTAGTTCACCTTAAAAGTCCCCTTTGGAACAAGCGCTCAAGTTTATTTAATCCTGCGATATCCATGAAAGGACTTATGATAAGCATTCAAGTTACTACACTTCCTTTTAAAAACAAAAAATGTTGAGGGGAAAACAGTGATTTTAGAGGCGAGCCTAGAGCAAATATGATCAGGACATTTCAAGGAATCTATTGGCAATACTCCATCCGACTTACTTTCCGAAAACTCTATATACATATTAAGCTCTCAGTCATATCTTATTGGATAAATTATGACAATATAAGAAATATAGGAAATTTGTACGATCATATCACAACTTTTTTGTAACGAACTTAATTTCGTATATTTTGAACATTTATGTGTTTTGAATACTGAACAAAAGCTACGCTCGGACAATATGTTCCAAAAACTATTAAAATTTTTTAATACAAATTAGCTGACTAGCAACTAATAAATTATAAAAATTTAGTTTTTCTTCCACAATCTTTTTGCTAAAATAAAAATGAGTTCTTCAAATATTTAATCAAAGTAAGAAATTATAGCCACAAGGATTTGTTGTCATATTTATTACTAAAAGTTATCCAACTAACTTCTTAGTGTTATTTATAATTAGAATGTCGATCAGAATATTTAGTTTGATTATTATAAATAAAAATTTGTAGGCAATTTTAAATCTATCAACATATATAAAAATACTGTGGACAGAAACGAATTTATTTACCCATCGTATTAGAATTATTTTATCTTATTCTCTACTTTACTTTCTTTTTATATGATATCGTAAATTCCAAAATTTATAAGCTATCATTTGCTTTCTCGCGGTATTAAAATTTATTTTATTTGCTTTAAATATCACGTACCTGTAATTAATCAAACATTTCGGGATAGTCACCTCAATAATAAATAATGTAGCACGACATTTTTTTTATTACGACAAAATTGAGAAATATTATTGAAAATAAAAGAAAAAAAATTATAATTAATGACTACAAGTTAGTTTTAATCGATTGAAGTTCTATGAGTGAACAAAAAATTAAAGTTGTGCAATAAAACCGTCTCAGTGACGACTTTTAACTAAAAGGTCGCACCGTCACGCGACGTTGTGCTAACTTGCATTTGGAAAACTGGAAATATATGAATGAACCTTTTAGTCATGTTTGCATAGTTTCAGGTCGTCGCCCATGGTTATTATAACACGAAAGTTATTCCGCAATTGTTGCGTATCAGTTATAACAGGATAAGTAAGTCCAGATTTCCTATAATGATATATTTCGGTGTTCTGGCCAATTTTACACACTCAAAGTAATACATATGTATGTAGGCCTGAGAGAGACTTAGTTGTGTTTATACGTGAAGTTTTGCTGCTAGAAACTTATTTCATATTAAAGAAACTGGATAGCGCAAAATAAAAAAAAAAAATATGAACGAAAAGGGTTAAAGCCTACCCTCTGAACTAAATAGCCCCTAATTTCATATCTTTCTGAAATTTTTTAACATAAAATACATGTGATACCAAATAGAGTTACAATGCCAGAAATTAAAACAATTATGTTTACTCTATCTACTTATTTTATATCACGCATGTTAATAAAAATTTAATTCCGCTATACTTCATAATAGGCTGGTGCCAAAACGGATTGTGAAGGCTAAAAGGGAAAACATTAATAACAGGCAAGGACCAGACGGAAAATTTAGTTTTAGAAAAATTAAACACGAGATAAGGTGAAATTGCGAAATGTGGGGTGTTAAGGGGTTGAACGTGGTTTTTCGCGATTTTCGGTGAAATGTGACATCCTAGTGGAAAATGTTCTTCGCGAAAGTTATAGATACTAAAAATATCTAAAACGTTCATATCAGGCATTTTTCAACATAACCTCTAATTTTTCGATAAAATGTCGGAAAACTGATATTTAAGTTTTTTTTTGTTTTCTTACATAAAAATAATTCAAATTACATGAAATTGTGTCAAAGTATACCTTTTATTGCATTGAATAAGCTCAATTTCGTTGGAATTTGGGAAACATGTAGTTTCGGATATATTTACAATTTTCGAAAAAAAACCAAAATCTTCCATGGAAAATTTTATACGTTGATGGTTTATTTTTGAAGAAACCGCTTAAAATTGAAAAAAAACAAAAACAATTTTTTTTATGATTTTCAATTTTTCTTATTATTTATTATTTCAATGACAAAATTTGATTTAATATATTTAAAGTTGAACCAATTTAATTGGGAGAAAGTGGCGGAAATCATCATGAAACTTAAATTTTTCATGGCAATTCACCGTACCGTACTGAAAGTCGTAAGATTAAGTTAAGACTCACTGGCCTATTGGGCATTTTTATTAACGTATATTTTGCTATTTTTTCACTAAATAAATAGTATAACGATGAGTAATTTATTTCTGGTATATTTGAATACGCACTTATTAAGTAGAACAATTAATTTATTGACATGTTTTATAAAAATAACAATGTATGAAAAGTTATGAAATTCTAATGAATTTTACATCGTTTGCATTATAGTTTTTGTTCTTTTTCATAAATGAAATTTTCAAATTGCGAAGGATCTTCGAGATTATCCACATCTTCGAGCTTTACAATTTTGCTGGCTTTTCATCAATAATCTCATCAGAATCATTTACGTCTTCAAATATTATATTTTAGCAGTTTTATGACAATTACTGCATAAATTTGACCATTTTAAGTCGTGTTTTCAGCAGCCATATCTTTGTTTATTGCAACCACTTTCACAACTACAGGTAATACTTCTTAATAATTTTTCGGGATTTAAGTTTGAACTCTCTGGGATAAGTTTGCTCACGAGTCTACCTAGATGTTCGTTCCAGCCCCACTACATAACTTTTTTGTTATCGGGATCGTTGTCCAAATAACGAAATCAAGTTTGCAATTGGTAACAAGCTTTATTGCATAATTGTTCAGCTGCTCCTTTGGGGGTAGTTTTACCAATTTGAAAGTAGATTTGTTAGTTAGCAGTTGTTGATTTAATGACTTGTCCATTTTTTTACTTTTGTAAATACCCGAATACCAGCTGATAGTTTCATCATCGTGTTTTGCTAGTTCTAATGCAGTATTTATAATTAATGCCTTCGGGAGCTAAAAAGGAATAGGTACTACTTTAAAATAATTTATTTGCTTTCCTATTTTATGACGACAGCTGATTCTTATTGATAAACAGTTTTTTTGTTATATTTTTAATTTTATTATTATTTTTTATTTAAAATACTCATGTGGTTCTCCAAAAGATGGTATCCCAAATTTTTCCAAACAACTAGATGTAATACTCCAAAATGAGCCCGGCTGCTCTCCTGTCTCGGAAGCTCTTAATTTCCCTCCCTCCCCCCCCCCCCCCCCTCCTTAGGCGGGCTTGAGCTTTTTATAAGTACATATTTGATGTACCTTTCTAATATGAATTTCCTGATTCAAAATTTTTGTGTAAATATTTCTATCACGTTTATATGCATAACTTAAAAGATTTTTAATTAATTTGTTATTCATTTAAAGGTTTCAGGATGATTTCCGCCACTTTCTTTAATTGATTGGTTCAATTTTAGTAATATTACATTAAAGTATGTTCTGTCATTGAAATTTAATCCATTATTTACATAAAGAATAAAAAACAGTGAAAATCATAAAACAAAAATTGAAAAATTTGAGATCCGAAAAGTCATATTTTTGGTTTTTCTCAATTTTAAGCGGCTTCTTCAAAAATAAACCATCAACATATATAGACCATTTTAAAGTAGATATTTCAATGGTTAAAATGAGACTGGATAGAATATTCAAATCGAAAAAAACACCAATAAAGTGTTCCGTAGAAAATTTTGGTTTTTTTTTTTCGAAAAATGTAAATTTATCGTATGCTACATGTTTCTCAGACTCCAAAAAATTATTCTTATTCAATACAAGAAAAGGTATACTTTCACAAAATATCATGTAATTTGAATTATTTTGACGACAAAAAAATAAAAGCTGAAAAATCGGGTTTTCGCCATTTTATAAAAAAATTGGAGGTTATGTTGAAAAATGCCTTTTATGAAAGTTTTAGATATTTTTATTATCTATAACTTTCGAGAGGAAAATTTTCCGTTAGGAAGTCACTTTTCACCGATAATCGCAAAAAACCACTTTCAACCCATAACACCCCCCCCCCCCCCCCACCCCCTCCATACATTACGAATTTCACTTTATCTCGTGTTTAGTTTTTGTTTTTTTCTCTTAATTATAACCTTAAATAAATTTTCCGTCTGGTCCTTGCCTGTTATTACTTTTCTCTTTTCAAAAAAGTATTGGCAGCAGCCTATAAGGGATACCGATGCTCTAAGAAATTCGATTCGAATTGGTTGAACTAATACATTCTATATCTAATGCTGAATTATTGCTACAGTTCTTGTTAACATATACATATCTTATCTAGGTAATATTTGAAGGAGAACACGTAATTACAGACATCAGGGACTAGTACTAGAGCCGAGCTTTAAATGGTACAAAAAACTAGGTCAACATAAGTGAAAGAAAGAAGAGTGAAGACTTATATGAAGGAATTTAGATTTTTTTTAATGCAGAAATATTTAAAATTCACAAAATTATGAATTCCACCATCACACATATGTGCAGATGTTTCTAAGGTGAAAATAATGTATAAAAATACCACATCCACTTTAGTTAATCCTCAGAATTAATTAAGAGCAAAATTATGACGGCGTTATCTTTCCACGAGATGAGCTCAATTAAAATCCACCCAAGGCAAGCTCACAATAATTATACATAGTATTCTGATGCGAATGCAATTAAGACCCATTTGAGTTGCCCTCGAGGTCTAATTGACGATGAAGAGACTTCATAACAGCGAGCACTTTAAAACCGGCATTTAAGTGTAAAGTGTCAACTACATATTAGTGAAGAGTATGACACATGCCCGCAATATAATTCGATTTATTCTCCTTGTCATGGATAGTTTAGAGACAGACATTGTCTACAAATTAAAATTACGACTCTTTCCATATGCCATTCAAAAGTCTTCCGACCACAGAGGGAGTGTTAAATTCGCAAACAAAGCAAAGTATTGTGTGTAGCCGCACTGCCCAGCCATTAATCAAGAAGTCTGCATTAACTGTAACGTGCCAAATACATTTCTAGAGACGTTATTTAAGCCTTCAATCCGCTCCGGTACGCAGATCTGTTCCTATTTAAACAACGATCGGTTATAATTCATGTGTACATCTGAACATACATAGGTATTGCGCACAAATCTTTTTCAGATGTTTTCCTATGTTATGTTTGCCGACCCCGAACACTTCTTTTGTTTGTCATTTTTCTATAGTTTCTTAAGAGATCTGCTTTGTCTCCGTGTCATTCGTATTATAAGATCTTCATTCAAAACTTTGACACGATATCAAAGGAATCTGAGTGAAATCTGATCATGAATTGGATTTTCTTTCCACAAAATTCTACTCGAATTTCAAAATAATCAAAAATACACAATAGAAGGGGTTTCGATTAAACCTTCGATGATCGCAGGTCTTCTTTTGATTTGTATAGTAAAACTCATGAATCTCTTTGATGTGATGTTTGTGAATCCATCATACGTCATGGCCAGAATTTATCTGTGTCATTCACCTTAGGATCATGCAGCCCTTCTTATCGGTGGTTAATATCTGTCGGTTGTCTTTAGTAAACACATAGTGCAATGCGTGCGCAGCATATCTGGCAGCGTTTCTTGAATTTTCATCTATGCGTTGCTGTTCGATTTCTGTCATTTACTTTATTTTTTGTTGTGTAATTTCGTAGGAGGATGATGGAAAATCAACCAAAGTCATGCATGGCTGTGCATTTCTAGCCGCGAGATTATATCTATTGAAATACTATTGGCATTCACACGGTACGAGTACGTGTGTACACCTCATGTCTAAATATACAGGGAATTCGTTTGGTAAATAAGTTCACTTTTATTTTTATTTTTTTATTTCAGACATGTTTTGCATGTTATCAAGAATTGTTAACAAATTAGAAAATTATTTACAGTCATAAATTAGAAATAAGTGCTCTACTGACAAGTAGGCGGACCGAACATTTCGATTTATCGTGACTCTTAATTTTCCAACGATTTTCTTAGAATGCTCAGTTTGAATGGATTTCTAATAAAAATTGGAATTTGGAATTAGATGTTAATTGCGGAATTGGCATTTGAAATCGTAAATTTAAAATGGTATAAAACTTAATGTGTTGTTTTTCTCTTTTTTGTGGTATGGCAGGAAATAAATGAGCTTTATTTGACTTGTGATTTACTTTCGTAGGTATACAGATACAGAAGCTAATGGTGCGTGAAGGTGAAAGATGAAAATCGATATTAAAGTGAAGGCTGCTTATAGTTTTCACATTCCTTAGGTTTTATAGGTACTTAATTCGTTTATATAATACCAATGAATTTCATTATTTTTATACATTAGATGAAATCTATTGGGTATACTAAATTTTTCATTCCGTTTGTAACGCATAGAAATAATGATAGTAGAGCAAAATAGATTGGACACCTACGCATAATATTAACAGTTATTTTGATTTCTGCATGTCCGTCCGTGCGCACGATTACTCGAGCACGGGTGTACGTAGAGAGCTGAAATTTAGTACGCGAACTTTGAAAAAAAAAAAAAGTAAAATTAAGTTCCAAAATGAGACAAATCGGGCAACGACTTCGTCGGGTTGTCATACAAAGATTTCGCTTTCCACTATATATTAGGACACTGCCGGAGAACGCGTTGACATAGAGATCTGAAATTTGGTATACGAAGTTTTCATAGTAATAACAAATAAAATTTCTAAGATCAGTCCTAGACATTTTTATTATGCTAAAACCTTGTTCAGAATATGAAGTCTCATACAAAATCGGTCATAATCATCTTTTCTGTCCGACGAATCGTTCTAGAAATATGTTGTATATTCGAAAAACCACTGAAAAAATCAAAATTGCTCAAATGGGTGACCTTACGAAAATTCTTCATCTGGAAGGTATCATAAGAATTGGTCTTATTAGACTAATTCTAGCTTTTTTACTTGTTTTACTTTAATTTTATATCATTTTTCAAAAAATATTGTTCCTGCTTGTTCCTTTTATTTTCGGAAAAATTTGCTTTCAAGCAGTGAATAATTCTGATTGTGGTTGCTTGTTGTATGCATATGGCAACACTTTTTTAGTTAAAATTATATTATATTCATGTGTACATAATCGTGTCAGAATGAGCAATGAATGAACGAGATTATCATTTTAAAACTTAATTAGGCAAGGACTGTTTCAAAAGAGCACTGACCACCTATCCCCCCCTATTACTCATCACCAGGTAAACAAAATTAGGGAACGCTAGTAATATTGCATATATGAAATTGTGTAGAATTAAAATTTCAAGCCATTAAGTTTAAAGTTCTTAAGCAGTGAAAATGGAAGTCAGCTAAGAAAAACGTTGTAAATTAATTCTTTCCACACATATGTAAAATACGAATAAATATATATCTCAAAGAGACTTAGCTAATGAGTTGAAAATTCCGAAGACGACCATCTAAAATGTCCGAATCAGGAAGGTAATCATGTTCGGTAGACCAAAAATTGGCCAAAGAAGAGGTAGAGAACTTTAAACAAAATCCAAAGATGCCTCTGTGAAATATGGCTGATAAGGCTGAAACGTCATCTGCTACGCTCCATCATTCATAGGTGGTAGATTTTTTTTTTCTGAATCAGTCCTTATAGCATTGCGGAAGTACATGTAATATAAATGTGACATTTGGAGAAGGAGAAATTCTTGAGCGTAACATAACGATGGTTAAGAAAATTGCGGTCCAAAGAAGAGATTTTCCGAAACGTTCCTGGTATTGAGGTCTGCTTTAAACTAAATTTTGGCGATTCTCCATTATCAGGCCGTTCTTTTAGCAGCTAAAATATGATACCAGAGATTCAAAGAAAAACAAAAACATTTCTTAGAACTCTGACATGCAATTTTTTTTAGCGTGCTAATGAATGGCCCGGCCGGATAAATACAAGTTAAATTGGTTGGAGACTTACTGTAGTGCCACCTTTATTTAATTAAAAAGAACCAGGCAAATTTAGCGTGTTGACCTTAGTACTGGTCTTGCTAAAATTCAGGATAAATATATGCCTACAGTCTTGGTACGCTAAATTTTTTATGAAAATTTAGTTTAGCGCGGACCTCACTACTAGGCTTTAGACTGAATCAGGTAATGAGCACTAATGAACTGAATCATATAAAAGAATAAGGAACGGGGATTAAAGTGTTAGGCAATATCTACTATTTCCCGCCTCCTCAAATAAATAGAAAAGTACAAAGTTTAGAAAAAATAGCGCGTAGATTGTTGGCATCTGACATCGAGTGATGACTTTTAAAGAAATTAGAAAAGATTATTTAATAAATTATACCTGCGATGGATTGTGGCCGTTGCACTTAGTGTATAGTTGAAATTGGTGTATAGTTGGACTTGGCGTATGATAGTAAATAATACGTGTGATGAATTCCGACCCACAAAAATAAACAATCTAAACATGGCTTAATCAAATAGCTGCATACTGCTCCCTTAATCTCCATCAAACGCCGTTTTTTCCTACAGATCACTCATGATTTATCTGTTGTTGCAGCTTTAGGTAAATATGGTTCCAAGTGGTTCTTGGTCTTTCCTGGCTGACATGTTATTTGTTGGTTCTAGTCTATTGCTTGCTTTACTGCTGAACTATGTTGAAATCGTCGTCGTTTCCCACTAGGAGGTCAGTAGAGCGGGAGGTGATAATACTCTGATAGATGAACAAAAAATTGTATGGCAGGGGGGGGGGCATATCAACCGTTTAGGAGTTACAGGGTGATTAAGAAAAGAAGCTAGTTTTTTTACAAAACACCCTGTATCTTAAAAACTACAGGGTGTATGGTCACAGTTAGTTGTATGCAGAACTCCATGGCCTTTCGAACGACTGCTCAATCAGCCCCATAGCCCTCTCCCCTCAAGAATTATCGTTGTCTAAACTCAAAATTTCGGATTTTCTTACCTTTTTTTTAAATTTAACTACTATTATTTTTGCAAAAAGGTCGTTAACATAACTTTTTTTTATAAAAACTGTAAGCTATAGACTCTCCTCTTTAATGTGACATATTACACCTAATGTGCTATCTGAAGCTCTTTAAGAGTTATTAGCTCTAGACCTATTCTCAAACCTATTTTCAAACCTTCTCTCAACGATGATTTGTTCCCTTAGCACGTCATTTTACAAAATATCGTCTAATTTCGGTGTGACCTGAATAGGTTATGAGTTAATAACTATTTAAAGCCTGGTGTTAACACATAGGGTGTAATAGGTCAACTTAAAGAGGAGAGTCTACAGCTTACAGTTTTTATAAAAAAAAGTTATGTTAACGACCTTTTTGCTAAAATAATAGAAGTTAAATTTAAAAAAAGGTAAGAAAATCCGAAATTTTGAGTTTAGACAACGATAATTCTTGAGGGGAGAGGGCTATGGGGCTGATTGAGCAGTCGTTCGAAAGGCCATGGAATTCTGCATATAATGAGCTCCTAACTGTGTAGTTTTTAAGATACAGGGTGTTTTGTAAAAGACTAGCTTTTTTTCTTAATGACCCTGTAACTCCTAAACGGTTGATATGACCGCCCCCCCCCCCCCCCGCCTACCATTCAATTTTTTGTTCATCTATCAGAGTACTATCACCTCCCGCACGACTGACCTCCTAGTGGGAAACACCCGTATATCTACGTCCATCTAGTATCCAAAGTTCTTCGTTTGAGACTAGATAGATCCTGGAAGCGTCTGCACAAATGCTTATTACTAACGTTTTGTAATCGTTTTGTTCACAACTATATGATAGTACTGTTTTCACATTGGTGTTAAAAAGTTCTTTGTTTTAGATCAGATTTGATTTTAGTTGCATGAGTTTCTGAGAAAAGGCATTCCTTACTTTCCGTATTCTTTGATTATTTTCTTATAATGCGTAGTTGTCTATATTTTTATCTTATCTATATTTTTTTTTACTAGATTACGTGTTAAAACATATGAACTACTTTTTACTGCGAGATTTTCTGGTATCGTCTTAAGGTCCTGGTATCGGTGGGTTAGAAAGGAGATAACAATAGTACATAGTGAATCAATCTTTATTATCTGCTGAATGCGTTATCGTCGAGTAAACAGAAAATATATTCTGTGCATTGCAGATAAAAAATAAAATGTTGGTTAAACCAATTTTTAAATTGCAGATATATGGCTTCCGTTTTATTATTATATGAAGAAAATACATCTTTTTATATATATATTATTTTTATGCAATCACCTAAGTGAAAATTTTAAATTTTGTCATATTTAATTAAAATTTTTAAATATTTCTTATTTTTGGAGCGGTCTGTATTTTTTAGAAGTGTCTACGATGGTATTCACACTAAAATTGTAATTGCAGCTGAATTTCACTACGTGCATATCGAAAAGTTGTAATTCTAAGATGTAAAATATTTAACCCTTACATTACAAAAGTTCAGTACAAAAAAATATCGAAATTCTATTTCGAGATATGTTGGGTAAATACTTGCCTTATATTGTTTTATAAAGGTAACGAAAAGTAATGTCCCTAACATTTCAATCACTAAAAGTAATCAGTCTGAGAAATTCCAAGCATTGTGGAAACGTTACTATCACCATAAAGGTAACCGAAACATTACTGCAACCACTGCTATGTATGACCAAAATAAATTAATCGAGAGCACCCTGGGTTATATAAGAAGTTATAATAAGGTAACCAGAATATTTTTGTTACTAATTTTATAAAAATTTTAGTAATATAACGTCACCTAAATCAAGTCACGGTAAATATTATATAATCCTCCATTTAAGCTCTATATGGGGTTTATAGTGGTTACAAAGAGGTTTCGAGTACTAGTCTATGTAACTCAAGTTATGTAATTTGGTAATGGAAACCTTACTGTTACTACTATATAAAACAAATTGTTTCTTGGATGAATCCAAGCATACAGGGTGTTTCGTCCATGGTGGTCAGTAAAGAAGGTAGAGATAGTACTCACATAGACAAAAACAAATGTATGGCAGGGGGGGGGGAGCATATCGACCGTTTCGGAGTTACAGAATAATTAAAAAAAAAAGCAGATATTCACAAAACACCCTGTATCTTAAAAAGTACAAGGCGTACGGCAACAGCTTAATTATTAATTCGAAACGGTTGATATGTGTGTCCTCCTCCCTGCCATACATTTTTTTGTTTGGCTAGGTGAGCACTATCACCTCCTGCTTTATTGACCACCATGGATGAAACACTCTGTATTTCTGAATTGCTACAAAAACATCTGTGTACAAATTATAAATTAACATTCCACTAGAAAAAAAGTCGTTCCAGAAAGGAATACCTAGTAATAAAAATCTTAAGCTCAAATTCTATCGTACGTGACATAAAATGTATAATAATAACAGCCAATGCACAGCACAAGATTAGATATTTTATTGATTAATTTGAAGTCATCTCTGATGCGATCATGCCCACACTTTGCATACAAAGAACTGATAATGTCAATTTACATACAAGTGGTTTTTGACCGTCGTCAGTTTAAAAGGTTTTATTTCGATGCGTGCACAGGTTACTCCCATATCTTCATATATATGAAGAAGAAAATAAAAAATTAAATTTACGAACGGAATGCATAATCGGATAAGTGATTGAAAGAGTGCTTGACATGTGACTTGCACTGCATCGAATTCTAATCGAGATTAATTAAAGATCAAAGATGATTGCTTAAATGAAGATCTGGGAATCGAATGATGACAGACATATGATGGTAATTTTGTTTTTTTTTTTTTTCATTCCGCATGTCTTTGAACTAATTTTACAGTTCTCATTTGCATTACGTTTTCATTGCCGTCAAATATCAATCTTCAGAACATATTGATTCACATGGCTACGAGACATTGTAACTGATATATACTGATACTGATATACTGCGCAGGTAACCTTAGGTAAAGCATCTTGATATGTGATGAGCGGTCCAGCTAATTAGCGCTCACCGCACAATACTCACTAGAATGAAACTTGATCAATTTCTATGAGATCAAATGACAACTTTTTATTTCCGTGTTGTTTTTCTAATGAGTTTTCTTCAAGCAGAAATAAATAAAACCTTGCGACAGACTATTTTTGTATAAATTCTAAAATGAATCAAATAAAATCTACATGCATACACACATATATATGTAAGTACAAAATTGTAGTAATAAATTAAAAGAAGAAAGGAAAAGCTACGTTGAGCTTGTAATTTTTTTTCCATATTACGTAATATTCCTGTCTTATGATTTTCCTTATTAAATTGTTAAAAATTGATATAAATTACTCTAGATGACTTGGAAATTTTGCACTGTTTTGATGGCTAGGAGACAGCCGTTTTCAGAAATTACAAATAAACCGCAATATACAATGTAGTCCTTGTATATAGTATTCGGTTTCATTTTATTTTCCATCATTTATGAGCAGTTATTTAATGTACATACATATGGTGTAACATAGTAATATAAATTGAAGACCAGTTTTGTCGAAGTACCACTACCGGTGTTTAAAATGAGGTAACTCGTTAGGGATGGGCTGGAAATCTATAAAGATAATTTCCAGAAAGATAAAATCTGGAAGAAATCCAGAAAAATTCAGAAAGAATTCGAAGGCATGAGGTATGCATATTTTATTTATTTTAATTTAATTTTATTTTAATTTAATTTATTCTTTTGAAAATGAAAAAAATTAGAATTCAATTTCCTAACTTTTTCCAGATTATTTTATCTTTCTGTTTTAAACAAGTACTAAGTTTCCATGCAAAGTTCAATTCGATTTGAATTCGATGCAATAGAATCAAAGGTTCAATAGTTCCTCTATTAATCTCTAGGTTTCGACATTTTTGATCCATGTGTTATTTTTCGATAAAAGCTTGTGAAATGATTGACTGGAACTCTCAGAATCTACAATACGACTACTAATATCCGAAGACTTACATAACTAAAGTTTTTTTTTTTTATCTTTGATACCAATATACGAGTTCTCTTCAAAAGCAGACAATTTTAGATTAATTTTGGATGTAATTTGCACATGTCTAATTCTTAATTCATCCAAAAAATAATAGGTTTATTAAAAAAAAGTCGGATTGGATTTGAGCCAAACTCCTCACGAAAATCGGGTCTGCTGAAACAAGATAGGGTTATTTGTAATTGATAATAATGAATGAAACAGATTGAAGTGTTAAAAAAAATTATATATGAGGTGGGCGATTGATAATTTTCCCTCATTTTTCATGTTTCCTGTTATTTTGCACCTTCATTTACCTAAATAAAGCGAAAAAAATCAGCTTGGGTTTGCAATTTTCTTCTATTAACAAATTTTCTAAGTCTCCTTCCCTGAATTTGCTTAATAAAAGATAAAAATATTAGGTTCACTTTGGACGCAGAGTTTGATAGGCCAACTTAAAATGAAGTCTTTAGGTTTTTTCAGTTCCGATATTTCGAACGCAATTTTGGTAGCAGGGCACTAAAGTGACGAAATTAGTAATATTTTTAAAAACTAACACCTTAAAATTAACTTATGTAGACAATTGCCAGAAATTTAAACAGTTTTTATGATTTTTTACTTATATTTTTAAACCAATAATTAATAATGATAGAAATACACTTCCACAAATGTTTTAAATAAATTTTTAAATAAACTGATCAAAACTTCAAGCAATTTATCGTTAAATTTCACAATTACTAAAAAAACTAATATTTCTGCGCATTTCGCTCTAATAGTTAATTAAGCGAAAGTTTCTAATTCTACGGGTTACCTACGTAATCCCGATTTTCAAAATCCCGATAACAATATCCCGAACACGTAATCCCGACCTACAGAATCCCGATGTGCAAAATCCCGAAGTACAGAATCCCGACTTCCAATATCCCGATTTTAAAAATCCCGCATTACAAAATTTTGAAGATTATTATATATTGCGACCGCCGCACATGATTTCATTAATATATAATAATCTTCAAAATTTTGTAATGCAAGAAGAAATTTTTGGTCAGTCGCAGACACCGTTTCGGAAAACTTTCCTCGTACTCAGAATAATGTTAAAGCCTGGCATAGACGGTTAAAGATCGTGGCTGGAAAAAGACATGCGGGTCTTTATGAACTCATTAAGAATTTGTCAAAAGAACTTACTGTTGTAAAAACAAGTGTGGAAAAGGTTAAATCGGGCGAGAAAATACCGCTGAAAAAGTCGTCAATCCAGAAATGTAAGAAGATTAAAAGGATAATAAAAAAGCGGGGATCTCTTGGAAAAGTACAATATCTTAAAATGATAGCCCATAATATTTCTCTCAGCTAAGTGTGTCAATATTTTTTAAATTCGAACAGAAATTTTAAATTATATTTTTACTTTCTTCCAGGAGATTTGTGTACTCTGGTTACATATACCTACAGCGATTTAACTATTCGGAAAAGAAATATTTCTTAGATATTTTCACACATTATTATAGTTGTCTTAAAATACGAAATTATTTAATTTGTTTTTTTTTTAATAAAGCATCTTTTACAAAGAAACATATTTTTTATATTAATTCAATGCGAGATTTTTAAATTCGGGATTTTAAAATTCGTGATTTTTAAATTCGGGAATTTGCAATTCGGGATTTTTGAAAAAGTCGGGATTTTGATAATTCAGGATTTTGAGATTCGGGATTTCGTAGTGCTCCCAATTCTACTTACTTGAAATATGATTTTAACTAACCATTTGGCAAATTAAATGTTGTACTAAAACTCTGTCCCGTAAACCCGGATAGAAGTTCGGACTTCGAACCAAGCTAAAATTATATGAACATAAATCCTGATAGTTAATTTAATATAATATTAAAATTAACAGGGAGAATTTTTAGACTTAATAAATTTCTAAATTTCCATTTTGTGTACGTGCTACGTTTATTAGAGTTATATACGTAAATATTTCGCTCCATAGTTCGAAAGTTAATTAAAATCAGTAAACACTTTTGAAGTCTGCAATTATGGGAATGAAATGGTTAATGTTATTATAATTGGATGAAAAAACATAAATGCAAAAATGCAATAAACGAAAAACACACAAAAGATCTAATAAGAAAGCAAATAGAATTGCCTGCAAGAGAGAGGATATTGAAGAAGAAAAAGGTGAGAAAAGTGCGTGGTAAAAAATATTTCCACTGAAGAAGAAAATGTCAACGATACTTTTACATACTTGTTTTAAAAGAATTCGGAGTTTATTCCGCATAAATTTTATTTTGACTTTGTAGATAAAGTAAAGTAATATTTCGAAAGTTACTTTTCCAACGAAGAAAATTCAAATTTTCTTAAAATGAGGGATAGTGCATAAGAAAAGATTGGAATCATTTTAAAAGTAGAACGAAAAGAAGAAAAAAAATTTAATGATTCAGGCAGCACGTTTTTGAAATATTAACACTTATTTACAGGTATCATTTAGAGAATCGTAAAATTATAGTTTTTTTCCTTATGGTACAAATGTAATTACTCATTGAAAATTTTGTACATATTTATAATACATACTGATGCTGGTTTCCGATTGGTCCACATGTGAAAGAATAACCAAAACGAAACAAAGGATAAAGTTTTATGTCAGCCAAATACTTACTATATATGTAATTTCACCTGTTGCTACATATACATGAATGTAATTTATAATTACAAAAAGCTCTTAAGACTAATGTAGCACCTGATCAGAATTTTACGATGTAATTTCACCTTGAAATCTATGGCACCTCCAACCTACAAAGCACTTGATTCGACTTTTTCCCGACGAGACGACAAATGGTAGAGGGTGTTACGATAACATGAAAAGGTTAATGTAAAAAGTCACGAAAATATCTGGTTTTATATGCACAATATGTTTTACGTTTGGAAATAACAGTTAAGGGTTACATAAAAGTGGTGCAAATATAGTCAGAGAACATTCTGGAAGGAAAGAATGAATGAAAATTACCCTGGAATTCTGTATTTCTTGGCGTGAAAATGCTAAGAACCAACGGAGCGTAATGAAATGTTTCCAAAATGTTATTCCATGTGGTTAGTGGTGCAAAAAAATTAACAGCGAATACAATGGTGGACTTTTATGTTCAGAAATTTTCCCACTAAGATAATTAAATTTTATAATAATTCACGTATTGTAAACGAGGATTCGAGGAACAGGTTAGATATATTTTGTGATATGGTTGAGTGAAAATTTGTATATTTATACAATGGATGATGGTTTAATGGAAAGCCATGAAACCTGTTAAGACAGATATCCTGGATTCAAAACTAAGATGAGACGGCTTGGTCTTGAGCGATTTTCGTTATGGGTTTGGGTTCATCTAGCACTTTCAATAAATAATTACGGGAAGACCGAATTAGTTAGCATAGTTTGGTGGTCGTTTATTGAAGCTACTATTTTACAAGAACTGTACTAATCATTTTGAAAGTAGTATCATTTTTAGGGTTCCGTACACAAAGGGTAAAAACGAGAACGCTATTACTAAGCCTCCGATGTCCGTTTGTCTGTCTGTCACCGGGCTGTATCTCATGAGCCGTAACAGGTAGACAGTTGAAATTTTCACAGAGTATGTATTTCTATTGCCGCTATAACACCAAATAATAAAAATTAAATAAAATTAAAAATTAAATGTGCAGTGCTCGAGTAGCGAGTCGATATAATAAATTATTGCCTCATCGCCAGTGAGCTTGAAAGCTGTCCTTTAAATAGTATCTAATGAAGATATGGCTGTGCAGCAAGAGCCCCACTCCATATATGGTAATATTATTCCAGTCTAGATCTGACATAAGACTTCTAGAGTAGATAGTCTGCCCCTGAAGTGAAAAATGTCTCAAGGTTATATACACAGAGCAGTCATTTAATTTACGACCATCATAAGTTCAAACATTTTTTGTCAGTCATAAGTGACTGCTGTATGAATATTAGCTCTGAATTAAGCCCAAGTCAAAGGTATTCTGTCCAGAATCGTTTACTTTGCTTTATGGCCAATAAACGTAGCTCCTAATCTTTCTTCTATTTGAACAAGTAAACTCGAATTTCACTTCGACCAACAAAGCTAACGAGATGTTTTATCTGTTGTACCTACGAAGTGTCTAAGCTCAGTGGCGTACATATGAATTCGAATAGGTCTTGACTTGGTGATATATCATTATAGCTACGAGACCAAAATGAAATCAAAGATATTGATTCGAAATGGTGCGTAAAAGCTTATCCCAGCGAAATTTCAACAACATTACTGTACCTACTTATGTTTTGTTTGTTTTTCAAAGCCCGTGGTAATAAAACGTGTTTATTTTTGTTATATAAGGTGAATTATACCATCAATATTTACATTATTAGTTAATGTCATTTAAAACCGGGGCATAATAACGAACGATTTATATATAGATATTTCCCAGAATCGATTTCTTGAAACTTTAAATATACCAATACTAAGTACGGTCAATCAGGGACAAAATGTGATATAGGTAATAACCGCCTAGCATCCTTATGAAATGCGCTGTTGACTTAAATGGAATGATGACCAGTTCGTCATTATGCCCGATACACGGGGCATAATCACCAAGGGCTCGGGACATAATAACGAATTATATTTAATACATGAAACCCCATATTTTTTTATCAAAATATTTTATTATTAATTAATGACCATAATGAGACTTGCAGGAGTATGGTTTTTACAACAAAATTATGCATTCTAAAATAAAGAGCACATCGAGTCTTGAGTTCGAAAAATGTAAACTGAAAACATCTGATATTTTACCTTTAAAACAATTCCTGGGTTACGGAAGTTATAGGATAAATAGGTTGACATTCCAAATTTTTTTTGTATGCATAGAACTCGAAAAACTAGTGTTATTACAAAACGCCAGTTTCTCGGTTTATGAGCAACCAACTTCCGTAAAATTCACAGTTTGCGAAATTTTAAAAATCTCACCATTAAGCCCCGTAAAAAGTTAGTCATTTTGCCCCATCACACTTAAGTCTTTTTCTGACATGTTAAGAAATATTTATCGTAAATTAATATGAATTCTATTATTATCCCGTCAAATTGCACACTATAAATTTCTAGACTTACTCACCATTCAAATCAAAACGGCTAAATATTCCCTCAAACACAATCTTTGGCAAAGCTGAAACTTTTGTGTGTTCTAAATGCGAAATTCGTCTGCATTAGTCACTCTGCCCCGTTCATTATGCCCCGAGCTCCATAAATAATTAAATAAATCCTCCAAAATTGCATGTTATTGTATATACGTTGCAAAATTTCTAGACTTTCTCGGAAGATTATCAGTAAAAACATATTTCTGATATCTTCCGCAGTAAGTCGATAAGCAGTTAGTAGTTCCACAATTGCCTAAGTCAAACTTTATAACAGGTAACAATTACAAGGTTAATGAATAAACAGGTTCACAATGTCCGAAGATTGCAAATAGTTTCGAAAGTAATTTAATAAAAGATGGAACTTAGGCAAAATACAATAAAACTATTGATAGCTGCTTGTGCGTATGACGACTCCTGCAGGGGTGGGAGTGGGAAGAGCTTTTCACCGTGCGCAGTACAAGAATTTGCAAATCAAGTGGCATTTCATTCAAAATGTCAAAGTCAAATAAAATTCTTGAGAGCTCGCCGTTTACTTTTTAACAATAGAATACAATAAATAATAGATCTTGAAAGTAGTTAGATGTGATAGTTGCTCTGAGGCTGTGTTGCAAGTCATATTAATCGTGTGAATTCGTTAGTCGAATATTTTGAAATAACGGTGATTGAGTTTTGTATATTTAAAGTACTCCTTTCAAGTAAGTTTGCAATTTTTATCGTAATGCATATATATTTATTATTGTGTAAAATATAAATGCGCAAAAGTTTGATATTCAAGAGCTATCTAAACCTTCTCTGAAAAAACGGGGTATAATCACTACTTTATGCTTTAAGATTGAAGAAAAATGGGAAAAAAATAGTAGGCATCGGGTACGCTTTATATCTGCAAATTTAACCTGGCTAGATAGATATTTCATTTTGCTTGACTATATACAGAGACGACAATAATCAATTTTATCAAGATCTCTAGTAGAAATACTTAAAAAACCGGAAAGACCACCTTTTGGAGAATGCAGTGAAAAAAACGAAAAATCAAAAGGTCTTTTGGTTTCGAATAGGTTCTGAGGAAATAAGTATATCTAACCAGATGAACCCTTGCAAAACGGGGAAGAGAGACTCAGCAAACCTGGTCAAGGAATTGTGTCTAACTTCATCTAATACGGGTACTGATATGAAAGAGCTTTTACAAGCGTACATCTACGGTTACATCTTCTGACGAGGCATTGGCCATTATAATTGATGTCAATTTATCTACACATTAATACCATATTAGTTATTCGGCAAAAGCCAACAAAATAGTTAAAAATCTCTTTCCTTCATTCGTTCAAATTAAATAGGGCAAGCAAAAAATTTATCTGGCAGAAATAGAGTTACTCAGGAATCTGCTAAGTGTAAAGTTCAGTCTTTGGTTAACCATACCTACTATACAAAGACTATGTTTTGCTCGGAAGGATATTTTTCTTGAACTGGAGGAACTACAAAATGGTGAAAAATCAACTAAATATTTTAGTGAAATGGGGATGTGATGGAGCTAAAAAAAACAATACAAGCAGACATTTTCAGCACAGGGCCAAATGGACGAAAATATTTTTTGTGTACCAATGGTTTTCATTCAATTATATTTAAATACCAGTAAAGGCAAAAAAGTTCTGTGGCAAAACCCAGCTGCATCTTCAACACGATATTGCCGCCCGCTTATATTTATTTGTTCAGAAGAGTTTTCTGGCTTAATTTCACAAGAAATGAATTTAATCTAAGAAGAAATCAATGGCCTTACTCCTATAACTATTTCACGGTTAAACCTATTTTTATATTTAGATGGAAGGATTAGCACTGAACACTGAACCAATGACTATGTCATCTCAAACGTGTTTCATATGTGGAGCAAAACCAAATGAAATGAATAATTCAACTGCATTTTCGAATAAATTCGTGAAGAAAATGTCATTGTCCTTTGAATATCTGTATCACATTCATGGATACGTTTTATAGAATGTACATTGCACATAGCGTATAGGCTTGATATAAAAACCTGGAAAGCTCAGGGATCTGAAAACAAAGCCAAGATAGCGGCTAGGAAAAAAGAATATTCGA
The DNA here is from genome assembly GCA_963924295.1 of Dioctria rufipes. NCBI lineage: Eukaryota > Metazoa > Arthropoda > Insecta > Diptera > Asilidae > Dioctria > Dioctria rufipes. The sequence goes on along the minus strand of OZ002740.1, from coordinate 80,546,461 downwards.
GAAAAATTCCGCAGTGACCTAGGTTTTTTGGACGATATGCCTACACAGCAAGCTTACAATACCAATTATAACAATACGCCCAGACGGTTTTTCCGGGCAGGAGAGACGTGTGCCAGAACTTATTGAATGCTTTCATACAATTTTGGTGACTTTGGGCAGTGGCTATGCTATAAATGAAGTCGGCTTTGAAACATATGCAAACCAATGCAAGAGATTTGTATTTAAAGAAATAAATATGCTATAAAATGCCGGTATGGAAAGGACATTATTACCTCTTGCAATCTTCCTATAAGACAGCTGTCAGAAGAAGCGCAGGACGCAAGAAATAAAGATATTAGAAGGTATAGAGAGTTTTTCACAATGAAAACTTCGCGAGTCAAAGTAAATACAGACCTTTTTAATAGATTGTTGATATTATCAGACCCGTTCATTGCCAATTTTCGACATCTTTCCAAACAAAGTCGCGGTATTATTACACTAACAGTACTTTCGTTGTTATCTGTGCCTCGTCTGGAATAATACACGCTTAATGACACAGATAGTGATTACAGTTAAATAAAAATTTCATAAATCAACTTCCTGTATAAAATTACTATGTTTGTGCCTAATTAACTAACAAAGCTCTTGCCATATTTGCTATATTCGCTTTTTCTACTATTTCGCGCTTTTATGCCACTCTTAACTATGATTACTCATTACGCATTTTCTTTTTAACTGAAATTTTGTACATGGACTTTTAAAAAAAAAATGTAGAGTTTAGTTCAAAAATGGAACTAATCAAGTGCTCCTTCGTAGGATTGCCAATACAAAAATTTCGTTATTCACTATATATCTATTACACTGCCTGAAATGTAGAAAGCTAAAATTTTATACACAGCGCTTTTATAAAGATAGTAAGTCCAGTTTCGAAAATGGACTAAATCGGGTAACCCATTCTTGGTGTTGCCATATAAAAAGTAAAGCATTTTCCGTATATTGTAATAATGATCAGTTCTAGACGTGAAAGTTCTTCAGGATATAAAATCCTATGAAATAATTTATAATCAGTTTTACTGTCCGATGTTAAAAAATAAAATATATATAATCGTGTCAAGGCAATAGCACTAAAAAGTATCACAGTTTTATACCTGTAAATAACAATAATAAATATTTTCGGGAGGGTTGTCAAAAATCCAAAATTCATAACAATTTTTTTTTCAATGTTTTTTTTTTTTTTTTCATTTATCTTATTTGTTTCGATATAATACCATTAATTTAAAATATCGTACAAAAGGATCGGGTAACCCGATCCCAAATAATCAATAAATTAAAAAACGCGTCCACAGTGAAAACATTAAAATTTGAGTTACCCTGTATCCAAGACTTCAGTTTGACAGGATAAACAAAAATATATGGGTCCAATATTTATTAATACATACTTAACTAATTCTAAAAGTTTCATCGAAACCGAGAGGATCGGGTCGGAAAATTGATAATTCTAATTGTTATGGTATGGAATTGCTGTTTTTTTTTTTTTTTTAACTAATATATATTTTTTTGTATTGAAAGCCGACGTATTTATCAATTTATTCTAATCCTTAATCACTTCAAATACGAAATTTGTCAAATCATCGGCATATAAGCTCATTCGATATTGTTTACAATTTTGTCCCACTAGTTTGGCAAATTTTTTCTAACAATGGGCGGTAGTCCGGTTGAAGCGTACTGGGTAGTGAGTACTTCCAATGTCTAATTAAAGTGGATTAATGAAATACGGAACAGTAAAAAACACCCTTTGATGAAATTAATCATGCTCACAACCGTATAACTCCTAACGGACAAAGAATCGGAATAAGGCGCCACAGTAATTATTATTCTACATAAGAAGGAATTTCTACTAATATAAACATTATTGCTATGGATGTGTATCAATTTCCCATTGTCCTGTGATTACTTTGCTGGTGTCACGTATAAGTATAATGTTTATTGCCCATGCACAGTAATTACAAACCACGGGCTTATCCACAGTTTACGAAAATTTTCTATCTCCGATTGAATTTTGTTTAGTTCAGGCATAAACGAAAATAACACCACGTTTTTGCAAAACGTGAGTAAATCCATAGTGTAAAAGTTCTTCAGAATATGAAATCATATAAAATTTGTTATAATCATTTTTGCTGTCCGATGAAGCGATTTAAAAATATCAACGAAAAACCACATCAAAAATCAAATTTCCACAGATGGATCACCATACGAAATTCAACGGGCATTTATCTAGGATATCATAAGATTTGGTTTTTAGACCAATTCTATATCTTTTTTACATGTTGAAATTACATTTACTAATTTTATGAAAACGCTGTACAAAATTTTAGATTTGGTGAAAAAACGAAATTTTTGTATGGCAACCCTACGAAGAGTTACCCGGTTTGTTTTTTTGTTTTTTGTTTTTTTTTTTTTTAATCAAAACCCATGTACGAAATTATAGCTGTCTATCTATGTGAACGCGTTCTCGAGTTATCATGAGGTCGGACAGACGGACATGCAAGAATCAAAATAACTTTTAATATTATGCGTGTGTTTCGAATCCATTTTGCTCTGCTAGCATTGCTATGCGACAGAAACGGAATGACAAACTTGGTATACCCTTAAGATTTCATCTAGGGTATAAAAACAGCGATCCGATTTGTAGATACATAGGCTTGTCAACATTTCCCATCTACGAGTAAATATTATTATGGTATTTGGTGCCAAATTTCCGAACAATTGTTATGACTATTCTATAAACAAATTCAATGAAAAGAAGACGACAAGTAGTGGTTTTCATAATTTATCAATTAAAGACAGTTAGTTTGCAACCATCTGACGTCTCACTAAAATTCTGAACCAGCCAGGTATATACAATCTGGAATAATTTGCTTTCAACTTGGGTCTTTGAATAAAGTGCTTATTGGTATGGAAGTGAATGGCCTAAATTAGTTCTTTCTACGATCACCTTACATTGGTATCTTGATATTCCTGTTTCGTATGATGGATGTTTAGATACAGTAAATACAGAATAGAGTTTGGTTTTGTAGTTGAATCACAGTATTTGTACAAGAAATTATCACTTTCAACCAAGGTTTGATATATTGCTCTCTGACAATAAAGCTCCTCCGGGTGGTTATATCTGAAAATCTTTCTTGGCAAAATTCCATCTGATTTAAAGGCTTTATACCGGAGCCTTTCTCTTCCTTTTTGAAATGCTCCAAAAATTTTAAGCTCCATTACGAACTAACAAATAATATAATATCTCCTTAGAAAATCAATTAAAAGAAGGACTTAAAAAGACTTAAGGAGACATAATGTATAGTACGTGGACACGTATTGGCACAAGAAATCATATTCGATTACAGCACCTACAAGTTTTATACTAAAGATTTACTAAAAATCTTAAATTTTACGAATTTCTGACTAAAGGTGCTTTATATATTTGTTTCATATATGGAGCCTCTAAAAAAAAATTTATATATATATATATTGTACTTTAGAAAACCCCTACTTCAGGGTTTTAGTTTTACCTTCAATTGGTAAGATTTTTCGCGCCAACTGGGGTAAAATACTTTTCTTCTTAAATTATTCCACTTCTGCAGAGTTCATAGTGCATCACTATTTTCGGAGCGATATTTCATGTCCTGTTTTCAACATTAGAAGTTACATAATTAAACAAAAATTGTAGTTTTGTCCTATTTATTTTCAATTATTTCACTGGAAATTCACTTCAGTGCACTTTAATTAAATAGCTGAAATCTTGTTTAAAGAATTATACACATTTTCTATATTTCTATATTTCCCCTTAATTAAAGCTTAAATGTAATTAGGTTAATTGAACTTAAGTTCACACAAATTTTTAATTAAAAAAACACTTTCAGTAACTAGAAATACCTTCGTTCTTTTCGTCTCTTGCTCTCTATATAATGCTGGACGACAAGTAAAAATTCAGTGAATATGCAGTTCAATGTCTTCGGTTTTATTTCTAAACAGGCCCGTTCCAGGCGGGGGTGCAAAAGGTGCCCTTGCACGTGGGCGGCGAAGTCGAAGGGCGGCCGCCTACCAACTATTATTTAGGAAAATTAAAAATTGAAAAAAATTTGATTTTAATTTTGAGTACTAAACTAAAAAAAAAACACTTTGTCGAATTAAGTAGAAGCAAACAAAACGTTATTTTGTTTTACCAGAAACACTGTGAAGATCCAAGTACATAAAAATTTAATGATTTTAATGTATTAAAAATTACTGAATTCTGTTCTTCTTCAGACTTTAGTATTCATATAAAAATTTGCAAGAATGTGTGTATGTACGATATTTCTTTAGAAATTTCTAATTGATATTCAAGGGAATTTTTAACTCTTATTTTGATTTGTTCAAAGTAATAACTAATTAACGCAATAAAAAAGTATGTGTATGTAAAATTGTAAGTACATGTTTTGATTTTGCTGCTCTTATAGAAAACACATGAATACTTTAAATGTGTTTTTTCCAATTAACTTATGTTTTTTTTTTTCTTTTAAAATCCATGACAAAATCTTGCCATTAAAAATTTATAAGTATGCCATGACTTTTTCATTTTTCTATAACTGAGCGCGTTCACTGCCACCGAAATAGTGACTTTTTGTTGACTACGAGTCACTACCAAAAACTATTTTGCGTTCACTCTGCCAAATTTTGACAGTTAACGACTACGCTCGACTACGACTATCGTTCACTCCTCACTTTGAATGTACCAAATAGTCGACAACATTCGACTACGGTCAGGAGGATAGTCGATTGTAGTCGTTTTAAATCATTTGACAGAACTACACTACGCAACGACTACGCTACACAAAGTGGCAGTTAACGCACTCAATATGTTATTGTTATATTAACATATTATATTTATAGTAAATTAGAATTAATTACAAGTGGTCATAGTTGGGTACCTAATACATTTTTGTTAATAGTTGTTTACTAAATATTATTATAAGTGTTTATAAGTTTATGCTACAAATAAGGAATAATTAATAAAGGTAAGCTTTACTATTTATAAATCTTATTATGAATAAGAAAATAACACACCTACTTAGATGTCCGAAAGAAAAACAAAAAGGCAATCTGGTGCTTACTATCCAAAAAAGAAAGAGCAAAAACTAAAAAAAATAAAGAGAAACTAAGTGGGTCGTTAACGCAGTTTTTGCAACCCTCAATAAAACCACCTGTGGCAAGTACATCAGGAAGATCTACAACGGAAGTGTATACTGGATGCGCTAGATTCGTCTTCAAGCCCTACAGAACAGCCAGAAAGTCCTCGAGATGACTCATCAACATCAGAGTCAGAAGAAGAGTTTTCTTATGAAGCTGAATTAGTAAGCTCGTCTTTAGTGCTGGCAGATCCTAGAACATGGCCTGAATCAGTAAGCAGACAACTTTTAGAAATTTTAGTGAAGAAAGGACCAGTGCAACTTCGTGATAATGTTCATTTCCCACCAGATGAGACAAACAGAAGATTTTCTACAAAATATTTTTTTAAAAACTTGGAAAATGGTGAAACATTTCCAGAAGTTGGATAGTTTACTCTTCAAAATTGAATAACGTATTTTGTTTTTGCTGCAAGTTATTCAGCAAAAATATTATTAAGCTAACCAGTGGTGGATATTCGGATTGGCGACATGCAACAACGTATTTTGTTCAACATTAAAATAGTGCACAACATATAGAATGTTCAAAAAAGTGGTGTGAATTAAAAATGCGAATGCGAAAGAACTGTACAATAGATAAAGAGCTTCAAACATACTATGAAATGGAGACAAAACGATGGCGTCGTATTTTTGAAAGAATGATAGCTATTATTCAATTTTTATTTGGTCAGTGTTTAGTATTCCGCGGCACATCGTCAGAACTATACCATCCAAACAATGGAAACTTCATGAAATCTGTAGAAATGTTAGCTAAATTTGATCCGATAATAACAGAGCATGTAAAAAATGTACGAACTTCAAAACAAACAAAAAAGTCATGCCTCATTATTTAGGAATCCATTTTCAAAACGAAATCATTGAATTATTAGCAGCAGCTGCAACAAAGAAAATAACAACTATTATAAAAAGTTCAAAATATTTTTCTATTATACTTGATTGTACCACAGATTTAGGCCACGTTGAACAAATCACGTTTGTTGTTCGGTGTGTGAATTTGACATAAAATAAAGCAACAATCGAAGAATATTTTCTTGGTTTTTCTCCAATAGTTGATACAACTGGTGAAGGTCTGTTTAACTTCATTACTGACGAATTGTTGACTAAATTTAGCTTAGATGTGCAAAATATTTGTGGTCAATGCTATGATAATGGGTCCAACATGAGAGGTAAGCATATAGGATTTAAAAAAAGAATTTTAAACATTAATCCCAGAGCAACATTTGTACCATGTGCAGCATACAATCTAAATTTAGTACTTAATGATGCTGTTAATATTAATAATAAAACCGTTGGATTTTTCGATATTGTTCAGGAATTATTTAATTTTTTTTCTGCCTCTCCATATAGATGGAATGTGTTAAAAATTAAAATTAAAAATTTAACTTTAAAACCATTAAGTGGTACTAGATGGTCAAGTCGTATTGACGCTATAAGACCCTAGCAGCAAAATATTAAAGAAATTTCTGAAAGTTTAATAACTTTAAGAGATGACCAAAGCAGAGATATAAGCATAAGGAATATGGCAATTTCGTTATCTGAGAAATTAAAGTCATTAGATTTTTATGTTCATTAATTATCTGGCAAGATATACTTTCAAAAATTGATGATGTAGTTATCAAAATGCTACGAAATTCTAACATTGACATTAATGAATGTAGTAAAGCGTTGGGTAATTTAAAAATTTTAAATGCGAAAATAAACGATGCCAGTATTAATGAATATATAAGTCAAGCTACAAACCTTGCACGTGTTATTGATGTAGAAAACGAGTTTCCACAGACCCGCATAAGATAAAAACCTCGTCAAATTTTATATGAATCAAATGACGAGTTTGTACAAGATCCCAAACAAAACTTTAAAAGATCCCAAACAAAACTTTATACATAGATAGAGCGAATAATTCTGTAGAAAAAAGATTTACGTTGTTAGATCAATGTAATAATACCTATGGTTTTTTGTATTCCTTCCATTCAATAGATTTAGATACTTTAAAAAAATGTTGCTTGGATTCGGAAGTTTTTCTACAAATAAATATTAAGGATGCCATAGAAAAAGACCTCAATGGATATGAACTATTTAATGAAATATTAAGTTTTAGGGAAATATCCTACTGTGGTAAAGCCTGTAATGACTTTGAATTACATCATACAAAACGACTTAATATCATCATTTCCTAATTTTTGTATAGCGTTAAGAATTTTTTTAACACTTCCTGTAACTGTAGCATCTGGAGAAAGAAGTTTTTCAAAATTAAAATTGATAAAAAATTACCTAAGGTCGTCGATGTCGCAAGAAAGACTAACCAATCTTGCCTTGTTATCCATAGAAAAAGATATCTGTGAGAATTTAAACTTATCTCAAGTAATTGATGATTTTGCTTCAACAAAAGCAAGAAGAGTAAAATTGTGAAATCTGTTTTTGTTTGTTAGTTACACTACTTTTTTTTTATGAAACTAATAGGTAATTTATTTTATGTTTATTGAAATGAAATATTAAACTATTTTCGTTGAATTATAAATTTTAGTTTTATTTAAAAAAAAAAACCAAAATAAACAAAAATTCTCTTCTTAATATAGCATGGTGTCGTAAATAATTAAAAATTGTTTTTTCACTTAGTTTGATTACGTTTTCATATTCTATACTCAATTCTATAAGGTTTAAATTTTACATGAAAATTATCACTCCATCGTATGATTCGCATATCAGCGAATTATAATTAACAAATTTAATTAATAGCGGCGGCAATATTGTTTTGCACCTGAGCGGCCAGCAACTCAGGAATGGTACTGTTTCTAAATACTATATAAAACTATAAAAGGCTAACATTATCTTTGTTATCTTTGTTATTGTCTATTGAAAGTCTCTGAATTTACATAATGAAGACCCTTGATGTGAAGTAAACGAACACGTACATAGTCTGGAATGTTTTATGTTCTACAACACATGAACATTCCATTCGTAGGTAATTAATAATTTCACACACTTTCTGTATTTCATCAGTAATATTTTCATCATGCAACGAAAAACTTCTACACCAGCTGTGATGAAAGCCTTTTTACTAAATTATCAATTTGAGTCTCCAAAGTGTAGTCCCGCTCTAACCATTGATTCTTTGAATAACTCTTCTTGCATGCTGCAGCGATTTTGAAAGATAATTTAGTGTCAACAGTACAGAATCCATCATTTATGATGATAAATATGTTTTCTCCGAGTCCATAACTATTTAAAAACTCTTACTTCCAATAATATTCTTTTATGCCTTACATAAAGATGTTACTATAAAGCGCACTTTTATTCGGGTAGCCTTAAGTTTATTAACCCATTGCCGTAAACGACGGCTATAGCCGTCCAATTTTAGGTGATATGTAGGCAAAATGCGGCTATAGCCTTCCTGCATAAATTCATCAATAAAAGAGGAAACATTTGTAGTACGGATTGTAGTAATGCATTTATTTGTTAATTCTTCAGTAGTACGTTGAACAAAAAATTACGTAAAATTATAGATAAATTGTAAGTTGATTTTGTGTACGATAATCAAATGACGGCTATAGCCGCTTGCATTTCTGGGCACGTTTGTAAAATTAAGAGTGTGCGGGAATGGGAGGTTTACAATAGCTAACAATGCACTCTACGTTATAGTAAATATAGCCGACCAAAATTTTTGGAATTTCAATGAACAAACGAAACAACAAAATCTAAAAAACATACTCGTTACTAAATTAATACTATTTCGTGTAATAAAAAGAAATATAGAAAATGTTGGTGTAAGATGCATAAAAATACAAATTGACTTTGAACTGAGTTGCTTTGTCGCAGATTAATAGATTTCATACTTGCTACAACTTGTTAAAATCTAAATACAGATTCGTCTAAGTTACAAAATTTTACTTGCATTTGTAAAACAATTTTTATTGCAGTCAGTTTTGTGTTAAATGTATCTCGAAAAATCTTTAGCAATGTTTGTAAAAAGCAAAATTACTACCTGCATACACAACACTTAAGTGAATAGTATCCTTCGACTTAGTGAAAATTATGAGAAAAACAAGTAAAAAAGTTAGAATCGGACAAAGACCAATTCTTATGATACCCTCGATAAATGCCCGTATGCATTTTTGTAGGGTCCTCCATCGGTGCAATTTTAATTTTTGAAGTGGTTTTTCGCATATATTTCTAGAACGGTTTGTCGGACAGAAAAATGATTATAACCAATTTTATAAGATTTTATATTCCAAATAAGTTTTTAGTACAATAAAAATGTCTAGAACTGATCGTTTTCACAGTATACGTAAAAAACCTAAATTTTTATATGGCAACACCAAGAAGGGGTTGCCCGATTTAGTCTAATTTGTTTTTGTTTTTTTTTGCTATAGCTATAAAAACACCATTTACCAAATTTCAGCTCTCTGTGTTGTCGCGTTCTCAGGCAGTATCCAAATATATAGTGGAAAACGAAATTTTTGTATGGCAACCCCACGAAGGAATTGCCCGATTTGTCTTTCTAACTGAATTTGATTTTTTTTAAAGTGCATGTACAAAATTTCAGCTTTCTAAGTGAACGCTTTCTCAAGTTATCGTGCGCACAGACGAACATACGGACGGACGGACGAACGGACATGCAAAAATCAAAATAACTTTTAATATTATGAGTGGCTGTCCAATCATTTTTGCTCTAACATCATTTTTCCGAGATGTTACAAACGGAATGACAAACTTGGTATACACTTTAGATTTCATCTAGGGTATAATAAAACTTAGTGAAATTCGAAAGTGCACCATACTGAGTCAAATCTTAATAAAATGACTTTTAAGATCTTATAAACATTTGTTGTAAAAATAGGAAAACAACCACCATTATCAAACAGTATGATAAAGATAAATGCAATGGGCTAAAGATAAGATGCAATATGATCCGAAACGGAAGTAAATCGTATGAAATGATGACAATTAGTTCAATATGGACAGTACATGCGGCTGCCAGTGGACCTACTACTGATACAATATCCGATGGAATCTTTATTCCATCGAAATATTTACTTATATTTAAAAAGGCAACACAGTACCAGACGAGTCTGTTATGGTTTGGATTAATCTAGACTGAACTCGAAGAAATCTGTGTAATATTACACAATATTTGAAAATATAATCTGCATAACAAAATTAAAATTTCTATGAGGAAATAGAAATTATGCAGAAAAATTTTATTGATTTCATAGAAAATTGCCAATTATAAATTGAGAAATTACAAAAATTTCGTAAAAATGGAATAATGTAAGAAATCGAACTATTTTTGTTTAATAATTTTATTTTTTCACATAATATGATTCGTTGATTTTTAATTTTTTTTTGTACTTGTAACCATTAACTTAGTTTAGACTTTAATTATTTTACTTTTCCTTTTGTTATTTTGAGTTCCATATAAGTTGATGCTAAGTAAAAGATTTGTAAATCTGGCAGCATCGCTTCCAAATAAATGAAAAGGAATAATCACAGTAAATGTAACTAAACTAAAATTAAACGCTACTAAGTCGAATTAATTGAAATTTCCAATTTTTCCTTTGAAATTTATATGAAAAGCTTATTTTGAATTAGGTCGGGTTAGAATAATTTACGAGTACCATTTCCATTTTAGAACTAATGAGAAAGTATTCCCGACTTAAGTGGTAGATTATTTGGAATGCAAATTATTATTACAAAATTTGCAGACAAGTTTAAGTTCAGTTATACTATTATTTTTTTGAAAACTTCTTATGAATATTATTATACCTTCAGAGTTTTGGCATGGTGCTTTGTAGATAAATTTGTACCGATGTTTAATTTTTTCAATAAAGTAGAAAAAAGTGTTCATCAGAGGTGTAAAAATTTCGGAATTGATTTTTCTTAATATGTACCATAAATTACAATGATTTAATTCTAGTCGCGGTGCCCGTATGGTCCTAGTGACCTAGTCGTCCCAACTCTTTACCTAATCTATTCTAACCTAACCTAATAGACTCCGCTGAAGCTAGCCTCACATGATGTATTTATGATATAATTTTTTTACAAGCAAAATTCAGGATGCATTTTACATATTTTGGTTGAAGGTATGAAAATCATACTCATCTGAAATATTTCTCTTAATTTCAGCGCCTTCATTATTTCTTCTGTGAAGATAATAATAATTCCTAGACTTTTGAGGTTAGATAATTTGTCAAATTAACAGCAATTTAATGATCTTTTTATCTATGTATACATATATCATTTGAACTAAGTACATTACTGAAATATATACCTACAATAATACGTAGGATATTGCGTTGATTGTATGATAACTTGTTTAGGTCACATAAATACTGTCGCTAAAAAATGTACAAAATTCTAGACAGAGTGAGACTATAGGTCATTTGTACTCCTTTAAATACCCTTTCGAATCATTGCTAGACCCTTACAGTCCTTTAACAACTCTTTCGATTCTTCTCTAGATCCAGATATGAATATCGGGTATTTTTAACAAAAAATAAATTTCTTAACTCATCTTGCACTCCTGGAAACAAGTGTAATTGTAGTTGTAGATTATTATAGCTTATAAATTGAAAAATTACAGTTTGAAATGAACAAAAACGTTTAATATTAACCAATAGGAAAAATATCGCCATTTTTCCTCACAACGGTCAACTCGTAAAACGTTGCAGACACTGAATAGGTTTTGCAGAGTGATACTTCCTCAACCATCATACTCCACCGGGTAGGTACCTATATTATGTCAACAGATTTCACCTGTCCCGATGGCACTTGTAGATTTCCTTCTATTTCAGGACGACTTTCCGGATGGCAGACTATAACTAAATGATAAATAAAAAGAGATTACTCTTTTGGACTTTTTACCGGGTTAAACGTAATTTTCTTCAAGAAAGATATCCCAAAAAATTCTTTCTTGAAGAAAATTATAACTAAATGATATACTTTTTTTTTCACCTCTTGTATTAATAAATTGGTGGTCCTGAAAAGGACCGTTTTATGTAAAATCTCTTTAGACATATGTAGCATATTAGGATTTTCATGCAATAAAATATAAAATTTTCTTAATATTTTTTTGCTGTGATTTCATTTTCAAACGACCGGGCATTTTTTTTATTTTCAGTTGTCATAAATGACTGTGGGGACATTTATGAATTTACTTAGCATTTATTTTTTAGCATTTGCAAACTCTTCTCCTTCAGTCTGTCGAACTTTCGTTTGGAGTCTCATTTTGTAAAATGAAGTCTGCAAATTTGTTAGAAAAAACGCAAAAGAGTAGATATTTTTATACAGTTTTTACAATGAAAGTGAGAGACATTTTTAAAAAAATTTCTATCTAAATCACTTTTATTAATTTTGTTTTTACAATTTTGTAATGCCCCTTTATAGGCAGGGTGTGTCAGAAAGCAATGCTCTCGATAGACGGTAGGGGATAAAATGTATAGTATGATTTTTTTTTCATATCTCAAACGATCCATCCTATGGTCGATGTCTTGCACCTCAATCCACCTCAATTACGAACAATTATATATATGCTCTGTGGCAAATGATAAGTCTCAAAATATGAGATACCCTGTATAGTATATGTATTATATGTAATTCTATTATTAACAATTAAAAACAATAAATAAGCGAAATCTTTGGTTTTTGCTTGAACCAAAGAACACCAATTTACAAGGGTAGCATTTCACACATCTGTGACTACTCGCAGGCAGTCTAAATCGTATCTATTCTGTAAGGTAATTATATAAAAAAAAAGATCGTTTAGAATAATAATCTTCAGAGTTAATTTCACATACTTGTCTTCCAATTCTGCCTGATATAGCTAGAAATTATCACTCAGATAAAAAATTGTTATAATTTTGTTTTATTTACTAATTTCCTCAAAATGAGTAGATGGAACGGAGTTAAGAAATTCCTTTTTAGCAAACCTCCTAATCTTGGCCTCTGTTCCGCATTTTTCTTTGAATTTGTTAAATAATTTGCAAAAATCACAAAATTGATTGCATTTTGAGTACAGAGAATCATTGGTAGTTTATGAGGTGCACCCATTTTATGTAAAACCCTGTTTTTTGTTTTGTTAGGAAATTATGCATAATTTAGAAAAATTAAGTAAAATCTCCGAAATTTAAAATTTCATACACAAATTCGCACCTTGTTTAAAGTAGAAGGCTATTACTCGAGCTTCTAAAATTTGTACCTGTAAAATTCGCACCCTGTTGACAGTAGAAAGCCCTGTTTAAAGTAGAACACAGTCACTCAAACTTCCAAAAATTATACCTGTTATATTCGCACCATGTTTAAAGTAGAAGACTTTTTGTCGAACTTAAAAAAATTGTACCTGTAACATTTGAACCCTATATATAGGTAGAAGGTTATCTCTCGGGATGCCAAAAATTAAATCAGTAAGATTCGCACCCTGTTTAAAACACAATACTATCACTCAAACTTCGATAATTTTTAACTGTAATATTCGCACCTTGTTTTCAGCACAAGAGTATCGCGCTCGCATTGCCAAAAATTGCATGTATAAGATTCGCACCCTGTTTAAAGTAGAATGGTATAAGGGTATCACTCGAACTTCGGAAAATTGTACCTGTAACATTTGCACCCTCTTTAGAATACATGATTTCTCTTGTGCTTACAAAAATTGCATATAACATTTATTAATTGCTAGTGATATCACTGCCGAAAATTGCATCTGTAATTTCATACCCTGTTTAAGTTGTAATGATCTTATTCATGCTTTTAGAAATTGCACCTCTGGCAGTCGGACACTGTTTTAAATGCAATGCTATAATTTGAACTGCCAAAAGATAACATCCTGTTTCAATGAAAGAAGGTACTAATTTCCTGTCGGTACTCTAAAACCATATTTCGTAATAATTCTTTTCGGTAAACTATGAATTTTATAATTTTGTGATTTCGGTGCGAATCCCATGCAAATTTCCCCACAGTCATACGATCGTAGTTGAAAATTCTATGGAAGGTGTGAAGGCTTTAATAAAAGAAAAAATTTGCAGGGCTTTAATAGATGATTAGCAACAAGCCTTTATCATCCTGTATCTACGTAACCGATAAAATTTCTTGCCATACAATTTATGTATTTTCTAGACCAACTCAAAATATTTCTTATTTTTGCTGAGATACTACATATGTAGGTGTATACAAAAAATTCCAAAGGCTCTGGGTTATAAGACCAACACATCTGCGTTCACATATTGATAAAGTTCAAATTAATGCCCAGCCCAAAAAAAAATAAAACGGTTTTTTCTTCTTTTTCATAGAAACTAATCATGACAACCAGCGTTGCTTACCATTTTCATCGGGTAATATTTTTCCAGCTATCCAATATTGTGTTAAAACAAAGTATAGAACAGCAGCTTGTATCCAATGATGAGGCCATAAATTAAACTTCGTCACATCACAAACCCTTAGCTTCACAATCCGTTTTGTAAATCTTTTCGCATTTTCTTTATAGCTGGACATTATACACATTCATCCACCATCAAATTACAACAACTAGTACACCCTGGTTTTTTTTTTTATCCAGTAATATTATCCTGAAATTTTTCTGGTAAGATTCCTACGCCAACGCACTTATCAATCACATTATCACTTGAAAACAACACTTGTTGCAATTATCACTAAACTTCTTAGGCCTATTTTTGCACATTTTTGTGTAAAGATTTACATAGATATTATGGTCCACATCGACACACCATGAACACTTTAGAACGTATAGCCGCAATAATTTTTCAGGTTAAATTTTATCATTACTTAAATAATGAATTACACCGGGTGTATGACATCTTTTCACACAAAATCCACTCAAGAACAAAAAAAAACCGACGCACTTTCATTCACACGATGAACAAAAAAGTAAAAAAAAAAAAACACTCTGAAAACACAGAAAAATCCAACAAAGGATTAGAACTGAACCGTGAGGCGATAAACACTTTCTGTAGAACAACAACAAAGAAACGCGACCCGAACACGGATGTAATCCCAATCCCAAATGGTCAGTATAATCCTCCTCACACGTCTTATTCTGTGAGCAGTGCCAATTGTTTTCTTTCCGGGAATTGCACAGCGCTAATATTTATGTATTCCCCTGGATCGTGCTAATTCCAGTTTGTTTTGGGTTTTAGAATTTTTCAGCTTATCACTCGATCTGGTTTTAGAAAATAACAGCCAATTTGATTAATTACCAATTTACACATTGTTGTAAAACAAAGTTGGCAGATAAGTTGTTGCGTTATTTTAAATTTGTTGCGAAATTCAGTCGAGTAAATAATTATTATCCTTTTTAGTTTGATCGGTATTCAAATTGACCGTGTGACCGTTTTGTTTTTTTTTTTTTTAATTTGGGCACAGTTTGTTTGCCATTAGCTTTTCGACCAACTACCGACTAAGTAAAGACAACGAATTCTCCCAGCCCAACTGAATCGTTCAAATGTCCCGTCAGTACTACCCGATTACAGCTGGAGGCCTGTGTTGTACAACGGACGGAGCATAGCGCAGTTCCTCCTTAACACATTCGAATCGTATCGTGGAGCTGTGCTGTTTGCTTGCCCTTTGTATCTTTGATCAGAAACTCACCAGATTTCTTGTTGTGAAACTTTTGTTGACTGGATTTTGTGTGCGCGAAATGCGAGTCAGCGACGGCGTGTTTTTTCCACACTTGACAAAAGAATCTAAATAAAACAAGCGAACAGGACTGAAGTGGTGGTTGTAAATTGTAATGTTGCTATGCTTATATATGTACATAAGTTGATGTTCAGAGTACATTTATTAAATACATGAATATAAGAGTCGGCTAAGGCTCTAAATACATTTCTTGGGAACATGTAGCTGAGGAGTAAAATAAAACGGCACGGCGGCTATATTATCAATTAGCTGAGGCATGTTGCATGAGCTACTTTTGTAATGTATCTTAACAAGAATATACATTTTTCTCTTAAATTGATGGCACTTGTAGGTTGCTCTTGCTAGATACAAAACATTAAATATTCATTTTCATTGATTCAGCAGTACTTTGGTGCTGCCGCCGCCTTTTAATTGTTTTTGTCTCCCTGCTCACATTTATGTATATCAATTTTATGGCCATGCAGTTGTTTTGATTGCAGTTTACCAATTAAATATGTTCCATTCATTAATCAAATTTAAGGCAAGGTCTAACCATTGCTGCAGGATGAAATTATTCTCGTAAAAGGGATATTTTGAAAGCTCAACGGGTTTTGGGCTTTCTTAGGAAGTAATTTAACTATTTCATAGGGTAATTGAAATTTATTCACTTCTGTCATGATTGAGACAGATATTTCCATTAACGTTTTTCAATTATTCCTTTTTTTTATACTTTTATATGGTATCTAAATATATTTTATATTTTGACAATGAACTGTTTTCTGATGAGTTCAATGTTTTTCGACGTGATATACATCAAGACCAGCTGCAGTGACCGGTTAGGGGCGGTGTTTTGATTGCAACCAAGAAGGATTTTCTGGTTGAAACTATTAGTGTGAATGGATCTGGCTCCTTAGAATTGTTATGTGTCCGGATTGAATCTCATGTTTCCGATAATGGTATGGTTGTTCTTGGAGATTTGAACTTGCCTTCTATATGTTGGATTTCATCGTTTGAGAAGGGCTCTTTAATTCCAACAGAATTTACGTTTGTGGCGCAATGCGATACCCTGGATATGTTATCTTCAGAATTTTGGATCTTGTTTTTTGTTAATGAGGATTCCACCCAACTAACATTTTGTGCCTTAATGTTTCTGAATTTCTATTTTACACCCCATGACGTCGCTATAACATCGTTGATTCGAAAATGTTTTCTCGCATTTCCTATATGGTAACATGTCTCAATTGACACAACATAAGTTATGAATACGTAAAAATGCCTCTAAAGGTTCCTACAAAGTAACAGTGCCTATAAGGGTGTACCATTATTTCATTGTTACTTCCCATTTGGGAATAGTTGCTTAATGCTTCTTTGTGTTGTTCCTTTAAGGGCACTCTTCCTGGAGATATAGTTTGTGGGTCACGAAAACGTAAATGCGCCCAGAAAAGAAATGTGTCTGCATAGGTACAATGTTTATTTTTGACATGTGCGTATCATCTACTGTTATTCGCAGGTTGAAGAGCTGCGACCTTTGGCTTAAAAAAAAAAAAAAAACAAAAAATAAATCGCAATGTGCTTTGAAAAATCTTTTAAGAGTACTTCGTGAAGACGGATTCGATAATTTCCCGAAAGATAGTAAAATATTATTAAGTGCTCTTAAGTACATTTCAAATATCACAATTATTGGAAATGGAAGTTACTGGTATAATGGGCTGAAAATTTTATCACAAATTCAATACCCCCAAAGTGTCTCTTTAATTATTAATATTGATGGTTTGCCCATTGCAACTAGCTCAAAGAGCAAATTTTGACGGGATTCTTTGTACCATTGATGAAGAACCTACATAAGTTGCCAGTTTTTGTTGTTGGAATTTATTGCGGGAAAGCAAGCATATCTGAAATGATTTTCTTAATGCATTTGTGGAAGAAATGTCTTCAATATTGAAAGAGAATTCATTTGAAAATTAATTGCTTTGTTTACAAGAGCATTTGTTAAAGGTTTATATGCATGTTAGGGGACAAGTTACGTTAATAAACCTAAGTAACGTAGAAAATAAAAATGCTTATCCAAACGATTATAATTTAGAATGCATAAATCAAAGCACAGATTTCATGAATAAAATAAATATACGAACATGATTCGTCTAGACAGAGTTCCGTTCTCACAAATAAACAAAAGTTATACGATATGCAACTTACCTGAAAAGACACAAAGCAGCAAAAATTAACGCAACTTACCTGAAAAGACAAAAAGTAGCAGAAATTAGCTATGAGAACAGTCGAATCAGCATTCTTATTTTAAAATATGTAATTCTTAAAAAACTAGAAGAAAATATCAGAGTTAAGAAAAATTCAGTCTTAAGACTGGAATCGAGAAGTAGAGATCCCTCTAAAGAGTGGCTGTCGGCCAAGTATTTTTATTGCTTTCTATTGTATTTGAATTAGAATCGAAGTTCTAAGTGTATTGTAAATTTAGTTCTTTAATGAATTTGTATTAGAACTAAAGTTATAATTGTAATCTAAAATTCAGTATTTAATAAAATTGTGTTCGAACCGAAGTTCTAGTGCGTAATTTTATTTTACTTTGTTTACTTTGTTTTTTTTTTTTTTTTTTTTTTGTTCTTAAGAAAGAATGGTAAATAAATAACTCACGTGATGATAGCCAAATATATAGTCACTTAATAGGAATTCTTACTTTGTGGGCACATTTGACGGAAACAGTTCCTCAATCGACAGTTATAGTCACTAAATAGGGAATTGCACTATATGGCTACATCTAACCGCACGCAGTGGAATCAGTGTCTTTATTGAAACATTTATAGGCACTGACTAGGGATTCTGACCATGTGGATACATCTGACGGCACACACTAGAAACTCTTCCTTTCTTGACTAGGAATTCTGACTATATGTGGGTATATCTGATGGTACCCAGCGGAAACAGTTCCTTAATTGACACAATTATAGGAACTGACTAGGAATTCTGACTTTGTTGGCAAATATACCGACACAAAGTTGTAACAGTGCCTATATAGAATCATAAGGCACCAAATAAGAACATTACGTGGCTGCTATATAAGTTCATGGTATAAAGTGGAAACAATTCACATGCGTTAGCCCTATTGAGTACAAATGGTTTGTCTGGATCTTGTTAATAAACTCCATCTTTGGTCCATCTGGTTCTGGATCCAGTTCTGCATGGTAAGCTTCACGGTATTGTAGGAAATACTGCAAAAGGGCTCTGGTCCTCTGAGGGGCATGGATGCGCTTTTTTTTTACCAGTAAGCCTGCATTTTTATTCACATCAATTCCAGAGTGTCCTGGCATCCACTGAATTTTCGGTGTATTAGTGAATATTTTTTATGTTATCACGAACGTACCTGTGTTGAACTCTTTCTGTTCTATTGAACCGGATGGTATTCCTAGCATTGTTCTTAAACAATGTTTTGATAGTCTTTCGTAGGCGTTGCTTTATTTATTTAATTTATCTTTGTCAGCGGGTGTATTTCCTGTTGCTTGGAGATCGTCATTTACTATTCCTATTTTAGAAAGAAAGACTTGGTTAGTAATTGTAGACCAATTGCCGAATTATGTGTTTTACCCAAACTTTTCAAATGCATGGTTTGTGATCGGCTGACGTTCGATTTTAAACCATTAATTAGCTCAAGATAAAATGGCTTCATTACAGGTAGATCTACATTAACCAACTCCTTTATTGCTAATACCCTTGCGATGCGGTTGCAGGCTGACTGTATCTATACCGACTTCTCCAAAGTCTTGGACAAGCTTTCCCACAGAATAGAATCGGATTATCTGAAATTTGAAGATGACCACTAATTTTCTTGTAATATACAGGGTGTCCCGTAAGTCGACGTCAAGCCAGAACCGGGTGATAGACCAAATTGTAATAGTTACCAGAAAAATATAACAAAAAATCTAAGTCATATATTTTTCAAATTATAGTCATTTCTTTTGTTTTCGAGAAAGTGTACACCTTGTGATGGTTTTTTAGCTCCTGTTGCTATAAATCTTTACTTTTTTTCAATTTTATTTTTCTTATGTAATCCTGAATGGTGCTTATGTAACCTGTTGCTTTAAGTTCTAAGCCAACTGCTCCAGCTTGGAAGAAAATGTCACATTTTGCCGAACCAACAATATAAAATTAATAATTCGTTGAACTTTAACTGACTGTACTGAAAAAAAAATGTACTACGCCAGTCTGGCAAGTAACTTTAAAAGTTGACGCATTTAATAAGGATTCTAAAATGGTATAACACTTGCTACAATATTTCTTAGATTACGGAAAAAAAAATTTTTTCTTCAAGAAACCCAGTTTCGAAAAATTTCTTTTCACCTACTAAAATTGATTCTAGTGTACCCAAAGCTTGCCTTAAAAGCGTAATTTTAAGATTCTAGCTTGAGTGAGACGGAGAGTCATTCCATGAAGTGTGAGTGAGACGGATAGTGACTTAGTGATAGTGCTTATGTAACCTGTTGCTTTAAATTCTAAGCGAAGCTCACCGAATATTACAAAACCATGAGCTACACCAAAACCATGTGCAGCGAGTACAAAATCTGCTACCTCGGGATTATCAACCTCGGGTTGCGTTTAGCCAAACGATGCTACAAAGAAAACGGGAAGATCCGCGATTCTTCGAGAAAATTTTGTGGTCGGATAAATCGACATTTAAAAAAGACGGTTACATGAACCCACACAACTTACACGAGTGGTACGTAGATATTTTTCGAAACTGGGTTTCTTGAAGAAAAGATTTTTTTTCCCGTAATCAAAGAAAAAATATAGCAAGTGTTATACCATTTTAGAGTCCTCATTAAATGCATCAACTTTTAAAGTTACTTGCCAAACTGGCGTAGTACATTTGTTTTTTTTCAGTACAGTCAGTTAAAGTTGGGTGAAGTATCAATTTTATATTCCTGGTTCGACAAAATGTGACATTTTCTTCCCTATAGCTGGATCCGCGCCTGAATAGAGGGCAAACGAATTCTGAAGTTTTATAATGAACACAATATATAAGATTCACAACCTAGAACTGCTTTAACCCATTTAGTATTCAAAAGTTCATTGAAAAAGGAATTAATTTAATCGTTTCAAAATGTATGGATATAGCGAAGCAAATATTGCAATCCTAGTGAAACGGCGGTGAAAATAAATGTCACTTTACAAGTACACATATTTGTAGATACCTTGTATGTGCACAATTTTAGAGCATATATTATATTGCGCGTGCGGTAAATTGCCTCCCAAAAGTTAATTATACGATCGCTATCAGAATGAAATGAATTCAATGAAAAAAATTAATTAAAAGCTCGACAAACCACCCTAAGGACAAGAAGAAAGTTAAGTTCTCGAACCATTCAGAACAGTCAGGTCAAGGAAGAAAAGCAATTTCATTTTATACGTATACGATTTCACTTTGTTTTCTTTGCAGAAGTTGGGTATCTATAGTTAATAAATATGTTAAAGCATTCAAGGTGACCTTGGATTCTTGTTAAGGAAAAGTTGTTGCCAAGAAAGTCTTATAGAATTCGGTAGATTCCGGTATGTAGTAATTCCTCGATTAGTACCTTGGTAGAGACATTGCCATTATATGGATACACATACCAAATTACTAAAATTGCAGGCCATATCTGTCAGGCATGCTGCAATTTTGCATATACCTACTTTGAATTCGCCGAATAGTCCAAGTTTATAGTTCAAAATAATAAAATAAAATTCTAAGTAATAAATAAGTTATGTTTTTTATTGTTTTTTTTTATTTATTCATTATATTTTTTATTGTTTATTGTTTTTACTAAGACCTACAAAAATTAGAAAAATATTTTGGCTTATGGAATGCGAGAAATCTTCTATTTTATTAGTTTAGTAGTTTTTTGTATCGATTTTCGTGTAATTTTTTATCGGAGCAAAATTTTGTTTTAATCCATAACGCATTATATTTGCTATAACTATACATGAAATTTCCATTTTTAAATTTTTATGCGTCTGTGTTGTTAAGGCGGCCCTAATTGATGAATGCGAATAAATTGAGTCCATTAAGACTGACTTTTCTAAGGCATTTGAGCGATTCTGTCATGAACGTGGCTTTATAAAAATCGTACAACTTAGTTTTCATTCAAATAAAATATCACGTTTCCTGTTTTACCGGAATGGCTGAAAAAGTTACATTGTCCTTTAATGTTTCCGATCTGCTCCTTATGAATATTTCTTCAGTATTACCGAATGTATTATTCTCGTCCTTTTTATTTTCTTGGTCTCTGTTAACCGTCTGATTTATAATAAGAATGTTTACTGATAGCATCTATGCTAAGATTTATGGAAAAATTCGAGATATCAATGCCTACTGGAATCAATATGTGTGGAAAGTTCCCTCGTAATTAACATAAATAAATGTAACATCCTGTCTTTTCTAGGACACGTTCATCAATTTCGGTTACAAGATCCACAATTTCTGTTTGTGAACTTAAAGATATGCGGAGTATATTTGATTGCAAGCTTACTTTCAGTTCTTATAATTAGCCATAACATGCAAAGTTTTAAAGGTAATCGATCTTATTTTTAATACTTCCAGATCTTTCAAATCACTTCTTTTAGACCAGATTGGATATACTAAGTTTGTCATTCCATTTGTAAGCCATAGAATTAATTATGGTAGAGCAAAATGGATTGGACGCAGATAATATTAAAAGTTATTTTAATTTTTGCATGTTTGTCTGTCCGTTTGGACCGTCCGTCTATTCGGCTATCTGACCGTCTGTCTGTCCGTCTATTCTCACAATAACTCGAGAGCGCAAATACTTAGAGAACTTAAGTCTGGCTTCTAAAAAAAAAAAAGTAAAGTTAAGTGCGAAAATGGGGCAAATCAAATCAAATTGGTTGCTGTAGACAAATTTCGATTTTCACTATATATTGAGAAGGTGTAAACATAAAGAGCTGCAATTTCGTACACGACGTTTTTATAGTAATAGTAAATGGGCTAAATCGGGCACCCTCTTCTTGGTGTTTCCATATTCAAATTTAGTATTTTTACGTATACTGTGAAAACCATTAGCCCTAGAAGTTTTTATTGTAAAGTTCTTCAGATTATAAAATCCTACGAAATAGGATATAATCATTTTTACTGTTCGACAAACCTTTCTAGAAATATATTCGAAAAACCACTTCAAAAATTAAACTTGGAGAGATGGATGACAATGCAAAATTACATACGAATTCTAGGATATAATAAGAATTGCACCTAGAACAATTCTAGCGTTTTGACTTGTTTTTATTTAAGAATTTTACCTGTAGTATTCACGGTAGACTTGAATGCTACCTCGTACTTTTCACCTTGCTTTGGATTAACTCTCAAACTGTCTAAAATTAAGAAAAAGTCATTAACGCAACTTCTCGCTGATTGAATGTAAAATCAACAATGTCTCGACCGGACTTATCTAGCATTGTCTTCAGAGCTTGCATTCACTGTGAGTGCATACAAACTTTGAAGAAATTTTTTTAAATAAATTTGTAGAAAAAAAAATAGTGCCACATGTTGGTATGTCACTTTTATATTCACGCAAGATGTTGCTAATTTTTGTTCTCCTTAAGTAGGCCTCGCGTCAATTATTAGGTTATCTTTGGTTTGACGTAATCATAACATCTGGAGAAAAAGTTTCTGTTGATATAAATAAAGTCGAGTTATTCTTCTTCGGAATATGTACCCTTTAACTCATTGGAATGGTCCTACGAAACATAGAATTTTATTAAATTGCCATATTCATTTTGATTTTTTTAATTTTATGTTGCTTCCAGCCTAAAGCCAAAGTGAAATGCTTACACCGAAAATCGAAAGAAAAGTTGTATAATGGATACCTTGTTGTTTACTAACCAATCAATGTGAGAGTAATATTTCGTGGCCCAATTACGGCACTTATTAAGAAAGAAATGGTTGAATTTTTCTAGTTTCAGGATGTCACTAAAAAAGAACGAAAATTAAGAGATGATTTAAATATACATCAAAATGTCATGAGAACAATACATGACCAACATGCAAAATGACAGTTCGAAAGTGTTTAATTAAATTCATCTTTAGATGTATTAAAAAAAAAAAAACATAAAAAAAAACTAATCAATTTAGGGATGCACAAAATTTTAAAAACATCGATGCAGTAATCAAATGATATATTGAAAAGCAAACCTCGATGTCGTTATAACATCGGACAAAAAAATATTGATGTTTTAATACATCGATGGAACGAAGGTACAAATTTTCGAAAATGAAAAAAATATTACCTACCATACAAAGCCTGGAAACGTAGAACAAAAATATGCAACGCTTTTCTAGAATATAAAATCAACGATGCCTCATGCCTCGACGATGCCTTGATCCATACAAAATCACCATTGCATCGACCCGATAAAGGGAAGGCCGCAATTTTTGCTCAGAAATTTACTGGACATTTTTTCCTTATAATTTAAAGGCACTTTTGGAGGATGACAACAATTTTTATGAGCGTAGACGAGACGCGTAGGCACAAAATATTTCGGTAGAATTTTTAATCATTTTGATTGCCGACTTTTCGCCCTATAAAAGTACATACGTTTAAATTATCAGGGAAAGATTTCCAGTAAATTTCTAAGAAAAAATTGTGATCTTCCCTACATCAGGTCGAGGAATTGTTGGTTTTATATTGGAGCGAGGCACTGCTCTCGACCTCGGCCAATGTATAAAAATTCGGAGGAAGCAATAACCAGTACATTTCTAAGAAAAAAATTGTGGCCTTAGCTTCATCGGGTAGAGGGAATGGTGATTTTGTATGGATTGAGGCATTGCTGACCCACCCTTTGGGCACGTCATCAAGTGCCAAGTCGAAGCATCGTCGAGGCATCTACGCCAGTTTGGCAAGTAACGTTAAAAGTTGACGCATTTAATAAGGATTCTATAAGGATTCTAAAATGGTACAAGACTTGCTACATTATTTCTTAGATTACGGAAAAAAAAATTTTTCTTCAAGAAACCGAGTTTCGAAAAATTTCTTTTCACCTACTAAAATTGATTCTAGGGTACCTAAAGCTTGCCTTAAGAGCGTAACTTTAAGATTCTAGCTTGAGTGAGACGGAGAGTCATTCCATGAAGTGTGAGTGAGACAGATAGTGACGCTTTCAAGTTAGAGATGCTAACTTTTTGTTAAATTTAGGACAAATTTTCCTTAATTTTAAAATTAAACACCAATTATTTGGATGCTAAAATTTATTATTTACAAAAGATGTTCAAACTGCCTTCCTTCAGCTGAAATACAAGTTCGACATCTTAAAAAGATCGGGTTATCAGACGGGCAATTCTTCCGTTGTTGACAAATTCAACTGCTTCCGTAATTCTTTGCCGAAGCTCGGCCAAATTTTCAATTGACTTCTTATAAACTTTCTCTTTCACTGCTCCCCAGTAAAAGAAATCTAATGGATTTACATCAGGTGAACGGGCTGGCCACGAGATTGTACGAGACCGCCCTATCCATCTGTCCAGATATTCTTCATTGAGATATTCTCTAACTGAAAGGGCATAGTTCGCTGGGCAGCCGTCTTGCTGATACCACATCTCTCTGTAAATACTTAGTGGCATGTCTTCCAGTAAATTAGGTAAATGGTTTTGCAAAAAATCTGAATAAACTTCAGCATTAAAGACCTCTGGCAACTCAAAAGGTCCTATGATTTTTCCGTTTAAAATTCCGGTCCACATGTTTATTTTAAAACGATATTGAGGACTATTTTGTCTCATTAAATTCGGATTCTCTACGTGCCACTCGTGCAAGTTGTGTAGGTTCATGTAACCGTCTTTTTTAAATGTCGATTTATCCGATCACAAAATTTTCTCGAAGAATCGCGGATCTTCCCGTTGTCGTTGTAGCATCGTTTGGCAAAACGCAACCCGAGGTTGATAATCCCGAGGTAGCAGGGATTTTACTCGCCGCAATGGGTGTAGCTCATAGTTTTGTAATATTCGGTGAGCTTCACTTAGAATTTAAAGCAACAGGTTACATAAGCACTATCACTAAGTCACTATCTGTCTCACTCATATTTCATGGAATGACTCTCCGTCTCACTCAAACTAGAATCTTAAAGTTGCGGTCTTAAAGCGTGAAATACAATTACGGCTGATCTGTCGACTGCGATTTGATTTTAAGTCGAATTCGACGCTGAGGTGAAATTTGTAATTAAATAAAAGCTTCAACTCCTTGAACAAACCAGAAGTCCCGACATCTGCGATTGAACTGAAGTTGGCCCCAGCGAACACCAACGTTGCATTTTGAGCAAAGTTTAATTTCAGTCGGAGTCGCAGTCGAAGTCGAAGTTGCAATTGTATCTTGCGACATTTATTTAACATTTGAGCAAAGTCGAAGCCGAAGTCGAAGTCGTAATTGTAATTCGCGCTTAAGGCAGGCTTTGGGTACACTAGAATTATTTTTAGTAGGTAAAAAGAAATTTGTCAAAACTGGGTTTCTTTAAGAAAAAAAATTTTTTTTTTCCTTAATCTAAGAAATAATGTAGCAAGTCTTGTACCATTTTAAAATCCTTATTTAATGCGTCACCTTTTAACGTTACTTGCCAAACTGGCGTAGTACATTTTTTTTTCAGTACAGTCAGATAAATTTGGGTGAAATATTAATTTTCTATTCTTGGTTGGGCAAAATGTGACATTTTCTTCCAAGCTGGAGCAGTTGGCTTAGAATTTAAAGCAACAGGTTACATATGCACTATTCGGGATTACATAAGAAAAATAGAATTGAAAAAGAGTAAAGATTTGTAGCAACAGGAGCTAAAAAGCACAAGGTGTACATTTTCTCGAAAACAAAAGAAATGTCCATAATTTGAAAAATACATGAATTAGATTTTATTATATATTTTTCTGGTAACTGTTACGATTTGGTCCATCATCCGGTTCCGGCTTGACGTCGACTTACGGGACACGCTGTATACATAATTTTGAAAAAAAGAAGCAAACAAAATCAGCATACTAGGGAAATATGCTTCAAGTATCCAAATAATTTTCATCAAGACTGTTCATAAATAAAAGTTTGGACAACTTCTCTCCCTTTACGCGGTTTTTCTGCTGATCAAGTATTTGGTTCGCCTTTGAGAAGAGTCTTTCTAATAGAACGGAGGTTGCTACGATGGACAAACATTTAGGTGTTATTTTTGCCAAATTATTTTGCCTCAAAACTTGAGGATCATCTGCCAGGCTTCCTGTGATTGGACTTTCAATATACCGAGATATTTCTGATGTTTGCGCCTCCGCTTCTCCTTCTCGAGAAAGTAAAACGTTTTTAATAATTCGATGATGATCAATCCACAGATCGAATTGTTTATTGCCTATAAAATGATAGTAACAGAAGTTATAAGGACAAGTGTTCTGGCAAGAGAATGGGATTACTCGTTGAAAGGGAAAAATCAAATGTATTTCTAAAAAATAAACATACTTACATTAGGCAAAGAAACATCTATTCCAATAACATTTTATGTAAAACTGCAGGGACGTAATCATTGTACATTTCTTTTCGATGTATTTCGCATAATTAATCACATCATAAATATTTAGAACCATTTAGAACCATTTATGCAATTAAAATTATTTAGTGGAACCAATCAGAATGTTCTTAGTGTAAACAAAGTAATTTTGCTAAAAACTGAAAAGGCTAGTGGGAGCAATTATTTTCCATTTCATTCTTAGTTATAAAGTTAAAGAGCTGGACATGTGTCGGCACTCGCGTCTTTGTTTACCACAATTTTCAACGTATGCTTTAATGATTCACGTGTTTCTGTGAATCCACAATTAACCCTCGAGCTTCTATTACACTGCAATTAGTTGTCAGTTCAAAAATTTAAATTCTATGCCATTTATCGATGTATCGAATAAAAAATATTGATGTTGGCGATGTTCCTGAAGACGAAAATCGATGTAAAAACATCGGATATTTTATATATATATGTATATACATGAAATACATTCGTAACTGCAAGGGTGTGACATTATTGGGCTTGGTATAAAACCAATAGTAAGATTTATGCAATCGTTAAAAGCAACATTAATTTGTTAGGTTGAGAAACTATACAAATTTGAATAAATCAGGGTGCCAATGCAAGAGAAAACTAAAATACTGTAAGAGACATAGACCTAGATAACATATCTAAAAAATTCGAAATGTGTTGAACTTCTTGGTACTCTCAATTTTTATGTTGTCATTAAAGAAAGAGTTGAAGCATTTCGCGCAACAACAGAGAAGATATTCAAGCAAAGTCAGACAGTGACATACGAAAAACTCGTTGTGTTCAATTTAATGCTTCTTCGGAGACCAGGCAAAACTTGTTTCAACTCGGATACCACCCACAGTATTAGCTTGACATTGTATCTTTGAACTCCGGTCGTTTTGAAATAAAATATAGTTAAGGCTGTAAAGAATTCAAATCTTTATAGATCATCAACGCCAACTTTGAGATGTTCTTCAATTAAAAATATTCGAGTATCCGAATCTAACCGAAAATCTTAGTAATTTCATTATTCTCATTATTCTATCGTTTTATAGCTTGTTATATAAAACGACAGAATAATGAGAATAATGAAATTACTAAGATTTTTCGTTAGACTCGGATATTTTTAATTGAAGAATAATGAAATAACTAAGATTTTTCGACTCGGATACCAATTTCAATTTGGTGAATCGCAGCAAGATCTCTGAGGAATCCATTGCATACAGGATAGCGCTCTATTCAAATCATATATCTAAGGACCGACTAATTTTCCAGTAGTCAGATTCTACTCAACGTGTGTACTGCTGGGATGTAAGTTGAACAACATGCCTATCAACTTGTAAATAGACTCTGAAGTAGACAGACTTCATTTGCTGCTGTTTGGGTTGAAATTGGAAAGTAGATTCTACTCTACTTGTGTACTGTTGTTGTGTAAGTCGAACAAACACAATGAGTCTGATGCATGTTTCTTGTTGTTGTTGCAAAAATAATTTAATGTATATTTATGGCGATCTACTGAAAAGCTTTTTTGAATCACTTCGCAGTAGCATATTTTTGACGACATTGAATTGGGGCGTCGATCTTGCCGTATCTTAGCCTGGCTTGGGGAGAATTTAATCTAGGCAATTACAACTGCCTGACTGACTTTGATTTCCCAAGTAACCCAAAATACCATTAAAGTTAAGGACATTTTGAATGCGGAGCTAAGTGGAGTTTCGGTCGATGAGATAAATAGATCAAACAGTAGGTATTCATTTGATATTTTACATATATTTGATATATTTTCTCTATAAATTCTATTTATTAAATATGTTAAGAAAAATATCCCTCACCTAGAAGGACATGTTTGAGTTTCTTTTTGGAGAATATTAAGTTTTTTACAAGCTGTCTGAAAGATGAGATAAGTTCAATGCAAAAAACTGGTAAAGACTTTTCGAAAAAGTTTTATCTACCCAATACAAACCTCCGAAAAGTGCAGTAAATATAATAAACAATTAACTAACAATAAGTTGTGTTTAGAAACACCGGAATTTCATGGAGTAATGTATAGATTTTCGACCTTCACATTACCTAGCTTTTCTGATATTGACAGGATTTAAATATTGAATGGGCTACATCGAAGCGGAATTTCTCAAAATTTTTTTATAGTAATGAAAGGGTATCTGACAGCTTTAGAATAAAATCCGGAGATATAAAAGAATATATACTTTTATCTTTATAATTTCTTGTAACGATGTCCTTGTGAAAGCACACCGTAATAACTTGCCCGGCATACATTGGGATCTGATGACATACTTCAACAATTTGGATTATGTTGAAGACACATACTTGTAGACCCATTTATACCAGCACTTCAAACCATAATTCAAAATTTCGAAACAGAGCGAAACAAGCTTGTTTGAGATGAAGGAATTATCGATTATCACAGTTTTCATCTCTAAAACTCACATAAATAACCAGAGAATGGAAAAAGTTAACTGCTTCTGTTACCTCAGTAGCATCATTACCGAATCTAGCAGTATAAAAGAGGGTATAAGTTTGCAAGTGAAAAAATCAAGTAACTAGTGCTTCTTTGTACATGTTACGGATATGGAACTGCAATGAAATTAGTTTGCTCGATGTTTACGAGACATAAAGGTTGAATAAATTCATTATACGTAGTTTGCAAACATTTGTAAATCGTCGTCTATGTAATATATGTAAGACTGGGCTTCAAAGCAAAAATTGTGGAGACGTTTTGACTAGGGTTGGATAGACTACGCAATAAAAAGGTGAAAGTGAAATTGGATTTGTTAAACCTTGCGACATGATAATAAACTCATTGTAAGAAACCTGTCGAACAAGTTACATATATTGATCTCAAGAATATCCGAGACCAATATATGACGGCAGAAATAATGAAAACGCCAAAAACTCAACCTAAGGAAAAACTCATGGCAGGGTAAAATTAAATTAACCACCCAACGTTTATGATGCGCTATGCTCTTCTGTTTAGATTGCATCCACTCCGTTTTCACAAAAAGTGATAAGTTCCGCTCTCACAGTGAAAGAAAACTGCTTAGCCAAGAAAAAGTAATTTGTAAAAAGCTTGTTTGAAGTAAAATGAAAAAGATTAAAGTAGTCAGTCTATCGAGAGCTTTAAAAGAGTAATTTGAAAAATGTATGAAACAAAAAAGAAGTAATAAAGTTCGTTTTATTTTTTATATGAAGTGTTGATTTGTCTATTAGCATCTCCTACGGATCGTGTCTTTTTTTCTCTCCATCGCTAAGCGAATTATCTAAGTAGCAAGAAGAGTTTTTGGGGACAGATTTTTATAAGGACTGTATTAAATGGAAACTTTATAGAGTTAGCAGAAGTCTATCGCATGAAATCGGGTCCGACAGAGAGCTGTTTTTGCTGCCATATGTCCTTCAACATATGAAGATATCTTGATGATCGTGAATATAAATCTCAGATCACTTAACTAATAGTTGACTGCTGAGCTCTAAATGTCAAATTAACTCAATCATCATCATGTGACATATAGTATCTTTGGCTTTCAGGTCATCTGCATGTACAACCAAGCGCAAAGCAGCTGTGTTTATCGTTAAAGCTAAATATCGCTACTCATAGCTCGTTAGCGATTTATAGTTATTAGTCGATGATTTTTTCTTTTGGTTATTAATTTTGGATTTGGACCACTTGAAGCCTCTTTATAGCTTCATGTCGCTGTACAAAGGATCGCAAAGATGATTAAAGTCAGTTAAATCCAAATAAAGATAACACTGTTCCACGATCTGATACAGAACTTTTCTGTATCGATACTTCACGAGGCTCACAGATACGCAACGTACACATTATTGACTATACAAGTAGTTAACGACGCATAAAGGTACATAAAGGCTGTTCATGTTTGCTTGTTTTATGCAGTTGCCATTTTTATCGCGTCGTATGAGCAAGTAACTACTTTCTTAAAATGAAGTGCATGATAGTGGAGTTTATTAATACAAAAACCGTGGCGATTATTTCTTCTAATTGGATTAGTCAAAATGAAGTAAGGTATTAC
The DNA here is from genome assembly GCA_963924295.1 of Dioctria rufipes. Classification (NCBI taxonomy): domain Eukaryota; kingdom Metazoa; phylum Arthropoda; class Insecta; order Diptera; family Asilidae; genus Dioctria; species Dioctria rufipes. Next base: position 80,515,083 of record OZ002740.1, on the reverse strand, counting down.
TGAATACAGAAATTTTAGGACTTTCAGGTTAAGTGGAGTGAAATATATTCACCAAGCTACAGCAAAAAGGGATTGTTTCCAAAAAATGTATGGAATACCTTCAAAGTTAAACAGCTTACATCGATTGATTTTGGTAAGTATTTAATTATGTAAAAAATTATTTGAGCGACCATATACTAAAATTTGAAATATCTGCAGACACTTAGGCAAGCTGAAACTTCAATGAATAAAATCCCAAGTCTAAATAAAACAGACATTGAAACCGATGACATTGACTCTGGCGGTGAAATTCAAAAGAGGGGAAGAGATTCATCTTTCAGTGACGAAGACACTGAAAACCCTTTAAATGTATAAAACCAATTGAAAATGAAGATCTTTCAGACTACAGTAACTTAACTCTAGGCAAAATAAGAAATATAATGCACGCAGAACATTTCCCAAATGCTTACGAGGAGGAATTAGTTGTAGAAAATGATGATGAAGTTGTAATTGTATTGGTACGCCAAAATACATTGGATGAAATTTAAAAAAAAATAAATAATTTGGAAGATTCAATGAAAAGACTTGAACACTTAATTGAAACCAATAAAACTGTGAAAATTGTACCCGCTAAAAATTTGTGCAAGAACAATCGAGAAGCCGTTGCTCAGATATTCTGCCTCTAAAACACTTGGAAGGTTGAATTCAATTCGATGAAAAGTTATCCGAAGATAGTACTCTCATTTGCGATTTCGTGAGTTGGACTTGTTCTACGAATTTGTCAAGCTTGATAAGTATAATATACTCTTAATTTCACCAAAATTACTTGGTTAATAGAATCAGCATAAGGGATTTGAAATCTTTCACGCGATCGATCATCACGAAAAGTTATGCTATGGACATACAAGGGCAAATAAATTACACTGGGGTGAAGAGCAAAACGGGATTAAAAGGATTAGTGTCTACAGATGCTGTACTACGTGAGATAATAATTAAAGTTTTGTCGTATTTAGGCACTATGTGTAAATATGTCCCCGAACTAATCGTTCTGCAGGACGAAAATGAGAAAATGGGGAAAGCAGAAGCAGAATTACTTTATCAACTGCAACATTTTTACGATCGAAAAAGATCCCTCGACCGGAAAAATGCTTCACGTTCAAAACATGAAGTTTGAAAAAATACAATAATACTTACCTTAGAAAACGAGACTGTGAATCTTGAAAAGAAGTGCAAACAATTTTTTTTTTTGAATGCATTAATTTTGTTTAATTTTGTTGTGTTTAATAAAAGGTCTTACAAAATAGTTTCGCATTTATTTCATAGAAAGCTAATTAGTACAGGTATGAATAAGTGAGCATAGAAAATATTTTTTCCATGTGAATTGTAAGGAAAACAACAGATTTAGTATATTATTTGGCTGGTTAAATACATTGAACATTGTGATTCAAAGTCAACAGTTAACATATCAAATAAAATCGTACATTTATCATTATTTAGTGGCTTACCATTCACTAGTTTTTGACCCATAACGTATTTTTGATTTCCAAGATCATCCTTAAAGAAATATCTGGCTCGAATAATTGTTTTATCTGCTAACATGACACAATTATCACCATTCCTATCCGCTCGTATTGTGAAGGATTCAAAGCTTGCTTTATGCTATTTGTTTTCTTCAGCTTACTGACAATATTCAACATCTGATTTTTTATTGTCATTTTCGCATGGTTTCATTAATTCAAATTTAATAGTTTCTTTAAGCCTGTTGGTAAATTGCTATAGTGGCATATTCGGGCAGCGGATAATTGTTTTCACTTATTTTATATGCGCTTCAAAAGAATAGCTCCTATAACTATACAATGGATCATGTCGCTTTGCATCATCGGCTAAGTGCAACAAGCCATGCGCGTTGTAGGTTACGTTATGCGTTCCATAAATTTTTGGGAATAATTTAAGACCAGAATCAAGTACTTAACCTTCTGGCGTAATCATTATATCTTATATAATTTTTTGGAGAACTTAACCCTTTGAGCGGTATCGCCGTATGTACGGCCAGATAGAGTATCGCCGTACATGTACGTCCAGCAATAGTCCAGTCCATTTTGGGTGGGTTTTCCTTTTTTTTTTACATAATTCTAACAATGATGCTTGTAGGTATATTATTTCATATCTTTTTGTTTCCCTCTACCACGACCCCCCCCCCCCCCCCGCTGTGGGTAAGAATTTCGTGATTTTACGATGAAACGGCATTTTCAAAAAATCATATCTCGGGAACCGAGTAACCGATTTTTTGATTCAAATGCCGAATGAAGCTTAATGCTTTATATTTTTCATAAAAAAATATAGCAGCACCGAACGAAACATTTTTGTTGTTGTTAATAATAGTTTTTCAAAAAAGTAGTATGATTTACTATTGAGGACTTCTAGCACTTTTTTTTACATTTTTATTTTGAAGTTAGAAGTCTTATCTATATATGTATAAAAAATTGCGATGAAGTTCGGTGTCGTTTTTGAGAGAAAAAAGTATGGGTGAGCTGTACATTATTCCGAGAAAAATATTCATCTCTGCATTTGTGCGACCGTCGAAACCCTTCCTGAAATTATTACGATTCCGAAACTCGGAACACATGGAACACATTTTCTTTTATTCTAATGAAATGCACATGCACAAATCAGAGTTGCGATTGGAGGTAATCCTACAGAGTTAGTGTCGGTTTAAGGTGCAAAAAATCTAGTGCATCAGTTAGAATATAAAAAAGGGAAGTACTAAAAAAGTGCGTAAAGGGAAAAAAGGCAAAAATAAAGAATGATGTCGTTTTAAAAAGAAATCAAATAATACTGCGTCACCAGGGAGGGGGGTGTCAAAGTTTGTTCTGCTACGTTTTGGAAAATCTAGTACAGATTCAAATATGTTTTTTTCTGAGATGTAAAATGGCTGAGTTATTATTGGAAAAACAAATATCCCACCAATTTCCCTCACTCCGCCCTCCCCCTACCTACTCAGTGACCAGATTAATATTATCTTTAGCCTAGGATCGCAGCTCTCATTTAAGACATCAATGAACTGTGTGCGACTCTTTGTTCAGGAAATATAACCAAAACATTTCAAACTTTACCCCCTTCCCTCGTCGGAAGAGAAATACCCAACGGAAAACCTACTTGACCTAAAGATGCGTGGCATCGAGATGAACATGGACACCAAATTTTGAGAAAAACCGTCACCCCCCTAAAAAAAAAAGAAGACTCCGTTCGATTTGCGAAATCTTTCGAAAAATACAAAAATAACTCACTCCAGGGACGTGTATGCTAAAAAAATTAACTCACTACTCAAAGGGTATTCTTATTGCAACACTCAATGTTAGGAAATGGTTATATGTTCTTTTGGGTATTATATCTATTAAAATCGCAGGTCCAGTGTATAGTAAAGAAATTTTAAAATTTACTTACATTAAGATTACACACATTATTAAAAAATAAAGTATCTTAAGATTTCTTATTTGAACTATTTAGCTTTCGTCTTAACAGATATTATAAGCTCCTAGGCCTTCTCTGAAATTTCATGGGCATAAAATGATGACACTTGTCTAAACGTTGATTTATTATTCCAACTTTTCTTGGGGGTGACTTCTGCCTATTAACTTTTATGGTTAGAAGAACAAGTATTCTTTTTACAACACCTGCATCAACAAGATGTATTTTATCTAGTGGAAAATCCTTGGTCATGTCTTTGGGCAATGTTTCAAATAAAGTATGTTCTTCAGACTTATGGTGAGAATCGTGCTCCGTATTAGAAAATCTTTGACGAAAATTTCGGTCAGTACGCAATGGTGCATCTAGTTGACTATATACCACAGAATTGCTGATTGAAAAAAAAATTATCTTTTATTTCACATTAGGTACAAGCTGAATAGCGTCTGCTATTACACATTTTAATTTTACGCTATATTTTCTGCCGTATACAGTTGTATAGCCACTCTTGATTAACTCACGAAATTCATCTACCGTTTCGGACATAAAACTATTAAATGACGTTGGTTTTCCTGGACGAAAAAATAAGCCAATGTGAAAAACATGTCGTGAACATGAACTGTAATGTAGACTTCCAAAAATAATCCTTAAAGAATGGAGTCCACTTGATGATATAGGAGTACCATCTACACTAATCGACAGGAGAATTGTATCAGTGTTTAGTGTTCTATATTGAAAAAATTCTCGCAAAAAGTATACGATTCCTAAATAAATATATTGGCCATTATCCATGCTTCTTACTGATACGTTTCTTGGAGTCCCAATTTTTGTGACAAACTATTCACATTTATATTATGAGAAGACTCCTAAACGAAATGGGAAAATACTAAATTCGTGGATAATGAATGTAAACTTGTATATGAAAAATACTTTTTCTTTTATTGTTGACTCGTTTTCATTGTGATCTGCTTGTGTGAAAATTTCGTTACGGTATTCATCTCTAAATTGTATTTCAGAACGAGCCTCTTCAGAACTGGATGAACAATTATAAGATGAACTTAAATTTCCATTGCCTAGCGCCCTTTTGTATGCTCTTTTGTTGATAAGGTAGTCTCTGTTGCTTTTTTAACTCTTCCGGTACGGTCTAAAGAATATTTTCTTAAACACCTTTTCGATAAAACTTACGACCTTGCGTCAAGTATCACGAATGCCAAGCTATCACTAACTTTCAACGTCTTTTAAAGATCTTTAAATGGCATGCAACGATCTTTAAAGATATTTAGTGCAAATGTAAATTTTACTTCTTAAAACTTAATAGTGGATGGAATCGCAGTGTCAGCTTGGTTCAGTGCATAAAGCTCAGGATTTCTAATCGACGGCCTCAGCGATAGTTCGATGGTATCAGGAAATTTTCAGTATATTGATAAAATGATATTAGTAGTTATATATACACAGTAGTGACGTGAAAGGAAAATAATAATAATTCCGCAATATCCGACCGTTAAATATTTCTTTAAAAGTTTTCAGTGTGGAATCGTTTTCGAATTAGTAAATATCACTGAACAAAAATCTTTACCATACAGGAACGATGTCGATCTTTAGCACAAGCTCGACTATTTTCGTTATAGAATATCTAGGAATTAATCGAAATTTCTAACGCTATCTATAAAGTTGATTGTCCGGAAGGTTACATATACAGTGCCGTGCAAAACATTCGCAACGCATGGTGTGAGACAATGAAAATGCAAAAAATGGAAGAAACTGTTTATTTTCAGATCTTGTTTTTCTTTATTCTTGTCAAGTACAGTAAGGTTAAATAAATAAAATCCAAAGAAATTTTTTGTTATTACCAAAACTATAATTTTTTTCAAAATTCAATATTCCGACATAGATTTAATTAATCTGTATATTTTCCCATTCACTTTTAAGGACTTCCATTAATGACGACTTGTTACCAAATTCCCTTCCACTAATTTTTCTCTTCAAAATACCCCAGAGATTTTCAATAGGGTTCAAATCAGGTGACTGGGCCGGCCAAACCATGACTTGAATCCCATTTAACTGGAACCATTCTTTTACTACCTTCGGAGTGTGTTTCGGATCGTTATCCTGTTGAAACACCCATCGAAGTGGCATTTCTTCCTCAGCGTATGGTAACATAATCGTCTCTAGTATATTTTTATACTTTAAACGATCATCCATTATATCGTTGATTTCATAAAGAGGACCAACTCCTCTAGCCGAAAAGCAACCCCACACCATAACGCTACCCCCTCCGTGTTTGACTGTAGGTACGCAATGTCGTCGGTCAAGTCGTTTTCCTTTGGGTCTTCGAACAAAACGAATTCCATCGCAATTGAACAGGTTAAATTTGCTCTCATCACTAAACAGAACAGTTCTCCACTTCGCAATCGACCAATTAATGTGATCCAAAGCGAATTTTAATCTAAAAAATCGATGTCTAATAATAGCATAGGTCATGAAAGAAGCTGGTAAATATTACCTGTTTTTTGCATGTCTCTTTGTTAATAAAGGCTTTTTTGCAGGACGATAACCACGTAAATTACTCTGTATAGCACGCCTTCGTACAGTGCTGGGGTTAACTGTTAGATTCAAGATCCTGATAATTTCCGGTGCGGGTGTGAATGCGTAATTCCTAATTATGGAAAGTATTTTCCGATCTTCCCTTTTTGTTGTTGCTCTCGGTCGACCACCTGTATGTATCGTCTCTGTGTGTCCTGTTTCCCGAAATTTCGCAAGTATTCGACTTACGATTGATCTGTTAATGCCATATTTGTTTGCAACACTGTATTGCGTATTTCCAGCCGGTACTTCCTGAACTAGTTTTAATTTAAACTCACTATTATATTTTGTAGGTGCCATATTTTAAATATTAGCAAAATCTGACCAATTACTTATGGATGGTGAAAAACTAAACTAATTTGGTTAATTATCACTGCAGACTATCATGTAAAGTTAACAAATTTGAACCAACATAAAATAACCGTTATTTTAACGAAGTTTACACAAGTGTTGCTGTTGTTTTGCACGCGCGCAAAATGTGTGGAATATATATTAATTATAGTTGTGGTAGTAGAAAAAATGTCTTTCGTTGTTATTTATTTAACCTCAATGTACTTGACAAGAATAAATAAAAAAAAAAATCTGAAAATTAACAGTTTCTTCTATTTCTTTGCATTTTCATTGTCTCACATCATGCGTTGCTAATGTTTTGCAAAATTTTCATAAATTCACTCACATGGTAGTGTAAAAATGCTTTAATCTGATCTAACCAATTGGTAAGGTTAGCTATATCTTCGCATAACTCTTATCTATACGACCTTAGGTAATTTCTTCCTATAATAAGGTGAACACATCCTCTTTGCATTGTCTATAATTAAAAAAACAAACACATGGAATAATAGTCGGGTAAGTGTTCTTTCTATCATCTTACATTAATCTATGGCTGCTCCTCTGAAAAAGCTATCACTATAAAAATCCACCTTTATGTCAGTGAATATAGAAGAGGGTTTGAACTTAAAATTGTTGGTTCGCATTAAAAAATCTGCCCTGCTCAGTATTCCATGGAACATCAATGAACTTTAATTAAACATTCAAAACGTATCTATATATACAAATCAACAAATTTGATTAAGATCTCTTGTTAGTACTAACGAGACTGCATATATCGTCCTCCTGTCTCCGCCTTGATTAGGCGAAATGCTGTCTGCAGATCATGCGAAATTATTTTTACTTGTTCCACATGTGTACAATGCTTAAGCGGCTTGTTTTTTTCCATTTTAATTTCTTTGTACTCCAATCCGACAACTTATGTACTTTGCATAATGTTAAGTTGCTTTCGACGAGCTATGAAATTCTGACGAATGGCGCATGCCATATTAACAGATGCGGTGCGATCGTCAAAAAATAAACTCATATAACACCTTGAGAGGTGCTAAAAGCGGTATTCTTTGGAGTATGACATGAATGAAGAATGATCCTTTGATATCCAGATGCACATTGAAAATACGAGCTTCGATTGTTTTTGTTTTTTTTTTCTCTTTATGATTAAGATAAGATTAGCAATGATAGATGTGTGGATTGCTGCTCGATTATTTTCAGATATTATTAATGGCAAGCAATTATATGCCGATAATATAGAAAAAAATTGATTTCCTTAAAAAATTTTAAATAACCCACAACATGAAGATGTTCATAATTCTAGATATCAAGACAATCTGAATAAGACCACAAGAATTGTATTTTTATATTTAAATCGGCCACTGAAATCATAAATTTGTCAATTTGACAGTTTCTGTGCTAAGATATCGATTCCAATTAGTTTTTCACCCCTTTCTTTCCTGTCTTTTTTTTGTTTTTTATATATAGGTAGAATTGGTAAAATCCTGTGAAAAATACGGAACTGCAACCAAGGCTTAAACATTTTATAGGATTTATATCCCTTTTGGGATCGCGTTACTCAAAGCAAAACATGCTTGGAAATCTAATGCGGTACATACTCACTAAAAAGTCGTCATCCTTTTGAATAAAACAACATCGGCCGATATTTTATACATTCAACGTGTGATGTTTTTGTCACTTTAGTGCGGCACGTCTAGGATTCTGATAGTGACGAATGGTGCAGGCGAGCCGAACCTTTTAACACCATCACTGAGAAATGAATGCATATATAGTAGACGACCTGTCGGTTGTGAATGGAATTCCAAATATGTATGGGCTTTGGTTTGGTTAAGAAGAAAAAGTTTTGATATCAAATCTGGGCATATATCTATAGGAATACTTCTATATAGGAGCGTAAATTTTGAATGGTGTCCTCCGAGTGTTATACGGATGTTCTGTAGGTATGTTGGTATGCGATCGATATCATACAGTTTTGCAGGTGGCTGAAGGTATGAAACTAGAATATTATACGTATGTATGTATGTAGATACATTGCTGCCCTAAATTCTTTATTATACACTTAATGCGGCAAAAGGGTTTGAATCATTTTTATGCGATTGACCTCATTCTGGCAATTTTTCTTGTCATAAAGTCAGTTTCATATTGGATTCTACTATCAATAGGAAAATTCATAAGGAGGGTAGAACATAAAAGATGAAAGCTAAACTTTTTAGTTCTTTTTTAAAGGGAAATCTTTTCCGATTGTTAAATACTAGATATGTTTCTAAGATTTGCAATGTTTATTTTGAAGACCTTCGAAATAAACCAGCATCCTTCCAAGCATTAGGTCTAAACCATCGCTTTTTTCCGAGTGTTGGTTAGGATATTGCCTCCTAGCTGCATTTTAACTACAATGAAATAGTTGTTTAGTGGAACCATGTAGAAAAGTATTTACTATGCGGGGGTTATGTATACCACAGATACTTCAAGCAACGTGACCAACATGACGTTACCTGAACCGTCTGGGAGAATACATAAAGAAGGAATATTTTAAAGAGCAGCTCATGGGAAAGTTGCGATAAGAATATTTTATGCAACTTAAGCTTTTTTCGGTTAAGAAAAGACAAGAGTCTAAATATTTGTAGCAGTTAGTTTGAGTTGAGTTCTTGCCTTATCGTGACGGTATATTTGTAATCGTTTACTTGGTAATAAAAGTTGATTTAAATAGTTCAAAGTAAAATTGTGTTTTTCTTTCTTTTCTTTTTTCTTTTATAACTTACTTTTTTGTTTGTTTTTGTTTCCCGAATTCAATAAATTCCTAATTCGGGCGAGAGCGAAATATATGCAAAATAATATTTAATGAATACACGAAAAAAAGAGAGATTTATAATATGTGTTTTATTATGAAGGGTAAACATAATAAAATGTTCTTTATAATAAAACGTAAAGAATAATAGGACATTATTTGCCAGGATTTATATATCGCAGATCCAGTATGAAACCACCACATCTCAAAATCATCAATAAATTTTGAATTTTTTATTGCATTTTACATTATAACTAAAGTATTTTTGAATGAGAAGTTATAGTATATATTTACGGGCTACTATCTAAAGAAAGAACTACACTACACTACAGAAAAATTTGAATTTATAGAGTGATTTGAAATACGTGAAAGGTAATTACAATTTTCGAGTTGTGGTTATATTTCTATAACTGTGTAGAGCACATCGTGCTATACATAAATCGGCATGTAAAATATTAACATGGACAAACTAAATATAGTACATTGATCGAGTAAGCCACTCGATTCGCCCATATATATAAAAAAAAAAATTCACTGTATTCTCACGTATATGCAGGAAGAATACATATAACAAAAAAAAAAAAAAAACACAGAAACTCATGTTCACTGTTAATCTGGGCAAGCGAAAGCATTACGTGTATATAAGTATCATATATTATTACAATTACTACGATAATGCTTTACGCTAAGCTTCTGTGTTATACGCGATAGTAAAAGCATACAAAACAACATCACATAGTACTTGTATGTAAACAATCAGTGAAAAGCATTTGCATTGTAGCTGTTTTTTGTTTACCTTCACCTGGCTGAAATTTTGAATAATGCTCCCTATGGAAATATTGCAAGGGCAGTAATAATGAGCCCTTCAATGTCCGAATCAATTTTATAGAACTGAATAAGTAAAATTGAGTGAGGTCTAAGCACTATTTCAAGTGTATAAATATATAGGCAATTCAATGAATAAATCAGAGTTAATTTTAAACCCCACAGAGGTATTTCATTTATAATGAACCAACCCGAGAGCTCCCTTAGCTCCTATACCTTTAGGTAAGCTCTTTAGTTATAACTTCTTTTATTGTCTATAGAGCTCCTTAGCTTTGGTGATATTTTTGCTTATCTTATAGTGAGCTCATTATGGCTCCTCCTTTCATATTAGTCAAGCATAGGGAGCTTTATACCTCCTACCAATCAAGCGCTTCTTCGTATAGACTATAGAGCTTTCCGAAGCTATCTAACAAAGACGAGGAAAATTTAACTTGTTCTCTTTCTTCTATAAGGAGATACAAATAGAAAGAAAGCAAATTTTCTACAACAGTTCGTCAGACAGTAAAAATTATTATAGCCAATTTCATAGGATTTCATATTCTGAACAAATTTTCAGTGCAATAGAAACATCTAGGACTGATCGTTTTCACAGTATACGTAAAAATCTTAAACTTTTATATGGCACCACCAAGATGGGATTGCCGATTGAACCCATTTTTGAAATTTTATTTACTATTTTTATGAAAACACCTTGTACAAAAATTCAGTATTCGACGTTGACGCGTTGTCACACAGTGTCCAAATATATAGTTAAAGACGAAATGCTTGTATGGCAACCGCACGAAGGAGTTGCCCCATTTGTCTCATTTTCGAATTTAATTTTACTTTTATTTTTAAATTCTGTGTGCAAAATTCCAGCTCTCTAAGTGCACGCATTCTCGAGTTATCGTGCGCACAGACGGTCGAACGGGCGTACGGAGGGACGCAAGGACGGGCATGGAAAAAGCAAAATAACTTCTTATATTAATTATACATGTGTGTCGAATCCATTTTGCTCTAGGAGCATTATTTTTCTGCTGTAAATCAATTTTTTAATTCAGGCCAGTAATACCTTGCTGAACGTAGACAGCCGTAGCTAGGTAGGCTTTGTGTTTTTTATAACGTAGTGAAAAATATGTTTTTGTTTGCAGTCTCCTGACAGCTCACTTCAGAGCAGTATCCAAAAAGTAAAAAATTATAAAATATATTCAGAAAATATATCGGATCATCAGAATCAAGCAGAGGTTTTTTAATTCTATATGCCTGCAGGGGCGCACCGACGGGGGAACGAATGGGACCGGCCACCCCCCAGAGCGTAAGTTTTAACAAATTTACAAATCATGAATAAAATGCAATCTGCATATTATTACAAAGTCCCATAAAATAAAATAAAACCTTGACATATTAAATATGAATATGATTAACAGTCCTCATGTTTCGGCTACATGGCGGCGGTCGTGGAGAAGGATGAGCGGGCGATAAAGTTACTGCGACATAGTTACTGCATAGTATATTTCATACAGTAGCACAGCTTACAATAAACTACTGAAAAGTTAATTTCAAAAATTAACGTACAAAAATAAACCTCATAATTCCTCCCATAAGGGGGGGGGGGGCTATTGGGTAGAAACGGAAGGAAATCGGCGAAAACAGATAGCTGTCGCATTTACCGGCGAATGTATCACTTTCGTGTTAGTACGTTCCAAATTTTTAAATTTATTAGATTTCAAATTGAAAATTTAAAAGTTTGACTAACAACATAATGGGCATTCAGTTAAAAATAAAATAAGATATATTTTTACGATATATTTATTATCCGTAATTTTATAATTCGCCCTGAAAGATTGTACTTTCCTCTTTAAAATGAGCTAAGGATCATGCATATGTGATAATTAGATAATTTAACTCAGCAGAGCAAAAATCGACAAATCTTAAGGATTTCAAAGTCCTTTAATGCACTTTAGGACAAAAAAATTAATTGTATTATTATATCATAACTACATAGTTAACTTTCAGCAAAAGAAGATCGAAATTGGTGATGATCGAGTTGAAATCTAATCGATTTCCTTTATAATAATTTTTTTTTCTGCGAATTTTCTTAATTTTTCGTCTCTGGCTGGGTAGGTATCATTTTTATGAGCATGAATAATTTTTTCTTCGAAACTTTTACGAAAATTCTTCCTCATAATTTATATACACTATGATGATAATCAATATATCAGGAAATTAGTGATCGTCGAGTTGAAAGTAAATGTAACATTTTACTGAATTCCAGAAATTCATATTATACTAAATTTAAGAAAATCGAAATATACGCATTCAAATGGGCCATGTTACAGTTCTCTGAAATTCAATTTTGCTGGAAAAATTCAGAGAGGGTCACATTTTCCGATTTTTAAGATTTGTGCTGAATTGGCAGTGGCGCTGGCGCGTACACGAATTGAGAAGGTTTTGCGAAAAATGTTCGAGATGGAGAAATTCGTTTTAAGTATAGAAAAGAGGGAGTGTTTATGGAACGTAAAGTTACAAGACTATATTCGTCTGTTAATCTCCTAAATTTAAAGAGCCAATTTTTACTAAGAAAAAAAATGTAATTAAAATTCAGTGAACTGAAATTACAATAATTTTTTTCCACCGAATTTTCTTAACAATTATTCGGTTCTCTGGGTCGGTACCATCTTTGTGAGCATGGATCAGTTTTTCTTAGGAACTTTTACGAAAATTCTTCCTCATAATTTATATACACTAGGTATAGGATGATCGACAACATTTCTGGAAACAGAAAATTAGACAGAAATTGGAGGTAGGATTGATTTTGAAGCATTGGGTGGGGCTAAATTTTTATTATAAAACATCTGTGGAATGGAAACAGTCACAGTGAGTTGTATCGTTTTGTTTTAAAAAGTACTGTTGTTTTACGACTTGAAACAAAATTTATTGTTGTTTAAAAATGAGTGTAAACAAAAAGCAAAAACCCCAGCAGGAAGGTTCGATTTTAAAGTATATTAAAATAAAAACAAGTAAAAAAGCTAGAATTGGTCTAAGACCAATTCGTAGGATACCCTAGATGAATGCCCGTATTAAAGTTCGTATGGTCACCGATCTATTCAAGTATTGATTTTGAAGTTGTTTTTCGCATATATTTCTAGAACGGTTTGTCGCACAGAAAAAATGATTATAACCAATTTTATAGGATTTCGTATTTTGCAGAAGTTTTTAGTACAATAAAAATGTCTTGGACTGATCGTTTTCAAAGTATACGTAAAAAACAGAAATTTTTATATGGCAACACCAAGAAGGAGTTACCCGATTTAGTCCATTTTTGACATTTATTTGCTAATGTAGTAAAACCATCATGTACGAAATTTCAGCTCTCTACGTCGACGCGTTCTCAGGCAGTGTCCAAATATATAGCGGAAAACGAAATTTTTATATGGCAACCCCACGAAGGAGTTGCCCGATTTGTCTCATTTTCGAACTTAATTTTACTTTTTTTTGTAAAGTCTGTGTACAAAATTTCAGCTCTTTAAGTATACGCGTTCTCGAGTTATCGTGCGCATTGACGGACGGACATGCAAAAATCGAAATAACTTTTAATATTATGAATGGGTGTCCAATCCATTTTGCTCTGCCATCATTATTTCGAGGTGTTACAAACATAATGACAAACTTAGTATACCCCTATGATTTCATCTAGGGTATAAAAAAGAAAGATGATGAATCTCAACCTCAACCAAGTTGCAGTAAAAGTGTACCGGCATCAAGTGTCAGTGCGAAAGATAGTGATAATCATGATGCTGATGGTGTGCAACGTTGCCCAACGCAGCCGTTGCCATGTACATCCAATCATCACCCTCATGACATAGGCAATTTTGTCGGAAAACAGGTAAAGTTTTTAATTTTACTGTAAATTAGTCAATCTAGTACTATTGCACCACAAGTCTGTTTCATGTAGCCTACTAAAAATATATAGATATTCCTTAAAACTGATTTATTATTTTTTATCTCTTCATAATCAGTCTACCACCAATCATTTTAAAAATGTATCTTTATTTGGTACACTTGCCGCATTTCACATGCTTGTTATAATAGTCAGGCAAATTAAGTATTAAGACAAATTATTTGCTTTCAGATTACTGACGAAGACAAAAAGAAACTTCTAACAGAGTTGTGGATGCCTGATGAAGGATTCATTTTTCCATCTTCAAAATTTGGAAAACGAAACTTAAAGTTCCAACATAACTGGTTAAAAGTAAGAGAATGGCTCGTGTATTCGAAGAAGTTGGAAAACAAGGTTTACCATTTGGCAGGCTCGTGACAGCTAAGTACTCTGATTGGAGGCATGCGCAAGAAGATTTTAACAAACATGAGATTACTAGATATCACGCGAACAGTAAATTGGACGCAGAAAGTTTCTTGGCAGTTAAAAGGGGAGAAAACCTGGACATTGCAAGTCAAATTGATAAATCTGTGAAAGAACAAGTTGAAGAAAATAGGAGTCTTCTAGTCTTCTACTGAGAGTGGACAGCGGTGACGAATTATTAAAAAAATATCTGTTAACTGCTAAAAGAAATGCCACATACTCGTACATTAGCTGGAAAACACAGAACGAAATAATCTCAGCTTGTAATGAAATAATTTTACAAAAACTTGTGATAAAGATAAATGATGCCAAGTGTTTTTCAGTGATTGCTGTGGATTGAATGTGGAACAATTATCTCTATGCGCCAGATATATAGATCAAGACAATAATATTAGAGAAGATTTTCTTCAATTTGTACCTATATATGATATGACGGGCAAGGGAATCAGTGATGTAATTTTAAGCACATTAAGGAGCTTTGGAATTGATATGCAGTACATTCGTGGACAAGGATATGATGGAGCCTCAGCCATGAGTGGCATTTTCAATGGCGTCCAATCTCATATAAAAAACGCCGCTTGTGATTCTATGATGGTTAGAAATTGTTTAGGGACTGTTAATAAGGTATATGACTTTTTCAACATGCCTAAGAGACAAGCTGTGTTAAGTAAGTTTTCGGAGAATCCCTCTAAAAATCTCAAACAGCCAAGTCCCACACGATGGATACAACGCATCATGCCGTTGACGTTTTTGCACATAAATACGATGAAGTGCTGAAGGTACTTGAAGAAATATCAATATAGACTGACAAAGACACAAGTACAAATGCACACATTTTACTTTGCGCAATTCATAAATTTGAGTTTATTGTATCTCTTCACGTAGTCAGAAAACTGTTTTCATACAGCCTCCCTCTTACCAATTATCTCGATGCAGAAACCATCGACCTTGCTTGTGCCGTTAGTTATGCTCAACACACTCTTGACGCTTTAAAAGAGATAAGATGAAAAACAGATGAACAATTTTCATCATTGTATGAAAGGGTTGTCCAAACTTGTGCGCTACATCAAATCTCAATTTCCATTCCACGCTTATCATAGAAACAGACAGGGCGAGACAGCATGCCCAATGATGGACCAGAATCTTATTACAGCAGAGCTCTGTTTGTCCCATTTATTGAGCATTTTATTGTCCAACTGAACGAAAGGTTTTTATCTCAAAAGAATATTTTATCCTCTTAGCTTTGAAGGTACTTCTGAAGAAGTAACGAATATCTTCTTTGAAGAATATAGCTCAGATCCAGCAGCATTTTCATCACAGCAGAAGAGAGAAATTCAGATCATCCCAGAAAAGTGTTAAACAATCAGTGCAATAGAAGCTCTCCAAGCGTGCAACAAGGATACATTGATCGTTCTGTACACAAACTTCTGCAAATTGTGGCAACTTTGCCAGTAACATCATGTAAGCCTGAGCGGTCTTTTTCAACCTTAAAATATTTGAAATCTTATCTGAGGAACACGACATCAGAAGCGAGACTTAACGGTTTGGCTCTGTTGTACGTGCATAAGGACATAGCAGTTAATATCGATGAAGTTTTAAACGAACTCGCCAAAAAAATCTCGTCGCTTGGACATCAAAATTTAATTTTAATCTGAAAATTTAAATGCGTTATGTAATAATCAATATTTGTATGTTCATTAGTGTAATGTAATGTTTTGTACTGGAATATATTTTTGTTTTGAGTAAACTTGATTTAACATTGAAGATTTTATTTAATCCTGTACTGTATACCGATGTCAGTTTCAGATGTACAATACACGTCGACATTCATAATCGCCGCCAATTATAAATTTGTATGGTTCTTTTTAAAATTTTGTAAAGATTCATTGTTTACGTAATTATGATTAATTTATTGAAGATAAAGAAAACAGTTGCTTTATGGTCCATGCCGAGATTTTAGCAGTTAAAATTTGAAATTCAAGACCTTAAAAAGAAGCAGTTCTTGAGTGCTCAGATGGGCCCAGGACGCGACTTTAGAGCCTTCGACCCCTCTTTGGACCGGGAACACCTATGGCCCCCCCCAGAGCCTAATCCTGGGTGCGCTACTGTATGCCTGTCCCCATATGTTTCTTATATTTTAGCTGTTACGTAAGACTAAACTGGACCAGTGCTCCATCCGAAGCTAGTGCTACGCCGAAAACCTTCAAGCTAAACACCGAGCTAAAAAGCAGCAAGATTTCCCAGCAAGAGCCGGATCACATTGTCATAGGGACAATAAGGTCCCATCAAAAACTACTAAATTAATTGGAAGCAGTTTTTTAAAATAGTTATCCTATTTGTGTATAGCTCGTTTTCAACTACCAAGAGGATAGCCCGCTGTCTCTATTCGCCGTTAACTGTTATAAGGACGGTCAGTTTGAATTAACCAATTTATACAGCTTGTCAAATTGATGACAATTGCAGATTTTACATCGCTTATCCGATTGATAACGATTGCTGTCGACAACTAATTTCGCAACCCTCAAGATTGCAAAATCAGTAGTCAACTGGTTCTCTTCCCAATTCTCAAGATTGGAAAATCGAAGAAAAGTCAACCAACTCGCAGGATTGGAAAGTCAGTGATCAACTGATACACAGATAACCAAATATCCTATGATTTCATCTAGGGTATAAAAATATTGTTAGAGTGATATAGTGCATTAAAATTACTTCTACTATGTAGAGAATGTTTGGAAACGTAAAAAATTTTTTTTTTTCTTTAATAATATAAAATGAGTGTACTCGAATTGGTGGATAAATTGAATTTGTAATCAACCATTTTTTGCCAAAATGGACAACCTCCCAATTTCTCGAATATATATAGGTTATAATGTGTATGTACTACCTACAAATATTCGATTGTGGCAGACAAAAACGGTGTTGTGGGTAACAATTATTCGTTTATACCTCGTAACTACTTAATTGTGTCCCGTCTATTAATTTATTACGCATAACATATGCATGTACGTGGCTTTGTGTTTGTTTATAACATTTTTAAGACGTAATCCATATTTTTAATTGAATCGTTCTGAATGGATTTATGTTTAAATTAATTAGCATTAAACGGCTGTTCTCGGTCATAACTGCACAGTTGTCTCTAACAATTATGAGGATCTGTTCAAAATTAAGAAGTTCTTTTAAGGACTATAGAGTTGTGACTCACAACTAAGTAGGTACTCGTTCTGAGAACTATAGAGTTGTTATTCAGAGCAACATATGTACATATATTGCAGTTCTGCTGACTACTGCATGTGGTTGTAGCCACATTTTTACTACTTATTATTTTCTGATCTAATTCCATACTACAAAATAGGTACAGAGGGCGGATCCGAATCCAAGTCTTCGTCTTCGTCTTGTAAGCACAGCTAGTGACGTAACATCGAGTCAAGCTCTATCTGAATCCATGTCTATGCCACCGAGCTTTGCTACTTTGTATAACAGTTTAGACATTTGGTTAGCTTGATCATCGAGTCAAGGTTCGAGTTGACTATTTTAAATAGACAACATATTTTGAGGTTTTATTTATCGAGATCAAGCAAGCTAAGCAAACGAATTCGGACAGGTTAGCTTCGTCTTGAGCGTGATGGTTATTTATTTTGACATTGTGGCGGACGAGGAAAAAGCGAAGTGTAAATACTGTGCATTTTTTACAGTTGTAGTAATTATTATAATATGATTATCTATTTTAGGAACAAAAGTACTTGTATTTAAATTAATAAAAGCACGGGGGGAGGATTGTAGTCACCTATTTAAAAGAAAATCATTCAACAATCAGGCGGCATGGAAGTACGAGTGCTGGATACTGATTTGGTTCATACGTTACAATCTTGTATATGAAATCGAATCAAAAAGCATTTGACATTTGTAATCTAATTAATTCAGTTGATTGAATTTAATTTCAAATATCAAAGAAAAGTGGCACATGAACCAAAATAGTTCAGCTAAGAAAATTAATATTGCTAAATTTAATTATTTTAACTTACAGGACTGTTAAGCAGTGCTTGGGCACGGAGCATGGGATGAAAGCCATTTCAAAGAAGTGGTCAAATTTAAGACAGAAATATAAGGTATATCGCTGACCGATATATTCTTTTTATATGTTAATAATAATAATGTTTTGAATTAAAAACACTAACCATTCTAATAAATTCTTACAGACATTGAAGGATCCCCCAAGTGGAGTGTCCACTGAAAATAGGGTGGAAACCGCCAGTTCGTGGCCTTTTTATGCCGCCATGGATGAAGTGCTACGGATGCAGCACACAATGTCTCCCCCCATATTGATTTCCTCGTCACCGCACATACCCCGCTCAAATTCAAATTCCGCTGACAGCACACCACCATTAGCAACAGCCACAACACCCGCACCAGAGCCTGGCCCGACTGTCCGTCGCAGGAAACGCAGCCTATACCAGCGAAATTTTCAAATGAAAAAAATTGCCGCGAGCAGAATAATCAAATGCTGCGACTATTGAATGACTTCGTTATTTCTGCGGGTGGAGAGGGTTTGGGGAGCGAAGTTGAAGTCCCCGTTAAATATAGCGAGCTCCGAAGACTCAGGTAAAAATTGATATTATGGCAATTTGTTTAAAAGCATTTTTATTTTTAGACTGAAAACTGAAATAACTATTGTGGTGCCAGTATTTTTTATTGAAGTTTTATTTTAAGTTTTTTTTAAGATTTTCATTGAATTTTTTTTTTGTTTCACAAGTTTACATTAATGTTATTTACTATTTAAAAATAAATGGACTGATTTTTTAAATAATGCACAAAAATAAAGCTTTTATCCTCTTAATTCCGTTAATCGTTTGTTACACAAATATTGTGTAATGCGCACCAAACTGCAACAACTTTAACTGCCTTTTCTATTTTTAATTCAATTGGTCTGTTACCAAATAAATATCGCCACCTGATTTTAATAGCTTCAATTGATCTTTCTACAACACTCCTAGCTAGGCTGTGGTGTGTATTAAAAAGTTTTTTATCTCTGTGGAGATTTTGCCCTTTGTAGGGGATAACAATCGGCACAGGAGTCGTTGAAGCTTTGTAACCTGAATCTCCTAATATATAATATCCAGCTGGAGAATATTCGGCGTTTAAATATAAAGGGCTATTCCTAAACACGCGTTGATCGTGAACAGAGCCAGGATAGCCAGTAAAAATATTTAACAACTTACCATTAGGATCGCACACTACCTGCAGTTGGATAGCATAGCGCAATTTTCTATTTATGTATTCATCGTGAAGATGGGGTGGACATAAGACACTTACGTAAGTCCCATCTATGGCGCCAGCTGCTCGATGAAATATAGCTGATTTTCCTTTCCATTCAAATTCTGTTGAAATAGCATTCTGTTCAACAGCGTTACTAGGATATTTAATGACTTTTGGTATTATTTCCAACGATTTTATCAAAACTTTGGAAATAATATCAAATGCTGTACTTCTGGGCACATTTACGGCTAAGGAAACTACCCTATAGGAACAACCAGCAGCTAACCAAAATATAAATAGAATCGCCTCTATTTCTCGACTCCAACCATGTCTTTTGACTTCCAGAAAGTTCACAAAGCAGCGAAAGGATTTTAAATTTATTCGCAGGTGCTTTTTACAAGTATTTTCATCTCCCGCAAGGATCTGAATTATTTGTAATCTCGGCTCTAAGATCTCGTGCTCGCTTCATACTGTTTTCCTTCAATTCTTCTGTGCAAAATAAGCAGATATATATGTACCAATTAGAGATAATTGTAACATATTTTTATTTCAAATTTAATTTAATTTTAAATCATAAATAATAATATTATAATTAATTACATTTATTAATTATGACAAACAGTAGGAACTGGCTCTAAACGTCAAATATCAAGCTAAGCACACGAATTCGGACAGCTGAGCTTGTTGTATTACGTCACTAGCTGTACTAACAAGACGAAGACGATGACGAAGACTTGGATTCGGATCCGCACAGAATAAGAATTAACTACGAATTCCTAAATTTAGAAATCCCGAGCATGAATTCCCGCACCTGTAAAATCCCTAAAGCCTACGCAATCACGAATCATAAATTCTTTAACAAAATCTCAATTAGAAAATCCCGAAGCATAAACTCTATAACATCCATAACAATTTCCCAAACGAAGAAGCAGAAAGAAAATTATAAGTTTTGGAGGTGGCAATTATAATGGGTCTGTGACGAAATCCTGAAAAATTTTTCTGATCGTCAAAAATTACGATTTTAAAATTCCAGCAAATTATACTGAAATATTCCTCATGCCAGAAATCCCACAAGTAAAAATTCCGAAAGCAATAACCCGATTATATTGGAGTTTTTCCAATGCACAAACTCTTAAAACAGCAATCAGACACCCGAACTCTAGTGATAAAATTTTGCAAAACTACGCATTCTAAAGTTTTATATTGAGGCAGATCATAAGCTCACTTACAACATGGATTCAAAGAATATAACCCAGCATTACGGCAGTTCAGGATCCTCTTACCAGAAGACTTCCGAAACATTGGAATGCACCGACGGGAGCTCAAAACGACTAATTAACTAATGAGCTGATTTGTTATCTATTACACTACTTCACATCACAATATTTATGCATTTGCATCCTATCACTTTCTCCCACGATTCTCCCAGTTTCAGAAAGGAAAAACTATCTGTGCCATTATTTATATATGTGAGCGATAAGACTTACATAAACTTAATGTGTTGGTTTTGCTCTAATTCTCGGGTAGCTCTATCGAGAACAGTATAGATTCATCTCTTTATAGCCTTGCAGTTTTATGTCATAGTGAGTTGTTAGTAGTTCACGTTTTAACCAGATAAGATAATTCCGCCAACTAAAAAAACTCGCAACCTGGGTGATGTGTCATGTTTATAGCATCCACACAATAGCAGAAATAAGAATTTGGAACTGAATTTTTGTTTGGCCAGACAATTTCTAGTGGTGTTATAAGAAGTAAACTGTGAGTGCGTTTTTAATCCTTACTTACAATCCTTCTTCAAAAGTTGGGCCACATCTGTAATATCTAAGCAATGCTTAGCGACACAATATACAAATTTGAGAAGCTAATTCTCATAATCGCCGTCTTGTTGTTATTTAAACCATAGTAATTATGGTTGCCTTCACAGTTTGCGTAAAATGTGACATACCTCCTTTGTAGGACATGATGAATATATCATCCGTACAACCAATATTTTCTAGACCGAGTCACTACTGTTGTTGTTCTGCCTTCACAATGTAGCACCACTGCGGAGACGTTGATATTTACATATGTACTCTATCAGTGCACAAATGTTTCACCTCAAAGGTATCAAAGAATTTCTAATTGAGAACCTTGAACTTATATATTTCAATCTTTGTAATAATCAGTATTTTGGAACCCACATTCAATATTCAATGAGGCTGAGACTTTCGAATAAACGAAAAGAGTAGTAAATTATAATATTTCTAAAATAACCGGCAATGAAGAATAAATAAATTATATGTCTAATAGGCAACTTGAAATCAAAAAGAAAAAGAAATTAAACGAAAATGAATAAAAGCCCAAGTGATAGTTTTAAAAAGGTCCAACAGTACTGGAAAAAGTGGAAATCACTCTAGGAGCCCGCGCCTCCAGTGCTGAGTACTAATTAGTCAATAGATCACTTCAGACACCGGGGGCATTGTACAATTTGTTCACTCAGTAGTATTCAGCAGGTGTCCTTCTTTATCTCTTCCTTGTTCCACAAAAATATTCCAATTACCACAAATTAATTGAAGGAAAGGAAAAGAAATTCCAGACACAGTTGGAGAGTCATTGCTACTTATGGGTCTTATAGGATACGAAGAAAAGATCTCATAAATAAATTTTATGCTTATCCCAAAAAGACGTTTATTAATTTTTGTCTGCCACCATAGGAATTATAATAGCCAACAGCTCTGTCAACCAAGATTATGTTACGAGTATATCTCTCCGCCGTAAACGATATTTGCTCATTGTCTAAAAATGCTTACTGTTTCATAGGAATTTATAAATATCGTACCTAGATAATGAATAACTTCATGATGCTATTAAGATTTGTAATGATAACACTATCGCACTGAAGATGGGGATACTGACAAATTCTTGTCTCATATTTTACAGCACGAGAGAAAAAGTCCTATATATGAATGACATAGAATAGTTCTCCGCATGCTTTAAACATACTGCTTTCATCAGTTGCTTAGTTGTGGAGGTGATGTATATAGATTAGTTAATATGACATTGTTACTAAGTATATATGTACATTCATCGCTCGTCTACGTGCCTTATGCATATGACGTTTATACTAGTCCTATAGTGTACCGGGGCAATATTCATGAAGTCCTAAATTGCTGTAGTCCCCCTATCTGATTGATATTAGATTTTGCGTTTTATGCAGTTTTAGTTCCTAAAGTGGATTGTGAACATATAGTCTTATTATTATTTTGAAATATTCTATAACTACGTACAATCAAGATAACATCCAATACTCTTAATAAAAATATAAGCACAATCAGAGAGCTAAATTAAATTAAAAAGTTAGCAAGGATTAGAATAAAATGTAAATTAGTTTTAATGTAATGAAAAAGAAGAAGAGATTCATTTGCGAAAAACTTCGACAAAAAAGATAGGGGTCGTTGCTTGAAGCCGGAAAACCAGCCCCTAAACCCCACCAGATAAAAGACCTTTTGTCTTACGCCCCTGCCGTGTTAGGTCCAGTGCACATTTTTGCTTTTAGGAAGGTTAATACCTCATTAGGGTGAGTTAGTTTTCGGGATGTCTGATGGGATAGTGTTATGTTTGTGTAACAGTTGGTTGCCAATGGATTGGCGTATTCGCCGATGCCCAATATTCTACTCATTATTAATTTAATAAATTACTATGCCGAATATATGGCGTATCACCTCAATATTCAGGAAAGGCAAAGAAATGAGAATTGCCTAGGATCTGGCTGAGCGCCTCAATTCCCACTTAATATTTATCTGGGGTACCTCAATCTTTTTGGATTGCCTCCATATCTTTAAGACTGAGAACGCCTGGCTAATTGCCGCTGCGTTCTGAAGAATAACACTTAGAGTTTACCAGTCGGTGGTCAATTCTTTATTCTTACTTTCTTCCTTAATGCTACATTATTTATAATCGTTAATTATTGCTAAGTAAGCAATCTACATTAATTTCCTAATGCTATCTACAATCGATATTATTTTCCCACCTTATCATATGTATAATAATGAAAGAACGGTGACCTCAAGTGAGTAATATGTGCTTTGTTGCTGTTGTAAAATCTGGTGCACTGTACATACATAATTTTTTTTTCTGCTAGCGATGTAATTTGATGCGCTTTTCTTTTACCTCATTCATAACGAGGTATGAATGATTCACATAAAAATGATTACATACAAAATTGTATGTATGTAACTTATGTTTTCATTTTTGTTTATTCGAGGAGTTAATTGAACTCCGAGTTTTACCTTTTGAAGTGATTTACAAACTTTAGCTGCAATCTTGGTTCCTTATTTCTTTTATGAAGATGTACATATGATTTATATGCAATTACACGCTTTAATGATACATGATTACAGATGCATTACAATAGCACTTGCCCAGACATTGCAGTCCTTGACGAGTAAGCTGTGCGCATTCGAAATAAAGCCAGTGCATAACATATTCAATTTATAGTCTTCATTTCAGCGGGAAATGAGCGCATATAACTAGGTGTGATAGCACCCTTCTCTGGGTGGTGTGAATGTAAGACGCATCATATCCAACTTCATTTATTAGCTTTATTGCCTCATTGGAAAAATATAAATTTCATGATATTTCCATTTTTCCAATGAAATAAGGCAACACGGAGGAACTTTTGAACATTTTTTGCTTAGTCTGGATCCGGATCGTGCGGATCCATATCCAGATAGCTTGGATCCGGATCCAGATAGTTCGGATCTGGATACTAGAATCCGGATATGCGGATCGTAATTATTCCGGATTATCCAAATAGCAAATTATCCGGATACCTTCTGCAAAACTAAAATCTTGTATGGCAACACCAAAAAGGGGTTTCCTGATTGAACCCACTTTTGAACTTATATTTGCAATTGTTATGGAAACGCCGTGTACACAATGTAAGCTCTCCACGTCAACGCGGTCTCAGGCAGTGTCCAAATATATAGCTAGAAGGGGTTGCCCGATTTATTCCATTTTTGAAATTTGATTTAGTATTGCTTTATTTTCATGATATTTATCATGTATCGAATTTCAGCGCTCTATAAAAACGCGTTCTCGGGCAGGGCCCAAATATGTAGTGAAAAACGAAATTTTTGTATGCCAACCCTACGAAGGAGTTGCACGATTAGTCCCATTTTTGAACTTAAATTTACTGTTTTTAAAAAAATCCCATGTACAAAATTTCAGCTCTCACTAACGAGGCAAATGGCTCTTATATTGCGGCAGCAACTCGAAAATCTTATGTTTTCTGGATATAATTTGGTAAAAGCTACTGAATTCCCTGAGAAATGAGACATTCAATTTTTTTTTGTACGATTTAAGTTTCGAGGATATAATCAATATTTCTTAGGGAATTTTTCATCATTTAAGCCATTAAATCGAAACAGTGAAATGTTCGAAAAAGTACTGTGATGTTAAAGTAAATGGTTAAAGCTGGTTTCTACATTCAAAGTTGTTAACAGATTTCTCTCTCTTCACTCTATAGCATTAATAATTGGTGTTTTCTCCTCTTTTAGCTAAAATCTTACAACTGAATTAATTTTATAGTTTGATTCACATAAAAATATGGCTTTGAAATAATATTATTAAAAATAAGTTTATACATCATCATCATCATCCTAGCAGAAGCGGCATGGATGGAGTCTCAACAAAGCTTATCTTATTAAGCTGTTACCGTAAAGAGCAATGAGCACGGATAATAAGTATTTTAGCAAGACTTAGTATTTGTAGCCGACGACGGTGTTATGGAAGTATGTGAAGGCGACTTGACCAGGACGTTAAGTCCAAACTGCCAGCATGGGCTGACAGATCGCCTGATGACAACGATAGCACAGGGCGGCATGCTAGCACCTCGGCTAAGGGTGGCGGAGAGTGTGGGGGAGTTCCCGAAAATACCTGCCGCTGTCATCATCCATAATCAAAAAAATTTCATGCCTGCATACAAAAGAGCCGACACACACTCGGTCCTGAAGGGACCCTTACGTCACTTACCTACTTACTGTGGAAGGCACAGATGTTCTGCCTTCATGGCCTTGCCCCATCCTCCCTATGACTCTGCTCGGCACGATCTGCAAAGTCCCTTTGGCTGACCTGTGGAAGAAATTAGAGCGGACCTATGCGACCCCGAATTGAAAAGGCTCCAGGATGTGAAGGAAGAAAGAAAATATTCAATCCATATTTACGTTATAATGATCAAAATAGGCTCATATATAAACATTGTTATCAACCTACAAATAGATACATTCTCTATTATTAATTCAATTCCATAAGTACATACTTTGGGTTACTAAAGTGATCGTCCACAGCGTACTTGATTATTTCTTTTCCAAATTCACAAAAATTTTCTGACCTTATGTACATAGTAGATTTTATGGACACAACCTTTTATGCACCGTATGGCTTACTACGCTCAATGATATATATCCCGAGGTATTAATAGTATATAATATATAAATAATGTTTTCTTTTCTTTTCAGTTATGGCTTACTTTTCGTTTTGTATATGAAATGGTATTGATATATGTACGCGAGCCATCTCAAAGGAGATGCGCGGGTTTTTCAATGGTTGTTCTTTCTTTATATAATAATATTTATACCTGCATTGCCGAAAATAAATGTTTTTAAAAGCTTTACTGCCGTTTTTCTTTCTTTTTTTTTTTTTTTTTTTTTTTTTTTTTGTTTTTTTTTTTGTTATAATTCAAAGTATTATGAGAAGAATTTATTACTACACTTGAACGTTGCGACAAACCCCGAATAGAAAAATAAAAGAATACTTTGACCGACTGCTTCAGTCGTTACATAATTCTAAATCATTGTTTATGATGCATTGATTTCTTACATGTCTACTTACTACAGACACTATATCCAAGTCACATTTTTAAAAAAAAAAATCCTAACGACAAAAATTCAATGGCACTACACATTGAACTTGACTTTTCGTGGCGCTGATAAGTTTGAATAGAAATAATAAAACATTCTTCAGAAGGTACTCTTAAAGGCGTGACTAGGAAGGACACCTTTACGGAACAAGCGCATTTTAGGTCTCCCGAAAGTTGGAGAATTCGAATGCTTAAGATACGGGCTTATATCCTACAATAATCATAGTATTTGACACTTAATCCATAAATACTTTCCTCTGACAGCCTTACTTGGCGATAATTTCGAGATCGAGGATTGTTAGTGCACTTGTCGGTCATATCTACTAGGCACATGCATATCTTACAGTTCAAAACTATGCTCCTAAATCTAATTAACAAAATCAAGTCAGGATTCCAAATTACATAAGTAGCTAGGCGTACCCATGAAGTTAGACGTATATGTATGTAATTATAAGTTTAAGTTCAAGATATATATATATAAAACGCACAAAACTTGACCATATCAAAAAGGTTCTGCAATGCTATACGTATATGTATGTACTTATAATCTTAAGTTTAAGATAGATATATATAAAACGTGCAAAAATTAACTAACCATATCAAAAAGGTTCTGCAGTGCAAGTCACTGCCGGAACCGAAGTGTAATACATATGTATGTTAAAAAAACAAAGTGTAATATTTCAAAATTACTCACATGTGAATCCTCGGCACGATGAAGCGCTTCAGCATTGCCTCCTGGATAAGAATTAACTGGAATTTTAATAATTTGATTACCCTGCTCTATCGCCAGAACACTTTTTGGGGGATGGTACTAGGGTTATGTCGCTTGTTATATGAAAAATTTTTTCCCTTATACTAAAACATATTTCTCGGTGATCAGATGGATCCTGGTGAAGTTAATATTGTTTCAATAAAATTTTCCCCGCTTTTTCTGCGTGCCGTAGGAATGAATCTCCTGCTGCGCGGGTTGAAGGTTAGCTCGAGTTCGGGGGCCTCCAATATGGGAGGAATGTGCCCTCCTACTTCTTTTCCCTCTTTTAGAAAATGTAAATGCACCAGGTCCGGTACCAAGCTCAAAACTTTATCAAATTAGAACTTGCCCAGCAAGTGGAAATAATATGCCTTATTATGAAAATATCCCTCAAACATTTGCTTTTCATACGTCTCTCTAATAAGAGATATTATTTAACACAAAACGAAATATAAATTAGTTCTTTTAACTACCTTTTCGAGGTTTTTCCTGACGTACGCCACACCAGATTCGAATTCCAACAGATCCTTTTTCTTATTTCATAAATGGGGCTCCGGAGGGAGATGCCAAGTTTTATGGGGTGCCGTTGGCGGATTAATCTTTGGTTACTGTGCGAATAATGTACCAGGTGGGGATGTAAATTTATTAATAACTATAAGTATTCTTCGAACTTACGTGAGGGTTTTTTTTTTCTTCGTCGGATTGCGGCGAGAAATATTTGATCTTGCGGGATTTTAATCTTAACGACCTTACTTTCCTGCTAGCAAACTATGACAGACCGATATCGATGGTCTTCTTCTTCTTTCTGTCACTGAACATGACACCGAGCTTGAGAAAGCATTTCTCTCGGTCGGGGCGCGTTTTGGTTTCATGCTGTAGTCGACAACAAGCCGGGCATACACGCTTCAGTCCGTGGTGGCATATTGCTATATGCAATATGCTACGACCATAACAACGGTTTCATCACAGCATGTCGATTGACCTCAGAAAAGGCCGTGACTATATTAAATGTTTTTGCCATTTTCAAAAAGCGTAGTCGGCACTATAGATTACCCCATTTTTTTATCTGCAAATGAAGATGTGCACGTTTCAATAAGGCCTCTATTTCAGTAGTATGAGAACCAACGTGGCATTAGTTACTTTTAGACTTTTAGATTTTCTTTCGATGGGTTTGAATCTGAAAATGATAAAACTATGGTGTAAATATTTGTGTTTTTAAGCCCCATGCCCTGCCAATGAAGCGACGTCAAGTGTAGAGTGATCCATCAGCTCTTTTCCTCATCTAGACAGATGCTTATCTCGTTTAGTGGTCACCTTGTCCTTGAACATTAAAGCACGATCTGGTCAGTTCCACTATTACAATTGAGTAAAAGAGTGGTATTTGTTGTGTCAGCCCTTGCCTGTAGTAATCGTCACTTTTTTAGTATTGTGATTCTTATGATCCCTCGATGAATGGTCGTTTGTAATTGATATGGTCGCCT
This sequence comes from Dioctria rufipes, assembly GCA_963924295.1. Classification (NCBI taxonomy): domain Eukaryota; kingdom Metazoa; phylum Arthropoda; class Insecta; order Diptera; family Asilidae; genus Dioctria; species Dioctria rufipes. The sequence continues at coordinate 80,486,382 of OZ002740.1, read as the reverse complement.
ATCTGGCAAGTTTGATTTTTGACGTAGTTTTTCGCATATATCTCTAGAATGGTTCGTCGGAAAGCAAAAATGATTATAACAAATTTCGTAGGATTTCATATTCTGAAGAACTTTTCAGTACAATAAAAACATCTAGCACTGATCGTTTCCACAATATACAATGTACGAAACCAAAATTTGTATATGGCAACACCAAGAAGGGGTGACACGATTTAGTCCACTTTTGAAGCTTTAATTACTATTGCTATAAAAATATCATGAACCAAATTTCAAGCTCTCTGCGTCGACGCGCTCCCACGCATTGCCCAAATATATGGTGAAAGCCCATATTTTTGTATGGCAACCCTACGAAGGGGTTGCCGAATTCGGCCCACTAAATTTGCATTTTTTAAAAAGCCTGTGTGGAAAATTTCAGCTCTCTAAGTGAACGCGCTCTTGCGTTATCGTGCGGACGGACGGATATGCAAAAATCAAAATAACTTTTAATTTTACACATGGGTGCCAAATCCATTTTGTTCTAAATCATCAATATTTCTAGGTGTTATATATCCTTTAGATTTCATGTAGGGTATAAAAATAAGAAATGGAAAATTGATTTAATTGAAGATTTGTGCTTTCTATTAATTCGCAGTACCATTTCTATTCCATTTTAATTTTTACATTACATTTTTAATCATTTAGTTAAAATTTAATTATTTGACACATCGCGTTCTTACGCACTTGTACTGATTGCAATTTGACATTTAAACTTTATGAAAGTTTCCCTCTAACGCCTTAAAGTTAATTTGTGTACGTCTGTTAAATTTAAAAGTAGCGTTCGCTTTTCGTAAATAACATTACTGACGTATACGTAAATTTTGGTTGAGGCTTGACTTGCTGACTTGCAATCTTGATAGACAAATTGCTTTATGTGAACCGTTGATTTAGTTAAGCTTTTGCTTGGGATGTGTAAGCTTTGTGGCTATCTTCCGAAGAAAGATTGAGTTTAAATGTGAAAGGGGAATAATATTTAGTTTCGTGTTGAGTAGCAAATCCTGCTTTGGATTTTCTCACTTATTATACAAAATAACTTATTTGATTTTACTGATAGTTCCCTAGTTTATCCTTGATACTCTGAGTTTTTCTAGCTAAATCTCCTATTAAATACACCAAATAGAGTTTTGGCATGGTGGAGGTTTATCTAGAGTTTTGGCAATGGCAAAACTCTCGAGAATACTTCCCAAGCCATGACACAGAAATCTAGATGTGTGCGTTCGGGGTCCGTTTTCTAAAATTTTCTATATTGATACTTATGGAAAAGTGCTAAACATTGGCTTTATGTATGCCACAGAGCCTAAACTACTATCCATACAGGAAAATATTCTTCTAGTAATTTACAGCTTGATTCCTTATCTTCCGAAAGGCTACACTTCCTATATACCTTACTTAACAAAATAATAAAATAGTTTTGATTACAAAGTAACCTTACCATTTAACGCTCAATACATCTCAGCTCAGTGATAATTGCATGTGTGTATGTGCAGCCGGAGTCCGAATCTGTAGACAGCTACATTCGAAATCATCAGCCCACGGCATGCCATGACGGCACAGCGACATTACAATGATTACTCAGCTGAGAATTTTTCTTTGAGAAATCGTAGTCATTTGGTTAAGATTAATTTTTTTAAATAATTTTGTTAGGAAAGGTATGAAAATTTTTTTACGGTTCGGAAGATAAGAAAGCAAGCTTAAGATTATAAGAACATCATTTTTCTGTAAGAATAGTAGTCTAGGGCGGAGGAGCTATTCAAATCAAACTTTTGTCAGTTTTACATAAGAACACTGCAAGTATTTTAGAATGTAAGGACTCCGATAGGCCTCGCATGTTTTAGGGAGGGAGTCTGTTTCATGGCTTGTGAAGTATTCTGGAGGGTTTTGGCAGTGGCCATCGGCCGGCCTTCATCGAATAGTATAAATTCGGCTTCGAAGGGATATATGCACGTACACTGCCATGTGTGTGATATGCATACGAGCGTAGCCCCCGGAATATAATACAAGCCATGAAGTCGCCGTAGGCACCGACACATTAAAACGCTTTACCGTGTCGGGTATAGCGTGCAGTAAGACTCACTCTCGCTACTTTTTGCATATTCGTCATGGAGGAAAACTAAAATTTCATCTTAAACAGGTCCTAAAGCCCAAAACTGTCGCTCGCACAGCCAAATAAAGTTAAAACAAATTGCAGTTAAATCTGTTTTCTTTCTAATAGTTAAAAAAAAAAAAACAAAAATAGCATGTAGAACAAATTCATGGGAATTATAGCGTTTGAATAAAATACAAGCAACTTTTATGTGAAAAACTCCTGCAGTAAGACAAGGCAAGAAGACTGTGTATGTCGCCTACTGATCGGCTCGCTGCTCTCTTTTTTAAATTTTGTTCACGATTTGTGTATTCCGGGGGTTACGATACGAGCCGAGAGAGCTTTTCTATGCTTTAGTCCCGCATATTTGCTTTAGCTGGACTCGTAGTACAGCTTCTATTATCTCTCTAGAGTCGTTTGATCCATAGAGAGTATCAATTAAGTAATCTAGCACTCATAACCAGAACTCTTTGAGAAGTAGCCAATCAATCCAACTTCTTTGGCTGTAGATGACACGGAATTAGGCTGTAAAAGACCTTGTTTATAATCCACAATTTTCTTGTGAATGGCTCTCTGCTCTTCTTTATTTAGCATGAGCTAAGGGAATGACAATGGTAAAGTGTAGGCAGGATACCTAGCCATACAGTTTCTACTACTTAAGTTGATGAATGGACTGACATATATGAGTTTTATGTCGATTTCGATGGGACTTTGGTGCAACACCAGTATTGCATTTTTTCCAGCAGTGCAACACTCAAAATGTTCGATGGGACAATTTTTATAGCAGAAGTGCAACACAAGCTTTGCACTCACTTCCCCTACTTTGCACCGGATATTTTCTTGGTGTTACAAATACATATTGAGGTCGAATTGTCATCTGCTCTGTCAAAGTGTACTGTCGCGATTATTTGTGAAATTTTGGAGTTAAATGAATTAAATTTTTTTATTTGGTTAATTGGCTTTAAGTTAAAAAAAAAAAATTGTTTCTATATATCAATAAACAACATTTATTACGTTTGACAGTTCCGTGTATATAATACGTGTGTCAACAAATACAAGGAATATGACAGAAATATGTTCGATGGACTTCAGTTCTCCCAGTTCTCCGCTGCCAGAAAAAGTGCAAAACTGAAATGGTCCCATCGAAATCGACATTAGTAACATTCTCAATTTTTCACCTGCTCTAAAAAGAACAAAATTGCACCTCCTCAGCAGTCGAGTCCTTTCTTCTCTTTAGCCTCTTTTTTCACTTTTCTCATTATGGATTGTCATAACTTTATGGGCTTGCTTTTCTATGTGACTATGAATATTTTTTGACCGTGCTATAAAATGTGGGGTTCTTGATTTGGGAATCATCACTGCGTCGAACTGGCTACGCTATGATGAGTTAAAGATGTCTTGATCAATCTGGAGGTTAGTTTCTATTTTCGTTTGTACAATGTAAGGATATAAGTAGACCTCTGCATTTATATAGAGTTCGCATATCAAGAAAAGGATAAAATAAAACTGAAGATCCCCTAGTATCTTCAATTATTATAAGATGAACTAGCGTGGTTGCCATATCAATGTTTGCTTATACCTGAGATTGGTATTTTTGCTTGTCTCTGCAAATCCGTCGTACTTTGCGGACATTGCCTCCACAGTTGGCCGTCGATACTGCCCGAACAGGAACTCTTCGAGCACGACGAGACTATTTACCGCATACAGACGATATTTAGCTGAGTCTTGAATTGGGTGAATGAGGCAAATCGTCCATTCCCAAGGAATGCAGTTAGTATCTATTCAACAATTAAACAGGCACCACATCTTCTATCTTTTCTCTGATACTATTTCAAATCCTGACTCCTGCCCCTCACTTACCATTTTCTGGTATCAAAATGCACATGCGTTAATGTTCTTTGCGTCTACTGTATACATAATTGTATTTCGTTTTTCTTAAAATTACTAAAAGGGATATTCATTATAAACCATTTACTCTCTAAACTTCACTTGCTATTCTTCCTAGTAATTTTAATTTAAGCGATATATTTTGAGAACAATAAGAATACGAAATAATTTAGATTGAAGTCATCTGACTCACTTATTATTGAGTGAAATAATACAAGTGTATCATGGCATCCCAAGAGCTTATAGTGATCTGTTATCAACAGGTTGCAGATCATTGAACAAGATCCATACAAAAATATATATGTATATATAGCAGATATCGAATTAAGCAATTGACTAAATTCTTTGAATGAACTGTAAAAACTAGAAAAAAGAACTTCTGTAATACTTTCCTATTAAATATTCAAAAGTTCCCTAAAGCTTTAAAAATTGTCTCTCAATAGTCAGCAAATTCCTTTACTTAAATGCTCTCATTTCAGGAAAAACTTCCCAGCTTTTGTGAATATAATAGATCCAAAGTCATCAGATGCTATAATCCTACCGAAACCAAAAGTAAACTTCATTTCCAGGGGGAGTGTAAGTATTCAAATAATGAGACAAAGAGATATGTCAGTGATCCCAGAAAACTTTGTGAAAATGCATAGCTTAACTTTTAATGTCCATTGGCGGTAAAGCAAAGCTGGTAGATAGCAGAGGAGCATACTATAATTTTCCCCGTTGAGTATTTAATTATTTCAGAAACAAAAGCAAACATTAAGGCCTCTAGTGGTGCTCCGGTGAATAGAACCTACCAGTCATTTTCAGTACGAAATGAAAGTAGCCTTACTGCTTTTTGTTAGTACAATTTGCATAGTTTCATAAAAGTTTACCCATAGATGTCGAGGTGGGAAGATTTTTGAATAAAGAAAAAAGACCTCTGGGAAGCGTTAAATTCAATAGGGACAGATACAAATTTAGATATTGCTGATGAGCTGAGATTCTCCAATGGTATTTGTATTAACAACATTAGAAGTTGGCTTCTCGCGAAATGGAGTTGTAATGCCCCTGTAATTATGAAGACTTTATTTTCGTTTATTTCAAAGACATATTTATTGTTGCAAATAAAAGGGCAGTCTTTAATTGCGGTTTATGCTATGGGGGTTGTTTTCGGCAGTGCTGGTCTGGTAGTTTTCATGGTGTAATAATTAGGCTATGAAAGAGTTGCATTTGCCTTTGATTTAATTTAAGTGGAAATTTTTGTAACTCTTTGGGAATTACATTGCAAGGTTTTAAACATATTAAAGTTGCGGTGGCCGGGGAGATTCAAAAGAATATTATTAATGGGGTTATTTAAATGTGGTAAATTATAACAGTATCTCCAATAAGTGGTTTTCCCCATTTATTTCGTGAGAAGTAGTCGAATAGTGGAATGCGGTGATATACATAATATATTTGTCGGCACAGCAAAAATATTCATATTCATATTCAACGCATAATTGTTATTTTTTGTAGTTATTTTTTTTACTACATAAAAAAGAAATATTTAAAAAAAAATTTTCAAAGAAGAGTATGGTTAGACCACTTCATTTAAAGCTTCGCAATACATGCATGAAGGAGTATATTTTCAGATATATGTAGGTACATGTGTGTGTTATGTAATCACATTATTCTTCCGCGTTGTTAAGTTATATACATATGTATAAGTCATGAATAGTCTTTTCAAGTTAATTTGATTCAGGCACTTATAAATTTGCAATTGTGACTTAGATATATATATTACTGACGCCCTAAAGTGCCTACTATTTTCTTTTATTTAACTTAGATACATTTATTCTTTAGTTAATATTGGTGACAAATCTCCTAGAGATTAGAATGAATTTGGTAAGATTACCTAGCCAACTTAAGGCTTTTCCGGTTGAATAAATTCTTGTTTTTAAATAAACACTACGTAGATGTTCTATTAACAATTCATAAAAAGTATAAGAAATTTTACTGAAGACTCATTAGATCGTTAGCATATATTTTTCCCTATGGAAATGGAACAGAAATGGATTTATTGAATTCCGGTAATTTATTAGCAATTTACATGAAGTTATTGTTCAAAATCAGAACATTCTACATGAACACATAAATCTGTAATTTAGATTTGAAATTTTTGTTGTTAGAATGAATTAACTTTCGGTAGTTGGTTATAACCAAAAAGATCTATGGTGAAAGTGAAGGACGAAATAATATATTGCAGTTGACAATGTAACGAATACATAGAGCTCATGATGTTCCCCAGGTTAAGTGACGATAAAGTAGGGCAAGCTAATCCTTTCTTGAGACCAATGTATTTTTGAATTCAAACTGTAAGAGGTTTTACATTTATAATGGTTAGACATTTGCTCAGAATTCGTAAGAGTCCTTAAATTTAAAAGAAGCAATAAAAGCTTGCATGTCAACACTGACCAAGGGATGTCAATACTGACCAATGGATGTCAACACTGACCAAGGGACCTTGCATATCAACACAAGCAGTATACTAACATTCATGCATAATAATTACTGTTATACTAAAATTATTAATATGCTTAAGATATTTAAAATTTGTCATTTATTCTAAATTTAGGATAAAATTGAGTAGGCAAGAAATTTGTAATAATTTACAAATAATTTTATACGAAACGGTAAATAGCATATCATTTCTATGCCAATTTATTACTACTGCCATGTTAGTTATTGTTGCCATGCACCTTTGAAACCCGTTGTTTGGTGCCGTGCGCAAATCATGGGCTATATAAACCACAATCTAGCTTGGTTATTCCTATCACATTAATATATTTTGTATTAACAAACATAGAGCTTATTTCGGGTACCAACTGAAATAAAATCTCTTTCTGTAGGTATCGACTGCAGTAAGAATTTCAATAAAAATTACTTTGTTCTGGATATCAAAGAAATACACCTTAGAAATAAATTTATTGTGGGCGTCGACTCCAATAAGAATTTTACTAACAAAGACTTTATTTCTGTTATCGGCTGAAATAAAGATTCTTGTTGTGGGTACTGACTGAGGTAAGAAAATTTGTAACAAATATATTTTATTTCCGGGATCGACCGAGATAAAGAAGAATTCTACTAACTAACATTTTATTTCGGGTATCGACTGATAAAAAGTTTCTTACTGTGGAATAAGAATTATTAATTTCACTTTATTCCAGATATGACTTGGAATAATAATTTATTTGGGTATCGACTAAAACAAGAATATCCCAATCCCAAACTTCAGTAAAATAGGAAGCCAATTTAATCAAATATTGAGCTGGTCTTGAGTACATTGCTAATTGTGACAAAATTATTTCTATCAATAATAAATAACATTTTTATTTCTATCAATAATTTCAATTTACTTTAGTTTTACCTTCTGAGCATTTATAGAATATTAGTTTTGGCTTTATACTGTATAGGCAGAGTTGTTCGAGGATACTTGGGTCCCAATATGCGATAAATCCAAGTATTTGTATGATAACTCCATTAAAGTGATACTCAATTTTTATCCATGTCAAATTTAGATCTACAACGGTTATAAAGTGTCTGTGATATGACAATGGACGCTCTACAATTTGCCTAAATTTCAAAGTCGACGATCAAAGAGCATTCAGAACAAAAACTGATAAATTATGATAAAGTAAATAAATTAAGATTTTTAGTTTTAGTTCAGAAAAAAAAAATATATATTGTATAAAAATGCCACATAAGAAAACTCCTCCGTCAACTAAGCATGAAGAGTGTTTAGTGTATTGGGGGTACCTCTTGAAATGGTTAACTCATACACTTAGTTTTGATGTATTGGAAACCTCTTGAAATGGTTTCCTCATATACTTAATTTGTTGAAGGAACATCGATGTGAGGGTATGAGTGGCTGAAACAATGTCTATGACAGTTATCAGCACTCAAGTCCAGTTGAAGTCTTGATGTGTGGTTTAGGGTATATGTCCCTTGAAGATTTGGTTATCGGCATTCAACTTGATGTGTAACCTTGTAGGGAGCCAGGCTCTCAACTATAAGGTGAGGAGAACACTCAAATCCTTGACGTATTGAAACTGCGTCGCTATTACTAGTTGTTCCTGGATGTGGGAGAATACTTATCAGCTCTCCTAGTTTGTAGTGAGCAGTATTCCAATGAAAAGAATTGTTTCGTCTTTTATGATTTATATTTCCAACAGGAACTCCTTTCGAAGTATAACTCGACACAAAATAAAATAAACAATGCGGCACGTTGCTGAGCCTTAACACAATATAATTCAATGGCATAAATGAATACAATATTGAACGAAAATCTATTATTAGAATAATATAAAATTTATAATTGAACGGACGGACAGGAAAACTTAAGATACTAGACTCGGACAGACTTGTTAAAAAATATTTTCAAAAGGACGAAAGAGAATTGATATTTTTTTTATTTTATTGTAAGACAACCTAAGCCGATTAGTCGTAACTTGGAATGACAATCAAAAATACGAACTTTTGTTTTTTCATTTTTCAATTAGAATCAAGGCCTACTTATTAATAACCTTTTTCAGCGATTAAAGTGACTTTGTTCACAATCGCGAAACTCTATAAATGTTTCGCTGAGATTGCTAGCTAAAGGATGGTGCCTGTAGCTCGTGGTGAAGACAGCAACAAGTGTATAATTTGTTTTGCCCTATAAGGAACGATAACCAAATTAGCAGTTTTTTTAATCTGACGAATAGCTCGTTCTTATCTGATAGTTACCAGTTAAAATTTTATAAATTCAAATACGATACTGCACTGTAAAAACTTTGAGTTCAATATTTTTTTAATCATATTATTTTTTCGATATTTTGTTTTATTTTAAATTAATTTATTTGACAAACTAAAAAATAACCTTTTTCTGTTTTCGTTTTAACTGTCACGTCAGTTTATATATTTTTTTATTTTTCTTCACTATCATAAGAATACTGCTACTACAAAGTTAAATCTTTAACTATTTTATTAACTTAAATTGTAGCGGGATCTAGTGGTAATGAGATATGACAGCTAAGTGAAGTGTTCGCAATAAGTTATGTTTGGTATTCAGAAATTTGCATTTACATTTATAATCTTATAATCAATAACTTATTTAACTTATTTATGGTCCTTTTAATATGTATGGGAGATGGACCAAGTTCTCTCCAGAATGAACACTTAGTGCATTTTGTTCCTCAGGCCAACACTAATCTACAAACCGAAGCGCATCAAATTCTGGCCGAGGAATCAAGAGTAAACTCCCCCCTCCTCGAAATTAAATTCCGCACCCAACCTCCTAGGTTTGGGAGCACCCTGAATGAAGATACGAGAGTCCAAATAAAGTAGATACGATAACTATAAAATTTCGCACAGTATAAACGGATCACAAATGACGCGAGACTCGTAAAAAAACTCTTAAGAAAATACGTAAATTTATTTCATTAGGGCAGACCGGGGCTAGTAGACCCATTTTTCATAACTAATTTTATTAGAATGTTACTGTAACGTTTTTAGGCATAATAAATACGTTTTCATTTTGATTATTACAATGGGTTTCTTAATAGTTCGTTTTATTTTATTCTCTATAAAGCTTTCAAGTATTATTTGCCATTTTCAAAAAAGCTTCCCCGTGAGTCCATTTACCCCACGCCTGGGGTTTATTGACTCAGTGGATGGGGTTATTTGACTATATCAATTTAATAAAGTAATAAGCATGCAAAAAGATAAAGTTTTGAAAAAAATAATCATCTTTTACAAAATATAGAAAATTCAACATTTTTAAATAATCTGTATGTGGTAATGGTGCAGAGGTCTAAAACATGATGAAAGTATATATGATAATAACGGTCTATATGGTGCACGATAATGCATATCCGCGTTGATGTCGACGTTTTAGACGGGAGGGGCCTACGGCTGAGCCAGATCCATTCATACATAAGAAATTAAATTTAATTAATTAGCCCATTCGAGATTAAATTGATGAATGATAAAATGTTGATGATATGGGTGATCTCAATGCATTTCCAAGAATTTGGAATTATTAAAGATATTGAGGGTTATGTGGATGATAGGTGGTGAGTCCTAATAATTTCCGAGCATTTTCAGGTACTTATATATTGAAGGGGTGAGTTTTATAAAAGTGTAGTTTTATTGGACTGGAGATTACTTCCCGTTAATTGCAATATATAACAGTGGAGCATAAACATACAGTGGTCTATAATATACGCGAGTTTATTAGTACTTAAGGAGTCTAGAGATGGGTTGTTGGGGAATGCTGTGGATGCAACAATGGACCGTTCGGGACGTTTCACTCCAGCCACAGAGCTGTTCAGCGGTGTTTCTCACTTTAAGCTTAGTCATTGATAGCCTCTTTGAAAGCAATTTCCATCCCATCTATAGATGTAGTCAGTTTTTCCGTTTTTCGTTTGTGGGTCCTCATCGTTCTGAATGTTAGAAAAGCATTATTAACTGTAACTTAAGAGATAACCAATATAAAAACGGAACATAGGGTTAGTTGCCTCACAAGTCATCTAACCCCGCTATGCTGCGTGTCAATAAGCCCCAAGCCGCCATTTTCTTTTTGAAACACAAACGACAGAAAGTTATTTAAATCACAGGAAAATCAAGTTGGGAACACCAATGCATACACTTTCTATAAAAATCACTAAACAAACCAAAATAATGAATGTGTGAACTATAAGACAATTTAAGTATGAAACACATTTTTTACTCACGTGCTTGTAATTTTTTTTTTTATAACTACGCAAACGACGTGCGCTAGCTTCGACCAGTATTGCTACACTGAGACGGGTATCTTAACTGAATACACAATCAAATTTAGACAGCTTCGATGTCGATGTTCACTTAGTTAACCGCAATGAGTCTACATACCCCTATAGTCAACTAACCCCGGTCTACCCTACATTAATGTAAGAAACTTTTTGGAGGTACTCCCACCTCTGGACAGGATTTGGTCCATATCTGTCAATGTCCTTTGTTCGAAACGGTTCGAGAACTTCGACTCCAGAAAATTTCTGCCCGTAAAATGTGTTATTTAAGCAGTTGAACTTTTAGTTGAACTAGTGTTTCTTCGAAATAAAAATGTCTAAATATGCACATACACATAAAAAATAAATTAGGCTTAGAGTTTAGTTTGGATTATTCTTTTTTGTGTAGGGTAAAATAATCTGATTGCCACAGGGTTTAATGGTATAATCTTCATGTACAAGAAAGAAATTACGGAGCTCAAACAAGAAAATATGGGTCTACTTAAAACAAACAAAATGTCCTAAAATACCCATAGTAAAGTTCGCGGTCACTGTAAAACTAAAATTTCTGTGCGTTATACAATTTTAAGTACTTATATTTCAGGAAAAATCACGTTTTTGATTTGGAAAAGCATTCTTGCGGTAACAACCTTGTTAATAAATTAATGGAACAAAATAACAGTTTTACAAGGTGTTCAATTTAGCTGGAAGAGATTGGATTTACAATTTTAAAGAGCGAAACCTAGAAATTTATATAAGATCACCGAAAGCATCATCAAAAGTAACGTCAGTAAGTTTTAATAAGATGATTTTACGAATTGAGGTGGACTCCTCCTTTCTTCTGCAAGAATATTCAACATAGATGAAATTGACACAGCAACAATAAATAATTCTTTAGATATCAATATCAGTTCCATGAATTATTTTCATTATTTGTGAAGTTATCAATGGTATGTATATACATTGAAAGGTGGAAGACAGGTGGGAGGTATTACTTCTGTCGAGAGAGGATCTTTGTCTACAATACTTTTGTCATCCTTTGGGATGAGTTCAATATTTTGCGGAATGATTTAGGTATTTCTTAAATTATTAAATGTTCATTTTATGAATGGGCATACATCTCACACACAAAATCTAAATTTTGTTGAAATAACCACACTAAATCCATTAAATATTACCACGAATGAGAAGAACCTTTTATCATTAATTAATATTAATTGGTCAAACAGAAAGTTAATTCGCCCGTAAATAATGTTGATCCAACGAAAGTATGGCTTGTTTAACTTTTTGCCCCAACTCTCCCCTAAATTCATACCAGTATGTGTGCAATTTTTACATAAAACTACATTCTAATACAAACAGTTCATTGATTCACACAACGAAATTCGAACATTTTCAGCAAAAGCCTTTTGTTTTTTAAAACTAAAAAAGGGTCCTGCAACAGCAGCAGCAGTAACAATAGTGAATTGACTCAGAATCATTGTAAAAAAGTTTATTCGAATTTAAGCACTTAATTGGGATGGAATAAATCAAATGCATGAAAGTGAAACGCAAAACGTTCTGTTGATTCAACTAAAACATAAATTTTATTGGTGACATTTCAATTTGATTAATAAAAAAAAGTCGTTATTCGTTTTTGTTTTAGTTGATTGATTGATTTGCTTACGTCTTAATTTCATAAACAAAATAAAAATTTCGGAGAATAATTGAAACTTAACAGATATGCTAAATTTATAAATTTAATTCTAGTTAAAGAGTATCTCATTGTATTCCTAGTTGCAATATGTTTGAGAAAAAATTCGAAATCAGTCTCCATGATTCTTAGGGGTCATACTAAAAGATAAATAAATCTCACAGACAGAGAGTGCTGGTAAATTTTTTCCTTATGGTACCATTTGGATCTGATTGCAATTCTGATAGGTTTTTCTTATATTCCACTTCCAATTGCGAATGGCGTCGATATACCATTTTTTTTTTTTTTTTAGAAATTGTACAAAGAATTCAGTTCTTTCGAGTTTTAACCATTTTCTCTATTTCTTCCACAAAATATGAGAAAATGTTTTCTGTTTACACGAATAGATTTCAAGATACATGCTCTTGCCATATGCTTTTTATAACACTCACGTCCGCCCTGCCGAGTGATCTTCGGACGTCAAAAATTATCGTGACATAATTAGTGATATTAATGCATATCTGAAAGACTGTATTCAGCATGCATTCGAAAGGATATTAAATTTATATGGATTAGTATCCACAGACACAACACTTATTCAAAACTATATGAAATACATATGAATGAAACACATATTCAAATCGTTTTGAAATGAATACAAAATTGAAAAAGAAAATATTAAAATAAAATAAAAATCTTTTCAGTAAACGAAAAGTAATTAAATAAAAAAAAACATTTAACCAAAAAATAAAGCTATAAAATGAAATCTAACTCACTAAAGAAATTCAAGTACAATCAGAATAACTTAAAAAAAATTCGTAAAAATGTAACATTTTTATGTCCGAGGGTACGCAAACCCGAAAGCTGTTGCACTAAGACGGGAACGAAAATTCCATTGGCCACAATGGATGTTAAAAATATATTCTATTTACATCCAGTGGAATATTTTTACCGAAAGTAAATGAAATTGCCGATTTGCGGCCGATCGTTTGTGTCCAAAAAGTATCTTCTCAGAATATGTTCTATTTTGTTATCTGGGTTTCTATGACAATAAAAAAAGCTGTGTTATATGTTTGCCATGGGTGACAAAAATTCAAGTTCTGCCTGTTCTCATACTAACTCTTTCTTTTCTTCAACCAACTGTAATCCTATCAGATTATACTTTCGCAAATAATATTCCTACTACATATTCTACCCTTGGTTATGAAATACCTGCTAGATAATTTTAACTCCTTTCAGCAATTTTCTGTGTCACCTCACTTTAAAACGATCGCTAATTGTTTTACCGATCCCTAAGAAAACACTACATACTAAAGATAATGTACATATGAACTTCGTTTCAATTAGAATTTTCTAATTTCTATAGCATTTTTGGATTAAATGAAACCATATTCGAATTTAACGAAACTATTTTTGAATTGAATGAAACCGTTTCCGAATTAAATGAAACTGTTTTCGAATTAAATGAAACCATTTTCAGATTAAAAGAAACCATTTTCACATTGATTGAAACTATTTTGAACTTAAATGAAACTATTTTCAAATAAAATGAAACCTTGTAGAATAAAGTATGAATTTAATATTTTCGTACGTTTTATAATCATTAAAAAGGTATATTAAATTTTATAGGACAGTGTATTAAATAATAGCAGGTATCTCAAAAGAAAGTTTATATTTGATTTATCAATTTAAAAGAAAGGTTGACGTCTGTCGATAAAATCTTTATTAATTATTAAAATACACAGCTTAGGAAATTACATCTTAAAAATAACGTCATCTAAATGTAAACCATTACACTGACGGCACTCATTTAAACGAACAGCGAAATTTCCCATGACGGCTCGGCATGTAGACTCCGTGATGGCTCCCATTTCATATATTTTCACTCAACTGCGCCAGAGTAGTCGGATTATTGACGTACACTACTGATTTGAGATATCCCCATAAAAAAAGTCCATAGGGCTCAAATCAGGACTGCTTGGGGGCCAATTTATGTCACCTCTTCTGGAGATCAATTTGCTGGGGAAAATTTCACGAACTCGTGGCAGAGACGTATTGGACGTATGTGACGTGGCTCCGTCCTGCTGAAACCATGTTCTTCGGTGATAACCAGGAAAGTTTTGCAGTTGAGGTACCAAGAAGTCGTCTAACATCTTCACATGACGTTCTGAATTGACTGTAACTGTCCGTTCCCTTTCGTCTTCAAAGAAGTACGGGCCGATTATCCCTCTCGCCGACATCGCAGCCCATACAGTTACTTTAGGGGAATGTAGGGGTTTCTGGTGTTTGCGTTTCGGATTGGTTGCACTCCAGTAACGGCAATTCTGCTTTTTCACATGCCCGTTAAAGTGAAAATGAGCCTCATCGGAAAACAAGATATTGTTAAATGTTGAAAAGCGCTCAGTAACTTGGTTAACGAATTGAACCCTATGACTGCTATCCTGGGGCGTAAAATACGGTGTAATGATGATCTATGCAAATTTAAAGCACTTGCGCGTTTACGAATGGAAAGGTTCGGATCGTCACGAACAGATTGATTTACGCTCTCCACGGACTCGTCTGTTCTTGATGACCTTGGTCGTCCAGATTTCGGTTTTTCCAGTGTTGAACCAGTTTCCTCAAACCTATTGACCCATTTTCGAATGAAGGGAACACTTGGCGCATCATTCAAGTTATGCAAACCACGATGGCTGCAAAATCTTCTCCGTGCTTTAGTCGCCGAATCACCGTTTTTGTAAAATTCTCGCACACAGCGCGCGCGGTCCGCTCCCGAAAAACGATCCGTACTGACTAAATTCCTAGAAACCAGGCAATCGATTGACATACCGTTTACACAGTATGCTAATCGATTATAAACTTTCTTTTGAGACACCTATGGATGTTATTTAAAATTTTTACCACCTTAAGGCTTAAACACAATTCCGACGACAGACGACAAACGACGACGATATATCGCTGTCAAACTTGTAAAAACACAGCATCTTATGCGAATGCACCAAATTGCGACGACCGACGTTGAGCGATCGACGACATTATCGCCGGGATTGATCAGTTTCTAATTTTGCCGTCGTCGCTGCAGTCCTACCAACAAAATTAATCGAATGAAATGGTTGTGGCATTCACTTTTGTCTTTTTTAGGTGGTAGCACGCCGCGGTAATTTTAAAATAATGAGCTTTGAGGAAAAATAGATCGAGGAAATGCGAAATCCATAAAATAATTTATAGTTTACAAGATAGGCAAGACAAGTGGACAAAAAAGACAAGGGCTTGGATGGATATTTTAAAGCATTTAATTTACTTAATTTCCGCATTTTCAGTTTTTTCCACACTTTGGTTCATTGCATTTCTTTCAATATAATATAAAATATTCTTGATAAAAATCTCCTTTTGAAACGCCCGAAACATTTAACAAATCAAATTTCAATATCTTCTTCTTTCACAATCGTCGCTCATCGCCTGTCGTTGCAATTGTGTTCCCAATTTTTCGAATGCCTGTTTCGCAGCGAAATATTCGCTGTCGTCTGTCGTTCTGTCGCTCTATCGTCGGAATTGTGTTTAAGCCTTTACTCGCCAATGCTGAACCCGATAGAAAAAGCATTTTCGAAAATAACGTTGATCGCCCGATCAATATTAAGCGACGTTAGCACCGAACATAGTATTGTTGATGTAATTGACCAAAGTGTTCAGCAACTGAATCAAAATGATTGTTCAAACTATGTACCGGATATGGTTTTGAAAATCCAACAAGCTGCAGATCGACAATTTAATTTACTAATTTCATCGATTATATATTGATTGCAGGCACATAACGGTTTAATGGGCAATTAAGTGAGAATCACTTGGCTACAAAATACATTATATTACTTGATACACCGTCCTATAAAATTTAATGTACCTCTTTAATCAATATAAAACGTACGAAAACATTAAATTCATATTTTATTCTATAAGGTTTTACTTTATTTGAAAATAGTTTCATTTAAGTTAAAAATAGTTTCAATCAATGTGAAAATGGTTTCTTTTAATCTGAAAATGGTTTCATTTAATTCGAAAACAGTTTCATTTAATTCGGAAACGGTTTCATTCAATTCAAAAATAGTTTCGTTAAATTCGAATATGGTTTCATTTAATCCAAAAATGCTATATATAGAGTTGTGACTACCTAATTTCCTTTGTTTTTTGCCGTCATATTTAGTTAAAAAAAGAAATTGTTAAGTGCACTTTAAAAGTTTTTGGTGTAAATTTGCTAATAAAATAATATGAAATTAGTTACCTTGTATTATTGTAGTAAATTTACATCAAAATGTAAATGCAAATTTTACTCATTCACAGAGGTTTTTTTTTACTCTACAGACGTATTAAATGTTTTTCACCGGCCAGGTAACTATTTTCTAAAAATTTAGGTGATTACATGATTACAAATTTGTTTAAAACTAAACCGGGTTTATATATATAATTAAAATCGCTACACTTATATAGGTACCAGTGCTGAAAAGTAATAGACCCTTTCAAAATTTGTAAAGGAGTGATATCTATGCCAGTGAATACGATAATTACTATAACTGGAGAACGATTTTTCACATTTCTCCTAAAGACATTTAAAATTGGAGTTATTTTTTTAACGTTGAAAATATAAATGTTTGTTCATGTACATATAGCGTAATTCGAGGTGATATGGTACGATATTTTTTTAAATCTGAATAACTTTTAACAAAAATATCGTACAAATTAAAACTACTGTGCAAATTAAATAACAAAAATAAAAAATATATAATTCAGTTGCAAGAATAAAAAAAAATAAAATGCAAATGTCCCATCACACCTAGCTTCTTGAGGTGAGTTGGTACAGTGAAATAAGTGAGATGGGACACGTCAAAATGATGTCATTTATAATCCTAAATGCTTGCTTTCACAGATGTTCGCATATCTAGAGCAAAATTCTTGGTATCAAAATTTACGAACAACACATTCTAACTAATCATCAGTTTTCCTTGTTTGATTGTAGTCCTCTCCGCAACCAATACACTTATTATTATCGAACTCGTTATCATTGTCATCCAGGTGAAGAGAGGTTGTCAAACTTTCCGATGAATAAATGTCTGTGCTTCTTTTTTTTACTGCAGTCTTATTAAAGATTCCGTGCCTTAATCTCCTTGTGGTTTTTGGTGTCTTTTGGTGGGGAGTAGGCTTACGAACTTGCAAACTTGTAGGCGATTTTCCACAACATCCGATTCAGAAGTAACAGTTAATGTCGACGAAATATCCTTATAGTTGGGACAGGGAATTTTCCGATGAAAAAGCCGTTGGTCGTCTTTTGCAAACTATAGGGTTTTTAACTGTTCTGCACTTTTTAGCGGTTATGGGCTCCAAAGAGGTGATGACACATGCCAATTGTCTTCTTGTGGTATTTAGTTTCTCCTGGTGGGCAATAGGATGAATAACGTCTAAGATAGTGAGTGAATTTTTCACAATATTTGTTTTACAGATTCCAGTTGATGTGGAAGGACTGTCTTTATAGTTGTGCGGAAGTGGAGTGATTTTTAGCATAGCTGATGTAGAAGATGTAGAAGGAATATCTCTGTACAAAAACTTTATTACAAAAAAGTTCTGGTATGTATGTAAATATTTTGTTAAATTTCAACCTGAAATTAGATGTTGAATTAAAATCATTTTCACTCCACAAAAGTGCATAATTAGGAATTGCGCTTAGGTCGTAAGGAACAATGCCTGTAGCTTTGAACGCGAAGATAGCATTTCCTATAGTTGCTGATTTGTTCCACGCTTTTGACAAGAGTTTCCCAAATACCACGCGAGTGATTTTTCTTCCAGGATTGTGCCGAATGAAAACGTTGCACTCTTCATAATAAAAACTCTTAAATGGTTTGAAAGAAAGCCCTGTCAAGCGCTTGAACAAACTGAGTTGTGAGGCTTGGAAGAGAAACTAGGATTAAGTCCTGATACTCGAGTAACTCCCAATTTGCATGAGAAGAATGTCCGTCAAGAAGCAGTACAACAGCTCCAGCTGGTTTTCTTGGTACAAACTGTTTTTAGAGCCAATTGTAAAATATATCGGCAGTAACATAAGCTGACTTTTGCGACATCATGACAACAGAACCAGGGAGCATCCCTTCTTCAAATTCTGGCTTCTTTATTTTACCTTCTAAAATGCAGGTTGGTGGAATAAATAGCCCCTCAGCATTGCAATATGCAATAACAGACAGATATTGTTTCACTCTTTTCTCCTGACGAAATTGCTGCTACGTTTTTGGAGCCTTTATCCGCAATAACTTGGCTGCTTTATTATTCAACTGGGCACCTGTCTTGTCCACGTTAAAGATATGTCCAGGCTTACCATAAAGGTTATTGTCTATTAGGACTCGTTCCAAAATTTCGAAATAGTTTTGTACGTCCTTTTTGTTCATCCCTTGTGAACAATTGATAGAGACACACTTTCGGATTTTCTAACAGATAATTGCGAGTTTCGTCTTTAAAATGAGGTCAGCCAGTGGTATCCTGCCATTCCACTTTACCTGTCGAATTTGTGCGGAATCCCGAGCTATTCTGCTGCCATTGTCCTCACTATATCTCGCGAGGGAGCGAATCCGTTTCTTTGAAGTTGTCTTATGTGTCGCACAATCTTCATCTCATTCTCTAAACTTAGTGTACAGCTTGGACCAAGTGCATGTTATTTGTTGTCGTTTTTGATTATTCTCCGACTGAATGTAGAATGTGTAATTTTAAAATGGCGGGCTCCTTCTCTTTACTTCATTTTGCCTTCCTGGACTTGAGCAATAGCCTCCAACAAATTAGACTCGCTCCAATTTTTCCTCAAAGCAAACTTTCGAATGCAGTTTGTCGACATTGCTACTTTAAAACCTATATTAATTAAGTACTTATAGAACACCAGTATAATCTGAAGTCGAAAAGTTAGTTATTTTATTAAATACAAACAACTGAAAACTTTAATAAATGAAAATTTTAGGAAAGAAGTTGTCCCTCTCTCTCAAAAATTTTTTTTTAGAATGTTAATCTCTAACTGACTTTGTTTATCAAACACAAAGTTACAAGGAGCATTACTTACATGTGTTCCAGTCGCCAATTTCTTACAAAAATATTTATCACTTAAGTTTTTATGGATTCATTCTTAGAAATTGTAACGTTATACTTTCTAGATACGGCATACGTTATTAATGACTGACAATATCAGTTCAGTGGAGCATTAGACAATGCATGTTGTTTCGTGTTTCGACAAGTTGCAAGAGAGAAATTAAGCTGTCCCATCTCTCCTAGAATTACCCTATAGGGAAAGGTGCTATACCTTTGTACCGTTTTTGAAATAGTTTTTTTTTGACAAAACTAATGCGACAAATTTTAAACAACCGATAATTACAAATTGTCTAACCCATAAGCTTTCCAATAAAAGTAGAATAGCAGTTAAAAATTTATATTTCAGGGTATATGAAAGGAAATATGAAGGTCCTGTTTCGGTCCAAGGTACAACATGCTGCTGTACCATGGACAGTGGGGTATTTTACTTTGGACATTTGTAATTTACTAAGTAGAAATTATGGTATATCAACACAGTTAAATTAAATAACACATATTCGCAAATCAGGTTACTAAACATAAAATTGCTACAGCTATACATATTTAAATTATTATTTATGTTAAGGTCATGCTACGGCTTTTTTGGATATGTCTGTGGTATAAATGTTTGAAGTGGCCAACGTGCATACCCCTTGCATAAGAAACAAAACTGCATGTGAAATATTTTAAGTCACACAATTCACTACATGATGCACGATTTATAATAGTAAACATAAACAAGTTTTAGTTTGGAATTCAAAGATATATAAAGAATTGAACTCCAACACTTTCAATTCTTTATCACTGGAAAATATTTACTTTTTTTCACGACTTTTCTTTAAAGCGCAATATCTGCACATTTGGCAGACAACCCAATTCCCAGTAAAGCTTAAGTGTCATCTGTTGATTAGTAAAATCGGATAAAAACGCATTTATGTAGGTGTTTTGTAATGTAGCGGTAATTGAACACTACAGCTATATTACTGCATTTTAGGTAGGTTAGTGTAGCGGTATGTTAAAATGACAAGATATGTGGGCTTGTGTTTACTGTTGCTTTATTAACCAAAAATTACTTATTTTACGTTAGTCTGAATTCTGTTGTAATTTTTTCACTTTAAACGTACTTAATTAATTTAATTAATTATCTGAAGGCATGTATTCTTGAGGTGTCGTAACGTGACACGTGCTCAATTTTATACCTTAGATTTTCACTAATTCACTTTTATTACAATTAATTTCACTGTTTCTTACTTACTATAATTCACGTGTAGCTTAATATTAACTAATCTACGTTGGTTTTTCACATGAAGCATTAATTATGCGTGGCTTGCATGAAGTCAATGCTATGTGAAAAAACTAAATTAAATTGTCCACCACCAAATGTTTTAAGAATATATATCACAAATACTTATCCTAAAACGTTCACCACCAAATTCAAGTCACACCAACTTATTAATTTGATATTAAAATCTTGATAGCATGTGAATGCTGTACCTTGCTAGGCACGTTTATTTATGCTATAAGATTGTATTGAGAATTAATTTTTGCACTTTTGGATTTCTGAAAACACTGGATCTATGCTAAGTTGCATGTACGATCGCTGTCAAACTAATGAGAGTTTACTTAGGGAGCACCTCCTTTTTATAATGTCCGAGCCGCCATTTTCGGACAAGTTCCACATGAAAAAATGCAAATTTCATGTATTTTTTGCACATTATAAATCCATGCTGTAATGTCAAAATATTCCAAATTATGTGAATTAATTTATTTTTAATTATCCATAATTTTTCCTAATTCATTTATTGAAATATTTCAATTTTTCTAAAACTTATCAATATGGCCGCTCCCTATCATACTATGTTAATTTCCGGTGTGGAACATAAATTCTCTCACGAATTTTCTTCTGTCTCGTTTCCACATCGTTCTCTTTCCCACTCATTATGGGAATTAGAATTACCTTTTTTTCTAAATATTTCCTTGCCTGGGCATTTTCGCGTTTTTTAATTATTGCCAACAGGTAGAGCGCGGCCAACTTCATTAAAGTGATTATTTACTTCGTCGCGGTGACAGTTCGTTTCGCGGTGTTTAAGTCATGAAGTGCCGTGGTTTGTGTGGTGTATTGCTAATCAACAACTGGATTAATTATTAAGGTAAGTTTATAAAAATATTCTTTAAATATTAATTAATGATTTTCCTGTGCATAATTTGCAAAAATCATGCAAATTATGCGCAAATTTTGTGATGAAAAAGTGATTAATGAAGTGTCAACAATGGTTACAATTGTTGATTTTTCATTAATAATAGTGTGTGTAGCTTTTGCGAGTTTATGTTATTCGCATATTTAAACGTAATTGCATGTTTCGCAATAGTTTATTATGCCAGTAACATGAATTTCGCTGAAAAATAGCAATGTTTATGTTTTCATGTAGTGTTGTTGTTGTACTGCCAAGAAATTTGTTTCTTGGCAGTATGCATATATGTATTTAAATTTTTTTATTGTACTGTTTAATAGTTAATTCATTTGATTCTATTGAACTAATATATATCTTTTTTTCTCCTTTCAGATACTTTTCTTTGAAGATACAGGAGGCTAGTGCTGACTGGATGCAGGATCTTGGAATTCTAGTCTAGGGAAGTAGTAAATATTTTATTTATTGTTCTAATTATTTTATTTCTTTCCAGCTGTGTTCAACATACTCCCCCCCGTTGAACAGTTTGTTCAACCAAAGCTTCTTTTATTTTGCGTATACCTCTCTTGTGGTAATGATGGAATATTAATTCTCCGTCCTTAGTGACCTTTAATTTGACTTGGTATTTGTCGGGTAGATTAATGAATTTTTCGCGGTTCCTCCGCTGCTGTATTGCCCGAACATTAATACGCTGCAAGACATATCGAGGCAGATATATATCTACGCCTTCTCGCGTTCGAAATTTTTGAAAGCTATTGTTCCTCCTCATTTCGAACTCGTTAATGGTTGTGGTCAGCAGAAGTCTGGATAACTGAGATATCCGACTGCCATTAACCACCACTGTCTGCTCCGGGTGTGGATCCGTAAAGGGAGTCGGGCCTACAAACGGTAAGTTTGTAGCCGTAGTTGAGTTCTTAGCTGCTGCGCTCGTGGATGGCTCTCCTCTGGTTCTGGAAACTTCTTCTGTAGCTCCTCCAACTTCTTCTCGACCTCCTGGAGCCAATTCGTGGGCCAACTCCGGCCTGGGTCTGCCAAAGACATCACATCCCGGGTCACGCAACATCCTCCGCTCCGGGCTTCCTGGTGGGCTAAAGTAAATGTCTTCCAGAATGTATAGTGTATCATCCTGTTCGTAGGTGAATGACATCTGAAATGGCAACCAGTTAGTATGGCGTAACGTGAATAGAACACAACCCTCAGCCAACAGTAGTACACAAAAGGACAGACACATGACGACACTAAGAACAGGTAGTTAATCTATAGCTAATGGTAGCGGACTAATTTTTGCAATTGGTCGTAGAAAACTACCGTTTCGCGTTTTGACCTTGACTACCCGAACCAGATCATCTGTCCCTGGATGCACTTGTTCGATTATGCCCATTAACCAACTTGTGGGTGGCATCTGATCGTGTTTTACAAGTACCACGTCCCCTACTTGAATATTTGGTTGTCTTGTATACCATTTGGGTCGATTTTGCAATTGGTTCAAGTAATCCCTTGACCATTTATCCCAAAATTGTTTATATAATAGTTGTATGTACTTCCACCGTTTGGAAGGTAGTATTGCTTCATGTGTATAGTCTGGCTCTGGAATGGCATTAAGTGCTTGGCCTATTAAAAAATGTCCGGGTGTGAGGATAAGTAAATCCTCTGGATCATTTCTCACGTAGCATAGCGGTCTAGAATTTAGACATGCCTCAACCTGAGCCAGGACTGTAGAGTATTCTTCGAATGTGCATCTGGAGTGTTGTAATGTTCGGCGTAAATGGTACTTTATTGCCTTTACTCCAGCTTCCCATATCCCTCCAAAGTGTGGAGAGGCTGGAGGATTGAAATGCCAATTGATTTGCTTGGAGGCAAGATATTGTGCTGCTACTGGAGTTGCACTTTTAATTGCTGCTTGCAAATCCTTATCTAAAATCGCTTTTCCTCCAATGAAGTTGGTGCCACAATCTGAGTATATGTCACTACACAATCCTCTTCGTGCTACAAATCGTTTTAATGCAGCGAGGAATGCTTCAGATGTGAGATCTGATACCAACTCCAGATGTACCGCCTTTGTGGCCATACAAATGAAGATGCAAAAGTATGCTTTCAACAATTTTGCATTTCGTAGGTTTGATGCTTTTATTATTACAGGTCCTGCATAATCAATTCTTACGTTAAGGAACGGTCTCGTTATATTCACGCGAGACGTTGGTAGATTTCCCATTAATTGGGTTCTTGTTGCAGTGCGATGTTTAAAACAGATAATGCACTTATGTATTCGACTAGTAATTCGGCGTCGAGCATCCAATATCCAAAATCTATCTCGACTAGTGCTGAGAACTAGTGATGGACCGCCATGCAGAGTATCCACATGCAGTTTGTCAATTAGTATTAGTGTAACGTGATGATCACGTGGTAAGATGATTGGGTGCTTCCTATTATATGGCAATGTTGCATTCAGAAGTCTACCACCTAATCGTATTAGACCGTTGTTGTCCAGAAATGGATTGAGCTTGATTAATTTGCTATGTTGTGACAATGGTTTCTTGCCCAACATATTCTTATACTCTTCTGCGAACGCAGTTTGTTGTACGAGTTTTAATATTGTTACTTCAGCATTATTCCATTCCTGCACAGTGAAAGCTTGAACGAGTTTCGATTGCGGATGCCGACAATTGTGTATGAAACGTTGAATGTTTGCTACAATTCGCACAAGGCGAGTATACGACGAATATCGTAAAAGAAGATTGTTTTCTAATTTCGCTAAAAAACTTACTGTAGGAAGTTCTTTAGCTTCTAAATTTGTTTGTTCCGAAATGTCCTTAAATTTCGGCCAGTTGTCCTGTTCTTCAGCTAACCATGATGGTCCATGCCACCATAAATGATTACTGGTTAAATCTGCTGCAGGAACACCTCTGGAGGCTAAATCTGCCGGATTGTGTTTTGTAGATATGTGACACCACTGTTCGAAGCGTACAACGTCTTGTATTTCGACGACGCGGTTTGCTACGTAGATTTTCCATCGTGCTGGATGTTCCTTGATCCATTGCAAGACAATTGTTGAGTCTGTCCAGGCGAAGATTGGCACATGATGTAGGCGCATATCTTCAAGTGTAGCCTGAAGCAGTCGTGCAAGTAATAGAGCTCCATTAAGCTCTAATCTAGGAATTGTTGTTGGCTTAATTGGAGCTACTCTAGTTTTTGCAGTAAGCAAATTGGTATGAATTAAGCCGTTCTGATCGTCTACCCGTAAATAAACGGCAGCTGCAAAAGCCTTTGTAGACGCATCACAAAATCCATGTAATTGGATGCTTGCCTCAGATGAATAGTTGATCCATCTAGGGATTTGTATATTTTCTATGCATTTTAAGTTACGTTTAAACTTATTCCATTGTTGTTCTATTATTTCCGATACCTTGTTATCCCATGCACATCCTGTGATCCATAGTGCTTGCATGAGCACCTTGGCTGTGATTACCACTGGTGCCAGCCAGCCTAAAGGATCGTACAGTGATGCGATGTCAGACAGAATGGTTCGTTTAGTTACCTTGGCATGAACTGTCCATGGTTTGGTTATAATGGAAAAACTATCCAGTTTAGGATGCCAGCGAATTCCTAGTGTTTTTACAGATTCCTGGTCTGTGATCGTTAGTGTTTCTGTGAATTCACATTGCTCTGCAGGAAGATGGCTTAACAGCTCTGTACTGTTGCTTGTCCATTTCCTGAGATTGAATCCTCCAGATTTCATCATACCTATTAGCTGATTTAATAAGCATTTGGCGTCATTAAGATTGTCAGCTCCAGTCAGGAGATCATCCACATAAAAATCTGTGGTTGTAACCGTAGAGGCTAAAGGCCATCTTTGCTGTTCATCATGTGCTAACTGTTGTAGCGTCTGAATAGCTAAGTATGGCGCTGACGCCGTTCCAAATGTCACCGTGTTCAGCTGAAAATCCTGAATCTCCTTAGTTTTAGGATGTCTCCAAATGATTCGCTGAAATGTTCGGTGATCGGGATGCATGGTGATCATGCGATACATCTTTTCAATGTCTGCGTTCATAGCAATTTTATATTTGCGCCAGTTGAGCAACGTGGCGAACAGCTTAGGTTGCAGAACTGGGCCCTTTAGTAGATACTCATTAAGAGATTTGCCATTCGACGTCTTTGCTGAGGCATCGAATACTACTCTCACCTTTGTTGTCGTGCTTTCCTTCACAACGGCATGATGAGGTATATAATAATGGGGCTGATTGATATTGGGCGGAGGTATTTCCTCCATATGACCCAACAAGAGATATTCGTCCAAACATCTCTCATATTCAACTTTCAAGTCTGGATTTCTGGCTAATTGTCGTTGAATTCCTTGAAAGCGTTTGATTGCTTGTATTCTCGACTGCCCTAGAGTAGGGTTCTCGTCGTTTACAAAAGGTAACTTAACTTGATAAGTTCCATTATGCAGACGCTGGTGATTGAGTTGATAACTCTGTAGACATTCCTTGTCTTCTTTTTTGAGAATGGGGTTTGTGGGAAATTCTTCTGTTTCCCAGAACTTCTTGAGTTGAAGAGCCACATCATCAGTTGTGATTGTAAATGATGACGTTTTGTGCTCTGCATCATCTATGCTAGACCCAAGCAAAATCCAACCAAATATTGTGTTGACTGCTGTAGGAGTCGTATTTGTTCCTTGCCGTATACCGGTTCGCAATATTTGAGCATAAACTCTTGCTCCTAATAATGCATCTATCCTTCCCGGTTTCCAGAATGTGGGATCTGCGAGTTGCAGTTTCTTTAGCTTCGCGCATTCCTTTTTAGACACTATTCTAGAAGGCAGAGGATCTGTAATGTTCTTAAGTATTAGAAAGTTTTCTTCTAATACTTCTGTAGATCTCGTTGTTCGAGGCCGAAGAGAGAGTATTGTTTGGTGCCTTGAGATGGCTGTATGGCTAGTGTTTAAGCCTGTGATGGAGACTGCAATTGGGCTTTGTACTGCTCCTAATTTCCTGCAAGCTTCCTCCGTGATGAAAGATGATTGCGAGCCACTATCTATCAGACATCGTAGAATATAAGGTTTTCCGCTTTTTGTCTGTGCTACTACTAATGCAGTTGCTAGTAGAGCATTGTGACTTTCTCGGGTTACGAAGTTATGACTAGTGTTTAAGCCATCAGTATTGTTGACTGCTTGTAACCGGGAAAAGCTTTCCTGTGAGGAGCTAGATTGATTAGCTTGACTTGAGCTCAATCTAACTTTGTCATGTGCTGACTTATGCTCATTATGAACAGCTGAGGACTTGGGTTTTTCCTTATTGTGTTCTTCATGAAGGGTGCTATGATGTCTCTTATTGCATTTCAGACATCTAAATTTGCTAGTGCAATTATTTAAGTGGTGAATTCCTAAGCAATTTGAGCACCGACCTGATGCCTTCAGTATCTGATATTTGGATGGTATGTCCATCGCTAGATACTTCGGACACTTATGGAGGTAATGCCTGGCATTGCATGCTGCGCATTTAAATTCATTTGTAACGTGATATGACTTTGTCACATCTGGTGTGGTGTTTGGTTTGTGATGTGGTGTGGACTTAACTAGACTATCTGCTAACGATTCTAAAATTCTTAAACGTGTATTTAAGAACTGCTTAAATGACTTAAATGTTGGGAGTTCTTGTGTGCCTCCCTGCTCTTCTTCCCACATTTTGAGGGTAATGAAAGGTAATTTCTGTACTAACAGATGTATTAGAAGTACATCCCATGATGTCGTATCAACTTCTAAACTTTGTAATTGTTGGATACATTCGTCTGTTGTATCAATTATTGACTTGAGTCCTTTAGCAGACTCTGCATTTAGTTTGGCTTGGTTTACCAAAACCTTTAATTGATGATTAACTAAAATTCTCTTGTTCTCATATCTAGCCTTTAACTTGTTCCATGCTGGCATGTAATCTTCATTTGTTACTGGGGTGTGCCGCAGCAATTTCTCAGCATCACCCACTAAACAAGATTTCAGATGATGCAGCTTTTGAACTGGTGTTAGCTTTGTATTGTCATGAACAAGAGAGATGAATAGATCATGAAATGATCGCCATAAATCGTAGTTGCCGTTATACTTGGGCAACTGAATGCGCGGAAGGAATGATTCCTGTTGAACAACAGTTGTAGAATGAATAGGTACTTGTCCCGAGCTTGATGCTTCAGAAGTTGGGACGAATTTCCGCAATCCTTCTACTAATTCTCCCATATATTCGGAATATTTTAACTCTGTTGAGCTATGATTATCTTGGGCTAAATACTCATGTTGCTTTTCATCAGAACTTTCTAATAAAGCCTGATTTATTGCCATATCTGTATCGCTATATATTTCCCATAGTTTCTTCAAATCTGTAATTTTAGTTTCATAAAAGCCTTGTGTTCGTTTAACAAGGTTCGTTTTCTTTCCATTTTCGATTAACTTTTCAATTCTTGCACGCAATATGCTTTCCGTAAGGATTAGTTTATCTACTGAATCCATGTTGATTGATATTTTACGATTAGTTAATTAACCGTGTGGGTTAAATGATGAAGATAATTGAAAACAAAAAACAATTTAATGTCACGTGGGATAAATGTAAATTTAGTCGAAAAACGTAAATTGATATCGTGTATGACAAATTGACGTGAAAAAATATTTATCTAACTTTTCGTTACTAATTTTAGTTAATTTAATTATTCAGCTATTTATTAAAAGTTACTGACATACAAGTTCAGCAATTAACTATGTAACACGATTTACTGACATGTAAGTTCAATAATTATAATAGAAATTTCGAAAATATTCGAGCTGCCTCGTTTGGGCACCCTGAAGTTTTACGTCTAAGCACGTTTATAAATTAATTTTTGTGTTTTTTAATAAGAACTGCCACGTCTAAGCACAGTTATTATTTTGAAAACTTCTTAAAAACTGCCACGTTTCAGCACAATAACAGTAAGAATTGCTTGACTAATTTAATCGTAAGTGAATTATTGTCAATCGCAACAGTAAACAGGCACACATTCCTGGATGGAACCACCAAAAAATGTTTTGTAATGTAGCGGTAATTGAACACTACAGCTATATTACTGCATTTTAGGTAGGTTAGTGTAGCGGTATGTTAAAATGACAAGATATGTGGGCTTGTGTTTACTGTTGCTTTATTAACCAAAAATTACTTATTTTACGTTAGTCTGAATTCTGTTGTAATTTTTTCACTTTAAACGTACTTAATTAATTTAATTAATTATCTGAAGGCATGTATTCTTGAGGTGTCGTAACGTGACACGTGCTCAATTTTATACCTTAGATTTTCACTAATTCACTTTTATTACAATTAATTTCACTGTTTCTTACTTACTATAATTCACGTGTAGCTTAATATTAACTAATCTACGTTGGTTTTTCACATGAAGCATTAATTATGCGTGGCTTGCATGAAGTCAATGCTATGTGAAAAAACTAAATTAAATTGTCCACCACCAAATGTTTTAAGAATATATATCACAAATACTTATCCTAAAACGTTCACCACCAAATTCAAGTCACACCAACTTATTAATTTGATATTAAAATCTTGATAGCATGTGAATGCTGTACCTTGCTAGGCACGTTTATTTATGCTATAAGATTGTATTGAGAATTAATTTTTGCACTTTTGGATTTCTGAAAACACTGGATCTATGCTAAGTTGCATGTACGATCGCTGTCAAACTAATGAGAGTTTACTTAGGGAGCACCTCCTTTTTATAATGTCCGAGCCGCCATTTTCGGACAAGTTCCACATGAAAAAATGCAAATTTCATGTATTTTTTGCACATTATAAATCCATGCTGTAATGTCAAAATATTCCAAATTATGTGAATTAATTTATTTTTAATTATCCATAATTTTTCCTAATTCATTTATTGAAATATTTCAATTTTTCTAAAACTTATCAATATGGCCGCTCCCTATCATACTATGTTAATTTCCGGTGTGGAACATAAATTCTCTCACGAATTTTCTTCTGTCTCGTTTCCACATCGTTCTCTTTCCCACTCATTATGGGAATTAGAATTACCTTTTTTTCTAAATATTTCCTTACCTGGGCATTTTCGCGTTTTTTAATTATTGCCAACAGGTAGAGCGCGGCCAACTTCATTAAAGTGATTATTTACTTCGTCGCGGTGACAGTTCGTTTCGCGGTGTTTAAGTCATGAAGTGCCGTGGTTTGTGTGGTGTATTGCTAATCAACAACTGGATTAATTATTAAGGTAAGTTTATAAAAATATTCTTTAAATATTAATTAATGATTTTCCTGTGCATTATTTGCAAAAATCATGCAAATTATGCGCAAATTTTGTGATGAAAAAGTGATTAATGAAGTGTCAACAATGGTTACAATTGTTGATTTTTCATTAATAATAGTGTGTGTAGCTTTTGCGAGTTTATGTTATTCGCATATTTAAACGTAATTGCATGTTTCGCAATAGTTTATTATGCCAGTAACATGAATTTCGCTGAAAAATAGCAATGTTTATGTTTTCATGTAGTGTTGTTGTTGTACTGCCAAGAAATTTGTTTCTTGGCAGTATGCATATATGTATTTAAATTTTTTTATTGTACTGTTTAATAGTTAATTCATTTGATTCTATTGAACTAATATATATCTTTTTTTCTCATTTCAGATACTTTTCTTTGAAGATACAGGAGGCTAGTGCTGACTGGATGCAGGATCTTGGAATTCTAGTCTAGGGAAGTAGTAAATATTTTATTTATTGTTCTAATTATTTTATTTCTTTCCAGCTGTGTTCAACAGTAGGTGGTACCTACAGTCCGTGTGGAAAATGAAATGATCAAGATACACATCTGTTCAAGGTGCAGCATCTTCCCCTACTTATCATTAAACTGACAAAACATACTTTTATTTATGAGCATAGTAAATATAACCTTTTCGGCTGTAGGGTAAGAACCATAACTACTGAGCATGCAACCACAGTAAAATTATGACTGTAAAGTAAATTTACTGTACTCAGTTGGGTATATTTAAACCAAGCTAGAAGAATTACGACATTTGTTGCAATAATTTTTTTTATTTACACTTCAAATATGTAGTTATCAATTCAAAATGTAATTAAACTACAATAAATGTAGTAAAATTCACTATTAAAGCCCGATATGCTAGAGCCAAGGAATTTGTGTTCCTATACAAAAACTATGTAAAAGTCATGGACTGCTCAAGGAATTTTTCTCTTTGCGGATTCCTTGAAGTAGTACGCTGGAGACAAAAAATTTGACAGAAAAACTCTACTTCTCCATTGACAAAGAGGTGTCGTTCTTTTTCGAAAAATGCCTTTATGTCAATATTTCTTGAAGAAATATGTACCGATACACTAATATCTGTAAGGAATTTTGACGTTGGTGGAACAATTGAAAAATTGAAGGAAGGAACCTAGGTTTTGCAAGAGGTGAATCAATTTTAAAGCGACAAATAGAGGAATAAAAATTGTTTTACGTGTAACTTCATTTTCCTTAGAAATTATCCATTTCTTCACTTTCTTTATTACTTCTTTATTGCCTAAGATACCACACATTTATCAAATCCAAATTGTCAAAAAATTCTTCAACTAATGTAAACTTTTCTTCAACAAATAAGTGGAAAAATTCCTTGGCCGTATTCCTTGGCTCTAGCATACCGGTCTTATGATTGTAACATGTTTACATGAAGTTTTTAGTGTGTAGAACTGTCAAATATAAAATTTTTGACAGCGAGCGAAATTGGAAAAGTCATCAACCAGTTAAGTAATAAGCACGATTCACTTGGCATAATTGCCTTCAACTACTTGGAAACAGAAAACCGTTTACAGAAACGTATTATGCATTTTTTTGGATCGACTTAATGTTAAATTGATGAAAAAAGTGAACTTATTAATTAGGTCTATAAAATATTTTCTTCCACAATGACATACGTTTACATTTATACCAAAGCCAAATTTGATGCAACGAACCCTATTTCCAGATTTGGCCTTTCCGACTTATTTCTATTTCCAAACTTGAAGAATTGGTTCGATGCACTGCAGAAATAAAAGTCCATATCGCAGATATCATTTTGGAAGATTTAAAGGATTTTGAGGACCGTTGGTTAAATTGTAAAAAAAAAGACTATGTCTAAAAATAAATCGAGTTTCAAAATTCATACAATTTAGAGTCAATGGGCGCGTTCACTGCCTTTTTGATAGCGTAGTCGTTGTCGTAGTGTAGTTCTGTCAAACCGACTACGATCGACTATCCTCCTGAGCGTAGTCGAATGTAGTCGACTATTTGGTACATTCAAAGTGCGGAGTGAATGATAGTAGTAGTCAAGCGTACTCGTTTGCTGTCAAATTTGGCAAAGTGAACACTCGGTAGTGACTCGTAGTCGACAAAAAGTCACTATTTCGGTTGCAGTGAACGCGCCCAATGTCTTCTGAAATAGCACTCGAAAATGGAGGACAATATGACAATTAAGCTTCCTTAACCGTAATTATTTTGAAGCAGCTACTTATCGCTGCAGCCGTTTGTACCTTCATTAAGATTGAATATATCCCTAGGACTTTGCAACAGCGTTAATCACTTAAAACTGTCTGCCGTCATTGGATTTGGATTTTTGTTTTTGTCATGCAACTACTATTGTCAGGGAGGTGACAGTAGGCAAAGATTGATGAAATATGTGTATACTGTCTGACTGTCTTAAATTATTTTGTAGTGCTTCACATAAATAGATACTAGAAGAACAACTGCTGTTAGCACACAACATAAGATTAGCAGACCCGAACTTTACCAGCCGGGCCCAATAGACCTCCTCATTTGTGCAGAGATCTATTATTAAATCTTGTCAGTGGGACAAATCAATTTGGGATAAACGCTACCAACAATACAGAACATAGTTTTCGGGTGGGCCATTGTAGGCAAAACTAATGTTGTCCCAAAGAATGAAGCAGCGTGCGGGATATGTACCAAAGATAAAGCTCTTGATCAACAGATTGAGAAATTTTGGCACATGGTAGATACACAAGGAGCCAATAAGAACAATTTCACTACAGCAGAAAGAAATTGTTAAGCACACTTCATTCAGACTACCTATAGAGACCAATACGGCCGTTTCGCTGTCAGTTTTGCAGGTAGCCCCACAGCATTGGGGGAATCAAAGGATATCGCCTATAAACGATTTCTTTCATTGGAACGTAAGCTTTCCAAGGAGTCAGAACTCAAGACAGCATATTCCAACTTCATGGAAGAATACGCAAAGCTAGGACATATGGAGGAAGTCGACTTAACTAGAATCGAAAAGCCATACTACTTCCTTCCACATCATTGCATCGTTAAGCAAGCTTCACATTTCGATTCTCATTTTTCAGCTAAAAAAAAACTTTCTTTCCGGCAGACAGTAAGCAGCTAATTGACCAGACTTTTAAGTATAGCCATTTTTATTTATAAATTGCTATTCATGGGTATTTTTTTGGATCTTATCTGTTTAGCGTGTTGCTAAGAATTCGCCCATTCAGCTTAACGTAAGTGAGGCTCGGGTCTATAAATTTAATAAAAAAGATTGCATATTTCCGATTAGTAAAGATCTAAGACGAATATATGAGTGGTTGTTGGAAAATAAATTTCCGCTTAACGTTATCAAGTCAGCATATTTGCATATCTCTAGATCCAACATCCAGTTAACTGAATTAGATGATGTTTACCTGTTGCAACCAGGTAACCAGACAAAGTATATGGCTGCTGTCAGTTGAGATGAGCGCTAAATTGGTGCGAACGCACATAATATTGCACTTTTTTTTCGGAACCGTATTATTTCTTAAGTTGAATACAAATTGCAACCGAAAAATTTCTGATTCTTTTTATATCTTAGTACGTTCAAATATCACTTGATTCAGAATGATAAATTCGTGACAAGCTAAGAGTTAAATGGAAGAATTGATTTCATTACTCTAACTCCAATTGGTTACCTCATTGCTTCCAGAGAAGCAACTATTTTCAATTTTTATTAAGTTGCATTTGGTGTTTAGTTCATTCTTAATCAATTATTGTCTAAAATTTCTGAGCGATTCAATTTGAATAGCTTTAATCAAAACTACTTTTACTTTTTGAACTGAAACCTTACCTGGATACCAATAAAAATTTAATTTATTGCCATATTTTACCTCTACCCACGGCATGAATTTAAAATAAATCGCCTCAGTTCCCACATTTCGGAAAACTACACAGAAGTAGAATGGCTGTCATAAATTACTACACAGGACAAGTAATGATGATCTTCATCTAGCTGTTATAATCTTCAGAGAATTTGAAAAACCTCTTTAATGGAGTTGCTACATACAGGAATACATACACACATCCATAGATAATATGGTCATATGGTTTTCAACGGAGATGGAGCTGACCTTTTGATTTATTGGTCCAAAAAGGGTTTCCCAGACATCATTGCATTGGGTCATCTGAATTGAACTTCGAAATTAATTCGGCTACACATGTGAGGGCACATAGTTTATGTGGCTATTAGAACAATTGATAAGCCTTATCTTATAATTCTTCTTGTTTTCTTGTGTGTTTTTGTTGTTTTTCTTCATCTTTGATGAGAATTTTGCCAGCTGTACATACTATATCTGAGATTAATTGTACATACATACATATGTATGTCTGAAATAAAGTTCATGTTGGTGCGCTCGGAATTCATTATTGGTAATTCTAAGACCCTTCGAATACGGAGCTATTCAAAAAATACTATAAAGTGATGAAAATTTATTTTAAGTTTCCAATTAGTAACTTGTGCGTCACTGCCTATGCATTTCAATGGAAACCCACTCACGACGCCACTAGTTGGTAATCAACTTGCAACGCGTTTGGATTAGTCACTGTCAACACGTAGTCGTGCTGATTGATCTCCAGGCTATCAGTTACTAACCGGTTTCCTCATCACTCACGCATTCTCTTTTTTATTTAGTCCTTTTAAGGCGAGGAGTAACGTTTTGCACCAAATCATGAAGGTAAGCCTACTCACACATTCTATAGAGTGTTAAAAACTTTTGTATCCGTTTGATACAACTCATTTACTGCGACGAACAGTCAACAGTGTCTATTCCTTTCAATTTAAGGATGAATCCAAAATCTGCTTTACTTACGTCTCCTGTATTGATAATAATAATAGCAGACGAAATTCTCTTCGTTACTTGATTTACTTGACATTATATTAATTATTTATAAATACTTCAATAACTTGAGACTTGGCTTGCTACTGAAGCAAAGTGATTCGAGTTCCATTATTTATGTAGCTCCGTGTGCGAATCATAAGTTACTAGCCAGGTCGCGACTTCGATTACCAACCAGTCAGTTACAATTGGTTAGATCCGTGTGCGGAGGCCCTTAATCACACTTCATAGGATCATAAAAAAGGGCAAGGAACGATGACACCAGCTTCGTCATCTCTACAATTTAATTAACATCTGAATTTGAAGAATTGGCCGTTAATTCTGTTCACACATTTATCCGAACCACCCACTTAACTACATACATGTAGAAGACGGAAAATTTGCCTTGCAATCGGTGCATTTCGTTGCTCCCTGAAATTGAATTTTATCTTGACTAAGCAAGTGAACTGAGCGTGAATTTAATTATAAAAAGCCTCACCATAGCTATCGTACCGTAAAACGGAGGGTACTTCTAATTAGCGTAAGTGACAAACGACTAAATTACAATCCCATTTACCAATGCATTTGAATTAAGTTTCTTGTGCATAGTAAAATCCGGAAAGAAATTAGCAATATTTGTGCATGTGGCTCTGGGAGTGCTTTACTAATGAAAGATACTAATTAGCTCGACTATTGAAAGATAAGCATAGTTCCGTTCCTGGAGCAGTTTTTACAGAGGTGTTGTCACTTTATCAATGAGTTAACGGAACTCATTTGTTCTTATACTGTTGGGGGTAATTCAGAATAGATTCAATGTGTGAAAATTTATTTAATTTTCCCAGTAGTTTTTATTTGTTTGGAAAATAGTACAAATAATATTTATGAAGCAGATCTTTGCTACATTCCAGCTGAGCTTAACAAGGATTTCAGGGAAAGGTATGGGTCTAGATATCCTAAAAAATAAAACTCGTATAGGGTGCCACATAAATTTTTCCCCTCGAAGGGGTTAAACTTCGAAACCTATTAAATTACACAAAACGTCTGGATCTCAATCGCGTGGAAATGTAGGGGAATGTCGTCAGCTTTGGAGCGTGAAAGCAAAACATATGCTGTGCAGTCAGTGGTTTGCAAATTACAATCAAAATATTTAGCATTAGTGCATACGATCAGAAAGTGAAGCGAAAACATGGAATCACCAAGATAAACATTGTGAATGTGTTGCGTGGTTTATGTTTGAAAATAAGCCAATTGGTAAATTCAGTCCAGTAAAATATTTCATTGTAGTTGGACCATTTGTATAGTAAGGGTCAGACCCATTGGCGTAGCTAGGGTTTTATTGTGGGGGGGGGCTAGTAAGGGCCAGCCTGAAACAAAATAGAAAAAGGATATTATTCAATCAAGTATTGCTTTTCAAAAATGTGTAAAAGTTTCAAGTTCAAGTTACATCAAGCAAACTATTTTATTGATGAGCGTTGCGTGATTTCGAGCAAGAGTCGATTCGTTAATAAATCTTTCTTATTATTTGACTGGATTTCATTTCAATCGAATGCTTAATACATCTGATTTTTTTTTTAAATCTACTAGCATTACGATTTCTACTGGATTGAGAAAATCTTTACATAAATCTAATAGAAGCCAAATTTAATTAATATATCCAGAAATACCTCTTGTATTGAGAAAAATTCTTTCTATGATTTGCTATAAAGATAAACTTTTTAAATGAAGGGCGGTACTATTTCTTAATATTTTTTCTCAAATTTTCAGCATTCATCTCATTTTCTAATTGAAACATGTTTTTCATGACCATCGCTTCAGCTTCCAAGGCTGATGTATCAATTTTTAAGACTTTTTTATAATTACTGATGAAATCCTCTCTGTCCTTCATGTCCAATTTAAGAAATGCGACCACAGCGCGAGCTAACGGTAGGTTTTCAAATCGGCATTTTAGATTTACTATGATATTATCTATTACTTGTTAGTAAATGTTGATCATCCACTATTCTTCTAGTTGTGTATCGGCTTGCAAACTTAATGTAATACTTTCGCCCACTGTTGACTCTGTACAAAATTTCTTTTGCTGACGCCTTTTTTTGAGACTCTAATAGTGAATTTAGTGCAATCTCGTACTTTTCAGAAACTGCTCGATGTCTGTCTAAATTTTGAACTGATTCCTGCATGCTTTAAAAATACCCATAGTACTTGCTACGAATTCACTATCAATAGTGTCATTTTGGGTCTTGAAAAATTTGCCGAGAACTGAATGAAATGTGTGTGAGGAAATGACGAATTCTAGTTTCGTAATAATGTTTAGCAATCCAAGAGCTATGTGCTTGTCACAGTTCTCTGTGATGCCAAAGTTAGTTTAATTGGATCATAACTTGCCAGTACTGCTTTGTACTTTTCGTAGCGACAACAGCATATGGTAATAATTAGACTTCCCGTTTAATGCCTGGTATGGATTCTGAGAATGCCTTGTAATTTTTGCAGTCTCGCACAATGACCAGGTTGTGAGAAGTGAATATATAAAGCTTCGAGGCCGTTGTTTAGACAAAAGCCTTTTTTTTGTCCTGGTATTGTCAAAGTGTTGCACCATGACTTTATGTTGAGGGCATACTCGATGCTTGTATCGATATACCAATGATAGAGTAGA
Organism: Dioctria rufipes; assembly: GCA_963924295.1. Lineage (NCBI taxonomy): Eukaryota > Metazoa > Arthropoda > Insecta > Diptera > Asilidae > Dioctria > Dioctria rufipes. The sequence goes on along the minus strand of OZ002740.1, from coordinate 80,448,872 downwards.
TCTGCCCACAAAAAAGTTGCCTGAAAAATTAACTGGTTAGAAAATAAAACACGCGAAATCTACTGTGGTTGAAATAATAACTGATAACTTTATTCTATGTACATCTACGTTATTTAAATAATAAATTACTTGCTAGAACAATAACAATTCATACTACATTTGTCACAGGTGAAAATATTAATTTGAGGAAATTCACTTCACTCAGCATTCCCACATTCTTGTGCTTCATCCAGCGATTCCTTTCAGGTGTTGATATTATATTTCGTCTGGATGAAATTATCGTGAGAATACTGACTGAAGTGAATTTCGCGATGATACAAAGCAAGGTAACTCAATATTTTTAACTACTCAGCAAAATTATGTGAAATTATGAATTATGAGAAAATAAAAATGTGAAAAAAATAGATTTAAAGTGAGGTTCGATATCACTTCAATTATTTCATTCTTGATATCTCTTCCGTGCTAAGGGAAAACACGTTACGGAAAAAATCACCATTTCGAGATAAATGACTTTGAACTTTACGATTATCATTAAGCAGTTAAAAGAGGACCTAAGTTTGAAAATCTTTATGTAGCAAATTTTGAAAATAATAAACTTCAGGTACGAGTAAGATAAAACAAAATGAATCCAATTCTTTCAGATAAAAATATAACTGCGGTTCTACTTCTATTCTATTTTCTAAAAGGTCTTTGGAAGCCTCGTTAGTGGGGATATTTACCTAAAATCGGTGCCTATTTCGAGGAATTTTGAGAATCAAATGTTTTATAAGGCTGTTAGATTTCTTGGAACATAGTCCTCTCCATTTACCGTGAGCTTTTTCCCGATCCACCATTCTAGGGGTTTTATAAAATTAACATTGTTCTTTATAGGACTCTTCATCAAATCGTCGTTGAAGCTCCTGTGTGCCTTTTTCTAATTTTACCTCAACAATGACAAGGTACAGTTTTGGATTTTGAGCTATTCCTTATATAACGCTTTATGGATATCTTTGAACTTTTTTCTCATGCTTTATTAGTATAGACAGTTAAAAGGTAGATATACTTCATGCGGCGCATAGTATGCTCTATGAACTCTCTAATTTGCGTATAATTGCATAAAATTAGGCATGATTTCTATTGTTATTAGCAAAATTAATGAAATTATGCATCATAAAAATTGGAATATCTCAAAAACCGTATCGTTTAGGTAGGTAGGATCAAAAGAAAGGTAACATTTGGAGGTCTTGAAATCATGCAGGAAAATGCTATCCTTATCTTGCCTTTAAAATTGAAAAAGAAATTGCAAAATTTTCCAATTTGTTTTATTTTGACGTTGTAACTGCCGACGGAAAAGAGCTACAGAGGTCTTTGGGCATTTGTTGGAAACCGTAGGGGGTTTACTAGCACCTGAGATTGAAGTCACCTTCATAGGGTGTATAACAAGAAAGTTACATAGTATTAGGATAAAAAGGATCCAACATCACAAAACACTCCATACCGCCCATACCATGCATTTTCCGGCTCTCCTTCCATACAATTTATTTCTCCAAATTTAATAACGAATCTGGGGTATAAAGGATATGCGGTATGTATGGGACACCCTGTATAGCGGAAAACCAATATTTTGTATGGTAACCCCACGAAGCAGTTATCTCATTTTCGAACTTAATTTTACTTTTTTTTTTAAGTCGGTGTACAAAATTGTAGCTCTCTAAGTATACCCGTTCTCGAGTTATCGTGCGCACAGACAGACAGACAGACGAACGGACCAGACGGACGGACGGACATGCAAAAATCAAAATAACTTTTAATATTATGCGTGGGTGTCCAATCCATTTTGCTCTACCATCATTAATTCGAGGTGTTACAAGTGGAATGATAAACTTAGTACGCCATAAACATTTTATTTAGGGTATAAAACTGGGACAAACGGGCAACTCCCTCGTAGGATTACCATACAAAAATTACGTTTTTAACTATATATTTGGGTACTGCCTGAGAACGCGTCGACGTAGAGAGCTAAAATTTGGTACAAGGCGTTTTCATAAAAATAATTTATGAAATTTCAATAAAGAATTAAATCTGGAAACCCTTTCCTGGTATTGTCATACAAAACTTTGGGTTTTTACTATATATTTGGATACTGCCTCATGCGTCGACGTAGAGCTTGAATTTTGGTTCTTTTGAAAAAAAAAACAACAGAAATTTAAGTTCGAAATTGGGACTAATCGGGCATTTCCTTCATAGGGTTGCCATACAAAAATTCCATTTTTTTACTATATATTAGTTAGGGTACTGTCTGAGACCGCGTCGCCGTTACACACACACACACACACACACACACACACATACATACAGATACAGAGTGAAACTCCAGAGTACCTACGAAGTGGTGCGATCGAGTCAGCTGATACCTTAGTGTTCAGGCCACACCAATATCCCTTGAAGATTCCCTGATTCTTCCCCAATATATGCTCCTAAAAAATAAAACAAAGTACGTGGTTCTGAAAAAACCAACAACATCCTATACACTATCCAGATCATCCATAGAGACCCATCTGATTAATGTTTAGCCAGAAGTACTTCAAAATTAAGCCACAAATTTGCAGATGGCTCTTCATCACTAAAGATTACTTTATCTATAAAATAAATAAAAACTTGATCAATAAAAATAAGAAAATATGTACCAAGTATACCTACCGCAATTAGTATTTACATTACATCAGATGTTTTCGCCGCAGTCCGAGTTCAGTGAGTGAAATCCAAGTTTTAGTTCGATAATGGCCACACTATGACGTCATTGCGGGACGCCGCTGTCAAAGTTTAATCAAATATAATTTTGAGAACGAGCGTTGCCAGGGCAACCCATCGTGAAGACTAAACGTAGCGGTTCACAGCGGCTATAAAAAGGCGAAGAAGAATCACCCAATCCCAATTCAGAATTTGATCTGAACAAATCAGAATTTAATCTGATTTTTCCTAATTATACAAAATCCAATTTGCTTCCATCCAAGTAGGAGTTTACTACTACTGCAGAAATTTAATTTTGCTATTCTCCATCTCCCACCTAAGTAGGAATTAACTCATACTGCAGAAATTTACTTCTGCTTTAATTCCATCCCACACCTAAGTAGGAGTTTACTCCTACTGCAGGAGTTTACTTCTGCATTAGTTCCATCCCACACCTAAGTAGGAGTTTACTCCTACTGCAGGAGTTTACTTCTGCATTAGTTCCATCCCACATCTAAGTAGAATTTACTCCTATTGCAGAAATTTACTTGTGCATTAATTCCATCCCACACCTAGTAGGAATTTACTCCTACTGCAGAAATTTACTTCTGCTTTAATTCCATCCCACACCTAAGTAGGAGTTTACTTCTGCATTAGTTCCATCCCACACCTAAGTAGGAGTTTACTCCTACTGCAGGAGTTTACTTCTGCATTAGTTCTATCCCACATCTAAGTAGAATTTACTCCTACTGCAGAAATTTACTTCTGCTTTAATTCCATCCTTCCATTTAAGTAGAAATCTACTCCTACTGCAGAAATTTACTTCTGCTTTATCTCACATCTAAGCAGGAATTTATTCTTGCTGCAGAAATTTACTTCTGTTTCATTCTAATCTTTATTTAAGCGAGGACAGAAACATTCTTCTGCCAAATTAGTTATTTCTGTTACTGCTATCGTGCTTTACGTGTAGCACAGAACTTTTATTTCATTTTTATGTAATTAATTCATGAATTTAATAGTAAATTAATTAATTTATTTTTCAGAAATAAAGGGAATAAATCACTGTGGCGACATTTCTCCCTCTTTTTTGTAACTTTGGATTGAATTCACTGAATTATCTTGAATTGTCGTAGTAGGCTAGGTTAATTTTAAGTGTTGAATTAGTTTACATAGGTTAAGATCACGTTACAATGAATTTGTGATATTAGTTTTAAGCGATATACATATTTGAAATAAAGAATTTTATATTTGAATTCATAAAAGTTGAGTTACCTTTAAACCGGCATCCTCCTTCGCTTGAGCACAGATCTCATACTTATGGCCATGTGAACATGAGCTAACAACTGTTGAAAAAGTTTTTACTCTGACCGGGACTAATTGTCCGGAGTTGAATTTCGAGGAAATAATTGTTGGTCCCGTGAAAAAAAAAGAAAAACAGGAGCTGCTTAAACTACTTTCCGCATTTAGGGATTATTTAGCACTAACTACCGATGAAATTGGATGTACCAAATCAGCGCAAATGCAAATAGAACTGAATGAGGATAAACGTTTTAGTTACCGACCATATCGTATGGCAAGAGCAGAACAAGAAGCCGTAAAAAATGTCGTTGATAATCATCCACTACCACGGATTGACGACCAGATTGATCGGCTTCAAGGAGGCATCTACTTTACTTGTTTGGACATGCGTTCTGGGTATTACCAAGTACTCATGAAGGAAGAATCGAAGCACTACACCTCATTCGTTACACCTTCAGGTCAATACGAATACAATCGTATGCCTTTTGGTCTCACCAACGCACCAAGAACATTCCAAAGAGTAATGAACAAGATCTTAGCACCGATTGATGACATAGCTGCGGTTTATCTGGATGATGTGTTGCTCCATTCACGAACAGTATCAGAAGCTTTAAATGGTCTTCAAAAGACACTAGGAATATTTCGAGAAGAGGGCATCACACTGAATTTAAAAAAATGCTCGTTCCTAATGACTACGGTGACCTTCTTGGGGTTTGAAATTAGCAACGGCGGAGTGAGACCAGGTCAATATAAAATGAAAGCAGTAGAAAATTTTAAGGTGCCGAAATCTGTACGGCACATTCGACAGTTTTTGGGTCTGACAGGCTATTTTCGTCATTTTGTGAAAGACTACGCCAAACTAGCTAAACCACTTACGATGCTACTAAGTAAAACTACCTGTTGGAAGTGGACAGAAATTGAAGAGAAGGTGTTCCGACAGTTGCAAAAAGCATTAGTTGAGAGGCCGGTGTTAGCTTTATTCAAACCAGATGCATTTACAGAGGTTCACACCGATACTAGCGCAATTGGACTAGCAGGAATCCTTTTACAATACCAAGATGATGGACGAATACATCCTGTAGCTTATTTTAGCCGTCAGACGATGAATGCAGAAAACAAGTTCCATTCATATGAATTGGAGACATTAGCGGTGGTGGAGAGTTTAAAGAAATTTCGAGTGTACTTGCTCGGAATGAATTTCACTGTAATAACAGACTGCAATGCATTAAAAACATCAAATGATAAAAAACAACTCATTCCGAGAATTGCAAGATGGTGGTTGCAGTTGCAGGAGTTTACATTTGTAGTGAAGTATCGACCAGGAAATCGTATGAAGCATGTGGATGCTTTAAGTCGGAATCCACTAAGTGACGAAAAAGACTGTAAAATTATGCAAATAACCCAAGCAGATTGGGTATTAGCTGGACAACTAACCGACACTAAAATCAAGCAGATTAATGAACCCATTTACAAAAACTTTGCATTGCGTAATGTACGAATTTATCGCATTACTGCGCGTGGAATACAGTGGTTGGTGCCACAAGGATTGAGACAACAAGTAGTTAGAGCAGTGCACGACGAGTATGGTCATTTTGCTCTTGAGAAAACTCTTTATAGATTGTGTGAAAATTACTGGTTCCCTAGGATGCGAGAGTACGTGGAGAAGTACATATCATGCTGCATACGGTGTCTCTACAACAAGAGAATGGCAGGTAAGAAGCAGGGCTACCTACACCCTATCCCAAAAGATCCATGCCCTATGGAAACTCTTCATGTTGACCATTTGGGGCTTTTTCCTAAAAGTAAAAAAGGAAATTTACATATAATTGCGGCGATTGACGCATTTACCAAATTCGAATTCATCAGGGCAGTTAAATCCATGAAAACAAAATATGTCATTGACTATTTTAAAGACTTGTTTGTGGTATATGGAGTACCGAAAGTTATTATCTCTGACCAGGGAAGTTCATTCACATCAAAGCAATTCTCAATCTTTTGTGAACAAAACAATATTCAACACGTAAAGAATGCAGTGGCGACTCCAAGAGCAAATGGCCAAGTTGAACGACTCAATAGATCCATACTGAGTGCTCTCATGACGACAACTTTAGAAGACGAGAAATGGGATGAGAATATATGGCAGGTGCAATTTAGTATTAATAATACGGTTAACAAAAGCACTGGAAAAACAACTAGTGTACTACTCTTTGGGTATACGCCAAGAGGAGGGAGTGATACAGCCCTGAAGGACGAAGTTAACCAGTTGTCGGAAAGAATCACAGATTTTGTATCTGAACGAGATGCAGCGGCAGACAAAATAGTTGAAGCTCAAAAGAAGCAAAAAGTAAATTTTGACCGAAGACGAAAAAAACCAAGGAAATACAAAGAAGGTGATGTAGTCCTGATTGAGAAGAATGAAACGGCACCGAATCTTAGCCGAAAACTACTTCCACCTTATAGTGGTCCATTTGTGGTCAAAGAAGTCTTGCCAAATGACCGCTACATTGTTACCGACATGGAAGGGTCATTCCGTACCACGCGGAAAGCTAATTATAAACGAGTTGTAGCTGTGGATCGAATGAGACCATGGTGTGAGCCTGGAGGAGTATCAGACGCAACAGTCAGCGAAAGTGATGACGATGGAGTCGTGCTTTCTCCAGATGAAGATGGGAACACTGAGTAACTCGAGTGGAGTTGAATTCAGGATGGTCGAATGTAAGTACTTAAACTTTTAATTGCCATCAAAATTTAATTTGGCAAAATATTAAACGGGCACGAATGTACTAACGTGCCAGTTATCGAAGTTAACGAATAGCGAAGTATCCGTACGTTACTATTTGAGTAAATGGATGCCAAGTTGACGCGTACCCACTGTTACGACTTAGCTAGCCTGGTGCGGAGGATGGTGCTCTCCACGTATCACGGTGCTGGTGTCGCAGACTTCTGGTGGTAATGGGATGGTGTTCTCCTGTTATCATGGAAAGAATGCATTACTTACGTCAGGGTTTACCGGTAATGGTTTAATGTACGTTGTTACGAGTTACGACAGGGTTTTCCGGTAACGATTGTAATGCACGTTGTTACGACAGGGTTTTTCGGTAACGTCAGTGCTATGTGTTAGTATTATATGTGGAAACTCAAAATCAGTGGACACGCGGCAATAAGGATCATAACCCCGATAACAGACTTGAATTATACTAATCTTCCTTTCTTCATTTCAGCTTCAATAAGATGTAAGTACGCTGTAACTACTTGGGCTTGTTCTGAGAAGAAAAAAAGAAGACTAGATAGTTGATTTTGCAATGACAGGGATGTTTGTTATTTTTGTTTGTCAATTGGTTTTTGATTTTTCTTGCGGAAGCAATTTAGCTGTTTGAATTGAGAAATTGAAATTAAAAAAAAAGAACAAATTAAATTGAAGTCTTTTATTATTTTGGTCTTACAATAGTGACAGTCAAGACAACGATTCTGACAGTCACATTGAAGAAAAAACCCGAGCGTCTCTACGTCATTTCCACATCTACTCAAGACATTCCTATTTTGGTGAGTCCTCTCAAGAAAAGTGTGAAAAGAAAAAAAAACAGAAAACTGGAAATGGAATATTTTAAAGGAACTGAGAAATAGTGTAGAGGAATATGAAATTCATACAAATAAAAACCAATTCCAGGAGCGAATGGAACTGAAAGGAGCTTGCGGAGAGAAATGTAAATTGAATTGTTTATCCAAGTTCGCGAAGGAGGTACAAGAAAACTACGACAGAATAATAATGCATTCTACTATTGTAAGAATTGATTATTTTTTAAAAATACGTTAGACATAAATGATCGAACAATGCGTACAGTACAGGAAAGACGGAATAAGGTGGCAGATGTACTACTTGAACCGGATCAACGAGGAAAACACGGAAAGCATCAGACGTTGGACCCGGCTATACGCGAAGTAATTCGCCACCATATCAATTCTATTCCTAAAACTGAGAGCCATTATACCAGTGCCAATACATCATGACCATTCGTAGACGATAGTCGCACATTGGCCGATATCTACAGAGATTATGTAGCGGCATGCAAAGACAAAAACAAACCTTTTGCAAGTTATGCAATATTTCACTGGATGTTCACGGAGGTATTTAATATTTCATTTTTTGTTCCCAAGAAAGATTTATGTGAAACTTGTGTGGCATACGAAAACGCTGCTAATGAAGAAAAATGGGATCTAAAGCAGAACTACGATCGACATCTAATTGAGAAAAATTTGTCAAGAGAAGAAAAAAAGCGCTATAAAGAAAAGAAAAACTTTAATGGAATTATCTGTCTTATACTATAAATCGAAGTGGAACGTATTAATTTCACCATTTATGACTTGAAAACAAATTGCTGTGAATGCTACATTTGGGATGAGTCCAACGCACATCGAGGTGTAAATGAATTAGGTACTTGTGTGTTAAAGAATTTGCAGAAGAAAACTACCATGACTGATTCTGAAGTTATTTTTTATTCCGATAATTGCGTGGGGCAACAAAAAAATAAATTTATGTTGGCCCTGTACTTATACGCCGTACGTTGCCTCGGTATAAAATCAATCACCCATAAATTCGTGATCAAGGGCCACAACAGAACGAGGGTGACTCGGCCCATTCACTCATTGAAAGACAGGTGAAACGTCAATTAAGAGGTGGACCGTTTCATACTCCTGACGGCTTCACATTCGTGCTCGGAAAAAGAAAGGAGAAGATTTTTATGATATCAAGGAACTCTATTCTAATATTGGACCCATGAATATGACAAATTTAATGATGTAAAACTAATTAAGATCGTGTGAGAATCCCCAACCTCTGTGTATTTTCAAAATTCTTATAATGGCGAATTACAAGAGGACAATGTTATAAAAAGGAAGAAACAAGTAAATGACTCAAAAATTATTTTGAAGCCTGCATTTAATCCAAAACCTGGACTGGCAGAGAGAAAAAAAAATCGATCTTTTGGATTTAGTTAACAAGAACCACATTCCAAGATATTATAATAACTTTTACCAAAATTTATAGTTTTAGCTTCGTACCAATAACTCTGAACTACTCTTAAATTAATAAATAACAAAATTCTTTTCTCATAAAAAAAATTGTCATGATTATTTCCTATTTACATCATTTTCAGGTCGACTAGTAACTCAAATTCAAATAATTTGTGACATATTTCAAAATCAATTTATTTGGCAATAACGTCACAAGTACGAATGAAGCTTGTTTAATTGGTTTAGTATACACATACATATTTAAGCACTTCGTACATTACAACAAGAGATTACTCTACTAAAATAAACAAACGCGTTTGCTGGAAAGTATTTGGTACCCGAAAGAGAGTAAATCGAAACTTTAAATTGCGTTTTTTTAAGAATGATGTTTTTTGACTTATGACGTTGTTGTATTTAATGACCGATTATATCAATTATAAAATTTTTCCTGTTTTTCGTTTTGTATTAATTTTGCTTGCAAAATGTATGTCATACTGGATAGTCATAATAAGCAACATAAATATATGTTTCATAATGGCATTTGAGTCTGATAGTCCAATTGGAAATATTTAAAACGGGAGGAGGCAACTTCTAATTTTAACTAGGGTCAACTTACCACAACATCAGCTACAAATAATTTTTTTTTTGTTGTTCTTGAGGTATTTTTTTTTCTTTAAAAGCCAAAGTAATAATAAAGGTACTAAAGTATGTATAAAATATTATTATTCAAAACCAAAAAATTCAAAAATTTTTGCATTTTGTTACGGATTGTGGTGATGAATGATTTTAAGGCTGAAGGTTTTAGGCTTCTTGAATTCGATATGAAAAACACTGATGCTGATGACAGACCTATTTATTTAAAAAGTGGTAGTTAAATAAAAAAAAAACTGAGTTAAATTTTGCTGAGTTGTAATTTCAAACGCAAAGGAGTAGGGGCAAAGTTTGTTGACAAGGATAATATCAAGATGAACTCTTCAGCAGAATACTTCCAGATAAGCAGGTTAAATTGTTAATAAGCAATATAATGTGAAAACCAACATTAATTATCATTTATTCAATGGTTTTTTATCATAGTTTTGTGTCAACTTGATAGTTTTTATTCTCCAGACATTAAGATCATCTGTTCAATCTTCTTTTAAAAACAAAAAACAAATATCTTCTATACGTTCGTTCGAGAAATATTAGACTTATATCTGCTTTACTCAAATGCCTTTTTCAAATTTACCGCAAGTAGATTACATGTTTATTTCCCCTATCTCCACAACGTTGCCCACCTTCTACTCCATTTTTGCAAGATGATACTTTTTTTACTGTACAACAGCTGCGCTATAGAATGCTTTTTGAAAAATTTCACTTCTTAGCGGCATAAAATGAATGCTTTTTGAAAAATTTCACTTCTTAGCGGCCTAAAATAGCCCTAAGACCTAAGCCCTTTTATTAGTGTTTCTCATTCCGAACCGGTCAATTATATCTTTAACAGTTGTGTGGGGTCTGTTAACAATTTTTTTCGATTTCTCTCAGTGACCGGCATTCGTTATATATGATTTCCATCCCATTTATTTATTTATTTTTGTTTTTATACACTAAATTATATCATCGCGTGTTTAGAACTGAACTGATATGTATAATAATTTTTTTGAAATGAACTGAGGTGTAAAACAAATCTATCAATTGTTTTTAATTGTTAAGATAAACTTTAAGCACCCCAGGTCGGTCATCAGTAAAACTAATAGGGGTTTTGCCTACATTGATAGCAACGTAATGCGTTTCGAAACCCTGGCATCTGTGCCATAATACAGAGATGGTATGGCGGATGACATTTTACGTAATCTGCAACAGGCACATATGGGCATATGATTCAACGATTTTATCTATAACGAGGGTCTGAGGAAAGTAAAATATAAAGTTATGGAGATTGTTGGTAAATACTTAGGCGACTGTGGAATGAAATTCACAGGAAATTATAAGCTCAGCGTTGAAACGTCCAAAAAAAAAAAAAAAAATTGCCCATTATAACATCACTAGAAAGATCATTCTGGATTTATATTGCGCTACTGTAAGAGATTAGTCTGGGACTATTGTACCATGTTGCACAAAAGAACAGTCAAAGTATTCAATCGTTTATTAGGCATAATAGTCTGAGAGCTAGCAACGTCATGAAAAAAATAACTTTTTTTGATGATTCTTTGTTATCTCCCTTCTTTCACTATCTCATTGGGGATCCAGCCTATCTGGCTGGTGAGAGTGGCTGTGTTTACCTGTATGCGCATTCCATTCCACAGTTAGTTCGATTTTTGTTTTTTCATCTTTTTCCTCTTCCCAGACAATTTCCTCGTTGCTACCACTGTGCCAGACGTTCTTTTTCGTTATAATAAAAATAAAAAAAAAAAAATATTTTATTACGGCTGTAATTTTTATACGAGCTACTTTAATTATCGAACCACATGAAATTAATTTGCCAGGCAGTAATTGGGTTGATTATCAATAACTAGAATGGGCCATCCTACACGAGTACTCTTGATGCAGTATGCAAGCCGATTTTCTAGGGAAGAGGTAAAAGAACCAAAACACTATCTCATCAAAATGTACAGATATTATTTTGCTTCTTATATCTCTTTCCGAGCAAACCTGTTTACAGGGGAGTAAATGTAGCGGCTATTCATAATTATGCATTGAAATGTTAAACAAAAACTTAGGAAAAGCTTTGAAAATAATTTCTATCTCAACGGAAGGCAACTCGCATTGATGTTTTACACCATCAATAAAAGATGGTGAACATAAACGTCGAGATGAATCGGCTAGCCAGGTTTCAATCGGACCAAATCAAATTCATCCTCATAATTTCGATGCTCAACTGAAAAATTTTCAGTTCAAAGAAGCATTAGTTAAACAGTTTATCCACCAATGGTCGACTGACGATATGACTTCTTATATTGGTGATCAAATAATTCACTTAAAATTCAACGAATGCTTCTCTTATCGGCTTGAAAATAAAAAAGACGTTAAAGCAACTGAAGAGTCATTATGATGTGAAGAACATGACGAAGCAGATCCTAGGATTATCTACCATATTTGCCAAATTGATAGCGACGCTGAAGTTGTAATAAAATGATCAGATTCTGATATTCACATTATACTCCTTGGTAACATAGACAATTTTAATGCTTCCTTAAAACTTTGGATCAAAATGGCCGTGGATAATCATGAATGCTGCATCAACGTCAATGAATTGTATAAAGCTCCCGGTCCTTCCGTCCATATCTAGAGCTTTACCAGGCTTCCACGCCATGACATGCGGTGATTACATTCCAGCTCTTTTTCGTGAAGGGAAATTATGGCCTTTCAAATTACTAGAAGAATCGGAAGATTATCAGCTTGCATTCCAAAATATTGCCACCGATGACGAAGAATCATTTCAGAGTGCATTTGTCATTTTGGAAAGATGTGTTTGTCATATATATGGAGTTCGGCAGTTTAAAAACGTCAACGATGTCAAATTTTATTTATTTTCAAAAAAATTCAATGAAAGTTTTGGGAATTTCGACAGCATTTATTATTATACGTGACAACATTTTGGAGAAATGCTGACTCTAAATCGCTTATATCTACAGTTTCCAAATAAAGCTTGTTATTTATATTCCAAATAATTGTTTTTATTAATTTTACTATGAAAATTCTATCCAAGTTCCAATTCAAATAATAGTGCATTCTTACTCTTCCAGTATTTTATCAAGAATATCCTCAAATCAGATAACTCAACTTTCCCAGTAGTTTTTCTGTAGTTCCTGAAATTCTCTACAAAAGAAAAGAATAACACAAAAGTGTGCTATCTGGTTGAGTTCATGAAATACATATGTTCAAAACATCATCATGAGAAAAAAAAACACACACTTTACCATCCTCAAATCGGTCCGCTTCCTAATGAGCAACCGAATTATCGCCTAGCAAATTAATTTCATGTGGTTCGATAATTAAAGTAGCTCGTATAAAAATTACAGCCGTAATAAAATAATTTATTTTTACAAAAAAAAAAAAAAACACAAAAAAAACTTCTGGCACGGTGGTAACAACGAGGAAATTGTCCGGGAATAGTGCATTTATATTGTTCGCTGTTTATGAAAAAAGATACAAAAAACAAAAATCAAACTAAAATCATTTTGAAAACTGCGTTTTTTACCTATAGAATGGAATGCGCACAGGTACACCCAACCACTCTCACCAGCCAGATGGGCCGCATGACTATTGATATACTCTAAGGAAAGGCATATAAAAAACCAGCCGAATTAAGGTAATTTCTCGAAAACGTTGCTAACTCTTAAACTGTAAAGGATAACAATGCTTTAATAGGTAGAATGGTCATCTGGAAATGCAGCATAACCACAAATATGGAGGTACAACTCTATAACGACGGAAATACAGGATATTAAGGGGAACATTTTTAAAAGTAGGTGAGGTAAGGACAATTGGAAACGGATTCAGGTGGTTACCTTGCATTTATAAGGGATTTCTGTAATGTTGTATACAGTTACGAAGAACTTATATCAAACAGTTACCCTGACCTGCAAGCTAATATTATTGAATAATTTTATTGGCAGCGATTGTATGAAAGAGCCATACTGGACCAAAAAATTAAACTGTTGGCAAAATAAACCAAAAAGTTTTTATTGAAGTTACGGAAGAAATTTCTGAATACTTGTCAACAGACACGATTATGACTATTATAAGGTTCAAGGACAAACATTGAAGGTGGCGGAAATACAATTGGAAAAACCGTCTTTCTATCACAATCACAAGGACTCTTAGCGGGTGTTCGATGAACGAAATATCCATGTACTACCTCCAAATGGGAATTGTTACGATATTGTAGGTATACAATAGCGTTTTACTATAGAAGTTGTGCTGATGGAACTTTTCCTTTCATTATTTCTAACCATTCCATGCGAGCGATGCCACGGTAAATAGATAGTTTAAATTCTTCTTTTTTATATAATGTGAATATTTTCCGAGTATTGTACTAAATCACATTGTTCTTTTTACTAATACTTACTTATACTACTGTTAACATATAAAAACGAAAAATGAACATTTACAAAATATTTACATTCTTGCAACGACAGCGACATTAACCTTCAACAGAAAACCCGACTACTACTATAATGAGCCACTATTACCTCTAATAAGATGAGATTATTTTCGTAATCTCTAGAATTTTACTAAATCAGAAATTCTGAAAGAGATATTATCGCCAGAGTAAAAGTGCAGCGTCATATTTCTAGCTGAATTATGTTGACTGCCCACACGAGACCAAAAGCGCTACCTCAGCTTTGTTGTGCATTGTTCACGAGCTTTTGCGAGTCAACCCGTTTACGCAAGTAAACATAAGCAATACGCCGGGCGATGACCGTTACGTAAATAAGTGCGATGAAATTTTCCCCTCTATCGCTATGTATGAAGCTAGAACTAATACAATGGCGCGCGCTTCTTACTACATATGGTGTAAACAATTAGAATAGGCGTTTCCCTTCTTTCGAGGTTCCCCTCCTAAAAGGTATGATGATCGATATGCCTCGATCAATAAAAATAAATAAGAAATAAAAAAATGAATGAAAAAAAAATGCATAAATAGCCGGTGGTTCGACAGCTCAAGGAATTAATTAAGAGTGATAGCTGTGAATAGGAGAGTCCCCCGACCAACGGTAAGGCCTCTTATTCCAGATTTAAAAAAGAAAAGTTTATATAAAGGGTTTGATAAAAAAGAATAAAATTTTAAATTAAAGAAGTTCAATTCAAAGAAAATTAAAAGTATTTTAAAATAAAAAAAAAAAAAAACGTTTGTTCAGGGCAGGTGAACTTCTGAAAAAGAAAAGCACTCCCTGTCCTTTGTTGCAAGTAAATAAGCAGATCTGCAACACTACAAGCTTTCTCGTTTGCCTTCTCTGTATGTCTGTCACTCGATGCTTTCAAAACTGGTCACTCCAAAAAAACGTGTATTAGCTACGTGTATGAATAAATGAAATCTAAGTGAACTAAAAGAATCCGTGTTCCTTTTTTTCAATCCATCATCCTGACTGTTTACACTAATAAGTATTTGCTGATGAATATATATTTCTCATTATATTTTACTACCCAGCAAACATGGCGAAACGCAGAAGATTCACTTTCTTATTACTTGGACGATTCATCATATTCGTATTGAATTCTCAATTTCCAACAGGAGAAACTGTTACCCCAAAGGCAAAACATCTTGATGAAACGAATGCGTATCTTTTACGCGTTGCGAAAAAGAAACATTAAAGTAATTTGCCAATGTCCCTTAATGACGAGTTAGTTTCATATCGTGTATAAGAAACGCATTCATTTCTTGAAGATGATTCGCTTTCTTATCGTCAAAAATAGTCCAAGTAAATAATTTTGGAATTTGTAGATAGTAAGGGAATATACAAGACATTTATTTAAAGGTTGGTATATATTTATTTTAATTTATGTTTTTTTTTTTTTGAAGTGGTGGAATTAAAATCACTAGTGAATTCACAAATTAATTAGTGCTATGGAGTCTAATGAGACGTTCTTCCAAATGATAAATTCTTGTATCATAGAGATAACAAATAAGCGAAACTAATTTCTTCTTGCTTCTACATTTAAAATAAGAAAACAAAATTGTTTATAATTTCATCTTCTTTTCATGTACGCTAGACTAAGAACAAATCATTTCGCCGTATTTACTTTAATTTCGCGTGGAAGATACTTTGGCAATATCATTCACATATTGCCCTGAAAATTTTTCATCCAAATGTTTGCTCGGTAAGTTCAATACAGACGCTTGGAGAAGTCTCTTTCAGAAATTTCTATTCATGTCATTCCTCCTTACATTCTAGAATAACCATAAAAAAGAAACCCCAATCAAATCCCGGAATAGTTTATCTTTCCTCGAGACATCTAAATCCGCCGTAAAACTATGTACATGCCATGTCTCACACATAATTACTTTAAAGCGTTCCAATAAATTAAAACGACAAGAAAAACTCTGGTTTACTACTTCAGATCGAGATAGAGACATGAGTCTCTGATTGCATACAAACTGCCTAATTTAAGAATATTAGCATGCAGAACAATGGCAATTACCAATAAGAGATTTATTGATCACAAATCACAATGTTGGGTGCTATAGTCTGCCGTGTAGCCAGGCACGTTGTTTTGATAAAACCCGGGAATTTATGGAGGCATTGATTGCATTAATATCAAATGATTATGAGCTGCAGCATGTATGTGGAAGCAAATAAATCGATGAACATCACAAGTCTACATCACATGAGCTTCGAATTAAATTTGTTGATTCCGAGGTAAACATACATACATGTGCATAGGAATGTATGTTTCTAATATGCATATACATACGTTGAACGACAGGGTTTTCTTATAATTTTGCGGTTTTGTTTGTTTTGATTCGTATCTTACCACATCTGCCAATTATACACAGTGCTGGAAAATCTAGGAGCATCTGGGGTGGACCACTTTCCAGCCCCTTTTGGTTTTATGTGGTCTTGGGCAAATATTGCAAAGCGTGAATAACTTGTTACCGGCTTCGATATTAAGTATATGAATACGTGAATCTTAATAGCTTTATTGGAAGTAGTATGAATAAAATTCTTGTATAAATCTTGAGAAAGGTCGTAAAGGTGAACACTTAAAAGTGGACACGAGATAAAGTCCACTTAATTTATTGCAACTGCAAGGAAACTCTAAATTACCAACATCTTGGAGACAAGTATGCAAGTCCTTATATAGTAGATTAACACTTGTAATGCAAGTCAACTAGGAACAATTTCCAAAGAATTTCCTTTCATTTGCAAGGTAAATATTATTTATAATTGAGATCAGAGCTGTTTCTTTTTTTTAATGATTCTACGCCATTTTAATTTAGAATTTATGAGCATGTACAAAATACTTGAATTTATGGCTGAGTTTAATACTAAATAGTTACGATGACGGGTGAGGCCGCAAGTTGACCAACGAAAATGAATACCGCACGTGCGCCTGTTGTTCGGCTTTTCATGAAATGATAAAAAGATACTCCCACTTTCAACAATAAATTTATATTTCCGCTTTCATTACTACACCTTATCTGCCAAGATCAGACAACAAATTAGGTTAGAGAACTTCACACTCTAAATAACAAAATAAAGAAAATATGAAAATTATTTAATAAAGTTGTTGTTGTGAATATCATGTATTGGATTTTTGGGAATATATGACCCGGGCTGTGTAAATTAATATATATTTCGGTCATTGGTTGTGACCGGAACTATATGTGAATATAATGTAACAATAATTAAAACGCATCATAATGACATTCGTTATAACCAAAGTTTTCACCTTACGATTATCGTATTATAATGATTTTGAGATGTTGTTATGTCGAGGCTATTCCTAGCCTTTCGTCGTTAATTTAAAATAAAAATAAAAAATGAAAAGATTAAAAAAATAAAAATAAATAAAAAAAAAAAGAAGGCTGGACAATCACTTGTAATATATTATACAAAAAAAAAACGATTTAACATGCATGTAATAAATTAAATATAAAACCTAGACTACACTACTTGTTATGGGAATCGACATTACTGTATTGTCTATGAAAGGCTATTATACTCTTATATTGGGAATTAATATGTATATTGTGTGTCCAATTTGAAATTCGTGGTGGTAGGTTTTTCTGCATGTATATATAGAGCTTCTATGTTCTTCCGTTAAGTCAATAATTGCTTGTTGTAAAGAATAGTTGGACTATTAGAATTGTAATTGTGTTTGTTTTTGATAGCGTGTGCAAGGAATGCTGTATTGTAATTGCATTCATGCCTTTGTGCGTCATTGTAATTTATGGTTAATTTAGTTGAAATCGTTTATTTGTTCCCGCATTGGTGTTTTAATATTTCTTCCCGCTTCCCCGATGTAGATTTTATTGTAATTTTCAGTATTGGATTTTATCATTTATATTGCACCTATTGTAGGTTTTCCAATTTTGATTTTAGTGACCTCTGCCTTAGTTTATTTTGCGGTTGTAGTCCTAGAGAAATGTTTGAGTTGTTGTTGCTTTCAGAAAAGGGATGATTTTGCCATTAATTGGTGGTACATATGTTAGCTTGTTATATCTGAAAATTTGTGCAGCCTGCTGAGCAACAACAGAATAGATAATCGAGAAGAGAATCAGGCTACACTAATTTCCAGATATAAAAAGCTAACATGTGCCTCACCAATAACTGACAAAATCATCTCTTTCCTGAAAGCAACAATAATTCAAACAATTCTCTAGGACTAAAACCGCAAAATAAACTAAGCCAGACAATATACATACACACCAAAACCAAAATTGGAAACCTACAATAGGTGCAATATAAATGATAAAATTCAACATTGAAAATTGCAATAAAATCTACATCGCGGAAGCGGGAAAGGCATGAACGCAATTACAATACAGCAATCCTTGCACACACTATAAAAAACATACACAATTTCAAATATAATAATCCAACTATTCTTCAAAAAGAGCAATTCTGGCCTAAACTGAAGAACATGGAAGTTCTATATGTATATACATATACAATTGTACATATAGGATGGTAATGTGGTGCCATATCTCTCTAACCCCTAATGTGGCGCAAATTTACTTCCTTCTAGCGCCTAGTTCACATGGGGAGCAAACTTAATCCTGTCGAATTGTTCCCTCGAATTCTAATTTTTGCTCAGTTTAGTATTTCTTATCGCACAGTGAAGGTGACAACATTTTTTAAGTGAGTGAGTAACAAGATTAATTTATTAAGGACTTTTTATGTACTGGAGTAGCTGTTTATTCGATTATTTTTGAATTTTTAATGTAAGTTATCTTGATTTTTAAATCTTTCACCACCAGGTTTGTCCGCAAACTTAGAAAGTCTTAGTTGTAATGTGCTACTGTGTCAGCGACTGGTACTTCCAGTGCTCGGGACTCCTGGAGTTCCGTTCTTCCTTGGTGGCTTAGGGTACTTCGTATGACTGTACGAATCGTATCCAAAACGTTTGATATGAATAGACCTTTGTATCAGAGTACTTCTCTGGAAATTCCGCCTAGGCACGATACCTATTAGTTTCTACTTCAAATTGGTACTTCTTGACTGTTCCTATTAATTGGGATTAATTACAACTTTTTGTATTAATTAGAATTAAATTCAGCTTGTATTATTTAATGAGCGACAAAAGGCTGACAATTGATTAGCATTGAATACAATTTGATTTTTTGTAGAATAAAACTTCTAAGTGTATTTAATTAACACGAACAAAACTTTTTGCTCTATTTTCACGCAAAACTCAAGACGAGACTAATGGCTGGATTACATTACAACGCCGACGCCCGCGTGGTCGTCGTCGTCGTCGTCAAACGCCGGGCAAGTTACATTAACACTGGGCGGCAGCGCCATATCTTAATTTCCCTTACATTTTACAGTTGAGTTATTTGCTTGTAATCTCTGCCGGTTTGCAATAAAATTTTAAATAATAATAAAAAATGTATTTTCTTTTCCTTCAAGTCCACATTTGTTTAATATAAAATGATTTATTATCAGAAATTCAAATATCGTTTCATTTTGTCATGTTTTTTCGTAATAGATTTAGATCTGGCATATTAGCAGCAATGGAGCGCCAGCGTTAAATTTAGGATTAGAGATGGGTCGCCAACCACGCCGACGACGACGACGACGCCGGTGTGGGTAATGTAATGTATTTCATACATGCAGTACTGTCTCTAAATATTTTTGACATAAAACGACGACCACGCCGACGACGGCGTTGTTAATGTAATCCGGCCATAATCTTTTTTTTTTCTTACTTTTCCTTTACTCAACTTTTGTTTTCCCGAAAATGACCGCCTACTAAGATAGGACATTTTTCACTTCCCGCTTCGTTTCTAAGATCGACAAATGTTGTATTGTGAAAACAGCTGGCAGCTCGGATCCTATTTACGCCGCAATAAGCTAAAGCTTGTCACTATAAAGACAAAATTGACCCATTTTTTCAGTTTTTCAAAATGTGGGGAAAAGCACTATCAGTTGCCTCACATATAAAGGATTTATAGTGAAAAACCTTGTTTTTGCTGGTTGATTTTTTATTCCCTAGATGTTATCTATAGGGTATTCTAAGTTTGTCATTCCGTTTGTAACACCTACAAAAAATGATGGTACAATTACACACCCCTGCTTAAAATCCGTCCGTCCGTCTGTCCGTCCGCCTGTCTGCCTGTCTTCACGATAACTCGAGAACACGTTCACTTAGAGAGCTGAAATTTTGCGCTTTTTAACAAAAAACAAAATTACGTTCGAATATGAGACAAATCGGGAAACTCCATAGAAAAACCTCGTTTTCCACTACATATTTGGACACTACCTAAGAGCGCGTCAACGTAGAGAGATGAAATTTTGTACATAGTGCTTTCAAAAAAATACTAGATAAAATGTGAAAAATGGACTAAATCGGGTAACCCATTCTTGGTGTTGCCATATAAAAATTAAGCATTTTTACGTATACTGTTAAAACAATCAGTTCTATACAGTTTTAATGTACTGAAAAGTTTTTCAGAATAAAAAATACTATAAAATTGGTTATAATCAGTTTTTCTGTCCGGCGAACCGTGATAGAAATATACTTGAAAAACAGCTTCGAAAATCAAGCGTGCAAAGATTTGTTTTTAGACCAATTCTAGCTTTTTACTTTTTTTTTCTTATCCCTAGTCTGAAATTTAAATAAATAGTACACTTTCATGAAATTTGGAATGCTTGAAGGATGTTTAAGTGGTATAGTATTCCACATTTGCCGCATTTATTATTTATTTGTCTAATTTATGATTTCATTAACAGACTGACCCAGAAAATGCCAAAGCAAAGTGTCAATGTTAGAAAATGGGATAGAAATCAAATGCAAAAAGCAATCATTTCTGTCAGGAATAATGAAATGGGTACACAATTGGCTGCAAAAACATTTGAAGTGCCGCATACTACCTTGAGACGTATGGCAAGAAGTGATAAATCCCTAAACGAACTTCAATCAATCAGAAATGGAAAAACAACTGATAAAATATTTACGGAAAATGAAAAGCCGTTTCTGGGGTTTTATCAAAGGTGACGTACGTATTTTGACATTTCAGATGGCCCACAAAAATAACATTCCCAACAGATTTTTCATCCTACATTTATGTGCAGGCAAAAATTGACTTTTCGAGTTTGTAAGAAGGTATCAAGCCAAACTGAGCGTTCGTCAACCTATGGAAACATACATTGACTGGAAGAAAAGATTTACTCCCGAAAATGCGGAAATATTTTTGGATGTTTACACCAACAATAATTTTCCACCATCACGAATATGGAGCCTTGTTGTCCATTGTCCAGAGTAAACAGCCACAAATTCTAGCAAAGAAAGGAAAGCGTCAAATAGGTGTGAGCCCACCTGCTGAGCTCGGTACTCTTGTTACCGTAATTAATTGTATAAGTGTTAGTGGAAATGTTATTTAGCTCTATATTATTTTTCCATGAAAATATCAAAATCATGTTTTCATGAATAACGCTCTCGCTGAATCTACATTTCTGGATTGCCCATTTTCACACAATAGTTCCATCATTCCTTAGAGTTCTCAAAACCGTCAGAACAATAGCCAGTTCTCCTCATTTTAGGCAGGCATTACAGCCATACCAGCAACATAGAAGTAGTAGACCTGGGGCGTCAGCACAATCAATAATAATAATTTCACTCCCCCACATTCAACCCATCAAATGCAACCATTGGGCACAGCCTTCATGGGCCGCTTAATAATAATTATAATGAGGAAATAACGCGCTTTATCAGGAAGAGTGTTCGCAAGGTATTCCTGGGAGATATAGCTTAGCTACTTAAAAATGCCTATTTGAAATTCCACACGGAACGGCTATAAGTGGCTTTAAACGCATGGGAATTTATCTTTTTAATAGAAACATATTTTCCGAATTTGATTTCATAGCGGGTGATGAGTTGAATAATCTATTCAATAATGTACACAACACAAATGAAAGTACACAAGTGATAGAGAGGGAAACCTCAACTTCTAGAAGCTGAATTATTCCTGATACAGCTCATAAAAATATTAAACCTGCAAATCAAATCAACGCCGCTTTAACTTCATTAGCATCGGTAGAAGTGAAATATATTTGACTCTATGGGATATTTCTCCTCCACTGAAAATTAAAAAACCTTGCACTACTAATAGGATATGAAAAACTCAGGCAGCCAACTTGAGCAGACAAAAATCACAAAACCGAAGAAAGTCACTCGCAAGGAGAACAAAATTTGGAGACCATCACCGCTATGGGTGTTCGAAGGCGTTTATCACCACCATTATCAATATCCAAAGAAAATCTATCTGTTTCGAACATAATATTTGATGACTCAGAATTCGTACCGATTTTTGCATCAAAAGATACTAAGTGCACCTTCTGTAATATATCTTGAGGCGATGATAAAAGTGGAGGAGAATGAATCCAATGCTTACAATCTGATCTGGGCTCATATTATTTGTTGTCTGAAAAACAGAGCTATATTTATTTGCGATTCTTGGATTAATATTTTTTAGGATGTTTCAAGAAATTGTTTTCTACTATTTTTCACTATATTTTGGAAACAAGGTAAAGTATACTAGGATTTTTATACCCTAGATGAATTCTAAAGGATATATACAAAGTTTGTCATTCCATTTGTAATACCTACAAATAATGTTAGTATTTATTAGTATTTAGTATTTATTTAGTACTAGAAGTTATTTTGATTTTTGCATGTCCGTCTGTCCATCCGATTGCCCGTCTGTCCATCCGTTTGTCCGTCTGTCCATCCGTTTGTCCGTCTATCCATCCATCTATCCGTCTCTCCGTCCTCACGCTAAATCGAGAACGCGTTCACTTAGGGAGCAGACGTCCTAGATGTTTTTATTGCATTCTGAAGAGTTCTTCAGAATATGAAATTCTATGAAATTGGTTATAATCATTTTTAACGTCCGACGAACCGTTCTAGAAATATATGCGAAAAGCCGTTTCAAAAATCAAACACAAATTGGTAAACATACGAAATTACATACGGGTAGTCATCTACGGTATCATAAGAATTGGTCTTTTAGACCAATTCTAGCTTTTTACTTGTTTTTTATGTAATTGTATATTTTATGAAGAATTCTTCCTTGTAGCTTATTTGTTATGTTCCCTTTTTTCTCCGAAAATTTATTTTTTGCATAATAAAATGAAATAAGAAACCAGTTCTGATAGTATACCACAATAGACGAACGTGGCATACGACATTATCCGTACTGTTTTGAAATTGAAATTTGGGTAGAGTTTTCTAAACTTTTAAATAAAGTTTTATTCATGACAAATTTAATGATTTAAACCAAAATTTAATGCAAAACACTTCCATAAATACTAGAGTAAAGTTTTAAGTACGAAACAAGATTTAGTTTCCAAAATATTTCTAAATACAGTGTGTTTCAGATAAGGATGTCTGGAGGTCATAGGGGAACTCGAGAAACGAAAAAATTGTATGTACAATTTTCAATTCTCCTAACGATTTTCGAGGAATTCGACTTAAAAAGATATCGTACCTTCAAACTGCAGGCTTTTGCATTTTTCCTTATATATTTGAAACTACGCAACGTTGAATAGAGATCTAACACGCATTTTAATACAGATAAATAATTCTTGAGGTAGTTTTGAAGACTTTACATAAGATAGATATCGAGATATCAAAACTTAAATTCAGACGTTTTGCACGAAATATTACATTTTTCGTACTTAAAGTCCAATAACTCGGAAATTTCTCTTACAATTATTTTTTTTCTTTTTTTAACATGCTGCCTTTGTTTCTAATGCTTAATCCAAAACGCAAAAGGTAAAAAACAAATTAAATTTTATGATATACAATTTATTGTTAATTTTATCATATCACTACATCTTAACTACGTTTCTAGATTCAAACTAAGAAAAATAACATAGCTAAGTTAGTCTAATTTAGCAAGTTTTCAAAATGGCCCCCTCCTGACTGCAGACATAACAAAGGTCTTTTTCTTATAGACTTCATTATGTCAGTCATTTCCAATTCTTCTTTTATAGCATTTTCTGTTTCCTCAATTCGATATACTAACTCTTCTTTGGTAATTGCTTCATTTTGGTACACAATTTCTTTCATTTGTTCCCATAAGTAAAAATCCAGACGTGTAAGATCTGCTGAGCTGGGAGGCCAATCAATAGGACCCAAAATCTGCCTATCTCTGGTTTAACGACAGTCTAACGCCAAGTTCACAGTGACTTGGAGCACCTTTATTCCTGAATAATCTCCATACAGACGTTGTGAAATACCGGCGTTAAGAGCAATCCGGCTAATACTTGTTTCAGGACTTTCTGTTACAAGTTCTATTACCCGGTATTTCATATCTTGAACAAAGCTGGTTCTGGGCCGATCTCTTCGATGTTCAAAGGGAGTTCCCTCTCTTGCTCTTTGATATGCTATAGCGAAAACTCTCCGGTCAGGTGATCTTCTCAAGGGAAATCTTTCCTGATAAACACGCTGCGCTGCTACGGCATTTTGATCAGACAAACCATAACCGTATAAAATATCTGCATATTCCTCATTGGAAAATGAAGCCATCTTTGAATAAAAATATCTGTAGATATTAAAAACATTAGCTAATTTTTCGTTTTAATAGAAGTAGGAGTTCTAGTCCTAAAATAATAATAACAGAAACATATCTGTCCGTTCTAACTAGTAAATAAAAGTTTCAGTTGTATTGTAAACTCGCTACCTTAAAACACAAAAACTTTTGCAGTAGTTTATTTTACCGGTAATGTAGATGGATGAAATTTTGTCGGGAGTATTTAAATAATATTTCATCAACAGATCTGTATAAAATGTGGTACCTGTATCGTATCGGCGATTGTTTGTATTGGATTTTAATAATACTACGATCTTATGTAAAGAAAAAAATATTAGCAAGAGGATCTGCCTTGAGGCTTTGCATATTTACACCACCCCGAACACAATGAATCGGAAAACAGACACCGACAACATAAATTCGGTGTACTGCTCACTTCTTAGCTAACCCATAATGAGGGCTTCCTCCCACCATATATACACCTACGTTGTGTATACAGATATACAATCTAAAAAACATTCGCTCACCTGATCATAAAGTAACGACAAATCGCGTAATGCGGATGCTATTATATTTCGTAGACGTGAGATTTAAATATTGTGGTCCCAAATGTGTTTTTTTAAAGTAGTTTCTTTTTCGTTCTTTTTCTTGTATTTGTTAATAATGTATAAGTTTTTATTGCAGTGTTTTTTCAATTAAATGTTAATTTATTATTGTTTCGCCCAGTGCGTGTATATTTTATTGGAATAATTAATCAATGTACATAAATGTTTTTTTCGTAAGTAATTTAAACATTGTAAATTTTGGCAACGGCTCATGATAGTTACCTTATAGATAAGACCACTTGAAGACGCGGAGTGTTCACCCGTGAAACGTTGTGGCAGATTTTAAATAAAAAACTTAGACACTAATCGTTTGGTTTTTTGTCTATAACAGAGACCGAGAGCCCGAGCATCCTCCCATACATATTTAAATAATACGCCCATGATATCTTTCGAACCATTTTTATCACCAGGCAACAAATTTTAGGTAAAGGTTCAAAGTAAGAGTAGCGCAATGTTTTGCAATTTAAGTCTCTACCTGATTATTCAGTAGTTAGTTCTAAGGTAGTAAATAAGGATTATTAATGCAATGCATTGTAAAATTGTGGCAACTTATCTACTAAATAACATGGTGCAACATATTCAACAATTCAATTTTGTGAATAGTCATAAAATTTTAGATAAACATGGAAAGTAAGGGTCGCGCGTTAGGTTCAGTAGCTTTTGAGTAGACAAAGATAAAGGCATGAAACAAAAAGCAGTTAAAAGAAGACAAAATTAGGCTTTAAGATAATTGAATAAAAAAAATTATAAGAGAAATTTCCGAGTTATTGGACTGTAAATATAAAAAATGTGATATTTCGTGCAAAAAGTCTGAATTTAAGTTTTAATATCTCGAAAACTATCTTATGTAAAGTCTTCAAAACTACCTCAATAATTATTTGTCTGTATTAAAATGCGTGTTAGATCTCTGTCCACCGTTGGTTACTTTGAAAGATATAAGCAAAAGTGTAAAACCCTGCACTTTGAAGGTGGAATATCCTTTTAAGTCGAATTCCTCGAAAACAGTTAGGAGAATTGAAAATTGTGCATACAATTTTTTTTCGTTTCACTATCACCTCCTGTAGGGATGACATTCTTATCTGAAACACCCGTATATAAAAGTATTCCACAATACCTGATCTTATTCTACTTGCATGTTTAATCGTTTTTTGTATTACAAGTGATTGTCGAGTTTGCACTTTTTTCTCTTTTAACTTTTTTAATTTTTTAATTTTTATTTTTTTATTTTTATTTTAAATTAATGACGAAAGGCTGTGAATAGCATAGGCATAACAACATCTCAAAATCATTATGATACGATAATCGTAAGGTGAAAATTTTGGTTATAACGAATGTTATTATGATACATTATAATTATTGTTACTTTGTATTCACATATAGGTAGTTCCTTGAGAATGGTCACTCACAACGCACGACCCAAATATTTCGGATGCTTAACAAAACAAGTGTTTAATTCACACGGGTCATATATTCCCAAAAATCCAATCCATGAAAATTATGTAATTGCATCTGGTGCTGTCACAAATATTATATGGTTTTGAACTAGGTTTGAAATAGCGCCCTCATACGATCATGGATGTTTAGTATCAAGAAAAAGCTCATAACGAGTAGTTTTACTTCAAAAGTTCCGATTTTTTTCTCAACTGGTCGTAGGACCAATGGCTCTATCAATATTCCGCATTAGTATTTCAATATGAAAATATTTCACTGTCAATATTGCACAATCGAAAATATAAAATTTGGTATTTCCTTATAAGTATGGAAAGTTTAGGCGTAATTGAAACTAGTCAGATATTTTTACAATTACATGTTAATTAACGATTAAAATTTCAATTTTGAGTTTAGAGGATTTATGACTAGAAGATGACCAATCTGATGTTAAACCAAGCATTTCATAATTTTCAATCATGATTGCGTCATCTGTCGATGGATTCTGAGAGTTCTGATTGTTTTAGTTTCCGATTTGTGAGTGGTCACATCAAATTCCTCTGTTCATGACCAAATATCGCCCAAATTTCTCAAATTAGCCTTGCCAACGATACTAATGCGCCTTCACCATGTCTTTAATATGTATCTGGCATCGTCTTCCTATTTCATGTCTTGGAAAATTGCCAACGTATTACGTGTTCCTAAATGCTCCTCACCTGTACCCCTGGCGACTTCAGACCGATCAGTCTATTATGTTTCTCTCTAAGGTCCAGAATAAATTAATGTATTGGCAAATTCTAGAATATCTGTGTGATAAATCTAATCAGTTCGTGTCAAAAATATCTTCGCTCGCATCAGAACAGTAACAACTGAAGCATTTGATATATCATTTATTGCGAGAGGCTCTTGTTGAAACTATCTTCACAATTTTGCATTCTTTTATTAGGTATGGGAATAAGTTTTAGTTCTTTTCAGACAAATGTCGTTAGTGATACAATTTCTGTGTTCGGTGAAATACTATACTCGTGATTTGAAGGTGTATGTGTGAGGTCTCGCAGTAGTTGATATTCGTTTCAAGCGTAAACACAATTTTTTACGTCGAACATGTGAACGTTCATCCTGGAAAAGCAGCATTTGGAGAGGGACATCGAAAGACGTTTGGTAACGTGCGAAATGCTTCTTGAACTACAAAAAAGAAAGAGCGTTTTGCATCGCATTATCACTAAGGCACGAAAAAATTTAGTAATGCCAGGTGAACAGGTCCATTGACTCCGAAACGGAATATTCATTCTTCAAAAGTTATGTTGTGCATCTGATGGGAATAGAAGGGTATTATTTATCATGAACTCCTCCAACCGTCCGAAACCATCACTAGGGATCGCTACAGACTGCAGCTAATACGTTTGAATCGAGATTTGAAGGAAAAACGGCCGTAATAGGGTACCCCATGTATGTACAAACAAGGCTGGAAATCGTGCAGTTTTCCTTAATTGCCAAGTTGCGATCATATTAGTGCGATACTGTTTAAAATGTATACAGAAATTTGTTGTATTTGGCTATTTACGAGTATCCTGTCATTGAGCTTACGCATAACTCTGGTCAAATTGCTAGGGCTCCTTCATTTGACTAATGGAAATCTTATAGCTGGGAATATGTGTACTGTCCGTTAATAGAACGTACACGCAAATTTGATTAAGTGACTGAAATGAATGCACTGGTAAATTTGGATCAAGATCAGTGGTCTATTTCTTAACAACGAATCAACACTATTCACTTTATTTTAACTTTCAAGTAAATTCTGCACTTATTTTTTAAGACTGCCCACTAATTATATTAAGATCAGATTATGTATCAAGTTTTCAGGTCAACGATTCAAACGTTTAGGGAAACACCCTTACAGGATTATTTATAATAAATATATAAATAGATATTAAATATAGGGTTAATATAGAGCAAAGTTAAAATAACTTAACTTCGAAACACTGGCACACTTACTTAGCTTAAATAACTTGAGCAATCGTATTAAGACAGGATTATATAAACTGTTGGGTCAGAGATCAACACACACTAGAAAACACACTAATTACACCGATTATTGATATACGATTTTCAGAAATAGATATGTTGAGACAAAACTCTGTACATAAGTTTGGGTCTGAGATTTTGTATCACACTGAAAACACTTATTAGCACCAAGTTGTAATATAAGATCGTAAAAAATGTAATAAAAATATTGTGTAAAATATATGTGCACACGAGATGTATAGTATAGATATATATGAGTTAAATTATAGTCAAATAGATATATGAATAAGTATTAAAATGTCACAAGTGACTGGTACTCACCGATCTCCACCTTGGCACTTGAGAAAAATTGGCTTTAAGCTAATGTTAAGACCCTTTGTTCTAATATTCTGTTAGAACAATTCTTTATTTCCGTCGAGACCAGAAATAAAGTGTTAATGTTAGTAAGATTATCTTAACTTCAGTCGAGACCCGAAGCAAGATTCTTTATTTCCGTCGAGACCAGAAATAAAGTGGTTTGTTAGTAAATGATTATCTCAGTCGAGACCCGAGATAATATTCTTTAAGCCAGTCGAGACCCGACTTAAAGTGAATGTTAGTAATTATCTTAACTTCAGTCGAGACCCGAAGCAAGATTCTTTATTTCCGTCGAGACCAGAAATAAAGTGTTTGGTTAGTAAAAGATTATCTCAGTCGAGACCAGAGATAATATTCTTTAAGTCAGTCGAGACCCGACTTAAAGTGAGTGTTAGTAAATATCTTAACTTCAGTCGAGACCCGAAGCAAGATTCTTTATTTCCGTCGAGACCAGCAATAAAGTGTTTTGTTAGTAAAGGATTATCTCAGTCGAGACCCGAGATAATATTCTTTAAGTCAGTCGAGACCCGACTTAAAGTGAGTGTTAGTAAATATCTTAACTTCAGTCGAGACCCGAAGCAAGATTCTTTATTTCCGTCGAGACCAGAAATAAAGTGTTTGGTTAGTAAAAGATTATCTCAGTCGAGACCCGAGATAATATTCTTTAAGTCAGTCGAGACCCGACTTAAAGTGAGTGTTAGTAAATATCTTAACTTCAGTCGAGACCCGAAGCAAGATTCTTTATTTCCGTCGAGACCAGAAATAAAGTGTTTGGTTAGTAAAAGATTATCTCAGTCGAGACCCGAGATAATATTCTTTAAGTCAGTCGAGACCCGACTTAAAGTGAATGTTAGTAATTATCTTAACTTCAGTCGAGACCCGAAGCAAGATTCTTTATTTCCGTCGAGACCAGAAATAAAGTGTTTTGTTAATTGTTAAAAGTTATATATCAGTCGATACCCGATATAAATGTTAGTCCCTAACTAGCCAACTTACCCCAAGCGATGCCAAGTACAAAAAGAGATCGAGATCAGTCAGCTTGTCGTTTATATAGCCCTTGCTTGCACACGACACCACTGATAGAGTAGCAGCGGCGCATGATTACAAGAGTTGGCAGTGCAGCTGTGATCTTACGGTACTGGCGATAAAATTTGCCTAGCAACGAACAAAATGCATAGCAACAAGAAACTTAGAGCTTCACATGCTGCTGTGTTAAATTAAATTATCTTTGCAAAAATGATCTCTCTATCACGTAGAGAAAAAATATCCGTTGGATGGTACTTGTAATAATGGTAATGATAGAGTTGCAAATTGATTTGCTTGATTTGATTGTATTTGTGAAATGCATTGTATGCTACATGACAACACATGCTTTTATTAGATGTTTTACCTATGTTTAGGAAAATTGTAATTAGATTAAATTTATTTGATTTTCAGAATTCAATCTCAGCATGGCATTGTTGTAATATATTCCCTTTTCAGGAATTGTTTTTTAATACGCATTTAAACATATGATCAATGATTTTAATTTAATCTGCTCAATGAGGCTATTGCATTTGTGCAATATGTTATATAGATGATAAATACTTGGCTTTGTATGGTTGTGTATCTATGTTCTGATTGAGTGATTAAATTAGATTTAATTTTATAAAAATTGTTATGCTTACTTTTCAGGAATTTTTTCTTTTCGGAAGGTGTTTGTTAAGAAAAATATATTCGAAGCGATTTGGTTCGAACATACTGCCCCCCGTTGAAAGGCTGGAACTGTCTTTCAAGTGAATGTTTTGATCTTACTACTTGCGAATAAAAACAATCTTTAAAAACCCACTTATTAAGAAGGAGAAACTCAAAACGACAATCTCAAGGGGAAGGAATCAAACACAAGCCAACTTTGTAAAAGGAAGAAAAATAAAGAAAAAAAAAACGAAATTATTATTTTATGATTTTAATGTTTCCGTTGGCTAACAATCGGATTTTAATTCGAGTGCCGTCTTTCGTGGTGAATCTCTGGTTCCTTTTTTTTGAGCGTTTTAAGGCGTCCCAAGACACGGTAATGTTCTCTGTTGACCCTGTTTGGTTATCAACGATGGTCATGATGATGTTGTCATCTGGGCAGGTGGTCGACACAATGCTGTGATCACTCAAAATATTTATTTTTTTTGTTGCTGGTTGAGCGTTCACACAAGCGCCCTGTTGATTGATGGGTGACGGCTCCTGTATGGCATCTTGTTCTGGCCTTTGCCTTTCAGTATTCGGGGAGGTGGGTGGCGAGTCCTCAATCACAATTGTCGGGATTGGTTGACGATCTAGCTTTATTTTGTTTAGGCGTTGACTTATCTTCAAGATTTTTGAACGTTGTTTTAATTCGTCGAGTTCTGCGGTCAATTCCAGAAGTTCCTGCTGCTCCTTGTCAAGACTTTGCACCGGAGATGGTGGCGCTTGCATAATCTCCTCGTCTAGATCCCAATCTTCTTCAATGGATTCAGCGTAGTCTTGATTAGGTGAAGGGGGCCACTCTGCCAATTCTTTCTCCAATCTCCAAGCTTCCTCCAACTCCTTTTCAATGTCCCGTCCCGGGGTGATAGGCAACTCGTCTTCGTAATTAATTTCGTGGTTAGGTGTATTCATTTTATAAGTTCAATTCGATGACTGATAATTGCATTGAATTCGTAATCTTATTTATAGTAACATAACGGATTTTTTTTTGCTTTAGTCTTGTTTGCTTGATTGTCTGCAATGCAAAACTTGTAAAATGTGTAGTGTCAGAACAACAAAGCTGACAAAATTTTTCGCTCCAAAATGAATTTTTTTGTTTGATATATAACGGTGTATGATTGCATTTGGTTAAAATTGCATTGCTATTTTACTATTGAGAACTTCGTTATAGAGATAAGAGTATGTATTTAGGCGTAGCGGTTCGACGCGACAATTGTTGTCTCACAATAATCTTTTGATTGGTATGTTAGAGAATATGAGTGCATTTATGAGTATATGCCCTTTTAGAATATGAGCGACTATTGCGTGAAATTTTCTGCTGGAAAATTTAATTTATGATGCATCTTATTGTGTGTACATTTTTTTTTGTTTTTATATTGCATTTAATTGTCATATATCGGCAAGATACATATTTTGGACATTGGTCGTTTTATAAGACCATTTTTTGTTTTTATGCTGACTACACGAATGTAGTTGTCAGCACCTGGATGGACTTCACTTATTCGTCCTAATAACCAACGGCTCGCTACCAGATTCGGTTCTTTGATAATAACTAAATCTCCTATTTTAGGATTTGATATTGAAGTCTGCCATTTAGGTCTATTTTGTAGGGAATTTAGATAATCGTGAGACCATTTATGCCAAAACTGTTGTTGCAACAGTTGGAGATGTTTCCATCTGGAGAGTGATGAAACCTTATTTTCCAATACAGGTTCTGGTGGTAATAATAAGGAACTGCCAATTAAAAAATGTCCCGGAGTTAGAACATTTAGATCGTCTGGATCTTCTGTGATAGGACATAGAGGCCTAGAATTTAGACAGGCTTCAATTTGTGTCAAAACAGTTGCGAATTCTTCAAATGTCAATGAAGAATTCCCTAAAATTCGCTTTAAATGGAATTTTATGGATTTAACTCCGGCTTCCCACAATCCTCCAAAATGAGGTGCGGAAGGCGGGTTAAAGTGCCAGCATATCCCGTCTTGAGCTAGTGTTTCTGCCATCTGCTTGTTAGCTTGCAGTATGGCTGTTCGAAATTCCTTTTGTAGGACTTTGTCAGCTCCAATGAAATTAGATCCACAATCTGAAAAGATATCTGTGCTGAGTCCCCTTCGGCTGGAGAAACGGCGAAAAGCTGCTATAAAGGCTGCTGTGGACAAATCTGACACAGCTTCTATATGAATGGCCTTGGTGGCCATGCAAATGAAAATGCATATATACCCTTTATATACACGATTGTTTCGAAATTTAGATACTTTTAAATTAAAAGGACCAGCATAGTCCAGGCCAGTTTGTTGAAACGGTCTAGTCATATTGACCCGTGATGAAGGAAGATTTCCCATGATTTGATTTTTGATAGATGCGGATTGCTTAAAGCAAGTTATACATCTATGTAACACTTGTTTTACGATTTTACGCCCTTGTGGAATCCAAAATTCGTTTCGAATCATGGATAATACCAATTGCGGACCTCCATGCAAGGTCTTTATATGGAAGTGGTCGATTATTAATGTTGTTAGTTTGCTGTCCTTTTGCAGGAGTATTGGGTGTTTTCGATTATAAGAAATGTTAGCATTTCTCAATCGACCACCTACCCGAATTAATCCATTGTTATCTAAAAATGGATTTAGAGATAAGATTTTGCTTTTCACTGGAAGTGGTTTCTGTTCTTGTAAACATTTAATTTCAGTACCGAAAGCGACATTCTGTGCTGCTTTAATGAGCTGAATTTTAGCTTGGGCAATTTCTTTTGGATGAAGTATCTTTGGATCCATTGGTTGTTCTTCTGTGGACTTCGCCAATGCACTTTTACACTTATTGATGAACTTGATGCAATATGCGACGATTCTTTGCAATTTGGAAAAGCTAGAGAATTTTCCAAACAAATCATCAATATTTGAATGAGCTGTTGTGAAGTGAGTTACTCGTCTTTGTTCAGTTTCATGCTCATTACCTGGAATGGTTTTAGATTTCGGCCAATTATTTTCACTGTCCTGCAACCAATGAGGTCCATGCCACCATAACTTATGGTCAATCAATAATGAAGACTTAATTCCTCTAGAATTGCAGTCGGCTGGATTGTCAGCAGACTTTACATGATGCCATGCCTTAACGTCGATCAAGTTCTGAATTTCCGCCACCCTATTAGCCACATATGTCTTATACTTATTAGGGTGACTACGAATCCAAGCTAATACAATAGATGAGTCTGTCCATGCAAACGTAGGAACTTGATCAAATTTTAAATCGATTTTAACACGATTTATGAGTCGTGCTACCAATACCGCCCCGCACAATTCAAGACGTGGAAGGGATACGGATTTTACAGGCGCTACCTTTGACTTTGCCATGAGTAAATTGACTTGAACAAATCCTTCTTCATCCACAACTCTAATATAAACAGCGGCAGAATACGCTTGATTAGAAGCATCTGAAAATCCATGTATTTGACAGGTGGATAGGTTACTTGTAGTATGTAACCAACGTGGTATGTTGATGCTGCTAATGTGATGTAATTCTGCTTTAAATTCGCGCCACTGCTTATCAATGGATGCCGGTATTGGTTCATCCCATGAACAACCTGCAAGCCATAAAGCTTGCATCAATATTTTGGCAGTGATTATAATTGGTGATATCCAGCCAAGTGGATCGAAAAGCGTTGCAATTTCTGAAAGAATAGAACGCTTTGTAGAGAGGCAATCTGATTTCCTTTTATATTGTAGCGTGAAGCAATCAGATCCTGGGAACCAATGAATGCCTAAAGTTTTTACGGACTCGTCGCTTGCGAATCGCAAAGGAAGTTCAACTTCTCTGTATGATTCGGGGATCCTAGATAGTAAATCTGAAGAATTGCTAACCCATTTCCTCAAATTAAATCCGCCGGAAGATAACAGATTAATAAGTTGATCTTGTATTTTGAAGGCTTCTTCCTTTGTATCTGAGCCTGTAAGAAGGTCATCAACATAGAAGTCACGAGACACTATCTTCGCAGCTTCGGGGAATTTGTCAGCTTCATCAATGGCTAGTTGATTGAGCGTTTTTATTGCGAGATAGGGCGCTGGCGTGGTGCCAAAAGTTACCGTGGTCAATTGGTAATCTTGAATAGGTTCATTTTGATTATTCCTCCAAACTATTCTTTGATAATTTTGATCTGGAGGTTGTACTTTAATCATCCTGTACATTTTCTCTATGTCAGCAGACATAGCGAATTTGTACTTTCGCCATCTGAGGATGATTGAGAAGAGTTCAGACTGCAGTACTGGACCCGTATGCAGCTGTTCGTTCAGACTTTTTCCATTAGTCGTTTTTGCTGAGGTCATGTGACCTAGTGTCTTGTATTCATTAATACAAGCTTTGTATTCCTGATAGAGTTCAGGATTACGTTCTAGCTGCCGTTCTAGGCTGTAGAACCTACGTAATGCCATACCACGAGAGTCACCTAGGCTGGGACTTTCTGCGATGAAAGGCAGGCGAACTTCGTAACGGCCATGTGCGTTACGAAAATGAGTTTTTTGGTAAAACTCTTCACATTCTTGATCTGCTTTAGACAGCTTTCTTCCTGGATTAACTTCTTCAGTTTCCCAAAACTGACGTAAAAGTTTATCCAGTGAAGTGTCGTCGTCGTAATGAGCCTTTGATGTTAACGCAGATGCTGTTAAGAATGTGGATGTATTTTTTAGCTTTCCGAAAAGTATCCATCCGAGGGTACTGTTTTGGGCAGTTGGTGTTCCTGGAGGACCTTTCCGTAAACCTTCCAAGAGAATTTCGCTGTACACATCTGCTCCTAAAAGCAGGTCAATTTTTCCTGGTTTAAAGAAAAACGGATCGGCAAGTGGTAGCTCATGTATATGACTCCATTCTTTGTTTGGAATGGTTGAAGGAGGTAAAATGTCCGTAATTGTATCCACTATAAGGGCTGTAACTGTGGTTGCCTTAGTTGTGGTTGAATAAGGATAAATGTTCAATGTAGTTTGTTTTTGAACATTTGTAGTTTCAGTTTTTCCCAGGCCAGTAATTTGAATTTCCACGTTTGTAGTGGATGATTGCAGCTTACGTGCGGAGGCTTGGGTTACAAATGAAACTTGAGAGCCTGAATCTATCAGTGCCCTTAATACCAACATGTTTCCCTTTTTTGTAGGAACGTTTAGCAGCGCTGTTGCAAGCAGTGCTTGTTTGGTATGATGATTTTTTGCGTGAAGGGTGTGAAGAGATTTATTGGATGTGGAAGGTGAATTACAAGGTTGAGCTTCTGATTGCTGCTCCCTTGGCTTGAATTGGGTCGAGACCCTTGGAATGGCGTTATTCCTATGAAGTAAAGAATGATGCCTCCTTCCACATCGCTGACATGAAAACTTACTCGTACAAGTTTTCGTGCTATGGCCTTTTGATAGGCAATTATTACACAATTGATTTGATGTGACAATTTGGAATTTATTGTCTACATCGAGTTTTATGAATTTCGGACATTTAAATAGACGGTGCTGCTCTTTGCACAAAGGACATGCTTGGGTGTATGAAGTAAAATGGGTAGATGCTCTCGGGACTTGAGCATTTTTGTTGGCTGGGGATGGTTTGGTATCGACTATGGCTTCTAAAATTCTAAATCTAGATTGTAAAAATATTTTTAAGGATTCGAAAGTGGGAAGTCCTTTTGCTGTATTGATCTCTTGTTCCCATGCACGGTGCGTTTCTGCTGGTAAACATTGTACCACCATATAGATGAGAATTGCATCCCATTGCTTAGTGGAAACTTGCAATGCCTCGAGTTCGAAGATACATTCCGAAGACTTATCTAGCAAGGTTTTGATAGCCTTGGCTGATTCGTGGGCTGCTTTAGGTAGATTAAAGAGTGCTTTCAATTGGGCGTTTACCAAGACTCGTTTATTATCATACCTTTCAAGCAATGTCTTCCATGCGCTGTCATAGCTCGAGTTGGTCATAGGAAATTGACGCAATAAGTGCTCTGCTTCTCCAGATACACTTGACTTTAAATAATGCAATTTCTGCACAGATGATAACGCAGAATTTGAATGCACCAGGGACTTGAAAAGATCGTGAAAAGGTCTCCAAGAATCATAAGATCCTGAGAATTTTGGGATTGTGATGCTAGGTAGCCTCAGAGACGATGAAGTTTCATGTTCTGATTTTGAAATTGGTTCAACCTTTGTTTCGAATGCATCTAATGCATCCCTAAGAATACCTCGAAAAGTAAAGTATTGATTTTCCACCTTTGAAAATTGATCCTTTGCGAAATAATCGTACTTTTGAAGTTCACTATCATCCAAAGCCTGCGTGGCTTGAATAAGTGTATAGTGATCTTTTTTGTACTCTGACCAAATTTCACTTAGAGCGGTTAATCGCTCAGAAATAAGACCTTTCGTTCGTTTGTCTACATCAGTTTTGTTGTAGTTATTGAACGATTTTTCAAAGATTATTGCGGAAGTGGCTTGGTTGCCCAAAAGTTTTTGAAGAGCAGACATAATGAAACAATTGATAAGATAAAACACTAGACCTTAGATCCGGCTCGAAGGACCATAAAATGTACTGTCCGTTAATAGAACGTACACGCAAATTTGATTAAGTGACTGAAATGAATGCACTGGTAAATTTGGATCAAGATCAGTGGTCTATTTCTTAACAACGAATCAACACTATTCACTTTATTTTAACTTTCAAGTAAATTCTGCACTTATTTTTTAAGACTGCCCACTAATTATATTAAGATCAGATTATGTATCAAGTTTTCAGGTCAACGATTCAAACGTTTAGGGAAACACCCTTACAGGATTATTTATAATAAATATATAAATAGATATTAAATATAGGGTTAATATAGAGCAAAGTTAAAATAACTTAACTTCGAAACACTGGCACACTTACTTAGCTTAAATAACTTGAGCAATCGTATTAAGACAGGATTATATAAACTGTTGGGTCAGAGATCAACACACACTAGAAAACACACTAATTACACCGATTATTGATATACGATTTTCAGAAATAGATATGTTGAGACAAAACTCTGTACATAAGTTTGGGTCTGAGATTTTGTATCACACTGAAAACACTTATTAGCACCAAGTTGTAATATAAGATCGTAAAAAATGTAATAAAAATATTGTGTAAAATATATGTGCACACGAGATGTATAGTATAGATATATATGAGTTAAATTATAGTCAAATAGATATATGAATAAGTATTAAAATGTCACAAGTGACTGGTACTCACCGATCTCCACCTTGGCACTTGAGAAAAATTGGCTTTAAGCTAATGTTAAGACCCTTTGTTCTAATATTCTGTTAGAACAATTCTTTATTTCCGTCGAGACCAGAAATAAAGTGTTAATGTTAGTAAGATTATCTTAACTTCAGTCGAGACCCGAAGCAAGATTCTTTATTTCCGTCGAGACCAGAAATAAAGTGGTTTGTTAGTAAATGATTATCTCAGTCGAGACCCGAGATAATATTCTTTAAGCCAGTCGAGACCCGACTTAAAGTGAATGTTAGTAATTATCTTAACTTCAGTCGAGACCCGAAGCAAGATTCTTTATTTCCGTCGAGACCAGAAATAAAGTGTTTGGTTAGTAAAAGATTATCTCAGTCGAGACCAGAGATAATATTCTTTAAGTCAGTCGAGACCCGACTTAAAGTGAGTGTTAGTAAATATCTTAACTTCAGTCGAGACCCGAAGCAAGATTCTTTATTTCCGTCGAGACCAGCAATAAAGTGTTTTGTTAGTAAAGGATTATCTCAGTCGAGACCCGAGATAATATTCTTTAAGTCAGTCGAGACCCGACTTAAAGTGAGTGTTAGTAAATATCTTAACTTCAGTCGAGACCCGAAGCAAGATTCTTTATTTCCGTCGAGACCAGAAATAAAGTGTTTGGTTAGTAAAAGATTATCTCAGTCGAGACCCGAGATAATATTCTTTAAGTCAGTCGAGACCCGACTTAAAGTGAGTGTTAGTAAATATCTTAACTTCAGTCGAGACCCGAAGCAAGATTCTTTATTTCCGTCGAGACCAGAAATAAAGTGTTTGGTTAGTAAAAGATTATCTCAGTCGAGACCCGAGATAATATTCTTTAAGTCAGTCGAGACCCGACTTAAAGTGAATGTTAGTAATTATCTTAACTTCAGTCGAGACCCGAAGCAAGATTCTTTATTTCCGTCGAGACCAGAAATAAAGTGTTTTGTTAATTGTTAAAAGTTATATATCAGTCGATACCCGATATAAATGTTAGTCCCTAACTAGCCAACTTACCCCAAGCGATGCCAAGTACAAAAAGAGATCGAGATCAGTCAGCTTGTCGTTTATATAGCCCTTGCTTGCACACGACACCACTGATAGAGTAGCAGCGGCGCATGATTACAAGAGTTGGCAGTGCAGCTGTGATCTTACGGTACTGGCGATAAAATTTGCCTAGCAACGAACAAAATGCATAGCAACAAGAAACTTAGAGCTTCACATGCTGCTGTGTTAAATTAAATTATCTTTGCAAAAATGATCTCTCTATCACGTAGAGAAAAAATATCCGTTGGATGGTACTTGTAATAATGGTAATGATAGAGTTGCAAATTGATTTGCTTGATTTGATTGTATTTGTGAAATGCATTGTATGCTACATGACAACACATGCTTTTATTAGATGTTTTACCTATGTTTAGGAAAATTGTAATTAGATTAAATTTATTTGATTTTCAGAATTCAATCTCAGCATGGCATTGTTGTAATATATTCCCTTTTCAGGAATTGTTTTTTAATACGCATTTAAACATATGATCAATGATTTTAATTTAATCTGCTCAATGAGGCTATTGCATTTGTGCAATATGTTATATAGATGATAAATACTTGGCTTTGTATGGTTGTGTATCTATGTTCTGATTGAGTGATTAAATTAGATTTAATTTTATAAAAATTGTTATGCTTACTTTTCAGGAATTTTTTCTTTTCGGAAGGTGTTTGTTAAGAAAAATATATTCGAAGCGATTTGGTTCGAACAATATGGTTGCGGTGTGCTCCAGAGAACTAAGAGTGATATTGAAAAATTGTATTAGGTTTAATTACGGGCTGCGTAGATATGATCATGTCTCCAATTACAGTCTCTCGATACTGGGCTGTTTCTTGGTGACATATTTAAAATGTAAGAGTCTCTTTTTGTTTATATAACTTATTGCAATTGGGCCAGCAGCCTTCTTATTATGTTGGATTTCTGTAACAGTCGCATTCTGCCAGGGGTCGAACACTCGTACTGCCACGATATCGTACTTCTATTCTCACCGGCTCTTATTTTGTGAAGTTTTTATTTTTTATATATTACTCCTTTATCGTAGTAACGCCGGATCTTGAATTATCTATAAGTTAAAAAGAATAAAATAACTGCATCTCTCTTGCAAAACCAAGCAATAATAAAGTGCAATAGACGCTATTTTTCATAGACAACAACTCATTGAAAATGTAGTAACTTCGAACAATGTCGAGAGATCATACAGAAGTCTCGTCTCTTTAACCGCCAGTTTGATTGCATTGACTTTCATCTTTCAAAAAGTCAAATAAGAGATCAGCTTAGTTAATGTTACTTGTTTTTCATTATTATTGTTATGTATAGTTTTTATCGTTATTATGGTTATGTATGCTTTTGTTATTTTATTGCTATATTTCACTTTTGTATACTCAGTTATCAGATCATTGATGAAGTTCTAAATAAATAAATAAGTTATCGTTTTACGATCTGCAAAAATTATGTAAACCTCTCGAGCCATCAAACCTCGGATGTTGTATGTAATTCGCCTAAAAATTTGAAAATCTTCCTTTGCTTTAAGCGGCATGTGTTCAAAAAGTTTTTGAACCTATTACTGCAAATCAAATCGAAGTTACTCGAAAAAGGACAGGCGTTTTCAATGGCGTAAATTATTTTGTCTTCATCGTCAAGATAGGAGACCCAGACCATTCGACACAGTTGTTTTTTCTGATTCCAATAATGTTTATAACGTATTTTCGACATTTTGGTCGGTTTCGACGTTTGTGCTTTGCAGCGTCGATATGTAAAAGTAATAAGTTCCTTTTTTCTATGAGTCTGTCCATCCTTGTGGACGTTGTTGCCGCGCTCCAAAATTTCTTCCAATTTTTTAATCGCTTCCGCGTGTATTTCATAGCTTTAATTTTCTTCGTTTCTCTTTTCTCTCTCTATTATGGCTCCTCATTGCTGTATACGCAACTTTAAATGTTTACATTTATCCACTAAAATAGATTTAATAATTACAACTTTGTATTTGTATTAATTCTTTCAATTATTTAATAAAGATATACTTCAATACTGTTAAGTAAATGTCAACGATTCGAAATTTACCTGAGTCATGTCATATCATGTCCAAATGTGACATTCTGTTGTTAACAATAAGTCGCTACTCTTAATGTGATCATAATATAAAAAGATATTGTTTATCCTATATTACTGCTAGTGGATTACTAAACATAGCCCAAAGAAGAAACCCTACTTTAATGCTTCCAGCGATCTTTTTAAATTCCTTCACAGTTTAAATTGGGGTCGAAATTCTATTCGAATACATGCAATAAAAAAATTTTCCTTGCCTATTCTATTCATTCCCTCTGCCAACTTTTGTCGGGATTTCTGTAGCCTTTAGCTATAAGCAAAAATTGCCTCAATAAGGGCGCATTGTTCCTTGACACCATCAGATAACACTCATGATGGAAGGGATGAGGTACGTAGTCTTAAAGGATGAATTTTCAAGATTTCGTTTTTTTCTTGCGATGGTTTGCGACATTCTTCAGCTGCCAGGATTATATTTTCAAAAAATTCCAATGGATTAGTCTGTGTTTGTTCTGCGTATCTCAGAAATTTTAGATAACATTGGATTTTTAATCCTTGATTGATTGCAGAGTGCTTGAATTTTTTTCTTACGTATTGAACGTTATTAAATAATAAGTAAACACTACTCAACAGTTTTTTTTTTTTTCAGAAAATATAAGAAATATAATTAATATATTGCAGTTGTATCTTATCTGCTAATTTTTTATATATATTGTCTCATATACCTATATTTATTAATAGTTGTGAAAAAATCTAGTCCGGAATTGCTGGGAATACTTTTCCTTTGATTAATGCTAATTTTGTAAATATACAAATGAGATAAGTATAGAGGCAGTGCTGGTAAGATCCATAGTGACTAGCCTGCATCTTTTTGAACATATGAAATTGTGTATTTCTCTTAATTTAGATTGCAGACTTATGCTAGAGCAAGGACTGTGAAATAAGCTTCGTTTAGAGTAAATGGAGTGTTCCCCCAAGCCACTTACTCCAGCACATTAATAAATTATAAATGTTAATTGTGTCCTACATATATGTGAATACAGATGTATTTGTATGTATTTTTTTTATATTGACATTTTTACTTAATTTTAATGCCGAGATAATC
Source organism: Dioctria rufipes (assembly GCA_963924295.1). Lineage (NCBI taxonomy): Eukaryota > Metazoa > Arthropoda > Insecta > Diptera > Asilidae > Dioctria > Dioctria rufipes. The sequence goes on along the minus strand of OZ002740.1, from coordinate 80,406,606 downwards.
AAGAGGTGAGAAAAGTAGTTTGAATAATATTTGAATATTATGTATATTGATAGAGATATTTCGGTCGGTAGCTGTTTTGTCGGGTCCTTTTTGTATACTTAGCTCTTTCTTCAGTTTGGATTTCATCCACTCGTTAAGCCTGAGCTCCAGTAGTCCGAAAAACACTTAACCATTAATTGACAGAAATAATTTAAAAAATAATAGAAATAACTAAAAAAATTAAACTTTGGAAAATATCTATATAACGTCAATAGGATCGAACTGTTTTCAAGATCTGCTCACATTTTCGGTAGAAACGGGTAGCCTTAAGCAAAAAACATCTAAGTTAACCTTAACCAAAAAACATCTAAGTTATATGTTCTTTGCCTTAACCCATTAGGTGTCAACTTCTTCTGACAATTTTCATGCAATGAAGATATGAAAGACGCTTCTCAAATACTTGAAAAAATAATAGAAAGAACTATTAATCACATGAAATATAAGCCCCTTAGTATATGAGAACTTATTAATTACTTGTTCTGGGACGAGTAGTATGGTAAGCATAAGCTGAGAAGCATTCAATATGTATACCTCCGTCATAAGCTGCACATTTCATTTTTGTATTACGTTTACAGAGTGAACATTTCCTCTGTCTGAAATACGTTCTAAGATTGTGACCAAATTTTCTGGTATGTTTTCACGCGACAGACAGATTTTAATACAGGCATTGTACATTGCTACATTAATTGTGTAGAAGGTACAGAAAAAAAAAGTATCGCGGTTGTCAAACGGAGGTGCTGGATTTTTTTTTGTATAAATATAATAAATATAAAAGATTTAAATATATTAGCACATTATATATATATATATATATATATATATATATATACATGTTACGCCACTGGCATCAAACGGACGCAAATACCATCTCCCGGCAACTAGCACCCCTTAATACCGCCAGCGCTACCATTCCGCTGTCATCCACCATATTATCGTTCCCATCTTCGGTCTGTCTTTTTCGTCCATCGTTCAGAACAGACATAGCTATTGTGATAGGTTAAAAATTTAATCTCAATAAATATCAACCATATTTTAATTCGAACCTTGCCTCATAAAAATCAGAAGTGGTATAGTTAACCTATGTATAATACGCCAACGGAGGAAGAATAATAAGTAAAGTGCGTTCGAATCTTTTTAATCTCGAAAAATGAGCAATTCCAAAAAGGAATACGAAATAAGCTCTAACGAATTATGACAAATAACCACGCCAGAGCCTGTAGCGGAATCGAAGTTTACTGCCGCTGACATGTTGAAGGATCTGGTCGCGGAATCAGTTTTAAGGACATTGAAGCCCCTTTTTACCAACACGAAGGATATTCGCCCAGCGCGCCTAGTGCTTCGCCGTGAAAGGGAAGTCCCAAAATATGAATTCAACGTAACTAAAAGAGAACATTACAGCTGCCAGTTCTGCCAGAACATCTCAATTGAATTTTCCTCCGCAGAATTTTCCCGAAATTAGCTCACTAGCACCCAATTTTGACCCCGGAAGGAAACCAGGAATAACTTGTAAGGCGTGGATCAAAAACATTGAAAATCTAAGAGAGGTTTACGGCCTCCAAACTATGCGGCACAGCAAAGTTTTGGTTGCACAGTGCGGGACAGAAAATATTAACATGGTCGTAGTTAAAAGACGGGCTAATCGCGGCATTCCCTTTATATACGGATGAGTCTGATATCCACATGTGCTTTATGAAACGAAAAATGTCATTGAATGAGAGTTTTGCGGAATATTTCTACGAAATGCTTTCTATCGTGAAACGTGCAAATTTTAGCTAGCAGTCTCATTAAGTATGTACATCATCAACAGTCTTAACGACCCAGAGCTAAAAAAAGAGTTTATCACTTGGACGCTCTATAACAAGGTGACCGTTTGGAAATATCTTAGCGTAGCAAATTGGCGTAGCACTACCTTAAGATGCGTAGCACTCAGTAGCAAAACATTCTGAAAGTAGCACTAGCAAGGTTTCCATAGATGATATTGTATTGGTCACATTTGAATTGCTATAGATGACTGATATGTTATATCGTCGGTGATACTGCATAACCGCGAGACTAGCAATATCATAACCGCGTAACCAATTTTGAAGTTAATGGTAATGTAGCTATGAAACTACAATCTTATGTCTAAAATCCTAAAATATGATATTTCTCGTCCTATCCTAGAGTTCAGTAGAAATAATTTTGTCATTGTAATCGAAAAAAAAAAGAAGTTTAGTGTTTGCTGAAAATTTTTTGTTGACTTTAACTTACGCGGTAGTGATATTAATAGTCTCGCGGTTATGCAGTATCACCAAGGATATGTAGGTATACTACGGGTTTATTATATAGTCGTTCAGAAATAGTGTAACTAAGCTCTACAATTAAAAAAGCGATTACTTGCTTTATTTTTTATTACGTTTAAATGCGAGACACATCTTTCAGCAGCTGCACTACTGTGAGGAAGTGAAAATAAATCGAAGGCGAACTCAGCCAAATTTGCAAACATACTATTACCAGCAGTGTTTTTTATTTTAATTATATATTCCCAAAAAGTTACAGTACTTATGAATACGGTTTCAGTTAGACAATTTAATTCTAATAAAAGGCGCATTTCAGAGAATATTGTCTCAATATTTTCTATTCGAAGCTTTTTAAACCGATCAGATAGAAAGGCTAAATCTGTTGTTACTTCAGGGAAAGATTTATCTTTTAAGTATTCTGGACCAAGAAGTTTCAATGCATTCAATACAGGATCATTAAAATTTATGCGCTTTTGGATTTGTACTGTTAATTCTATATAATAATAATTTATACATTTTTCGTAAACTGAAAGGCTTCCTCTCTGGTAATTTTTGAAATAAAGTTAGGGCATCAGCTCCAAAATAAATTTGTTTCGGTTCCTTAAAATGATTTTTATCTCTTGGATCAATCAGGTGTAAAGCAGAATTGCTAACATAACTATCGGTTAAGAATTTTTTTAAAATAATATGAAAAGCATTTGCTAGATCTCGTAAAAGTATATGAAACTTTGGCGATTCAGATTGAAAATTTAAGTTCAGATCGGTGAATAATTAAAAAAAAAAACACTCTATTTTATTTATGAAACAAAGGCTAAAATAAAATAAATGAATATGGTAAATAATAATGTCTTCCATTTGAATTTTTCAGCGCTTGTACCTTGTATTGTACTGTACAATGAATTAAAACAAGTTCCAGTCAATGAAATTAGGAATAATCTTGATTGCCGAATGCCGGTGGCTAGCACAACAAAACTTAGGTTAGGGTTTTTCTTGAATTTTTCGAAAGAAATTCTCTGCTTATTTTATTTCGAAATTGAATTTTTCAGTGCTTGGCTTGTACGTGTACCTTGTATTGCATAATTTACAATCACTTAAAGCACCTCTTCAAGAAAATCAAATTAGAGTTGTGGTGAGTGAATTGTAAATATAAGTAATATGTGTTAGACTCGAAACACGAACTTTATGAAATGAACAATGAAGTGAAGTAAGTGAAGCGAGTTACGTTCTGGAACGTAGGAGGGAGTGGGAGAAAGGACGCTCACGAAGAGCAGCCAAGAAGCCAACACCGCAACGCCATATCGCCATACTTCTCTTGTCAAAGAAAATTGTTCTTAGCTAAAAACGAATGTGAAATTAGAAGATAAAATTAGAGAGTAGCATAATTTTTTCAGGGGCGTAGCACAATTCAGAGGGTAGTGACATTGTAGCCCAAACAAGCTGATTGTATCATTTTGCTACCATCGTAGCACTTGCGGTCACCCTGCTCTATAAACACCGAAGAATTGTTGATTCATATTAAATGGCACGAAGATATGCAGGAGTTCACGTCGGTTGACAGTTCACAAAATAAATTTCCTCATACTATAAGCGTAATCTACACGGATACATTGCAGTTAATTGCCCAAGAGGTAACCGCGGTGCAGAATTTGTTTAAAAGCGGGTCATGTCGATCGAGATTGGAAGCAAGGGGTCACTATCAATACAAAAAGAAGCATAACATCATTCGTCCTGAATTATTTCAAAAGCCGGTTGTCATAAGCAGCAGGTACAAACCACCAGCAGTTATCGATACTGGCATCGGTACTCTTTACATGGTTTTGAAGAAGATACGAAAGGTAAGCATTACCATAAAAGTATTTCTCGTAAGAAAAGATTATTTGGGTAAGCCTATTCTTATTTGAAAAGATTTTATTGGCCGCCGAAGGAAGTTTTACAAAAATTATTTAATAAATTGAGGTTATTCGAGTTTTCAAATAAAACAGAATTACATGAAGATGTCGGAGACATTGTTTTCTATATAAATATTTCTATCCAAAATTTTAAAGGGGATGATTGCGAATTTTCATTAAGTGAGGATGTGAGCTATATTGAAAATGACGCGGACATTAATATTATCGGTGAAGATTATAACATAAATTGCAGAAATCGTGAAACGATAGTCGACGCCAAATCGAACAATTTTATGAAAGTACAAAACCACATTTAGAAAGGGATGAAAACGTTCTTATCATCCTTTAAACTAAATCAAACAAATATGATATTGTAAATTACGATACAAAAGCGAACTATTTCAATCAATAAATGCAGCAAGATAATAATGTTGACTGCTAAATAAAGCAGCAAATCTGTGAAGGACCAATATTGTAACGCGAATTTAATTAAATAAATCCAACACTCTGACCTTAAGAACGACGTAGGTAGTGAGCACATACAGGGGGTGCTTTTAACGAAATTAGTGAAATCAAATCAAACAAAGTCGGAATTTCCTCAATTATGAACAGTAAAGAGAGACTTATACTAACTAAACCAATTTCGCGTATTTCGATTACTCGCCAAGATGCCAATTTTGCACATGGCGAGCTCGTATTATTACTAAACAGATTTCCTAGTTGTTTGGCAATGAGTATTTTTAAATTAGGTTCCGCCTCTTCCTACCAACTACACATTTCTTTAATGCTCGATAGACCAATTTGTTCTAAACGCTACAAGCTTGCATATTCGCAGCGGGAAGTAATGAGAGTTATCGTTCAGGAACTTCTTGAGGTAAAAATAATTCAATCATCGGATTTCCGTAGAGTCTCCTGCACTTGTGATTAAGAAGAAAAACTGAAGATCGCATGGTTGCAGATTATCAGCAGCTCAATACTGTAACTGTTAAAGATAGGCATCCGTTACCAATTATTGATGACTTATTGCTGCAACTTCAACACTGTAAGTACTTCATTGGATTAGATATCGCTTCCAGTTGGAGGAAGTGATTGGAAATTTACAGCTTTCAGCACACCTGATGGAGAATATGAATTTTTACGGATTTTTATGCATGATGAATGACATTAAGCGTAAACTGTCGACGAAAACTGACTATGTACATACATGGATGATGTCCTAGTTTCTTGTAAGAATTTTAGCGATGGCATGAAAACTCTGCAAAGTGAAGGATTTACGCTCAAATTAGGCAAGTCATTCTGTTTCAAGGAGTCAACCGGGTTAGGACATAACTGCAAGCGGTATACGACCAAACGAACGAAAAATAGGGGTAGTTAAGAACTTCGCTACACCATAAATCTTCACCAGCACTGAAAATTCTCTATGTAGTGTACTAGTGTACGTGTGGAGGGGTGCCGGTTTTAAATATATAACTCAGTGTATTAGTTCAACAATATAAAATTTTCTTTATACATTTGTACTATTCCAGTTCTTATATCTAATGTCAGAATTCACTTTCAGACTTAATACTAGTTAAAATTCAATAAATTCAATAAAATTAATATATAATAAAAACTTCATAAAAAAAATTCAATTCAAAACAAAATGGCAGTGTAGCTGCGGTCCCGTGTTCTGCTTGCCTTTCCAGTTACTTTCTGAAACGAAGAATAAGAGTATGGGTGAGTGAGTGGGCACGAGGCGGATGTTCTGTGAGAGAAACTTTCAGTCTGCTCTCTAGTATTTGTATATTTTACTCCAACTGCTACGTGAGGGCAGTCTAGTTGTTAAAATAGAGTATATCGTTTCACGAATATAGAAATTTGTATTGCTGCTATACATGATTTTGAGAAGGTGCAACAAACTATTCTGCTTTTAGTGTGCAGTTTTTGGCGTGCTGGTACGTGAGGGTATGCAGGCAGCACTGATGATGTTTATCGTGTGCGTAGCTTTTAGCTGCAGCAAATCGGAATGTTGCTGCGTATGGGATAGTGGTAATGGCACTTGTGACGTTTAGTCGTGTGCGCTTTTATGATTGCAACGAATAGAGTGCTGCTACGTGTGGGATGGGAGTTCCTTCCAATTTGGTCAGGATCAACTACTGAATTTATTTGTCTATTTGTCGCAGTGTTAACCTCTGGAAATTGATCTGGAGTAATCTTTGTATAAAGTTGTCTAGATTTTCGGATTAACTCCTGTATGAGATCGCTTGAGTTAACCTCACTTCATGCAATACTTAGTATTAACTCCTAGCTGACGTACTTTGAGTCAACCTCAAGTAATGTATTTTGTTTAGGATCAACTCCTACTTATATGATAATTCGTGTTAACTTCAATTGTAATATTCCAGAATCAACTTCTGTTCAAATATTTAGGACGGCCAGAATTAACTTCTGTTTTGGGATTGAGTCAACCTCAATTTATGTATGTAGAATTAACTTCTATTGGATTTCAGAATTAACTTCAGGTTTGGATTAAGACCCTAAGGCTTCGGAGTTTATCAGATCAACTCTGATTTGGAAATGGGTGATTTTGCTAACGTTCATCGCCTTTCTATAGCTGCTGATATTGGTCATGTGATGTATTCCTCATGGCGTTGCCATAGCAACGTTTATACCAATTGCTGCGGCGAGATCGTCTGTTTGACGTAATGTTAATTGTGTATATATGTACATACATGGAGGTACATGTAATTTAGGTGAGTTTTGTACTATTTTATTAAGTTTAATTAATTTTTTAATAATATTTTGTTCTTTCCAGCTTGTGAACGTCATCAAGGGATCTTTGTGCAACTTACATGAAAAATTCAGACGACAGCAGAGTTTTTATTTATTAGATAAGTGTTTGAGTTTTTGTTCCTTTTGGATTGATTCTTTGTGTGGTGTTATATTTTATTTTTAGGAACTAAGATGGTTGTCCATCGAAGGAAGAATGGTCAGTTGGTGGACTGAACAAGCTCCGACAATTTTTAGGAATAACGAGCTATTTTTAATAATTTGTGTCACATCATGCTCTTATAGCTTAGTCTTTAACAGCGTTAACTAGGAAATATATAGCATTCGTTTGGGAAGAGCAGCAAAAGACAGCATTCGTGAAACTTAAAAACATTTTGATAACCCGACTAACATTGTACGATCCAGAGAAGATATATGAGCTACACACTGATGCTAGCTCATTAGTGATAGTAGGAATATTACTCCAACGAGACACAGATAAGAAATTACGGCCTATCGCTTATTTTAGTAGACAAACAAATCACGAATGGAATTATCAGAGCTATGAGCTGGAAACCTTAGCCGTAGTTGAATCCATCGAAAGATTTAGAGCGTATCTTCTAGGGAAACACTTTAATGCAGGGACCGTAAATAACTGTTATTAATTTTTTGTAAGCGAAAAACCCCTTTTATAAAGTTTTCTAGGAAGTAGCGTAGTACAAAATGGAGGGGTCTATGTACGGCACTTATGTAGACTAGCTTCCTATGTTTAAATTAAAAAAGTTTCGATTTTAATATATAAATGCAATCCTAGCTGTTATTGTAAGACATATTTTTTATATTTCAATTTTAACTGTTAAAAAAAAATAATTATATTATTTTACAGCGATATAAAACTCTTTGCCAGAGTTTTACATATTTCGTATATTATAAGAAATTAAAAATTTTGTCCTCAAAAAGTAAAACTCATAATGCGAGATTTATATTTTCCTCGTATTATAACAGTTAAAAATGAGTTATATTTTTTTCGTCAGGAAATAAGACTCATAATTCAAGTCTTTTATTTTCCTCAGGAAATAAAACTTATTAATGGACGTTTCCTATTTTTGTGATCATATATTACAAGATAAAATTTGTTAATTTTTTTTTTTTAAATTTGTATAGCAACCGTACCAAGAAGTTGCCCGATTGGTCCTATTTTGGAAATTATATTTAAATTTTTTTTAAAAACGCGCTTATAGTGAAAAACCAAAACTATGAATGGCAACACCTTTTCTTAAGAAAGTTTTTCGGACAGATTTATCTCTTGAGGAAATAAATGAAACTCATTAAATGCTGAGAAAAATTATGAACTCAATTAAAGAGTTTCTTGAGGAAAAAATTAAAACTCGAATTATGAGTTTTATTTTTTGAGAAAAAAAAAAATAAAATTAATTTTTAAATGTTAAACCGAGAGAGAAATACAAAACTTAAGATAAGGCTGTTATTTACTCAGAAGATAATAAAATTCTTTTTTTTAACTATTTAATTAGAAGATAAAATATCAATAGCAAAGTGTTAAACTCAGACTTTTAAAATATTTCTTATAACTCTTTCGGTCCCTGCTTTAAAGTCCTTACAGATTGTCAGTCTTTGAAAGCTACACTAAATAAACGAAATATTGTCCCACGAATTACTAGATGGTTTCTCCGACATATGGAATATGACTTCGACATCGAATATCGAAGAGAAAGGAATATGCAACATGTTGATGTACTTAGTAGGGAGCCGTATGATGATTTAGAAGAGACCGACATAGCCAGTCTGAAGGTTTTTGTTGTACATATAAATAAGTGAAGCGGACTGGCTAATAACCATGCAAATTCAAGACTCAAGGTTAGATAGCATTATCAAAACCTTCAAGCGACGGCCTGTAACTCACGAAGAAAAGGACACTCATAAAAATTATCGACTGAAGCGAAACCGATAAGAAAAGTGGCGAAAACTTTCGAATCAGCTATATGCGGATTTATTAAGTCATACCACGATGATATCAGTCACTAGGGAGTAAATCGGACTCTGCAGCTTCTCCAGCGCGACTACTGGCTTTCAAGGATGAGCAATAAGGTGAAGAGGTACATTTATTCTTGTGTTGCATGCGCATATAACAAGAGACCTCCAGGTAGATTGGAAGGAAAGCTTCACTGTTTCCAAAAGACTCCAATGTGATTTCACACCTTGCACCTGGACCATTTAGGTCCATTCCCCAAAAGCCTAAATGGAAGCACACAGGTCTTAGAAATCGTCGATAGTTTCACCAAATATGTTGTCGTCAAGATAGTAAAGAATGCATCAACAAAATCGGTAATCAAAGTAGTGCACGAATTTCCCAATCATTTCGGACTGCCAAAAAGAACAAGATTCTTATCGGATCGAGGAACGGCCTTCAGCTCGAAACCTTTTAAAGAATACTGTACGGAGAACGAGATCCATCATATCATGACAGTAACTAGAGCTCCAAAAACCAGTGGTCATATCAAGCCATGTAACCGAACTATTCTCCAAGCACTATCGGCAATGAGCGGAGCTAAGACAAAATGGAATATTCATCCGAGAGGCATACAGTGGGATATGAATTCATGTGTCAATGCTACAACTAAACAAACCCACTATTTGGATTCCAGCTGAGAGACCCACTGGGGAACAAGATCCTGCTTGCCCTAGACGATGACGACAATTCATAAGAAAACATCGAGTTGAACAGCCTATGGAAGGAAGCAAGGAAGCACTAGATGCCATTGAGAAATCGCAAGATAAGCAGAGGGATCGTTACGATAATAGACATTCAACACCTCGCAAGTACAATGTAGGACATTTGATTTTAATAGAACGCCCATTACTGTCTACAGGTGATTAAATGAAACTTGACCCTAAATTGAAAGGTCGATACATGATTTCAGAAACTCGGGAACATGACCGTTACATAATAAAAGATATTCCAGGAGCTCCACGATCTAAGCTGACATTCGTGTCGGTATATGCCTCCAATACCATGAAGCCTTGGTGCACCAATTATGCAGAAGAAGAGGACTACAATAATAATTCAACAGACAGTGAAATCGGGGACGATTTCAACATTTAGGATAGCCGAACTCTTACGCCACTGGCATCAAACGGACGCAAACACCATTTCCCGGCAACTGGCGCCACTTAACGTCGCCAGCACTACCATTTAGCTGTCGTCGACCATATTATCGTTCCCATCTTCGGTTTGTCTTTTTCCGTCCATCGTTCAGAACAGACATAGCTATTGTGACAGGTTACAAATTAAATATCAATAACCAATAAATATCAACCATCGAGTTTTTTTGTAATTCAAACCATGCCTCATAACATTATATAATATATAATATTCATATTATACCACTTTGGGTAAAAGTGGGAGAGACCCATACCTTCGGTAATACCGTGTGTACGAAAGAGATATCAAAATTTCTTTCTGTGATTACTTACTCATATATGCTACCAACGCAATACGTTAGCGCTTGTTTGGCTGGGCCCTAGTGTGAAGTGCGTATGACGGAAAGATAATTTTATCGCGTGAATTTTTTGACTAAAACTTAGAGTCACTGCGGTTTCAATTAATGTTAAACGTAAACCAAAGACACCCACCGTAAGGTAAGAATTTGTTTTAGCTTATTATTTTGTTTGTTATTAACTTGTTTTAATTACATTTTGGCATCTTAGTTAATCCTACGTACTTTATACCTATATGGCATCTCACCCACAAAATGAGGAGAGATGCCAACCTTTGCAAAAGTGCCAATGTAGGGCCTTTTTCTTAAATATTTTTATTGTTGAGGAGGCACACTGTAGTCAGAGGGCAGTGGACTGAAGAAAATCTAATTTTCGCAATTGAAAAAGTACAAAAGGGTGAAAAAAAAATTAAGCTCAAAGATCTTATGGAATACCGATTCAAACCTTGAGTTGGAGCTTTTTGACTAGCAACACTACAAAGTGTGGATTGGGCCTTCAAGGTATTTACAAATTTTTTTGCTGTTTATGTACTTTTTATATGTACCTAATAGTGTAGTACCTAATTAAATTAAATATTGATCCAGCATTACTTGGAACAGAGAACCAAAAACGATTGGCTTCTAATATTAAACGCGTAGGTAACGCTGGTTTTGCACCTGATAGGTCTACTATTCGGCCTCTTGCCTATCAACTTTCCGAGAAACTTGGAATTTAACATAAATTTTCGAAACAAAAGCAAGAGGCAGGGCAACATAGGCTAACTTCCTTTCTAGAGAGAAATAAACATATCTCAGTACGTCAAGCAGAAGATCTATCTGTTGTAAGAGCTGCGGGTATGAATAGAGAAGAAGTTAGTTCATTTTTTAAACTGCTTGAAGAAGAAATGGTAAAACATGATTTGACTAATGGGCCTGAAAAATTTTTTAATGTTGACGAGACTGGAATAGAGTTAATAAATAAACCTGGAAAAGTATTAACAGCCAAAGGAGCTAAAAGGACGTTCGTGTGATCACACCCCGTGAAAAAGGAGAAACCATTTTTCTTGTTTCATGCTGCAGTGCTGAAGGCCGTTTTCTACCTCCAGTGTTAATAATGAAAGGCGTCAATTAAAAATCCAAATTTCCTGAAGGATTGTCTAATGGGTCCGAGGTCTACATGAATAAAAAGTCATCTTATGTTAATTCTGAATTATTTTTGCGTTGGTTGAAGGAACATTTTCTACCCGAAAAACCAAAGACAGGTAAAGCAATTTTGCTTTTATATGGTCACACCTCACATTCTAATTCAATAAATCTGTTAGACCTAGCCAATAAAAATGATGTCATAATTATATGCTTGCCGAGTCACACAACACAAGCCCTTCAACCTCTAGATTGCAGTTTCTTCAAACCTCTGAAAACCTATTATATTCAAAAATCCAATGCATGGATTTTGAGAAGCAAAAATAGGACAATCACAAGACTACAGTTTGGGTAATTAATAAGGTGGAAAGTTGCAACTGTCACATCAGGTTTCAAAGCTTGTGGAATATTCCCACTCAATACTAATGCTATTCCAGACCACTTCTTTACAATATCTGATTTAATCGAAGTAGCTCCTCCAATTGTTCCTATTGAAAGTGCTGCGACTACAGCTCTGTTTCCACAAAAACCACCAACTAAAAGACAATTAAAGGAGCAGCTAAAAAAATGTAAGCTAGCTAGTGCTCAACTAAAGTCTTCATCTTCTGTCTTAGCACCCACCCCAATTGAAGATGATAACAATGTGTGCGCGGAATGCTGGGAAAAATTATCACTTAACAAAAAAAAAGAAAGACTGACTCGATTAAATGTTCCTTATGCCAAAATTGGCTGCATGAGTCATGTACAATGTACTCTCCGCATTGCAATAATTGCGGTAGGGAAATGCTCTGCAAAACAAATCAAAAATAGTTATAGTTTATGTTATATGGCATCTCTCCAACACTATATGGCATCTCTCCCACACGTTATGGGAGAGATGGCCCGGTACCTACTCCTACAATTTTTATTTTCATTTGCTTTTGTTCTTAGTCTAAAACCTACTTAATTGCAATTATAATACTTAGTATTAGTACCTTTAAAATAAAAAAATAAATGGTTTGTGTATATTGCATTTTTTATTTTTTGTCTTAACTTCTACAAAAAGTATGTCTCCCACTTTCAGCTGAATTTCTTCACTGAGGAGTATTCGCTTTGTTGCTTTCGGGAATTTTTGTATATTGTTGAATACTTGAAATTGTGTAGGAATGCTGTTAGTTAGAGGTTGGTGTTTTTCTCTTATGAAGTGTGTGGCATTGCGAAGAAAAATGCTTGCTATCGGATGTGGTGTTTCTACCGATAGTTTTGTTGTCGGATTGGTGTTTATGCTGGCAATATTGAAGTGCCCTTTATCCACTGGATTTGGTTATGCTAACAGTAAAGACTTTTCGTTACTGGATTTGGTGTTCCTAAAGCTGGCTTCCCACAACGCGTGGTTTCACACGCCGCGCCGCGCGAGCACAAGCCAACGCGCCGTGGGAAGGGTCCGGCTCGAGGTGGTGCGAGCTCGCTTGTGCTGGCGCGCCCGATCCATTTCGAGTCGGTGACTTCAAAGGCGCGGCGCGAACGTGCGCGAGGTGGCTCGAGGCGGCGCGTGACATTTACTCTTCATTTCGGCGGCACCGCGCCGCAAATCAACTTGAGCCAACACGCGCCATGGGAAGTGTATAGGCGCGGCGCGGGCTGACGAAAGCTCGTAGCAGGCTTTCCACGGCCTGTGATTTCACGGGCCGCGCCACGCGAGCACTAACAGTGACCGTCTCATTCACCTTACTACTGGATTTGGTGTTTCTGCCAGGTAGTTTCCATGTTCGTCACAAATGGCAACCACCCATTATAATGCTAGTTTTATTTGGTTATTCATCGAATCTCCAAGTGAACTAAATGCTCATGTTTTTCGTACATTTCAGGCAACAGATTGTTTCGCGCTAGAGAATAACGGCGTAGGTATTGTATCATTATTGTAACGTTCGGGAATGCACACATTTAACTGTCTATCATTACGGATCGACAAAACAAATATATTGTTACATGCAGTAGAAAAAGACTAGCGACATTTATATGCTTCGCTTGAAATGACTAATTAAGTACGGACATAAAAAAAATTCGGAGAATCATCTCACAGAAAAGGACAAACGACGTCTATAAAGTACGGACATAAATAACTTTGTTCAAGAACGTAATCTGTTTATAAATAACTTTGTTCGGGGATACGATGCTTCGAGAACGGAATATTCGGGAAGGTTTTAGGACAATTTGTATGTATATTATAAGCATGGCACTTGTCACCGCCAGGAGGCAATCTTATCTCAGACAGTGAAGTGAACGTAGTAAACTATTTGAACTGCGATAATTGGAAGTACAATACTAGCGATAATTAAAGTAAAATCGTTTATGATTATTTGTTAATTTGTAAAAGTAAACACTATAGTTAAATAAAAGAAGAACTTATGAAAATTTATGGATCATCTATAATTCTTAATTGTAGACCCTTTAGACGTAGTTGAAACCTTATTCAATAAATTGATGGTCCAAGGCATACGATGAATGGTCAGAAAATATTCTATTGCTCGTCTTTGAAAAATTGGAGGCCTTAGATAGTAAAAAATCCATGTTTTTTTTTTCACGAAGAAACAGTACCTAATAGTTATGGTAGAAATTGCAGAATACGTAATATATCACCGTTAATGGAGCTTAAGACTTAAATCGTAATAGATATTGTATTATTTTGGTTTGAGTTAGGGAAGACGTGTTGAGAAGGCAGGTAATGATGTACGGCTGAGGAGGTGCAAAATATCGGTTGGGCTCTATTTGGTAACATTTTCACAAAAGTTGCTGATTCTTGTTGAGTTAGGATAAAGAAAAATTAATACCATTTTAGCGAGGTACACAAAATCTGCATACGTTTATTACAGTTAAACGAACATGGGCATGCTAATGCTTCAAATCCAACAGAACAGATGAAAAGCAAACCATTATTGCACAATTTTTCTGAGCTCGATCACAATCGGTATACGTGTCTGGATCACAAATCAGGCAGACTGATATTTCTTTTTACAGAAATAAGAGAAAGATTTAAGTTTCTAAGCTTCAGGGAAAATTGGTCTTATCCCATCAACTATTAGTGACTAGTGTAATAATGGAAAGGATTGGATAATGCTTTAATAATGAACTATAGAGTTTACGGGCCAGGTATATTACACCGAAGAGCGTTACCTCTTGGAACTCTATCGAACAACTTTTGAGACTGCTTCGATATTTAGTTCAATTCTAGGAAATCCTTCAGATTCTATTAATGGAGAATAAAATGAAAAATGTGTCTCAAAAGATTTCCCACTGAAACGGGAAAGTGGGTACCGTCCACAAGGTAAGAAATTGAATGAATGTATAACAACTATAATTATGTAAGATATTTAAAAAAAAAAAAAAAAAAAAAAACTGAAATTTTGTTCCTCCTTTTTTTTAATACCTGGCACAATTTCCTTCTCCCAATGCTTCGTTTTTCTTTCTTCTACAACTTCATTTCGTGATAAATTTAGAGAGAACATATCTTTCTTTCATCTTATTTTAGATTTATTTCTGTCTTTTCTTGACATCTTTTCTACTTTCTTCAATATAACCTTGAATTTCTTCCTGTCCTTTGAAAAGAAGGCAAAATGAAACAAATTCAGGAAAATACAACTGAGACTACTTGCTTTTATCGATTTCCTCTTCCAATTTTCCAATTATCCATAGCCCTATTAAAATTTCAGATTATAAAGCTCTTAGCAAATGGAAAATGGGCTCATTGCAGCCATAATTGGTATGATGATGAGAAACGTGTAGGAGGGAATTCGAATCATAACAATCAGTGCGTGGGTAAATACATATTACAATTTATTTTTGATTAAAGTTCAGGAGCATAATGGCACCTGCATTTATTTAGAATTGCAGGAATTTCCTCAGTTTTTGAAAGTGTAGTTAGCTTAACAAGATTTCTCCTTTGCTTGTAAGGGGGAAGTTGTATATCACAGAAAGGATACCAAACCAAACCAATAGAGTTAAAAGATCATCGAAATTAGAAAACTATTTCCAACACAACCTTATGAGGTATAAGCTTCGTTGAGTGTTTTGTCGATATATGGTAAAAAGATAAGTTAGATATGTGAAAGTACCTCGAATTCTTTGGGGCTTATTGGTTTTATCATGAGTCTATTGGTATGCAGTCGGATGTGGAGCGTTTTTGTGACCATATAGTTGACAATACTTAAAAACAAAGAATGTTTGCTACTGCAGGTGAATAAGCTGGCAATATCTGATTGTAAAACACAACAATCAATAGAACTTTCGTAAAATCATTATAAAAGAAAATTAAGTGGGCTAATAACGTTTGGCAAATATGTAAGATAAAAAGCAGAAGGCCAGATGGCTACCTTGAGAGACACCGAAAGGTATGTCCCTAAGTATCAATTAGAGCTGAGGCATCAAAATTACAATAGAAGAGAATGATAATAAGTGTAGGGTTTAAGTTCGTAAGATCGTGTTTCTGGTGGATAAATGATGCAACCCTAAATCAAGTTTTGTCGCAAGAAGAAGTCTGGAAAGGAATAAACCTTTTGGCTTCAATTCTTAAGGATCATATTCAACATTAACTATTGTTGTCGCTAGTGCCATGTACCTATAGCTTCTGTAACTGCTGTTGTTGCTGCGACTGTTGCTTTTTTTGTAGCTACTGCTGCTGTTGTTGTTGGTGTCGCTATTCACATCTTCATAAATAACAGCGTTCTTTTGTGAACTTTATTAAAGCAAGTTCGAAAGTTCGTCCTATAGTCGATTCTGAAGTATTCGTTGCAAAGCGCACATAAAAAACTCTTCTAAATCACAGTCCAAATCTACACTGAACTTTAGAGTCTTTTTTATATAGAATTACCATATCGCTCATTTTAGAAAAGAAGTTCATGTTTTAAATTTCACTCGAAGAAATTGAAATTTTTTGTAAAAATGAATTAATGACTGAAAATAGGTATTGGGTTATTCCAATAAGTAGGAGACAGGGTCAAGAAATTAGTTGCACTCGCCCAGATATTTTGATGAGAATTATTGGTAAGGCTTAACATTTTCAATGTGACAGGGATATGCCTATCAGTCCGGAAAATCTACCGAAGAACTTCTCAGCAGTCTAGTAAAGACTATAGAGAAAGCTCAGAGGACAAGGAAATGCATGTTGTTATGATTTTATGTTATGCTGCTTCATGGATATTCAAGGGGACTCGATGACACTCTTCTTTATCCGATTCTCGTCTCTGATTGTGAGAAGATTATTTCTTCCAACCAAATTAGCCCCTTTAGTACGCTAGATCACGCCATTCTTTTCCTTGCTTATGATTTTCCCATGCATCCCAAATCCAAGAATATGAGCTTCACTTATCGTTGCCTTGAAAACACTGATGTTAATTTCTTAGTCGAGGAGTGCTCAATAACTACTTTAGGACAACCTACTTTCTTGCGTATGTGTTAATGACAAAGTCGTGGTCAACGGTATCTTATTTATTTGACAAATATGTTCCATTTAAAATGAGATGCAAATCATCCAACACTTGCCCGTGGTTTTCAGACAGTGTGCGATCGCTTATGGCTGAGCGGTAATATCTATGCCAATGTTTCAGACGCACAAGGTCCCAGGAGGCTAGGGAGCTATATAAGCTCGCACGGAACAGAGCCAATACCGCTATAAATTTCACAAAATGGCAATACAATAACTTCAAACATAACACTACTCTAGACTAATAGCTATATAAGCTCGCACGGAACAGAGCCAATACCGCTATAAATTTCACAAAATGGCAATACAATAACTTCAAACATAACACTACTCTAGACTAAAAGACACTATGGTGGAAACTACGATAGGCCGGAGGGTTTGATAAACATCCTGCTCATTGCAGCTTTAGCCTCGACGAATTGCACGAATATTTTGCTATGCACAACAACATGACCAGTGGAACTCAATCCTCCAATTAAGGTCCAAATACGCAATTTAGCAATCAAGTCTAGGAGGGTATTCAAACCTCCGATCACAGAGAGTTTTCTTTTTCTTTTCAGACAATTGACATGGATGAATTTATCTTAGCTACTTATTCCATAAAATCTGATGCAATAGGTCCAGATGATATATCACTCCGATTCATAATAGTATTGCTAAGTACATAACCCACATAATGAATACATGCTTTATGTCATCGACAATTCCAAGCTATTGGAAAGAACCTGCAATTATTCCAATTCGAAAAAATTCTTCTCCAGAATTTCCTTCTAGTTTCTGCCCAATTAGTTTGCTGTGTTTTCTTTCCAACTAGGGTCACTGGAGGATGCCCACACAGCGGTGTTTTATCACTACTACTGAGGCTCTTTTGGAAAAGCTATTTAACTTAAGAAGCCTGCTTTAAGGCCGACGGATACGTTGATGATATTTTGATGATATTGTCGTTTGTGTGAAAGTGATGCTTGAAACAGCTTTAACAGAGCTTATGCATAGTCACTGCTTAAATATGGTCACTGGACTTAGTCTGTCTACAAAAAAGGAACTTCCAGGTCCCAGCTCTTAGGTTATTCAGAATGAAAGATCTGCATGAATTCTCTTTAAGTGAACTTAAATTGCTTTCATATAAATTTTTCAATAGCCTCACTTTGATGTGGTGTTTTATGAAAGAATATAAAATAGAAAAAATATTCTTTTCCCCTATCGAAAAGTGTTTTATATAGTTATATGGCGGGTCGTGTCTTGAGCAGTGTTGGGACCTTGGGGGAATTTCAAAATTGTTTAACTTAATTTTTTCACTTAACTGTACTTCATTGTTCGGATCTGCAAATAGTTCAGGGAATAATAAAGACAAAAAATAGGTCAAGCTATGGAAAAATTCCCGGAAAGCTGGACTTTTGCATGAAACTTCCTTTAGTGGATCTAACAATATAACAAAAGTCCTCATTGATACATTTGTCGGTAAAAATGTTTTACGCGAGGTCAGAGGTCGCGAAACGTTAGTTAACGGTGACTTTTAAAAAAATAGTACTTTTCAAATTTGTAGCTTAGAAAATTACCTACAAAAAACATTGTATTACTTTTTTGCGTAGGACTAACGATTTTGAGAAAATTCGATTTAAAGAGTTGTAAGGTACAGTAAGCACTCCTTAATGGAATATATGTGTCGAATATTAAACGTTGAATGCACCTTATAAAATTGGGACATTTATATACCTACGTGAAAGTTTCAACGTCCATAACAATACAAACTAACACATATATACTACACAATAGTGTCGACCTTACTCCATAATGGGCTAGACGAAGAAGGATAGGAAGAGCTTCGATACATTCTCGTTTGTTATACGACCTTGCGGGACATCTGCCCTTTTGTCAGAGTATAAATTACCTGCTTTATGCATTGGTCGATTTTAAGTATACGCATGAACTAACGTTAGTATTAAGTGATATTTCCTTGTGAACGGACTGTTTTACTACTGTTTTATTATTTTACAAAAATCATGGTATGACAACAGAAAACATAATGAAGCAGAAGAACGTCTTGGAATTTTAAAAACAGCTGCAGCTATTATTCGGGAAGAATCTGACGAAGATAAAATTTGCTCTGATCACTAAACATTTATTTAATAACCATTTTATAATAATCGTTGTTATTAATACACATTTAAAACAAAAAAAAATTGTAATAATAATAATAAAAAACCTAATTGTAATCTTTTTTTGAATAAAAACAACAACAAAAATCCTGTTTTTATTATTTGATAATTGTTTTTATAATTTTTTTATAAATAATAATTTTTCGAATAAAAAAATTGATAAATTGTTTATTTTCTTTAATATTTTAACATTGTTTAATCAAAAATAGACGTGGATTATCTCTATTGAGGGCAACACTTAAAAAAGCACATTTTGCATATCTCAAAGGTGGTGTGGAAAGGAGTGCACGTATCACAAGAAACATAAACGTTACAACTAAAAAAAATGGAATACCATGTTTTTTGTAGGTAATTTTTTAAGCAACAAATTTGATAACTAAAATTTTTTCGATAAAAGTCACCGTTAACTAGATTTTCGCGAAAACCCGTTTTTTGGACGTTTGACCCCTCGTAACATTCTAGCGGCACATGTATCGATGGCGACTTTTGGTATATTATTTAGAACCATGAAAGGAAAGCTCATGCAAAAATCAAGCTTTCCCCTATTTATTCTACTCTGCAATGTCTCTATTGCCTGTATTAAAGTGTATTTATAAATTTTACGATACTTTCCTTGAGTTTAACGGAATTGGGTGTAATACTATACAATATCTTTCTAAAGAATATGTACGAAATATTCATAATTTTTCAATCTTGTTTTATCAAAAAGATCTCTCTTCTTTGTTCTACTTTTTCATTTGTTTTTCAAGTCACTCAATTTTGCTGGGGGACCTGTTGATGAGTTAAAACCAAGACATGAAACTTGTCGCCCAAAATCAAATGGGTTGTGTGATAAATAACAGATAACAATATTTTTAGCTTTTGCTATATACCGGAGAATAATAAAAAAATGCCTTCTGGAACAAACATTAAGTACAACGAAAATCTTTCATATCGAGATTTTACGACAGATTTATGAAAAAAAAAAAATCTGATTGTAAGAATTAGTTTTCCCCAAATTTATTTCTATAATTTGTAAAATATATATTCTTTGATTTTATTTGATTTACTTTTGGTTTTACCCGATTTCTTTCATATTTTAATTTTTTTTTTATTTTATTGCCACCCCTAGAGCAAATGTCTGAATCCGTCTTCTGTTATTGTACCACTTAACTATTGTATTTTCCTTACATTACTATTAATTAATATTTAAAAATTCGAAAAGAAATGAGTCGAATAAAATAATTTAAAACAGTTCATTTCCCTACTTCTTCATCCCCAGTCTGCCCCATAAAGTCGGATTTATCAATAAGAGATTTCCGATTATTGCTCCCTCTTTCCTTATATTTACATACATATGACTATCGCTTTCAGAAAACCCAGTCAACCATATAACACTATTCTATACGGCAACTCAATATTATCAGCTTTAGTGTTATATTTCACGCTTCGAAATTAAATATTTTTGCATAAAAAATAATTGGAAATATCAAATTTTATTGCTGTTTAATTGACATTTACGAGAGACTAAAAAATATCTAAATCTTTCATTTTATTTAAGATGATGCTCACATCACCCCACACAAATGACGTCGTTAAGCGTGAAATCTTCTTCAATGGTAAGTAATAATACTCTGATAAAATTTTCATTTGTTTTTTTTTTGTACTAATGATATGAAGAGGTGATATACTGAATCCCTTGTGCTTAAATCGCATTTGTTTAAGAATAAAACGTAAAACTGTTCAGAGAATTTAAAATTTATGGTCCACGAAATTCATCAGATACGATTCCAAGTGATTAAGTATGCAAGATTGCCTTACGTTTCGGATCGAAGAGGTTTTTGAGACGTAAGTCAAGAGACATTTAGAATGGATTTTCGAATTAAAGTGCTTCAGTTAAAACTAAGCTTGGATTGTATTTAAATTTAATACAAGCAAAGACATGCTTATATGGAATAGTCCGGGAAATACTCGTAATTACTTGAACGACTTGCTTCCTGCTTTTGTATTTAATTAATTTTTTTTTCGCTGTTCTCTATTGGATAGGTATATTGAAAAATTAGTCATTTGTGGAAAAAATTAAAGTAAGCTTCATTCCTTTAACGAAGGAATGAAAAGAAGGAAAAAATTATGTTGGTTGGAATATATCCATTTCCGGTAATAAATCCGGAATTTAAAATTAGGTATAGCAGTGTCAGACATAAAAGTTAATTTTGCTCATATTATAAAAGCTGAGTTAATACCGTCTTAGCACATATCCGCCTTATCTTATGCTCTTCGTCGTTAAAATTAAAGATAGTTTCTGGTATAGAGTAAAACTGATATCAATATTTCTGCTACATTATACTACTACAAATGAAAACTAAATAATATATTATACATATCAAAGTATATTTTAGTCATTATTAATTATTTCAAAGTTTTGCTTCTCTTCGTAATCTCAAAAGATTAAATTAAGTTGAGTTTCATAGTTTAGTCATGTTTCTTGGATAAATAGTTTTAGGATATTCAAGTTGACTTAAAAGAAAAAACTAGGGTATACTGTACTTTCTGTACAGTAAACCAAAATTAATTGGCTGAAAGTTGTTCCAAGTGATAGTTTAGATATTGATAGTTGCTAATTGGGTGAGATATGCCCGACTGTGTAATTTGTCTCTAGGCAATATGGTGGGTAAAGTTTGCCGAGTAAGTATTATACCGTAGGGGACTACTCAGCTGGAATTGAAATGTCTTTCGACATGATTGCTTGGTTGTATATATTATATTTGAAATACTCTCGGTTAAGTAATTAAATATTCATATGGCCCAATTACACTTTCCCGTTAATATTGAGGATTATTCTACGAAACCATGGATTATGTTATGTTTTTACACCTTTGACAGATAAAAAAAAATATAATTTTTAATTTTATCCATGTAGTCAAAAAATACGTTCATTTTTTGAACTACGACTTTAATAATTTTAAAGAAGAATTGACTCCCCAACAGTGCTCACAAAAAGTAAAACGGTTATTTGACGATAAAGCATCATATTTCACCAATGTAGAATGGTGGTTCAGTGAGTTCCAATGTAGGCGTAGTTCACTTAAACATGAGTTTAATTCTTCGGATGTACGGGTTATTTTACGACAATTCCACAAAAAAATCGTCCTACGATATTAAATGATTTTTTTTTGCGAGATGTTTTTTTAAAAAGTGCATGAAAAATGAGAAAGAGCGATAATTCTTATTCATATTGTCTCTGAGGTAACTGTGGAACGGTGGGATCAATGAGTTCAGAATAGATTCAAGCTTATGAAAAATAAAAAAAAAAATGAACTTCTGGCTCGAATTTGCAATGTTGCATGTACACAGAGTTTTGTGATTGAAATTTACTAGCATGTCAGTCAATGATGTTCAATCTGATATTAGCTGGATCAAATTAACATAGTTCTATCTGCGCTTATTTTTACTTCTGGTGCTGCACCCATATAGTCATTTTTTAACATATGTATTAGAACTTCGTATTTCCAAACCTTAGAAAACCATAGATGAATACATATTTATCTAGCAATGGTTTTTTTTCTCCGAACAGGGGGATAGAATATTCCAAGCATGGAGGCCTGAAGACCTTTCATAAAAACCTTTCTGCCATTTAATAACGTCCAGGTGAGGTAAGTTTTCAGTTTATCCGCAGATAGGAGGGCAGATCAAAACTTATACAGTCTCCGCTGGCAAAAACCGGACAAACTCACAGAAAAGTTCGGTGGTCTCAGACTCTCCTTTCAAGCAGAACAAACACTTCGCATTATCAACAACTCCTATCTTTGTTAGATGAGCCTGAAGTAAACTATGGCCAGTTGTGCTTTGCTTTTTCCGAGCCCCAGAAGAAGGTAAGTGAATTCCCATCGGTGCTGACAATTCATGCGAGTATCTGTTTTGAAGAGAGACCCGATCACTAAGGTGTCAGCTGCGGCTGTAGGCTCTGGTCCAAGAAACGGTGAACTTGAGCTGGATCTGGCTAGCAAGTTCACCCTCTCATTCCCCATAATTCAGTGTACCTAGGTATGCACAGCAGAAACACCATGCTATGGATACAAAGTTTATCTAAAGATGTTGTGTGTTACACAGCTATTATCCAAGGACCAGTCACAATCTTCCAAGCTATCTGACTGTCTGAAAGGTCAGCAATATTCTTTCCCTTGATTTCCGTATCACGGCCTACCTTCGCTGCCATTGTGATGGCGTAGACGTTAGTCTGACAGACAATAGCGAAATTTCCAAGTGAGAGGTCCATCCCAATGTTAGGCTGGAGAATACACCGGCACTGCCCTCTTATTTTCTTTTCTCTCATCAATCCATGATTCCATATCAGGATAACCCACAGGCGTTAAAAATTCATGAAGGTATGCATGAAGTTATTCAAGGTTAAATTAGCTTTTCCATTTTACTGGATTATTCCAAAGCTTTCAATATGCTTCTCTAAAAACTTGGCGAATATTTTAGATTTTCCTTATCTGCCATAAATTTAATTGGAAGTTATCTATCAGATGGGTCCCAGTTTTTAGTCTAATAATAAATTATATTCTACTGATGTACCTCAGCAGGGATCCACTTTTGGGCAGCTTTTTTCTGAACTCATAAATGATCTTCTAAAAGTTCCTTGATTTCTATACATATTCCTTTGTATGATGATGACATACAACTCCGTTTGTTCTTTCAAGATTACTCTTACAGTATAAAACTGAATGCCAGTTAAAGTCAAGTACTTCTTGTTTGTATATAGATACTTGTTATTTCTCAGATATTATAATCAATTACATCCTTCTTCCTTACGGGGAAATAGTTAGGAGTTTCGTCATGGTCAACAGTTATAGATTTGACTGAACTGACCACGTTGACAATATTACCAGAAGAGTATTGAATTTGAAGTCTGCGATCTCATATACGTGACCTGATAAAAAAAAATGAGAAATTTTTTTCAGATATTCTCCCCATCAGATATAATGCATTTATGCCAACGTTGTTTGGAATCTGGACAGCACAATTTGGCTATCAGTTCATTCATCGATTTATTTATTTGGCTGACGCTGCAGTATTACGACAGTATTGTTTGTGGACAAAAATGTACGATTTAGTAGTGTTGTATAAGTTGGGATGTTGCTCTCGAGCAAAATTAAGAGAAATTTTGTCAACAATTCCAATCATTTTCGACTCGCGTAACCGATGTAACCGATGGGGCACTATGCCGTTATAATCGAAGAAAACAGCAAAGAGAACCCGGCGTACCTTTTTCAGTCCTGGCTCTTCACGAATCATCTATTGAGACGAATTATGCCCAAGGCCTTAATGAAAATTTCTTCGCACGAGCCTTACATGTGACGACAACTTTCCCAGGAACCTCTTTTATAACAATTCGGCAATTACTATTCACAATATTATTTATTTGTTCAAATATTCATTTGTAATTGATTTACTAGGGTACTACCATAGATGGCATAAGAACTAGATGTCGCATAGCATACCGTAGAAAAGTATACATATTGTAAATGGCTGGTCCATTCCGGAATAGACCACATGTTTCTGAGGCACCGAGAACAAATGTTGCTTTAACAGCAGTTTTGTATACATTTGGTCGATTGCTTCAACTTGGTAGATGCGGGAAGATATGAGTCACTCGATGTAACTCTCATCATTTTTCTTTTCATGTCGCTGTACTGATTAATAAGGAATGATGCACAGCACAACATATTCGGTGCCGTGGGAGTGATATTCGGTGCGGTGGGAGGGACGTAAATGTTACTTCTTTATTGTCTCGTTTTTCGAAATACTTTTTATTTTGCTGTAGTTATTAGGATTTGATTTGATTTAAAAGAAACAACAACTTTATTAAATTCATTTGCCCCTGAGAGTAAATTTTTGTAATGGTATTGCATGACGGTTTTGCACCAACTAATATTCTCCTAACGAACTTAACAATTTTCCTAGAAATTTACAATTCGCCCTGTCTTTGACAAACTAATATCATACAAAGTCTAGACACGTAGAACAAAAATATGCAACGCTTTTCGTGCACAAAGGGTAAGCCAGCAATGCCTCGCTCCATACAAAATCACCATGACCACGACCAGATGAAGGTAAGGCCACAATTTTATCTTAGAAATTTCTTCCTTCGAATTTTCATGCATTGGCCGAGAGCTCTAATATAAAATCAATGATGCCTCGAGCTGATGGAAGGAAGGCCGCAATTTTTTCTTAGAAATTTAATGGAAAATTCTATCCTAGAATTTATACGCACTTTTGGAGGAGGAGAACAATTGCTACGAGCGTAGACGCGTAGCCAAGCAATAAGCAAAAAATATTCTAGTAAATTTCTAAGAAAAAATTGCGGCCTTCCCTACATCAGATCGAGGCATTGTTAATTTTATATTGGAGCGAGGCACTACTCTGCATGTTATTAGTTTGACTATGGCCCTGTCCTTTGCCGACGTCTTGTATACATTTGTACACAAATAAAATGCTTCATTCTCGTACATAAACTTTGCGATACCTTTCCTTACTTCTCTATTCGTTGGTTACGCTCGTCTTCAGTCACCACAGCGACCGATGCCAGCATTGAATGAGGATCGCTGTGAGTGCGTTTACGCTCCACCCACCGCACCGAATATAATGTGCAGTGCATCATATCACGTTGAGGGAGTCGACCAAATGTATACAAAACTGATGTTAAAGGATCATTTGTTCTCAGCACCTCTGAAACATGTTGTGGTCTATTCCGGAATGGACCAGCGATTTAAAATCTGTATACTTTTCTCTGGTACTGTATGCGACATCTGTGCCATCTATGGTACTACAAACTTTCCAAAGTCTTAACGGCCGTTTTAACATTTTCTGATCATGGTTAAATGCGTCATCAATATTTGGCTGTTAAATATAAATTACGCGTTCAGTGTGGCTAAATATTGTATGTATGTATATCAAACAACTTATTACATTCGTGAAGTATAAACCTCTTACCAAGCTATCTTTAGTTGTTCAAATCTCTTAGGATGCAATGTTGTTTTGTATGGAGATATCATTTCATATTTAGTTAGTAATATTCTTGTTCAAAGTCTCCACAACATTCATTTTAAAATTTATATTTTTGTGTTTATTTATACGGGGTGTCCCGTAAGTGGTGTAATATCCGCAGACTATGGATAGGTCATACTTGGACGAGTAAAAAATTATATGGGTGGGTGGAGAGGAATCCTAACAGTTTCCGAGATAACGGGACTTAAGCATATGGGTATGTTTTGACAGACGGGGTATGTTTTTAAAGATCATCGTTTAACTTCTGAACTTTACACCATATAATGATAACTTGAACTTTGTTAGATAGATACTCGTTGGATCTTTCTAACGATCTCTAAATTTCTTCCCTCTTCCCCCGCCTCGTTTTGAAGTTATGGCTCAACAAATTTAAAATTTCGGAATTTTAACTCGTTTCTTTTTTATTTAACTACTATTTTTATTAAAAAACACGTTATTAATACAAATTTTTCATATTAGACTTAAAAAGCCCAGAAAATGTTACTCTTGCTGCATTTGTTGCACTTTTTCTTAAGCATATCCAGCCAAAATGGTTGAAAAAGGTCATTTCCAACCTTTTCAGCCATTTTCGCATATCCGGCGAATATAATATATAATAAATATATATATATATATATATAATAAAAGTGCAAAACACGCAGAAAGGATTACATTTTCGGGATATGGTGTGATAGGCTTCTTAAATCCAGTATGAAGAATTGATATTAATGACGAGTATTTTCATAAAAAGGGTAGTTAAATAAAAACCAAACGAGTAAAAATTCCGAAATTTTAAGTTTGTTGAGGCATAATTTCAGAACGAAGGGGACAAGGCAACAATGTTATAGACCAGTTGAAAGGTCTAGCGATTATCTATCTACCCAAGTAGAAATTATCATCATGGAGTAATCTTTAAATACATATCCAAATATCTTTAAGTCCCGTTATCTCGGACACCGTTAGGATTCTCCTACCCCACCCATACAATTTTTTGCTAATCTAAGCATTACCTATCCGAAGGTTACGTATTACACTACTTACGGGACACGTTGTAGATTGAAATTTCTATTGTATCTTTAGAGAAGTTTTATGTTATAATTTGTGACACTAGTCCTTCCCGATTTCAGTAAGGTGCTTGGATCGATTAGTAATAATAGACTTGTTGTTAAATTGCAACGGAATTTCAGTTTCTTGTCTGCAGTTATCTCTCCCATTGTCTATTCTGTCGTACCCACTCGGTAAATGTGACTCAGCCACTAACACTTTTCCTAAACTCTCTACTGTAATATACCGCAGGACTATATTCTTGATCCTCTTTTCTGATCTACGCACGATCTTGTCAGATACCTTTACATTAATGACGTACAAATTTACCTAGATAGATCAATTGACTTAATCGGGGATGGCGTTGTCCGGCCTAACGATGACTTAGAAAGAATCTGTGATTGGGTTAAAAGGAATTACCCTATTCTAAATCCAAGAAAGTCGGGATCAATTTGTGAGTAGTGAGTATTATGACTTAATTGATCTATCAGTAGTTAGGATCAATGACACCATCAGACCTACCATATACTAAATCGGTTGAAGTCTGGGCATTGAGCTAAATACCACGTTTGCTTAATGTGACATATTCTAATACGGTTGTAAAGGTGTACTCTTTCCTGTGAATGTTAATAAAGCCCTCCAAAATATTATCACAACACATGCTCATGAAACTTGCTAAGGCTGTCATGCTGGTTCACTTTTCTACGGGAGTCTAATATATTCTAATCTGGATTCTTACGAAAATTAACGGTAACTTTCAATGACACGATTTGTTTTACATTCGACCTGCTAAGTTTTCTTATATTTCGTCCTATGTCGATTTTTTCCCTGCATACTCTCTCGATAATATACCATATAAATAAAAACCTGAAATTCTTGTAAAATCTTATTTATATCAAAGATCCAGCTTATCACCGGGACCATGCTCAATTTCTGAGTTCCACTCGACATCGTAATCTTCTCCTTGGTTAGGGATCTCACTTTCTACAGGTTTACTTACCTGTTTCAATATTCTGGTTTCATTGGGACAATCGGTCGATTTCTAGCTGCCACTCACATATCTTAATACACATAACATAATAGGCAATACAAGGGTCTTGTATTTTTACATTCACAAACTGGCAGTGTAAACCGGGTTGTATAGTTGTACTTAGGAGCTGTGATTGAACGTCAAATGTCATCGGGTGCAGCTGGGAAGGGAAGTGTCATAGGAAAATTTCCATTGTGCCAAATGAAAGATCGTTTTGAGGACTATCGACTGGTGCACCCGTATTTTTTCTAGGTGGTTTTCAGTTGATTTTGCAGGGTGTTCAATTCACATCTACCCGCATCATGGTTTTCCCCCACAAAAAAATGTATTGCAAATTTGTGAGCCCAAAACATCAGTAATGGCACTTCAAAGAGCATGAAACTTTCTGGAAAACTTAATATAACATCACCGAAAAAGAAATTGGTGCGATCGATTTCCTTTTTCCGCCCTGAATTACTTAATAATATTATTTGAAGTTCAGAAATTAGCTTTAATTATTTTCAAAATTTGAACTTTTCTTGTGGGAAGACGTGGGGACCGTTCAAAAAACGAACTTGATATTCGTCGTTAGTTCGACAAGGCGATCAAACTTATCGAAAAAAAAGTTTCGAGTGTGGGTATTTTGAGGTGTGGGGTTGTTACCCCCACCCTCCTCAAACCCCAAATATGACATGTGAGGCGTCTATTTAAAGCCCCCGCTGAGCTCTATCGAATGGTGTTTTTTAAATTTCAATGGTATACTCCATAGTATATTTTTTCCATCCTCTAAAATTTGATTACGTTTTAACTGAAAACCACTTTTTTACTTTGTCGGACCCTGCATCATAAGGGATGCCCACAGAGAAAAAATTTTGCAGCTAAATTAAAGGTAATAAAATTTTCTATCCATTAAAAGGTTTTTATTTTCAATTCGAGATATTTGCACACTGAGCTTTTACTTCCGAAGTTCACTGTTTTTCCCCATCTGGTCCAATATACGCCATTACTACATATGAGTTATTTTTCTAATTTTTTTTTTCAATCATAGGCATTAGTGTTCGATTATGAAACTTTTTCATCTTTACAAAAAAATACCTCCGAACCACTGTTATTCCGTAAAGGTAAATTGTAAATTTTTACATTTTGTCACGGCAAAACGCGGCAGAGATTGCCGTAAAAGGAGATTGTTCTACTATTATTAACATTTCTGTTAAACTATTAGCCTGAGCTGAAAACTAATTAGAAATAACCGTTCTCAACAAAAGAGGCTTCATTTTATCCGCTGACATTATACTGAAATAGTGTAAATTAAGTAGTAATAGTAGAAATAACAACTTGCGAAACAACCCAAACGGTTAAAATATTCTATGAAAAACCGGCATTTCCTTAATTTAAGCCGTTCTTTTCATAAATGTTGAGATACTTTAGTTTTTATATCAGCTATTTTTAACCGGATCTTGACAATTCTTTCTTTCTAGGATAACTATGAATCCTGGGAATTGTGAGGATTTTCTCAATTTTTCCGGGGATGGGGAGAGCTCGTACGGTCCCATTTTATCACCCTGTTCCCATAATTACATTTCGAAGTAAGCTAAAGGCTAAAGAGTGTGTTGACTCTTTATTGTAAATTCTTGTTGTATATTTACATCGGTTACACTGGTACATTAAAGAGTGAATACCCCTATATTTATTATTATCACACAGATATTCACCCTGGTGATTTCATTAATCCGTGCTTCACTATGCAGCAGTTCGAACGTATGTTATTATTCAAGTCATAAGCTTACTTAAGTCGTTACCACTTTGTACCACTGGTTTTAAAAGACCAATAATTTTTCTTTTTCTTGATGGATGTCAATCCCTGTGGATTGTTCATTTTTAATAAATTTCTTTTAGTTTTGAATTTAATACATCTTTGCCAATATTATTTGTAATAAAAATACTTACATAACTACCATTGAAAAGTTTTCGCATTGTACATACATATTATTATTTATTCACAATAAACTTAAATTTTTAATTTTCAAAAAAAAGATCAATTTACAACCAAGCAATGAATAAGTAAGTGATATCTGATATCAGTTTCACGAATTTACTAAATCAATTTTGCTGCAGCAAGAAAAAGGACATCAGGCAATATTGAAAATATGTTCCGGAGCTTTGAAGGCGAATATCTACTTACTTATAGCATTGCAGACAAGCTGCGACAACGAGAAACAGTTGAGTGAAATTTAATTAAATTTAATTAAAATCACTGACAAAATAAACATTAACAGGGCAGTGCCCGAGTACCGATAGCATGCATGTGAATGCTTCCAATGCACCATCAGAGGATGATGATTTTTCGATAAATTCCTAATAGTCCATTTCCTCATTAACAGCTCTCAGCATGAGGTCGTAAAATGTTGCGAGGCAAACAAGTGACTTCGTCGGTGTGCCTTTAAAGTTTTCAATTTATATTTGGACTCCCTCAATCCTATGCGATTCAAATTATGGCTCCCATGCTATGTTATCCCCATACGCTATAAATAATTGTGTATAAATCTGTGGTAATACCCAGAAACATTATAAGGCACAACTTTATGTTTTTCTTCTATATACAATATGTACATACATGCATATGCATACCGAAATCTGGTGTTAAATCCTGTCGTAAAATATTTGTAGATCTTTGGGTCGAGGCAAGAGATTTCGATGTGGAGTTTATATGGGTCAGTGGTATTCGCAGAAGGAGCGTTGGGATTTATGGATATGTTTTTATTTCTGAAAAGTTATGGTTTTACAAAGGGAAGTAAACTTTTGTTATTTCTTAATTATTTCGAGCCTTGTAAAGTTTAGATGGTAGTTATTTGAAGAATATAAGTATTCTGTGTAGTTTTCAAGACAAGCGATTTCGATGTGGATTGTAAATAAATTACTAGTACTACCTACTGTTGAGTGGCCTCTGTATTTAATACCATTATCCAATCAATTCCCACACATTGAAATTCATTTTGATGATGAATGGATTACAAATTGCAATAAGTATGTTTGTATGTTCAGCATAAATAGAATACATATCTTTAAAGTACTATTGTAAAATAAAATTAAACGATAAATAAAATGCACTTTCAGGTATTGATCTTAGTAGAGAAAGTATGTAACTCAACAATTTTTATACACTTTGAAAATTTTTATTTAAATACTATTTAAGTACATAGCAAACATTCGTTATTACTTTCAGAGCAATACAATTCCTGTTGTCAAATTTTGTTACATACTCAAGTAAATTTTCTTACTACTGGGGTAATACATTACTAGTAATGGGAAAATTTTCAAATAACTGTGCCACTACCATAATGCGTGATTTAAATTTTAGCAAGAGTATGGAGAGGCGTATAGCAATTTGTGAAAAAGTTTCGCATATAGTGTGGAAACGGATCACTTTGAATGCTCAAAATTATCTATGCTGTGTAAAAGTACATGTTAGTTTGAATTTATGCGTAAATGGAATAGATACTTATCCTTTTAAAGTAAATATATAAAGCAATTAATATTTCACTACTTTTAGAGAAGCATTTTTTAACTTATTTTTTACTGATTTTTATTTAATTTGATTAATAGCTAACGACAGAAACAGTAGGTCTGTTCACGTACTACTCGGGTGTTTTCGTTCTTGGACTTTTTTGTGTGAAAATGTGCAGGAGGGGAAGCTATCAAATTTGGAAAGTACAACTTTTGTGTGTTCTTGGGCTGAAAGCGAAGGTGACAACTACAAACTGTCAAGCTAACAACTTTAATTTGAAAATAAAATGCCAAACATAACATATCTATTCATTTTACTTACTATTTTGTAGATTTTTATACGACCTGAGCAAACAGTGCACATCATTTGTAAATTCTGCCGTCTTTTCCATTTTCCTTTTGACAATCTAAACTTCTGACAATTCTCGATCTCAAATTTTAATGTGTTTGACAGTTTTTACATATTTACCCTGAGTTTTTTCTTAGGCGGATTTGGGCTAAAACTTTATTGAAGGGGAAGTGTGACGTCTACATATTTTCCCCAATTTTCTGAGTACGTGAACAGAGTTTGGGTGCTTTTGGGTGAAAATGTTGTAATGCATTCACACAAATTCGAGTACGTGAACAGACCTAGTGATATGTAATTAGTTGCTGTTCTGGTCGCGAATGTCAATTACCGAAACGTATATGACTATCGACTACTTGGATGTTTCCGGCATAGCGACACAGTCAAATTTAACGCCTGACATCAGAATGGCTCCGCGCTAATTAGAAGTTGAAATGTTTTTAAATGCAACATCAGTAGAGTCCTGGGACGAGGATATAAATTTTAAATTTTAGCAAATAGCTTCTAAAAATTAAATAATTCAGGCTTTTAGTTTCAAGAAATAATTTTAAAAAGTTTGAAGATGGATAAAGGTCGCTCTCGCTACCTTCTCCATCTTTACAAATTTAAAGCAGAGATTTAGTATTATTCGAAGGCCGGATGCCACCCTGTTAATTCTATGAAGAAGTTAAGGTTAGAAAAGAATGATAGATTTGTATATAGGTGAAAAGACGGTTAAAACAGTACTTCATAAATAACCTTCTGATAGGTGTAGTGTTACCTTAGTGTTATTCCACCAGCCAGTTAAGAGGAGTCAGTACTCAGCAAAAGTTTCAATTTAGATACCAGCGAACCTGTAGGTAATAAAATTTACTATACGTAGGTTTATGTCCTGAAAGTGAGAAAAATTAGCCTATCCCTAGACCACAGAGCACATTAGAGACATCTACCGCAAAAGAAAGATACCCAACATCCGACAAAACCATACAATTTAAGACGAAAAATGAAAATTTGCAGTTCACATAAATTGAAAATTTTTAACGAGAATTAACTCTTCTACATTTTTTTTTGCCCATAATTGTTAAATATGCTATTTTGCTTTGTATTTAAACAACTTCCAAATAACTATTGCAATTTCTCGTCGGTGAAATGTCGGGAGAAAAAACAAGTACTAATAGAGTCAAATAATTATAAAAGGCGCCACGAAAAATAAAAAATCTCGACGTTATTTGCTAGATCTAGGCCCTATCTTTCTAAAATAGTCACAATTTAAGGAAATGAGAATACCTACCCACAGGAATTTGATTTGAAAGACTTCAATTTTTACCATTTTTTACAAGTTTCCGAGCTAATATCTCCATTCCAATACACTTTTCTTAATTTTTGCCGACGTTGTTTACTAGACTTCTGCATTACTTTTAATTTAAGATATAAATCATTATCCTACTACAAACAGTTTGCCAGAAATTTACATTGAAAAATGTATGAAACTTGCAAATATTGGTACTGACTCCTCTTAAAATTCTCGTGACCATTATACTTTCTGAAACAAAGCCTAGGTACATCAATTAGTACATGTAAGATATGTAGTTTGACGATCACTACTATGAATACTTTGGAGAAAGCGTATCGACATTTTTAAAATGAAATTAATGCAAAATTTCTACTGTTATTACGTTTTTGCGGGAAATATTAAGGAGGATGTCTAGCAAATTGGTTTTTGAAGAAATTTTAATAATTTAAGGAATTATCGGGCGTTGTATGCAACGTAGGCAGCTAATGGAGGCGTCAGTGTGTAGATTAAAGTCCCAAGATCATGTTGGTATCATAAAGTGGGATTCGTTTAAATGGAATATTTCGAAAATTAGAAAAGGAAAACAGCGAGCGCAGTCAGTTGGATCGGATTTCAGCAATATGTAGAGCAATGTGCATATATTCGCATAAAAATAGTGCGCGAGAAAAAGTACCCGAAATTCAAGCCGCTTTTAAAGAAACGTGTGGAAGGCTTACTGTGAATCGTGTGAATTTACTGCTGTTACACGGTCATAGATATAATAGTACAACATTATAAATTATAGCCCTTGTTCCAATGGTTTTTATCTGTGCAGTGAACATGCACACCTTTCCAAATCATCAGAATCAGAAACTATCCTTTGACGCTTTGATGAGACTATAACGAAAAATCCATTCAACCAGTTGGGAAAACAGAAGACTTTTATCAACACAGCAATAGTGTTATGGATAATATTAGCTGCTAACCCAGTATCATATTTATGTACAATATTTGGAATAAATAAATGCTTTTGCCTTGCTTGAATGTTATATTCATAGAAATTTGTGGAGCTCCGCTTTCAAACAGAGTTTTGACAGAACAATAGAACAGTAAAGAGGGGTACAGTGCAACGGTAAGTTAAAAATCTAAATGTAATCCCTAATCCTTAGATATAAAAGATATTCGAATAAAACTGAAATGCTACTTACCCATTTCAATTCCAACATCGTAACTTCAGGAAATAGTTAAGTAATATGCTGTGAAAGAATAATAATACAAAAAAAAAACATTTATTTAAGAACCAGCTAGGTAAAAGCAACATTAAATTTGTCTTTTCTACCTTCGCTCAAATATTTTGCATTATAATCCAATTCCTAAAAACATCTTTATTTCTTACTCTTGGAAAAAGTGCATCTCCCGAAACATAATCAACAGATGTGAATATTATAAATGGATCATCCAAAGTAATGATAATCGAGAAGGTTGAACAAGCATCGAATTCCGATGGGTACTAGTATCACTGGAGCAAACTACAAAAACTTTTCGGAATATCTTGCACCCAAAAATCCGTAAACTGCATCCAGGAATGTGGCAAAGTGGTGTATTGATTTTGCACGATAATGTACGCGCGCATATCAGTGCACTGATCATCGAACTTCTCGAAAAATATGAGTGAGAACAGCTCCGTTACTCGGCATATTGTCTTTATCTGTGCCCACCTGATTTCGATCTCTTCCGCAAGCCGTCCGGGCTGCGTTTTTCGATGATGGAAGAGCACTAAAAAGAAGTGACCCGACAGATTCGGATGATCAATAAGGGACGGTGCACGGAACCCGAACGCTTGCACGCCGCAGGCAATCATGAATTTATAAGGGAGGGGTTTACATTAAAGGTCTCCAATCACTTGTATTTTCTTCAATAACAATTTTTTAAGCTAAATCCAACTATGCATTACTTTTGGGACAACCCTCGTAATACAAAATAATATTGAGGAGTAAACTTCACAACTTCACAACGATAAGTGTAAACAAGCAATAAAAGCGAAAGAGTCTACCTTTCGCGCCTATCAACTGCATCCATGTCCAGAACTGAAACAACTGAAACACCTCCAAGTACAGAGAGAAAAATTTCTTTTTGACCAGAGTGTCAGACAAAGAATCCAGGCAAGCTATAAAGGCAGACAGCAGTTCTTCTATACCTTCACTACTTAATAATGGGGAAGTGATTGTGGACTCCCTGGGTAAAGCTAATATTCGACTCGTCTTCCACCCACTTCAGAAACACCTGTTTCGCATCTTCCGTGTGAATGTGTACAACAGCCAATGCATGTCCGTACGAAAGATGTGTTCAAGGTTCTTAAAGGGGTCGACGTCTCCAAAGCCGCAGGACCTGATGGTTTTTCGCTCCTGTTAATTACAAGCAGCACCCCATCCTTGGCTAAACCTCTGCGCAAAGTATTGTATCTGTCTGGTTCGACAGGAAAATTTCCAACTGCTTGGAAACTAGCTCACATTCAGCCTATTCCCAAGAAATTAGAGGGTAGCGATCCCTCAAATTATCGACCAATTGCGATCACTTCGATTCTTTCAAAGGTTTTTGAATCTATCATTTACTCCAAATCAATGAAGTATCTAGAAACTAATCAACTAAATAACGATCGCCAATATGGCTTCCGAGCTAGACTTGCTGACTTTTCTTACGGAACGTTGGAACCGTAGTTTTCACAATTTTGGTGAGTCCAAAATCGTTCCCCTAGACATTTCATAGATCTTTGATATAGTCTGGCTGGTATTCAGCCCTTTTAGCCAAACTTAAAGCACTTGGTTTCTCCCTTCCTCTACTATTATGGATTGAAAGTTTCCTATCTAGTTGCAAAGTGCATGTTGTATTAGATGGCGTTACATCTGAACCTCATCCAATAAATGCCGGTGTGCCTCAAGGCTCTGTTTTCTCTCCAACTCTCTTTTTAATTTTGTTTAATGATCTGACCCTTGATTGTTTACTTCTTTGATACTCTTGTGGACTCCAGGGGGAGTGCTGCATGTGATCAATAAGAGTGCATAATTAGATCATTGAATGACGATCTTAACAATATCCTCGCTTAGGGCAAAGCGAATCGCGTCGAACTCAATTCTTCTAAGATCCAAAGCTGTCTCATCTTATTAAAACAAGGCCATAACTTACCCACTACCTTTTCTTTTGATGGACAATTAATTTCTGATTCACCGTCACTGAGCATTCTTGGCATTAATATTTCCAGTAAGTTAAACTGGACAGATCAAGTCTTCTCTGTTGCCAAAGAAGCATAGAAATGTCTTGGATTTCTGAAAAATTGTACGAAATATTTCAGCCCCTAAAATCTAGCGCTCCTCTACAAGTCCTACATTAGACTTAGAATGGAATACAATTCCCATATATGGGCTGTGGCTAGTCACACAGTCTTAGCCACATTGGATATTGTCCAAAACAGAGCCTTCAAGCTCATTGGCGATTTGGCAATAACTTGTCATATCGACTCACTCGAGCACCGCCGCAATGTTGGATGCATTTCGCTCCTTTATCGCTGCATTACTTTCGGCCGTACAGTTAAATTCCGTGATACTTTTTTATCCCGAACGCTGCGAATATGGAACAGTTTACCATCTTCTGGTTTTCCTCCGGCATACAATCTGAGCAAGTTTAAGGGCGATATACATCGTCACCTCCGTCACTCTCCTTTCCCTACCGTGCTGTGCGTTGCATCCTAGGGTATCCCCTAGGCTTGGCTTAAAAAAAAATTATGCAGACTTAAATGGTGCATTCCTTTAACAACAACGTTGCGGTTCGATAGCAAAATTTTGATGGAGTTAGTTCACTTTCCTATTTTTTTCATGCATTAATTTCGCTGAGTTTGTTCAATGTCAGTACAGTTGGAAGACATAAACATATACTGCTTGTGCATATCGAAAAAAAAAGTAATATTTAAATTCGAAAGATCGGAAGAGTTATCTTACTATATCGAAAGTTCTTACTAACTAGAACTGAAGATGTC
This sequence comes from Dioctria rufipes, assembly GCA_963924295.1. Classification (NCBI taxonomy): domain Eukaryota; kingdom Metazoa; phylum Arthropoda; class Insecta; order Diptera; family Asilidae; genus Dioctria; species Dioctria rufipes. Next base: position 80,369,186 of record OZ002740.1, on the reverse strand, counting down.
GATCATGTAATAATGGCACAGGGAAAATTGGTTGTCTGTTATTCAAACATTAAATATCAGTCATATCTATAGAGAATAGTTTTCAAAATATTGAATGAAATTACAAGCAGAATGTCGCAATCGATCTGAGCTCTGTATATTTGTCATTATGTTGGAGTAGTGAACAGTATTTTCGAAAGAATGTTCAACTTTTTTTTTTATAATTTTGATCTATTTTGGAAAAACTGTTTGAAATGTAAACTTTTTATTTTTCTGAACATAGACGGTGTTGCTGTCTACCTAATGAAGGAAGACAAGACTTACTGATCCTTTCATTCTTGACGGGTCTTCAATAAGTAAGATAAAAAAGTAAGCGATTCACTAACAGTCATGAAATTTATTTTTGCAGAGGCAGCAATTTTAGAAAAGACTGGAAAACTCTAAACTTTTTTATTCAACTGTTTACACTTTCAAACTATTCAGATATTCTGTCCAAATATAATCACTGAATCAATTCATATGACGGTATTTGAATTGAGACTAGCGAGGAAACTTCAGAACTGGTAATGAATACTAATTATACCAAGTTGCAAGTCTACCATAATAACAATTACACTGTTTATGTAGATACTCCGAGATTAAAGTCTATACTATAAATTATAGCAAATAAGAAAACTGAGTGGATAATAATTCATTCCTTTGTATCATATAAATCATCAAGATTTGACGATATTACTGCTGAGGGCTCCCAGAGTCGAATTCTCCTTTCGCAAATGGATTGATTGATGAACTGCTTAAAACGGCTAATAAGCGCACGTGTTGGTAACAATAAGATTAGGTGGAGAATTTTCTTCTGTAGTGGACTAAACTTGACTGAAAATAACTTCAATGAATTCGCAAAAAAAAAAAAATATATAATTAGAAGGTTAGCAGGAGCATATGTATCTCTCTATAAGAGATGGAATAGTACTAATAGTGTATATTGATAATTTAGCTATCCTTATCTCAGGCAAGATTTGATCGACTATCACTAAACTAACCAAAATAGCATATTAAAATAAATGAATAAATTAATTAATTAATCAATAGAAAAGTTATCCCGAATTTTGTTCGTACAAATCTGGATAAATTAACTCTCAACTTGAAAATTATCAAAAGTATCAACAACCACGGTTTTAAGAAATGTATGACTAAATATATATCCTAGGAAGGCAAAAACTGCTAAGAAGGAACAAGATTGACGAGCGTAGTCTTACTGCAGTTAAAACGGCGCGCAGTTTTCAAGACGTACGGAACGCATTCATCAAATCAGGAGAAATAGCAGACAATGAATTCGGAATTAGAGAAAATTGTAAGGTTCACTTTTGTGGCTAGTTTTGAACATAATAAGGAATTTTTTTAATATTATGGTCGGTTTTCTTAAATTTTTACACTAGAGTGCCTACATTTTATCTACTTTAAAGAGCTAGGTTAATTCAGCGAATCGAAAAACGTTTCATTCAGTGAAATTTAAACTGAAGCCTTTAATTGTTGTACATTTTCTTTGGAGCCTATTGAAAGAAATTTTTAAATAAATACAAAACTGCTTCTTCCCGTATATCGATTTAGTTTAGCTTAGCTAGTTATGCAGTTAACCGACAACGACAAGTGAGGACTGGATTAGGAGAACAAGACAAATCTTTATTAAACCCCTGTGGTTAGAAAAAAAAAAAAAATAACACGGCCAGAATAATGACTTTTACACGTATGCTTTCCTTTTTATTCGCTTTATACGACCCTTTTTTTTTCGTGTTCAGAATTTAAATCTAATATCGAACTACACGACCTGAGCTAACTAGAGAGGCTTATCAGTTCTTAGCGTTTTCTTTGAATTCTACCGCTCCTTACCTGATGGATACCTTTCAAGTTCAATCTGTGCAGGTAATTCAGGAAATTTTTTGCTCTCATTTTTTCAAACTGAGCAATCTCGCACTCGTGACATAATGGTCGAGAAAGGTATTGGAAAACATTTAAATAATTTCTTGAAAGAAATAAAAAACAAAACAAACCGAAATGAATTCAAGTCAAATGCTACAAGTCAAAGAATCATTTCCGCAGGAAGCCGACTTTTATCGAAGCCACAGTTATACGAAAAACGGCTGAGTATGCTGCATGCATGGCTATTAGATTTCTTGAAATTAATACGACTCACGTTGATATTATGCTCATAAGTTTCGGCACTGATCTTGTTTGACTTGAAGGTTGCACAAAAAAAAAAGAAATGTTTTTTTTTTTTGCTCATTTGAGTTGCTTTCATTCATTCACACACAAAATTACGGAACTTGCGCGATCACGTTTACATCGCGAAGCCCCACATTAATCTCCTATCAAATTTCGAAGTGGATAAACACCTTCAACCGCGCCTCTGCCTCTGTTCTTTAGATAAACCTCGGGAAGTAAAGAAGAAGCTCTAAAAATTTAAGACAACTTGTACCTAACATACTTCACCTTGCTACCCAAAAACATCTTGACTTGAGTGCTTTGTGTTCAAGTGTTGGGGCTTGAGTATTTGTCCAATATAATTTAAATATACCGCCACGCGATGTTTTTGGCTGAGACAACTTGCCGAGTGGTTTGCAGTCATGCAAACATTTAAAGTTAGGGCTGTCAATAACACTTTCCCAAAGTTAAGTAAACGCACCCACAACATGAAGGTAGGCAGGAATTTGGAAAAGGTAAATACAAAATGCTTTCAAATCTGCTCTATTTGCAGACACTTAAAGTAAGAAGACGCAAAAGTCATCCTCACTAACCATTGACAACAGGTTTGCCGCTGTTATGACCATTTGTCGATGTACCTAGTTGCTGCATATTTTGGATTTAAGCTCGTCTTTTAGCCGCAATTCCATTCACGTGTAGGCATATGAATGCATCATGGAAGTACCGGCTACACCTGAAATAAAGCTGTTTGCATACAAACTAGTTGTCATAGTAGCAGCTCTGTGCATGTCCTTTTTATATTTTATCTATGGAAAGGGAAGACACATGATCGCTTGCCCTCAGAATCAAGAAAATTTATTGGTTATTTTATGACATTTATTCGAGTCCCATGTGTTTTTGGCTCCAACGAAGTGCAATTACAGAGTTTCTTCTGCTAGATGGCTGTCTATTCTCCATTAGTCTTTGATTGATTGCTTTGGAATTGAGGTTTCTTTACTGCAATTATTCTCTTGTTAACGATTTGATTGATTCAATTGTGATAAATAGTCAATTTTGGTTGCATTGGAAGATTCTGAAAAAAAAAAAAAAAATTGGCGTTATTTGTGTCCTAAGTGGTATGTAGACGATGCTTTTCACAAAACTTGGTACACTTTAATTGGATGCCACAAGAATGGATAATAATTATTCAGTCTAATGGAAAAAAGTGGAATCGTGTCATGGTAGAGTAGAGGTGTGCTGCTTGCTTGCAGACATCCGGAATATTTTAAACATGAACTTTTTTAGAAAATGCGGACCTAGTTAAATATTTTGGGAGAAAGTGATCAATAATTGCAGTCCGATAAGTTTTGAATTGCATACAATAAATACTTATGAGTGCATTTAAATGTATACGTAAATCTGGTAATAGCTGGATTTTATTGAATGTTGTAACTAATGGCTACCAAGTAGCAAATATTCAAGTGAAATAACCAAAGAACTTAATACGTAAGTTACTAATAGTAGGTTTGTTCGATTAAAACACCGTGTAATTTTCTCCTACAATATTTAGGTACCAAGTGTTTTATGCACTCATCGAACAAGTTAGTTGAAGTTAGGGTAGACCTAATGTACTGACATTTCTCTGACAGCTCTCCTCAGTATTATTAATTGTACACAGCTATTTATAAAATGGGTGAAGACAAATAAAATGTGCTCTAGCTATTTTTCTATTTCTTTTCTTCTAATTTTTGCTTATTTGTGCTTAAGAAGTAATTTATATGCCCCAATCAGCAACAAAATGTAAGTGACAGTTCTAAATTGACAAATGCTAAACACTTACCCCAAGTAATTTTTATTGTAAGTTCGGGGTAGCCCTAGGTTAAAAAAAAGAAAAAAGAACATGATAGTCTAGTAATAGGTTGCCCTAAATTTACCGGGTGTTTTCATCGAACAGACCTAGTGTATCTATTTCTCAAGAGGGTTTATGAAATAGTTCGCTGGTGAACTAATAGTTCTACGAAAAGCAACTGAGTATTCTGCATGCATGGCTATTAGTTTTCTTATGCGAGAGTTGACTCTAAGGCTGATGCCACATTTTTCGCAATTTCATTTTACTAAATTTCGGAAATTCAGATCACTGTGTTCATGTTCTACTGGACCTATCGAAGGTCTTTGATTATATATGATATATGTATGCAGGGCCTGAGAGAGGATATGGAGGCCCCTGAAAACCAGAAAAATGGGGCCCCCCCTAAGTCTGAAAATCATGAAAATATGTCAACCAAATATATAAAACATAAAAAAGGTTTTTTTTTTTTTGTTAAACATTTATTAATTTTATTTAAATAAATTTTTAAACCTTATTTGAAATAAAATTTTTTCAAAATATATTAGTGCTAAATTTGAAAATGTAAAGTGTAAAGTAGAAGCGGAATAGAAGAATGGTACAACGCTATGCAAAATTTTTATGGTATTTTGCCGTGCAAAATTTTTCTGCAAAAATTTAGTTATTTTAAAAAATATGACAAAAATATATTTTTATTTCAGTTGTATTTACTATGGATTTTGATGCCCTCCGTGGGCTTTGGGCATGTCCCATATGGCCATAATGCCCCCCCCCCCTATCAGGCTCTGTATGTATGTAAATTCTCTTATTCATATAAGCTTGAATTCTTTTTCGAGTTTTCCACTTCTATATGCACGCTTATCGCAACTTGCTCTAATGTCAGTATCCATCCAGATTGTTTGCTGTGATGACCAAAGGTATAGTACCACCATGTTCTCATTATTTATTAGTGATATTTCTGCTTTTCACTACCACCTGAATGTTGATGAACTGTAGCGTTTTGCTGTTTTTACTACATGGACTTGTCGTAAGCTTAAATGAGAATCTAGATAGTACTGCAGGTGGTGCTTCAACAATGGGAATCCTTTTAATTCCTCCAAATATCAGACCATTTGTACTCTTCCGATGCGAGAGGTCAATAAATGCCATTTTCCTCTACTGCTATTCGCCTTCAAGAACACACCATCTCCCTCAAAGCGACCTACATTTATCAGGTGAAAATTTTTCGAGAGTTAGTATGTTTATCGAAGTCGGTGGCAGGATTTAAGCCTGAAGCTGAAGCTTCACCCGACGTGGGAGATAAATTAAAGTAAGTGTCCTCAACCTATTGAAAATGTCCTCAGCCTATTGAATTTAACAGCTTGTCCAGCCGTCGAATTCGATAGAAATTTTCTTTTTTATTTTTTATATTCTTTTGTTTGTTTTCTTGTTTTTATATAGTATATACATATATATTGAATAATGCTATCCGTGGTATATTTATTCCTCTTTTTTTTCCCCTGTTGATTAAGTGAACAAGCAACTTTCCTCATTACCTACCTATTTACATACTCGATAGGGGTCATAGCGTAATAGAAACAACATATTGCAATTAGTATGAATTCTTCGTTAATTTCTATAAATATTATGAACTTTATAGTTATGTACGTAACTAAATATATAGATATACATATATATATTGTTTTCTTTCGCGAAATAACGATAGTGCTATCACTTAGAATGTTATAACAACATAAAATTTGTCTATTATATTATACGTATAAATTAGTCAGATGGGTTCTTGCTAAGCTACCCTAGTGTTTGGCTTACGACAATAGCTGTGTTCCATTGGGCTGTGTAAAGTACTCGCGAGCACTTTCCAAATGGAACGCAAGTTTGTGTTGCCAAGAGTAAAACATATCCTCCAAGTTCAGATATTTCTGTTATATCAAATTTCTTATGAAAATAGTTAAGATTATTAACTATATTACTCAAATTAATTTCATTAAAGGATACTAAAAATAAAATTATGAAAAACTGGACTTATATTCGAGCTACTTTCCTCGAGCGGTATGTACCTACTACCTAGAAATTTTATGGATAAAAACTCGTATCTGTTCGATATTTATCATATTAAAAGTTCTTACGGTATTTATTTTCATAACAATAGTATATAAATTTGAATACATCTCCTGTTCTGGATAAGTTAAATAATTTTATTTGTTTTTTTTATAAACATTTTCTCTCACATTTCATTTATCTGATATTTAAATAATCACTTAGCATCCAAGTCCACCTAGCGGAAAATTTTTGCGAAACTACTCAGCTCATCTACTCGCGGACAAGAGCATGAGTAGTTGCGAGTAGGGTACTTGGGAGTACTTTACACAGCACAATGGAAGACAGCTAATGTACGTACGGCCTGAAGGAAGGGAGAGTTCCCGATATCAGGTAAGTCAGTAACGGTTATTATTGCATAACGACCAGTATAAGAAACTCTAAGCAACTTATCCGAGTAGGCGTTTTTGTCTTTACTCACTTCTCTACATCTTCCTATTATATTTTTTTTCCTTTTTTTCTTTTTGCAATTTTGTTTTTGCATTCGTTTTTTTTCATCCAGCACTGCACTCCCAAAAGTTTATTTAAGCTAGAAAAAACAGCCCCACTTCAACTCTGAGCTCGAGCTGGCGAATTGTGCTGGCCCTACCATTTAAACTTCCACCTGTCTGGACTAACCCAGGTTATTAAATTAGTAGTTATCGGCTAACTCAGGCAGGCAAGGTGACAACCAATGAATTATTGGTGCAGACTTCAGGTCTGCCGTCACAATTTTGCCTGGTGTCTATGTGCCCAAAAAAATTATAAGCTCCACTTAGAGCTAAATCTTTTGTCTATAAATAATACAGCCATTTAGAAAGCCAATTCTCTCTTTTTTTAAAGATTTGTACTCATTAGCCAGGATTAGCATACATAGGAAGTCCATGTTGTTATAGTACACCGCCGCTGTAAATTTTACACAAAATGAATTGCTTCCCTGCTTCCGGAGCGCACCAAGCGACTTGGTCTTCTTATGCATACTGGTCTTTGAAATTTTAATTTGTATCTGTTAAGTCTCGGCATGACTATAAAGCCGCTGTTTTCTTTATATTCAATGTATTAATCATAATTTCATAAATAATGAAACCACTTATTTATTTGTTTTCAACCTACGCAATTTGTGCCGCTTTTAAAACATTTTAAAAAGAATTCTAAGACCATACAAATTTATAATTGGTGGCGATGGCACACCTTGAGGGCAGAGCGAACAAAGCTCTTAGAGTCTTCGCAATGTGCCGCAGAACCGTGGGGGAAATAGTGGGGACTTAAACAGCGGATGATTCTATGGATATGGTTCTGTGGTGTGGTGGAAATCAATGGAACTCGCTAATCATCGTAAGATATTGGAGAAGATTCAAAGACTGTGTCTCCTCAGCGCAAGCGGCGCTTTAAAGTCAATTATTACTCGGGCCCTTGAGGTTATCCTCAACATACACCCGGTGCAAACACATATCAAACAGGGGGCGTCAACTGCAGCGCTAAGATTGCATCTTAATCATGGCTGGATTCACTCTGGAACAAGATTCTCAAACGAATCCATTTATGATTTCGTGCACTCTATCGCACCTGGAATCGGCAGGTACAGTGACCCTCCTCGAGACCATGCTTAATAGCAATTATGAATATGGAATTCTATCTAGGATGGGAAGCATATTCTGTGCTTCCTTCATCCATTAACAAATCCTATAATTATCTACACTGATGGCCTCAAATCTGAAGAAAATACCGGAGCAAGCATTTTTTGGGAGCAGCCTCAAATGGAAATCGCCATACACCATGAAAGCCATGCCAATTTTCCAGAGTGAATGTTATTCTTGAAGCGGAAAGACATCTCCTTAACTAATACACTGAGAACAGGGAGATAGCTATCTGTTCAGACAGCCAGGCAGCTGTCCAGGCTTTATGTAAACCTGTGGCGTCCTTCTGTCACTAAAAATCTTAATTTCAATTTGGGCCATTCTATTAAGCTTTGCGTTGTAAATAACAAGCATAAGTCTAGTACTACAACACTTGTTGTTTCCTTTTTCTGGAATGTTTAAAATACTGGTTACGTTCACGATTTTTTGTAGGCAGTAGGCACTGGTATTTAATGTAAAAAAATAAATGAGTGAGTTCGAATAGAAATAATTTGAAGAACGAAAAAAAAAAGTTTTCATTTAAAAAAAATATTATAAAACAAAGAATTTTGTTTGTCAACAGTTTTTTTTACCTAAAGAATGTTCTATGAATTGTTTATACAAAACTGATAATTTGCTTGTTAATCCTTTGTTAAAACCGTGAATTTAATTCGTTTAATTATTTACTTAACGAGTATTTTGCGAATGTGTTATGTGTTCCAAGAACGATTTAAAAAGTTGTCATACAAGACACTGAATTGGAGAAGCTGAAGCATAATTATTTACTCCATAAATTTCGACATTTAAAAATACCCGAACATTCAAAATCATCGAGCTTTCGTTTGAGATCAAGCCCAGCATTTACAAAGATGGTGATTTGTGGAAGAGAAAGCCCAGTATTTACAAAGGTGGTGATTTGTGGAACGACTCTACCACGAGATCACCATAAACCCTTGGGCACAGCAATATTAGCGGGAATGAATGGGCGGACGACCTGGCTCGTCTTTTTGCGGCTTCGGTAGAAGTAGCCTCCATAATCGGATTTGCATCAAAACACCTTGTCTCAATTATTAACTTGGGCCGACCGCCAACACAGTCGCCTTTGGTTAGAGGCCCCTTCAGGCAGGACTACAAAGGAACTGTGAGAGAAACCCATACCTACCCAAACGAATAAACTCTTCGGACTTAACAAGCCAACCCTGAGAACTCTAATGTCTATTCTCATTGGGCACTCTTTTCTCAGGGGTCACCTTCATAGGGTGAGAATTGTTGAGGATCTTATATGCAGAGAGGAATGCAAGCGTTCTAGATTCCTTTTCTCTTATCTCCTGGACGAGCTGAATGAAGCTGGCAGGGAGGGCTGGGGCCAATACTTAACTTTATTAGAGCGCCCGGTTGGGACCTATGAGCGTTGGCTCATGGGTCTGGAGAGTGAACAATGGGCCTTGCTTTGGCCTACGTTCGGGGCACCCCTTTCGGGGTTTCAACCTCTTTCTCAATCAAGATCAAAAGATCTTAAATATGGAATCCAAAAAATACAAAATCTATTTTGGTCGTATGGGCGTAATTTTGTATGTTTATCCAACTATTAATAGAGGGGATTTTTCTTTTTTTCACTTAATATATATATAGTCATCGGGATGTGTAAAAGTTAAGAAATATACAATATCTGGGGAGATTTTTCATGGTGTTTTCTTAAGGATTAAACAAAGATCGGAGCGTTACACATTTGAAAAGAAAATAAGCGGTATTTGGAAGATTCTAATGAAACTTTGATTTAAATATAAGAATTTCAGATATACTATACTATTACGAAATTAATACCAAATGAGGCAACTATCTACTTTTCGCCGATTTCCTTCCATATTATAATAAATATGGGATAAACCATATTTTTTTCTTTTGGTCAACCAAAGATCAACCGCATCACACGAAGATGCCTGAGGTAACTCCCCTGCATAGCTTTTAGCCAATACTATTCTAGACACAACAACCCAGCCTTCATTTTGACGCTGGTCAACGTTCTTATAACAAGAAGAAACGCTTCATCCTTCAAGCTAGAAACCAATTCTGGCCTAAAACCGCTCAATATTCAATCTGTGTCGAATCGGATATATATACTCGTCAGTATATATAACGAAGGTATACTAATTGAGGATTGTTTTGCCACTGTATTGGTACGCCAACATAACGCCAAATGATATGTCACCAAAGATCCCATTAAGTCAGTTACCTAACTGCATACTACCAACACGCAATTTTGTGGAGAACCTGATGGCAGTATATCTACTTACCTGGAAGATACAAATGAGTAAAATTTGATAGTAAACAATAATAATTTCTCATCTTCATGACTTCTAATAGCATTAATCATACAATGGATAAAAGCTAGTCCGACATAATAGCAACAACAAGGAACATCTACCCTTATTATATTGCTAACGCGTGTATATTTTCTAATTAAATAGAGAAATAATAAAGACCTAATTTAATGGAATGACGGCGCTGGAGCTAGCATTGTACAAAGACGTGTAAAGAACTGATAATTTAATTAAATTTGATTTAAATCATATTTCAATAGAGGAAGTATTTTGAATGAGTGCTTTACGCTAACGATGCTGAGACCGAACCGAACGGGTTGGAGGTAATATTTACATTTTGATTGGAGTAAATAAACAACTCCTTCGATAAATGGCTCCACACCTTACTACTGAATACCAATTAAGTGTATTTTCATCGCTATCTAAAGTTGTAATTAAATCTACCTTCGTTGATGAATCTTTTAGATAAGTTGAGTGCTTGATAAAGATGCATTAATTACCCCTTACAAATTAGTTGTTTTTTTATTCGGGCTGTATCCAAACAGTTGATTAAGAAATTCTTCAGATATGAATTTTCAGTAGTTCTCTTCTTTAATCTTGGATCTTGGATAGTGTAAAATTAAAAAAAAAAAAATCTAAAAATAAAAAAAAAATTAAAAAGAAAAGGTTCAACGTGAAATTATGAAATTACGTCAGCTAAGTTTCAGTCGGATATAATATTAATGTTACGTTAATTGCCTTTAGGAAACAAATCATTATTCCAAATCTATTGGTATATGCGCAGCATTCATAACTATTTTTATATTGTTAGCTTTTGTCAACATTTATTAATAAAGGATAATATATGTACATATATATAAATGAAAACAATATGCAAATATGTGGGAGAATAAAAAAATTAAAAACAGGACTTTCAAAAAGCGAAAAATAATAAGAAAATAGAAGTAAAACTGAAAAACAAAATCATTATTGCACTTCCTATAGCCGACTCGAGTAATTCGTTCTCCTCCCAGATGTGTGTCCCAAGAATAGGTAATTGTTGCCATTTTTGCAATTTCGTCAAAAGCTACTGGGTTAGTATGTACTCTGCCTTTTCGTTAATGTTCTAGAAAAATTATTGTAACTGTAACCAAATCATTAACTCATTCTGTAATTGATCATTAAAGAGGCTTTTCGATCACCAGTTATTTTTTTTTTATTAACCTTCTTATATTACAAAACCGTACAACGCCTGGATATTTAGATTCTGTGAGATGATTAAAAAATATTTCATCAGTCTTCTTTATGGATGAAACGGCTATTTTCTTTGGCATCCTTAAATTTACTCCATCACCTTCCGATTAATACTGCTTCTTTTAGGTATTTCTCCTCTAAGTAGTTCTTAATTTATATGTAGGGGAATGTCGTCAGGGTTCGCTTGTCGTCTATTTCCGCCGTATGCCAATGTTCAAGCGTGGAAAAATTTCTCTCAGTAATAGCCAACTTTTCGTGACATTGCAGATTTGGAGCGTGAACGAAAATTATGTGCTGTGCACTCAATTGCTTGAAATTAAAAAGAAATGGTTTTTTTTTACCAGCAGTGAATATGGCCAGAAAGTGAGGAGAAAATATGCAATCATCAAAGTAACCATTGTGAATGCGTTGTATGACTCATACTTGAAAATAAACCAAGAGGAAAATTCAATCCAGTAACATCTTTGCTTGTGGTGTCAAGTGATGCGGCAATGGCGCTTGTCGTCAGGGTTGGTCTAATGCGATTGTGTGCTTGGAAGGCGCCCAGCGCAAATCATAACGAATTACGCCAATATAACACCAGCTAAAGGAAGATGGGCGCCAAATATGCAAGAGAGAAGTGGATTTTCAAATATTTCAGGACATATTTCGTCGATTTTCAGCGATAGGCAAGCCTAGACGGTATTGGACCTTGTCAGCAATTCAATTTTTTTTTTTGTTAAATTTCTATATATTTATTACTATTTTTATTGCATCAATTTGCGATGATCAGTGAAAGTGTTTCTTTTTCCCATACCTTTCCAACGATTTATTTTGATTGAACAAATTCTTCCTTAACCTTTAAGTATGGACGTTATTTTTTATTAACACTACCCTGGACGTGGAGTCTCTCAGGGTACTATATTCACATGCAACCTTTTCCGAGAAAATGATTCTAAATATCTTCAAAACTATATCTATATCAAAGTAAAGGTAGGAAATTATAAAAAAAAGTGTATTTATAATCAACTTCATTATTAAAATTATAAAAATATGAGCCGCTAAGTCGCAGGAGAGGGGGGAAGTGTGTGAAACTAAGAAACCGAAAATGTTTCGGAGCCTGTGTGGCTCCACGTCCATACTTAAAGGTTAAACGGAAGTTATAGGCAAAAGCCAAAGGGGTGTCCAACCCTGATGACATTCCCCTAATTATACCGAGTTTCATGTGGATTTCAGTTGTTATAAGTCTGGCCTATCTAATTCCAGACGCTTTTGTTTTTATTTCCACGTCGATCTAACATTGGATTGCATGCCTGCATACTTCCTCAATGGATATTTGACCGTTCCAACTAATTTTTAAGATTTCCGAAAAGACCTATTGACAAAGATTAGCAGTTGATGCGTTATGAATTGGGTAATCTTCTACATTCTTCACGCAACAGCAGTACAATTTTTAAAATACAAGCTGATTTCTCTCCCCAAAGAACTACAGCTCCTGTCAACTACATGAAACCACAAAAATACTCTATACAAATTTAACTCTTCCAATCTAGTGCAAAAAAAAAAAAATAGACAAAAAAGCTTTTTGGATTTGCGAAAGTTTGAAATTATGTTTGAAATTTTTAAAATTTGAAAATTCTCAAAGTGAAAACTAAAACGCATCCTGCTTGTTAAAAAACGAAGAGTTGTTTTTTAGAAAATACAACAACGATATAGTTACATACCCCATCCATCCTGTTTAATGCTAGAGAAAACTCTTTTACATGAATGTGCACATTTATAATCTTTCAAATGAATGAAGTGGAACCAAAAAGCTTCCGCTATCAATTGTTTTAGGTTAAGTTGAGTTTGAATCCTTTTGGAGATATTCAAAATAAGAAAATAAGAATTTCAAAAGATAATTACGGAATGATGTGATTGAAAAAGTTCGAAGTATATAATTCTATGAAATATTATAACAAATGTGTGATTTACACGTCCAAAGCCATCTTGGAAGCTGTTTATCTCCTGAATTTCTTAGCATGTTAGTCCATGTATAACACCTTTTTGAACTACGATATCTTACGTGCTTTTCTGCCACCTTTTATTCGGGTAAATTCTTGTGTAGGAGTTGTCCACAATGGATTTCCATTATGATTTATGTAGACTGAAGCTTATACAACACTTGGCCTTAAATATATTTAATAAATATATTTTATGTTTCCATATTATGAACCTCACTTTTTTTTAAATCCTTGGCTCTTCTCATGTTGTCAATTCGCACATATTTTGAATCTGTTAATTGATTGCTATAAGGACTCTAATGATAAGTCAATAACATATTCATTGATATGCCTGATATTTTAACATATTATTATTGAAGTTCTCCTAAATCATTTCAGCAGACTCCACAATATAAAATAAAACACTAATTTTTTCCGGTAGTTTTATACATTCAGATACATGTACAACAAATTATGTGTTTACAAAAGCTATAGATGAACTATGCTCAAAGACACTCTCCAATTTAAATCTCAAAATGATTTATGTAACCAGCTTTTATAGACATTTTTATCAAAATTTAATGGAAATTAAAAAAAGTTTTGAATATCTAGGCATAATATTAAGATACACATTGACCCGACGCGACGTTGCATTATTGTTTTGAAAATTTCAGAGTCAAATACCGCGTGTTGACAAGTATCCAATTAAATAGAGAATCCATGAATTTATTATGTTCGAGAACTATCTGTTATTACATTCGTTGCGGCACTTTGATGCCAGTTCGTTATTAATGGCATATGATAAACGGTAAGTTATTATGAGACTTCTGGTTTTAGAATGAGATACAACGAGAATAAAATGAATGCTACAATTTAGATATTTGGGCTGCACTTGCCGTGAGTAGTTTTTTTGTTTTTTTTTTTTTTTATGCAAAGCACAGCGTGGCAGGAAGGAGATAGGGAAAGGATTAAGGGATATGAGGAGAGCGGCGGAGGTGCCGATGTATGTCGCCCTTAAACTTTTGCAGGTTGTATGCCGGAAGAAAGACAGAAGATGGTAGACTGTTCCACATTCGCACAGATCGGGATAAGAAAGCATCACGGAATTTTAGTGTACGGCCGAAGGTAATTTGAAGGGTAAAAGGAGGAGCGCGCGATGCAGCCCGTGTATTGCGTGCAGGAACTATTCTACAAGGGATCAGACTAGATAGCATATAGCGATAAAGGAGCGAAGTCGAGCGAGTCGATATGACGAGTAATTGCCACATCGCCAATGAGTTTTAATGGTTATGTTTTAATATTTATTAGCAAGTCTCCAACACTAAGAAAGAGTGAGTTGACTAAATTGACATGTTAATTATGAAAAGATTTAGAAAATGTAGATAAAAGAGTGAATGCAGATTTCTGAAATAATAAGAATTATTTTGCAAGGAACAGAAACTTGAAAGGGTTGTGTCTAAATTGCTGCTCTCATTATAGGAAACTTCATTACAATTAGTATCCCATTTGTGCAAAGACAATTTTGTCAGAACAATTTAATTTTATAAACTTACTTTGGAGTTGGGTACAAAGAAACGGTAACAAGACACTAAATCCTCTAAGATCCCGAGATCTTAACCTATTAAAACGGGCAATACTAGATAATGTTTTTGAAGAACATTGTTTAATCAGTTTGGTTTTACCCAGAAACTATTTAAAAACTTTGTTAAAACTTCATCTCGACTCCATCTCCAAAAACTTTTTGCTGGTAAAAGTCTCATTCCAACTCAATCTCCGGAGATGTCGGTATTTAGTGCAACTATGTACATTCTTGAATTGAGTTGAATGCAAAAGATCGTCACATGGAAGCATGTCGAACACTTGATGAAGTCAAATGATTTTGCAGTATTGGGATACTTTTGCGTGGAAACTTAAGCGATAAATCATTGCTGGAGGTGCCCAATATTGCATCCGCAGTAGACCGTTTTTGGGTTCCTCATTCCATTTAGTAACAAAGTTTGAGTAAATTATCAACATAATCCAAGTATTCGATATTATTATTTTAAGGCGATAGTAACGTATATGCTCAATTTAATTGGACATAATAATATGATCCTGGCATTTTTTTAAAAGTTTGGACACTACGTTCCGTTTCCAATATAACCTTAAAGGTTAGAAAATTCAATATGTTTTTATATCCTCGATAATAAAATACATATAATGATGCTAGAGCAAAATGTACTGGACACCCGCGCATAATATTAAAAGTTATTTTCATTTTTGCATGTCCGAAGGGTGGAGCGAAAAAAAAATTTTTGGATTTCATGTAGCCTATATGCGGAATAGTTGCCTTTGATTAAATGTAATTACTGTGCAAATCTAATTTAAATCGTATTTGTCGTTTGGTTTGGTTTTTTTAGCTTTGTACTATATATTGCCAAAAAACGTGTATAGTTTTTTAAGTAAATGCAAATAAAATTTAGGCTGATTCGAGCTCTTACTATATTAATTTTAATACAAATTGAACATAGATTTCTGAAATAATCGTTTAGAGTTGTGCCTTGGCAACAAACGCGGCCTTGTTGCAGGGCAAGGTCAGGTTAAATACAAGGTTAGGACACAGAAGAGTTTTCCGATTGTTTTACATTTAAAATACACGCGGCAAAAAAAGGAAGAAAGAAAGAAAAAAAAAATCAAACTCTCCTTAAAACTTTTATGAATAAAGATAAAAAATGTGAAAGCGCAAATTGCATACAACGAAAGAGAATGGCAAATGATTTATCTTCATAAGTTAATGAGAAGGGCCGGAGTTTTCAGTTTTACTCTCATGAAATGCTCCCGCGCTTTTGTGAAAACCGGTTTTCTCTGAAATGTTGTGAAAAATATCCAATGTTTTTTATAGCAAAACCAATGTTTGTTAGTATAATTCCTATGATATTTGAACAGCACGTGCTTCTGTTTGCATTCGTTTTGCTCTAAATAGATTAAGTGGGTGAAACTCATGCTGGGTTCTCTGATATTTTCGAGAAAATTGAGAATTTTACTTGAAAGGAATTTTACATCTCCTTTCAGCACTTGGCCAAAGGGAAATTAATGTTTTTCTTAAAAAGAGTACATTATTATGAATAGTTTAATATGATTTTGCGAGATTCAATAAGATTTTGTCATTCGGATAATCCTACGCTCTCCCGATTTTTTTGATTAACTCGTTGTATATGACATTACCTGTTTCGCTCTAAAAAGCACGAAATATTTCCAAATTTGTTCGGCTGTGTCCTATGTTCTTACTATTAGGTTATCTTTGGGAAGGTGTTTCAGCTTAACAGTAACAGTGTCGCAGTGCAGTGTAGATATATATATATATATATATACATATAGCGGGGTGAGTGGCTTTTGCACTGCACCGCTTGCATTAGAGTTCCTCCAGCAAACTTACTCTTCCCAGGAAGAGAGAGAATGACTTTACGGAGGTATTATCAAACGCGCCTTCAATGTTCAAGAATGAACAAAGGGCTATTTCCCTGTTCTCTATGGCCCTTGCTATACCATCTGTCAGGTTTATTAGATCTAGTTCTGTTGATTTTCCCTTTAGGTAGGCAAACTTGTTCGGACAGAGTGGATGGTCTTTGAGCGCTCCGTCTCTGATGTGCCTTTCCATTATTTTCCCCACTGCCATAAGAACAAATGAAGTCAGGCTTATGGGCCGATATTACCTAGGCTTGGCTTCAGGTTTACCTGCTGACTTTACATTGCTCCATGCTTTGAGGATATATATGTCCATGCGAAACTTGCTCAAAAGGTTTTGACCAGGATTGGTATGAGTTCATCCAGCACTCTTTGTAACAGAGCGAGGAATATTACATCTTCACTTGGCCTTTTGTATGGTTTAAATGATTTTCTGTCCCATTTAATTGAGTGTGGTGTGAAGATTTTGCTAGCGCCGCTCCAATCATCTCTCCTGCGACGATAGCCGTCTGCCAGGCAGGGACTGTTGTGGTCCGCTTCAGCCTCACTAACTGAAGATCCTGGAAAATGTTACTGTGCAAGAAGCTTCAGACTTTCTTTTCCCGTTCTGGTGTAGCTTCCATCATCTTTTTCTAAAAGTCCGAGTGTGTTAGAGGGTCCTTTTGACAAGAGCTTGTGAATTCTTCCACAGGCAGGTGTTTGTGAATTTCCGCCATGATCTCCTTTTGCATGTCCTGATTTCCCGGTTATATTCAGTTGGGTTTTATATTCATCCCAGTTCGATGTTGTTTTCCCTTTGTTGCATAGACTGCTTTCTTTTGCCCTGAGTTTGGTAAAGTGGTTAGTCCACCACAGGAAATTTTGGTTTATCACCCTGTGCTTCAGGAGGCAATTCTCGTAGTATGAGGGCATTACAACTTGTGGAATGCAACTAACGGCTTTTTCAATATCAATATCCTCTTGTTTTGACATAGTTGATCGGTTCGTTTAGGTTTTCTGCTAGCTGCCTTTTGTAGGCATACCAGTTATTGTGCCTGGGAATACGATATGTCAATATTTCAGTAGAATCAGATACAATGTCAAATCTTATTTGTTTGTGATCTGACAATGAGGGTTCCTCTGAGACATGTCAGTTGATAATCGTACAACTTATTATATAGGTTGCAAGTTTTATATCGAGTACATCTTGATTTATAATATTTGAAAAGGTTGGCCTATTTCCCCGATTCAAACCGTGGAGATTATTTGAAAATATGGTGGGCGTTTCCGTCGTACCCGAGTATTGGCTGGATGTTTTCCTCGCTGCAGTATTCGACCAATTTCTGGACGGCAGTTGTCGGGACATCGGTAATTGATGCTGCCAGGTCTTCCATACAGAGCTCTGGAATTAGAAGGTAATTAGTATTTTTACTGAAAAGTAGGCAGGCTCTTGGCCTGTTGCTGCTTCTATCGTACACCAACTTATCTGCATTTGTTAGCCCTCATGTATCCAACGTCATGTATCCAACGCTCTTGTATCAGGGCTACATTTAGTTGCTCTTTAATGAATCTTCTGGTGAATACAGCGGTTGATGCAAAGGCATGATCGAGATTCACTTGGATTAAATTAATCACTGTTGGACAAAGACAATCCTAGAATTGGTTAGGCCTTTTAGCTGACTTGATTTTCATATCGCGTTTTGCCGCAGCGTTACTACCCGTTCCAGCATTAGCAAACTGCCTCCCCTGCTTATATTTGTGGCCCACTGCTTTACTTTGGTCGCCAGGTCTTTTATGAGCGCCTAGACCCGAAGGTCTAGCCTGAATATTACCTTCAGCTCTAGTTCCCAACGATGTTCCTTTTGACAGCATATTTTGTTGAGGTGTAGAGACAGAAGCCCTTCCTCCGGTTGGAGGTTTGCCGGAAGTTTCCCCAGAGCCTTTTTCACCAGTGCCCTTACTGGTGCCTGCACGATGCTCCACAAATTGCGAACTTCGGCATTCTTGTAGCCTTATCTCTACTTTAGACCAGTTCAGATAGGGTCCAAAGTTTACCTTCTCGAGGGTCTTACAGTAATCTTCGTCGATGCAGAGTGTCAGCGTTTGTCCTTTTCCATCGACTTTTCTGTTAACTATACTCCATTTGGAGGTACGTACACCATCGTTTTGGTAATTAAACCGTTTTATTATGGTTTCTGGTGGGAGATGATCCTCTTTCGGAATCCATACTATGCCGATTTTTGGTTTTGAGATTTGGGTCTCGTCCAGCAGCTTTAAAATAGCACTTCGCCATAGAGTGAATCCCGTCACCGTCTTTTCTAAAAACTTTCGGCTTTCAGTGTTAGCAGACGTGACGGTTAGCCAACTAGGTTTCATTAAGCAGCCTAGGAATTTCCATCTTCTGGTATCCTATCAAGTTCCTCCAGGATGGCTTTCTGGACCTTCTTAAGCTGCCCGCTGTTCATTAGCGTGTCACCCATGATTGTCACCTTAGTCCCCTCTAGGGTTTCTTTATAAGTGGCTTTCTGTGTGCATGCCTTTTTCTTTGTGGGCTGCACTCTCGGCGATTCGTCTTCAGAGTGATTTCTATTGGCACCTGTCTCTGTCGATTCCATCGGTTTGCGGCACTTTTGTAGAGCCTCCTCGTACTCTATTCCTGCACCTAAAGGCTTTTTCAGGCGTCTCCTCTTCGCTGGTAAATGTTTGGAGGCAAGTGACTGTTTATAGTTGCCGTGTTTCGTATTATCATTAAGTGTGAGCACCGAGTACCAACTTTCAGGTCTTTTCGTCTAGATTCCGGCGCATTGGACTGCATCCATTATAGAGACGGCCTCCATTCATTCCGGTTATTACTAAAGAGTTAATTTTGTTCCCAGCAGCTAGGGAATGACAGTCAACTGCAGCAGAGCTCTGCGTGGCACAGGAAGGGTATATTTAAACTGGAGGTCGCTTGGTATCCAGAGTTCGCATACTAGCGAATTTGCTCCTCCTTAACCATATAGCCCTCGGCTTATGCTGTAACACCTTGGCTTGGGTTACATATAGAGTTTAGCCCACTAATCAGTGCAAAATGCACCGGATAGTGGCTACCACCTCGCTCTACGTAGAAGTATCTGTATCCACGGCTGACAGTCTCACTTTACCTACCACTGGGTTGACAGTACAGCAGGATCAATTATTAACATACAAGGTAAATCTGTTTAGTATCAGCCTAACTACGAGGGGGTAGGAAGATAATACACTCCAGTTATGACAATTTGCATGCATTTCAGATTGCAGCACAATCAGCTATTTTAAAATCATAAATAATAAACGAAATATTGGTATTCGATCCAGACAAAATATACTGTATGAACTTCATGAATCTAAGATTAAATTCAATACGTTTAAAACAATAATAATTATTATCACTAACAAACTCTAATTCAAATAATCTACCTATAGAATTTCTTACACCATTAACCTCACTAAGGATTGCGATGTCGTTAGGAGCAATCCATCAACCAAACAATATTCAAATTACTTTTGAGATTCAAATCCACCAACACTTTATCATCTTCACTCCAAGGCCATCTGACATTACCCAAATTAAAGAACACCAAGTATGTCATTCTCATGACGCACTGATTTCATAATTCAATTCATGTTATAAACATGCTTGACATAAATTCCAATGGGCATATTTTGTGGAATATAAGAAGGAAACAAAAAAAAAAAAGTTTGTTCAACATCCGCTGAAGAGCATGCGGTAATGAGATTTCACCTAATTTAAAAGCTGATTTTGCGGTCAGTAGAATTCCGACACCGCTGATAATTTATCAGTATAGCATTGAACTCTTTAATTGTGGTAACGAACGGCAATTAATTGATTGAAGTCTAGAAATACTCCTTCCATAATTTTTAACTATACTTTATCTATAGCCGTTTTGTTAATTTCTAGGTAGGGAAAGGTAGTTACTAGTAAAATTTGTGTTTTTTGAAAACTGTGAAGTGGAAGTTATCGTAAATTGTCGTCAAATATAATAAAATGGTTGGTGCTTAAAAACTTTCTCTTTAAAGAGCATCTTCGGTAAAAATTATAAAATTTCTAACAGCTATTGTAAAACTAACGTAAATGTTATTATGGCTCAATATACGGAAGATTCTTGCAACAGCCAAGGGCACATTCTGGCAGGATAATCAGCGATTTTTAAACAATTCCTCGTATGGAATAGCTCTGCAGCCGTCGGTTATTTTGCTGATTACCCCAACAGCTGGCTGCAATGAGCGATTAGTAGAGCAATCGACGATTATAATAATAACTAATCTCACATGGTAATTGTTATATGAGGCAATTGCTTACTATGAAGTGATTCAGGTGCTGCAACCGGTAGAACAAGGTTGTTGTCGTTTGTTTACATATTCGCAGTGTGAGCAACGCTTACGTATGAATACGGGAGCGTAAAAGACCGATGACTTGTCTGGCGAGGGCCCATTTAGTTATTTAGTTAATTTGCTCGGTAAGATAGTATTCATGGCCTTTGCAGCGACATTGCGAGTAGTTGAAGCAGTATTAAGATAAGTTTGTTTTGCTAGAAATAAATGTATTTTCATATGTTTGAAAGTAATTCGCGAGTTTTATTCATTAATTAGTATTTTATATAGTTCGATTACATTGGGACACGAACATTCGCACAGCCGGCAAAGTTTAAGTAAGTGGTGCTTTGGTATTATAATTATCTTTTTGGATAATTAATGGTTTATTGTTGGAGTTAATGCATCTTAGCTGCTCCTTCGTTAGAAGAGATCGGCTTTTCTGAGGCTTCTCCATAGGAGATCTACCTTGTAGCTACGTCCATTCTTTTATAGGAGATCTGCTTTGTGGTTGCCTCCACTGCTTTTATTACAGGGTCTCAGTAACTTATTATTGATATTACAAGGAAAATAGTGGAAATTGAGTTAAAATAAATGTGATAAGTATTTAGAAATAAGGCCATTATTGTTATTTATTTATTTATTCATTGTTATTTATTTATTTCATTACAATTAAGTAATACTGGTATATATGATGGCATATTCATACGAGAAGATCATAGACATGGTAACTGAATATGTCCCAACGTTCTCGGGGAGAGATCGCCAAAACTTGTAAATGAAGTTCACAGAATTTTTAAAAGGACTTGCACGACCATTTGGTACCAAGGATTTTTATTAAATGCAAAAAGTACTTTTTATCCGATGACGCTTACTACTACTACTACATGAACCAAAGGACTTTGCAGCAGGTGAATAAAACAACAGGTGATTAAAACAACATACATGCCACGGAAATTTTTCAGTGCATTACGCACCGAAATATTGGCATGTAAGCAGAGACCCGGTGCTCGATTCCGTAACTGTGAGGAATTTGCCAGTCTACACGATTTAAAACACTCACCGTGAGGGAAAGTGTACACTTTCGAATTTCAAGCGATTTCGTAAATATCTGTGTACACTTAAGTGATGAGTAAAAATTTTTCTGTGCTGAATGTTGTTTGAGTGAGAAAATAGTCTATTTGATGAAGTTAAGTTTAGTTATAAGAGATGAGTTACATGAATTCACTAGCATTAAGGCGACTACTTAAAGAAAGGTAAAATAAATAACATAACAAATAATTTTGAAAATATCGCTTGACAAAACTCACAGGTACCTATTTAAAATTCAATTCCATTTTGCTGAATTGAAATAAGGTCATGTACACAAAATTATGTGTACACGAGTAAACTCATAGTTTGATTACGCAACTATGAGTTTAATCAAGCCCCTGGTGAGGATACGAGAGAGTTTGCAGATAGGATAGTCGAGTAGCTGGATAAGATTAAGTCGGAGGTTTCAGCTAAATACCCCCAGATGGTTGGAGGCTTGCTAGCAGAACTAAAGGTCGACACATTAAAAAAATTTACAGATGGTGTGAGCAGGCAGGACAGCCTTACTGGAAGGAAGTGTGAAGCACTGAGAGAAGTTTGAGAATAAGCTCTTTACTTCTAAATAGATTCAAAAAGGCTTGAAGCTATGGCTCCAGGAGAATGGGGAAAAGCACCACAACACTCCAGCGAAACACCACAGGGAAATTGGAAAAACGGAAATTTTAGCGACGTAGGCCAAAAACAACCCCAAAATCAATTCCAAGCAGTACAAGGACCAATAACGAACTGGCAACCTCCAAGCAAGACCAGGCAGCAATCTACAGTTGTTAAATGCTGCGAATGCGGTCAGCCTGGGCACTTTGCTTAAAAATGCCAGTTGAGAAGGCAGCCTCCTTACTACACTAAACGTAAGGAATATGGGCACGAGACAGCCAATTGCCAAATTCATCGCTTTATTTCTAGTTCTGCCGAACACGTGACTATTTCACGGATTCTGCGTAAATAATAATTGATTTCCAAGAGTAAGTTTATCCTCACAGTGCCATTGGACATAGCTTTAAAAGGTAAGTTTAGACTTTTAATTGACACTGGGTGGAGTTTAATAAAAGTCAGTAGAATAAAAAGAAACACACATACGGACACACGAGAAAATAAGAATTGGAGGACTGTTTAGACTTGTTAAGAGCTCCATAGGCACTTGTGAGGCGTAGTTGCTTATAGATAATAGTCAGCAGGCTTGCCAATTTCATTTCCAATTCAATTTCATTTCCAGTATACGATATTTTTGGAATGGATATCCTAACTGATAGAGCTGTTATCGACTGCGTGAATAAGAAATTGTGGATACAAGGCACCGAAGCAGAAAAAGAAAGTGTTGTTTGTGGGAATGTCGCAGCTAGTTGACAAGCTGTAATCACAGCTTTTCATTGATATAGTCTAGGAAATCCTTGTCAAACGAGAGTGAAGGAGTGTGAAATTTGTGTGGCAGAAAACATCAGGCTAAGTATCAATAACCCAGACAGCAAATGGAGAGATACCATATCCAATGTGAAGAAAACTTCAGGACATGGAGAGGACAATATACCAATAGGGGAGGAGCCATTCCGGGCACTACTATGGCAAAAAACTTTGACCACAGTTCTCAACAGTGAAGGACTTTACAAAGTAGGAAATAAAGAAGACAATGATGAAAGGAGGAAGCAACGGGTACAGCGGAAATATTTCTTAAAAAATTCTAATTCTTTTTATAGACAAATGAAACCTCACAAGCTTCACAGACGAATTCGATGGCACTTTAATTGTAGGAACAGTTTCTATCCTCAACAAGGGAAAGGCCAGGGGATTAAACAAAAGCTAAGTTGAAGATACCAGTTGCGAAACAGGTACGGTAGCTCTGCGCCAGACCCAAATTAGGATTTATAGGACGAATCCTATGCAAAATTTGACCGGGCTGTACAAGGTAGGTAACGGTTATGACCAAGGCATTGGGGTACTTGAACACAGAAATTTCCAACAAATTCCCTCCAATTTCAGACAAAATTCAATGAGCGGAGTTTGGTAGTCCATGGCCATAAGGATGTGAAAAGAAGAATTCAGATAATCCAGTGGATCGAAGTAAATTTATAGATGAAAAAGTAAGGAGGTGACGTCTTAAATAGAAATAAACAATGAGAAATATAAGAGTAATGAAAAAGATGGAATTTTTAAAGCTTTAAAGAGAGAGAAGTTTTAAAAACGAAAAGGAGATTAAAAAGAAATATAATTAAAAAAACATTACGAAATATGAGAAATATTACTTGACAAAAGTAAAAGCAGAATTCATTGGCAAAATTAGGTTAGAAGGATATTATGTATGTTCGAAAGTGTAAATATAAAATATAGGTAATAAATGTTTAAAGTTTAAAATTATATAGTAAGGGAAATAAAGAAAACTAAATAAATCAGTTAGATATACTAGTGTTGAGAAACCGAGAAATATAAACAGTGGAAAACCACCATAATGGAGCAAATGCAGAATTTACAGTTATATCAATTCCGGAAACATCCCTACATAGTCTACGTGGAGCAACTAATAGTGTGGGTTGGAAAATAATGAGCACTTAAGACAAGTCAGATTTCCATCGTCTACAACTTTCTTAAATGTGTAGTTAATTGACCTGGTAAAGCTTGAAAAGTAAAAGAAAATCATGAAGAAAAAGAGATTAAAACCTCACATTAAATTACTATGAGGAAGGCATTTCGTACTAATCAGTGAGGTCGAAGATCAAAGGTTATATAACGTCAAATTTGAGAGAGACTCTTTATATAATTGGGAGAGCTCCATCGTACATTTGTACAAAAAATACTTAACAAGTTAAAGATTCAAACATCAATACGAGTGAGCATAGGAAAATGGAAACTTCCAGCACGGCCAATGAGTACAATGAACATTACATTACATTCGTATAAGCAAAAGGCTCAAGCATAAATTGAGAGCCGCTCTACCCAAAATCCCGCTATTGGAAATACATTTTAAAAATCCAAAAGGGAGCGGCCCAGCAAAGAAAAAGAGTGCTTATTCTATTCCACGGATATGGTATAGCATTTAGTAGCCTCACGCCAAGACCGCAGTCATCAAGCAGCAGCCTGGAGCAATCGCAGTAGTATTAGTAGTATCTTTGTAAAAAGAGAGCATTATAAACGTCAAAAAGATAACAAGAATCAAGTAGGATATATATGGTAAAAAAATGTAATCAGAAAGAAACGATAGAAGACAGAAAGATATCAAAACAGAGAAATTAGGAAATTAAAAGAAAGATGTCAAAGTGAAATTTGTAAAGAAAAGAAATGAATAGAAATGAAACTTGTTTGGAAATAAATAATATCATAATTTTCTAATGATTGAGAATTAAAGAGTAAACGTTAAAAGAAACGGATATATTATAAAGTAGTTAAAAGTAATGTGAAAAAAAAGATTCTTAAGACAAGGGAAAAGAAATTAAATATGAAATGATGTAAGATAAAAAAGTAAGAAAAGAATATAAGAAAGAAAGTAAATATGAAAAGAAACTATAAGAGAAATTGAATGTGCGAAGAAAATAGTAAAGAAAACTTAAATGTAAAATGAATAACAAGTGTAAGAATTGTAAGATAGAAGAAATTTTTGTTTGTTATTGCAATGGAAAAAAGCAAAGATAATGTTAAAAGGAAATATGAAGTGCTAGAAAGAAAGGAAATGTAATAAGAATAAGAAAAATAACAAAATTCTTACTTTGATTCAATTAAAAATATAAGAAAATTTAAACCGAACGAGAATTAAAAAAGACTGTTGCACTCTCCAGAACTAGCGCCCTGTGAAGACTAGTTTTTCCAACGGGAGAGGGATGTCATGGCCCAATAACGGGAGGATTCTTATAACAGCCAAGGGCACATTCTGGCAAAATAATTAGCGCTTGCTAAACAATTACCTCGCATGGAATTGTTCTGCAGCCGTCGGTTATTTTGCTGATTAGTCCAACAACTGGCTACGATGAACGCTTAGTGGAGCAATCGACGATTACGATAATAATTAATCTCACATGATAATTGTTACATGAGGCAATTGCTTACTATGAAGTGACTTAGGTGCTGCAACCGGTAGAACATACAAGAAGGTTGTTGTCGTTTGTTTACATATCCACATTGTGAGCTAAGTTTACTTCCCAATATCGAGGCACGAAAGACCAAAGACTTATCTGGCGAGTGCCCTTTTAGTTATTTAGTCAATTTGCCTGGTTAGATAGCACTCCTTGCCATTAAGTTTTCAGTCATTGCGATATCAAGTTTGCGTTCGGTTTGGAGTACTTGAAGAAGTAACGGGTTTTCCAATAAGAGGTGTTATTTTGATATTCAAAGAAAAATGCCATCTTTTGAGATAAATGATCCGATCTTTATTTCATTATAAAGAAGAATGTATGCCGTTAATAATGGAATATAACATAAGCCAAATGACTAACACGACCACGCCTACAGGACCATATCCTTTTCATGAAATTTTCCATAACCAAATCGCAAAGTGCCTGCCCTATGTCCTCGATAGCCTCACGAATTCTATCTTTGAGGTGTTGAATCGACGCTGGGCTGTTGGCGTAGACCTCCTCTTTCGCGTGGCATCAAAGGAAGAAGTCACAAGGTGTTAAGTAACAAGATCTCGGTGGCCAATTGTGACCACCTCTTCGAGAGATAGCACGGTCCGGAAACTTTTCCCGTAAAGATCAATGGTTTCGTTACTTGTATGGCACGTAGCGCCGTCTTGTTGAAAGTAAACATTGTCCAGATCAATACCATCCAACTCCAGCCATAAAAAATCATTATCGTTTGTCGATAGCGCAATCCATTCACCGTAACTGTTGCTTCAGTCTCATTTTCGAAAAAGTAAGTTCCAATGACCCCGCGGGACCATAAACCGCACCAAACAGTCACACGTTGAGGATAGAGAAGCTTTTCAACAATAACTCTTGGGTTTTCCGAGCCCCAGATGTGACAATTTTGCTTGTTGACGAAGCCATCGAGGTGGAAGTGGGCCTCATCACTCAAGATGAGTTTTCGATGGAATTCCGGATCATTTTCATGCATTTCAAGGACCCAATCAGCAAAGACTCGACGTTGTTGATGATTGGCCGGCTTGAGTTCTTGTGTTAACTGAACTTTATAAGGCTTAAAACCCAAATCTTTATGCAAAATACGGTGTAATGACGTCTGTGGAATGCCTTATTCCAAAGAACGACGAGAAATGGACAAACCTGGGTTTTTTTCAACACTTTCGGCTACAGCAGCAATATTCTCGGCTGTTCTTGAGCAACGTGCACGGGTTTTATTCTTCACATCACCAACTTGTCCCGACAGCTCGAATTTTTCTACCAATTTCTGCATTGCGGTCCGACAAGGTGCTTCACGACGACCCAAAAATGTTCGAGTTTTACAAACCGTCTCTGCCACATTTTCACCATTTTTATAGTGAATTTTAATAATTTCAATGCGTTGTTGAATCGTGTATCGTTCCATTTTTATTAATGGCGTAGTTTCTACTTCTCAAATGTCAAAAAATGACAGCTCCAAAAGTGACATCTACCGAAATAGCGGGCTAATTAAAATAACACCTCTTATTGGAAAACCCGATAGTATAAGATAGGTCAGTTAGTTTTGCGAGAACTAAGATTTGCATATGTTTGAAAGTAATTCGCCAGTTTTATTTATTAATTAATATTTTCTATTGTTCGATTGTGTAAGGACACAAACATGCACTAACATTTCCCTTCCTTTTAGAGAAATGGATGCGAGTGAATGTATCCTTGTTGCCTCGTATCCGTGCTCAGTGGTTTTTTAGTAGAACGTAATTGTTATAAGTGGATTGCTGGGTTGAGTTGCATTTCGCTTGCATAAAAGCTGCTTATTGCTCATGAAGAGGGGGGGGGGGGGGGGTGGGGGGGCAGAAAATGGGATTAAATATGTTGAACTCTCTAATATTCGTACTGTTCTGGTTATGTGGGGTTGAGGTTACAGCTCGTGTGACAAGCATATAGGAACTCTACAATTGATTTCGCCAGAGCAATAGCCATAAAAGTAGCGATAAAAGAGAGTAGGCAAGGATATTATTTTCAATGTTTTTTTCTGAAAAGCTGACTAAAACAGATGAAATCGAACTACATTAAACTACATTTATTTCTAATACAAAAGTAGATAGCGTAAATATGCAAGCTCTGCGGAGGATTTGTAATGAATCTAATGCGGAAGCAGATAAATAATATAGGTAGATATTGCACTTTGTAGAATAATTACGCCTGTATCAAAATAACTGCTAGTCTACGTTATCAATTTTTACTGTCATACATTTGATATTCTGTTACAGATCTGATTGTAATTCAAAATTTCCTAATTGTGGAATCACCAAGTTACAATTGTAGAATTAATTTTGCTAATCTAAACATATTGTACAGAAATTTTGTATATTTCTTGAAAAATATATATTTTTCAAAACTTGTAGTTTTGTGTTATAGACTCCTTATATGATATGCGTAAGCCTGATGGAGTAAATTATGTGATTGAACCATACAAAATTGTTGTATTTATCAATCCCTAGGATGTTTAAGTATAGCGAATTCGAGATATCGACGGAAATATTCACAGTGGTACGTTTGAGTGCTAACCGACAACACTGCGTCTTGGAAGCAACGAACAAGATGGTTATTTTTTTATTATTATTTATATATATACAGGGTATCTCGGAAATCGGCGTCAATCCAGAATCAGGTGATAGACCAAATCATAATAGTTACCAGAAAAATATAAAAAAAATCTCAGTCATGTATTTTTCAAATTATAGGCATTTCTTTTGTTTTCGAGAAAATGTACACCCTGTGATGGTTTTTTAGCACCTGTTGCTACAAATCTTTACTTTTTTAAAGTTTTATTTCTCTTATGTAATCCTGAATAATTCTTATGTAACCTGCTGCTTTAAATTCTAAGCCAACTGTTCCAGCTTGGAAGAACCAAGAATAGAAAATTAATACTTCACCCAACTTTAACTGACTCTAATGAAAAAAAAAAATATACTACGCCAGTTTGGCAAGTAACTTTAAAAGTTGGCGCATTTAAAAGGATTCTAAAATGGTATAACTTGCTACATTATTTCTTAGATTATGGGAAAAAAAATTTGTTCAAGAAACCCAAAGCTACGTAAAAAATTCGTTTAATTGCACATACATATGTACAACTGGTCACAAAAGTATCCGCCCTCTGATCTTCTGTACAAACTGCAAGTAATTTATAAGTTTGGCTAATAATTTAAAAAAATACACATTTATAAACTCCCAACATGAGTACTATGTCTTCTTACATTCAAAACAATATATAATAACTAAATTCCAGAGAAAAACTAACAATGATGAATCAACACACAAAACAAAGACACAAAAGTAAAGTAAAGTGATCATGTACGAAATAGGGTAAATTTCCAAGAAATTTTGATAAATATGTGCATGCAGAGTATCGTCCCAGCATGTAAGCTGTACACTCTTTTTTCTGCCTAAAGTTAACCGAATAATTTGAGTGGACGGATACTTTTGCGTTAAATTATACTTTTAAACTCTAATTTATGTCAAAAACTTATTAATAATAATAATAGAAATTAATGAACAAATTTCTCGAATTATATCTCTAAAACAATAGAATTATTACTACTTCTATTCTACGAGATCTATATGTCAAAAAATTTCATTCTAACTACTAGTATTTCTAATTTAATATAATAACTGATTCAAAGAAAATTAGTACTCAATGCAAATATAATTTCCAATTATTATGTGATGTAAAAATGGCATAGTTTTCACACGATAAATAATTGTGTGAAAGCTCAATTTGATTGAGTGTTTTAAATGTAAAAAACAAGTCAAATTGCTGAAATAAAGAAAATCAGTTAGTAGTACACCAATCGTTCTTACGAAATTCATACATGTGTGTATGACCCAAATCTGGCATGTATCGGCACAATGAATTATCGGATCCAAATTGAAGGGAAAATAGGATCCAAATGTATTCCCTAAAAATTTAATTAAAAAATGATGATAAACATGAAAAATTAAGAATACAAATTTATTTAAAAAAAACATAAAGTTTTCATTATTATTTATAATTAGTCAATAAAAATGTACACATTTTCCCTTTGTACGCATACCAGTAGTATGTTATTTACTCAAAAAATTATGCTGGTTATAACTACAAAAATTCTGTAGGCGGAGTCCATAGTTCATTATTTTCGGAATTAACTCCTCTGCAAATATTGCAGACTGAATTGTGTCCATATCAAACTTATTGGATTTTTTGTTTTTAATCAGACTTAAACCAGAAAATTTTCATTCTGCAGTTGCTGACCTGTGAGGAAAAGTCATCAGGTCCATCATGAAACTGAAAATATTATGAAACATATGTTCCATCAGAGCAGTTTTAAGCTTAAGTTGCGACACTTGTATTTAAATGGTTTATACTCTGTATTGATTGACTCCTTTTCACCTTGGGGAATCATATTCGAAAAATCATGGAGAAGTGACAATACACTTGAATCTGGTTTCAAACATACTTTTGGGCATGGTACAAGAAATATAAGATATGCTGGTATCTGAACGTGTTTTCGCCATCTTGAAAGCTTTAAGCTCTTTATGACCTCAAAACGAGCCACTTTTCGTGTCGATGGCATTAGGTTAAAACGTGCACATTGAATGAATGCATAAAAGGTATTTTAATAACAAATTAATCGGATTTGTATACATATTTAACGGGGTATTTTAAAATTGACTATATCCTTACATACAAGACGACTTAATCAAAATATCATAGATAATTTCTTTAGTGCCATAAGATCTAAAGGTGGTTTGAATGACCACCCTACTACTACAGACTATAAGTATACATAGATTTAGATCATACTTATTAGGTATATTGAATTAGTTCCATTTAAAAAGTATAAAAATCTTAGAAAAGTTGTAATTTACTTTTAACATTTTGTTATCATAAACTATCTAT
This sequence comes from Dioctria rufipes, assembly GCA_963924295.1. Taxonomy (NCBI): domain Eukaryota; kingdom Metazoa; phylum Arthropoda; class Insecta; order Diptera; family Asilidae; genus Dioctria; species Dioctria rufipes. The sequence continues at coordinate 80,338,132 of OZ002740.1, read as the reverse complement.
ATTTCTCCTACTTTAATTTCCTATGTTCGTTTAGTTTAAATTTTTTTTATAAATTAGACTATACATATTTATATATTTATAGGATGCAATGAAAATATTCTGTGTTCAGTGGGTAACCTTGAAGAAGTTGATTCTGATAACTCAACATTAGGTTGGTTTTCACAAAATGAATATTTTGTTTTAAGAGTAGGTAGTCATTAAAAGCTGTAGATTAGAACAGGGCAATAAAGGGTTCTCCAATAAGAGGTGTTATTTTAATTAGCCCGCTATTTCGGTAGATGTCACTTTTGGAGCTGTCATTTTTTGACATTTGACAAGTAAAAACTACGCCATTAATAAAAATGGAACGATACACGATTCAACAACGCACTGAAATTATTAAAATTCACTATAAAAATGGTGAAAATGTGGCAGAGAGGGTTCGTAAAACTCGGACATTTTTGGGTCGTCGTGAAGCACCTTGTCGGACCGCAATACAGAAATTGGTAGAAAAATTCGAGCTGTCGGGACAAGTTAGTGATATGAAGAATAAAACCCGTGCACGTCGCTCAAGAACTGCCGAGAATATTGCTGCTGTAGCCGAAAGTGTTGAAGAAAACCCAGATTTGTCCATTCCTTGTCGTTCTTTGGAATTAGGCATTCCACAAACGTCATTACACCCTATTTTGCATAAAGATTTGGGTCTTAAGGCTTATAAAGTTCAGTTATCATCAACAACGTCGAGTCTTTGCTGATTGGGTCCTTGAAATGCATGAAAATGATCCGGAATTCCATCGAAAACTCATCTTGAGTGATGAGGCCCATTTCCACCTCGATGGCTTCGTCAACAAGCAAAATTGTCGCATCTGGGGCTCGGAAAACCCAAGAGTGTTGAAAAGCATCTCTATCCTCAACGTGTAACTGTTTGGTGCGGTTTATGGTCCCGCGGGGTCATTGGACCTTACTTTTTCGAAAATGAGGCTGGAGCAACAGTTACGGTGAATGGATTGCGCTATCGACAGATGATTAATGATTTTTTATGGCCGGAATTGGATGGTATTGATCTGGATAACGTTTACTTTCAACAAGACTGCGCTACGTGCAATACAAGCAACGAAACCGTTGATCTTTTACTGGAAAAGTTTCCGGACCGTGTTATCTCTCGAAGAGGTGATCACAATTGGTCACCAAGATCTTGTGTTTAATACCTTGCGAATTCTTCCTTCGGGGCCACGGGAAAGAGAAGGTCTACTCCAACAGCCCAGCGTCGATTCAAGACTTCAAAGATGGAATTCGTGAGGCTATCGAGGACATAGGGCAGCCACTTCGCGATTTGGTTATGGAAAATTTCATGAAAAGAATATGGTCCTGTAGGCGTGGTCGTGGTGGTCATTTGGCTGATGTTATTTTCCATTATTAATGGCATAGCTTTCTCTTTATAATGAAATAAAGATCCGATCATTTATTTCAGAAAATGGCATTTTTCTTTTAATATCAAAATAACACCTCTTATTGGAAAACCGTTTACTTTCAGGGATCGGATGTTGAATTTGGAGAAATAGATGACTTAAAACATGATAGCGCTTGAAAAAAAAAATTGTAAAAGACTTATCCAAGAAGAAATACAGGTGATGCAAAATAAATATCCTTGAAAGAAGTTATTTATACCTCTAAATGTTTTTTGAAAGAAGATCAGTAAATTAGCGGAACACATAGAGGATTAAGAAGGAAGGCTAAATTACTTTCATATTAAGCCTTTAAATAGAAAGGAAGAATGAAATAAACGTGCAAGGAAAAGAAATAAAATAAAATAATCATTTGAACAGAAAATGGTATTTAGTTCATTTATTCCTATGTTCATTCGAAAAAGTGGCTCGTTATGACGCCACAGAAAGCTTTAAAGAGCTTTCAGTTCATATTCATATTATGTTTGTATTGCGATCAAGCTCTTTTGCTTGCCCGCTACTTCCTTAACGTGGTATATTAAGGTACTCAACCTTAATAGGATTTGTGCCTTAAGGTACTCAACCTTAAAGCGGTGGTTCTAGTGGCGAAGTGTCAATACACAATACAATACAATACACAATACAATAGGTACTCAACCTCAATAGAAAACAGTTATAAAGTATTGAAGGTACTCAACCTTAATACGTTTATCGATGAAAATTCGCTAAATAAGCAACTCTCGACTTCTGACGAACAACTAATAAATTTATTTTCTCGAAAAGTCCCTTTTTTATACAAAATTATCTACTGAAATCAAAAATATCAAAATCAGCAACAATTCTAAATTATTTTCTTCCCATAGTCACATGAAATCAGATATATGTATTTTGCTTACCTATCTACAAAATAATTGTCACTGCGCCTTCTGTTATCACAATTCTCATGCAATATGATCTTGTTTTCTTGCATAGTGCAGACGATTTCATGAGAATTGTGATGGGCAGCGGTGAGAAATCAATTGTAAGCAGATTTACAATAAATGAAATTTAAGTTTTTGGTATGTAAAGCTAAGGAATGTGCTATAATACTATGCATATGGCTAGGCTTAAACAACAGCATACTGTATATTCTTTGTACCATACTTTTGGCTATAATAGCGCAAGCTTTTAACAACTGTGTTCTGAAAATCACATTTCCATTTAATGTGAATTGTTAACTCAATATAACATTTGATAATACTTTTCTGTACATGGGTTAATTTTTTATTATCAATTTGGTTCTTTGCAATGAATTTATGGCTTCTACTCACATATAGATCTCATTCAATGGCAAATAATTATCACTATTAAGAAAATCAATTTCAGTTAAGACTGGTTCAAGGCTTCAGCCTGAAACTCCGCAGTTGAAAAGAATGAAAGTTATTTAGGAAATTTTTTTTTTTTCAATGTCTAAGCAAGAACTTAGTTAGGTGTATGAAAATGGATCCATTTAGACAAATTTAGAAAAAAAAAGGATGATAAAGTATCCAAATTTAGTTTGAAGATTAACTTGTATCCATTTGGATCTAATTGGATCCAAGTGACAACACTGCTTGTATTATGTTGCTGATACTAATTGCTCTGTTGATATCTTGATGATATAATTGCAAGGAAGTGTTCACACTTTGACAACTTTGAAAATAAGAAGGAAGATCGAGCGAATGAACCCCTTTTTATACCCTAGATGAAATCATAGGGGTATACTAAGTTTGTCATTCCGTTTGTAACACCTCGAAATAATGATGGTAGAGCAAAATGGATTGGACACCCATTCATAATATTAAAACTTATTTCGATTTTTGCATGTCCGTCCGTCTGTCCGTCCGTCCGTCCGTCCGTCTGTGCGCACGATAACTCGAGAACGCGTATACTTAGAGAGCTGAAATTTTGTACACGGACTTTAAAAAAAAAAGTAAAATTAAGTTCGAAAATGAGACAAATCGGGCAACTCCTTCGTGGGGTTGCCATATAAAAATTTCGTTTTCCGCTATATATTTAGACACTGCCTGAGAACGCATCGACGTAGAGAGCTGAAATTTCATACATGATGTTTTTACTACATTAGCAAATAAATGTCAAAAATGGACTAAATCGGGCAACTCCTTCTTGGTGTTGCCATATAAAAATTTCGGGTTTTTACGTATACTTTGAAAACGATCAGTCCAAGACATTTTTATTGTACTAAAAACTTCTGCAGAACACGAAATTCTATAAAATTGGTTATTACCATTTTTTCTGTGCGACAAACTGTTCTAGAAATATATGCGAAAAACAACTTCAAAATCAATACTTGAATAGATCGGTGACCATACGAAATTTAATACGGGCATTCATCTAGTTTTTTTACTTGTTATATAAAACAATGTTCTGATTTCATTATTCATAAAATGAAGTTCTTATTTGTTGGATATTTCCCATAGAAATCAATATTAATTTCGACTTATTATGACAAGTTTTCTAAATCTTATCATAACTTTCGTTTTGCCGTTTTTATTTAATTTTATTAAATTTCTTTCAGAATCTCTTTTCATTCTTGCCCCTTTCACACGTATTGGTGTAAAGGTAATTTTACAAAATTACGATTTAACCGAAATGCGTCAAAAATATCGTGAAACGAACGCGGCCATTCGATTTGTGGTCTCTTTATCTTTACACCCCGCCGTGAGAATTCAAACGTCGAAATAATATGAAGTTTGACGTAACATTTTAACTTCGTAGGTACTTTCAACCGCGCGCAATGATTAATATTTTGTTAATATTTTTACGAAAAAGTGTGTTTTGTGTATACTTTATAAGTAATTATCGTGGGAATTAATCATCTTTATTCAGGTTTATATACCCTTTTACTACTTTTATGTATTCGCATGAAATTTCACGCTTTCTTTAAATGCGGTGGATACCTGTCAAGGTGAGTTATTTTAATTATTTTTAATTGCTCACCTAGGTATCCCCGAATCTCTTAAAAAAGGGATTTGATGTGTACCCTTTCATGGGTGTGTAAAGAAATTCACTATTGCACAATTTACGGCCTAGTCTTCACGAAAATAAACACGCAAAGTATAATTAAATTGTAAGCTTTGCATGCTTGGTGTCATTCACAATTATTGGTAGTTCAATTGATGGGTAATAACCTTAGCTTCGCGAATTATTATATAATATAACTATAAATTATTCATTAATTGCAAGTTTTGCATACTTATTCTGAGATTTCTCAATATTTCGCAAATCGAACATTGGGAACAATTGATGATTGCAAAAGACCGATAAAGTGACCCTCGAGGTGCGAGGTATGGAAGGCAGTATTTATGTAGTACGGTTCGAAGTTGAAGCGAAGCGAGTAGTGAAAGAACAAACGAACTGACTGGCCGTTTTTTTTGCGATTAATAAAAAGTTATCGAAGTGTCTGTCTAGAATAATTTTATATAAAATCTAGTGTATATGTATAGATACACAACATGTGTTTAAATTATTTCTATGTTTTATGTTGCTGAGTATAAATTTTATTAAGTTGCAGGTTTTTAAATTGGATATATTTCATAATGAATATGACTTTCATATCTGAATTTGTTGTCTGCCCCGCAGATTTCTTGACTGCAGAGCATGTGCCACAGGATCATAAAATTTCTCTTAGAACTGCAGCACAGAAAGCAGCCATAGATCAGGGGTTTCAATCATGAAGCGGATTTAGTCAGTCAGTTCTCCGAGTAAAATCTGGTATTGATTAAGCTACTACTTTTGCGCCTATGAAAACTCTGGCCCTTCAATCAATAATTTCCTTTGATTGAATTTACTAAATAAATAAAATTCTTTCCTGGGTCAATAATATCGATATAAGGCGCTTTAACAAATCTGTTAGATACTCGCTTATCTGTATAAATAATTATGGGATCTCAATTAATTCCATTAATTTGGTTTGGGGTAAGCTTTTATATAAATTTTTATCTGCAACTCGTAATTCATTTTCACAGAAAACAATGAATGTAAAGCAATTGAATTACGTCCACCAACCTTCAGGTTTTATGCATCCTCCCAGGGTAGAGTAGAAGGATGGCTGTTCAATACAACTTATATAGTGTCAGTTAACAATGAGCCATTATGATTTTCAATGTCATTAAAATGAAGACATCAGGTATCTCAGCATGGTTTCTGCTACGATGCAAAGGTATTATAACCATTCTGTGCTGGTTTGAATCATTTGAGCTCTATCATGAATATATCAACATAATGCATGTATGTATAACAGAAACCAGGAATACACACAATACAAGATATGTGACTTCCATTAAATTGTAATCCTCACCTGCATTGCTGAGATTCTTGATGGAATTTCATCTTAAGGAGATTTATAGATTTCTCGGAATAATTTATCAAGGGTCCAGTGTGATGTATGAAAGTAATTAAGGATGCATATAATGTTCCCACACTGAAAAAGGTAATAAACTGCGTAAATTGTGTGTATATATTTTAAATGCCCCTAGTTAAGTAAAGATAAAAAAAAAATTTTGAGCGTTTTGTGCGATCATTTGATCGAAAAGCTAAAAGTGCATCACTGGCTGTTTAAAAAGCACTGCAGGTAACACAAAACAAACCATTTTAAGGTACTATATGATAGCTGCGAGTAACCATAGTGTTGCTATAAAATATTAAATTAAATTGACATCAATCGTATAAATTTTCTAATTAAGTTAAATATGTGGGTATTAAAACAGCTTCCGAAAGTGCAAACAAATGGACGCGGCACGGCTTAAATAAGCCAAGGCAGGTTTCAGAGGATCCGTCCCAAGTGGGTATTAATGTCATCATGGCTGACTTTAAGCCATTCTTCGAAGATTAACTCATTCTCTATTCATAATATTGTAAGCGCAATCAAAAAGGGCAATTTTCTTACATTCGGAATGCGCTGGCATCAGACCGGACATTCAAGAGAACTATAAAAATTAATTAAAAGATTAACGTTAATGGAGGTATTAAGTGGCGCATTATTGGCCGATTAATTAATGCTCATCAAAAGGTATTAAGGTAATCGGTCGCGAGTCAACTGAGTTAATTTGGAGTCTGTTTGATTTTGAAATAACTCTTTTATTTTTCTTTGCTTTTTTTCTCTTTTATGTAGAAGGAGCTTGTGATAGTTTCATAACTAGTTTTCGACTGAAGTTTCCTTTCAACGCTTTTGATAAGGTCAGACGTTTGTTTTGTTGTTGGCTCAGATTTTATGGCGATATCGTTTAATGTTTGTGATATATTTTACTAGTATCTTTTCATCTCAACGGGATGCTATTTCCGTTTTAACAGCTCTTTAGTTTTATGTGCCTATTATTTCATAAGTATCGAAAGAATAACTTAATAAATATTATACAGGAAAATATGATGAAATCTGCGACTGTGATACTAAATAGCAGTTAGAATTGATGTGATATTTTTGACTATTAAAAATTGAATCTCTGAAGGAATTTTCGATGAAAAAGACTGCCCTGTAAAACACAACAAGTATTGAACTTCTTCCATATAAGTATGTAGATATAATATACCATTACATAGCTTCAAGAAGTGACGTAACAATGAGAAATTTAAGGAAAACTTCAGATCATAGGTTCTGATAATGACAATATGTAATTATTATCTGCAAGTGAGTGTTGTAATTTTAATTAGAGGAGAGTGGGAGTCGGTTGATAGCTGCGTCAGAGATAAAAGTTTTTCATAATTGTTGTATATCATTAACCGATTATTGCTAAAGTTTTCAAGCGAAACACTTGGGTATTAAAAGCATTGTATTTCGGTTACTGTCACTTCCCAACATAACAAAGGGCAGAAAGTAACCATTTATTTGTTGTTGTGTCAGAATATGGTTACGGAAATGTACATATAATGAGGTAACTGATGCAATATCACAACAAGAGCTCTGATAAGGCTATACTTACATAACTATCAACCAGTTAAGAAATAAGTAGACTAAGTAATTGAATATTTAACTGGCCAACTAACTATAACTACTCCGACTTATGTGCATTTATAATATATAATGATTTTTAATAACTTTGTGTAACTAGTGTAATTTACTTTCATTCACTTATTTAAGATTCATCAAATCCTGATTAACACAAAAAGAAAAGTCCTCAATAATCGAATTACATTGATTTTATTTACCATGCAAGAATCAAACTCACAATTTTTAGAAGCGGTCATGGAGAATAGAAGAATTTTAAGAACTTTTTTTTTAACGATTCTAAATTTAATAAATACAGGAGGAAAAAATACGGGGTTTGAAACTGCTTTCCGGGCGACTGCCCTTACCATGGAACTAATGACATGTAAGTCCAGTCGCACGGAAAGCTGAAGGTCCCGGTTTCAAGCCCCGGACGAGGCGGTTGTTTTTTCTAGTATATTTGATTTAATTAAGAATCGTTAAAAATAAAAAAATTATTAAAATTCTTCTATTCCGCATCGGATTACATTGACATGAAAAGCAAAAAACCTTAAGAAAGCTGATTCTTGAGTTCAGATTTCGACAAATAGAATTCGAAGCGAAGCGGCTGTAAAAGATTCGATGCACTGATGCAATACACGTATGCATACCAAATTTAGTGCGGTAACAAGGAAGATAAAGAAGCTTTGATTTATCAAGGGGCGAGCCGAAACAGACAAATTCAAAGTCTTCCACATTTTCCTGTATATGTAATCAAAACAACTCTTGAGCTACTCCGTCTGCTTTCAATGAAATTAGCTTAAAGGCCGAGTTACAATGTGACGCTGTCGCGAGACGCGGTCGCTGTCGCTAAACCTGTCAAAAGTTGAAATGTATGAAAATACCCAAGTGCGGGTACAGTGTGTCGCTAAGGGTGTTGCTGACGCTGGTCGCGTTGCTTAAAGTTGAAAAGATTTCAACTTGAGACGCGCAACAGTTGACATCTGCAGTGGAAAAATTTGATTTTTGCGGGAAACTTAAATTTGTAGTGAAAATGGTGAGTTTAAAAAAAAAACTGTAGTATAAAATAACTAATTAATTTAATTATTTCCTGTTTGTTTTTTAAGATGTAAACAAAATTAACACATGTTATATTAATATATATATATATTAATATTATTAAATGTATTAATTTTGTTACCATCTAATAATGAAAAATACATTCGTGCTTATACTGTTTACGGTACCTATAAAATAATACAATTTTGTAATTTCTTTATAGGAAAAACATAATGTGGAAAAATTTATTGAGGATGTAAGGGGTCACCCCATTCTTTTCGATTTGAGTCATCCCGCGTACAAAAATGTGCGGAACAAATTGAAAGTTTGGGTGGAGATCGCAGCTACCCATAAAATGTCATGTAAAGACAAAGAATGAATTAAGTAATACTGCATGTTCTCTTATGATTTATTTTTATATAGTGTGTATCTACTATGTAACTGTCTATCAATATGTTTACATGAATACTTGAGTACTTGACTTGAACTTCACTTAAAGCTCAGGTAGGGCGGTAGATTGAATTAATTCCAATTACTTGAAGCATACTTCAAGTATACTTCAAGTATTCATGTAAACGTACTATATGATGTGCCCAACGTGTCTTTGGCACGGCTGCTCAAATAAAGGAATGTTTATGTTTACTGCAGTAAATCATAATAAATAAGATATGTAAATCTATCTTTAGTGAATGCATACGATAAATTGTAATACATTTATGTATTTTTTTTTATTTTCAGTGGAAGACGCAAAAAAAAATGGAAGCAATTAAGGGATTGCTACGCCAGACAGTTAAAAAAGAAAAACGTGTCCGGGCAAGCGGCTGAAGATCCAGAAGAGACCGAGGGGTGGCCATATAGCTCGCAGATGTCTTTTTTGAAGGATCAGTTGAGACCTAGAAAGTAAGTAATTGGTTTGACATGCAAGAATAAAAATTTATTTATTAGAACTGTATTTGCAGGAGTCTAGGGAATTATAATTTCGTGGCCATTGAAGAGGATGACGTGATTGTGGAGACGGATACCGTGGAGTGTCGTCCGTTTTCTCCTGTACTGGACGACATTATATTGCCCGGTACAAGGGAGGGTTTTGGTGAGGAATCCATCTCATCGGCGCAGACGCCTTGCGGACAGAGGAAAAGGAAGAAATCGCGGACGATTTCAGAAGGAGTCGAGGACACTTTCGTTAAGACGATGGAAGCAGCCCAGCAGTATATGGCGAAAAAAACCCAACAGACTGACTCGCTTTCAGATGAGGAAGACTCATTGTTCTGTCAGTGTTTGACAATAAAATTGAAAAAATTCAAAGGAAAAATAAAAAACCAAATGAAGCAAGGACTTTTGAAATACCTCTGCGATAATGAAGATGATTAAAATATTTAGTTAAACTTTGTAAAATGTTCAGGTGCTGAAATCGCTGTGTTATTTGAATTGTGATAGATTTAATCGATTCTAACTATATACTACACCTAATTTTGTAACTTTGCCGGGGTTTGTAATAAAAAAGAGATACTTGAATTCTTTTTAATTTTTTGTTTTTTTGCATCGATTTCTTTTGCTGCGTTGATTTTCCCATTCTAATTAAACCTGTGTGAATCTGCGGAACGATGTCATAATTTAGTTCTGCATGCATAGAGAAACAACGGAATAGAACCATATCTATCCATAACTTGTTATACTTGAAAGAAGTAAGTATAAATTCGTATAAATTGGATTGATCGATCGAGTGCGTTTTGTCGGCATATTTAAAAATTTTTCATTTTAGTTAATCTTAGAATTTTTTCTCTTGTTTATTTTTATTGTTCTGTCACTCATTTTGTTTGCTGTAGCAACATGTTTTTATACAATGGCCCTAAAGGCCTAGTTGCTTATCATAATAAATAAAAAAAAAAAAAATTGTTGCTTATGAAAACCAAATTTTCCAACAAAGACAATTTAAAATCAACTAATGCAACCTCGACCAAATTATAAACCAGACATTCGTGAATATAAAATTGATTATGATAGAAAAATAGACTTGTGTTGAACAATTATTATGAATTTTATTACGAACACATTATCAACCTTACGCATAAACTTAGTATAAGTAACTATGCACAAACGAAAAATGTCTAACACAAATGCGGAGCTGAATATTGTGGAAGATTGACTTTATTACTTCGGTTGTGGCTGGAAAGAAACTCTGCCTTCATTCATAAAGTATTCGGTTAATATTTTCCGATACATAAATGCTTCCCTCGTCGCATTATTGCTGCCAAATCTGCGGAGTGCGTTTTGTTCGGTGTCAACTTCCTTTCTCCACAAACCTTCAATAATTTCGTGATGTTCATTTTCCGAATCGTAGAAACTTTGTGGACAATATACAGATGGAATGTTGTTATATAATTTATCCGTCACTTTTAAATAATTATGTAAGATGGCACATGCCAAAATTACTTTGTCCGCATTTTCGGGATGGAAATCTAAGCAATTTCTAAGAACACGCCACCGAGCAACCAAGATTCCAAAAGTATTCTCTATGATTCTTCTGGCCCTGGATAAGCGATAGTTGAATACTTCCTTCTCAATGGGAAGCAACTGCCCTGGATATGGCCGCATCAGGTTGCATCTTTGAGGAAATGCGCTATCCCTAACAATATAATATGAGCACTCACGACGTGAGTTTGGTAAAGTTGAACACGGAGGAATATTTAAATCGTTCGCATACAATTTCCTCCCAAAAGGAGATTCTCGCAACACGCCGCCGTCACTGACTTCCAAAGGCGCCAACATCCACGGCTGTGAATGTATAGTCGGCATCGCAAACTCCAAGCAGAACGATACTGTAGTGTCCTTTGTAATTATAGTATTTACTACCTGAGTTTGGAGGACACTGGATCTGCACATGTTTCCCGTCAATACAACCCACGCACTTGGGCATTTGCCACTTTCCGTGAAACTCATTTGCTATGCTTTTCCAGTCGGATGGATTCACTTCTGGCATATAAACAGGTGAAAGAACTTTCCATAAAACATCACATACTTCAATGATTATTTTACGAACAGTGGATAGCCCCATTTTAAAACTCCAAGCGAGGTAGTTCTTAGAAACTCCTTGCGAAAGATACCTAAAAAAAATTGAATGAATTCAAGAAGGAATCTATTGAGCACATACTTACATGAGAGTAAGTACAAGTCTACACTCCGCGCTAACAGCTTTCCTGATTGACTTTTTCTTCAAGTCCTCTTTAATCAAATTTAGTAGCAAATTGTACTGGACGTGATTCATTCGTGTAGCTTTGTAAAACAATTCATTATCGTTGTCCTTAATGTATTTAAAAGTTTTCTCGTAAAATCCTAAGTTGTTTCTTTTTCGATACAGTGGACGTACCCACCGAGTGCGTTTCAATTTTCTCTGCCGCAAATATAAGTATGACATATTAAGTAAATAAAGAATAAATTGAAACTCGTCTACATCCTTAATTTTATTCATTTTATTTAATTTTTTTTCACAACTTTGCATATATAACTTCCTGATGACAGCCAACTTTGACACTTTAAAGCGACATCATTGGAACAGCAATAGCAACAGGCACTGCGTCCGCGTCAGCATCAGCAACATCATTCGCGACCGCGTCTCGCGACAGCGTCACATTGTAACTCGGCCTTAAGTTGATCAACGTGCGGTGGTAATCGAAGAGCGCAGGTCCAAGGAATGCTGCGAAGGTCGAATCTTACAAATGTGCATTGGACGGCCTCAATGCGATTTATGTGAACGACATAGAAAGGAGACCAAACTGGGTTAACATGCTTCAAAATTAGACTAATAAAAGTACGGTAGAGGAACTTTGTTATACAATGGTCGTTGAACTGCTTTGGCCATCGTTTAAAGAAAAACCCAATGTCTCATTAGCTCTATTTGCGATAGCATCATTGTAATATCCAAAGTTGGAGTTAAGCTTGACTCCAAAGCTTTTCGCTTGGTCAAGTCTCATTAATAATCTGCAATCAATGATGAAATCGAAATACAGTCTATAGGCCAAAACACAGTGAAAGCGACTTGGCGATTTAGTTGCCGAAAATGTCGCATTTACAATAACTAATTAAAATTAATTAAAATTAATAAGGATCAGGTAAGGTAAGGTTAGGATTTTTGACACTACGTTCCTTTAAAACGAAGTATAATGCGTAGTTATCCGGGTAAAAATCAGTTAATAACTACTAAAGTTTGTCAGTTGAATACGAACATATAACAAACGGATATCACGAGCGCGGATAACAGTAGAAAACGCGTTTGGTATCCAGATTTCATTTTTATTCAATATTTTTAACATATTTAAAAAATGAACTGTTTTTATTGTATTTTGAGGACTCATCTTTCACTAAACTCATAAATTTTGTACTGAAAGTCCATTAGTTGGAAAGGCGACAATTGTAAATTTGTTATTGATTTGGACAATGATTTGGAAAATATGTCCATGCTGTCTGTCTTCTTCTTATTTCTCGTCAAACATTTCAGCCGTGCCACGGAAATATTTTTGAAAATCATCCTTCTATCAGAATCCCTGGTCTTTTGCGAACGGCTATCTTGAATGGGAGTAGAACCTTGGTTGAACTCCCTTAAAAAAACTGGAATTTTATTAATTCGTCTGAAATTGGGAATTGGGAATTTTATGCTGCTTTGCATACATATCATTCTCCTCTTCAGATTCGAGATAATAATTACTGGAATGCCTTGAAGTAAATTTATTTACAAATTGATTCAGGAACATATATATGTTATATATTTACACTTACTGTTTGATTTTGCGAGATGCCCTTGGTAACAAACTATCCAATCATATTCAGAATCATCCGATACATTATGCGAATATCTCCCAGACTTACGGTAACAGTTTTTGTTAGCCTATAAATAATCAGTCTCGCTGTAAATACGTTAAACTTATTCTTTCTTTAGGTCGAGTGCTTGTGATTTGGTGTAGCGAAGTGGACCTCTGGTCAGGCTCCAGAGCTGGAAATAGATGCTAATGTTGACTTAACCTTACCGCTGGTGGGACTTAAGTGCTGGTTATTGGAAAGTAGAAGAAAAGGCCGCTTTCTTAAACTTGGACAGTTCTTTAATCAAACTTAAATTCTTCTTACATTACTACAACTTTTAGAATAGCAAAATATTACTCACTAAGCAACGTACTTAAGGTGTTATGTAGTAAGCAATATTTCTCTCGAGCTCAGTAATTATTGGGAGCAATCGGCTACTTTGCGCAATTTGCCTAGTAGCAAGATTTCAATAATTATTGTGAACAATTATTGCATATTTGTTTTTTACTATAAAGTTTTTTGACCTTTTCAAAATTTGTATGACTACAGTTATATTTACAAATAAAAAGAATTTTACAATTAGGTATGTATCTTCCACAATTGTTATAATTATTTTATGTTCAGGTTTGAAAACTCATTAACAAAATAAAGCCAGAAGTTTTAGTTAGAAAATAGAAAGTGGCGTTTAATTTACAGTCCACATCTCTTATTGTTCGTACAAGCTGTAGAGTCCCGTAGGAAATGTAGGAATAGTAGTAGTGTAGTACTATATGTGTAGAGAACGCGCCCTTTAAATTTAACAGACGTACACAACTTAACTTTAAGGCATCAGAGGGGAACTTTCGTTAAGTTTTAATGTCAAATTGCAGTCAGTATAGTTGCGGTAAGATTCGCTCATTCCGTAAGGATGTGATGTGGTAAACAATTAAATTGTTATTAAATGATTAAAAAGTGCAATTTAAAAATTAAAATGGAATAAGAATGGAACTGCGAATTAATAGAAAATACAGATATTTAATTAACTCCACTTCCATTTGTTATTTTTTTTCTGTTGTTTTTACCACTTTTTAAAATGAAACCATTAAATATCAAGATAGTAATGTTCGTAAGTAAACGTCAGTCTTGTTAAAATCTTAAATTTCTTTATGGCAATTGTCGTCCAGCCTTATGCTAATGTAACTGGTCTTCACTACAAGACGACTCACTTTTTTACAAACTCGATGTTTTGACGTGGTCAGTTTGGCCGATACTTGGCTGTATGAAAAAATTTCAGATGCAAAGCATTTTGTTCCCGAGTTCCTGGTGTTCCTCCGTGGAGTGCTTTGCGCCATTCATCGCAACCTTCCATGCATGTTAATCGACTTTGTTGAGTCCGGCGACCTGGAGTTTATCTGTGTGGATCTCAGGGCGTCACACAGAAACGTATATCTTGCTACAGGTTTAATCCCGCCGTGCTCATCAGCTGAGATATTTGATTTGTCAGCTTCATATACAGTAATCCCAGCATTAAAGCTCATGATGAAGGGCCCAATTTTTTGTGATTTTAAGCGGGTGTTGCTTATAATCAATAAGTCCGATTATAAACATAAAATGTGATTTTATAAAAATCCCCGAATAAAAGCACAAAATAATGGAATTTTTGCTGGTAAGCGATAGCTGACTACAAGCACAATATATGCCATTATAAAAAGTTCGCGATTTAAGATGCAACAAATGAACAATTTCTTATAGAGTAGCTGCTTATACCTAAATTTATAAAAATAACATAAATTTTTCCAGAAATTCTTTTATTCAAGAACAATGTATGTACTATATACAGGGTATCCAAGCAATAGTTTCAAGCGGATGTCTATAGAGGTGGAGCACCCTTAGGGGTACCCGAATAACCCCATGTATGTTCTGCGAATTTTTGTATTTTATGAGTTATGATTTTTAACCAAACTACTAATTCGAATACATTTTTGGTCTAGTGACTTGAATAATTGAGACAAATTACTGATTTTTTCTAATACAGTTGTGTGTTCGGCCCACCCAATGCAAAAAAAAATTGATTCCGCAGATCATACCATTGTGTCAAAAGAAATTTTTAAATTTCATTAAGTTCAAAATAATAAAATCTGCCAAAATTTTTGAGGGCAATTTAAAAAAATAGTCACATAACTTTTTCACTCAAAAGTGATTCTAAAAACTTCCCCATTTCATTCACTATTTACCGTGTAAATTTTGTTGAGATATCTTTTTGGCATTATAGCTAAAATTATATTCAAATTTTACTTAGTCTTAAATCTATTTGAACTGGGGTGCTAGATGTTTCGAACCTTAGATTGACTATAACTCGGTAGGGTTATGTCCGATCGGAAAACTAGTCTAGTCTAGACTTATTTAAAAATCTATACGTGAATCTTTTAAGGAAAATTCTCAACCTACTGCATATGAGCAGAGAAAACTAAAAAACAAGTACCGAGGTTTTGTCAGTTTCTAGCCTAAAAGCCGAAGACCAAAAATTCCATAAAGAAGTAAAGACCAGTACCTCGGTACTTGTTTTTTAGTTTTCTCTGCTCATATGCAGTAGGTTGAGAATTGCTTGCAGACTCGTCTCGAAAGAGTAAAAAACTCATTACTACTTTCCACTTAAAAAAAAAACTATTTTTGATTTGAACGATCTCTAAAGACTAATGAATTGCACTGAAATTTAGCATAGAAATTTAACATTACAGCCAACATTTTCGAAGTATTCAGATATTTTAACACATTTGCAAATCCTTACCTTTTTGGGCCACTTTAATATAGAAATGCGCTGAACAGAAAAATTAAACTTGACTGTTTCAATATGCGGGAAAATTTACATTGAAAATAGAAAATTTAAGATGCGTTATTAAAGGTTATAAAGGGGATATTGCTAATAGGCGTGGTTGCTATGAATAGATTAAAAGTATTCGAAATTACTAGGAAAATGTTGCGGGCTTCGACAATATATGATATATATGATAATAAAAGGGTTTTGATAATAAGCGGGTCGTTATTATCCGGGGATTACTGTATCGATCAGTTTACTGAAGTTTTGATGCTTGCCGATGAATTATTGCTTTTTGGTGACTTTAACTTCTAGTGTTAACCGGGAACACTCTCAGGACGATGAGAAATTGTTGCCTTCATTTTCGGTGACTACTCAACATGCCATTTCTTTTATTGACCACATTATTTCTTCACGCCTAATGCAGTCTAGCGGCGTAATTAATGACTCTGGAAAACATCTTGACCTGGTATTTTCTTTCGATCCCAATGGCACTCTCATTAAGCTTTGTTTAACTCTTATGGTTCCTGAAACAAGTCATCAGCCGGCACTACATTTAGTTTCTTTTTTTGATCTTGTAACTTAATCATCTAATGTTTCTAGTAACTGTTGCTATAACTTTATAAAAGCTGATTTCAATTAAATGAATGAATAGTTATCCGGTTGTAATTATACCCGTGTGCTGGGTGGACGTGATATTGATAAAGTTGTAAGCTAGTTTCATGATATACTATTTCTTTGTTTTACTAACTGTGTACCACTTGTTCGTTCGAATCGTGCTTCGAATTGTCAACCGCAGTTCAATGGCTCATTGAAGTATCTTAAAAGTTAAAGAATAAAGCTTGGAGAAGGTTCTGTTCCTCAAGAAGTGATGCTGATTACGTAACTTATTCTAATTCGCGTGATCAATATTTAACTAACTCGTATGACGATCATGTATGCTGAATCTAAGTAATTTTGGAAGTTTGTGAGCTCTAGGAGCAGCTGTGATGGATACCCTTTATCATTGCAACTCGTAATCATAGACAGTGTTGATCCATTAGACATAACCAAACTTTTTGGTGACTTCTTTAAAAATACCTTCTGTGATAACCACTGTGATATTAGTTATAACCACCTTAACAATTTGACGAAGTTTCCGCTGACTTTCTCCAACCGAAATGCCTGTTCGACGAAGTGTCTGTATCCAGTATATTTCTCCCGCGGTTCGGATGGTGTTCCATCCACGCTGTTAAAACATTGTACTACATCCATCGTTTCTGTTTTGGGTTATTTATTTAATTTATCTTTAATCTGTAGTGTTTTTCCGAAACTGTGAGAAGATATGTTTGATTATTCCTTTGCACAAGAAGGGCAACAAGTGCGAAATTTTTATTGGTAAAGATATTTGAAGCCCTGATTTGCGATGTTTTATACTTACACTGCAAGCTCTTCCTATGTTGTTTTCAGCATGGCTTTATGAAAGGTAAATCTATTACGATTAATTTGTTAGAGTTTACTAATTTCTGCATTTCTGCTATTGAAAGCGGTAAGCAAGTCGATTGCATTTTCACGAATTTCAGTAAAGCCTTTGCCCGAATCCATCAAAATTTTTTAATTCATAAGTTGACTGTTCTTGATTTGCCTAGTGTATTTGTGAATTCACTTCGTTCTTATTTATCTGATCGCACGCAGCGCAACTCTTTCTGACGAAATTGATTATACTTCTGGCGTTCCTCAAGGCAGACAGCTTAGACCCATTTTATAATTTACAGCAACGATGTACTTTGCTATGCTGACGATGCTAGAATCTTCTGCAATTTTTTAATAAAAACGAGTGTGGAATTTTGAACTCGGACTTAGACACTAATCATAAATGATGTGCTATTAACTGTTTCCGTCTTAATATCAACAAATATTCTGCTATGTCCTTTTCTCGTAAAAAAAGGAGGCTTTGGCCTCCAGTTATATTTTAAATGAATGCTTATTAACTAGACTTGACAAAGATTTTGGAGTCTTCCTTAATTGTCGTCTTTCCTCCGAGGATCATATTAACACTCTTGTTGCCTTAGCCCTGGCTACTCTAGTGTTTGTAAACAGATGATCTATTCATAACAAAGGTTCTTTACTGCACACTCGTTGGACGCATTTGGGAGAATGCCTGCTGTGCAGCGGAGATTCGTTCAATGTACCCTGCGTGGACTTCATTGTGACAACCCTATTATTCTACCTTCATATGTTGACAGGCTTAAACTCTTTCCATTAGATTCTCTTGAAAATAGACGGAAAACTTCCACAGTTGTTTTTGCATTTCAGTGTATACAAGGAGTGATAAATTCTCCTGAGATCTTAAATGCTTTCAATATATCTGCTTCTATGCACACTCCTTGAGGAACTGTGACTTCTTCATTGTTCCTCAGCATAGTACAGACTATGGAATTCACGAGCTGATTTCATCAATGTCTCGTCACTTTAAACACCAGTTTGATTGCATTGACTTTCATCTTTCAAATAGCCAAATAGGGGATCAGCTTAGTTAAAGTTATTCATTATTATTGTTTTACTATTAATATTGTTATATTTCACTTTTGTAAACTCAATCATCAGATCTTTTAAATAAATAAATTTCGAAATATTTCCACTGCGTCAAGTATCATTTTCAGAAGGCCCTTTTTATATATTGGTCTCGAACACATTTCCACCTATTTTTGCAATTTATTTCTAAAGTTAGTTAAAATGCACAAAGAGAATTTATTAAAGGAAATATCGTCCACTTTTAACTCCGCGCTGAGTTCCATCCACAATTAAACCTTCTTTTGCTGATTCCTATGCATAGGATGACGCAAATCCAAATAACAAGAATGCCCATCATAATTAATATCCACACAGAAATTTCAATTTGTTGGAAGCAAATTTGGAGGATTTGCTAAACTTGTGGCATCGTCTCCGTTTTGTTAATTAATATGGGACTACCATGAATCTTTGACAGCAACCAATTTACGACGACTTTATTGTGTCGCTCTCACTGTGTTTTGGTTTTATGTCATTTGTAAGAGAACGACAAAGCGGTACACATACTGCTGTTAACTCTAAGAGGACGACGGCATGCTTGATGTTTTTTTAAGTTTATTTATGGACAGAATGAATATACCCATATAAAGAAAATAATTAAGTGACTATTTTTTTAAATTTTTGTGTTGTTGGAAAATCGCTTGGGATAATATGTTACAATAGTCTGTTAAGGTTTTTAAAAATATGGTATTTCGGAACGAGGAGTAAAATTTCGATCCACCTTGCTCCACTTAGGAAGCCCATTCCTTTCTCTAGGTATTGCGAGAACGTCCAACAAATTATCCTCCAACAGTTCCTTGAAATTAACGCGTTCTTCCTGCTCTGCCTCAATTTCCTCCAATTCAAATAGATAGGAGCCGTCATCTACTCTGGGGGTGTATGTGGATTGTGTACGAGAAAAATCCTCATTTTTGACAAAGATTCCTCTAACTGCTAATCCACATGTCGAATGTTCTTTGTATAGGACATTTTTGTCTGATATCCGTACCAATAGAAATAATCCTGAAAACGGAGAAAAAAAAGGTTGCGATAGGGTAAAGCAAAAAGTACTTTTGGGATGGGACATATAATCGCAGTCAACAAAATCGGCTTGCACAAAATAATGCACAATTAGATTCAGTGAATTCGGTAAAAATAACATTTAAATTTACTAACACTTACTTTTTGATTCAAAACCAATCCTAAAATTTTCAATTATCTCAATAAAATTATACCTTTAGCGCATGGACACGTGCACTCTCTGAAAAAGATGAGAGGCAATAACTTCTCACCCATGCACAAGAGATCCAGAAGTACTGAAAGAAGGAATTAATACAACAATAAAGTGCAGAGTTCTCCCAACAGAATTCTTTGAAATTTCTTGGAACGTATTATCCCATTAGTACTCCCTTATATAACTATATACAAATTGCATTTTCTGTACATCTACTAGAGTTGGAAGTAAGACCCTTAAATGGATAAGAATTGCACACGCTTCTAAAAACTTTTTTTTTTTACACACGACTCTGATTGCTTAACTCCTATATATATGTATTCATAATTTGAAACATCCTATCCTTATATATATAATAGTTGCATTGTAATTTTGTCTAAATTCTAAAATGTATGAAGAATATAATGAAAGAATGCTGGAAGAGAACAGTTCCTTTGATTAAATATTTCGACAATTACATTACTACAATTATTTTACACAATTATCTGTGGAACTGTGACGTGCATTATGAGATTTTCGAAATTGCATCCGACGTTTTAATGAAATTCTTTTGCAAACCATTTGTCGTATCTGCATCAGATCGTTGAAAAATTCGTATTTTTCCCGTATATGCTAATTTTTACAGTTAGAGCTATAATTCTTACAATATATCCACGTACAAAATTTCAGCTCTCGTGGAACATTATTAACATATGTAAATTGTGCAAAACGAAATTTTTGTATGGTAATCCTATGAAAGAGTTGCCTGATTTATACTAACTAAGTGACATTTAAAATTTTTATAACAAAAAAGGGTTCAGTTTTCTCAGTCAACATATTCTCGTGTTAAGTTGTACTTGTGATACTTAACTGTTGTTTTTTAAACTGATGTATTATAATTTTTCGGGTGTAGCAGTCAGTGATTAGTTATAGTCCTTTTTTGTTCTAACGTTTCGGCAAATATCTGCAGCACTGATAATTAATATCTCTTTATTATTAGCTAGAAATAATCAGATATTTTTAAAATAAACTTTTTAAATTGATCGCATTTTGACAAAACTAAAGTGGGACATTTATCAGAATTCTCAGAGACCATGCAGACAAATTTATGTTAACTCAGCCAGGTGCTTTCCCAAAATTTAGCGATACTTGATCTGGGTATAACGTTGGTACGCAGTGATTTGACAATCGCACTAAAGTACATTTCCCAGATGGGATATGTATGCTGGCTGCTTTCGTTTGGGTTAGGTCGACCATACAGTGATATTGGTTTACCAATCCTAATAATCAGTGCTGACGGTGAATTTTTGCAAACTAATTCAAATCAAAATGCTGTCATTTTGAAAAACATATTTTAAAAATATATGGCAATACTATGAAATTTCTAGCTAAAAAAAAGTAATATTATGATAAGCGCAATGTTACTGTTGCCATGTTGAAAAGTGAATATCAGGGAAAAATAAATTGCAGGGTTTTGGGAAAATCGTCATGCCAATCGGTAAGAACTGGCCGATATAAGGCCTACAGACAAAAAATAACGAATATATCAAATAGCTGCACAAAAACTGAACCATTGACGACAGAACTAAATTCAGAATGGCAACTTACAAGTCGTTACCTGCAAGATTATATGGACTCCCAAAGATACAATAGCAAAATTGCCCCATCAGACCAATTGTGTCTTCAATTAATAGCCCAGCATACAATTTATCGAATTATCTAGCAGACATTTCACTTCACACTCAGAGTACAATATTGGAAATTCCATGTATTTCAAATTAATAATAATAATAATAATTTATTCATGGATATGTACAAAAGTCTACATCTTTTTTTAGTACAGTACAAATGGAAAATTTAGTGAAAGAAAGAAAAATTAAATTTAAGACCAAATATAACTATAATAATATAATAATTTCAAATAAGACAAAAAAAAACACCATACAGACTAAAAACCAAAAGAGAAGAGAAAAAAATAAAACAAAATCAACAAAATAGTAAAATAAAACATAAAAAAATTGTAAGGGCTAGAGTTTAATATTAATCTAAACTACGCAAAAAATTGTGTCATCGGCACGTATAGTTCATGATTAATTCAGAATACGCTTCAGCTCATTTTTAAAATCTAATGTCCGAGTTTGCCTTCTAACAGTGACCAGAAGAGAATTCCATAATCGAGAAATAACGGAAAAATAAGAACGTTGCCCAACAACATAGCATGCACGAGGAATCCGAAGGATTACATGACGGGACGAATGCAAGAATTGTAAGTGACTATACAAATACAAAGGAAACTTAGAAATTATCAAATTACGTAGGAAAACTAATTCTCTAATGTCTAAATAAGTATCTATAGAGCATCCCAATATGGAATTTAAAAAAACAAAACGCACGCAATCATTAAAAGCTACATTTAATTTACGACTGCACACAGAGTCAAGCAGCGAATGAATTGTACTACAGAAAGTGAAATGTGGAATTATCAGTGCCTTAACAAGCTTTAGCTTTAACTCAACCTGGAGCAGGCTACTCGACAGACGAAGCAATCGAAGGCCGCCATAAATCTTTTGTAATGAGGAATTAACATGGTCACAACACTCAACTTTACTATTGAAATAAACACCAAGATTCTTAACCTTGCTGGCATATGGCAAAACCACTCCATTAAGATATATAGAGGGAAGATCTGAAAACTCCAAGTCTCTCCTGTAAAAAACCATACTAGAAGATTTCAGGGGATTCAACAAGAGTCATTGCTGGTGGCCCAATCAGAGATATTTTTTAAATCACGGTTTACTCGGTAAATGCAGTCCTCAATTAACCCAATTGGACGAGATAGATATATATGAACATCGTCAGCATACATGTGAATGTTCACGTATACAATAATATCAGGGAGATCATTTATGAACAAACTAAAGAGAAGCGGTCCAAGAATTGAGCCTTGCGGAACACCACATTTAACCTTAATCCACTTCGATTTAGCATCCCCGACTTTAACATGCTGAGAGCGATTTGAAAGGAAGTCTGAAATCATTCTAGAAGATGAATGAGAAAAATTATACATTTTTTGAAGTTTTGATAAAAGTAAACCGTGATTGACGGAGTCAAATGCTTTAGTGAAGTCGAGGAGTACCAAAGCTGTTAACAAATCACTGTCAAGTGAATTGCGGATATCAGTAGATACTTTCAACAAGGCAGTTTCACTGCTGTGGCCAGAACGAAAGCCGGACTGCCATCTCGAAATGAGCTTATTATCCGACACATACTGAAGAATATGCGTGCTCATTCATTTCTCTAGGATTTTGCTAAGGTAACATAGTAAATTATTGGCCGATAATCAGAGACTGATTTTGGTGCAGAGGACTTAGCCAAAGGTATAACAACTGCCTTTTTCCATATTTGAGGAAACACAGAAAATGTAAGAAAAGAGTTATAAATATATACTAAACTGTCAAGAATTACAGGCAACAACAATTTGAAAAATGATGGAGAAATATCGTCTGACCCGCTGGATACTGATCTAACGGACATGCATGTCTTGAAAACCTCTTAATGTGATACGCATCGGAAACTGAAACTGCTGTGATCTGCAAAGTTCACACTGGTATTGGGAACGGGCCGTGTTAAGGAAATATTACAGGGTGTGTGAAATAGATACTAAGATCATCAGTATTCAAGTCACATGGTGGCAAACCCTTTCCGCAAACACCGAACTGCTTCAAATTAGACCACAGTTTCTTAGAAGAAGGCAGCGATGGATTTAATATGTTATTGAAATAGTTCTTCTTTGTCCTTTTAATTACAGTATTCGTCTTATTTCTAATTGTTTTGTACCTGGAGAAACATTCTTCCGACTTACATATCTTCTACCTACGGAAAAGTAGTTCTCTTTCAGCAATTAGATATTCAATTTCACGAGAGTATCAAGGAATAGGATTTGGGGCGATCCGTTTTATAAGCAGAGGTGCATATTTGTCGTGAAGGTATGATATGAAACCATAAAACAATTTCAATTGCTCTTCGACTGATGAAGAGTCCCGAATACAAACCCAAGGAAGGGTGAAAGCTTCATCAAGCAAATTTTGTACATCTACTTTATCATATGAACGGAATTTAATTATGTTAGGCAAAGGTGAGAAGCAAATGTTGTAAGACAAATAAATAAAATCATGATCAAATATACTTGGTGATGTTATCTGATTATGAAAAGGACATTATTGGTATCACATACAAGGAAATAATCCAAAAGCGATGGATTATTACAGTTGTAATAAGTAGCTATGCCATTATTGATATTTTGTAAAAAGCACGATTGAAAGAAGTGTAAAAAACTGTCAGCAGTGCTATTGCCACGTAAGAGATTTATATTAAAATCTCCGCCAACTACTATGTTGGTATATTTTTGTGAGAAATGGGACAGCGAATTACCTAGTTCCACAGCATTGTCAAGATTAAAAGTACCAGGCGGACAATAAACACTAACAAGAAGCAATTTCTCTGTAGCACAACACAACACACCTCAACAGCCAATAACTCAATGCCACCCTCGCTGGAACTTTTAATAAATTTGGATTTAAAGCCATCCTTCACAAAAATAGCAACTCCTTCTCCGATCTGACCGTCACGATCACGCCTAAAGAGCTTATTA
The DNA here is from genome assembly GCA_963924295.1 of Dioctria rufipes. NCBI lineage: Eukaryota > Metazoa > Arthropoda > Insecta > Diptera > Asilidae > Dioctria > Dioctria rufipes. Next base: position 80,313,727 of record OZ002740.1, on the reverse strand, counting down.
TCCAGGAATTACAATCGAGTGAGATAAAATATTCGTATTAAGCCAAGTTTCAGAGATGAATATCGAATGCACATTGCTGCTATAAAATATTCCCTGCACTTCAGTAATCTTTGATCTAAGGCTTCTTGCATTAAAATGGCAGATGTTAAAGCCCTCTGTTTTTTGGGAAAATATGTTGAGCAACGTTCTCGTACTATTTAATCCTGAAATACCAGTAATCACTTACATTAGAAAGCAACCTGGGACACTGAGCAATAACCCTAATCAACATGATGAGGACACAGTTTAACAAAATGAAGTGGAGAATTATTTATAAAATTAACAAAAAAAAAAAAAATTAAAAAGCAAAGAAAGAAATAGTTAAAGTAACAAATCAATAAAAGAAAGAAACAAAAATCAATTCAAAATTAAGAGAGAAAAAAAAATAAATATATATATATATAGGTATATATTCAAAATAAATCACTAACATAACCTTTCTATGAACGGCCTTTGGGACTCAATTTTGTGTAAACAGATGAAAGCAGATTTTGTCGGCGTAAGCTGAGAGCACGTTGTAGAATTTCATTGCATCCAGGAGATAAGCTCTCGAAGCAGTAGACTCGGCCGTCAGAAGAAAAGCCATTGTCGATTGCATTTAAGTTTAAACCACTCTGGTTAATACGAGGTTTTTGCATAAATGAGCGCCGTTCAACTGCACTCGATAATTTTAAAACAATCGATGACCTTGCGGTATTTCCGTTAGATTTAATTCTGAATGCGTCAGCGTACGGAGATGGTGTGGGTTCTACCAAAGAACAGATTTTTTTTTGCAATTTCAGCAGATTTTTCACTGACAAGAAAAGGTACACCTTTAATAATTATATCAGATTGCCGTTGATCACTTTGAAAATGTTTGTTGTCTCGGGAAAGCGTCTCACATTTGTCTTGCAGTAACTTTATTTGGTCAGCCAGTGATTGAATTCGTTGAATGTAATTAACAAATATACCCTGGATTTTTTCCATTAATCGACACCCCATTTCGGATAATTTGTCATTTAATATGTCCTCAAGTCTACTTATTAATTTATTCTCAAGAGGGTCAGACGAAAGAGAAGCTATATGCTGTTTAGGGCCGCTTCGTGTTTGCATGTCGGAACCTACATTGCTGCGATCATCGCTGGCATTTCGATTCTTTGTTGAGCCTTTAGACGACATTATTTTCAGCGAAAAACGCAAAATTACTGAACTTATTTGTAAAATTAAACACTACTTCACACTCCAGCAAAGAGTGTGCCAATAACTAAGTAAGCTTACACAAAAAACAAAAGCGCGGTAATATGTGACAAACAAGGAAACATTTACAGGAGCAATTGAAGAAACGTCTACTCGATATCGCACATCACGCTGAACTCAAGGTATCGAATTTATTGTATCATTTAACGTGGTAACTTTGTTTATTAACATTCCACCGAACCTTGATTGGAAATAATAAAAGAAAAACAGAACGTCGTTGAGCCATTCACCAATTTAACAAATAAAAAGTTTCTTGAAATGTTGGAATTTTCCAGCCAACTATTTCATGTTTAATAAATATATTTACAAGAAGATTTCTGGTTTACCCATGAAAAGCCAACTATCACCGATATTAAGAGATATAGTTATGGATAAACTACTTAATAACAATTTAAACAAAGTTGAAAGAAAACCCAGATTATTGAAAAAATATGTGGGTGATTTATTTTTATTGTACCACATGATAACATTAACAATGATCTCAATGAACTAAACAATTTCCATCTCAAATTGCAGTTTACAGTAGAAAGCGAAGCGAATGGTTGCTTGTCATTTCTGGACCTTAAAATTTTAAGAAGAAACAAACGAGCTCATCACTGATTGGTATCGAAAACCCACATCATCGGGAAGATTGTTTCATTTCAAATCTCATAATCTTCATTACCAGAAAAATAAGCAGAGCTAGAAATTTAATAGGTAGAGTTTTAAACATAGGTCATCCAGAGGTCTACCACAATAACATCCCGGGTATACGTGAACTTCTTTCACAATATGATTTCCCAAAAAAGAATTAATTTCCTGTTGTTACAAAAATATACACAAACATGACAATAAAACTCAAATTGGCAAACCAACCCCTTAAATAATAGTCGTCTCACAACTTACAGGTCAGCATTATACATTCGCTCCTCTCAGAGAAAGTTAATAGGATAGTGAAAATTAATAATCCACAAACAAAAATAGTGTTAAAATCTTTAAAATTAGTAAAAAACTGCTTTAGCAAAATCAAAGGCCTTACCAAAACCCTCGAGAATACTTCACAAGCCATGAACCAAACTCCCTCACTACCACACGAGAGCCCCAACGGAGTCCTCACACTCTAAAATATTTGCAGTGCTCTTATGTAAAACTGACAAAAGTTTGATTTGAATAGCTCCTCCGCTCTAAACTAGTATTTGTACAGGAAAATAGTGTTCTGATAATCCTAAGCTTGCTTTCTTATCTTCCGAACCGAAATAAAATTCTTATACCTTTCCTAACAAAATTATTTAGAAACAGGTAAAAAAGCTATAATTGGTCTAAGAGCAAGTCTTATGATACTCTAGATGAATGCCCTTATGAAATTTCGTATTGTCACCCTTCTGTTCAAGTTTGAGTTTTGAAGTGATATTTCGCATATATTTCTAGAATGGTTCGTCGGACAGAAAAAATGATTATAACAAATTTCGTAGGATTTCATATTCTGAAGAAGTTTTTAATACAATAAAAATGTCTAGGGCTCATCGTTTTCACAGTATATGTAAAAAACCCCAATTTTTATATGGCAACACCAAGAAGGGGTTGCCTGATTTATTCAATTTTCGAAATTTTATTTGTTATTTCTCTAAAAACTCCACATACCAAATTAAAGCTCTGTACGTCGACGCGTTCTCAGGCAGTGTCCAAATATATAGTGGAAAACGAAATTTATGTATTGCAACACCACGAAGGAGTTGCACGATTTGTCTTATTTCCGAACTTAATTTTACTTTTTTTTTAAAGTCCGTGTAGAATATTTCAGCTCTCTAAGTATACGCATTCTCGAGTTATCGTGCGCACAGACGGAAAGACGTACGGACAAACGGACAGGCAAAAATCAAAACAACTTTTAATATGTATTATGAGTGGGTGTCCAATCAATTTTGCTCTACCATCATTATTTCGAGGTGTTACAAATGGAATGACAAGCTTAGTAGTATACCCTATAGATAGGGTATAAAAAGTATTTGAATCACATGACTACGATGCCTCAAACAAAACTCTCAGCTGAGTAATCATTTTATGCCGCTGTGCCATCATGGCATGCCGTGTGGTGATGATATCGAATATAGATGCCTACATGCGCGTAGCTAGGTAGGGGCATGGGTGGGCACGGCCCACCCCAGTGAACCCAAAACGGCACAGGTGCCCCCCGCGCCCAGAAACTGTTTTAAGCAGAATAAAAAATTTACAGCTTAGAAAAGATTTTAAGAAATCGTATTTATTAGATTTATTTGTACTGTTTTTAATATGGTATAAAAAAAAAGAACAATTCGAAAATGTAAAAAAATAAGCATTTCCAATTATATACATAAAATAAAATACACAAAAATATCCGGAGTTGTACAACACTATAAATTAAATCTTAATATTTGGTTGGATAACCGTTAGATTTTAATACACTTCTCAGTCTGTTAGGCATTGATTGCAAAAGGTTTTTTTGTTAAGTCGGGACTTATCTTGTTCCACTCTCCTTGAAGATGTTGTTTTAGTATACTTTTGCTAGAAATGTTATGTTGAGTTAAGGACTTTTTTAATTCTGCTCATAAATGTTCTATGGGATTCATGTCCGGTGATTGAGGTGGTACTTTATAAAGTAGCCATTCCTTCGTTTTTCTGGCACAATGTTTAGATTCGTTGTCTTGTTGGAAGACAAAATTATCCCCGAATCTTTTCTTCAGTGGATTTTAAATTATGCTTCAAAATATTTATATAAGCATGTTGACTCATCATTCCATCAATGAAATGAAGATTTCCAACCCCAGCCGCCGACATACAACCCCATACCATAATAGCACCACCTTCATGTTTAACGGTTCTGGTTGCAGGTTTTCTTTGTTGAACTCAGTTCTTGACTTTCTCCAGACAAATTGTTTCCGAGATGAGTTAAATATTTCAAATTTACACTCAGCGCTAAAAATGACAGTATCCCAAAAGCTTTGAGCATCCTGAACAAATTTTTTAGCGAGCTCGATTCTCTTTTTCCTATTTGTTTTATTTATCCACGTTGTTTTTCTTGCAATCCGTCTAAGGTATCCGCTTTTCCTTATCGTTCCACTCACTATTTCAACACTTATATTTTTGTCAGTACTACCGCGAACTTCTTCGCATATCTCTTTAGCACTAGTATGAGGTGTCAGTTTCGCTAGCTTCAACATTTTTCTTTCATCTCTTTCATTTAGTATCCTTGGTCGCCCCGTATGCGGTTTGTTTAATAATTATACTTTTATACTTATTAATAATGTCTTTTACTGTACTTCGCGGTATTCCAATCTCTTTTGAAATTTTTCGTTGCCAATACCCTTTTTCAGGTAAAGAAATAACCAATTTTCTCTTTGGTAAACTCATTTCACGCTTTTTTGGCTTTTTGGAAATTTAAAAGAAAACTTACTTAAACGAAAAATACGATAAACTAATAATTATGCTGGGACGATACTCTGCATGCACATATTTATCTAAATTTCTTGGAAATTTACCCTATTTCGTACATGATCACTTTATGGGCGGATACTTTTGTGTGTTTGTTTTGTGAGTTGATTCATCATTGTTAGTTTTTCTCTGGAAATTATTTATTATTTATTCGTTATATTGGCGATTATTTTGGGATTATCTTGGGATTATCTCCGATCTATGTTAAGTTGAAAAACATTTAAAATAAAAGAGTAGTTTTTATGACGTCTTTTATTTCAAAATATATATATATACTCCCAACGTTTCGACCCGCGGGATTTACGAGTCCTCTTCTTGGGGCTATAAAAAATTCTTTTGTAGAATAGTATCGATACACTTTTATAAATACAGCAAAGTTACCTTCCGATTATAATAAATTAAAATTTAAATATCACATATTGTACATATCAAATAAACTAAAATATTACACTAAAAACATTGTTATAAATAAAATTAAAAAAAATTAAAAAAAACCAAATTACACGGAAAAAACAGACTACTGACCGGACATGATTAAGCTATTGACTAGACTGAATAATTATGTGTAGTTTGTGTAATGTTAAAAGTGAGCATTTTATGTGTTTATCGAATTAAGTATGTGGTGATACTCATTATGAATGGTCTCTTTGTCTAACCTAATATTAATTAAGTTGTGTTTGTTTATATAAATGTGGCAGGCTTCTTTGGTTTCTCTTTTTTCTCTGTTTTTTTCATTGGCAATGATCATGGCATCATCAAATTTGAATATATGCCCGGTTTCAAGGGAATGTGATGCCAATGCTGAGTGTGGGGTATTTTTTACTATATATTTTGCATGCTGTGATAGGCGGGTTTTTAGTTTTTTGGAAGTTTGCCCGATGTATGCTGTGGGACAGTTGTCGCAATTTACTTTGTACACTACGTTATTTTTTTCAGGAGTTTTTATTTTGTCCTTCGTTTTGGTGTAAATCTTGTTGAGTCTATTGACGGGTTTAAAAGTTATATTTATTCGGTTGTCGCCTGTGTGTACATGTCGTCTTATTTCATGAGATACTGGATATATGTAGGGAATTGAATTATAGATCTTACTATGAGGGTCTTCTAATTCTAAAATAGCTGGCTGTAAATTGTTGTTGGTGGAAATGTTGAATTTTTTTCTTCTGGCTCTTTTTATAACCCTGCTTCGTATGTGAGATGGATAGTTATTTTTTCTAAGGATTTTGTCAATTATAAGCTTGTTTTTTGCGTGAAATTTAATGTTACTTAAGCTTAGAACTCTGTGTGCAAAAACCTCTGCAGTATTTATTTTCATTGCCATTGGATGGTTAGAGTGATAATTTATCATGCGATTGGAGCTGCAGGGTTTGCAGTACCAATCCGTGATAATTTTCTGTTGATCTGTCCTAATGACGAGCATGTCGAGAAAAGGTAAGGTGTTGTTGTTGTTTTCCATCTCAAGAGTAAATTGTAGTTTTGAATTAATGTTGTTAAAAACATCTAACAGATCATTTACATGTTCTCGTGCTGTTGTACAGATGATGTCATCTACATATTTCATGATGAAAGTGGGTTTGTGTGTGGTGAGCTTCAGTGCCTCATCAATTACATAGTCCAGTGTGAAATCTGCGAGAATTCCTGACAATGGATTACCCATAGCCAAACCGAACTTTTGTTTGTATGGGTTGTTATTGTAAGTAAAATAATTGCAGTCTACGACACAGAAATTAATTATGTTTTTAAATGTTTTTTTATCAATAGGTGTGTGGTTTTCAATAATGTGCCATTTACTGTCGATAATTTGAAGTGCCATCTCTGCATCTATATTTGTGTATAGAGACTGTACATCCAATGAGATGAGTATGTCATTGGTCTTAATTTCAGTATTTTCTAAAAACATTTTTAGTGAGTTGGAATTTTTTATGTTGATGGGGTTGTCGGTATTGATGAGTTGTAAAATTTTTGCCATATATTTTGATAAAGCGTAACCGGGATTATTGATCATGGAAGTTACTGGTCTCATTGGTATGTCCGTTTTATGTATTTTAGGAAGCCCATAGAATCTAGGGCTGGTGGCTGTGTCGGTGCGTAGACAATTTTTTTGAAATTTGTTAATATATTTGTTGTCGAATAAGTTTTGGACTAGCCTATTGTTCTTTCTTTGTAGTACAGGCGTTGGGTCTGATTCCATGAGTATGTATGTGTTGGCATCATTTAACATATCCATGATCTTATTATGATATGTATCTTTATCCATGATCACGGTTTTGTTGCCTTTATCAGAGTTGACGATGTATAGACTGGGATTGTTATGAAGGAATTGTGTAGTTTTTTTGTAGCAGTGCGATATGAACTTGTTAACTTTGTTTGTTTTATTATTTTTTAAATGATGTGTGATTGAGTTAGTGATATTTCTCCTCGCAACATGTCTATTCTCAGTAGGTTGTATGTAGTTGACTATGTGTTCTGATGCGGCTATTAGATCAATGGTGTTATTTTTGTTTAGTTCAGTTGGTAAATTAAATATCGGACCTAAGCTTAATATTATGTTTGCCTCTGTGGGAACTGGAACGCATGTTAGGTTTTCTACGCAATTTTCATCATACATAAAGTCTATATTGTCCGATTGTGTGTGGGATAATTTGTTAATCTTCTTTTTTAGTCTGTTGTTATTGGAAGTAGTGATTCTTTTAAATCTGTTGCGTTGTGAGAGAAAGAAGTTTTTGGCAATATTTTGTGGAATTCCATCACATATTATTTGTATTTGTTGTCTTATGTGTTTGTTAAGATTATTTATTTTTATGTGATAGTCTTTTATTTCGATGTTAAGTAATGAAGTTTCAGTCTTTGTTTTTATATGGTCTAGTTTCTTACGAAGATTCGAGTTATGAACATAACAAGGAATATTTTTGCATCTATCTAAAATGTGTTTAGGAGTTAAGCTTAGAGACTTACATCTAAGTAGGAAGATTCTTTGAGATGTACTTTTGGCCAGAACTGTATTAAGTGACATATACCTTATGAGAGAGAGCTTCATGGCGACTCCGAAATCTTGTTCTATTTTACCCAGAAAACTCATGCTTGTGTGTTGTAGTGATCAAGAAGTGCCAATGTTGTAGAGATATGCGTTGATTAGTAATATATGTTATGTTTGTGTATAGAATGACGGTTGAATTTATAAACATCAAGTTTGTTGCAGTTTTGTTGTATTGGTGTCGATCGAATGGCGGCCTGTTGTTTTTGCGATGATTTTCTTCTATCCTCCTGTCTCTCCCTGGAGTATTATAACAATATATATATAACAATATATATATAACGCTTACATAACCCGATCATAAACACAGCACAAGCTAATTATTGTTATTATTTATTGTTTTTGACATAGTACACATGGTAGAGTTTATAAATGTATATTTTTTAAATTATTAGAAAATGAACAATCTTTTAAATTACATGCAGTTTGTCGGGAAGATCAGATGGGCGGATACTTTTGTGACTAATTGTATATACAAGTCGAAAACGTGGCTATACAAGTGCCTATACAAATCCAGATACTTGTATCTAAGTGTAAACTCACCTTAATAATGATTTGGCTTTCTCCATTTCGACCGACTGATAATAAATCCACCAGAATTATTGTCAACTCAAAATTTTTCTATTCTAAAGCGTTGGTTTCCAACAAAATGCGGCGGGGCAATTGTAATTGCGCCGCATTCTCTTGGAAACCGAGGCTTTAGCATAACTCGACAACGCACTACACTGTTTTCGTAGAAACAAACCCCGCACTGGGCTGTCCCTGACTTACCATACAGCCAGTGTGTGCCTAATGTTTGACCTACAAATTGGGCTCTGTATATTGTTTTTCGTTCGTTCCTATTTTCGCTCGCTTTTCTCATATATAGAAAATACTATGCGCAATATGTATGATGCTTGATCCACATACTGGGACTACATCTTTTTGGTTATTGGCCATGCAAACCAATAGCCTGCCTTTCGTTTTCTTATGCGTAGGGGAAAATGTTCCATTCCGCTTGTATAAGCGAAATAGACTAATTCCAATATTCAATTAACATATCAATCGGAAGACGTACCCAAAATTATACGCTTACGTTAATTTATAAATATTCGCCCCTTTATTAAATCTTGCTGGATCACCAATTATCGCAGAAAATCGATCCATGATCCTAAGTAAAAATCCGGTGTGTCGCTGTAACTTAGGCAGTAGTTTTTAAAACTAAATAAAAAACAAACGAAGAGACCGGTGACCCACGAAAAGGTCTCTTGTTCTCCTAATAAAGAACAAAAGGGAAAATTAAGAAGTAATTAAACAAATGTTAAGTCAATAAGTCAAAAATAAAAAAAACGTAATAAGAAAAACTTAAGTTCTGAGTTTAGAAATTCAAAATGTCAAGAAAGAGATCTAAATCGAGGCTGGTGATCTTCTTGCATAAAAGCACCCCCAGTCCTTGCTGTAATTGGAAAACGTAATCTCACAGAGGCTTTAACAACTGGAAAAAATTAGCAGAGGTGGGATAATTTCTTGAAAATTCCTTAATTTTCTTGTAAATATGACGACAAATTTCTTAAATTCATCAGTAATTATAAAAAAATCTTAAAAATTGATACAGCCTTGGAAGCTGAAGCGATGGTCATGTAAAACATGCTTAAATTAAAAAATTATGAGATAAATGCTGAAAATTTGAGAAAAAAAAAATAAAGAAGAGTATAAACTATCTAAAGCGGCAATACATATTACTCCCAGTGAACTCCGCCAGCTGTGAGAGAAGTTTTTTTGCTATGAGGCGGATAAAAACGTTGCTTAGAAGCACGATGTTTCAAGACGATTCTCTCGCATGTCACGCATGTTAGTGCTCACCACAGAGAATGCCATTGTTAAAGAAAATTACACCTGAAAAGGTATTGAGCTGATTTGCAGAAAAAAATAGTAAACTAATGCTTATTCAATTGGTTTTTGGCGCTTTCTGTTATGATTATGACGATATTAATTTAGAAGATAGTGATGTATTGTGACGAATTCAAATTAAACGATAATGCACTGAGAGAAATTTTCACTGAGAAATTGTGTATCAAGGAAAGTTAGGTGCGATTTTGAGCATAGCAGACATTTCCTGGATGTAAGAAAACAAATTGCTTCGTCTTATTCAAATGAATATAGAAAAATTAGTAAATATATTTTCTCAATTATCTCCGATTATGATAATAGCAGAAAATTTTATTACAGAATATGAGAAAAGGTTATCCTAAGAATAGAATAGCTTAAATGTAGTCAAGTCAATTTCGTTTATAAGCGATAATTTTCTTGTAATAAGAAGAATTTTTCTCGTGTTTCTACACATATTAATTAAAATTGGTTTCTATTAGATCTACGGTTTTATTGCCGTTAAAAGGAGTTTTCTTCTTTCTATGAAAATTTTCTCACTCCAGTAGAAATCGTAATGCTGGTAGATTTGAAAAAAATATCATATGAATTTTGTATTCGATCTAAAAACCAACGATAAACAATAAAATAGTTTGCTTGATGTAAAGAAACTTGGTTTTAACACTGATTAACGTCTTTTACACATTTTTAACTTTTACACATTTTTGAAAAACAATACTTGATTGAAGAAGATTCTTTTTTCAATTTTTGTATCAAATTGGGCCCTACTAGGACCACCCCACAACAAAACCTTGCGTACGCCCATGGCTGCCTACAGGCTTGGACACCGCCTGCACATACACAAATGTAATTATTATTCAGCTGATAGTTAGTAGCGTACAATAGTAAGTCTACGTTGTAATCAAAATTATTTTATTAATTTTGTTAAGTAAGTTATATAGTAATTGTAGCCTTTGGAATGGTAAGAAACCAAGCTTTAAATTACTGTAAGACTGTTTTCCTATACGGATGGTAGTTTTGGCTCTATAGCATATATAAAGCCGAATGTTTGGTACTTTTCCATAAGTATCAATAGAGAACATTTTAGAGACGGGACTCCCAATCCCAACGTATACATATAGATTTCTGTTTCATAGCTTGGGAAGTATTCTCGAGGGTTTTGGCCTCGCACATTCAAAGCAGAAAAAACACAATGAATTGACGAACAGTCCCATACAGCATATATACCATTTACTGCAGTCTCTTAGTGAATCCCAAACACTCTTAAATTTATGTTTGTAGGCAAAATAAAAAAATAAATAAAATGGTCTTAATGAATCTCAGTAAGTACATTGTAATATATAAGTAAATATACTTCTATCGATACCTGACAGTGCTTCTGTGAACGGCAACGATATTTGCCGGAACGTTAGGATAATAATTTTAAATTCAATATATTAATTAATTTTTATTAATCGCTGACTGCTGCACCAGAAAAATTAAAATACATTAGTAAATTTGTACAGGCAGCCAAACATGCATAAATCAAAATGGTATTTAGCCTTTACACATACATATTTTCCGTGTTTGTCCAATTCGTCTCGATGTACTACTATTTCTTTGGGTTACAAACGGAATGACAAACGCGGCACATACTATTATTTCAACCGCAAACCGATATGGAAAAGTGTATAATTTAGCATAGAAAAGTTTTTGGCATTTTAATTATTTTCTTTGGTATTTTTACATTCTTACTATGTAATCATGATACACGTCCAGCTGATATAAATTAGTAAACCTGGATAACTAACTCTTTCTTTATTGAGCCTATTTTCTAATTATGTCTATGGGTAACAGCTAACATATGCTCTAAGGCATTATCTGTACCGCAAATAATTACACCTGGTATTTAAACAATCTGTGAACTTCTTCTGCTTCTGAAAAAAAAAAATCTCAAAATTTAATCAATTTCACAGCGGCGCAAAGCTGTGTCATGTCTATAAATTTTACGATTCTTAGCCACACATCAGAAAATTTAATATTTTGGTACTCCTGGGGACTATAAGCGTGAAATTTACCTTATGTAGTTACTATCAACTTGTTGGTAGTAAGAATATTCTAAATATTCACGAATTTATATGTGGGTAATCACTTCATAAGATGGAAATGAGCACAAACTAAACCCTTTAGCTTAAGGTATTAAACCCACCACCTTTTCCACCCATGAAAGTAACTGTGTACGAATATAGCTCCACTGATGTTCTGATATCCTCTAAAATTTGATGTCTACTCAAGCACCTCCAGGAAACAACATTCTATAACCTAATCTTGGGCGAACATTACTTGTTTATGAATATTATCAGGAAAATGTTGTATGCTTTTCATGTATTGGCATCTAAAAGGAAACTCTTGGGTATGAGATGAATTCGCACTTTAGTTTGTCCTTCGAAAAAAGAGGCAAAAGTTATCGCAACACTTGCTTTCGACTCTAACGCACACATTGAATTTTCTCCTTTTTACCAGCATAATCACCATGCAAAGGAAAAAGCTTTCATATCGGACCAAAGTCAATAAAAACTTATACCTATGAATCAAAAGAGTGGGCGGTAAGGAAGGCATTTCTCAGCTGAAGGATATGTTGGTGCTATTATGCTATTCAATAGTCGATTTTATGCTTCATATTTTTTATTACTTTGATCTCATTTCTTCTGGAATTTACCATCAGATAGGAGTACCCATGAAAATGTGGGGCCTCCAAGTCAGGGAAATCAACTGATAAATGAATAAAAGCGATTACTTGAGGTGGGGATTATGGGAGCACTAAAAAGGGAACTTACTAAATCAAGAATGATTTGCGATATAGCTAGGTGTTAGGTACCTTGCCATCCTTCAACACATCGAGATATATGAAGCTCTTCCTTAATCTAATTTGTGAACTTGAGATTATTCTGATTGGATATATCTGTGTTGATGATACTTATGTCTTGCGTTGGAGCTTTTTTTTTAAGAATTCAAAGTAAAGTTGCCACAGACATATGCATTTGGTATGCAGGTGTTATGTTTTCATTAAATTTGTTTTAGGATGCTACAGTGGAGGAAATAATTATAAAGTCACCCTATTTATTTAAAATATTTTATTTTTGCAAATTTTTTTTAAAATTTAATTATATTATTTTAATCACAATAACAATAGTAAATGAAAAATAAGAATATAAACATAATCATAATTCATGTATGTGAAAAAAAAAACATAATTTCCCTCTAAACTCGATGGTCCAGAATGCCCCATAGATTCTCTATGGGGTTTAGATCAGGACTGGAAACAGGCAAATCATGCACAGGAATATCTTTTCTCGAAACCAACGTTTGGTATTGTTAAGTCCCAATGTGGGCTTAGGATAAAAAGAGGCAGGTGCTGGTTTGAGAAATGATAAGACAGGTTAAATTTCAAAATAACAAAAATTCACTATTTAGTCTTCACAAAATATTCCTTACATACTAGAAAATTCAGGTACTTAATTCTATTCAACTCGGTTTGTTATGTCCTATGTCTAAATACCTCTACTATACAAAAATAAATCCAATTGTTTACAATTTATTAGGCCTTCCTGGCGCTTGTTTGTTAATCTGTAATTGAACAAAAAATATGGTTATTAGTAAGAAACAAAAAAAAAAAAAAAGGTAGGGTTATGTGGATCGAGTGAGCGTCATATAACTGCTCATGTGAAAAGGCTGGGGCCAATCCTCTAAATATAGGATGCTCAAAATTCTAATAGTTTTGATAAAATTATTAATTTTTAATAAAAATTTTAGTGAAATGGGATTCATAAATACTTCCCGTGGTTTTGCGTTTGTCAAGCAAGACTTCAATGGCTTCAATATAACTGCCGCTCTGTCTTGTTGCTCAGTCAGAACTTGAGTGATTTGCTACTTCCAGTAGCTCGCTATTTATAGGCAGAAACATAATGGGAATTATGTCTGCCGGTGGCGTTAACAATGAGTCCCAGCGTCATTCATATATTAAGTCACGATCTGACGTCATTGTGGATTTTCTAATGAGAATGATTTTTCTGTGCTATTAGCTGCCATCTTGAATATGTCAACGATTTAGAAGGCAGCTGATAGAGACCGCTAGGTGTTTATATTTTGAATATTTACTCATTTATTAATCATTTGTTTTTTGTTTTCACTTTTAGAGAGATGTGAAAAGGGCGTTTTTAACGATTCTGATGCAACGTTGGAAGCAGTTTGATTTAATAGAGGAGTTCTGTTTTTGTTAATTTTACTATTTGTTTACCGTTAATTCATGGTTTTTATTTGTTTCTGTTTCGCTGATAATGCTGGAAGATCATATCATCGCGGGAAGATTTTATTTATTTTTTTGGTTAAAGTACATTGTCATCGCGGGAACTTGTTTTATTTGTGAGTTTTTACTTTGTGAGTTTGAATTTTATATATTTCACGTCTTAAATTGTGCTCCGCGACGGAACAGGTATATTTCGAAACGTGGATAGCCGCGTTGTCTTGTTGGAAGATAAAATCCAGCCCAATAACTTCTTCAGCGTTGTTGATTAACATATCTTCTAACTCTGTATATATTTCCGGATTCATATGAGTGGGAACCCATGCCAATGGAAGCTTACCATGATGAGAAAATGCTCTCCATACCATAACAGAGCCACACCCGAAATTTCGGCTTATTCTTATTTCCGGAGCCTTTCGTAAATCATTCCAATAGAATTGGCAACCATCTGGGCTATCCATATTAAATTTCTTTTCGCGCCAAAAACTCTTCGTTATATTTTAGAAATTTTTTGGCAAAATCCATTCTGGCCGTTTTGTGTCCCTCATTCAGCCTTGGGTTTTTAAATCGTTTTGTTCAGATCGCATTTTTATTTTTATGCTGGATTTGCCTTATGAGTCTGGTGCACTGACATATATAATATGGACTGATTAACTTTCTATTTCATGTGGGCTCAATTGCTAATGTCAAAAAAAGTTCTGACGCCGGAGCCAACATTGAAAAAATCATTGGCGGGAAGTTGAAAAAATGAGCGTGCAGCTGGAAAAGCCATTATAATATAACCCTTCGAATTTCTGTGGATCATCTAGGAATACATTGCCTTTGGTAAAACACTTTTTATCACTACTTAACCCAAATAATTCATTTAAAAACATTTATTTCGACGAACCCAGTTATTTATTTGTTGTATACAGTCCTCTCTCAATTGATACTTTGTGCTTAGACCGAAAAAGTGAGCAATATAGAAGTGAACCCACTTTTTGCAGTGGTCTAGTGGTCACTGGCAACTTCAATTCAGGTTTAGTCTGACCAGCTCTAAGGTGTAACTGCGTTGCCTTTGAAAATATCTGGCGTTTGTCCCTTTCAGATAAATTTGGTTTACGTCCTGATCGAGGATTTGTGTGATAGTTTTCCTTTAAAGTTATTAAATTATGCACGACGCAGTGAGATCTTCCTATTTATATAATCAATAGCATATGCTAACGGCACTTGGTGAAACTTTTTTCTTAACATTTTAAATTGATAAAAAACACTTGTATTATTTCACAAAAGATCTTGTTTATTCAATTACTTTCTGAGAATATCCTAACGTGTTTCTACCCCTTAGGTCAAATTCAGAGGACTAACTCAACTGCCAAATTACAAACAAAAACTACCAAACAGTCTACCACTACCACTATTACATATATACCATGAACTGGGCGATTATATTATAAGAGACGGATTTAATAGGGAGCTTTTGTTTGTGAAAACCAACTGCATTAGTAGCAGAAACAATTACCAGAAATTACAGTTATCCACTATATCGTCGCCAATCCAATGCGCACAATGGAAGTTCAACAATTGCCAAAGTGAATCAATACTAAATTGAAGTTGATAATCTTTGGATTATTCCGTATTCACCATTCCTCTCGAAAACATTCAAAGCGCACATCAACGGCGAATCTTGCCATTCCGCAGAATCCATCAAATACATCTACCTACAAGTATGTGACCAAAGGAAGTGACATGGCTGTGATTGGATTTGGTGCGGAGAATTCAAACGATGAAGTCTCTCAATATCAAATAGGCCGCTGTATTAGCAGTAACGAAGCAATTTGGCGCAAGTTTTCTTTCTCTATCCATGAAAGACATCCCACTATTCTTCACTTGGCCGTACATCTGGAAAATGGTCAAAGAGCATCCTTCACTGCGGAGAATGCATTACAATGAGCTGATCGACCGCCATCTACAACATTGACCAGTTTTTTTAAATGTGCCGGACTGATGATTTCACACGAACGCTACTATACTCCGAAATGTCCAAATATTATACTTGGTATCAATCGACAAAAAAATTTCAACGACGGAAACAAGGAAATCCGGCTCCAAGCAACCCACATTTATTTTCCACCGATGTTAGGTCGCATTTACACAGTCCATCCAAGTAACGATAAGTGTTTCTATTTGCGTTTGCTATTAGCCAACTTTCGTGGCCCAACATCATTCTAACATCTACGAACTGTTAATGGTGAATGGTGTAGCACATATAGAGAAGCCTGTCAACGTTTGGGATTGCTTGAGAATGACACTCATTGCGATTACACTCTCATAGATGCTGTGATTCCGTCAAATGCTTATCAAATACGAACATTATTTTCGATAATTATCCCATCGAAACCGATTGATTTGTGGACCAAATACAAAGATGACATGTCTGATGATATTTTGCATCAGATGCGTACTAGGACATCAACTTCAGATTTGCAACTGAGCAAGGAAATTCACAACGAGGCATTGATATTAATTGAGGATTTGTGTTTGGTGATATCGAACAAGATATTACATCAATTAGGCATGACAACGCCCAATCGTCCGATGCATGACGTTAAACGCGGAAAACAATATGACTGCGATGCATTGAAAGAATCAGTTCAAACGAACGCTCCGCTGATGAATCGGAAAGAAAAGTATATTCATACGACAATTTCATGAAAATTGTGAAAGATGGAACTAGGGGGAGATGGATTTTCTTTTAGGACGCTCTTGGTGGAATTGGTAAAGACTTTTCTGATCGTAATAATTTTGGCAACGATTCGCTCACAGAATGAAGTTGCACTTGCTTCATCAGGAATCGCAACTACGTTATTGCGAGGTGGTCGAACAACTCATTCAGCCCTCAAGTTGCCGTTGAATATTCAAAATCAATGAAACTCCAACGTGCAACCTTTCGAAGAACTTTGGGATGGTCGAAAGTTTGCAGCAATGCAAATTGATCGATGATTCTGTTGGCAGACAATTTTCGTCAAACATTGCAAGTGATTCCACGGTCACCGCCAGCCGATGAACTTAATGCATGTTTGAAGTCGTCCATTCTATGAATCAAATTAAGTGTCAACATACGTGTCCAGCTGCAGAACGACCAATCTGGTGAAGTATTTTCAAAACAAATGCTAGACATTAACAATGGCAAAATCAAAGACCGAATTCATCCGAAAGGTGTTCCCAAACATTGCCCAAAATTACAAAAATCAAATTTCGTTGAGCCAAAGCGCTATATGGCTGCGAAAAATATTGATGTCGACGAATTGAATTTCAAGATTCAAAGTGAAATTGCTGGCGAATTGATGACGTACAAATTGGTGGATTCCGTTACTAGCCAAGATGATGTCGTCAACAACTATTCAACCGAATTTTTAAATTTGCTGGTAATGAAAGTCGGATCAGTAATCATAATGTTGCGAAATATCAACCAACCACGTCTTTGCAATGACACGCGGCTTGCGGTGAAGAAAATGATAAACAACGTCTTCGAAGAAACAATTCGTAAAGGAAAGTACAAAGGAGAAGATGTTTCGATACCACGCGTCTCAATGATTCCGACTGAGATGCCATTCGACTTTAAACCTTTGCATTTTTCCGGTGCGGATTGTATTCACATTCACAAAGGCAGTCATTGAGTGTTTGCGGCATTAACCTTGGAAATTGTTCCCGTGTCGGAAAACCATCATTATATTTTTTGTTTACGCTCCAGACAAAAAACAAAAAACACTGTTATAATCAGATCACTTAGCTCATAACTCTGTTAAACATACTTTTTACAAAATGTAATTAATAAACCTAGTACGGCAAACCAGCAGATAGCTGCCCAGATGGCCTTGTAGCCGTGGGCCCATACATTAATTGTAAATTAACATAGGCTTAGGTTAAGTACTATGTAAATTGCAGTTAATTAAAATAAATAAATAAATAAATAATAAAAAAATGTCGTATACCATAAAGCATTGCAATGAATATCCTCCTCATATGGAATATCCATCTCCCAATCATTAATAGATACAATGATCCCTCAGAAATAAATTTTTTCTCATTTTTACTTTGTTTACAAATTTTCAATAGCTTTTAACAAATTAACAAAATGATCACAAACTAATTTATTTAAATTTCGACAGGACAACGTCTGTCGGGTCAGCTAGTTATAAATAAATTCCAACACAGTAATTCTAAAAGAAATTTGTAATTCCAATTTACAACCAGAATTGATATAAGTTATTTTGAAAACAAGGCAACATGAACAGGTTCAGGATGGTTTTTAGATTACTTTGGCTTGTGTCTGAAATAAGAAGCTTTAATTCTCAATTAAAATATCTTGGAATGGCTTGTGTATAAAAAAAGTAAAATGTTTTTGCTTCAATAAAAAGCTTTAATAAGTGTATATTTTTACTTATCAAAAATTTCTATTAGTTGTTGTGTTGAATAAAAATCTAGAGAAGTATTTTAAAGTGAAACCTTTACGATTCCCTAAAATAAATTTCAGTCAATGAGCTTCATTAATAAAATCCCAAGACATTTTAGCACAGTGCAAAAGATAAAGTTTAATCAGAGTTATTTTGTGTAAGCAAGGAACAGAACACGGAATTTTTGGAGCTTATTCCCAGATGTACAGTAAGAATATTGGTAAATAATTTATTAATATTAGCGAATTCATTCCTGAATAATTTCATTAATTTAAGGAACGCGGCATAAGGCATATGCATGATAATATTAATCTTTCATCTGAAAATTAATAAAATAATTTGATTGAAACGAAAAAAATTACAAAATATTGCTCAGGTTAAATTAGTGAAATCCAACCAGAAACTCAAATTTCTCTGACCTAAATAGCTCACTTTTCGCGGCGCCTATTACAGGTGTTTGTTTGCTTGCGAGGATGCAGTAGATTTTCGGTGTGCTGAAATCTTACTTCAATACGATACAATTCTTGTACTTACTAAAACTAAGGTTGTTCTTGATAATGATATTAGTTTGTATCACGGTCATAGTTTTAGCTTGTCGGGGAGTACCATTTAGAATATTTGAAATCGGACTTACTTTGGACTTGGATTGCAAAGAAATAAAACAAGGTAGACTTCAAATAAGACCACCATTTATTAAACGGTAGGTAATTTAAGGCGTATTAAGGAAAACAAAATCCGTCCATGTATGGTGCAGAAGATGAAACCGATTCAAACTATGCACACTATTCCATACATACGATGCTGGGCACTTTGGAACCTAATCGAAGGCTTTGAAACAGATAATCGACGTATCTTAGTGTTTCACTACGGTGTGGCGCAGATATTGCAGAAACCAACGTCCCGTAGAATACAAGTTGTTAAAATAAAAAGTATAAAATTACATATTTTAAGTTTGAAAATGTTGGAAAAAAGTTATTTAAAGTTATAAACAATATTTGAGGAAACTCAGCTCATTTTAAAAGGGACTTACTATTGGTTCCAAATAGTCTCTTCTTAAGTCCTATCCACTATTCCGCAGTTTCGATTCGATTCGATCCAACCCATTTTACTTTCGGTTTCGAACACTTGAATTTAAAATGTTGGCAGATTTTGTCTTTCTGTTTCACATCCATCCATATAACATTTTTATTCTCGTATAATTCATGTTTGTTTATATAGCCTGAACAGAAAAGCCTTTTCATCCATCTTGAAGTATAAACAAAATCTTTACAGTTGATTTTTCTAATCTGTGTCATACTCCAAAGTTGAAATTTTCTCAACTTATCTGTTTCTATTTTAGTCATTTCCATTCATTTAAGTGTAATGAACACATTATTGTATGAATGTCTCATATAATTAAATTTGACATTTATATGAATCGGATCGAAATCGTGGAACTGTATTTGATACTTTACACTCAGCCAGTATCTACGGTGACTGAAACAAGGCAACAAGTTATAATTGGTCTAAGACCAATAAGATTATACCCAAGATGAAAATAAAAACACTTGAATTAAGTGAAAACCAAAAGTTTTGTATGGCAACACTAAGAAGGGCTGGCCGATTTAGTTAATTTTCGAAATTTTTTTACTAATTTTAGGAAAACGCTATGTACAAAATTTCAGATCTTGTCGACGCGTTCTCAAGCAAATATATGTATAATGAAAAACCAAAGTTTTGTATGGCAACACCAAAATGGGGCTACCTGATCTGCTTTATTTTTCGTCTTATATTTGTAATTTTTATGAAAACACCGTGGTCAAAATTGTGCTTTCCACGTCGATGCGTTCCCAGGTAGTTTCCAAATATATTGTGAAAAACAAAATTTTTGTATAGCAAACCTACGAAGGAGTTGCCGGATTGGTCCCATTTTCGAACTTGAATTTATTTTTTATTTATTTTTTAAACCTGTGTGCAAGATTTCAGCACTCTAAGTGAGTCGGTTCTCTAGTTATCGTGAGCACGGACAAACAGACCAGCAGACAGGCATGCAAAAATCAAAATAACTTCTAATATAATGCGTGAGTATCCAACCCATTTTCCACTACCTAACCTTGTGAATCTTCTTCCACAAATTTCAAATTATACCTGTACTGTTCATACTCCGGAATCCTATCATATGGGTATTGACGTGACAATCACTTCTAACTCACACCCCTACGTCTTCTATCTAGCTGCTCCAGAAATCTCAACATTGAAAAACGTTGGCTGGACAGAATTGAACTCAGGACTGTCTTAAAATTTTGCAGGAAACCTCCCTGCTGAGTACTGCTACCTTTCAAATATTGAAATCGATTTTCACATCGAACTCCTTAATGGATGTATTCAGGGAAATTTCGAAAATATCTCAGAAAATGACGCGCCTCACAGTTACAAAAATATAACCCACTTTCAGCTCGCATACAAGATTTGTACAAATTTTGGCAAAAGCTTCGGAAAATCCTTAACAAGATTTACCATGGAATCTACAATAGCAACAACCAAAGCTATCAGCCTGTTCTTTCCCAAATCAAATACATATCCACTATTATCGATCAACAAGATGTTTCTTGATGAGGAAATTAGAAGGAAACACTCCTCCATCCACCCAGGCCCCAACGTTTTCGAAAATATAAATAAGGTCTGTAACCGTAAACAAAACTGTCTAAAATAGTTACAAATGGACAAGATACCCTGACTTTGCCTCTTGAGAAATTCAATTCATTAGCGGAATTCTTCCAGTCCACCTTTAAAGACCATTCAAACCTTAGAAGTCCGGACTTTCGCACAAACGTCCATTCAAATGCAGAGAATTCTTCCATCAAAATGAACATCTACATCTCAACACATTCAATGCTGATTGCCTTGTCTCTAACCCGCCCAAGATCAACAACTTTTCGTAAACCCAATCCACTTATCTGCACTTATAAGAAGACTTAAGGGCAAAAAATCTTCAGGACCTGATAAGAATCCAAATAAAATTATAAGAAATCATCCTTCAAAATTATGGGTATCGTCTCAATACCAAAAAAGTTCAACTCTAAAGCCTTGAAGAAATTCAGGCCCATATCTCTTCTTTCCAACATCGCAAAACCTCTTACCTCTTACGCCATCCAATCGGGAAGTCAATAACCAAAAAAATAAAACCCTTCAAAACAAAAGTACCTCGGTATGTCCTTCTCTAACCAGCTTGATTTTAACACTCATGTCCAATCTGCTTTGAGAAAAGCAGAAGCTGTACGCATACTACGCATACTACCACAGAAGTGCTGTCCCGACCAAGCCTTGCTATATACGCAACTAATTCAACCAATCATCACACACTGTTTCCGAATCTGGCACACAATTGCGCCAACCTACATGAAAAACCTCGAAAATCAGGAGAGAAAAGTATTTCATTCTTGCACTGGCCTTCGTGGAAGGACATAAAACAAGTTCTACCCCAACAAAAAGCTGTATGAGGCTGCAAAAATCCTCCCTATCGACGAATACCTTGTCACGCAAGCCCAGCAACAGATGGAAAATTTTGTCCCATCATGCGCACCTCTTTATCATCAGCCTGCCTGCACATATTCCACCTGCAAAATTTAGGTATATCTCACCTCTTCAACTTGTTGACCCTGAGAGTAGGGACATTTACTTTACTGGCGAAAGATTTACCTTCTTTTCCACCAAGGTAACACATTATCCAGGATAGATCCCGGAAGAACAGCCATCGTCATCATAGCAGGATTCCCCACACAGGAACTGCTTAGTGAAGGAAGACACCACAAGGTTAAGTGGTGCAAGCTCCAGAGCTCCTCATTCTCCCTGAACCATTTCCATATCTCACTTTTCCTGTCTCACCCACCTAAAAATAAATAATCGCCAACCGCCACGATAACAGCGTAGTGTCGCGCGCGAAGCTGTATTAAAATGTAAAATATGAAGACCAAAACAAAACAATAGTGAAATCAAGGTCAAACGGAGGCCAAAGGAGCTGAACAGCGGCAGCAAGGTTCATAGAGAGAGGACGAGCGGCTTTCCTCGCATTTAGTATCTGCAGAAGGTGACATTTACATCGTCACCTTCGACACACTGCAAACATGCCCCTAAAAAATAAAACCAAAAATGGTCAGGAAAATTTTCGATCCACTTACAGCTTCTTTAATCCCTCGACTACTATTTTTGTATGACGTGCTTTTTTGTGGGCTCTAAATTAGGGCCGATAGCATTCTCATGATGCTGAGTTGGGTTTCTATCAGAATAGAAGACCCTTGTGAAACTGGGCAACTGGATTCATCTAAACCATGCCATTTGGTTTCGCTAAAACCCATTGTCATAATGGCGATTTGGTTTAAATTAAATTTTTGGTGAAGTTTATCTATTATCCCATTCTGTAGTGGGTTTCTTCTTTTCTATGTATATACTAAGTCCTTATTTAAAAGGTTAAGAACGCCACTATAATATCATTTCAGATTCGAAGCAAGCTTCAGGAGTAATAGAAAATGTCATTTTGAAAGAGAAAAAAGTTAATATTTTCTGCAGGTCTGGACTCTTGATCATTTAGATTGTCACAAATTCAGAATTAGGTGACCAGGAATGCATTTCAAAAAGATATAATTCCTCATACCCTTCCTAACATCCAATACTAAATGTAGCGAAGTTCCATAAGAAAAGTCGATTATTACAGTTTTCAACTGTGAAAATTATGGTTGTGACAAGGAAGTAAATGTATGCTCGAACTGCACAAAATTAAAGTTTACACTTCCCGAGAATGTTATTTTCTAATTTACTTCCGTTTTCAACAAGCTATGGTTACTGTTTGCATGTTTCTTACTAAACTTCCAATGTGTGAGCTTTACTTCCAGCCACTAAAAAAACTTTCGATATGTAGGAAATAACACCTAACGTCGACATGAATTATAAGAACACTTTACCAGAATAGCGTACATACGCGAAAGTTTTTCCGTATGTATAGGATACACTTGCAGGCAAAAAGGTTTCTTTATAAGATCCTAACTTTAGCACGAACTAGATGGGCGTAATAAAATACTTTGTATAGTCTCGTAAATACCTTGGTGATAAATTTTATATCCTTGCATAAAAAAGTGAAAGTTCTTGGCACTTGGAAAAGCTCAGAATATACATCAGGTACTAACTAAGAGAGTTTTTGTTGTAGAAAGGAGAACTAATAACTCTCATTAAGAGCAAATATTATTTCATTTAGGTATTCGTAACTGTAAGGATATATTAACTTTCCTGCATTTTATTTCACAATAGATGGTGTTTACCATAGATCTGACTGAATGACTGAAACGAACAAACAGCATTCCCTCTATAATAAATTGTTTGACTAGGGATACAGTTATATTTGTGTTTCATCTGACTTTCTGAACTCTGAAACCATTTCTTACTGCAACCTTTTTGTATTAATTAATTATGCTTTTGTCATTGAATGGCCAGAAAAAGTTTTTTCATCATTATATTAGATTTACAATTCAAGGAGAATGGAAGCATGTACCTAGTACGAGGATCGATGGAAGAAGTTCAACAATCTCCGTGGAACAACGTGCAGAATACCGTTTACGTCCCCCCACCACCCACACTCTATATTTGACTTTTGAAGGCTATTAAAAGGTCTTCAAGCCAGGTAACAACATTCATATATGAAAAATTAACAAGACTGATTTCCTTAAGAAGAAATTTCGGTGATCAAAGGTCTTAACACTAGTTCGGAGGGTGGAGTTGTTTCAACAAAACAAACCTAAATTAAACAAAAACTATACACTGAGAAATTATTATACTGTTCATAAACAGTCAATTCTCAAACTAATAGAACTTTGTATTGCCGTAATGATTGTCACCGGTGGCGTACTACATACACACAATCACGCAACATAACAGGAAGTACTGGGAGAGAGGTATATGAGAATGAGAATGAATGGCTGAATGCGTACGGTTATGAATCAAAGATTAAAATGGTAGATTGTCAGATTATAGATTCGACAAGATGTGTAATTTCGCCGTTTTATTTCTGATTTACAAATGCACTCAATAACAATTGTCAGGGCATACAATGGCGTTTAAAATTGCTTCATTCACCGTCAACAAGATCAAAATACGGTGTTACAAAAGTGCCAGCAGAAAACATAATTACCAGTTTGCGACGAAATCCAGTAATAGAACTAATGATTAATTTCAATAACGCCATCCGTAGATGTATAAATAATCAAAGACAGGAAAAGCTGATATGAAAACTCCAGTGAGACTTCTGTTAAGACAAAGTGTTGCTTTTGAACTCCAAACTTCAGTTCGATTCGATAGTAAAAGTCGTCAGATTTGCATGTACGTAATAGTTTCTGCCGATTTTGTTCATGATCAACTCAAGCTCCGACTTTTGTTATACACGTTCATGTAAGTTTGCAGACTTGTCTTGTGTATGCCAAAGTGGTACGATTTGCGTGAACGTGTGTAACAGCCTAGACAGTCAAGCTAGCACAGAATAGATATGCATATAAAGTGAGTCGCCATTTGGAAGGGAACTGTTTTCGGGTGAAGTAGAATCTGCAGGATTGAATTAAAGGTGGTCGGACGAAATTGATTCTGGTGAAAATCAGTCGGTTCCGCCTTATGTCCTCCGAGGGGTAAAACCTATGAAAAAAGTTATAAGTATGTTATAGTTGATTTGATTTTATTTCGATATCTTAGATGGAATGAATAATACCCTTGTGGATAAAATATATAGTTATTGCGAAAAGAAGTTTGACTTAGTTGTATTGTAGAAGCGCTCGCCTCGCTCCAATAACAAATCAACGAAGCCAAAACATGAATATAAGGAACACGTTAATTTATACTTAGAAATTTATTGTAAATTTTTTCCTTAAAAATTTTATGCATTATTGAAGGCCGACAACGGATGCTTGGGCCACTAAAAATTTTAATGAGCGTAGACGAGCAATAAACATTCATTTCCTCTAAGAACTTTACAGAAAATGTTTCGGTAGAAATTTTATTCAGTCTGGTGGGCGACTGCAGTTATTTTCAGATACAATGGGCCATCCTACACGAGTATTTTTGATGCACTACGTATATCCTTTTAGAGAGTATAATTAACAAGTACAATCAAGATTAACAAAAACGATAAAACTTAACAAATATGTTCTTTAAAAGAAAAGAAAATGTAATAATGTGGACAAGACTTTTAATCTATAACTATGTCAAAATTTTGAAATACATAGTATAATTTAAGTATTTACATTTTCCGTATAAAATATTAATCATCATCAGTTCTCTCATTCTGTTTTTTAAATGTTTTATCATTAAACTTGATACTTCTAAGTTAAAACAATTTTGGTTACGTTTTGTCATTATACCTAAGTATCTTTGGATAAAAGCATTCCGTTTAAGGTTTCAACCTCTAGTCTATTCCTAAACTTTGTTTTATTTGAATTAATTTGTGAAAAAGGTCGCTCTACATTAGCAGATGAATGAGGCAGTGAAATAATATTAAAAATTAGCTTAGAAATGCTGCTTTGCCGCCACCCCTTTTTATTTTAGACGAGTCTAGTCTGGACTAGTCCCTGGCGACAATAGTTAGCAATAGCAACGTATTTTCAAGAATTCACATCCAAGCGAAATAAAAATTACAGAATTAAAAAAGATATAAAGTTAGCATAATATTTTGCGTTCAGAAATGCATGACGATATGTGAAAATAGCACCAAATTGGTGTTTTAATTGATGTAGGTATCCAGAAATGCTTGACGATTTTCAGATTTTCAATTTGATATAATAAAACATTTCATTGAAAAGTAGTAATATGTAATATTAAATTCTGAAAACTAAGATCATTATTTCAAGAGCTGGAAAATTCTTCATTTTAATAGAAAAATCTTCAAATCTTTTCAAATCTTCTAAATCCGCATTAAAAAAATAGAAAATAATTTCTCCCTTCACTTAATGAATATATCACAAGTTTCCCTTCATCTTGCATTTTATTATATATTAAAATTATATTACATTTGGGTATAAATTTTAAAATCTTCAGGGTATGCAAAGAAAGCAAGCTCTGGGGGAAAATTCTGCAACTATTATTTTACGCCTAAGCACAAAATTTTATATACAACACCATGTTTCGATTCCACAAAAATGGAAATGAGTTTTTCTGTCAAAATGTTGTACACTTTAACTGATATTTTCTCCCCGCCATTTTGGTCGTGAATTTTTAAGAGGTACCTGTGAGTTTTTGTCAAGCGTTATTTTCAAAATTATTTGTTACATTATTTATTTTACCTTTTTCTAAGCCGTAGTCGCCTTAATACTAGTGAATTCATGTTATACCCTAGGCAGACGGGCAAAATCAATGATCATTCGTTCGTAATTGAATTTTTCAAAAATCGATTTACCATTGAATTCTAATTTTAATTATTAAAAATGTGTTATCAATTACATACAAAAATTGACAAGACTTTCGTTTTAATCAACAAATCCTTGGGTAACTGGATTTTTGAATGAATGATCGTTGATTTTGTCCGTCTACCTAGCGTATAACTCATTTCTTATAACAGAACTTAACTTCTTCAAAAAGACTAATTACTCACTCAAAAAACATTCAGCACAGAAAAATTTTCATTCTGCATTTAGGTATGCACTTTCCCTCACAGTGAGTTTTTTAAATCGTGTGCACTGTCAAAATTTTCACAGTTGCTGAATCTAGCCCCTGTGCAGTTTTAGTTTTAACACTACAGTGAATAACAATGAAATTTTGAACTCCCAATGTTTATCAAAATACTTAATTAAATTACTTTGCTTTGACTTTGCCTTCTTTGTATACCATGAAAATTTTAAAATTTTTACATAAAAGTAATATAATTTTAATATTTAAATAAACGGAAAACTCTAGATAGTTTTTTAAAAAGTTATTTGTTATATTTATATTTTTTTTCTTTTTTAGTCATAAATTATTCTCAAAAAAGTTAAAATTATACCACTAAGGAATTTTCAGTACCTACAAGCAAAATGTTTGCCCTTTTGTGTGATCGAAAGCTCACAAAACCGGGTATTTTGATTAAAAGTATGTTTGGAAAATTACCATAGCCGAGGTAATTAATCTCAGATTCAGTTTTCCTGCAAATATTTAATGTAATTTATACATATATTAACCCTACCTAATTAGTATTCCCCGAAAATTTCTTTAACCATTTAATTGGCAAGAAATTTCTGTCCAGCCCAGGGAAGTATAGTGTTTCAACAAAATGTAAGCCACCTTTATATGAAAAACACCATCAGTTAGACAAGCAAGAAGTGTATAATGTCTATTTTATATATATATATTTATATATTATACTATGCTTACGGGATCAAGAACTTACTATATATTATATAATTGAAAGAACTCCGGAGATATCTGAATCCTAATGAAATTTTCATGCTGAAACGAAAATAGAAAGCTATACAGAGCAGCCCAAAACTGATGGCAAGTGAGGTTATAGGGAGAGATGAGGGCGATCGCCCCCCCCCCCTTGAACAAATGTCTGGATCCGCCCTTGCTTCCCCGGAAAACGTATTTGCATACTGCACCAGGAATACTCGTGTGGGATGGCACAATACTTTCATGTGTGCCGCTGTCGGCCACCCCTCATTCTAATAGAAAATTTTCAGTAATTTTCTAAGAACAAATTGAGGGCGCTTATGTATATATCAGGTCGAACTCGTTGATTTTATATTAGAGCGACATTGCTGTCCCTTCCCTTATCGCGTTGAGACAACGTCAATTTTATATTCTATATGCTCTTACGTCTTATTCCCTGAAAACTGTTCAAAATTATACAAGTGGAGCCATCTGACATTATAACAAGGAGGCATTTTCGCAATAGCTATATATTTTATACACAAGGATAATACGTACGTAATAACTCCATTCACAAATCTGTAATGTAGATGATGTCACTATGAGACCAAATAACTACAATCTGTAAAAGTGCTACGACCAAAAATTCATCTTCGTACATTAATTCAATTTTAACCAATTTCGCAACTTATGTCAAAATGAAAATTCTTGTCGATAATCTTACTATTTATAAAATAACGGCAGTTCAATGATGGAGGTCATGCCCATATAAATACCTTTTAACAGAAGTAAATGTTAATTATAGCAAGATTTCTTATTGCAAATTCGATTGTTCGGCGTTATCACCAATTTCAATTAAAATTGCTACTGGTAGCAGTGCTCATTGCCATTTTACTGCCCCCCTTCTTTTCTAGATATTCCTAAGATCAGGGAAACTGTACTCTCTCTTGCACGAAGGAGCATCACAATGTCAATAATCTTAATAAGATACTGAGTGGCTGTGAAAGTTCCAATATTCCTCTATTAATCTCTTTCTAATCTTTTCATCTTCAATTAGGGTTGAATTCAAAAATAAAAGAAATGGAAATCGATCTCTGAAATTTCCATGGTGAATAGTGAGGGCTTAATAAGTATTTTAATAATATTTTGTCAATACTCTGCTCATTTCTTTCTGGGCTGCGAATTGATTATTGCTTGCTACTTATTCAGATATCTCTTCACCTTCTTATTGCACTGGGTATTCCCGTTTCAGCACAATATTCATTGATGACGTGAATTCGATTATGGATCATTTCATCATTTTTCGTATTCAAAATGTGAATAAGCCCTATCATAAAAGGGTGGACCTGCATGAAGATAAATACAGACTTTGGGTTACCTACGGCGAAAGAAGAATTTTAAGAACTTTTATTTTTAATGATTCTAAATCAAATTTATAAATACAAGAAGAAAAAAAAAACCGCCTCGTCGGGGATTTGAAACCGGGACTTTCCGCGTGCGACTGCTCTTACCACTGAGCTATCGAGACAGATGATTTTCCCTCTTGCATTTATCAATTTGTAACTAGCCTACTAAGCCACGTTGGGTTACCTATATTTTTTACTATATACTAGGCACAACAGTTATTATTATGTACTAAACTGCAACTTGTTTGTTTTAAAATTTCCAGAAATTTCAAAGGAGGTGAATCTACTTTTTTATTTTCATCAATATTAACGTACCGCAGAATTTGGATTTGAAACCAGGATTTTTAAAAAAATAATTTTTGCTTAAAAGTTCATTGCATTTCTTCTCTCCTCTGGCTCCGAAAAAATAAGTATTTCTTTTCTTCGATGCACATCAAGAAACTGATTTTGTTTTACCATAAATGATATAACTTGGACAATTTCAGTTTTCCATTTTTGTTTTTAACAGAATTTTGCTATTGAAGCTTAGCATTTGACTTAGACGAATGCTTGTATCGAACGAAGAGGTATAACCTCATACATATGAGGCCCAAGTGGGAAAATATCCTCCTTGCTAAAATTTGAGGTTGAGAATCACTACTCATATGAAAACAAAAAACATTAGAATGCTTATCGATATGGAGATTATACCTTCTTTTACTCCCTTTAAGAAAAATATTCTATCTTCTATCCAAACGGGCTGTTTTGATTTTGATGTAATATTTGTTTGTACTATTGTCATCTTCAAGTTATCGGGCGAGGTACTTTTTTTTTTTTTTTTTAATTTCCTCTTTTCATATGAATCATCATCTCCACAATGGGACTGAGGAAATACAGTGCTGTATTCTGATTATACTAACTCGATATCAAAAAAATTATCTGAACCTGCACCCACATTATCTTTAACTTCTCATATTTCCCCATTAGTCATTAGTTTAATTAATTATCTAAGCTTTTGTGTGGCGAAGCACTTCTCTTATCCTGTTGTAAGCTCCACTCAGTTAGACTTTCCTCATCTGTAACATTAGTCTTAAAAAATAAGCAAACAAAATAAACACCTCCCATATATTATTTTTATAATAAATATATATATCTACATAAAATAAAAAATGATTGAACTTTTCGGCCCAACGATCAGAAAAGTCTCATCAGTATGGTTATCTCTGATCGCCTACCATAGAAGTTCAATGATGGAGGTCACACCAATCTCCCTCATATAATGTCTACTTGGTTTATTCATATGCCGCCAGGCATAAAAGGGGGAACAATCACCCAATTTAAAAGTGCAATGAGAAATCTTGCCGCCATATAATTCACACTTACTTTTTATAAAATATATAAATATATGGGCAGTTGGTGTGACCTCCATTATTGAACTTCTATGGTAGGCGATCAGAGATAACCATACTGATGAGACCTCTCTGATCCCTGGGTCGAAAAGTTCAATTATTGTTTTATTTTCAATAAATTTCAGTATGTTAGACGAGAAATCTATGCGAAATATCAGAAAATGTATTAACATTACAATTGTATTATATGTTACGATACCGGTTTCAAGGAAAGTATCTAATCTTGGAATTGTGCTGAATGCGAAAACTGTCGCTTTCAGCTAATATTCGATTAAATGAGCTCAAGCTAAAACTTGTCAAAATACTTATTTTATTTCTGGCAGGATCATTTTTCCCAAGCTAGAGAGTGTCTGTCACCGCAAGGCAGATGTGGCATTCAACGATTGTGTTCGTTTCATTTTTGGGCTGCGCAGATTCGACCATGTCTTACATCTACGACTTCGATTACTGGGTTGCTGGTTGAACAATTATATAAACCAAAACGCGCTAATATTTTTATATAATTTCCTAAAGTCAGGCAAACCCGATTATCTGAGAGTATTTTTCAAATTCACAGCTTCTCAGAGAAATCAGGACCTTGTGATACCTCATTTTCGGAAATCTATTATGGAAAGTTCTTATTTGGTCTATACCATTCGTTTATGGAACGCTTTATCGTCTAATATTAGATTTGCGAGTATTGTCGGTGCATTCAGGACACTGTCTTATAAACCTCATCTAGCCTAGTTATCTCCATCAATTGCTTTTGTATTTTCGCTTTTCTTTTAATTTCTTCTTATCCTCTTTTGAAACCACAAAACTTTAAAAACTTTGAAAACTTTGAAAATTTGCAACTTCAAAACTTTGAAGCTTTTGTATCTTTTTTTCTTTTGCTTTTTTTTCTCTCTTGTTTTTTTATTTTGTATTTTTGTAATTTCGTTAATTTTAGTTCTTCTAGTTGAAGATATAAATTCATATATCCATATAAACTAATTCTGATTAGATATATACTTGCTAATTTGCTGTTGTAGATTAAACTTGCTTAGTACGTTCTACAGGGCTTTCCAATAAGAGGTGTTATTTTGCTATTCAAAGAAAAATGCCATTTTTGAGATAAATGATCGGATCTTTATTTCATTATAAAGAGGAAGGTATGCCGTTAATAATGGAAAATAACATCAGTCAAATGACCACCACGACCACGCCTACAGGACCATATCCTTTTCATGAAATTTTCTATAATCAAATCGCAAAGTGGCTGCCCTATGTCCTCGATAGTCTCACGAATTTCATATTTGAGGTCTTGAATCGACGCTGGGCTGTTGGCGTAGACCTTCTCTTTCACGTGGCCCCAAAGGAAGAAGTCGCAAGGTGTTAAGTCACAAGATCTCGGTGGCCAATTGTCCAATGACCCCGCGGGACCATAAACCGCACCAAACAGTCACACGGTGAAGATAGAGAGGTTTTTCAACAATAACTCTTGGGTTTTCCGAGCCCCAGATGCGACAATTTTGCTTGTTGACGAAGCCATCGAGGTGGAAATGGGCCTCATCACTCAAGATGAGTTTTCGATGGAATTCCGCATCATTTTCATGCATTTCAAGGACCCAATCAGCAAAGACTCGACGTTGTTGATGATCGGCCGGCTTGAGTTCTTGTGTTAACTGAACTTTATAAGCCTTAAGACCCAAATCTTTATGCAAAATACGGTGTAATGACGTTTGTGGAATGCATAATTCCAAAGAACGACGAGGAATGGACAAACCTGGGTTTTCTTCAACACTTTCGCCTACAGCAGCAATATTCTCGGATGTTCTTGAGCGACGTGCACGGGTTTTATTCTTCACATCACTAACTTGTCCCGACAGCTCGAATTTTTCTACAAGTTTCTGTATTGCGGTCCGACAAGGTGCTTCACGACGACTCAAAAATGTTCGAGTTTTACGAACCGTCTCTGCCACATTTTCACCATTTTTACAGTGAATTTTAATAATTTCAATGCGTTGTTGAATCGTGTATCGTTCCATTTTTAATAATGGTGTACTTTCTACTTGTCAAATGTCAAAAAATGACAGCTCCAAAAGTGACATTTACCGAAATAGCGGGCTAATTAAAATAACACCTCTTATTAGAAAACCCTTTATCTCTTTATCTAGCGCCAATTCTAGTAACTAGTACTCATAAAAGATTTCTATATTTTGTGTACTTTTCCTTCAATAAACGTATTGTATTGTATTGTATTGTATTGTATTGTATTAGTACACGTTTCAGATTGTCTGTAAAATATTAACAAATTAAAATGGTTAGTACATAAGTTCTGCAGTTAGGCTATTTCCTGTAAGATGTTGCTTTTGGAAATTTTGTGAGAACTTTGAGGGATAAAAAAAATAGTTTATCCAAGTTTTCAAAAAAATAATTTTATTTAAAAATGGAGCTAACACAAGAAAATCTACGAGCCATAAAATAATATAAATGACGAATTGACACAATAACAGTGCCCGCATAATTGGATCCTTATTTGACAATGCAAACCTTGGGCTAAACTGTAGAACGGTAGTTTAATGAGTTCCAAAGTGAGATAATCCGTGCAAGTCACGAGGATAATTTCCTGCACTGGCCGCCATCTGAAAAATAATCAAAGCTGTGCGGAATATGCAACTTAAGAGCAACGAGTTCACTATCACACAGTGCATCTCGGACTATCGAATTCTTGACCACTTCAAGAGTAGAATTGATGATTCATCCACCCTAGAGTTGGCACCTTGTGATTTCTTCTTATTCTCTTTCATGAGAAATAAAATACGTGTTTCAAAATCTCTCAAGCTCAAGCCGTGGTAGAAGTCTATGAAAAAATTATAAATTACTGCAAATGGTGAGCTGAATGCTTTCAGGATTGGTTTTCGTTCAACCGTATTCAAAAGTATGCAGAATATTCCAAGTATTTCGAAAAACAATAAAAATAATTGTAAAGTTTTCCCTTTGTCATCTACAAAACTCAAATAGCTTCCATGTATTCATGCGTGGATTTTATTGTGTATTTAAAGTACAAAATTCCTGGAAATCTGACACTTGTTTACGGTTATTGTGGTAAAACTTTATTAAAAATAATGTGGAACGATATTAGAGTTTATTATCAACTTGAGACCTGCTGTCGTCCGGAACAGATTTTATTGCAACATATTCTATATCTCAAACACGTACAAAACTGAAGCAATAGAGGATTGTGAATATCTTAAGGTTGCTGGCTTTGTAAGATTTTCAATATTTGAGAAAGGTTTTTTTTGGGTATACCACCCAGTAATCAAAAGTTATTCGCTAAATCTGTAAGAAGTATATGTGATTAAAAAAAAAACAAGCAAAAGTATTTCAAAACAAGTGTCTTTTTGCTGCAGGAGAAAAATAATACAAGCACAGGAAAAACTGGGAGTAGCATATCTAATGGCAGCTCTCAAGCAGCGTTCTATGTTTACATGTCCATACATATATTTTCTTCATGGACGGACAACCGCAACAGTTCCATTAGTGCTGGTCTAATGATTCCTAGTACCTGCTCCTGATTGAATAGATTCGTGGTGATTGAATCTCGAGATGACTCTATTACGGATTAGGTTACATGTTAATTCTCTTGTACATCAGCTTGCTCAGTAACTTAGTAGTTTTATCGCTTTCTATTTTTAGGTAAAAACTACTTTAGCTTGTCCGGTGTTGTGGGATGTCACTTGGCTGTATATTTTGATTTATATACGAAACATGTTTACATTGGTCGGCTTGACAGAGATATACTGATTGCTTTGGAATCATTCAGTTTTCAGTTTTATACCTGAACATGAAATTTATACTTTAAGTGCTCTCAATCTAGCTACACTGTAATCAAACAGGATGTCGCGTGCCTGTATATCAGCTCAACATGATTTTACCCAACAAAAATAAATTTTTTATTGAGGGATTTAACTCTTTGATGACGACAATAATGTCAGCTGAGTCATGTTGCATGTTTATAGCAAGTTTTAATTGCAGTCATAATATAAAAAGGAGGGTAAATATGAGGGTGGATAAAATTAATTTAAAAGCAGTAGTGAGAGTCATTGAAATAATTCTCAATGCATATAAGCAAATACTAAATACTTTTGTTAAGAAAATAGCAGAAATTAGAAAAAATTGTTGAATTAATATTTGTACTATGAGCCCAGTTCATCTAGTCAAAGGATCTGCCGCAAGATTGATTGATATTTTTGATTATGTATATACATATGTAAATACAAGCGGATATGGTTGAAAAATGCAAATTATATTTCATAAACAATTTAGAAGGCTAGAGCATATTAGGCCTGCATGTTTACTCGAACGTTTTTTACCCATAATGTGTACGTTAACTTCTCGGACTAGAAAATTCTACAGTTGAATGGATTTCCAAGTTGTCTGTTAACTTTCTTCATTATAATTTTCAAGAAATTAACAATTTATTGTGAGCAAGTACAAGATTAGTGAAACTTTTATATTTTTTTACTCCGTTAAGTTAAAATTTTAATCAGTTTTATTGGATAATATAAGGTAAGAAATAGAAAACGAAAATTATAAAAATCAAAAGTACGTCGTCCAGGATATTCAAGGATAAAGGACAAAATTCTTATTTTTCACATCCTTTTTCTCATATATTGTATTTTACAAGATAACTTGAATTCTTTAGCTTTCAAATGAGCTATAGTTCACTGTCTTAACATCAATAGAAAAATATATAAGTTTTTAAAGAAGTCCAGGCCTGCATTTTTTCTAATTTTTAAAAGTGCTTTAACTCACAAAATAATAATTATTATTTTGGTTTTCACAAAAATTTCAAATATGCAAAATTTTGAAAAAATTGGTGGATCATGGCACATATGTCACCGATTTGATATGGAATAATCCTGTAATAAAATGAAAGTTAGTCACGTGGGATTCAAGGAACCAGTTGATTCTTTAAGCTAGAAATTCTCTGTGGGAGCCAGACTATTCTAAAAGATAACGTACAAATTTTGCGAGACCTTTTCCTTGTTTTTATACCAGTTGTTCGAGATCAACTCATGAGCTATTTAAGAAACTGTCATGGAATTTTTAAGACAGAGAAGAACGTCTGTGACTTTAAAATTCAAGACCAAAGTAATGAGTATTTTCATGATGCCCAATCGATAGCTCTTAAAAAATTAAGAATGTTTTACGTGTTTTTTTTTTTTTTAATATTATGGATCGTTTTGAATAGTGCCGGATCTAGGAAAGTTTAAAGGGGGCAAAGACGTTAGTTACCGCTCCCTCTAACAACATTGTTTATTTGGGGCAAATTTTATTACAGTTCCAGGGTATACTAGGCATATGATAGATGACCTATTTATACTGCATACCATTAAACTAGAACCAGAATTGTTAAAAACAATTTGAATTTGAAATTCAAAAAAAAATAATAAAAATTAAGTTCCATTATAGAGCTGTTTTAAAATAAAATGAAAGTAAAAAATCGTATCATTACAAACACGGTTTATTTTATACCAGAGACAGACTTGCAATTTCAATATTGATATATGCAATAATAACAATTGCAATATAAAATTTCAGAGACACACCTACGGTTTACGATACTAAGCATTTAAGTAGAGAACTTACATTTAATTTATCACTTGATTTGTCATTTGTCTTAAGAAAGCTCCGCGCACGTACAAAACGTGAGAAAATATTGTGAAATTACTTCTCTATATGAAAAATAAATACGAAATAGACGCTTCAATTTGAGAAGTGTTAAATATTAAATGCCAGAAAAAGTTGCAGTATTAAATTGAGTTCTAAAAGTTTCGTGTATTAAATGATTATGGTTTATAACTAGGGTCATATTGCAATAAATTCGTATTCCACGTATGTTTTACGCAATATCAATATTGAGTTCCAATGTACTACATACTGAGTGTACACCAAGCATATACCGAGCTTTTTCTCAGTATATAGAGAAAGACTTGCGGTTGAGCGCAAAATGCAATAATTAAATTGCAACTCTGTCTCCGGTATTATTAACACAAGGATGTGCCTAGTGTCTTATATTCTCTCTACATTCGAGGTAGGATTGATGCATGATGGAGAACATAGGGTTGCCAGCCACATTTGTACAATTTTTGAATTTATTTCATATGAGACAAACGTACAATTTGAGAATTTAGCGGAATTTTTAGTTTAATTAGCTTACAGTGGCTTACAGACTTAAATTTAATAAACACTAAACTGATTGACTGTATAAGTATAAGCACAATTGAAAGTATGATATCAGCAAAGGAGCTTTTACATTCCGGAAAGAAGACTGGAGTGTTAATATGGGTTGAAAAAATTCTTCAATTCTTGTATTTAGATTTTTCCTCGTTTAGTTATGGGTTCCGAAGTCCGTCGTATTGCCCCTTCTTGAAACTAGCGCCCGGGGCAAGTGCCCCCGCGTGCCCCCCATAGATCCGACCCTGGTTTTGAAGCTATGAAATAAAATAGAACACTGTTTTCCTAGTGTAAAATGCTTCACATTACATAACTTACATTCTATTTATGATAAAAAAATTTCATTAAAGGTCGTTGTATTTTCTTTTTCAGTTCAGAGTCACCAGTGAGCCTAAAATATTTATTTCCAATTATTTTCCTTTTCGTTCAAAAGAAATTCTGTAAGATTTTTCGATCTGGGTTAATATTTTTTTCTACAAAAAAGATCGATGAACAATTAACAATATCAACTTAAGAAGAACTAGCATACAAGGCCTAGTAAAGGAAAAATGCTAGTGATCACCTCTTGTACCATACCAAGCACTGATGACATCTTTAAATCCAGAAATCAAAATGTAAAGCGCCCAAAAGAAATCATGAATTTTACTCACGTGGAATAAATTGACCGTTATGCAGTTGATTAAGCAGTAATTGAGAGTTCTACTTTTGAGTACAAGTGAACTAAATTAGAATATTTCAACTAAAACTTGAAAAGTATTAAAATATTTCTAAAAATAGCTCTTGATTGACAGAAGTTGAGATTCATGCCAATTTTATTTAAGTCCAACTTTAAATCTACAAGTAAAGTCTGATTAGATCTCATAAAGATGCCCCTTCAAAAAGTACCTACTCTATATGACTCTCACAAAAGCAAGGAAAAAGCTAAACTCACTCAATACAAATAAATTAAAATGAAATAGTCATTTGAAATACCCTATATCTACTCATTCGGAACTGCTCTGCGCTTGACATGAAAGATATCGCGGCAGCCTTTTCATGATAACTTCCCGTTCCATACCATCAGGAATTTCCATCCAATTTACGATGGTAATGATCTAGTAGTTGACTTGACACCTGATTGAGGTAATCAAATTTACAACAGAACAGACCTTTTTTATGGTTACTTACTTACAAAGGCTTGCTTTGATGAATGTTGGTATTGAGACGAAGCTGGGTTCATTGAAAAAATTCCTACAGTCCAAATTAAAGTTGGTTAACAAGACCATAACAAGGAAAGCGTAGAGTATAAGTTTTGTGAGGCGTTCAACCAGTTTTAAAACTTTTGTGAGATACTTTATCGTTTCATTTCGGTTGAGGAACAGTTTATTTACTTTGCTTTTCTAAATCAATAGAAGTGAGAAGGAAGCTTTCTTTCTATAAACTTGAAGTTTCTAAAGGAAATCTTTAGGCAATGTGAATAGTTGAACGAGATCTAACGGCCGTAGGAGAAATTATGGTGACAAATGTAGCTAACATGTATGATTTAATATTAAAAATAAATGTTTAAAAATACAAAATAATTGTTTAAAATGAAATTGCATTATTGCTGACATCAGGCTACAAAAAGAATCTAGGATGTTGCTTCTTTTGAGCAGCGCGCCTAGCGAACAATTTTCTACCTTGCTCGTCAATTAGCCGTCATCTTTTTATTAAGTCTTTATGGTTCTGCCTATGTACATCTCGTTGTATGTACTTTTAAATTATTTTAAGCCTACTACATCTTCAATATGCCAATGGAAATGTGCCTCAGTAATCAATCACAGTGTGTTTTACAAGGAGCGATGATAAAAGAACGTTGTTGCCTTTTAATTAAGTTCGGGTATTCTAGTAAAATTGCATTTTATAAAATCTTTGTTGTGTTTATTTTTCGTTAGAAACTATTAGTTGTCGTCAGGGAACGCAAATAATTGTTAAGTTTGGTAATCATCTAAAACAGTCTCATCAAGACTGATTGGTAAATTTAAGATGTAATGGCAAATAGTAAATATTTTCTAAAAAACTTTTAAGTCTCATAATAAGAGTATCAACAAAATTCTTTCTTTTATTGTTAGTTATAACTGCTACTGATATGGGTCCCAAAAGGCTTTTATTTTTAAGACTCATAATAACAGCCTTAATCGACTTTCAGTAATAGGTGTTATCGCAGACTTTTATTAATTAAACCTCACCATAAAAGTCCAATCACACTTTTAATTTTTTAGTCTCAAGATAACTGTCTTAGAAGGCTTTTAAAAGTTTCAGTCAATTAGGATGGTTACCAGCGACTTTTATTCGTTTAAGTTCTATGATAAAAGACATATCTTTTCAGTTTTTCGGTAATAATCTGATTGACTGGACTTTTACATTTTACAGTCAGTTATAACAGTAATAGTATCTATTTAAGTTCATAATGGATTTCTGAAAACATTTATACAATTATTTCCACCTATTAAGGAAATTTCGTTTATGACCTCTCCAAATCGAAGTTTTCGTCCTGCTAGAATATTTGATCCGGATTTGCTAATATGTGGATATCTGTGCTCCTCGATCAGCGGACTGAACTATTCCGGAAATCCAAAATAGCAAATACCAGAATCTTCAAGAAAAGTTTTGTCAGAAATCCATTATGAACTTAAATAGATACTATTACTGTTATAACTGACTGTAAAATGTAAAAGTCCAGTCAATCAGATTAAAGTCTGAAAACATTTTTTTTTTTTTTTTTTTTTTTTTAATAAATTTTGGTGATTTCAGGATAGATAGGTTTTTATGGACAAGGGTTAAGATAAAATAAATAAATTTTATTATATTATACTTATTTTTATTTATACAAAAGCAATTGCAGTGGTCGGCAGTCACGTTAATTTCAAACTTAATTATTATTGAAAATTGAACCAGTGGCTGTTGCGGACTATCCGGTTTCTGAAATCCAAAATTCAACTTGTCGTAATTTAAAAAAGTGTTCACTAAAAAGATTTTATATTTACCTTACTTTCGACTAATGTGTATATATAAATGATTAACAAATTTCTTTAATGTAGTTTCTGATTTTTAAGCATTTGACTTGACAAATGTAAATGAAAATTCTTCAGAAAATCAATTATTTAAAAAAATATATTACAGATATGTGCACTAAATAAAAAGCATATACTAAAATTAAGAAGCAGATAATTTTAGTTACAAAATCTGAAATCGTCATTTTTAGAACGTTTTTACTTGGCTTAGAGCATATAACTTAAGAAAGGCAAATATCGGTGTAAGGGAATCTCTGCCGGGTGGAAAAGCAAGAAGAATTTAACGAAGTTTAACTTGCTATTGTCAATTGTGTCAATTTGAATAAACGTCAGATTCGTGTTTTTGTGTCGGGTTTTGTATTTTGTGCTTTCTTTAATTAAAAAACATTAAATTGTTCCGCTAATTGTGTTAATTTCATATAAAAATTTTAGAAGTGATAATTTACTGATTCAGCCTCGAACTCTTCAAGATTATTTCATATGTACTAGTTTAATGAGCATAACGAATACATTGTTGCGTGGTAATGAAAAACTCATTTAATTCTATACTATTTAATATTAACAATTAATAATTAAAATAACGTATCATATTCTATGGTCTGGAATTAAGTTACGACTGGCTAAATCAAGACATTCCTATCTGGCTCTCGGTCGCTATTGTTATTGTTTAGTGCAATGTAAATGTGAGGTAGTGATGAATGTTAAGTGTTCTATCGCTACATACTGAAGCACAATTTTACCACATTGTGGAAAATGCCGCAATGTTTCGGGCTTCCTTTATTTATATGTTCTAAGCGAATCTGACTATGCATGTCGATTTGTCATCTTTCACTGAAAGAAATAAAAACACTTTTCTTCCTATATTATCATCAGAATATGAAAACGGAAGATATTACCTAAGGAAAATGTAATATTTAATTTAATTTTACTTAAAAATGAAATAAAAATTGGATTACACTGCTAATAACAGCCAATAGCCGCATCTAAATATTGTAAAATTTCCTGTCGATTACGTGATTATTATATTGATTTATTATAAGGAATAAAAATCCAAGAAGCAAATGCTCCTGTCATTATTTGGAATCAAATGTTCCGATTATTACTGTATTGATTGAAAATTTTCATACTTCTTAATGGTAAAATACTATAAAATTTGGTTGTAATCAATACAATAAAACTTGGAGTGCTTCCTATTTTTGTGAAAAATTTAAAATTTATAAGAATTCAGAACAGTGTTAGAGTGTGTGCGTTTTATTTCCATATAAGCTAAAAAATCATGGGCTTACAAAAGAAAAACGGAAAAATCATTCCCATTGCATACCTACATCAGTGTAGTCGAGTACATCCTTTGAGTGTGTAAAGCTATGGAACACAGCCAAAACCCTGGAAAATATTTCCCAAGCCATCCCTGGTAGACAACACTCATCAGTTTACAAAATTTTAGTGCCGGTGCGGGCGAGGGCTCTTATGTTAACTAACACAACTTTTTAGTCGAGTACGACAATGTGAGTGTACATTATGTGGTCGTATGACAACTAGCTTTTTTTACTGAGCTCCTCGATGAGGTTCTATTAGCTTATCAATAAATTGTTATGGCTACTGATATGTAGGTCTAGGGCATCTAATGTACGAGATAAATGGTGTGCGTTGAAAATAAAAATTTCCTTTGGCTTTTGCTATGCGCCTTCGAAGTGCGGACTGAGTTTTATCTTTCTTCTTCTTTGTTTTGTGAAAAGTGAAGCGAGAAAAGTGAAATGTAATTGAAGCCGTCCAGTTCCAGTCAAGTTTAAGTATTTTTTAATCATTGGTAAGTTATTTTTCATATTTTTATGGATAATGTATTCCTATTTAGAAAAAAAAAAAAACAATTTGTTCTTTATTTTTGCGATTGTGTGTCGAATCCCTGCACGAAAGGATAACATTATAGTTGTACTTTCGTGCAGGCATATGACATGGGGGATAATCCCAAATCTATTGTTTTCTGAATTTGAAAACTATATCATCCCTGATAATCATGATTAAGGTCAGCGATGAGGTATTTGATTAACTCACCAATGAGAATCATGATTAGGCTCAGCGATGAGAGATGTGATTTATTCACAAGGGCAATCATGGAATTGCTCATGATATGAGTGCGAAGTATATAAATGAGTTTAGTCCCGGTGCTAGAATAAAATTCAGCATTATATTCATCCAACCAATCATAATGAGCTCATCAGTGCGCTCATGATGATTGGACTACCAGGGATGAAACAGAAATCTAGATGTGTGCATTGGGAGTCCGTTCTCTAAAATGTTCTATATTGATATTTATGGAAAAGTGCCAAACATTGACTTTATATATGCTATTCTGCCTAACTACTATCCAAACCGGAAAATAGTCTTTAATTTAGACCTTGGTTCCTTACTTTCTCAAAGGCTACATTTAGTATATACCTTACTTGACCAAATAATAAAATAGTTTTGATTACAAAGGAACCTTACCATTTTACCCTCACTAGCTCTCATCTGAGTAATAATTGCATATGTGTATGTGCAGGCGGAGTTCGAATCTTTAGGCAGCTACATTTTATATCATCAGCCCAAGGAAAGTCATGACGGCAGTTATACAATGAGTACTCAGCTGAGGGTTATTGTTTGAGGAATCGTAGTCATTTGGTTCAGATAAATTTCTTTTAATAATTTTGTTAGTAAAGGTTAAAAAAATGTTAGTTCGGTTCGGAAGATAATAAAGCAAGCTTAAGATTATCGGAACACTATTTTTCTGTATGAATAGTACCTAGTTTAGGGCGGAGGAGCTATTCAAATCAAACTTTTGTCAGTTTTATATAAGAACAGTGCAAATATTTTAGAATGTTAGGACTCCGTTCGAGCACTCATGTAGTAGTAAGGAAGTCTATTTCAGAGCTTGTGAAGCTCTCGAGGGTTTTGACACAGAACAATGCGCTATAAAATTTGTCATGTATTTATATAAATGTGAAATTTTTCAAAAAGAAATAGAAACCGTTCTTATATTTCATTGTACTGAATACAACTGGTAGAGTATTTTATCATAAAGAAGTATAAAAAATTACAGTATTATTCACAATTTTCGACTTTAACTGTTCAACACATATCTGGCTTCCGTGCGTAATTACACTACGCCTGCGATGATACTATACTTGTGGATACGAACGGGCCACTTTATCAATTTATTTTGTGATCTTGTTGTATAAAGAACTTAAAATTGTTGTGCAGTGTAGATTGTGTTAGTGGGTGCAAATGGAATTCTTTGCAAAAATTTTAAAAAAGTGGGGACTGGAGAGTTTCACCCAAAATTTTCTTGGTGAATAAAGTTTGTATTTTTCACAACATATTACTTACTTGGTTCTCTGATGCTCTTTTCGCCACTTCGAATTTGGTAAAGGGCTTCTGCCACAGAGGTTCATTGTATTTATGAATAGTTCATTTCATTCTGTATAAAGTGAAATATGAATTTGGGCCTAGTGTGATATTAAATTGAAGCTCTTGCTGAGTGCTATTAAATGTTATATTTTCTTTTTTTCGTGAGGAACTTTAGAACAGACGTTTTTCACCCGAATATTGTTAAATGAGTTACTTTCGAATTTGCGTACAGAATATTGTGATTATTACTGTATTGATCGGAAATTTTTATACTTCCTGATAAAATACTCTACAAGTTGATTGTAATTAGTACAATAAAAATTGGAGTGATTCCTAATTTTCTTAAAAATATCAAATTTACAAGAAATCACGATAATTTGAGAAGGTTTGGAGGGGGGGGGGGGTAATTTTTGTTTTAAACACTTTCACATATCATTTTATATATTTCATATTTAGATGTGAAATAAATTTTTCCAATTTTTCCTGAAAATTTTTTTACATGTAATTATACTTACATTAAAATGGGATAATCTTCTAAACCACTTACCGCAGCGTAAAAAAATTACAACCTCAACGTGTTCGCAAGAGCATCTAGATGCGAATTAATATGTATATGTATACATGTAAGTCAGATCGATTACGCATCGTTGTAGAAGTTTGTAGCGAAAATATAATAACTAAAAGGTAAAAAATGAAATATATTGAAAAACTTTGAAAATAAATAACTTTTATAAATAAATTGCACTAAAAAGAAAAAAAAAATTTGTTGTTTCTCAGTGATATACACAAGAGAAATGTTTCATTGCAAAATAAGAAATGCTAGAACCCACATTAACAATATTTTAAAATTATATTATCTCGTTTGACTTTGAATGTCTGAACTGCCATGAAACTTTTCTTATATTTTCCACTGGGAAGAAAAAAATATTTATTTACGTTTTAGTACAATTTATTTACAAAAGTGATTTATTTTAAAAGTTGTTTTAATATATTTTATTAATTATGTTTTCACCAACATATGCATTAGTTGTATAACAGGTAAGACTCTGGTTTCAGATGAAGAATTTACGAAAGAAAGCTTGATGGATCTTAAGTACAAAGAATGACTCAATAAACTGACGTTATATTGTTTTAGAAATTACTTAATTAGATCAAGT
This sequence comes from Dioctria rufipes, assembly GCA_963924295.1. Classification (NCBI taxonomy): domain Eukaryota; kingdom Metazoa; phylum Arthropoda; class Insecta; order Diptera; family Asilidae; genus Dioctria; species Dioctria rufipes. Next base: position 80,269,474 of record OZ002740.1, on the reverse strand, counting down.
TTGATGTTAACACCTACTCACCCTCTATGGCTAAAAGAAAATAAAAAAAAAAAACAGTTCCTACTGCTGTGCCAAAGATATGTTCGTGGTAAAATTATGTTCATATAATTAATGTAAAACTTTCCCATATTTTTGAGTTTTCATTCTTATGTAGGTAAATAAAGCCCTTCCTTCTTAGGCTTTAAACTTTATTGAATAATTCTTATATGGGATAAAGATCTCGCAGACGACGTGGATTTTTGCCGGTAAAATAAGCTCAGGTCTTCCTGCTGAATGATTTTTGCCTCGTTTTTGTAATTTCCTTCTTCCCTCGGATGTTTATAACCAGTTTCATTGGATTTCCTATTCTAAACAATTTTTGATACAATAAAAACATCTACGACTGATCGTTTTCACAGTATACGTAAAAAACGTTAGCTTTTATATGGCAACAATAATAAGGGGTTGCCCAACTTAGTTTATTACTCTAATTTTATTTACTATTTTTGTTAAAACGTTGTGTACAAAATTTTAGCTCTATACGCCAACGCGTTTTGAGGCTGTTCCCAAATATATAGTGAACATCGAAATTTTTATATGGAAATCCTTCGAAAGAGTTGCCCTATTGGTCCCACTTTCGACCTTAAGTCTATTTTTCTGTTAAAAGCCAGCATGCATAATTTTAGCGCACACGTTCTCGAGTTATCGTAAGACAGACGGACATGCAAAAATCAAAATAAATTTTATTATTATGCTTGGGTGTCCACTCCATTTTCTTGTACCATCATTATTTCTCTGTGTTACAAACGGAATGACAAACTTGGTGTACCCTATGATTTCATCATCTGGGGTATAAAAATGTCAGAAGACCCGACGTTGAATATACACCTAAGTGTAATAATCCCATACTATGTTACTTAGGGACGTTAACAATTCATATCACCAAAATGGGATCGAATATCTGCACAGATTTTGCCCGTAGATAGATAGTAAGGCTCATATCATTATAATAAAAATAAAAGTAATGGTAGTTTCCAGTAGAAAAGGTATTACATCCGCCCAAACTCACACACTGTGTTACTTTGGGTGTTCGGTGGCTTCTAAAACTAATCTCTCCAAAATAAGCCGACCGCCACCGGGACTTTTAGCGCATAGGTACATATGTAAAGGGTTTTCCAATAAGAGGTGTTATTTTGATATTCAAAGAAAAATGCCATTTTTTGAGATAAATGATCGGATCTTTATTTCATTATAGAGAGGAAGGTATGCCGTTAATAATGGAAAATAGCATCAGCCAAATGACCACCACGACCACGCCTACAGGACCATACCCTTTTCATTAAATTTTCTATAACCAAAACGCAAAGTGGCTGCCCTATGTCCTCGATAGCCTCACGAATTCCATCTTTGAGGTCTTGAATCGACGCTGGGCTGTTGGCGTAGGCCTTCTCTTTCACGTGGCCCCAAAGGAAGAAGTCGCAAGGTGTTAAGTCACAAGATCTCGGTGGCCAATTATGATCACCTCTTCGAGAGATAACACGGTCCGGAAACTTTTCCCGTAAAAGATCAATGGTTTCGTTGCTTGTATGGCACGTAGCGCCATCTTGTTGAAAGTAAACGTTGTCCAGATCAATACCATCCAATTCCGGCCTTCAAAAATCATTAATCATCTGTCGATAGCGCAATTCATTCACCGTAACTGTTGCTGCAGCCTCATTTTCGAAAAAGTAAGGTCCAATGACCCCGCGGGACCATAAACCGCACCAAACAGTCACACGTTGAGGATAGAGAGGCTTTTCAACAATAACTCTTGGGTTTTCCGAGCCCCAGATTCGACATTTTTGCCTGTTGACGAAGCCATCGAGGTGGAAATGGGCCTCATCACTCAAGATGAGTTTTCGATGGTATTCCGGATCATTTTCATGCATTTCAAGGACCCAATCAGCAACGACTCGACATTGTTGATGATCGGCCGGCTTGAGTTCTTGTGTTAACTGAACTTTATAAGCCTTAAGACCCAAATCTTCATGCAAAATACGGTGTAATGACGTTTGTGGAATGCCTAATTCCAAAGAACGACGAGGAATGGACAAACCTGGGTTTTCTTCAACACTTTCGGCTACAGCAGCAATATTCTCGGCTGTTCTTGAGCGACGTGCACGGGTTTTATTCTTCACATCCCGACAGCTTGAATTTTTCTACCAATTTCTGTATTGAGGTCAGACAAGGAGCTTCACGACGATCCAAAAATGTTCGAGTTTTACGAACCGTCTCTGCCACATTTTCACCATTTTTATAGTGAATTTTAATAATTTCAATGGGTTGCTGAATCGTGCGTCGTTCCATTTTTATTAATGGCGTAGTTTCTACTTGACAAGTGTCAAAAAATGACGGCTCAAAAGTGACATCTACCGAAATAGCTGGCTAATTAAAATAACACCTCTTATTGGAAAACCTTTTATATAGTGAACATCGAAATTTTTGTATGGAAATCCTTCGAAAGAGTTGCCCTATTGGTCCCACTTACGACCTTAAGTCTATTTTTTGTTAAAAGCCAGCATGCATAATTTTAGCGCACACGTTCTCGAGTTATCGTAAGACAGACGGACATGCAAAAATCAAAATAAATTTTTTTATTATGCTTGGGTGTCCACTCCATTTTCTTGTACCATCATTATTTCTCTGTGTTACAAACGGAATGACAAACTTGGTGTACCCTATGATTTCATCATCTGGGGTATAAAAATGTCAGAAGACCCGACGTTGAATATACACCTAAGTGTAATAATCCCATACTATGTTACTTGGGGACGTTAACAATTCATATCACCAAAATGGGGTCGAATATCTGCACAGATTTTGCCCGTAGATAGATAGTAAGGCTCATATCATTATAATAAAAATAAAAGTAATGGTAGTTTCCAGTAGAAAAGGTATTACATCCGCCCAAACTCACACACTGTGTTACTTTGGGTGTTCGGTGACTTTTAAAACTAATATCTCCAAAATAAGCCGACCGCCACCGGGACTTTTAGCGCATAGGTACATATGTAGATGTGTGTAGATATTGAAAATACAAATAAATAGTAAATAATATCCCAGCAAACCAAATTTTGCGATTTCTTTTCGAAGTCGTAATAAAATGTCAGGAAAATATTCCGATTTCGGAATCGATTTCGGCCCGAGATCATTTAGAAAAATATTTCAAACGGTTGACCCGACTTCGTAAGGAAAATTAGTTACGACTTCGGTAAGAAAAGACTGAATAATTTGGAAAGTTTACATAACTCTGGCCAGTGGCGTGGTGGGAGCTCATTGCTGGGTGCCGTTGCCATATAGATAGGCAAACGAAAACGCTGAAACCAAGACCCATTTTGCTACTCTGCAAGAACGAATATTTCCCATTAATCTTTTTCTTTTCTTAGTCTTTAATATTTCCGATCTTCTAATATAAGTTTAGTTGGATATATTCGGTGATACAGGGTAGCAAAATATGTTTTTCGGTTCAGCGTTTTCGTTTTCATCTATGGATGTAACAACGGCACCAAAAACTGAGCTCCCACCTGGAAAATCAAACTAAAAATCATAATTTATTTCATAAAAATGTGTATACTTCAAAAGTATAAAACTTAGAATTATTTTGTTTTTTTTTTGTTCTAAATTTCACTTTTAGTATTTTTGTTATTTATTTATCTTTTATAAAAATGTGCATTTCGTAAAATTACAAATACAATGTAAAAATACACGAAATGTCGATTTCTTTACGAATTCATAACGAAAGGTCGTAAGAAATTGAAATTGAATATTCGCACTTCCGACATGTTCACGAATTCGCAACGAAGGCTCGTAAGAAATTACTTCCGGTTTGTGATTTCGTTTGTACGCATAGAAATAATAATGGTAGGGCAAAATGGATTGGGTACCCACACATAATATTAAAACTTATTTTGATTTTTCCATGTCCCTCTGTCCGTCCGTTCGTCTTTCTGTCCGTCTGTCTGTCCTCACATAGAACTTGAGAACGCGTGTACTTAGAGAATTGAAATTTTTCTCACGGAATTTTAAAAGGAAAAGTACCTTCGAAAATGCGCTAAATCGGAGAGCCCCTTCTTGTTGTCTCAGACGTTTCTATTATACAGAAATTTTTTTTAGAATATGAAATTGGCTATAATCATTTTCACTGTCCCACGGGCCACTCTAGAAATATATGTGAAAAAACACTTCGAAGTTGCACAGATTGCTTCAGATACGAAATTATATACGGGTATTCATACAGGGTGCCATAAGAATTGGTCTTACAATTAACCAGTTATAGCTTTTTACTTGTTGTTGTGTATGACATTGCATCAGATAAATCGGTTTCTCCATTCTCCAGATATGATTTTTTCTAAAATAAAGTTTCGTCGTAAAACCGTGAAATTTCTAATTCAGAAAGCGAGGAGGTATGGCGTGGTAGGAGGGAACAAAAAATATGTGTAAGCTATTTTCATATTCCTTGCAAACTCTGAAAGTTTAATCCAAATAGGAGATGGTCGGGTTCAGCGGTAAACGGTTTCGTGTTACATTTTAAGACTTCCTAGCTTGTCTAGGTATTACGTTACTTAATTCAACTGTTAAATTAAATTCCTATTTCTAACAGTAGCCTGTAGGCATTTTCGCCATAGATGATTACAAATAAATAAAAAAACATTTTTGAAGTGAATACATAAGTGCTCGACATTAGAACGATGAAGTATGCCAATGGATTCTTTGGAGTATGCTTATCACACTTTAACTGTAGAGTCCATACTCCTTCCCCTATAATCACTCTTTTTTCACCAAACTTACGTTTGCAAATTATTCGTTTTTCAAAGGAAGTGTTAAGGAAAAAACCCAATAGCGGCATCAGCACCGGGATTGGCATTGAAGATTGCAGCTGTCAAAATCAAAACTGAACATGGCAATGATGTAAGCCATTGCCGTCTTTATATTCCAGGCCGTGACATCAAATTCTATGAACGTATTAGAGAAGTACGATTTCGTACAAAAAAAAAAAAAATGGAAATTTGTTATATTATCCCGCATATTGTTTTTTATGTGACCCGTCAATAATCCTTGAAAACAAAAAAAGATTTGGCTCAATATATGTTCCATTAAAAAGTTTTTGTGTTATGTGAAGAGTGGAAACGTTTAATTTCCAAATTACGATAAGTACTCTACGTGCTTCTCGCACTCTTGCAATATGCTCCACTTATTTACCAAATACCCTATATAAATATACCTAGATATCTAGCAAACTAATAAAGAAGGTATTATAGCCATCCTTCTGTTTTGAAATATTCAAGTTCAATTGTTAAATTAGTATTTCGTATTTCTGTACTAGTATGGTTCATCGGACAGTAATACTTGTTGAAACCATTTATTTTTCATATGTTAAAGTAGTCTTCGTTACGGAAAAGAAAATTTGTGTGAGGCAACTCCTGTTTGAACAACTGAACATGATATGATATCTTTCCAAACTACCCTAATAGTGAGTTTTGAAACAACAGATTTTTATATCAACATTCAAGAGCAGAATATTTTCTAAATGCAAATTAAGTTCCATGGCTATTGACTGGCTAGATGAGCTCATTAATTTCATTTTCACTTGTGAATATTTGATGACTTTAGTGGCTTACATCTGTCTTTAGGAATTCCATTTGATCTATGAACTCCAAAACTTTCCCTCTTAAATTTAACCAACAAGCATGAAACTGTACGCAAACTTTTTCCATAAAATAATAATGAGTCAGACCAACTGTGAAAGTTGGAATTGTTGCACATTTCCTTGGAAAATGAAGGAAAGAAATTAGATGTGAATAAAAGCGATATCCGTAGGCCTCTGGGAATTATTGCAAAATATTCCTAATGTATTGCAATATATTTTCTATAATGTTACACTGCACGTGTAATTGATTGGGAGTTTATCTTTACACTGACCTTCCTTTAATTTAGCAATATACGGTTAATTAGTGGTCAGTTTGTCGTCGTTAAATTTTATAAATGGCTTTTGTCTTTTGTAAATGATTGTCACAAAGTGCAACAATAAATTCATTCGAGATCATGACTCAGACTCTGTTGATACAAAATCCTCAATTAAAACTTAGCGGGACGTCTATACCGTCTTGTAGTTGAAATTACAGAAGCCCTTGTTACTTATTTTAGCACGTGTTGAAAACTGTTCTTGGCGGCAGCTGTGCTGGTTCTCTTTTATTAACAAAGGCTGCGTCGTTGTCTTTCAGGTTACCAATGGACCTCCTATGGATACAGTTGAGATTATACCAGCAGCTTAAAAGATGTTTGAATCCGATATCAACAAGGTAGGGTCTCTTGTTCGCACTACAGCATGACTCCTTTTACGGATGAACTCAATAATTTCAATGAAAACAAGAAAAGAAATTGTGAAAAATTATTTAATGTTTGCCGGTTCCTTTTATTTTACAAAGAAACGGCGTAAAACGTACATACTTAGTATACCAACTGAAATAATTGCAACTTCTCTTCAAAGAAGGAATAATTTGTAGATTTTACATGTTGGTTTCAAAGGTCTTGTACCCATGTGTTTGTTCAAGCTAATTAGATTTAATCACAGTGAGTACATGCAATGGTAATTTAAGCACTCAATGATTAATTACCAAAGAGGCTTTTACTTATTTTGCTGTAATTACAATAATAATTAAAATTTTCTTGCCACGTACACCTACGTAACTCTGAATCATTAACAGGTAACTAACAAATGAAATCCCATGAAAGTAATTAACATTAAAGTTTTAAATTAAGAAAAAGGACTATTATCTTATAGGAAAACAAAGAATTTAAATATAAAAAACTTATATAAAATTGAAACTTCATAAGGACAAATCGAAGATGTCGTAAGAAGATATAATTTAACTTTGAAGTCTTAATGTTATTTCATAATATTATACCGAAATAAAAGTGAGTCCTGTGAAAAGGCAAATTACTCGCTGACAGAATCAGTTCTTTGCATTAATCTTTGTTAGCCTTCAGCCATTCCATAGGGCATTTCATAAGGCTGAACTACAATAGAAGTAAATAACTTTATGAAATTAAACGAGACTGAGGTTTACTTACGAAAAATTGATATTTTTAGCCTACATATATATCACATTCCGTAAGAGTTATTATCTTGATATTTAATGTTTTCAATTTTAAAAAGTGGTAAAAGTGAAAAAATTAACAAGTGGAAGTTGATTTAATTGAAGATTTGTGTTTTGTATTAATTCGCAATATCATTTTTATTCCATTTTAATTTTTACATTGCACCTAGTAATAATTGAATTGTATGGACACATCGCATTCTTACGGAATGAGCGATTCTTAGCGCAATATACTTACGGAAAAGTGGATATCTAAACTTAACGAAAGTTCCCCTCACACGAGTTAAAGTTAATTTGTCTACGCCTGTTAAATTAAAGGCGGTTCGTTTTACGTAAGTAAATGTTCTTACATACGTATACTTCTATTGCAGTTCAGCCTATAGATTTAACAAATTAGGAATTTTCAAATATGGTCGTACGATAACGTAGGATAAGTAAATTAATGGTTTTCTATCAGAATATTTGGTTGACTTTATTCTTTTCCATTAACGCTCTTTAAGGCGTCTTTTAACTCTGCTTTATTTAGCTGTATCACCGAACTTGGCCATGGCCAATGTATTCATGATATCTCAATTTAAGGTTGTTAACGTTGTTAAGTGGATGCGTACGGATCTATGCAGGTTGTTCGTTGATTTGAAGACGTCTGAAAATGAAAAAAAGAAATGATACAATGCAACACTTGAGAAAGAATTACGAACTGATTGGAAAGGTAGTAGGATGTTAAGCGAGTTGGTTGTCTCTGTGAACAAATTTATTTTCAGTACGGTACAGTTTTCAATAATTTCTGTTCTAACTGGATCTGCTTTTGCTGTATTGTTTCTCATTTAATGTGATGAATTCTTTGTGGATACTTCACGCTATTTTCTTTGCATTTTTCTGAATTAATATAATTAAATTAATATGAGGTCACCTGCTGCAACAACACGTGCTCAATCTGGATCATCACCTGAGTGTCGAGTTAGCTTGGAAAACATTGCTGCATTAATTAAATCGAGTGAAAATTCTATATTAACAGAAGTATCAGTTAAAATTGGACTTTTGAACGAGCAGCATAGTAGTGTATAAGTATTTGGCGATTTCTTTCTTTTTATTTTGAATTCGTGAAGTTTGTTTCGTTCTTAGGGTTCTATAGGTAGATTTATCTGCTAAAATTGTTTGGAGTTAACTAAAGTCATCGCTCTTATACATTGCAGTAACATTTCCATTGCCAGCGAATATGATGATGATGTTTTTGTGTTTAGCTTAGAATCCAATCGAATCGTGATATATTTTCAGAATTAATTTGCTTAATGCATCATTTTTGATATTATGCTGAAAATTAGACAACAAATGACAAACTTCACTTTTGTAACCTCGCGATCATGCTCATCTTCAATACTTTGTAAACAAAACTCTCCATCTGCTATGACCTGTAGTAGAAGAAAATCTTGTTTACCGTACGGTAGCGCAAATTTCTTTCCCAATGCCAGTAACCAGCTGATCTCATCGGGAATCTGGACATCTGTCTGATTAACAAACCACTTCCCATTTTTGTTCATATTAATGCTTAGAGATTTTATAGAATCAGATTTGAATTTATCGAACTTTTTTTATGTATTTCACTTAGGATAGTTCTTTATTACCACATAACAATTTTGGTTTTTTTGAGCACTGTTATTACGTAAGTTTTTCTTTGAAATCATAAAGTCAATGAAATGTCTTCTTTTCTTATTATAGGCTAAAACAAAATTGCAATGCTCAACGGAAAACGAACAAAAAAGTTCGCTGTTAAAATTCTAAAAACGCAGCATCTTATACGAATGCCTAAAATTACGATGGCCAACAACCGGCATCCAACGAACTCGCCGTCGGGATTGAGCAATTATAGTTAAGCCGTCGGCCGCTGCAGTACTACCAACAAAATGAAACGAATGAAAATGCTTTCGCAATTATTTTCGTGATTTTAAGGTTGTAGGACGCCGCGCTAATTTCAAAACAAGCCAAGAATGTATATTGAGAAATAGTAGATTGAGGAAGTTCCGAAGCCATAAAATAATCTATAATTTACAAGACAAGCCATATAGACAAGAAGACAAAAAAGAACTTTTATATGAATATTGTGAGGCGCTTAAATAGAAGTGGTAAAGTTTTAAATTAGCTAGCAAGATTCTAGTAATCTCAAAGAGCTCCGTACCTGAAGTTAGGAGGAAGTGGCGATAATTGGAAGTTCTCAGTTTCCTCGATGAATATGGCGTTCCTCGACCGCACGTTTATTTTATTGATTGGATCAGCCTCACTTAGACCATTTGCTGTCCTTTGTGATACCACCTAGATGGGAACCTACCTGGGAAAGATACCTCAAATTTAGGGGGTGCACTGAAACCAGCCACAAGAGTTAATGAACCTTACCAGGGCCCCCAGTTCTTTGTCTGCCAGCTCCCCTAATTCGCCGAAGAAGTAGCTGCCGAGCGCATTCTTCCTACGACAGGCAAGGTTGGGGCGTTCACACAGCAGGTCGTGCACGCTCTTAACCTCTTCCTCATCCATACAGCTTCTGCAGAAGTCATGCATGCGCTCTGTATGTTTACCGAAGAGACAATGCCCCATAATAACTGCGATAAGGTTACGCACATCATTCTGGTTCCTCTTCAGAAGAGATTCTGTCCTTTGAGAACAAACCTCGGGCCACAGCTGTCTTGAAATCGCGCATATGGTCAATTCTCCCCATCTGCGATTTGCCAGCTTACATGCCTGTACGTCTAGAATCGTCTTCACTGATCTATGGAGCCCCTTCTGGCCAGAGCATAAGCTGCCACTTTGCCATATATGTCGCTATGACCAGGCACCAAGCAGAGAATAACCCTGTGGTTAGCACCAAGTTTCTCGAGCTCAGATACGATAATTAATATGTCTAAGGTAAGTACTGAAATAAAAAAGTTATTAATTTCATGAGTTTTAATCCTTGGAGTAGTGCGCTCTTCAATTACTGAAATGAAAGGAAGTGTTGAAGCTATATTATCCACTCTGGGCATTACAATGTGAACATGACCATAACCAATGGATTAACCAGCAGACTGAATGGGATGAGTTAGATTACAATTTAAAAGAATAAGATAAATTTTCCAATATCCTCTATAAGATTTATGACTTGGTTTTCCAAAATATCCGACTTCGCTTGCTGTTCATTTTGTCTAGAAAAGGCACTAGATTTTGAATTCCAGGTTTGTATTATAAGGCCTAGCTTTTTTGCCTGGAGCCCAATGACGAACTGCAGTATCATATTCGATGTTTTTATCCACCTTTTTTACGAAATTTATTTGACCACTTATTTTCTCATAATATTCTCTCGCTTTATCGACCGAAGTATTAATAAATTTATTTAAAAAATACTCAGTTTTGTTACATTTGAATCTCATTGTTCTGTGTTTTCTTCAACCGTTTTCAAATTACCGGATGAACTTACTGAGGATCAGAACCAATTGCTGAAACAAGAATGAAAGTTATTGTCCTTGAAAATGCTGTAAGGATTGACTTTCAATAGCACTAAGGCTTTTAAAATTAGAAAAAAAAGAGTCATAAATGGTAAGTCATGGTATAGAACGGAGCTGATTACTAAGAAAAGTAAATAGATATTAACATATTTACATAAATTATGTACACATAGGCTGGATAGATACTTAAACTTGTTTGAATAATTATACTTACATACATAAAAATTCCACATTATACATTTCAAACCATGAAACAACCTTAAAATCAAACTCTTCACATAGATAAAACGCAGCTATGTCACCTATTCAGTTGAGAGAAAAAAGGTGTAAGAAATGTAAGTATCACAGGAATTACAAATATTAATTATCCTTGTGTGATGTTATGTGTATGTTTATAAACCATGGCTTATATTAATCGGACCATTCTTTCTGACCATGTTTCATTTCTATCTATACATTACAGTAAATTCTATAATGCCACAGAAAGACTATTACGGATGATATTCTTGAATATAGCTAGATTTTACTCACAAGTATTACTTGGATCTGGAACCTACAACTCTCCTTCTCAAAGTCTTGGCTTTTTAATATTCTTAAGATTGTTGACATGGTGGAAAAAGAGACAAAGGTGATAGGCAAATCACCATTCATATTCTAATAAATGACGGCAAGCAAACTAACGTATTAAATGCTTGTGCACTCTAATATGAGGAGAACTACATACACAGTGCGTCACAAAAAAAAAACAGAACTTCTAATTTAGATCATGGAATACGTGGCCATATCTATCGAACATTAGCATCATTAGAAAGATACGTCCATGTTCCTTCAACTGCACCCAAGTTCATGCAAATCGAATGATGGGATTCTAAGTTACACGCATTTTAATGATAGCATGCTTGGTGCGTATGTTGTAAAAACATACAAAGAGCAAATATCAAATTTTGTTTTAAACTCCAACTCAGACATAAAAATGTTACAAAAAGTATGATTGTATGAATCGTATACAAGTTTATACGTGGCTTAAACGATTGAAAGATGGTCGTGAAAATTTAAAAGATAATCCAAGACCTGGACGTCTAGAAGCTGCAATTCGTGCTGAAGCAGTTGAAAAAGTTCGTGAAATCATTGCTGTCGATGAAGATTTTACTGTGAGAATATTGGAAGAAGAATTAAATACTATTTAGGAGATTTGCATCGTCAATGGTCTAGAATTATTGCAGTTAGACCCCAATATTCAGTTGGAAAACAGCTGTGTTTATTACACCATAATGGACCACCATACAAGACCTTAAAGCTTCGCGAATTCTTAAATAAAAAACATTTGCGTCATCGATCACTGTATTCGCCTGATCTACCACCGTGTGACTATTTTCAATTCCCTAAACTGTAAATTGCAACGAAAGAATGGTTTTATGAAGATGTACCTTTCCTGATAGCAGCCGTAACACAGGTACTGAAGAGGATTCCAGAAACTGACATAAAAAATCTATGTATGCATTGCTTGATCGTTCTAAATGCTATATTCAGTCAAATGGAACCTATTTTGAATAAATATTAACTTTCAAACATAATATTATGTAAGTTTTGTTTTATATCTAAAAAGTTCGGTTATTTTAGCGACACACTGTGTATGACTTACAATAACATTCCTCAAGCAAATATTTTATTTGAAAACTGCTAAGATCAAGACTTATTCCACTTGGCCAATAAAAAACAAAAGTTGAACAGGAACTTTAAACTCATGTTTTAAATGATGTTTTAAAACCAATACCTACCGACATTTAATTCTATAATCAACTTCAAGAACTGCAACTTGACTGTCGCCAATTATTTCCACACGCTTTAAAGATAGTATTTTACAGGTCTTCTCTTAACCGATTGATCTTAATTTTAGGGTCTGAGTACCTACTGATGAATTTGCAAATTTCTTTGATTACACGTTCGTCCACCAAAAATTGAGAGATCGGTGTAGAGGTGATGATTAATTCCGCCTAAAGGCAAAGTCTGACTCTGGAATTAACGTGGTGCGATGAGTTTTTCTCTTATTCTAATTAGATGTTCAGTAAATTTATGTTGCGTTTCAGTATATCTTTTTGGTTTACAAAAATTTGTATCTTTAATAACACTAGAGTGGTAACCTTCTTAAAGTGGAAATAAATTTTTTACATGCTTTCTGATTTAGATTTCGTATCTTTTTGTAATTCCTTGCAGATATTTTATGAACTTTTGTACGAAACACGAGTTACCTTCATTTGCGGAAATAGAAAAAACAAGAAATAATAATAGACAGCTATTATGGAAATTTCTGGTAACAGGTGCAAAAAAAAAAATATTTTGTTGTAAATTTGGCAGCCACGTTATACTAGTGCTTTCCCTTCTTTGCACGTTTCATGTTTTAGATGTCTTATTACTTTATAAAAAATTTAAAAAAGCATTAATAAATAGATTACGGGTCTATTTGAAGGCCAAAATTAATAATTCTTCAATCTTTCTACCTCTAATTTAATTATTTATATATTTAGTGTGCATCAAATACTATTAAACAAGAAATTTTTTTATATATGTAAATTTTGGATTAACAACGGACATAAGGACTTTGTTGCAATGGGGTGAATCTACCGTTTTCGGTTACGAGAATGAGATTTATCTAAATTTCGACATTGGCAAACTCATTTAGTGTGTTTCATTGGGCAATAAGGGTTCTTGGTGCTAACAATAATAAATTTCACATAAGGTGAACATAAAAAAAAAGAACAACTTGATTTGATAAGTTGAAGAAACACTTTATTGCCAATCAAAATTTTTATACAAATTACTAGACTGATCTGATTACGATTTACTATACGACGACCGAACCTCAGACTACCTCAGACTTTCAGACTTCCGACTTTCAGACTAACCTTCCTATGTTTCACAAATTACTTGCTTTCCGTTAAACTTATCATTTCACGTGTCTACTATACGGGAAATGGTTTTGATGAAAAATGCACTTCTGGCTTTTTTAAAGATTATCCCATGAGAATTATAATTTAACGCTTTTCGCATATTTCTATTTAATGCGCGTTGTCTGGGTTTTTTTTAATTTGAAATGGAATTCTTTTAGATTAAAAATTATATGAAATGTATTTTCGTGGGAAGGTAAGTGAGAAAATTAAAATATGTTGCAGTGATATTTAATGTTATAATAATTGATTATTATATATGTCCTATATGATATTTTTATCTATAACAGCCATTGAAATGGGGTGAATCTACCTATGTGAGGCGCAAAAAAGCCATTTACTTAGAAGTCTATTTTGGAAGCACTTATTTGGGAAGAAATAGGTAGTAAAGAAAATATTTTTAATGATATAAAATGTTTTTGGGTGCCAGAGAGAAGTGTATAAGCGAGCTTTAAAAAAATTGGCTCCAAGCTAAAATTACCAGATGTTAAAAAGCGATAAAGCTTAATCTGTACTTAAGGAAAACCTATTTAATAGGAAGTAATAGGAGCATACGGATAATAGCTACTAACAAGAGAAAAAGTTGTAATTGATCGAAGACCAATAATATTATACCCTAGCTAAAATCGTTGACATCTTCAGTGTAACAATAGCTAAACTTTGTTTAAATATTTTTAAGTATATTGTCCGCGGCTGCTTATTTGAATATTCGCAGCTAACCTTTTTATGGGTATTATGGTATACATTTACAGATCGTTCCACCATCTATGGCTAAGGGAAAAATTTGAAAAGAAAAAAACCACAAATAAACAATAAAGAAATAAAAAAATAAATTATATAAAAGCGAACAGTGATTTCATCTAGGGTATAATAATACAACAGCAGAAGTAAATACAAAGAAACTTCTTAGCATAAACTGGATATTATGTATTTCTCTACGATAATTTCTTTCAAACCTTATGGAAATACAGTATTGGTAACTGTACGCCGTTTCGTACGTTGTTGCGCAGACTGCATTTACGTCCAAGGTTGAAAATGCCCAATATATTTGACTACGATCAGTAGTGGTAGTATTTGTTCATGAAGTAGGCTTTCAAGCCCCAAGCGCAATAAGTTGCACCTCATGGTCTCTCTTGGCCCAGTAATGCGAATGTCTTCGTTAAAATCACCCAAAATAATTATTTGTTCACCATGTCCAAAAATGCTGGATATTTTGGCCTGCCGGATTCCTATAAAGCATAATAAAGTGAGAATTGCAGTACCCAAAACAACCGTACTGGAATTCGTTGTTAGAGCTTAACGAAATGGTCTTGATCTTAAGTACCCTGATTTCATTTGAAATTCCAGAATTCGCGTATCAGATAATACCATTCTTCTTCTGTCTTTCCGAATAAGTTCTTTCCAGTCGATTTAAAGTAGTATATCCAGGAATCGGATATTCCGAACATGGAAAAATCCGTAAGTACTAGCAGCTCTAATACAAACAACATACAAGGAAGATCTGGTCTTGTCGGACTTTAAATGAAAAGTTAACTTTGAATTAGTGGCGCCCTGACTTTTGTGCATTGTAACTCTTTCTGCTGCCAGTACTGGAATTTGGCCGCGTTCCACTGAAATTTGGTTATTTCGCTTATACTGAAAATATTTCGCAATGTTTGTTATTGGAATTCACGAGGAATTTTTATTTAGCATCTTCGATCTTCCAAGGGACCCCACTGACTAATTTTAAAATTTTAGCCAGACGCGAGTAGGAATGCGGGAGCCATCCCGTACAGTGCCATAGCCAATGGTCATCAATTCTCGAGAGGCACCATCCACAAGTCCGTTAGCAGTGTCAACACTGAGTGTGATCACTACACTGACTGTCAAGCAAGTAGTACTACTCAGTCCCGCTGTTTCAGTAGTCTTGAACAGTAGCACTTTCCCCAGAATATTCTGGCGACCTCTAAGTTTGTCTACTGCTATCGAGGTGGTGCACTCAGGGTTCAGAAATCCCAGGTTGTACGAATTATACCTATCAACTTCTTCATTTCAGCGAATTAGATGAATGCCCTCGCGGGAAATTTCTTAAGGGGACACCCTTCATTGACGGAAAAGGCTAATGCTGGCAACAGTCAGAGCTCCAATGGCTAAATTATTCAGAGGTATTACAAATGTGCGATATTCCGTTTGTCGCAAAACTTCAGTGAGCTGGTAATACTTGAGCAGATCCCGCTGAGGAGTACCAGCTATAGCACTATAGGGATCTGACCTATTTGGAGAGAATAGCATATTTTGGAGCAGCCAGTGGCTAAGTATTCTCGTAAGGGAGCTGGTAAGGCCAGCGTTTTTACTTCCCCAGCTTCAACTCCTACAATTGGAGTCTAAAAGGAGAGGGATGTACAACGATGCAGCTCATTGTGAGCGTCTCCATAGGAATGTGAAAAAGGTGATTCAGGAGCATCGCTTGGCCCATTCTCCAAATCAATAGATGTCGTACCTTCATCGATTGACCTTTTTATATCTTTGAATGTGTAAGATAGCTTCTCTTAACACCGGGAGTTTAAGAGCTCATACAAGATTACATAGCACTATCAAACATGTCAAAATATGCGATATAGACATTACACTGCTGCAGGACGCGAACTTCACACAGGATACCTGCACACAATTTGAGCGTTATGCTTATTTGCAAACTGGCTATGTCATATTAGCCACACCTGCTGATCGCCGAGGCTCAAGGTTGCAATAATTGTATTCAACAAATTTACACTCTTGTCTCCTCTATATAAAGATATCTTCGCAGGCTTCGCTTCTTTTTTGTATTTTGTTGTACAAGGCAAAAATATCAAGGTAATAAGAGTATTAGGGAAGTTTTTGAGAGTGTCCAATCCTGTTTGGAGAGTCTTAGCGGTAAAACTATCCTTGGAGCTGATCGGCGTGCCGAAGTTGAGTTGAATTCCGTCAATGCTGCTCGGTTGAGGAATTATGACGGTGTTTTCAGACTCGTGGATATTTATCGTTGGATGCATCCTACGAGAATTGATAGAATTTACGTGTCACCTGGAAATCTAAAACATTTCGTTGGTGTCATTTAAGAAGTCTGTTCATCTGATCATCTTCTTGTGGTGGTAACCAGCACGCTAGTTGAAAGAAGAATTCCGTCCTGGATATTCAAGAACTATTAGTTGAAATCAGAGCAGTTCATCAATGAGTTTATTGAGTTCCCTAGTCAATTATGGGATACTGGAAAGTTCAAAATTCGATCTTCCGACCAAACGAATTTCAATAGAAGTGGGTATCAAGCTTATAGCTTGCCGGCCGAAGTATCTCAGGTGGGACCTCTTCTCCTATGGAATTTTTATAATTGCTGACTATACAAAGTTATTGTGAAAATTTAATTTGAGGAAATGCAAGAAGGCAAGAAATTGAGCAATTTGTATTTCGACTAAATAAGTAAGAACAAATTATACAGAAATCATTAAAGGGAAATTAAATGTGTTAAATCGTCCTTTTTTCGAGGTAATAGAAAAAGTATGCAGTCCGTAGATAAATTCAAAGATATTTTTGAGAAAACAGAATCATTTATTTTAACAGATTGAAGAATCTCAAACTCACAAAAATAGGAGCTAGAACGTTCGAATTGCTTAGTGGCCTTTATCGAAATATTAAAAATGAATCACTGAGATGTAAAGTAAATAGTTCTCCGCAAGATTAAGTCTACGTTGGCGTTGTCCGGTTTGAATACTGGAAGACGAAACTAAATTCAATTCAATTCAATTTAATTTATTAAGCTGGATTGGTACACAAGATTTACAATCTTTTGTAAGCACTCGAAAATATAATTTTAGAGAAAACAATGTTCAAATAGTTATTAATAGAGTTAATTTCATATGTTGATTAAAATAATAATGAAATCATAACCAAAACTAAATTTAGAAAAAAGAACAAAACTTATTATTTGATTAATTAATTAGCAGCACTCTTGAAACCATCAGACCTGTGTTGAAGATAGCAGCCTCTTAAATTCACCGACAGTAACCGCTCTCTGCAAGGTTGTAGGTAGCAAGTTCCAAAGCCGTGGGATCTGAATGAAGAAGGAGCCTTCCTGAACCAAGCGACTAAAACGTTCAATCAGAAGATCCCAACGCCGCTGAGATTGGAGAAACTGGAACTCATCCATTAAGTAGTCAGGGCGTTTAGTATGTATGAGCTTGAAGAGGAATAGAATTGCCTGGCGTCTCAGGTAAATATTCAGTGTGCAGCCCAGTATTCCGGGAATAAAATTAGAGACATGGTCAAATCTGCGTAAATTGAAAATAAAGCGAATACTATCATTATAGGCCACATTTATTCGACGAGAGCAATAGCTATCCAATTTAGGAAAAATCAAATTCCCGTAAGAAAAGTAGGGTAGGATGCGAGTTTTCACCAATCTACATTTGATGTCCACACTTAATAATTTAGCAGGGAGCCAGAGTCGACGCAAACCTCCATATACCTTACTTAGCACTGCACGCACATGATCACAGCATTTCATTCTTCCATTAAGAACGACACCGAGATTCGTAGCTTCGCTTACCCTAGTCAATATTTCACCCCCAAACATGATCTGCGGAATATCAGTTTCCAAGCTGTTATTGGAAAAAATGATATATTTCGATTTATTGGCATTTAACAATAGAAGGTTAAGTTGAGACCAATCGTAAATTCGCCGTAAGTCATCGTTAATCCTTACAATGGAGTCTTCAATCAGCCCGAGAGGCGTGATATTGTATATTTGTAAATCATCAGCATATAAATGGGCACTAACCTCTTGAATAATGTCAGGTAAATCATTGATGAATAAGGAAAAGAGCAGTGAACCTAAAACAGACCCTTGGGGAATGCCACAGAAAAGCGGCTGTAGATCAGAAAGATGTTCCCTGACTCGCACTTGCTGATACCTATTGCCTAAGAAGCTTTGTATCAATTGGACGGCACTAAATGAAAACCGGAAAAATGTTATAAGTTTGTTGAGGAACATAAAGTGATTTACACAGTCAAAAGCTTTTGTAAAGTCGAGTAGAACCAGTCTTGCAATCTCGTCGTTATCCAGGCCTTTTCTTATGTCTGTAGTAACCTTTAGGACAGCCGATTGACAGCTATAACCTGGTCTGAAGCCTGATGCACAGCGCGAAAGCATTCTGTTGTTATCTACAAACGATCGGATCTGAGTGTACATCACCTTTTCCAAAGCCTTCGCAAGGAAACACAAAATGCTGATGGGTCTAAAATGAGATGGGTTAACAGCAGATCTTACTTTAGGGATAGGTAGCACAGTAGCAATTTTCCATCTAGAAGGAAAGGTAGATGATGTTAGGGAGGTATTAAAAATAAATAGTATATAGCGAGTAATGTAAGGCAGCAATAATTTTAGGAACTTAGAAGATATGTTATCAGGACCAGTGGCACTAGTTTTAATAGATAATATGGACTCATAACACTCTGCAATATCAATACACCGAAAAGAGAAAGAGTTGCTATGCGCAGGGTTATTTAAGCATGGTGTGTTGCCAGGTAATGATGAGTGATTCATTTTATGCGACACATAAAATCTGTTCAGGTCATCAGGATTTCGTGAGGTTTCCTCTTTGGTGCTTCCACATACTCCAGCTTGCTTGAGAATTTTCCATAGAAACTTGTTAGAAAGCATTGGGTTGAATCTTTGCTTGAGATACCTATATTTGGCCGACTTAATGGCTGAGGTTGCTTTGTTCCGTGCTTCTTTGAATAACACCCGTGAAGAAATTGTCTTAAGGCGTCTAAACTTCCTATAGAAGAACTCCCTTTCTGCGATTAGACGGCCGATATTGGGCGTGAACCAAGGGCAGGCATTTAGCCTAACTCTTCTATATCGAACAGGTAGATACTTTTCATACAAATAATGGAATAAGCTCTCGAAGATTTCGACTTGATCATCCACTACACTGCAAGATAATATGCTATCCCAAGGCAGCCTATTGCACTCATCAGAAAGCTCAGAAAAATTAATGTTGTTGAAGTCACGATAAGGAAAATAGTCTAATATTTGACTAGGACAAGGTGCAAAATCATATGTCAGAAAAATTAGATCATGGTCAAGAAAACTTGGAGCATTGAGCTGATTGTGAAAGAGAATGCGATTTTCGTCACTGGTCATGAACAAATCCAATAGAGATGGATTTTCTGTATTGTAATATGTAGGGAGATTATTTATTAAGTGCAAATATACAGATTGAGTGAAATCTCTAAAATCATGGGCAAGTGTGTATCTCTAAAATCATGGGCAAGTGTGTATGTGTGTATTGGAGGTTAACATTAAAGTCACCTCCGATGAGCACGTTACTATAAATATGGGCCACCGTAGCAAATCAAATCAAATCCAGCAGAACTATCGTACGAAAAACAATTTGGAGATTAAAGATTACAACAAAATGGAAGTAAACTCAAAGAAAAAGTGAACATGAAGCGCAAGTTCGCTTGAACTTAGATTTAATTTAGGTTCGTTAAAAATAAAAGTTTTTAAAATTTTTCTATTCTCCATCTTTCACGAATTCTAAAAATACTGACTTCGATCCCCCTATGGGGAAAATAAACAGATTAGTGAAACTTAGCGACAATAGCTCGGAAGAGCAGTTTGATCAATTTGGATGGGAGTCCTGTCTTAAGGTTAGCATGAAATTTAATTATAATAGTTGGCAGCACAGTTTGCATAGGCCACCTTAAAAAAGTGCATCGCCCGGCTTAATAAAATCTGACGTACCAAAGAAGGAAGAAAAAGAAACCACTTCGTTATCTGCAACGTTCCAGAAAAGAGCTGGTGTAAAGAGAATGGATCGTGAAAATAAAAAGCTGAAGTTTGTATTATTTGCACATTGTTTCTTTTTTGGAAACCCCAACCCCAAACATTATTCTACAAGTGGGGGCTCAACCGGGATTGTGGAATATCCACGGATATAAAGATTTTGTGAAGTGAAAGATTTTGCTGCTTGTAGAAAGCAGAGCACGCAGTTTTACAAAGGGCAAGGCGCGGGAAGCATGCAGTTTTATGAAATAATAAGGTTAAAAGCCAAAATCACCGAAAGATTAAAATTTTATACAAAATAAAAATATCATTCCAAGGTCAGTAAAAGTCACTTTATTTTAAAAGTGCAGATAAGAAGCAAAGGGAAACGAAATCCCCATTATAAGCAATAATTTACGCTACGGGTTCGAAATATACCGTAAATTGTTACAGCGAAAATCATAAAAAGAACGGGAAAAGGAATTCCCGCTACAGTGAAGAGACTGTATATGTAAGACAGAAATTAAATTATTACATTTAAGAAATTAAATTATTTTATAAAATAAATAAAATTATCTTGTAAAATAAATAGAATTATTTTATAAGAGAATTGAAGAATTTTAAGAATTTTTATTTTTTAACGATTCCAAATCAAATTACAAATACAAGAAGAAAAAACAACCGTCTCATCCGGGGTTTGAAACCGGGACCTTCCGCTTGCCGGGCGACTGCTCTTACCACTGAGCTAACGAGACAGATGATTTTCCCTCTTGCATTTATCAATTTGTAATTAGCCTACTAAGCCACGTTGCTTTCAGCTGGCATTAACCAGTAACGATGAAAGCGCACAAATAAATTGTAAATTCAATTTTTTTTTTTTTTTTATTTATTCCGGACTGGAATCGAACCTACACTCTTAGAATCGGTCAATGATGGAGAATTGAAGAATTTTAAGAATTTTTATTTTTTAACGATTCCAAATCAATTCTCATCATTGACCGATTCTAAAAGTGTAGGTTCGATTCCAGTCCGGAATAAATAAAAAAAAAAAAAAAAAAATTGAATTTACAATTTATTTGTGCGCTTTCATCGTTACTGGTTAATGCCAGCTGAAAGCAACGTGGCTTAGTAGGCTAATTACAAATTGATAAATGCAAGAGGGAAAATCATCTGTCTCGTTAGCTCAGTGGTAAGAGCAGTCGCCCGGCAAGCGGAAGGTCCCGGTTTCAAACCCCGGATGAGACGGTTGTTTTTTCTTCTTGTATTTGTAATTTGATTTGGAATCGTTAAAAAATAAAAATTCTTAAAATTCTTCAATTCTCCATCATTGACCGATTCTAAAGTGTAGGTTCGATTCCAGTCCGGAATAAATAAAAAAAAAAAAAAAAAAATATTTTATAAGAGGTGTAAATTTAAATGACGTATAACTGTATAACTAAAAGTTGTGTGATATGCAAATTATAATTAAAAAAAAATACAGATCTTGGGAAGAAAAAGATTTGAAAGGTTTTCTTAGTCAATATTTGCATTTTCCTATTTAGGAAATTATTTTCAGAAAACAGAACTGCAAGTTAAAAATAAAGAGGTGTCTTTAACGATTGAATAGTATGAGGAAGAACAAAAAATTGAGAAAACAAAGCAATGTCTGTGCATCAAGTGAATTAATTGAAACGGAATATAGGGATTTTAGTAATTTCGAGCAAACTGTGTCATATTTAAAGAAAGCCCTGCTAGTGGAACGTTTGCAAAATACTAGTGAGCCTTCTACTGTGTAAAGTCATGCCATTTCTCAATTATTGATACTGAGGGGTCAATGCACAAATTTAATGTACAAGAAAGTTACATGGTCTACAGTTTACTGATGATTTTGAAAATACAGCTTCCGTCCTAGGATGGAATGAATTAGATAAACTTGTTTTCTCTAAACGATTATTAGAAGGTTCTGCTAAGTTGGCTTTACGAATTCAACTAGTGTATTCATGGTCTGATCTTAAATCAATCCTGAAGAAATTGTTTGTAGTTAAAGAGAATAGTGCGAAGCTACATGAGGCATTAAGCCAAAGAAAGAAGCTACCAACTGAAAGCTTTT
Organism: Dioctria rufipes; assembly: GCA_963924295.1. Taxonomy (NCBI): domain Eukaryota; kingdom Metazoa; phylum Arthropoda; class Insecta; order Diptera; family Asilidae; genus Dioctria; species Dioctria rufipes. The sequence continues at coordinate 80,247,071 of OZ002740.1, read as the reverse complement.
ATGAATAATTTCTGGTAATTAAAGAAATGGGTAATAGGGTTAATCTTGGAGATGGCGCATTAATGAATTTTGTAATAGACGGAATTCACGGTGACGAAAGAAGTAAAGCCATCTTATATGGAGTAAGTAATTTAGATGAATTCAAAAATATAGCCGAAATATGCGCGACGTGTATGTGCTCTACTAGATATATGCAGCGATCTGTCCTTTATGAGGAAAGATGCTTATTCTGTTATTAAACTGCCATTGAGTGGCCAGCCGATCACATATCAAGGAGTGGCATCGGGTAGTATCTCAACTTTGGGCTCCTTGGATGCTACCGTATTGGTAGACGACAATACATTTGACGAGAGGTTTCATGTGGCACCTCGGGAAGTTTTGCCAAAAGAATTTATATTAGGAAAGATGCTGTTAGACAGAGTAAAGCTTCGAATTTCTCCATCGGAAATAACATTCACCCCGATAGAAATAACCAATCTTTCAAGTAACCACATAGGATGAAATTGACCTAAGTCAGATCCAATCAAACGAACGGCGCAATAAAGTGAAGAAACTAATTCGTGAATACCAACCTATGAGGACAAATAGAAACACCCGCTTCGAAATGAATATAATATTAAAGGACGAAACACCAATCTGCCAACCATCACGCAGATTAGCTAGAGTAGAGCTCGACATCATGAATAGACAGATCGAGTAGTGGATAAAAGATGATATTATCGAGCCGAGTACATCCAAATTCGCCAGCCCAGTGGTTTTAGTTAATAAGAAGGACGGAGCAAAGCGACTCTGTGGCAATTATCGTCAGCTCAACAAAGTAATTGTGAGAGATCACCACCCATTACCGTTAATTAAGGACCAGATCGACCAACTAGTTAAGTTTTTACAACTCTTGATCTGCGAAATGCGTTTTTCCACATCAGTATTGCTACAGCGAGCCAAAAGAATACGGCTTTTGTTACACCATGTGGGCAGTATAATTTTAAAAAAGCACCTTTCACCGACAGTTTCAACGCTATATAAACCAAATTTTTTCCAACCATCTCAAACAACACAAGGTTATAATCTATATAGACGATATTATCGTCCTCGCTGTAAACGACGACGAAGCACTGCAATATTTAATCGAAGTCTTAAAGGTGGTATCATACCAAGGCTTAGATATTAAATGGGAAAAATGACAATTTCTAATGCAAAAAATGGAGTATTTGGGATATGTTATAGAGAATAGTAAAGTAAGGCCATGATTGGATAAAGTCAAAGAGGTGGCAAGATTTCCGGAGCCAACCAACGTCAAAAACCTGTAGTTATTTTTAGGATTGACCGGACGTTTCAGACTACGAGATGATTGCTAGGCCCTTGACCGGCCTTCTTCGAAGTGGAGTCAGATTCGAATTTATAGAAATGCTACGGATGGCCTGCAGATCCCTTGAAGATGTCTTATGTTCTGAACCAGTCTTATCAATCTATGACCCAGAAGCAAAACGGAAGTCCACACAGATGCCAGCAAGGTAGGTTTCGGCGCCATTTTATTACAAAAGAATGCTGATAACGGACTGTTTCATCCAGTTTATTTCTTGAGCCGAAAAACTTCGCCAGAACAAGAGCGATACAGCAGCTACGAGCAGGAGGTCCTAGCGGTTATACTAGCCATGAAAAAATTTAGAGTATACCTATTGGGAATGAAATTCAAACTCGTAACGGAGTGTGCAGCATTTAAGTGCACGATGAATAAAAGAGATATTACGCCAAGAGTTGCACGATGGGATTTGAATTTGAAATAGAGCATCGACCGGGCACTCGAATGTCTCACATAGACGCACTAAGCCGAAACCCAGCAATATTAATGATGGAAGAAAACACGCTTTTAATCAAAATACAAGCAGAGCAAAGAAAAGACGAAAGAGTTAGGGAAATATCGATGATACTTGAGCACGAAGAATTTGAAGACTACTTTATGGAAGAAGGAGTTCCGTATAAATTACTCGACGGCATTAAGTTACTAGTAGTACCAACGTTATTGCAAGCAGATCTTATTAAAGATACACACAGGCGAGGTAATTTCGGTTGTAAGAAAATGGAAATGCTTATTAAACAAACATATTACATTCCGAAACTGAAGAAGAAGATAAGTTGCATCCCCCGTATCCTGGCAGCGAGGAAGGGAAAAGGTGAAGGATTTCTGCACCACATTCCAAAGAAAGCTATTCTACTTTCGACGTGCCATTTGGATCACCTGGACCCAATGACAATGAAAAAGAAGGGCTACAGACACATCTTAACAATTATAGATGGATTTACCAAGTTCGTCTGAATTTTTCCGAAAAAAACAACAGCCACTTCGGAGATCCTTCAAAAATTGACAGTGCATCAAGCAGTATTTGGAAATCCTAGCTAATAGTAACCGACCTTGGACCCGCATTTACATCTTTGAAGTCTACTGCGAGAAAGAGGGAACAGAGCACATAAAAATTACCCCAGGAGTCCCGAGGAACAACGAAAGAATACATCGCATTGTAATAGCCATACTAAAAATATTATCAGTCAACTCAAAAGATGAATGGTACAAACACATCTCAAAAATACAGAAATGGAAAAACAGTACGTTCCAGAAAATTATAGCAATGACTCCTTTTGAGCTATTATTTGGCACAAAGATGAGGTTAAGCGAAGATGTTCAATTAAATGAAATAATCAACCAAGAAGTAGCTAAGTTGTTTGAACAAAAACGAGACGACTTACGAAGAATTGCATCCGAAGAAATACTAAAACTCAAGAAGAAAATAGACGCTCATACAACCGACGATGTAAGAAGCCTACGACTTACCATGTAGGAGATATAGTTGCAATCAAAAGGACGCAATATGGAGCTGGTCTCAAAATAAATCCGAAATATTTAGGCCCACACCATGTCATTAAAGTGATTCCGAATGAAAGATATGAGGTAGAAAAAATAAGCCATGACAAACGCCCGAATCGTACCTCTGACACAGATGACGAGAAGACTCTAAGTATAGTGAAGAAGTTTCCCGTATGAAGATAATTTAAAGAAGAGCACAGAAAGAAGGCTGATCAGGTAACAAAGTGCATCGCCTGGTTTAGTAAAATCTAACGTACCAGAGAAGGAGGAAGAAGAAAACACTTCGTCATCTGCAACGTTCAAGAAAAGAGCTGGTGTAAATAGATTAGATCGTGAAAATAAAAAGCTGAAGTTTGTATTATTAGCACATTGTTTCTGTTTTGGAAACCACAACCGCAAACATTATCTAACATATATATATATATATCAGTCTTTTGTATAACTGTTTCTTTTCTGGAGGAAAATACTTAAAACTTCTATTTGTTGTTGTTTTCAAAAGTCCTCTTAGAGTTCCACTTGCTGGATTTCCTTTTATATCCTAGGTGAAATCATAGGGTATATTAACTTTGTCATTCCCTATGTAATGTTTGGATTGGACATCCATGTATAAAATTATTTTTTTTTTTTTATTTTAGCATGTCCGTCCGTCCGTCTGTCTGCTTGTCCTTACAATAACTTGAGAACGCATGTACTTAGAGAGCTGAAATTTTGCATACAGGCTTAAAAAAACTAAGTTCTAAAATAGGATCAATCGGCTAGCTCCTTCGTAGAGTTGCCACATAAAACTTCGTTTTTCACAATATATTTGGGCACTGCCTGAGAACGCGTCGACGAAGAGAGCTCAAATATTGTACATGGTGTTTTCATAACAATAGAAAATAAAATGGACTAAATTGGGCAACCTCTTCTTGGTGTTGCCATACAAAAATTTATGTTTTTTCGAATACTGTTAGTCCTAGACGTTTTTATTGTACTGAAAAGATCTTCAGAATATAAAAATCTGCAAAATTGGTTATAAATATTTTTATTGTCCGATGAACCGTTCTAGAAATATATACAAAAACACATCAAAAATCAAACTTGCACAGTTGGGTGACCAACCAAACAAAATTACATACAGGCATTCTATGGTATCATAAGAATTGTTCTTACCAATTCTACATTTTATACTTGTTTATTTTGCTATTAGTTTGTTTTTCATTCAAATAATAGTCCCTGCTATCACAGGTATCGTCACTGGTTTTATATTGAATGTTTACTACTTCCAGCGTAGCGTGAATTGTCAAACTGGCAATTCATTTTACATGGAACCTTTTTTGTTGCATTTTGCGATTAAAATTTTTCAAAGCTTCGTTGTATTATGATTTGAGTAATGGTGATAATTGTTTGTGATTTTTGTGAAACATCGAAAATATAAACACGTAAATATACAATCAACATGAAATAATCTACTCAGCGGCCTACTGTACAAGAACTACACCACTCGTGACGTGTTTACAAAAAAGTAATACAAACGATCTAAGAATAAGTTCAAAATAATGTTTGTGTGGTCCAAATGAACACGTGGATCCAATATCTGCAGATAAAAATACCTGTTCAGTTGCTCTTTCTATACCCTAGGATTTACTAAGTTTGTCATTCCGTTTGTAGCGCACAGACATAACAATTGTACAGCAAAATGGATTGGACACTCATGGATAATATCAAAAGTTTCCTTTGATTTTTGCATGTCCGTCTGTCCGCACGATAATTCGAGAACGCGTATACTTAGACAGGTCACATTTTTTACACGGTCCTTAAAAAAAAGTAAAATTACGTTCAGAAATGGCACAAATCGGGCAACTCTTTCGTGGGGTTGCCATACAAACATTTCATTTTCCACTATATATTTGGATACTGCCTAAAAACGGGTCGGCATAAATAGATGAAATTTGGTACATGGTGTTTTCATAGTAATAGCAAGTAAAATTTGAAAAATAAACTAAATCGGGCAACCCCTTCTTTGTCTTGTCATATAGAAATTTAGGTTTTTTACGTATACTGTGACAAGGTTCAGAAATTTTTATTGTACTACAAACTTCTTCAAAATACGATGTCCTATAAAATTGGTTGTAATAGTTTTTTCTGCCCGAAGAACCCTTCTAGAAATATATGCAAAAAATCACTTCAAAAATTAAACCTGCACAGATGGGTACGAAATTTCATAAGAGCATTCATCCAGTGGCGGATACAGCGGGGGGCGATCGGGGCGATCGCCCCCCCTAGAGCTCTAATAATAATAAATCAAAATTTATATTCTAATGCAATGAAGTAGAAAATACAAAAAAAAAAAGCAATTTAAAAAAGACCGTTTCTAAGCCGTCGTTAAAAAAATAGAAAATAATTTCTCCCTTGATTTCTCCAGAGTTTCCCTTCATTTTGCATTTAATTAAATTTTTAAATTATATTACATTTGTATATAAATTTTAAAATTTTCAAGGAATACAGAGAAAACAAGATCTGGACAGCTCAAATTACACTACAGTGAATAACAATTTCCCGAAATTTAAATTTGGAACTCCTAATGTTTATCAAAATACTTAATTAAATTACTTTCCTTTGAAAATGCTTTCTTTGTGTACCATGAAAATTTAAAATTTATTATACATATGTAATTTGATTAAATGGAAAACTCTAGATAGTTATTTGATATATTTATTGTTTTTTCCTCTTTAGTCATAAATTATTCTCAAAAAATGTAAAATTATATCACTAATGAATTTTCAGTACAAGCATTGTTGCACTTTTTTGTGATCGAAAGCTCACAAAAGCCGGGTATTTTGATGAAAAGTAGTATGTTGGGAAAATTATCATAGCCGAGGTAATTAATCTCAGATTCAGTTGTCCTGCAAATATTTAATTTAAGGCAAATAGGATAATATATATATTAACCCTACCTAATTAGCATTCCTCGAAAATTTCTTCCACCATTTAAGTTGCAAGAAATTGCAGTCCAGCCCAAGAAATTATGGTGTTTGAGCGAAATGCAAGCGACCTATGTATGAAAAACACCAGTAGCGCAAGCAAGAAGTGTATAATGTATATTTTATGTGGGATTAAATTTTACTATGCTTACGGGATCATAAACTTATATTATATAGATAAAAGAATTCTGGCGATATCTGAATGCTAATGAAATTTTCATGCCAAAACGGAATGAGAAAGCTATACAGAGCAGTCCACAGCTGATGGCAAGTGCGGTTATAGGGGGCGATTGGGGCGATCGCCCCCCCCCCCCCCTAGAGCAAACGTCTGGATCCGCCCTTGCATTCATCTAGGGTATCATAAGAATTCGTCTTAGACCAATTCTAGCTTTTGTACTTGTTTAATCTATAGATGGCAGGAGTATACATATGCCCACAAGGAGATACTTTCTTCCGTTTTACCTTATTTTCGAGCTTTTTCAAAGTTGGGCTCTCATCAAAATGTAAAAATGAGTGATAACCCATCAGAAATGTTTCATTACATAATTAAACGAAGACATTCTTGCGGTCTTCACTGTAATAATTTTTTAAAAACTTGGATGTAATTTATGACTAAATTTAGAGATTATGTACCAATATTAGAATCATCTTTACAAGACAGTATTTTACTTCTTCTGTTCATCCTGCAGCATTTATATTAGCTTCTTTCTTAATTTTTGCGCTGGACCATTACTATCACATTTGAGTTGTTTACGTCTGGGATGTTTTCATCTTATTTGCAACTTGATGACGAGGTTGATAGAAAATGTACTTGTCTGTTTACTTAATTTAACTTTGATGTAAAAGACTTCATATTTGTCGGTTTCTCGTCCAGACTTAGTTTTCATGTTCTGTCGTCATCAAAAGTCATTTCCGCAACCTTCGTTACCTTTACTGGTACGGTGGCAGTAAGCGATGATATACCGTGCTAGTCCTACAGTCAATAATGGGCGAAGCCGCGGAGGACTTGATAAGCTTAGTACTTTTCGGCTATTCAAATCTGAATCTTATTAATTATAAATAAATAATTTCAAATTTTCATTGATATTAAATAAAATCTATTTGCTGGAGTACGCATTAAATAAACTCTTGTCAATTTTTGGCTCTCGACTGGTTAACCGGCAAATGCTTAGAAGAAAAAAATATATAATACATATCTACGTCATATTTTCTATTAAATAAGTTTCGTGATATACTTTATTCTCGGAACTAAAATCCTCCACTTTCTGTAGATGTTTGAACTACTTTCACACACTGATTCTGTCCATAGAAAACTTATTTTCAATTTCTCTGTATCTACATGGTAGACGTGTTTCTAGATCAAGGTTACACAGTAATCTCTTTTTAACCTTGAACCTCCCAAGAGTAACATCCACCACATGAAGTCCCACCTTCTATTATTCTCAGAGCGCTGTTGTTTCACGTCAAGCATGCTTATTATGATAATTAAGTTTTACTAGAACTGCATGTATGTACCCATATAGAAGTAGAGCTTTCACAGAAGAGTATATAATTTGTTCTTCTTCATCACTGGGGCTGTTTTTACCTGCATCCTAGTTAGACATTGCATTGCCATATGTATGCAAATGTGCATGCAATTCTAAGTGAAAGGTGTTCCCTCTGCAATGGTAATTCTCGTAAGGGGAAGCCATAGGCAATAAATTATTTTACATTTCTCAACTGAAAAAAACAACACCATTGCAAATGCAGCCATGAGCTGCGCTGAGACTTCTTCGAGCAAGGACATAGCGAAGGTGCTGTAAAGAAATTTATGCCATCTATTGTGTAATGTTCTATTCTTATTTCTTGACTGAAAGATTATTGTTTCACGATCGTATGCAAGTTAGCTCTTTTCTCAAAACAATTCGAGGTTTACAAATTACCGCTCACTTAGTTATTGTTTTGACAAGTTTTACTAAAATTTTAAAATAAATAATGGATTCTCAAAGTACTGAATTTGTTAGCAGCAGCTGTGTTAATTTAGTTTTAGTGAACACCAGAATTGCGCACACAATCTTCCGAAAGTTGCTGATGGTAGTCATTTAATTTATTAAGGTGCAGTAAACAAGATCAAATATAGTATCCCATAATAGTACTATAAACAGCAAAAACAAGCAGGATAATGAAAAATTTAGAAAGTAGAATATAATTATTATAAGTACAAAGTACTAATTATTGTAAAAGAACAGATAAAAAAAATAGTAAAGAAAATTATTAACAAAATAAAAATTATATTGAAGGCAATAGTTGTACTATGTAGGTACTACAAAATAGACCTATTTGGCAAGTAACTTTTTAAACACGCCGATGATCTACATTCTTCACATCACGTATGAGCCCAATAGGCTTACTGTAATAAAGTGAATTATGCAAGACATTGGGCAAATCAATAATAAATAAGCTAAGAAGAAGTGAGCTCAGAGCAGATCCCTGAGGAAAAACACTAACAAAATTGCTGGTTATTTAGTTGAACCTGTTGATATCTTTCGATTGAAAAGGTTTGTGTTAACTCATTCGCTGTTGATAAAAAACAAGAAAAAGGTAAAAAAATATTTTCTCAATTTAGTAATATGCAGATTTATATTTGCATCGCTAAACTGCTTAAGATTTCCTTGAATATTTTATTTTTGAAGAAGGCATTTTTTTATTCTCCGGTATATAGCAAAAGCTAAAAACATTTTTATTTGTTATTTAACCACACAACCCATTTGATTCTGGGTGACAAGTTTCAAGTCTTGGTTTTGACTCATCAACAGGTCCGAAATAGCGAAATTGAGTGAATTGAAAAACAAATGACACAATAGAACAAACAACAGAAACGAAAAATGAAAAAAACCAAAAAATTGAGAAAAATATTGTTTTTTTTTATATAAAAAAATTTAAAAACCAGATTCATTTGAAACGAATCGAACCTGTGTACGCTTACAATGGGCTGAAAAAATAAAAAGAAGAAGAAGAAGCGTTTCGTGGTAGCAGAAAACCTTACACTCATCGGTACGGCTTGGTTTTCTGCCTGCCGTAGATGCTTGAAAGAGATCAAATTGATCTCATGTCATATAAACTCACAATAAATTCTGGGTGTGAATTATATGAGGCAAAAACTCCTATATTCCACCACAACGAGGAAGAAACAAAATTAGAGATTACTCTTTAAGATTTTCTACCAGGGCAAAGCAGTGGCGGATCCAGGATCCAGGGCGCAACTATGGCTTAGAAATGGTATAGGCTGAAAACTGAACAAAAGTTTGAAAACACTCGCCACCACTCGCAAATGTCAAATACACAAAATTTATCATTTAAAAGATACGAGTTAAGCAGATTAGCAAGTGGCTACCACTTGCAAAGAAGTAAGTTGCTCAAGGTTCTTTGCCACTCCGAAAACTCAAAGGGGATGTTAGATTATTCAATTTGTTTTCGTTTGTAAATGGTGAAAGTGTAAAACTTCTCAATCATCCATTTTGGTTAGTAGAACTAGGGAAATGTATATTATTCAAATACACGAATCATCATAAATTGCATATTTGTAAAATACATGAATTAAAAATTTACATTTATTTAAAATAGCAGTCACAGAACAGTTACAATACATATCTTGTACGTATATAACTTCATCGGCAAGTTAAGAAAGTGTGACTTCTTTTGTTTTTTTATATTATTAAGCCAAGCTCAGGAGATATCCTATGAACTATGATGCAAACCACAGTATGGCAAGAAGGTGATAAAAGAAAGGAATTAGGTAACGTGAGGAGAGTGGCGAAGCTGCCGATGTATGTCATCCTTAAACTTTTGCAGATTGCATGCCGGAGGAAAAACAGAAGATTGGAGACTGTTCCACGTTCATACATGACCGAAAATATTTTGAAGGGTAAAAGGAAGTGTGCGACTTGCACTTTGAGTATTCCATGGAGGAATCCGCGATCAGACTGGACATTTCATCAGAACATTTATCATGCATGTAGCAATATAGGAGGGAAAGGCAACAAACATTGCGTAAGTCATATGACCAGTTTATGCCACATCGCCAATGAGCAGAAGGCTCTCTTTTTGACAATATCCAAAGAAGCTACGGCTCTGCGATCAGCCCCGGCCTACATATGGAAATTGTATTCCATTCTAGGTCTGATGTAGGACTGGTAAAGGAGCACAAATATTACTGTCAAGAAGCATATAAACGGTGTATCGTCAATAAGTGCTCCATCAAAAGAAACGGGAGTGGAAAAATTATGATCTTGTTTTAAAGATATGGGACAGCTTTGGAACTTAGATGTATTAAATTCGATGCGATTCGGCTGCATATTATCAAGGTGGTTATTCAAGGATCTAATCATGCAATCTAGTTTGACAGATGTGACACTTCTTCTGTAGTCCCCAAGGATGCCAAGTGAGTAAGCTAAACCATGGCTACTGTCATCGGCAAAGCAATGGATGGAATTGAAAGTAAGGGAAAGCAGATCATTAATGAAAATTGAGAAGAGAGATGGAAAGGTACAGAGCCCGAGGCACCCCGGCATTTATTGGCTGAGATTGAGATGTAACATAATAGGACAAAAGAGGCCAAGTGCTTTAAGTTTGGTTAAAAGGGCTGAAGTCCAGACACTATGATAGGCCTTTGAAAAATTGAAAAGACTAAGGCTTCAACGTTCCATAAGAAAAGTTAGAAAAAGAAAAGCCATATTGGCGATCGTTGTGGGTTTGACTAGTTTCTAGATACTTCATTAATTTTGAGTTAATGATAGATTCAAAAACCTTTTTAAGAATCGAAGTGATTGTAATTGGTAGATAATTTCAGGGATCACTACACTTTCCTTTCGTGGGAATAGGCTGAACGTGAGGTAGTTTCCAAGCAATTGGAAATTTTCCTGTCAAATAAGACAAGTAGAATGGTGTTAGCATAGCGTTAGCCAAGAATGAGGCGCATGTTTTATTTAACGGGGGCTTGAAACTATCAGGATCTGCAGCTATGGAGATGTTAATCTCATTAAGTAGCTTGAATATATCTCTCGTATGGATGTGTATTGGCTCTTGTACACAACTACAAGGGAGATGTAAAGTGGGTGGAAAAGGAGCATATTAAGTGAATCTAACAGTCTAAATATTAGTTTTATTCAGAAAGTCAACAATCACTTCATTGTAAACTAGTGAAGGAATAGAGAAACTACTGAAGCTGTTCCTGATGGTCTTGGCCACGGATCAGAAACCTTTGCTGCCTTTGCGTTTTGTGAAGATTCTAACATTCTGGTCAAAAAGAAATTTTTCTCTTCGAATAGTGTTTCAGCTTTGGACATGGATGCAATTGATAGGTGCGAAAAGCAGACTATTTTGCTTTAATTGCGTGATTGGACTTATCACTAAACTAAGAGCGATTTTGCTGTTGTTAATATCTGCTGAATAAATACTGAATGTATTCGCGCACGCCCAAGACTTAGAACTGCACTAACTTCAAATGTGCATTCATCAACATCCCTTGAAGCAAAACAGACCGACCAATCAAATTCTCTAGGATGCTCATTGAGACTTTCCCAATGTATAGATTTATTTTGTTTTTATTTAACGTTTGGGCTAAGTATTCTATAAAAACTATGGCATTTTACGAAATAATGAAAAAAAAAATTATTTAAAAATTAATCTCTTACTTTACATAAATGTAATAACACTCACTACAACAATGCACAATGACTTCTTCGCCGTTGTGTAGTTTCGCTGAATTTCTCCAATTACGAGTTATAATTGTTTCTTTAAATGTTTGTTTTGCCATGCCGCGCCGATAATGTTCTAAGGAGCCGTCTTTACATGGAAGGCTCATCAAAGACCATTTGGCAGCTGTTTTCAATTAAAAGAAACCTTTCATCGCGTTGACATGAATAGGCTCTCTCTTGCTTCAAACGCTCCAAGCAAAGCGGTGCTCATGTACAGGTATCCGCGCTTCCTGTTTTCTCTATAGGTTTCAACAACCATAACCGAAGGCCAGCTGATAGCTACGGCTTGCGTTCCTAAATGTATAATATTGAACGCTTCCAGAAATTTTTACGTTTTTTACAAAAGGTGCAGGGAATCATTTTTTAGGAAAAATTCAGAAGATCTACTGTAATTTTTTCAGAGATCTTGGGGGGTGGGGCGTGAGACCCGCGCCACCTAGCTGGATCCGCCCCTGGGGCAAAGTTATATTTGTTCAAGAAGGCAATTTTTTCGATTCTCCGGTATATAACAAAAGCTGAAATTTTTTTTATTTGTTATTTCATCACACAGCCATTTGATTTTGGGTGACAAGTTCCAAGTCCTGGTTTTGACTCATCACCATGTACCAAATAGCGAAATTGAGCGACTTGCAAAACAAGCAAAAAAAAAATAGAACAAAGGAAAAAATGAAAAAATGAAAAAAAACCAAAAAATTGAGAAAAATAAAAAAAAAATTTAAAAATCAGATTCATTCGAAACGAATCGAACCTGTGTACGCCCGCAGTGGGCTGAAAAAAAGAATAATTTCCGTGGAACTGCATAAAATTAGATGCGATTTCTATTGTTATATTTTATTAACAAAATTAATGAAATTATACATCATAAAAATGGGAATATCTCAGAAATGGTAGCATTTAGCTAGGTACATGTGCATAGTCAAATTAAAGGTAACATTCCGGTGTTTCTAAATCTTGTAAATAAACTGTAGGTATAGTTATCATGCATTTTGGCAGGAAAATCGTTAAAATTTGAAGAAATTACGGTTTTTTTCCCAATTTTTCGACGTTGACGTACTACAACTTTTGATTGTAGATAGTAGGGCTGGTTAAGCATTTGCAAAGCTTAGACGGTTTCCTATCACCTGAGATAAAGCTCGCCTTGATAGGGTGTATTACAAGAAATTTACAGGGTGTAAACTGGAAACATCACTAAAAACGTTAACCCCCCTACCGCCGAAAATATGGGCCTTAACCTCCCGCGCACCCCTTCACCGTACACCGGAACACCCTGTATATATATAAGATCAGTCTTTTAAAATTTTTAATTTTTTCAGGAATTAGAAATAAATCAAACCCCAACGTGTTGCTCTATAAATAAAGTTTTTTTATTAATCTAAAGGACTCATTACAAATATCCGTACATATAAATAAAGAAACACAATTAAAGTCTATTCTTTAATTTATAATTCCCTTCGTTTAATTTTATCAACTTAGATTGATTTTTAATTTTATTTTATTAGAAGTTATTTAATTTTGATCAGCGTTCTTATCACACCCCATTTCAATCATTTGTCAGTTATCACATCTTTACCGGCAGGGTGCACTCACCTCTTTACTGGCACGGTGCGCAAAATATTTAAATTAGCTTACCTCCCCCCCCCCCCCCCCCTTGGGGAAGAAAATTTATAATTTAATTTAATGTTTGTTTTTGTTTTTCAAGTTTGTTCATTTTCTTCTTCTTCTGTCTCTCCATCTTGTTCTTCTAGTGTATGAGCTGGAATGAATTTTGTGATATGGAAAATGTTAGACTCTGACTTTATGTGCCCTGTGTTTATTTTATGTATAGATTTTGATATCTTTTCCACAATCTTGTACGGCCCAATTTTTAATTCATCCAATTTTTTTCTGTTCAATTTTGGTCCATTTTCTACATATACCCAATCTCTAATGTTGAACTCGAAATCATTTCGGTTTTTATCAAAAAGTCTTTTGTTATAATTATGAGATTTGATTGCGTTTTCTAATGCTATCACTTTATCTTTTATTCAGTTGTCTTCTGTTTTTTTTATGTTTTAATTCACTTGGTAAAATCGTTACATCTGTGCCATACAATAGATATCATGGTGTAAAACCAGTAATTGAGTGTTCGGTGCCGTTGTATTTATTGACACATTTTTTTTTTATATTGTGGTCCAATTTACTTTTTTATTTCCCTCATTTATTTTACATCTAATTTTGTTTACCAGAGTTTGATTCAGTCTTTCATTTAATCCATTTGAGAACAGTGCACTAACTGCAGTAAAGACCATTGGTATTAATTTATTATTTATAAAACTTTTGAATTTTTTTGAGTTTATTCCAGGGTATTGGTCAGTGAGTAACATACCAATAACTTCTGTTTCTGATATATTCGTGATTAGTTGTATAAAATCATTTAATAATTATTTTCAATAAAGGCACTAGTTTTTTAGCATTCAGTAAAAGGGTGTTAGTTTTACTCATCAGGGTAGAGTTTTCACTAGTTTTGCGGTACTAGAACCGTTTTTCAACAACAAGATCCAGGTACAAGAACCTGTGATAAATTAATACAACAGAAAACATTTTTAACAACAACTTGCTACTGGTGTTGCGGTACATGGACTGTTTTCTCCCTCTTCAAGATCACGGAACAAGAACCTTCGATCAGTCAGAAAAGTCAGGACAAAAGAGTTCTGATTCAACACGTATAAAAATGTGTCGCAGTGCTATTTATTAGCAGTCCCTTGATTCTAAATTGGAAGTACGTATTGAGTTCCTTTGCGGTGGGGCAACTGTTTAACCAGTCTTGGGTTTGAAAAGTTAGCCGATACTTTACAAAGAAACTATAGAAAATTCACATTAAATATTTTCTGTAGACACAAGATAAATATCACATATGTGAAAGCAAAAGGTAAGAATGCAGCTAAAGCAGGAGTATTCAGTTTTCAGACAGTTTTTTCGAGCTATGGATGGTAATAGTACTCTTGCTCTGACATTTTTATCTTTAATCTAGAACGATAAGCTCAAATCGATGCTCAATTTCAATCTGATTCCTTTAAATCTTACACATAAAGATTTGCATTCTTAGATATTTATTTGACAGGTGCGAATTAAACAATCGTAGTCTGCTTAATTATCGTCTGTATCACCAGGTGTTTCTTAATGCTCATTTATAGGATCATTTCTGTTTTCAAGATGTCATTGGGGCCCAAGGAAATTGACGAAATGGGGTAAATTTACTTTTTTGTTTCGGGATTTAGTCAGGAACTATTTATTCGAACCCAGCCAATAAAACCTTGAGTCAATGTATTACTTTATCGGAAGACGCCATGTACTATCATGTTGCAGACGGTACCTCGATGATATTTATTATTTAAAATTATTCTTGCGACTCTCTAGATATTTATTCCTTCCATATTTATGCAGCCGTCTCTGCAGAATATTTTCAATCAAATAACTGAAGAATATCTCTTCAAGTGTGTATCTTATCTCCATAATCCAAGTTCATGAATTCTTTGATGGCCTCGATCTATATCAAATTCCGTAATTTTTGATTTTTTTAGTTCATCTCAAATCATCAAGTACCTACTTCCTGACACTCATATACAAATTTTGAAATTTCAAGAAGGCCTGCAGTGTATGTATACTCCTTACCTTTCCATTAATAAAGTATCTTGAACTTAACTTTCTAAAAATTATGAATACTCACTCTTGTTGCTTATTATAAAAGTTAAACGATGGAAAATTAATTAAGCTTTTCACGGTGCTGTTTGCCTTTCACAGAAAATTTTATGGCTACGCCTGCTTTGGCAAAGAGAAGCAGACAAGCACAAGCAGTCTTCTTGTTTGCAATTTTTGACTTTGGATGAGAGGAAAAAAATTGCAAAGCAACTTCTTAATTTTTGATTTCCACAGCTTAATCATGATGGATATTAAAAATGTTCAAAACGAAGTAATTCCTCCAATTTATTTAACTATTTGAGAAGAGAGAGAGATTCTTCAAGATTAAATTAAGCGGTAAAGATTCGAGTTTTGATAAAATATGGCAATGAAATATATCGAAAGCAACAGGGAAAACTTGTTCGTGCAACTAATATTCTCATGAAAATTAATTCGATTGAAAATACTTATTTGAAAAAGAACGGCGCATTATGAATTGAATAACTTACCATGTGTGAAACATTCGAAGTTTTCTTCTTATTAAGGTTTTAGTAGATGTCTTCCATATCCGGGCAATCTCCAAAAAAGCAATCATTGATTTGTTTATTCGGGAATTGACATCCTTTTCTGTCCTGTGAGATTAAGTAATTATGCTCCAGAGGCTACCTACACTCTCTCGTCATTTATGTGAGAGATAGAGATAGAGTCTGCCTTTATCCGCATTTCCTTTACTTTTGCTGAATCATGTCTCAGACCATCTGCGCTATTTTCTGTTATGAGATTTTATATCATATCATGGTATTTAGATCTTGGTCTCTATGGCAAAGCGAGAAGTTTGCATTATTGAAACAATTCATCAATCATAGCCCACAAAAGCTAAGTAAATATAAGAGCGATTGAGTTCATGCCACGAATATTAGAAGGTAAACTATTCCACTCATGTTACATGTAGTGTAGACAAAATAACAGCGCTCCCCAAAATGATCGAGAGATGATTTTGTTCCGCCTTCATTCTCTCTCTCTCTTTCTCACACTCATTCCAGAATGAGTAACAAGCTGACATGTTCCTTTCCTGTTCTCACAGTTTTTATTAGAATTATAGTGGAATGTCATATATTCCTTTCTGACTATTCGACTACTTGTCGGCCACCAATTCGTATCCCAGCCGATCACCTTACTATTCTCTCTCTGTTCTACTACATTGCAATGCAAAATTTTCGTACAATTTGTGAGAGCGGATCGTAATATTATGACCCGCCATATAAAACTTTTCAATATACGTGAGCCGTATTCGTTCTCTTAGATGTTCTTTGGTTATACTAAGGTTTTCATTCTGTTTGTAACACCTCGAAATAATGATGGTACTTCTGTCTGTCCCATTGAATAAATAACTAATAAGGAAACGGCATACCGGGTGAAAACCTAAGCCACTCAGCGAAATGTATTAGTGTACTGTGTTTGTATTCGTTTCGTCATGGCAGTAGTGAAAATATGACATTTTGAAGGGGGGTTATTTCTTATGATTCAAAAACTGAAAATAAATTGTATATTTCCAATAGTACTAATAAACATTTAAAAAATATAATATGTCAAAAAACTCGTTTATTTAATATTAGATTACAGCAAAATAAATAAATTTATGTGATTATGCACGAAAATGCTATGTTAATCAATTCCGTTTTAGCAATGTTTAATTAAGTAAATACTTCCTATTCTATTTGGGTATATACTACTTGCCAAATAGCCAATTGGAATAGGTCCCCCTTCTCTTTAGCCAAATCAAAGTGTTCATTATAGCTGTGTTCTTTTGTGTCCGCAGAACAGAGCAGAACAAAAGCCACACAAAAGAACGCCTCATTCATTTTCATGGAAGATGTATAAATGAAGCGAGCAGTACAAATAGTTCGCTTCAATCGACAGAACTATTTGTTCTCTCCAGTATATGGGAATTCTAGAGAAAGGTACACAAAAGAACACAGCTTATATAAACACAGTAATTTGTTTTTGCGCGATGAATTTCTAAATTTTTGCTGTAGTCGCTTTATTTCTTTATTTTTCTTAATTACTACTTTCCTCAACTTAATTAACTTTTGGTATCGTCTTTTTTCTCTAGTTCTTTCTTCATTTAATTCGTCTTCTTCTGAGCTTTTCATACACTCTTTAATTGAAATATCTTCTATAGTTATATCCTATTGTGATTTTTGGAGAGCAAAACTTTAATTGGAGTTGTCAAGAATTTTCTTTTAAAAACAAAACTACAAAGGCGATCATATAGTAAGCAATTTACTAGACTTATCCGATCATCTTACGGGAAATAATATTGTCCACGGAGTCCAAAGTAAGCCGACAGGACATATTTTCTTTTCACGGCTCAAGACTTCAATACCCTAATTACAATTAAAACGACTTAAGACCCAATTTCTTAAACTGCGTTTTCAAAGATTATATATAGTCCTACATCACAAAACTATGGCAAAAGCATATTATTTGCACATGAAAAGAAAATATTTCCTATAAATTCTACTTTTATAAATACTCAAAATGTTTAACTGTATAAGTGGTTGTGTGTACCTACATATGAAATATAAATAAATATCTTTTAAGTGACTTACAATATTTGAAGATTCCACACAGGGTAAATGTGATATTTGTTCATCTTCCATGGAGAGACTGTGGCTTGTTGAAGGCTGAATGCAGAATTCCTTTCTTTGCCCTATTAGTGAATCGCTCCCAATGTGGCTGTCTTCATAAATCTATTAAAAAGCTTATTAGTATTCTTATCTGAAATTTAACTAAGAAGGTACCATCATTGCTGCATAAGTAGACTGGTTGAGTCTGGCATTCTCAACAAAGCTCTCAGTGTTTCCAACCTGATTACTTCCACTTGTGTTTACAGTCTGCGTCTCTTGTATTACAGAAGAAGTATCCTCAATCAGATCCTCTTCGTTTATCTATAATAAACCTTATGAGTAGTTCTATTTGAGATGTGATAACGAAAATACCCTCATTACAGAATAACTTTCTCTTCTTTGCCCTATTAGTGAATCGCTCCCAATGTGGCTGTCTTCATAAATCTATTAAAAAGCTTATTAGTATTCTTATCTGAAATTTAACTAAGAAGGTACCATCATTGCTGGATAAGTAGACTGGTTGAGTCTGGCATTCTCAACAAAGCTCTCAGTATTTCCAACCTGATTACTTCCACTTGTGTTTACAGTCTGCGTCTCTTGTATTACAGAAGAAGTATCCTCAATCAGATCCTCTTCGTTTATCTATAATAAACCTTATGAGTAGTTCTATTTGAGATGTGATAACGAAAATACCCTCATTACAGGATAACTTTCTCTTCTTTGCCCTATTAGTGAATCGCTCCCAATGTGGCTGTCTTCATAAATTCATTTAAAAAGCTTATTAGTATTCTTATCTGAAATTTAACTAAGAAGGTACCATCATTGCTGGATAAGTAGACTGGTTGAGTCTGGCATTCTCAACAAAGCTCTCAGTATTTCCAACCTGATTACTTCCACTTGTGTTTACAGTCTGCGTCTCTTGTGTTACAGAAGAATTATCCTCTATCAGATCCTCTTCGTTTATCTATAATAAATAAATAATAAATTCTTCTTTGTTTTAAGCAATATAAGTAGGCAGTTGTGAGAAATATTGATAATATTATACTTACTATAGACTTTGAACAGCAATCCTCACATTCAGCAAAGTTATGAAATGGTATTGCCCAAGTTTTTAGGGTTTTGCGAATTTTGTTTTTGTTAACGTCATTTTCATTGAAATGATCCTCACATACGGTGCTGTCTACTGAAGGTATGAAACTCATCCGCCCAATAGCTTTAAGCCATTCTTTACACCAGTCATTATCTTGAGGAAACCTAATTTGCCCAATTTGGAAAAATAAAAGAAAACTTGGAAAATGTAGCTGCGAATAAACGAAATTTAATAGAAGAGATTATATCACATCGGTTTTAATTAATTTTTAATTCTTTTATAACTTTTTAAATTGTTAAAATTTTCCCAAATTTTCATAGCGCCCAATTTATTTTCAAATAATATTCCTTGGCGTTGCCTATGACAATTTAAGTGACCACTGATAATTCAACTGTAAACAAATAAACCGGGAAATGTTGAATTTTTTGCCTTGGATGTTTATTTGAATAAATAATTCACTTTTATATTACTTAAAACAGTATAATTAATTAGTAAAACTATTGAACTTGCTTGAAAAATCCTTTCGCACGACACAATCTCCGATTGTTTCTGCAGCACAGCACAGCGCACTTCAACACCATAATTACAATATTCCGGAGTCTTGATTATATAAAATCCAATTTGCAAAGCAATATATCAATTTGATACTTCACTGCTATTACGTTAAAAACACTTTTAATTAATTATTTATTTCAAAATCTCTAAGTTAACACCGAACTTTCTTTTCATGAAATTTGAAATGTCAAATAAGTGACCAGCCCTCTTGTCATTTCTCCCCCCGCTCCTATGGTTTGAATGTCATTGAATTGCCTACACACGTACACTGTATTCGCACGAAACCCCGCTTCCTTATTAGTTATTTATTCAATGGTCTGTCCATCCTGACGATAACGCGTGTACTTAAAGAACTAAACTTTTGCACGTGGGCCTTTAAAAAAAACTACAATTAAGTTCGAAAATCGTAAATCCTTCGTAGGGTTGCCATACAAAAATTTCGATTTCACTACATATTTGGACACTACCTAAGAACGCATCAACGTAGAGCGTGGAAATTTTGTACATAGTATTTTCATAATAAATAACTAAATCGGGCAACCCCTTCCTGATGTTGCCATATAAAAATCTAGGATTTTTACGTATCCTGTGAAAATGATTAGTCCTATACGGTTTTAAATTACTGACAACTTCTTCAGAATATGAAAACCTATAAAATTGCTTATAATAATTGTTTCTGTCCGACGAACCTCTCTAGAGATATATTCATAAACCACTTCAAAACCAAACTTGCGCAGATGGGTTACCATAAGAAATTACAAACGAGCATTCATCTAGCGTATGATAAGTATTGGTCTTAGACCAATTCTAGCTTTTATACTTGTTTTTAGTTTGCGCTTCCGGTGAAATTTAGGTTTCTGTATATACATTGTCATGTTTAAAAACTACTGAGTACACCGTGACTTTTAATGATTGTGTACATGGTTTTGGTTTCCAACGGCTTGCTCAAGGCCGTTCTTTTCGGAGTCGGTTAATGCTTTGTTTTGATTTATCAATGGGACGATTTCTCCCAATGTAATGAAATCAAAGACCTTGTTCAGCGCTTATACAAAGGTTGCTACATGCCCATGATAAAGAAGGCTTCAGAATTATTGCTTTTTGGACTTTTTCCGATATACTTTTTATCTTGTAGTGAATGATGTAGGTGGTAGTTGAGTTTTGCCTTGAGAATAATACACTTCACCTATCTGTTGCTTTTGATGAGTACGACAGTTGGCTACTCCATGAAAATAATACCCATTTGATTCTAGTATAATATACCAATGACTTTAGTGGCGGCTGCGTCAAGAAGTGGACAGAATCTCGCTAAAGGTGTGGAGAATTCTCGATGTTGCTCGTGTGTACTGACATGCTCATTTGCGTAATCCGGATCATCCAAAGTATATAAACTTGATTACACTCGCTGTGATGAGGGCAGCGCCGTACTATAGCCAGTGCAACAAGTGCAACCGCACTGGGCCCCCTATGTTTGAGGGGCCCCCAAATATTAAGTACATTAGAAAAAACTTCTCTAATAGCAAAAAAATATCACGAATTGAAAGAAAAGAAAATGCTGAAAATTCAAAATTCGTTTAACTTTCAAACAGATCTAGTTGGCTACGATTTAATTTGAAACAAATATATCTAACAATTCAGTTATTTTTTTTTGCTTCAAATTGTTTTCTTCTGTGTTTTTATATTGTCCTATTAGTGAAAAGTACTATAATTTCAAAGTTATTAACAGAAATATCAACAGAATTTTGTGTCTACCATTAATATTAGTGCGGATATTAGTAATATATTACATATTAATTTTATTAGGTGTAACAATTCTTTGGTATATTTGATTATAAGTTGAAATTTTCGCTTTTCAAATTAAATTTGTGTTAACGTTGCGCGGATATCGTTTGAAAACACTTATATTTAAATTTTTAGAAGAAAAACATCAGGTGTCAGGTAATATAGTCTCAGTTGTTTTTTCAATATATTTATTTTAGTTTTTTATTTATTTTTTAAACTGTTTCTTGTAACATTTTTTACTCCAGAAATGTCGAAAAGATCTTATGAAAGCGGTGCACAAAAAAGAGCAAAACAGATCCGAAAAGCAGCAGAATTAAGTAGCATTGCTGGATCATTGGATAAATTTTTTAAACGTGGCGAAAGTTCATTCATTTCGAACAGTAATTTAATTGAAATATGTAATTCAAATAGTATAACTCAACTTGAAAACAATAATGTGGAAGAAAATGTCAATGAGCCACAACTTCAAAATATTGATAACCATAACGAGAATGTAGATGATGAATCAGGAGCTAATAGCGTAAATATTGACGATATTTTATCTGATAATATTACAGAAATTAGTAATAATCCACAAATAGAGAGCAGTAGTTTATCTGCCAAATTCAAATATGATATATTAGACCCTGCAACTTGGCCTGTTGAAATCGACAACAAACAACGGATGTTTTTGGTCGAGCAGTCACCAAAAAGCATTAAAGGTATCCATTATAAAAGAAATCCTCAAGGAAGATGTTTCAGTGACACTTTTTTTTATCGACAAATGAAAAATGGTGAAAAAGAATTAAGAAAATGGCTTTTATATTCTAACTCAACAGGAAACATTTTCTGCTTTTGTTGTCGTTTGTTTTCATCGATAAAAATAAGCTTAACTTCGAGTGGATTTTCTGACTATGCACATACAGGAATACGGTTATCTGAACATGAATCATCAAAGGAACATCTTGAATCAGCGTATAAATGGCGAATTCTAGAATTTAACATTAAACGTAGAACAGGAATAGACCATCTCAATGAAGATGTGTTCAATAAAGAAAAACGAAGATGGCGAATAATTTTGAAATGTATCGTAAAAGCGGTATTGTTTTTAAGTGAACGAAATTTAGCTTTTAGGGGCAGCAACGAAAAACTTTTTGAACCAAATAATGGTAATTTTTTGGGAGTAATTGAATTGCTTTCTGATTTTGTTCCAGAACTAAAAGTGCATTTAAAATCAATAACTGAAACGGAAAAAAGAGTTACATCATATTTTTCCCCGAAAATTCAAAACGAAATTATTTTACAACTAGCTTCTAGAGTTTTACATATAATAGTAAGTAATATTAAATCATCAAAGTACTTTTCCGTAATGATAGATTCTACACCGGATTTTCGCAAAAAAGACCAGTTGTCCATAATTATTCGGTATGTTAAAATAGCGCACCAAAAGCCAAGTGTTCAAGAAAGTTTCTTAAGCTTTGTAAATATAATGTCATCGACTGGAGAAAATTTAGCAAACGTCCTTATTGAGGAATTAAATGGATTAGGAATTAAAATTGCTGATTGCCGTGGTCAGTCGTATGATAACGCAAGCAATATGAAAGGCGAATATAAGGGAGTGAAAAGTCGAATTTTAGAAATCAACAACAAAGCATGGTATACGCCGTGTGGTGGACACAACATCAATTTAGTGATAGGAGAAGGTGTTAAAAACACTATTAAAAGTCAGAATTATTTCACTACATTAAATAATTTATATAAGATTTTTGCTGCATCAACAAAGCGATGGGCTATTCAAGTAAAACATTTAAAAATTAATCTGAAGGCGCCCAGCGATACTCGATGGGAATATCGCTTTAAAAGTATAAAAGCTGTGAAATACCAGATTAAAGAAATTAGTCTTGCGCTAGATGAACTTAAAAATAGCTACCCAGATTGTAAAACTCTAGCTGTATCTTTAATAAAACAAATAAATTCTTATGAATTTATTGTATTGACAACAATTTGGTATCACTTGTTATCAAAGCTTCACATTTTCAGCCAACTGCTTCAACGAAAAGATATGGCAATTAATATTGCATTACAACATACAAGGGCTATGCTATTATCGCTTGATGATTTCAAAAACAATTTCGAAGAGATTATAAAAGAAGCACGAGAATCATCGGTAAAAATAAATGTAATAGCAAAGTTCACTGAACGGCCTTTTCATGATACTCAAATATTAACAAGTAGAAACAACGACTGTCTTGATAACTCAGCAGAACCTAGTTTACCATTACCAAAACGGAGAGTACATAAACTCAAAAGATTGGCTGACTATTGTTATTATACAGACCATAAAAATATAGCAAATGATAAATATGACGATGTAGATGTTATTAGTACAGATGATATACGAAATGAAGAAATTGAACCACCAGAAGAAGAAATTGAACCAATTGAATGCTGTGATGATATTGATATATGTGAGATCATTCCTGAAATTGATGATGAGTGTAACCATCTAACTGCTGAAGATAAATTTAAACAATCTTATTTTAATAAATTAATCGATGTTGTGAAGGATTCATTGCAAGAACGATTTGAATCGTATAATTCTTTAGATGAAATTTTTGGTTTTCTTTTCGATAATAAGAAGCTAAAAACTATGAATACAAATGAATTCAATACTAATTGTACAAAGCTGGTCAAACACTTGGAAGGCGATATTGAAGAGGTGGAATTTAAAAATGAACTTTCAATTTTAAAATATATTTTAGAAGATAATTTTACTATTATGGAAAATTTGGAATTCATTTTAGAAAGGAATTTGGAAGAATTATATCCAAATGTATGTATCGTATTTCGAATAATATTAACAATACCTATCACCGTTGCTCATTGTGAACGATCGTTTTCAAAACTAAAATTAATTGAAAATTATCTACGGTCTACAATGTCACAGGAAAGACTTTCTGGTTTAGCAATACTGTCGATAGAAAATGCAACAGCCAGAACAATTGATTTCAATGATATAATTAATGAATTTGCCAGTAAAAGAGCTAGAAAAATTACTTTATAATTTTTTTGTATTATTAAGATCAATAAAAATGAATTCAATGATTTTTAAAAAAAAATTTTTTTAGTGTCTGCACAGGGCCCCCAAAAGTTACAGCACGGCGCTGGATGAGGGAGTTTTGCGCTAAGTGAAAGACAGATTTCCAAATCTATTCGTAAATTTGGAGTTTCACAACTGAACGGGAACTCGAAAATAATCAGAACGGTACAACAATAAAAATGCTCTCTTCGAGCTCAAAAGTTAACCACAACGATATAAGTGACTTGGCAATAAACAACAATGCTCGCTTAGAGCTTTAGATTGAACATTCTTATAGAGATTATTTTAGATTAAATACAAAGTATTAATTACAGTAGTCCAAAATCGTCGGACAACAAAACTTAAATGTTAGACACGGACGAACGTTAAAAAACTTTTATAAAATTATTATAACACCAAGAAAAAAGACATATATGATGTTTTTGATTCGAAAACATATGACAGACTAATTCGTTTTTGTTTTATTTCTTTCTATTTAGAAAATCAAGGCCTACTTACTCATAACATTTTCCAATCTTCATCGTTACGTTTGCTAAATTTTTTGGATCCATACGAAAGGTCAAAGTGACGTTAGTTACATTTGCCAAACCTTATAGGTGTCTCGCTGTGAGCCAGCCATCATAGCCTATTGTAAATGTAGCCACAAATTAAGTACATTTAGTGCTATATATCTAGACGTCAATCCGGTCTCTTACCTCATTGATACCGGAAAATAGTCGTCTTTTCCAACGGCTCTATTAGGGGTAATACATTTAAAAGATAGCAACGAAATCATTCGAATTCTATAGAAAATATTCCGTGGTGTCGTGTTCGCTCAAAACAAAATCCTGTTGATCTTGCATCGAGAGATTTATTTGGAAATGAAATTAGTGACAGGTAATAATGGTATATATGAGCAGACTGATTGTGTAAAAACAGAGTTGTATGGATACAAACCATAGTAATACCTTCTATTCATTGTAGGGAAACTCTCAAGATATTCTTAACAAGCGAATCTAAAAACTTTTTTGAATTATGCAAAGTTTTCTTCATTTTCACCATATTGCTTCATATATTTTCAACGGGCTAAAAGAAAAAAAGTCTGTAGAAATGGCTTAATACAGAAGAACTGAAAAGAAGTTTACGTTCCATCAAAATTATGCAAAACCGAAAGTTCCACTGACAACAGAAAATAAAGTAATCGGTAGGAAGAGATTGAAACAATGTTCCTAGCGATAGACCTTTAATTAGATATTTGTTTTTCAAGGAAAAATAACGTAGGTAGGTACTAAAAGCGTGTCAATCGCACAGAACTATTATCACCAACAAACCCAATTCAGTTGAATGTAGTGCTTCAATTATTAGTTTGCCACTTAAGGCTAAACTATACAAAAATTCGACTGTACAGTAATCAATCCAGGCTAATTGTCGTAGAGGATTCTATTTGGAGGAAACTTCTCCATTCCACATTGAATAATCTGAAAATTTTCTCAACTTTTTTAATTAAATCCACTTGCTGGTTTGCTGTAAGCAAAGTGTTCCATTGGTGTGTTCTCATAGCAAGGACTGCATTTTTCATCTTTACTTCAGATCATCAGTATTCCCTTATTGCCATTTAAACACACGCCCAGCCATACCCCCCAACATATAGTATAAGAAAAAGGCATGTGGCATAACCTTGGCGTTTAACCGCAACATCAGCTCATATCTAAGTCTACTACATACATCACAAGACGACACACAAAAATAAAATAAAAATCATAAAATAATGTTGATAGGAATAATTGGAAAGGAAGGATTTTAATGCATGCATGGAATACAAAATCCCCGCCCAAAATATCAATTTGTGACAGCACAGTTCTCATCGGAGCAGTATCAACCGAGAAACTAAAGAAGAAACAATTGGAACATGGAAAAGACGGAGCACGGGAGTTGCCGACAGCCACCTGACAGAGGAGGAAGCAGCAATTCTCAATTCGCTACAAGTAGATTTTAAACTTAAACCCTGTACTCGAGCTTAGTTATTAGTTTATTTAAAATGAATTTAATTTATAAATCATCGGGTTATTATTTCATAATTTGTTAGGTTCTGCACATCCAATAAACCCCATGTTTTTTCCTAGGAAAAATATGAAAAAAATTGGTAAATTAAAAAAAGAAAACGCAAAATGGTAGGGACACCAAACGCTAAGAGGGATTTTCTTAAGAGGTCTGTTAAGGGGGTGAGGCTTACACGGGATGAGTTTATAGGAAAAGCATTTAATTTAATGATAATTAAAAAAAAAAAACCTTATTACAATCCAGCTGAACTAAGACACCTGCACTCCAACTGACCCTGGGGTGCTGATCATCGAAGAATTGTGGCAACTGTCTCTTCTTATGGAGCTGACGATATGACCTATCTATCTATGCTGGTACTCGTAACATCGTGCTAATATTGCAGCAATGTAGTTGAATTTTGTAGAGGTCTCTTAGTACCCTGTCGTTAACCAGTTAAGCTGATTGTATGTCTCCTTGAGCCTACCTTGGAGGTGCTTTATTTTTCCTACCTTAAAAAATTACATTTGACTTAGCTTTTCTTTCAATTTTTATTTATTTTTTCCCGGACGGGAATCGAACCTACACTTGTTAGAATCGGTCAATGATGGATAAAGAAGAATTTTTAAGAACTTTTATTTTTAACGATTCCAAATCAATTCCATAAATACAAGAAGAAAAAACAACCGCCTCGTCCGAGGTTTGAAACCGGGACCATCCGCTTGCCGGGCGACTGCTCTTATCACTGAACTAACGAGACAGATGATTTTGCCCTCTTGTATTCATCAATTTGTTACTAGTGCAGCCTACTAAGCCACGTTTGCTTTCAGCTGGCATTAACCAGTAACGATGAAAGCGCACAAAACACACACTTATACACTACCCCATGGGATTCAAAATAAAAAATATATAAAAAACAGGAAAATATTTATGAAAATTTGAGAGAAGCATAATACTATAATAAAATATAAATCGCTCGAAATCAAAACATGCGACAGTGTAGTGGAGGCAAGGGGATAAGGTAAATCCACACCCCTGCAAACCTCACTGGATATATGTTGAACATAAAATTGATCTGTTTATTTAAATAACTAACTTAGCGGCAAAGTTTCAAAAACGGTTATGTATAAAAAAAGTTTAATAATCGGCCCTTAGAGCTTCTGCCTCGTTCACGCAGGGGTTACTAATTAATTTAATAATTTACGTATAACAATTTAGACGGAGTTATATATTTTAAAAGATAGTGGTGTTCCACATTATCGAACTTATTTCATGTTCCCGATTCTAATTTATTAAAAAATAGAATTCTCTAAATGTTCGCTATAACCATATGCTGTATTCTGTGAAAATTATGACTAAAGCATAAACTTAAAGCATACTATTTATATTATTATTTTGTCAATAACTTATTTGAAATCTATCTGTGGCTGATTTTTAATTTTGGCGTCAAATCAATGACTTACATTTTTTCTTTTTGTAAATTCTGAATGCGACATGTATAGTCGAACGGAAGGGGAAATAGTATGCTACCGAAATGACTAAACAAAGACTTTTTTTATATGCTTAGATTTCTTTAGAATCTCGTATAAATGAAAGCGTAATTAAAATTTCAGGAAATTATGTTTTCTAAACGGGTTAAACTGATTAAATGGAACGTCTCAATTGTGAGCTATTAAATGTAAAAAAATTACTCTGACTTAGTTTTTTCCACATTTTATTTAAGAAAACCGTTATATTGTCGCCGTAACGTTTGGAAGACGACATTTCCCTCCAGAACAATCCAATTCGGATTAGTATCCGTAACGACTCTGTGAAACATTTATATACGATATGGATGAAACACCCTATCTATATAAATTATACATATATTACCTTACGTGTGCAGCACTGCCATATTATTTTGAAAAGAGCATACCAAGCCCAGGTAATAAAACGTTTTCATACATACCCTGAAAATTTCCACAGGCAAGATACGAACGAAACTCATTTCGAGTAAATATCTATAAACTTATTCTCATTAAAGAAGAAGCTCCCCCTTTCAAAATTGATCCTGTAGCCAACACGAGCCGAAGTAATAAAGAAGCGCAAATTACTTTTATTATGTACCAGTTCGTGTTGTCATAGGTGAAAATAAATAACAAAATTTTTTATTTATAATACAATCATGATATACCTAAATAAGTCCCAAAGCAATTGGTCCATAATGTGAAATTTACATTAAATCTATCACATTTGATAGAAAAGTTATTTCGAACTCTATTGAACTGCTGAAAAGACATCATACCTGATGATGATGCCTTAGCTGGGCACAAATTATATTGTTCATGTAGCTAGTAAACAGTGTTTAGTCAGTATTTTTCTACAGTAATTTTAAGAGAATTGAATAAAATTAATTAAGTTACCAAATTTGAGACATTTATAAAGATTTCTGTTAATATTAATATTTTTTTACGAATATTTTCCTTAAGTTGCTTAGTTGTTGTTCGTTTAAAATACAATACAATACCAAAACGCTTTATTGAAAGAACCTGGAAAAGGCCACGTCCATAAACGGTGGATCCATAGATCGAAAGTGGTTACTTAATTATAAGCAGATACATTATCAAAATAACAAAAAAGAAGATAATTAGCAAACACTTAAAGTAATTGACCAGGTACTCAAGTAGGTAGAGATAGCACATCTAACAGCCAGTGTAGAAAGCCAGAAGTAGAAGTAGAAAGTCCTTCCAAAAATCATATATATACATATACCTATATAAGTTATTTGATTTTTGTTTATACAGTTCACAGATTCAGAACTTAAATCGGTCCAAATGAATCTGTCAATTATCACAAAGGTAAAGATACTATAATTCATTACATAGTTACCTATATTAAGTTATCCGAAGCAGCAGCCTAAGGCTAGCAGAATAAAAATAAAGATTAACAAGTAAAAAAGCTAGAATTGGTCTAAGAACAATTCTTTTGATACCCTAGATGAAGGCCCGTATAAAATTTCGTATGTTCACCGATCTATCTATCTTTGATTTTTGAAGTGGTTTTTCGCATATATATTCCTAGAGCGGTTCGTCGGACAGAAAAAATGATTATAACCAATTTTATAGGATTTCGTATTCTGAAGAAATTTTTTGTACAATAAAAATGTCTAGGACTGATCGTTTTCACAGTATATGTAAAAAACTTAATTTTTATATGGCAACACTAAGAAGGGGTTGCCTGAATTAGTTCATTTTTGAAATTTTATTTGTTATTACTATAAGAGCATTATGAATCAAATTTCAGTATCCAAATATATAGTGGAAAACGAAATTTTTGTATGGCAAACCCACGAAGGAGATGCCCTATTTGTCTCATATTCGAATACAATTTTACTTTGTTTTCTAAGTCAATGTTCAAAATTTCAGCTTTCTAAGTGAACGCGTTCTCGAGTTATCGTGCACATAGCCGTACAGACGGACAGACGGACATGCAAAACTCAAAATAACATTAAATATTTTGCAAGGGTGTCCAATCCAGTTTGCACTACCATGACTGTTGAGCACACCTGAAATAATAATAAAAACATTAAAACAAATCTACTAAATATTTCATACTTCCCTCAATTTCTTTCGATTCCTCCAGTTACCTCTGCATGTAGGTCCTCCATGTCAGGAACGCATCTGAAATAAAAATTAGACATAGATATTAGATTGAAGTAACTAATTAAACAAAGTAGTATACAAAAAACTACAAGTACAAGCAAATTACATGCAAAACTGCCAAGAAACCAATTTCTTGGCAGTACAACAACAAACACATGCAAATATAAACATTGAAATTTCGTCGCAAAATTCATATGCTCTGCATAATAAACATTTGCAAAACATCCAAATATGTTTAAATATGCAAAACATAAAAACTTGCAACACGTACATAAATTATAATTAGTGAAATGCAACAATTTGTACTATTGTTGACATTTCAAAAATCACTTTGCCAACATGAACAATTTTGCATAATTTGCATATTTCTTGCAAATTGTTCATGCTGGAACTCACAATAATTAAAAACTAAACACTTAGAAAATAATAAAACACACTTACCTGGATAATTAATCCATAATTTCCCGAAAAAACTACATAAACAAACCCGACACTTTCGAATTAAAACACCGCGATCGCGACTGTCAAATTGACTCGCGAGAAAGTCAATTAGATGAAGTTGGCTACGCGCTACCTGTTGGTAATACTTAAAAACCGCGAAAGTTACCAGGTAAGCAAATATTCGCGAAAAAAGGTAAATTAAATTCCCATAATAAGTGGGAAAGAGAAAGATGCGAAAACGAGATGCAAGAAAAATGAGAAATATTTGCGTTCCACATTGGAAATTGTCATAATATGGCAGGAAGCCGCCATCTTGATAAATTTCAGAAAAATTAAAATATTTAATAAAATAAATTACGAAAATTCATGGATAATTTAAAATAAATTAGTTGAAGGAAATTGGCACATTTTGACATAAGCATACAAGTCAAGCAAAGTCGAAAAATATGCTTAATTTGCATTTTTCTTGTGGAACATATGTCAAAATGGCCGCTTAGAGCCTATAAAAAGCGGGCAATTTCTAAGATCTCCCTCAGTTTTTCGACAGCGATCATCAAGTGTAATTTAAATTTTTCGACAGCGATCATCAAGTGTAATTTAAACAAATAAGCATAAAATAAAACGTGCCATATTAAAGTATATTTTTACATGCTTAAAATTTGTGTGCAGTGGGTGTTGGCAGAGGACAGGAAGTTTTTTGGGTTCTTGTATTCCACAGATAAGTATTGTGTCAATTAATTTAGTAAATAAGTTTCTTGCTTAAAAATTAGTTAAGTAAGTTAAAATAAGCGAAAAATGAATTAAAATAAGTGTATAACGCGTAAAACTAGAAAAAGCTACAAATTGCATTTCGTTAAATATATGCCAAAATACGACATAATAACTACATATGCAATCGAACAATTAATAATAAATTAGTGAAAAAATTAATTTGTGGTGAATTTATAAATTGAAGTGTTTCACATTAGAATTATTTAATAAACACAGCATTAAACATAAGCACACATATCTTTTTTTTTTCATACCGCTACACTGTCCACCTAAATGCCGTAATTTAGCTGTAGTTATCGATTGCAGCTACATTACAAAACATTTAATGACTATTTCTGTGCATTTCAACCGGAATGACAAACTTAGTATACCCTATAGATTTCATCTAGGTTATAAAAATTTGAAGTCCTTACTATGGTTAACAAATTTCTATAAATCACAGCAGCAACCTGAGGTTACCAAAACAGAATTATAAAAATAAAAATCGTAAATTTAAAATAAATACTACGGTTAACAAATTCAATGAGACCAATAGTTATTCATCCCGAGAGAGAGAGAGATGTAAACAGTTTAGACCTAAAATACATAACTTCGCATATCAATAGTACCATAAATGGGATAATCAACACCCGACACCCCGAACTCGGATTAGTAGGATCAGCATCTTATTCACTTAATACTAATCAAATTCAGAAAATAATACCGTCATAAATAAAAGTCAGCCTTACCGTCCACATAGATAAATGAGGACCTTCGAAATATTACAACTGACTAACTATAAAACTAACATTATTAGCAAAACCTTTACTCTTGGAAAACTTCACTGTATTTTAGATCAAAAGACCGCGAAATATGGTTTGGACAGGTTTATTTGTTTAAAGCGGCCCGGAGCGTAATCCTGTTGGAAGCGCATGCATTTCAGTCGTAAGCGAGAAAAAATTCTGCAACATCATCCATGGTTATGTTGTCCCATTTCATTTCAACTTCGAGGATGTAATAACTATTTTGTTTGTCAATCATGCCACTGAGATCAAAATAAGCTTCGTCTCTCATTCAGATAAAAAAAAAAAAAACGGAATCACAACTGATTTAGTTTATCATCCATTCATTATATAAACTCATCAACGTTGATGCTCGTTTTCTTGAAGATGTTCCATATAAAACACGGCGTGAATGACTCCATTGCTGAGCGCTATAATAAATAGTTATTCACGGATAACGTTAAATTGTATTTTAATCAGGGATCCATCCGAATTTTCTGTGTTTCAATTTTCAATATTTTTTTTTTACCACAATTCATTTAATTAATTAATAATTAATTATTAACCGAATTTATTTATTTATTCATATTTTCCATCAAAATGATACTCTTGCTTTAATACTTAATGTCGCTATAATTGATATAAACTTGTATGAAAATATGATCGCGTCTCCATATTTGTAAAAAAAATCAAAAAAATCTTTTGATTGCATAAAGTTGATGAAGTTTGCTGATTGTCTTATAGCATACACTCTAAAAAAATTTAATGGAAAATCTACTAGTCCCGTACAGTAAAATTACAATAATAATGAAAATCAATGGCGAAATTACCTTTTTTAATAATTTTCTGTTATAATTGGTAATTTTACTACTGTTTTCGGTTGATTTTTACTAAATATCCAAAAAATTTACTTTGAGTCAGTAAATTCACGAAATGCCATAAATACGCGGTTACCGCTGTAATATCACTCTAGCATCGCAATAATACTTTATAAGTATTAATATTAAAACACAAAAAACTGGAGAATACTAATAATGCAGTAATTATGTTGTAGTAACTGTAGCAACTTGCAAACACCCACGCCACTGCATGATCTGATGTGTATGTACGCATGGAAGTTTAGTAATATTCCGACATTATTAAAAACAATACTAGAAGTGAAAAAAGGAATGTGAGCAAAATTTCCCCGTTTTTAAGTCCACCAAGTATTATTATAATTAGATCCACTTGGGCAACAGCTATGTGGAAGAGTTTTAATAGATACCTTTCTCCAGCCCTTTCTAACTAAGCCTCAGATGTGGGAGAAATATGTGCATGGTAATATAATCCACCACATTGTTAACACCGGAATTCCAGTGGACTCGAAGGCACGTCGCATACCTCCAGTTAAACTATTCATTTCTCCGAGAGCTGCTAGTCCTCCCCTTTTGAAGGAAAACGTAGAATGAAAGCTTTGCGTAGATTATAAACGGTTAAGCATGTCCACCAATTCGGACCTTATCTGATACTCCACATCCAGCATTTTGCACACCACCTCGAAGGATGCATATTTTTTTCGACTTTGAATATAGCTGATGCGAACCACCAAATTCCAGGTGAACAAAAGGACATTCCCAAGATCGCAATTTTCACACCCTTTGGCTTTTTTGCATTCGTTCTAATGACTTTTGCTCTTTGGACCGCAACCCAGACATTCCAAAGATTTATTCACACTGTGCGTCTCAACTTACATTATCTCGTCAACTTTGATGATGTTTTAGTTGTTTCAAAGTCAGTAACAGAACATTTCGATCACTTGAGGTAAATTTATAGTCGTTTTAAGGAATACAGCTTATTTATCAGTATGAATAAAAGTAAATTTCTATAAAACATTGAAGTTATAACCAAGTTCAAACGTCCGGAGACTGCCGTTGCTTCCTCCCGCACGCTGTACATCACCAAACTATGATTAACGCCTATCTAACGGGTTCCATATAACTCGGTCATCAACCAGCAGTTGAGTCATGCCATAGCTGGAACATCCTTCGGACTCCACTAACTATTGTGGTAGATGCTTCTGAAGTCGGCATGGAAGCCGTGGTTATGCAATAGATACTAATTTGTAGCCATTGGTCTTCTTTTCAGTCAAGTTCTCTTCAGCTCAGGCCAAATAAAGCGCTTGCGATTGAGAAATTTTCACAGCATAGAGTGCTATTAATAGCTTTCAGTTTTTCCCCGAGAGAACAGATTTAG
The DNA here is from genome assembly GCA_963924295.1 of Dioctria rufipes. NCBI lineage: Eukaryota > Metazoa > Arthropoda > Insecta > Diptera > Asilidae > Dioctria > Dioctria rufipes. The sequence goes on along the minus strand of OZ002740.1, from coordinate 80,212,861 downwards.
TGCTGTTTACTGATTACAAACCTCTAACCTTCAATTTTCAGTAAAATTGGACAAAGCATCGCCACATCAGTTACGACACCTGGTCTGTATCGGCCAGTTTACCATCGATATTCGGCAAATTTCCGATAAGGAAAACGTAGCTGCTGATGCCTAGCCCTGTGTTGACGAAATTTATGTTTCTAACATCATTGATTTTAAAGCCCACACAGAGGACCTTAATGGCAACAAAATATTATGCGTCACCAAGAGAAATATTGATCAAAGATTCTACACCTTGTCTTGTTTATCTTGTTTGCGTAACGACTCAGTGGCGGTACTAGCCTTTACAGGCCCCAATGCAAAACAAAGTGGAAGCCCTCGCCTTTGTTTTTGCAAATGAACGTGGACAGCCGAGCGATGGGCAAGAAGTTGGCTAGTTGACAGTAGATACCGTGAAAGCTGGGTGAGTTTTATTTTAAATGAATTAAAACTGAAATCGCAATTCATTTTTAACTCAGGTCATTGCATGCAATTGCGCGACACTCTTAAGGTGAAAACCCAATAAACGCGGCACGCGTCGCGTCGCTTTGACAGTTCAGTAGAATATACATGTTTAAGTCCGTGCTGGTCAAATGGCTGCCGCGATAGCCGGATTCGACTCGAAAGTAGAGCAATGTTCTACTTTTAATGCACGGCAGACGCTTTGACAGTTCTTTTGATTGATTTTAAACTGTTTGTATGCTTGGTAGGCTGCAAATACAAGAACTGCCACATCTAATATGTCTGATATATACATTATTTCTGCAAGTGACCTGCACTCTGAACTTTTCATGATACAGGATATTTTGTGAAAGACTAGCATACGTTCTCAATCACCCTTTAACTCCGAAACGGTTGAATAGCCGCCCGCCCATTGCCATATAATTTTTTGTTTGGCTAGATGACTGTCACGTCCTGTTCTAAGGTCACCATGGATGAAACACCCTGTATAAGGGGTACTATTCATATACATTTTTTTGGAAGAATGTTCACGTTTCCGCCGCTGTAACTCGTTATACATGAGACTTACAAAAAAAGTGTCTATCAAAAAGTTTATGGAATTTAGTCTTCTTCAAAGTTATATTTTCACATTTTGTCGTAGGATCAACAGTTGAGGAATTATTTTGAAAAACCCAATTTTTGGTGCATTTATTCAAAGATGGCAGACCGCGCGTGCGCCCTAAGCGTGTAAGCTTGAATTTTTCATCGGAGATAGGAACTAAATAACATCTAATAATCACTACCCCACCTTTTGTAGGGCAAAGCCCATATGACTGGACTATTAGTGACTGAAAACTCGTAATTTTAAAAAAATGTCGTCTAATTTCGGTACGACCTGAATAGGTTATGATGAGCTAATAACTGTTTAACGGCTACTCTTAGCACATAGCAGGCAGGCAGACCAACGAATCCAACTTCTAAAAATAATGTCTCAGAAAACAAGTGCCTGCAGCTAGCTGAAAATATACATGAAATGAATGCAGAACATTACCAAACTCTTCATCCTCTCGAAGTTTCTAAAGTCACACATCATCACGACAGAATAAAAAACTTCATTTCAAGCTTTCGGGCTTTCAACTTTGATGAGCTACAGCTTTGAAAATTTTCCACTGCACTGTGATTTGGCACAGGGGGCATAGAGAAATGATTGCACATTATGTGTTCTTTTGTCGCTTCTTGTAATTTTATTATTCTAACTTAGTAGATTAGGTTTTATGGCATATATAAAATCAATGTCTAGTCACTTCTCCATAAGAATCAATATAAAACATTTTAGAGAATTGGACCAGCACCCACATATAGATTTCTGTTTCATGGCTTGGGAAGTATTTCTCGAGGGTTTTCCTCATAGCACTAATTGAATTAATTTATAAATTTTCGCGAATAATAAATTACGTAGTGAACTTATCCCCATTGCAGTGCGTGAGTACGAATCAGTCAAATTGACTTTTTCCGGAGTCAATTGGATAATCGCGATCGCGGTTTTCAAGTTCGGTAGTGAAATTTTATATTGGTGTTTTTCTAGCATTTCATGGAGTAATTATCAAAGTAATGACTATATAGTTCTTCTAAATTTATTAACGTATTTTTTCAAAATGCAATTTGCAAATTATTTGACTTAATTTGAAAAATTTGTCAAAAAGTGTCAACTATGACACAATATCTGGGAGAACAAGAACTTCTGCAAGTGTTCGTTATGTAGAATTTATGAATTTCTGACCAATTTTCAAGAGTAAAACATAACCTACATTTTTGTTTTGTTACTGTTGTACTCCGTATTTTTTGTTCAATCAAGTTTCTTCTGAAGATGGTAAGGATTATTAACTATATTTTTTCTCCAATTATTCAAATTAATTTCATTAAAGGCTACTGAAAATAAAATTGTGAAAAACTAGACCCACAATGAGGGGAAAGCTTTAATTTAAGCTTACAAAAATAGGAAAGATGAGTACTTCCGCACAAGAAATAAGAAGCACTTCTGGGACAATGTTTTAATAGATTTGGAAGCGTTAGATATACTTATAAGTTCCTTGGAATATGTTAAATCAAAATTTATGTAGATAAATTATAAAGTATTTTAGGTGTCTGCAACTACGGCCATGAAGTTGAGGTCAAATGGAGGTCTCTGTATAGAGCCTACAAAATCCATAGGATCGGGGCACAGGCTCGAGTACTTCGAAATTTTTGTTTTTTAATGAAATGGACGAACTGTTTCAAAATAACCTCATTTTCTTTAATACAAATATTATGTAGCACACAAGCAGTCACGACACAGTTTGAAATGAATCCCATATCTGGGATTCCAAATAATTTAAGTCGTCGAAAACGGCATTTCAGCAATCCAAATGCATTTTCCACAACAATTCTAGTTGTTAAATGCAAATAATTAAACTTCCGTTGTTTAATTGATAGGTTACCAAAATCTTTGAACGGAGGCACCACATAGTTATTTTCTGGCGAGTCACTTAATAATACACCACCTGGTATTTAATAATACTTCTTCTTTGCGGTAAAATCTTGATTTCCCGGGCATCATACATGGATCCCGGTTCGCCACAGTGTAAATCGATAAATGTTTTGTGTGGACCGACAATCGCTTGAAGCAGCAATATACTATAATAAACCCTCCGGTTCTACGCTTTCCTGTTATTCTTCGGAGGGTTGATTTTGATATAGCTTCCATCAATCTCTCCAATTACCCTGGAGAAATTTCTCATCCTTGGAAATTTTATTTGATTATTACGCATTTGCACTGAAGTAAGCCACTTTATGTAGTTGTGACTTTGTCCAACTATCCACTTCACAACTCTATGCAATATTCGATATACAGAGTATTTAGTGACATTAAAACTATCTGAAATCTGCCTGTAAGTTTTCGTGTTCGCAAGAACCCAAATTGTGAGGAAAATTTCACATTCTGGCCCCACTACAGTTCTCCCGCCATGATTTTCTTTTTCGGTGAATGACTTACAATGTTTTCAAAAAATAATCAGCCAATATTAACTAATTAACGGTAATTCAAAATTAGCATATCTATGAATTGTTGGGCCATTTGTCTAGTGACGCGAAAGTGCTCCTTGAATTGGTGGTCTGTATATTTGGCCACAACTTCAAAATAGTTTTCGACTTTTGCCTTTTTGTGAACATTAACACTCTCTGAATCTGACGCAGATGATGATGATGAGGAAGAGGATGAATCGAACAAAATACTACTATCCGAGCTACTTTCCTCTAGCAGTACTACCTAGAAGGATAAAAATTCGTCTCTGTTCGATATTTATTGTATTAAAAGTTGTTACCGTATTTATTTTCATAATGATAATATGTGTATAAATTTTAATAATTTTCCTGATCTCGAAGAGTTGAATAATTTTATTTGCTTCTTTTATAAACAAGAACTACTTATGGCAGTTCTACACAGTTCTAGCAGAAAATTCTTGCGAAACTATTCAGCTCATCTACTCGCAGACAAGAGCATGAGTAATTGCGAGTAGATAGAAGTACTTGAGAGTAATTTACACAGTCCAATGGAACACAGCTATTGTTTACTTTTCATTTAGGTTGTTGTTGAACGGCCAAGAAATTCGTTGGTTGGCAGTTTATGCAGATTGGCAAATATTGTAGTTTTTAGTTTACCAATTGCTTCTGTCTGTCCACGATAACTCGAAAATGAGTTTATTTACAGAGCTGAAATTTTGCAACTGACTTTGTAAAAAATTGTAGATTTAAGTTCGAAAAGAGAAAAATCTGTTAGGTTCTTCCTGAATTCCTATACGTTTCGTTTTTATTATATATTGGGGGATAACCTCATGGCGCGTTTACATAGAGTGCTGAAATTTTTAACACGGTGTTTTCACAAGTATTTTAAATACAAGTTTAAAACTGGATTAAATCGCGCAAAGTCTTCGTGGTGATACTATACAAATATTGACTTTTTTTACGTATACTGCGAAAACCATCAGTGCCAGACGTTCACATTATATAAAAGTTCTTCAAAATATAAAATTCTTTAGAATTATTTTATTGTCAGATTAACCGTGCGGGAAATAGATGCTGAAAACCATACTAGTATTCATCCAGGGTATCGTAATAATTGGTTTAAACCAATTCTAGATTTTTTCCTTGTTTCATATAAAGTAAAATTGAACGATCAAATGTTTTTAAGGGAATTCAAACAAGTGCTTAAGCAAAGCCTCCAAAAGTGTATGCACTTTGTTTCAATACCTAAAGTACATTTGATTTATCTTTAATACAGACAAATCAAAATTGCACTTCAATAGTTTATGTGGATTCTATGAAATAAAATTATTAAAAAATGTTAAGTTTAGTTTTTGCATTTCCGGTATGGTTTTACATCTACGCTCAAAATTACGATGAATGATATATCCTATTAGTTAGTAACAGTCTCATTAATCTGGCATCAAGCCCCACTAAAATAACATTATTTAGTTCCTGCAGTGTTTTATGCAAGAATAAGAATGTTCAGTTCAATTGAACTTGAATGGTAGAAACTCACTTCCATCCAGAAGATCGCTATAAATGATAATTCACTGAAACTTCACAAGACTAAGGACTACCTCACTACGCAAGACTCATATATATGTATTCTCTACCAGTTTTTTCAAACGGTAAGACACACAATTTTTAATTATCGTGTTTCTTGATCGGCGATCCTTAATCGCATTTGTCAGATTGTTTATTTCCTCACAGTTAATCGTAGTGCCCTTAGGTGTAGTAAATTCAGGATGCACACGCACAGCATCTTGATTGTGAAAGCAAGATTTCGGTATCACTTTTCCAATAGACCGTCCGGCACCACTTCGAATGCTGTTTCCACTCAAGTGAATTTCACTTCATTTCTTGTGAAAAGTTGGACACAACTGTCATTTCCAGTCACTATACGGTCGCTGCGAAAATGATCCCAAAACGCGAGTGCAATTTGAAATCGTTTCTCCTTCGGTTATTCTGTCAATAAGCAATGCACACATAGGACAGAAACTTTTCGAAACTTTGTTGAAACGTCGTCGAAACTGAAGATGCTCAAAGATTATATGGCGTACACTTTCATACGAAATATACCAAATTCATCTGCTATCATGGCTACGTTCAATGTTTAAGCTACAGCTTATTTTGTGCAGATTGGAGCTTGGTTGTTTATTCCACGAAGTCTTGAATGGCAAAATTAGCTCCTGCATTACCTATTTTGACAACATGTATATGTAAAATTAAAATTTCATTATTAATATGTACGTATGTATACATTAAACACACATATAGAAGTCAAACGAAGTTATTATCAACTAAGTACATACATCCCGGCAGTCCGCAGATACTAGTCAGTCGGTCACCATCCCTGCTCTCGACATCGAATTATTATCGTGGCCTAGTTTTAGTTAGTTAGTAATAACATTTTAAAATTGTTTTGACTTAACACCTTTCCGCTAACACAACAATTATAAAAAAAAAGTAAACCGAGACTTATTTAAAGTAGTAATAAATTCCAAAGCAAAATAATTATAATCTTTTTAAAAATTTATTGCCACTTCAAAAATAAAATGAGCTGTTCCTTTGCTTACTTGTTTGAGAAATCTTGACCACAAAATAGTTGCTATAGTTTAATCGTTGAACGTAAGCCTTGTTAACTATGGCTCACCTATTTACATAAATCAGTTTGCTAAGCGTTTAACCTTGGCATTCAATTTTTGATATTTTGAAGGTACCGAATTTTTTAATTTCCACTGACTTTTTGTCTTCGAAGCTTCTTCCGGAGAATACAAATTTTACTTACAAACGCCCTCTGATGTTGCTGCATATTCACTCTGTTCACTCTACTATATGCGTGGAGTCTGCGTAAGTATTCCTTGTTATGTGATTTTAGATGGCATATAACTCATAAGTGACTCGGAAGCACTACAGAAAAACAGCCCGTAAAACCTTATTCAGCTCCAAATGGTTAACGTAGCAATGAGACACTATATTTCCACAGATTCATACGCCCCTCATACCTGCCTAGTTCCAATATTCCGCGCTATGATAAATAAGATATCAAGGTCAGCAGAGGAAAACTTGTAAGTTTGTACCGTTATGTATATTCCAAATGGTAAAAGCGCTTTTAAAGGGCATTGCCTACAAGACAAATTAAGTTTTGATATTTTTGAATTACTATTGCATTTTCCTGTACTTTTAATATAAATTTATAATTTCTGGAAAAAAAATTAATTATTATAAATAAATTTCATCAAAGAGTTTCTAAAAGTAATATGTAATTCTAATTTAAAATTAGAATGAATATACATTATCAAAATTATTAGAAGAGTTATATAAAGAATTTCAGATTTTGGACAAGTTTGGTTTGTGTATCACATAAAATTAATAATGAATCACAATTAGAATATCCCAAATGGCGTCAATTGAAAGCTTAAATTTCAAGAATTAAAGCATTTATATAAGTATATTTATATGTTTTAAACACTGCTATTATTTGTGAAGTTCCTTAAAGACCTAGAGAAGTATTTTAAAGGGAAGTCTCTATGATTTTATATAAAAGAAAATTTAATCAATAAGTTTCATTAATAACATCCCGGAAGTTTTTGCCATAGAACAGAAGATAAAATTAAATCGTTTAGTTAGCGATTTTTGGTAAGTAAAGATCAGAGCACTGTAGCGTATTTACAGATGTACTGTAAGAATATCGGCATATAACTGATTAGAATTAGCAAATTTATATGTAAATAAACTTTCTAACTTAACGAACACAATATAAAACATGATTGCCTGATGAAATTTATCTGATTTTATAGATAATCAATAAATTAACTTAACAAATGCGGCTAAGATCGAGTCGCGCTCGTCTAATAAGGGTTCTGTACCAGAACTTTATCAACGAAATCGATCAACCGAATCTAAATTTGTTTATGATAACGGAATAGGTAATATTCTCACAAATAGACGGAAGAAAATTTTGTAAGAGTTCAGGTTATTAATATGAGCTGTATTTCTTGTTTTGGTAAAAAAAAATGTGAGAGCTGGTCTCAAACAATAAGGGAAAGGTGCCGGTTGTTAAATAGATAACTCAACGTTTTTCAACTTCAAATATAAAATTTTATTCAATAATTCATTTCCTTAACCTAATATCACAAATTCACGAAATTCAAAAAGCTTAAAACTAGAAATTCAAATTAACAATTCAAATATATGTAAAAAAATTCAATAATAAAAAAAAAATGGTCCAAAAATCGTGGTCCGTCTCTTTATTTCTGAAAAGAAGAAGAAGACCGGAATTAGTTTCTGTCACCGTATAAACTACTAGAATAAAAATAATAATGCTGCTAATACGTGTGGGCACTAGGGCAGTAAAATGACGCACATAAGAATTTTCTGCGAATCTATTTGATGGTAGCGGCCCTGTCAAACAGAAAATCTGAATAAGCAGCAAAGGGGGTGCAGCAGCGTGCTGCAGCGTGTGGTGCAAAACAGATACAATGAGACCAAACTTTCAGATTAAACTCTGAACAGAATTATACTTCTGTATGGAGGATAGGAACACGATTCTTATTTTTCAGATTAGACTCTGAATCAGATGAACTCTGAGCAAAGAATGATGCCATCTATTGCGACTCGTCGGCCTTGTATAGCCGTCGTGAACAGCTATGTCCCAGCTCCATAATGTGTTGCCCTGGCAACGCTTGGTTCGATTTGCTCCAACTTTGATTGTGGCAATACAAGCTGTTTGACGTAATGTCACTAGATGACATTACGAAAATTGTAAATATACTGGAGATGTATATGATTTGGTAAGTTTATGATATTTTGGTTAATTTATATGTAATTAATGTATTCTCTATTTAATTTCATCTCAAATAATATGTAGGACGGCTGTAGGCAGGATTGGGATGTTTTATATTCGTTGAGGAATCAGATAAGTTTTATATATAGAACATTGATTCTTTGTGTTGTTTCTTTTTTTGTATTTGGAAATTCTGAAGATATGTATGTGGACTGAACAAAAAATATGTATATTTTATTTTCCAGCTACAATGAGACTGATGAATAATGCTAAGTTGTCCTGTTATCTATAACTGAATGGCTGCTAACTCTGATAATATCAAATTTTTAGCTTTAGAAACCTATCAAATCAGGGCATCAAACATCTAGAAATATTAAAAGAGATAAAAAGCATACAAACATGCCAGTTCATTAAACTAATAGCAATCAGCGCTAAAATGAACGAATGAGTGTATAATGTAGCATCGGTATTTTCGTTGCCGCAATGAGTGCAATATGATCCACATAATTTCTTTACGGCAATAAGAAATTATGTGAACATACCAAGCAAGGGTAACACACCTGACTGCGGCACACGTCAATTTGCTGACGCGACAGTCGACAATGTTTATGCACTGCAATGAATTTAGTGAACTCGTATGTTTGGAATGCCTGGAATGTATGTCAACAAATTGTTGGCAATGGCAATACTTTAGGTCAATGACTTGTACATGAATAATTTGTGTAATAGTTTGATAATATGCAAATTCTTTGATTTGTGCATTCAGTAGGGATAGTAATTAATATAATCAATGATATAAATAAGATGTTTGGACAATAAAGATGACTATAGGTATTCGTTACGTTCGAAAAGAAGGAGTTTTCATTTATCGGCAGCATTGACTTATCCCGCTTCATTCAGATAACTTAGGCTGTCTTTGACGCCATATATTAAACACGAATATCGGCTGAGTTTATATCGCCTGTGTTCAGAATACTAAGGGTGTCTTCGACGCCATACATATATTAACATCGACTGAGCTATATCGACTGCAAATTAATTACCATTAGGTAGTCTCAGACACCCAATCTTGATCAACGATACATTGGGTGAGTGGTCTCGTCAGAACATCATACCAAACAATCAGATCATCGAAGAGCGAATCAATACAACAACCAATTCACCAAAAACTTTGATTTTTTTATTGGAATCGTTAAAAAAACAAAAAAATAGGGAGCCCAACCCACCTCCATTAAAATCAAGAAAAATTATTTAATAATCTTTGAAGTCGATAGTGTACGTCATGAAGACCTAACTCTGCCAAATTTAAAATTCCTACATTCTGTTACAAACAGATGGACGGACGCACGAGTGATCTTATAATTGTTACGTTTTTTCCTTTTATTGTACGGACCCCTAAAAATAAAAAAAATTTAAATTGGTAAAGCGGCAACGTCAAACAAAAATTTCCCTGACTTTGATAGCACACTTTTCGTTGCGCGGACATAGTTAAACATTTCTCGACTCATATAACTTTGCACTTCGATTTATTGAACATATTCCTTGAGTGTTTTAAAAGTATTCATCCGAAGTATTTTTACCGGTTATCAATTTCCATATTCCTTTCTCCCGTTTTTCTTTAAATAGTTGTGATAGTTGAAAACATTTCTCTTACTGTCTTATTGCCGGCGACGCGACGTAATGCCTTGTTCTATAATAAAATTCGTGTCCGAGTTCAACAATTGCAATTTGCAACAAGTTTTATTTTCAATTACAATTTTGACGCTCGAAAAATTTTTATCGTGCTCCGAGTTTGTTCAGGTTCGCATCAAAGAACTATAAAACAATAGTCCTGTGTATGTCAACGCCTTCCTCAGGCGGTCGTGTTAAAACGCAAAATAAGAAAACAATTCATAGACTGGCCAAGCCTAAGATCCATATGCTATGCTTGCTTGCTTGTTCACGATAAATGGTATGCTATTACCTCCATATATACTCGTAGCAGGCAACCAGGCAACTGACGTCGAAAGAAATGTAACCCCATAGAGAAGGAATATGGGGGACTAAGTATTACTACCGATGGTAGAGGCATATATCAAGTCTAGGCCTTCCTATTTGTATCGATCTTTATGGCTCGTTTATATCGTAATGAGGAATCTACGTGAAACAGTACGTTTCTCATTACCAATATGCAAAGGGCTTTTGACTTCAGGTTGTAAGGTGGTAATTAAATTTAATATGCTTTGCACTGCCAGAAATGCTTTGCACTGTCATGCCTGCATTAGACATACTCAAGGAAAATTTTGTTTTCTGTGTTGCAATTTTTACGTTGTATGTGAGTTAAGTTAGAGAATACATTAGAAGTGTTCAAGTAAAAAAGAAATTGTTTATGCTTTCCTTTATCTGATGATTAGCTTTCTTCATGTTTTACCGTAATCTTAATGGATCTTTGCAATTTATTCTATCTACCAGCATTGCCACTTTATTATAATAACCGAACTAACACTTTTTTACGAACAATGTTCGTTATTAGGTTTTTCTGTCTGATATGGGCCCATAAAGAAACACACGTTACGAAACAACGATGTGCCGAAGTTATCTATGTTACGGAAATGGGGCAGCGCAGGGTGGAAATTTTGTGGGTATGATGTGTAAAGTGTTGCTATATATATAGTAACATTGAGAGTTTTAATGTCTAATTGAAAACGCAAGAGCTTGGTCGCAGTAACGTGATATGTCAAAACTGTACCGTTTGGCACATACTTATACAATATGTGAACTTTTACGTTAATATATGTACGCGATATATATATTGAGATAATGATAAATATGTGTATTTGTTTTATTAGTATATATTTATAAAATTATATTACGAACTCTCTATGCAAACAAGACATAAAGAGGTTTTTGCATGTAAAAACACTTTTCAAAATCTCATATCGCCATTTTGTTAGATTTTATAGCACAAATGTTCCCAACAAGGCAATTTATATAATTTGTGCCCATTAGGGCTAACCCGTAGGCATTATTTCCAATTTATACCTTGATCTTATAACCGCCAGGTAATGTTTCTATTTGCCTATACTTATTTCTATATTGACACTCTTACAACTTTATGTCGGCAGATATGCCAACAAAGTCAGAATTTCTAGCCGGCGCCTATAAGTCTGTCGATTAAGGAACTGTTTCCAGCGGTGCCGTCAGATATTCTCACATAGTCAGAATTCCTAGTCAGTGCACATAGATGTGTCGATAAAGCAACTGTTTCTACTGTGTGCCGTTTGATGTGATCACAGAGTTAGAATTCCTAGCCAGTGTCTATAAATGTGTCGATTTCGATTGAGGTACTGTTTCCACTGTGTGCATTCTGATGTGACCACATATAGTCAGAATCCCCAGGCAGAGCCTGTAAATGTATCGATATAGGAATTTTTTTCACTGTATGTCGTCAGATGTTCCCATAACGTATGAATTCCTATGCAATGATTATATGTTTGGCTGTCATCATGTGCGCCTAACATACACGCAAACCTTTAAGAAATGCTCTTGCAACCAAAGCATTTAATTTTTAAAGGAATTCTCTTTCAATATTGAAGACATTTCTTCCACAAATGCATTAAGAAAATCATTCCAACAACAAAAACTGGCAACTTATGTAGGTTCTTCATCAATGGTACAAAGAATCGATCAACATTCGCTCTTTTAGCTACATGCAATGGGCAAACCATCAATATTGAACATTAAAGAAACACTTTCGGGGCATTGAGTTTGTGATAAAATATTTTTATAACTTCCATTTCCATTTATCTGTGATTTTTGAAATGTGTTTGGGAACATCCAATCACTTATAACAATGGACAGAGCGATTTGCTATTTCATGTGACACAAATATTGTGTTTCTGTATATCACCGTTAGACAACCCTATAAAATTTTTACTACATAAAAACATGTAAAGCGCAACCAATCAGACGAAATTTTTCAACCGAAAATAGAATTAAATTAAAAAAATATATATTTTCTTGTGTCTAAGTGATATTTTATTCGCTTATAAAGAATTAAACTCATTCCGACCTCAATTTTCAAAAGGTACTGAATCCTGCGTATGGGCAAGAGAGACGGAACATGGTAAAAACTATCTTTACCTTATTCTTTCTGCGGTGATTGCATCTGCAGCCAATATAAAACATCAAATGGCATAAGAAAACGTTAAGTAAGAAATATTATGTGTTGGTAGCTCCAACTCAGCCATAGGGCGAAAGAGAAAACTCTAAAACTTGTGCCATTCTTTCCTATAGGAGAATGGCAATAAACTCAGTCCATTGACATAGGTCAGTGGGAGCACCTAATAATGTTCTACTATCTTTCGGTAAATAATCGAATCCGTTTTCACGCAGTACTCTTAAAACATTCTTCAAAGTACAGTGTGATTTTTTGTTGTTGTTTTAAGCCCAAAGTCCTATTCATTATACTTTAAGGGGCGTTTACAATGACAGAGTAGAGTGGAGTCACCAGATTGTATTTGCTCTCATCACGTCACCAACGTGAGATTAGGACTTGTTCCAATCTGACGCTACTCTGTGAAATACACTCTGGTGGAAAGCGCGAAGAGCTTACATTAAAGTGTAAGCTTGAGAAAAGGAGAGCAAATGAAATCTGGTGACTCCACTTTACTCTGTCATTGTAAACGCTCCTTTACAGTTTGCGAATGACAGTACACAAACTATATCTGCAGGAAGAGTGCCCTTAAAGGAGCAACACAAGGAAACATTTAGGCAACTATTCCAAAATGGGAAGTAACAATGAAGCAATGGTACCGTAGCCAGTGTTACTATATAAGAACTTTTAGAGGCACATTTACGTATTCATAACTTGTGTTGTGCCCATGAGGCATGTTACCATAAGGGAAATGCGACAAAGCATTTTCGAATCAACGATGTTATAGCGACGTCGTGGGGTGTAAAATAGAAATTCAGATATATAAAGTCGAAAAGTTAGTTGGTAAGCTATGTATATGCAGCGGGGAAACAATGCAGACTAAAATTAATAAAAAAACGCTATACATTTTATCCTACTTTGAATGATCACTCAAATTTTCACGTTTTTATAATATGTATTTACCGAAAACTGCTATTTTGTTGTTAAATGAATTTGTAATAGAAGCTAATGTGAACTTTGTTGTGACGATCACAGAATGAAATGTTATTTCCATTATCTGTGCATCTTTCTGATTTCAACTTTACCGTGGGAGTATAGTTACCTAAATTAAAAATAGTATTAACATTGAAGAACAAATTCCTATTCTTAATAAATTATTCCATAACAAATTAAATCACAGCCTAAAAAATAACGTAATCTTATACAAAAAGTTCTATACCAAATTATAAAGATAACAATGAATGATATTTTGATTGATGTTTTATCTGCAATGTACGGTAAAACTTTGCACTGAAATGTCGTGGAGCTTTCTTGCTATTCCTGCCATTGAAGATATTTGCGAAAAGTCTCTTCTCAACCGTAGTTTTCACGTCCAACATCTATGTAATTTCCTTAAGAGAGGACCCCGGACTCGACAATATTTTGTATGGAGTGGTAATATAAATTCTAATAAACCTAGGTTGTAAAAACCGGAATTGTGACACTGCGCTGCCATATTTTAAAAATAGTTCATGTAAACGATTGCATAATATAATTTTATCAAAAAGACAAAAAGATTGAACTAGACTAGAAAAAAAATGTTTTCATTGAACCTACACGCGAAGGCCACATTAATTATTAATAATTTAGTAATTTTGTTTTATATAACATGGACCTCTTATGCTATTAAACATGGGGACACTTTCCATCGTTGTCTCCTATTAATTCAACCACTTTATTCAACTGAACTACAATTTAACAAGTTTTGCATGAAATCCATAGCAAATATAGAATAGAAATAAACAATTTTTGTAATCTGGCGCCCGTACTCAATTTTAGGGATGAGTAAAAGAAAAGTGAAAGAAAATTCCATAAAATCGTATAAAAAAGTCTATAAAACCGTCGACGGAAAGAGCGAACGACTATTTTGTTTATTTTTATACCCTAAATGAAATCTATATGGTATATTAAGGTTTTTATTCCTAAAAATAATGATGGTAGAGCAAAATGGATTGGGCACTCACGTATATATTTATTAAAAGATGTTTTGATTTTTGCATGCCGTCTGTCCGTCCGTCCGTACATCCGTCCGTCCGTCTTCACGAGATCTCGATAGCACGTTCACTTAGAGGGATAAAATTTTGCACACGGGGTTTTTTTTTATAAAAAAAGTAAATTTGAGTTTAAAAATGGGCCGAATCGGGCAATTTCTTCTAAGGGTTGCCATACAAAAATTTCATTTTTCACTATACATATATTTAGCCATAAAATTTAGAATATAGACTAAATCGGGTAACCCCTTCTTGGTGCTGCCATAAAAATTTTGGGTTTTTTGTATAATATGAATATGATCAGACCTAGACGGTTTTAATTTACTGAAAATTCTTAAGAATGTGAAATCCTATATGTCATTGGTTTTAACCATTTTTACTGTCCGACGAAGTGTTTTAGAAATATATGCGAAAAATCACTTCAAAAGTCATGCTTGCACAGGGAGGTGACCATATACAAAGTTACATACGGGCATTCATCTAGGGTATCATAAGAATTTGTCTTAGACCAATTCTAGCTTTTTTACTTATTCCTATAAAATTTTGTGCAATTTCATTATAGTTTCATCTATTTGGTTTTTCACACTCTATTTGTTTTAACCAAGTGCATAGAGTTTAATTCTAGCTCCCTACATTTTTACAAGCGTGAATCATGACTAGCGTGATGTGTGGTAAGGATGCTCTAAGAACTTAGCATTTTATTAGATCAGTAATTAGTTTGTTATAAGAGTATATCTGCATTGTGAAAAAAAAATCTGTTCTATGCGTATCTTTTAAATGACAAATTTTGTGCTAATAGTGGTCGCGATCTTCAAAGTTTTGATCTGTTTCCACCTGTCTCCACCGGCAAAGTTGGAATTTTTTCAACTTATCCGTTTCAATTCTATCTATTTCGATTCATTTTGGTGTAATATACGTATCTCTCATATAAGGAGATACACGAGGAAAGGTCATCGTTTGCTCATTGGTAAGAACAATCGATGGGAAAGCGGAAGAATCTAATTCTGTTTCTTTCGCTTTCCCGTCAATTGTTCTTACCACTGATCATTCTACTTTCGACTTCAATTATATCCTACTTCCGTCGATTTTTATAATTTTGAATCCAACTCTTCACCAAGAACTACATATTTTTTTCTATATTGGCACCAATATCGATTGTTATTGTGTAAATTTGATTCAAGTTGATTTCAACTTATTTTTTTTTTTTTTTTTTAATTCCTAAAACCTCGCCTTTAATTATATTCTCAGTAGCTCTTCTCATTTCTTTCTCTACAACTTTTAAATATTCAAGTCCGCTATTACGCAATTAAGAGTAATAAAGGTTCAAGGCTTTGGTTTAAAAAAGTACACTAAAGTACAAAGTTAATTGCTCTGAGACAGCATAAAATATTTTTTTTTTTTTTGTAAACAGACATTTATGATAATTGCTCCAAAATGAAAAGAAGGGATGAGCATATTAAAATGTTTCAGTGTAAAAGCCACAGAGGGATTATACTATAAGAAATATTTCCCTAAATTCGGTGGCAACAATTTGTACCACAAAGTTTAGGCATATTTCGCTAACTTGAAGGAGAAATACATAATTATTTAGTGGTATCGCATATAGCTTTAAGTTTTCACTATTATTGAATTCTTAAAAATTTTAAGACACTTTTTAAAATTATTAATTCGCTCACGGCTTAAGCACACAATAATAAAAAATAATAAAACTGTACACAGTGCACACATGCGTATTTCATCGGATTATAACAAGATTAGCTGTGTTCTTTTGGTTCCGTGCACTGCAGAACCCAGAAGATTGCGAATAGAATTGACTTGCAGAGTGCATAGATACCTATCCACAAAAAAGGTAGTAAAAATGAAATTTCTAACTATAGGCCTATTGTAAAATTACCTTTCATGCCCAAATTATTCGAATCTATCATTTACTATCAACTATCAACTTCCTGTAAGAATTTGCTCTCTTCAAACCAACAAGGGTTTAGTTCGGGTAGGTCTACAACTACTAACTTGCTGGAATTTGTCTCGGTTACCGTTGGCGGATTATCAAAAGGCTATCAGACAGATTGTATTTATACAGACTTTAGTAAAGCGTTCGACAAGTTATCTCACTCCGTGATACTCCTTCAAATGGAAAAGTATGTGTTTCCCTCAACATTTCTAAAATGTACAGAGTCTTATTTAGATAACAGAACATACCAAATCTTATTTCGCCATTCCATCTCTAGAGTCTTGAGGGCTTCATCTCGCGTACCTGAAGGGAGTCATTTGGGCCCGTTGTTCTTTATTCTGTCTATTGACGACATTGTCTCTGTTGTGAGGTACTGTAAGGTCTTGATTTATGCTGACGATATTAAGCTTTTCGCTCGGATTAAATCCGTTCCGACCTTGAAGAATCTCACAATTGGTGCGAGAGCAATAATTTGGTACTCAATATCGACAAATGTGAGGTTATGACATTCCATAGGAATCAGACACCAACCACTTATGATTATGAGTTCTCGGATTCCTCGATTCGCCGGGTGGACTCTGTCTATGACTTGGGTGTCAAATGTGACCACAGATTGAATTTTATCTCCCATATAAACTACATGGTATCAAAGAGTAGTTCTATGCTGGGTTTCATAAAACGTTGGTCGCGAGAGTTTTTGAACCATACTATAACATTGCGTTTGTACAGTTGCTTTGTGAGACCACTTCTTGAATACGCTAGCCAGGTCTGCTCTCCTTTTTACGGTTCACACATCGAGCGCATCGAGTCTGTTCAGAGAAACTTTTTACGATTTGCTCTCAGGCACCTACCCGGGAATAATTCATTGATTCTTCCACCCTATGAGGATCGCTTGCAACTTTTGAATATGCACTCACTTGAGAAACGTCGCATGATTGCCGATGCAACTTTTGTTCACCAACTCTTAAGCACGAATATTGATTCCCCGTTGTTACTTGACAAAATTTCTTTCCGTGATAATAGGCACAATTTAAGAAGGCTACCTCTATTGCATGTCAATTCCTCAAGGTCTAATTATGGCATTTATGAACCTATTAATCGCATGTACATTGCTGTTAATAATTTGGCTGAGCATTTTGTTGTTGACGACTCTAAGCATGTCTTAAAGAAACGTCTATATAATATTTAATCTTTTTAGTTAGATTTAATTTATATTTTTATATTTTTGTTCTCTGACGCATTGCATGTTATTTTATCTGGTGTTTGGTCTATGTTTAGTGTAACATACTAATACTAACACCGACTAAATGATGAAACGCATGTATTGTTGACCATTTATTTATTAAACGTGTCCATGCAGAGAGCTTGTGTTAAGCTGGTTCTGATAGTCATTAGAAATTTTTTTGAAAGCATAGAGAGAATAATCTAGGTGCCATGACTTTAATTCTTACAAAACATTAAACCTGTCAATTTTTGCCCCGAAGTTTATCAAGTTCGATTTTGACATTTTGCAAGGATTCAAGTCATGGCAATTTGATCATTTTTTCTATACTTTCAAAATCTGTCAAGCAACTAAATCTGAGAGGAAGAAACCGGCTG
Organism: Dioctria rufipes; assembly: GCA_963924295.1. NCBI lineage: Eukaryota > Metazoa > Arthropoda > Insecta > Diptera > Asilidae > Dioctria > Dioctria rufipes. The sequence continues at coordinate 80,194,841 of OZ002740.1, read as the reverse complement.
GACTCCTGGCATCTCGAAGAGTAGTGCATAAGTCTTAGGAGTGCTTAAGTATAGACTCTTAATATAGGTCCTCTTCCGAGATCAAATCGAGGATTCATTTGTATTCTCAAAATCTTTAGAGGATAATATATTTCTAATTGTCGATGTACCAAGATTTTTTGTGAGTGATAATAGTGCACAATTCAGAAGTCGAGAATTTAAGAAACTGCGGGATAATTACGAAGTTGATATAAGATACACCGCGCTATATCACCCATAATCAAACCCAGCTGAGTGGATAAATAAGATAATCACATCCATGCTTTGAGCGTTTGTACCGCAGAACTATCGAGTTTGGGATCTACACTTGGCAAAGATTGCTTGCGCTATCCGCACATCAACACAAAAAAGATGAGATTGACTCCCTATTTTATTAACTTCGGCCGCGAAATAGTAATTGTGGTAAGTTACACAAACCCTTAAATAGTGATGAGGTCTTAGATCCTGAATCACATTCTTTAGCTTTGGAGTAAGTAATGAATGATGTGAGAAAGAGGCTAGTAAAAGCAACTGAAGCCTCTAGTCATACGTATAATCTTCGTAGAAGAGACCAAAAATTTCTAGTAAATGGTATGGTATTGCGTAAGAACTATCTACTTTCAGAGGCATCCAAATACTTTAATGCTAAACTCGCTCCAAAATTTATAGGGCCATTTAAAGTATCCACTTAGACGTATGCGTTAATGGATAGCGAAGGTAAAAGTAGGCGTACTTGGCATACTAACGACTAAAAGATATATCATTCAAATCAAGATATTGATGACTTGCATACTTTTTTTTCGTAGGCCTAAAAGGGCATCCATCCAGCTTCACTGGATAATTATCGAGTACTTAGGCGCCGCTCAAGTATACTGCGGTCGATACTCCGTTTAGATTATGCTTGTAGAATTTCAAGGTATTTACATGGTGTCGTTAGTATTCGGTAGCTTACTAATTATTAAAATTTATCAATGATAGTTCTGTTGTAGTAGGGCAAAGGGAGAGGTTGGATACATTTGGTTCATCGTGTTGAGATCGTACGTAGTACACAGTCCAGTATCTCTGTACCACGAATTTGACGGCTACCCAGATTATGCAAGGTTAGTCCTGGCTATTGCATCATGGCGAATCACAGGTGTTATTTTAATTAATTTACATTTCGGGACTTTCAAATATTGAAAAAAAAAAAAATTAATAATAGTCAGACGGATTATAGAACTTTGCTAACTGTTGTGTTGTTGCTAGAGGCATAGAATACCTACTTTTATTTGTGATCAACTATTTTAATGAGATTTCTACGAAATCTCCGGGAGTAAGAGGAGTTTTGTTACAAATAAAAGAACATCCAGGGTTAAGGGGATATTGGTGTCCCGAAATAAAAGGGCACATATCAAAGAAAATGTCGTCAGTATAATTATGCTTTTTACCTGTAATGTGGACGTCCTCTTACCTCAGTAATCCATAGATATAATTCTGCAAAGTAATTCATTTTCAGATTATCAGCCATAATTAGCAGAACTATACTTACGGGCCATATAATGCTGGCTATTTTTTCCAACCCCGATTAGTTCCTGGGGACTTCATCTGCGGCACAAAACATATATATAAAGGGTTATCCAATAAGAGGTGTTATTTTGATATTCAAAGAAAAAATCCATTTTTTTTAGATAAATGATCGGATCTTTATTTCATTATAAAGAGGAAGGTATGCCGTTAATAATGGAAAATAACTTCAGCCAAATGATCACCACGACCACGCCTACAGGACCATATCCTTTTCATGAAATTTTCCATAACCAAATCGCAAAGTGGCTGCCCTATGTCCTGGATAGCCTCCATCTTTGAGGTCTTGAATCGACGCTGGGCTGTTGGCGTAGACCTTCTCTTTCACGTGGCCCCAAGGGAAGAAGTCGCAAGGTGTTAAGTCACAAGATCTCGGTGGCCAATTGTGATCACCTCTTCGAGAGATAACACGGTCCGGAAACTTTTCCCGTAAAAGATCAATGGTTTCGTTGCTTGTATGGCACGTAGCGCCGTCTTGTTGAAAGTAAACGTTGTCCAGATCAATACCATCCAATTCCGGCCATAAAAAATCATTAATCATCTGTCGATAGTGCAATCCATTCACCGTAACTGTTGCTCCAGCCTCATTTTCGAAAAAGTAAGGTCCGATGACCCCCCGGGACCATAAACCGCACCAAACAGTCACACGTTGAGGATAGAGAGGCTTTTCAACAATAACTCTTGGGTTTTCCGAGCCCCAGATACGACAATTTTGCTTGTTGACGAATCCATCGAGGTGGAAATGGGCCTCATCACTCAAGATGAGTTTTCGATGGAATTCCGGATCATTTTCAAGGACCCAATCAGCAAAGACTCGACGTTGTTGATGATCGGCCGGCTTGAGTTCTTGTGTTAACTGAACATTATAAGCCTTAAGACCCAAATCTTTATGCAAAATACGGTGTAATTACGTTTGTGGAATGCCTAATTCCAAAGAACGACGAGGAATGGACAAACCGGGGTTTTCTTCAACACTTTCGGCTACAGCAGCAATATTCTCAGCTGTTCTTGAGCGACGTGCACGGGTTTCATTCTTCGCATTACTAACTTGTCCCGACAGCTTGAATTTTTCTACCAATTTCCGTATTGCGGTCCGACAAGGTGCTTCACTATGACCCAAAAACGTTCGAGTTTTACGAACCGTCTCTGCCACATTTTCACCATTTTTACAGTGAATTTTAATAATTTCAGTGCGTTGTTCGTGCGTATATCGTTCCATTTTTATTAATGGCGTAGTTTCTACTTGTCAAATGTTAAAAAATGGCAGCTCCAAAGTGACATCTACCGAAAGAGCTGGCTAATTAAAATAACACCTCTTATTGGAAAACCCTTTACTATCTCAGTTTGTTCCTCAGGGCATCATCCTATTTGGAATATACTATGATACTTGCAAGACGAAATAGTTTCAAATGTCATCGAGCTCTTGTCCATTGAGCGAAATATGTAGATAACTGCAAGTAAATTGAATTCATGTTAATAGAATAGGAAACTGAAAGGATTTAAAATTTTTTGGAATTAGGAAAATTAGTTACATTGTCAAGATGATGTAAGCGAGGAGGGTAACACGAATGACAATCTCTTCAGTAGATTATTCAGAAAAAATAAAATGCAGTATCTATGTAATGTCGAATTAAGAATTCCAGATTTCTCCTCGATTCACCTTGATAACACAAACCAACCTTAACACCGAGGAGAAAACAATCGATTTTCCTAGTGTTCTTCATTTTCCGGAGAACAGAAGGAAATTAGTTGGGCTATCTGTAATCCAAAGCCTAAATTGAGAAAATATGTAAACGCTCGGCAAAGGTCAACAAGAAAAACGAAATAATTTGAGATTCCTGTCAAAAGGGAAAATTAAACGCAAATTTTTCCACTTTGGAGGCGGAATTCAAAGTTTTTGATGAATACGAAAGAAAATATAAATCATAAAGATTAAAAAAAAATTAAAAATTTTCAACCGATTGGAAGCGGTTGTCGCAATTGGGAAATCTTTTGGAAATATGGACCGGAAATTCCAAGTAGGGGTCATTTTCTGATAAATGCAGGTGAAGCAGACAGTTCCCCGCTATTGTTTGAGTAATTAGTACATAGAACATAGTACAAGTTTTTTTTTTATATAAAGTCAAAAAAAAAGGTGACACGAAGAAAAATTGGTTTGACAAAAGAAAAACAAAGGAGGAATTTTAAAAGGAAAGAAAGTAAAAGATAAGTTCTGCTTTTGTTTGGTATTTTCACTTATATGTATATTCATGTACATATATAGATGAGGTTGAGTTCTACATATTGCTACGCCAAGTTCATGACCTTTTCCCTTTAAAAAATTTAAGTTAACTGGAATTCATCACAACTTATTTCCTTTGCCTTAATTATAATTCTTCTTCATGAAAATTATAATGTTGGTGAACTTTCGTGTTTTGTTCGAGTTAGTGGACTCAAAATCCACGAGACGACCAACAGGTGTTTTGGTCACACTTACCGAGCTTTAAAAGAACCGCGAAAATTCACCCCTTTCTCCATTGCTAACTGGGGAATTATAATGCACGATAAGGGCCGCGTAACACAGTCAATGTAGAATGTTATAGAAAACTGAATTCGATAGAAAAAATCAAAAAGTCAGAATGACTAAAAACAAAACTAAATAGTAACTATCAACGAAAAAAAAAGTTATATGAACTCGATAAGGGCACATAGGGCCTCCATCTTTAAAGCTCGCGGGCTCTGAAGTACTGGAACATGAACAGAGAGATTATTCCAGACTCCAACTCCATAGATAAAAAAAGGGTGCGAGAAATTCGGTAGAATTATTATTGATTATATTTCATCATAGCGCATCATACATATATGGTGGTCTAAATTAGAACACAAATTTTATTGTATACAGTTGAGGGAAAAGTCCCTGGATTATGCGTCGAGCTTCTTCCAACATAAATTTTCAATATTGAAGTATGCACAAACTCCGTAACTAATAATAGGTACAATAAGAGCCTTAATGAGCCGCTCAAGTTCCTATTTCCAAAGATGCACATTGTTAAAGGTCCTATCCCTATATATTTAATACGAGTGCCATTTCAATGAAGGGATGAAAAGGACGAAATGTCAAGTGGCTGAGTGAAAAGAATCCTGTTCTGAGTTTTAATGGGGCTCTGTAATAATTTGTTTCAGTGACCAGTTATACATATATAAAAGACAATCCTGATTGGAGTGAGAGATATCGGAAGCAGCATCCGTTTGAGATGACCACAGGAATAATTGCACATCATCATGATACAGTGTGATGGAAGAGTACTTACATAAGTGTCCGTCTGTACGCCTGTCCAACTCTCCGTCTGTCCGTCTGTTCGTTCGTCCGTCCCCACGATAACTCGAGAACGCGCGTGCACTTATACAGCATACAACATTTTGCACAAGGGCTTTAAAAAATGTAAATAAGTAAATTTAAGTTCAAAACGGGAAAAATTGGGTAACTCATTCGTGGGGAAATTTCGCTTTTCACTATATATTTGGGGCAATGTCTGAGAACGCATCGATGTAGAGAGCTGAAATTTTGTACATAGTGTTTCATTTACAAAAGCATTTCATGGGGATTAATATAAATACAAATTATATCAGATACTAATAAAAACACTTTTATTTTGTCCACTGAAGTAATTCCATGAGCTTTTGGACAAGACCAGTTAAGTACTTCAACCATCTCTAAGTTATCATTTCCATCAGGTGTTGCAATGCAGTATTCGAAGTGGACATAGTATCATCTGCACGCCAATTACCATTCTTAAATATGAAGTTCTCATTAATTAATTATATAGATGCTATCTTACATTGTCTTATCTTATATCTAGTCCATTGGAAAATTTCTCGAATCAAAGCTTAAATGGTTTTTTTTAATGAGACACACGAGAGAAACTGTGGAATCTAGCCGAAAACACATTCATGTGATCTTTCCTTTATCGGTGGGACGTGCTGTAAAATTCCAACTCATTTGACTCTACTCATGAATTCCGTGGGACAAATTATACGTCTACTAGTAAAATTAATATTCAAATATTTCAAATACTAGAAACGATTACGTGATGCAATTCTTTTATTTTCAAGATACTTAATTACTTTCTTTTACCTACTGCTCCTTAAATCTATCGAAGGACATGAACTGCTACGGTTGCAGTACTCCTTGTTCCATAAGATCTCTTATTTGATTTGGTGTCTCTTAAAATAATTTTTGGTCATTGTATACAATTTATTTAATACAGTTTGTGCATGGAATTATTATTAATAAAAATTAAGTCTCAAAACTCAAAATCATAAGAAAGAACCGTGAAATCGCGATTTTATTGAATGCTTTTGTATTTAGACTGTGACTTTGGAGTATTTGTGCTTCTGAATATTCAATTTGAAGATTTCACGCTTGGCGATATAAATTTAGGGATTTTAAATTGGGGTTCGTGTTTTTGAAGGGTACATAGCTAACCCGAATTGACGGTAGTAGCTTGGCTGGGGCATGATTCTACGATGTTGCAAAAATGTAAGTATGAGGAGCAGAATTACACATCTATAAGCTCCACTCCCTTAATGGTTAGTATAAAGTTTGTTTTATAATATAAAAAACTTTTAACAAAATTCCGGAAACTCTTCATAGTCAAATAAATTTCCGGCTTTACCTTGATATGTCGTTCCTCCTTTGCCTAGAAGTGTTCGCTTTTTTTAATTCACTTAAACGAACGAAACATTGCGAATTTATTCTCTTGCGCCACACCTTATGAGATCTTATCACGTCTTATAAATTATTTACCATTCCCAACTTTACAGCCATACCAAGTATTCGTCCCTTCTCATCGTACAGCATCCTAATGTATACATGAATTCACATACGGGATTTATACTTTTTAACATAAATTTCCACTGATACATGGGCTTAAGGAAATTTATGGACCCTTTTGGTTTTTATATGATGCTCATCAACAATCTGTTACATTGCTACATATAACAACATCCATACGTACATAGGTTACATGGACGAAGTGGTTCATGCCTCATTGCAAAAAGTGGAAAATTATTGTGCTGAGAGAACATGGGATATGTGCAATCATTTTGTTTAATGTTTCCCTGATGTTTTTTTTCTTCTTTTAACTTGATGTGCTTTCGTAAAGAATTTTCACAATTATTTAAAGGAATGTATTTACAGTACTGCAGGAAATACAGATTTATCAAATTCAATATTAAAATTCAGTTATACATCTTTTACGGTGGAATATAATCTCGTTGTTATCGTGCAGATATTTGCCTGTTTCAGAAAACTAAAAACATATTTAAGGCTCAAACGGAATCGATCCGTCATCGTTGAAATTTCCGAAATCTTGACCAACCACTTTATAAACCTAACCAAACTAATTCTCAATTCTCGTCTAGTAACGCTTTATTGAACGCAGAAAAGTTAGCTAGGTACGCTTTTGATACTGTATAAATAATTTGAAAAAACAATGCATGTATTGCCTTGTCAACTTCCACCAAAGGCAGAAACACATCCAGGCCCCGAGGCTTCCTCGAGGTGTTGTCAAAATTTTCAACACGAGTTTTTAAATGATGCAACACAAAACCAAGCCAGCAGCAAGCCACAAGGCCTAGCCGCAAGGCGTGCTTTGCTCAATGTTGGAAATTTTTCTCTCTCAGGCCTACTTCTGTCAACAGATATATACTATTAAAATTACAATGACAGCACCGAGCCCGGTAATTTCATTTTGTTTTCAATTCACTGTGGCAAGCCTTGAGGCGAGTTGCGAGAGGCCAGCCTGAGGCTTGATTGGATGTGTCTCTACCTTAAGAACGCAGTAAATAAAAATTTAAAACTGTTGAAAGAAAAAAGATAGATACCGCACATGAAGCGGAATTGGGACTTTCTTATTATTTACCATGCCTAACAACGTAAAGTTTGTTTTCAGAGACCACCCGTCCCCGAATTAATTATCTGGTAACTATTCTGAGGATACCACTTTATTTGACGTTAATGGTAGTCTGCAAAATCCCATTTGAAAAATGGTCACATCCGCTGCATACAGCTACCACGAAGACTTTCAGCTATCCTGCTGATGCAAGAAATTAAGACCGGAGATACACTGAGCAGCTTGGATTCAAACCGACTGTATTCGAGCAGTTCGTATTCCAGCCATTCCAAACAGCTTAGATTTCGCTGCTACTGCCACAAGATGAACTTATTATGCTAGTTGTCATAGGCACAATCCCCAGAATCCTTCTGGATGCTTTGCGCGAGAGTGCATTGGTATAGGTATTGTTACACACCACAAAATTACAAAAATATACAAGCGACATCTGTTGGAAATGGAAACAACTTTAGGTTAGTGCCATCCTAGTAAATTTTGGATTCGAAGAACGGAATATTCAGGAAGGTTCTAAGATAATTTGTAGAGTATAAATACGGCGCTACTCCCATCCAGGAGGAGAGTCTTATTTCAGACAGTAAAGTGAACGAAGTAAACAATTTGGCTTGTGATAATTAGACGTACAGTACTAGCGATAACTATAGAGAGTTGATTTGATAATTGTTTAAGAAATTGTGAGAGTAAATAGTATAGTTGAATAAAGAAAGAACTTTTGAATGATATATGAAATATTGACGTAACAGTATTATTTTTCATATTGACTTTAGTGCTTGAGTGCTACACGGTTTGAGGTGTCTACCCCCTGACGTGTCAGAAGGGGAAGCTAGCAGAAGATGTCACTATCCAATCTGAGATAGCAAGGATGTGTTCAACATAGCTGCTTTTAGATGCTTCCGTATGCTTTTGCTTGTACAAAGTGCCTCGACAGCTGTTTTGTTCCTACTTGCTTTCTGACATTTGTTCTGTTCATGATTTCAAGATAGGTGCTTCTTTTAAATGGAAAGGTCTGCCGCTATTTGTTGGCACTGGAAACTAGTAATAAATTCTTTAAATGTAGTTAAGGGGATGGAGACAAAATGACAAAGTATTTATTTATTGTTATTTCGATTATTTAGGTAAATTTATGTTATACTACGTAATACGAAATGTTGATGATTTAGAAGATGATATTATGCTAAATAATTTATTAAGGCGGACAGATATATCCATCCGGATCAAAAATTTCGTTGAAAGAGTCGTTCAGTCACGAGGACAGACTTTCAACAAAAAATTTTAAATTTCAAATAAAATACGAGCTGTTACTGGCAGAGATAACGAGAGTTTATCGGGAAAGATTTCCAAACTATACGGCCTGACCGATCGATAAGCAGTTATTAGGCGTTATGTGGATTTTGTGAAATAGGGAAAGTTATTGGTATTACCTCTTTGTAATGCATATTGTTACGCATAAACTTATATTTTCGTATATTTTATTTTATAGATCAGTTGTCGATCACTTTGGCATGGTGAAATCTATGTTAAGGTGGTGTTTTTTCAGAGTAATTAAAATTTTGAAAAATATTAGCTCCATTATAAGCAGGAAGAAAATGGGATGTGTTTTATATGGAAAATAAGGGGGATAATAGGTGCAATTGATGAAATTTGTTGTCCTATAAGTACTCCATCTCCCAAAGGTTATTGTTACACTAACAGGAAAAAATTTCACTACAAAACGCTGCAAGCAATATGTAACGACAATATGACGTTCATAGATTGTTTTGATGGATATCGAAGTTCAATACATAATGCGCGTATTTTTCGTAATTCCTCAATCTGAGAAAACTAATAAAATTATGCATTTTTTCCAAGCGACGCAAAGATATTGGGGGATTCAGCTTATCCCAAAGTGGGGTATTCCTTCTTATAACAACTTTTGAAGATTGACAGTTCTTCAAAAACGTTTTATTCATTTTATTCAAGAAAATTATGTACCCTTCGATAAGTGATTTAATTTCTATCACATTCCGTTTTGATCCTAGAATAAATTGAAATTTATATGTCGTCGGTGATACCACATAACCCCGAGAGTACTGATGTCACTAACGCATAAGTTAAAATCATTGTAAAATTTTCCGCAGACACTAAAATTCTTGTTTTTTTTCTTATTACAAGACAAAATTATTGCTACTGATAATACGGCTTATTCTTCTTTATCATGCCGACAAAAGAAAGATTACAAAACCTAAGCAAACGTGCAAGTAAAAGTAATGTAAAAAAGTTGTCAGCTACAATATTTCTTCCGCTTCCTTTAAATGTCATGCACAAGTTTTTCACCACGCGCTCTCCTCGATTTACTTCTCTGCCTGATACCTGCTTCCCTGTATATGTTTCACCGGTAATTGGGTATGAATTTGAAGCATCGCAAGCCCGCACACCGAACTTTTGTAGCATATTTTGCAGGCTTAGATCGCATGTATTGTGTGAATCGTGTTCGTCCTCTATATGGGGTCTGTTCTCGTCGGCAACTGCAGTCGACTTTAGTCAAAAAGACTACAGTCAAATTAACTCGGCCTGGAGAATGTTTGAGTAAACGTCAAGGAGGTAAAAAAGAAAATGGACGCCAGACGAGAAACTTGAACTTCGATTATTAATTATTCGTTTAGGCTTCCTCGTACCCTAAAAAAAAACTCTGAAATTTAAATCTTTTATGAGATTTGTTACACTTTTAGGTCTTATCGGATTCATCAATCACCATAAAATTTTTATCATCCATTTCCATTTTGAAAAACTTTCCTATTTCCCGCGCGAGTTAACTTGCTTCCACCTCACGAAGTTAAATGACTCAAGTCGACTGCAGTCAAACTGACTTGACGACGTGAACGCGATTTGGTGTATATGAACACTCCCTAAAATGCCCCGCATGCCTACACATACAATTAAAAGAGCCGTGTCCATGTGCACTACTGAGTACGATCAGAACGACATTTACTGAGTCAAATTGACTAAAGTCGACTGCAGTCGACTGGTAAGACGAAGTCCTCGGGTTGCAGGATTATCGAATGGTAAGAAGCGTTTTATTGAACAAAAACGATTCACTGCCATACTCGCGCGATATAAAGGATAGGTATAAGAATTCCTAAATAGGAATCAAATTCTTCTGCAGTTACAATTTTCCAAACTTTTCATGACATTTCTTGATGTTCACTATTCTGCTGATTATAAACGCTGGTTGCATTCCTATTCGTCTCCTTTATAATTATGTTACATATTACATCATTAAAAATACCTTTGTAGGTGTTGGGACTTTGGTAGAGTTTGGACGCCATATAGTGCCATCTCTACAAGTTAAAACATTGTCCAATCCCGTAGTATTGTGGTTAGTTTCTTCGTCGCTGTTTTCTTTATTTTTGTGGGCCATTTCGAGTCGAATGCAATCATCTTGATGAACATCTTCAATATCCGAATCTTCCTCGTTCATTTCCTGCGTTGCTGATGGCAGCCATTCTTCATCTCTCGAACACCTCCTGTTCATCATCAGATTTTACTAAACTTCTTAAGTTAAGTATTGTTGTCCGTAATTCATTCAATTAGGTAAAAATTCTACATTAATATGAAATAAAGTCTCTTAAATATAATGTATACATTAGCGGTTAAATTCGGCAGCAGCTTTTTCTGGTCGTTTGTCCATTTTCAATATAAATAACCATAACATAACATAACTTAATTTCAAAAGAAATAACATTCGACTAGAAATGCCTGGGCTATCTTCAAACCTAATATAGCACGCGAGACTCCGCTTTTAGAGAATTTGTACTAAATTTCTCCTATTTAATCTTAAATAAATTTTTTTATGGTACATATTTGCTTTAAGCCCTGACGTCAATTAAGTTGGGACCGCCATTTCATGGTAGAAAAGTTTTAAATACGTCAAAATTTAGGGCTCAATTAGGGCTAATTTAATGCTACTTCCCCGAATTTAATTGTCTAGTACTTTTTAAAAAAATCCATGGATAATCCAACTTGACCACCACTACTGAGAATAGGTAAATAGTATTGTCACAATAGTGTGCATTGCATAATATTTTAGGGCTCAATTGGGCTAATTTAATGCCACTTCCCCGAATTTAATGTTCTAGTACTTTTTAAAAAAAATCCATTAAAAGTTAGGACCATCAACTTTAAAATGGAAAACGCTTTTTAAGACCCCAAAAATCGTAGGTTTTAATTGCTATCTGCAACAAATCAACGGCCAACCATTGTTAGAATTTTAAACTCTTACGATACACAGTAATTTAGAACAAACAAATTTAGTTCGCAGTGACCACTGTGTAAAGTTTCAAAAACTTAATAAAATGCAGAGAATAAATGTAATTAGTATCTCCACATAAATTTAACATAAATTCTTTTGTAATTTGACAAATAGCGAAAAGAGTTGATCAGGATCCAAAAACTAATCATCCTCATGTTTTACGTTATGAAACTCAGCAGCACAATGGAGTACACTCGTAAAAAAAAACAGGAAATGTGGTAACCCAACTTTAGGGTAGTGAAAATCTATTTATGTTCAAGGCATTGAATGTCAATTTCTAAGCTGGGCACCAATTTAGTACATTTCGCTGTTGCACTCAGCAATAGTTAACTGCTGATTCATGGTTTCTTGGTTTGTTGGAGATTAGGTATAATAAATACTATAGAAAAACAGTAAAATAAATTACATTTTCTCTACAATTCTGTGAATAACGCCTTACTAACCTTTATCAGTTCGGAAAAGCTTAGAATATTCAACTCCTTTCCAGTATTATTCGTTGATCACAGAATTAATCCAACTGAAAAACACAGTATTATTAAAATGTTGGTAACGTGTAGGTTATCATCGATGGTTCATTTTGTTTTTTAAACTTTTACTTTTATGGTTTCTTAGCCTCAATTGATTTCTTACTTTCGGAGAAAAGATATTAAATTGGCCCTAATTAAGGCCTAAAATATTATGCAGTGCACACTATTGTAACAATACTATTTAACCTATTCTCATTAGTGGTGGTCCTAACTTTTAATAAAGTTGGATTATCCATGGATTTTTTTTAAAAAGTACTAGAGCATTAAATTCAGGGAAGTGGCATTAAATTAGCCCTAATTGAGCCCTAATTTTTGACGTATTCGAAACTTTCCTACCATAAAATGGCGGTCCCAACTTAATTGACGTTAAGCCCTGCACATAAGATGAAACAGCAACGCGGCATAAATGCAAAATATTCTGAAAATCAAAATTCTAGAATTCGTTACTCTTAAGTAAATTTTATAACGGTTGATTTGTTATGCCACTTAGATAATCCACATCCATATGTCGGCTACATTTTTGCTTTTACTGGAAATTTCCTATGAATTCTTACATCGCTCATACAAATTATACCTGTCTACCGGGGTAGCCGGGTATGCAGTAGTGTAATTGTTTTTGGGTGTGTACACAAGGATTAAATATTGTATCACCATTGCCAGACTATTTGTGTTATACTCGGATGTCTATAGCAAGTTATAATTTGTGCAGTGATTTTGTCTTTACAGAAGGTGTTATTTGGGACAGTCTCCCACTTGGTTTTATCTAACTGTGTGACAGATTCTATATACCTATATACCTGACATACTGGACAATGATAAAATAATTTATGGCTGAATAACATTTTTTTTTGGCAAAATCGAAATTTCTTCTATCACGTGTAGGTCGTCCACATGCCACGATGAGAACTTTATGGAGCTCGTCTGCTTAAAAAAAAAAAAAAAAAACAAAAAACAAAAAAAGTTTCTGTTCGTCAGACTTTGAAGATAACAGATATTCTGATATTAGCATATTAGCTTCGTGCAATGAGTTTTATAATTAATATACTCTTCCAGTGCTTAACACCAAATATTAAATATCTTACAAACTAAAATCACAGTCACTTTGACAATGTGTTTCTTTAATCTATAAAACAGGTTAATCCAAACCGTATCTACGCATTCGGAGGAATAAGTTAAGTAATGAGGAACCTTTAATAAAAATTAGTTGACACTGAAAAATGTTCAGACCTTTTCCTATCTAAAGTCACTTGCACAGCCCTACATATGATTTTCAAGCGTGCCTAAAATTATAAATGAGAAATTCCTGTTTCCTTGGTCCTATAAAAGATGATTTTGAGCAACTTTCAAGATCCGTGAAGTTATATGAAATGACAACCGTCTAAAGAAATAAAATAAATAGGTAATTTTTGCTTACCTATGTGGAAAGGTAAAAGGTTTTCACTGCGTGCATGATATGAATATTTTCTTCACATTAAGTGAAAAGTTCTCGTCCCTCTTCTTAGCAATTTATTCAAATGTCTCTCGTTCGTGTTGTATATTGCGTCGATTTCCGTGTGTTTTAAATTAATTTATCAAATTTCAGATCGTTTGAAGAATTCATTACTTAATGGACGACGGTCATTTAATAAACAGCAGTCATTGCAGTCAGTATTTTTCTCTTGAAGGAGTATAAGCTTTAATCATTATAAGAATTTAAACGACCTTTCAGGCTTTCAGTAAATAAGAACCACGCGATCGAAATCGGATTCAATGAAATATGATACCATGTCACCTTTTTTATAAATCGTAGCGGACAGGCTCATTAGCTTGGAAATAATTGGGCCTTTTACGGCATGCAGTGATGACTGACAGATACTGTTGCAAGAAGACCGCAAATGATTTTAAAACTTTCAGAGCTATCCACTAATAACAAGGTCATATCCTTTGTATGATTCTCTCTTTTTTTAGCTCCCTCAATTAATACCTTACTGTGATGATAGTTTTACTTTATACCTGTGTGTTATTATTGCGTTTTATTTCTTTCGCCTTGGGCAAGATTTTTAGCATAAATGAGGAGCTGGTGATATATTGTATGTACATTCTGAATCACCAAAGAGGGATGTTTATCATTTTTCAAGAGTTAAAAGAATTAAATACTCTATTAGTACATGAATATAGTCACCAATTAAACATATTCAACATATTAATATTCCTCTTTGGAAAGTTAGTCATTTAGCAATCAAAATATTCCACGCTTCCTGGAACCGTCGGGGCTTTTATCAGGTACTGCTGGGTGAACGTTTTCTTATCGCTACCTGAGACAACTTACATCTTATGGCTAATGGCCCTCTAATAGAAATCTCTACACATTCTCTCTCTCTCTCTTGCTCATTATGCCACATATATTTTTCGCAATGATAGCTTTCTTTGGTTGAATAAAACGTTAAAGGGCTTTGAAAAAGTGTTCCAGGTTTATATGGAGTTTTGCACATCTATTTGTAAGTAGTCTCCGTCGCTACTATGATACAAGGCTCCAAAGCAAATAAACTCACTATGTATAGTCTCCGATAACCCGCTGTTGTGTATGCATAAGATCAATACATCACTAAGAAACTCATATATGAAAACCAATATTAGTAAGTAACACAAATTAAAATCCTACATCATAGGCAGACAAAACCCTCGAGAATACTTCACAAGCCATGAAACAGACTCCCTCATTACCACATGTGAGCCCCAACGGAGTCCTGCCATTCTAAAATATTTGCAGTGCTCTTATGTAAAACTGACAAAAGTTTGATTTGAATAGCTCCTCCGCTCTAAACTACTATTTATACAGAAAAATGGTGTTTCGATAATCTTCAGCTTGCTTTCTTATCTTCCGAGCCGAAATAAAATTTTCATACCTTTCATAACAAACTTATTTAAAAAAAAAGTAGTATTTGAACCACAGACGACGATTCGAATATAGCTGCCTACAGATTCGGACCCCGGCTGCACACACACAAATACTCAGCTCAGAGTTAGTGAGCGTAAAATGGTAAGGTTACTTTGTAATCAAAACTGTTTTATTATTTTGTTTAGTAAAGTATAGAGTAAGTGTAGTAAGTGTAGTCTTTGGCACTCTTCACGGAGGAACACAGCTTATCTCAGAACTCTGTTCTGGATTATAAATGAAAAGAGTACAATCTAGAAATAAAAGATGTATAAGTTGTATCAGGAATAAGCAAAACTGCTCACAACAATTAATGGGTACCAGCAGTATACATAACACCATCGCCACCCTTCTCGCATTGTGGAATTGATTATGCAGGCCCTTTCATCACAAAAATATCAAAAGGAAGGGGCATTAAGCCATTAAAAGGTTACATAGCACTATTTATTTGTATGGTCACAAAAGCTATGCATTTAGAGCTCGTTAGTGATCTTACCACTGACTCCTTTTTAGCTCCCTATAAGAGATTCGTTGCCCGGCGGAGAAATTTTAAACAAATCTTTAGTGATAATGCAACCAATTCCGTCTGAGCCAGAAGCAGATAAATAACGATTTGCAAGAGGCAATAAAAAGATCAACGAAAACAGCGGCTGAAAGGCATTTCGAACGAAACTTTCTTAACATACGAGGAATTCACAACAGTTCAAGTGGTAGCATGCATAAATTCAAGACCAATTTGTTAGCAATCTAGCGATCCCATGGATTTCGAGCCTTTAACTCCTGGCCATTCTCTTGTTGGACGTCCGTTATTATCCCCTGCTGAACCCGACTTCAGCGACAGACACGTATATCAAAGATGGAAATTAATCGTAAAAATGCTACAAGTTATCTGGAAGCGGTGGTCATGGAGTATCTCTCACAACTACAGAAACTCAGTATATAGTATGGTCAATGAAAAAAGAAAATCCCTCACTAAGTGAACTGGTCCTAATAAAAAGTGATACCTAAGTTACCTCCCGCAGAAGTTGTCGTTGGGGCGTATTTCAACTCTTCATCCTGAAGATGACGGAATAGTGCAAATTGTGTCTGTCCAAGACAAGAACGGCATCAAAAACGACCTGTTGTTCCAATGAATTGTTGTTGTTTGTATTTTTAGCCCAAATGAAGCGTTAAAATATAACGAGAAACGTTGGCAAAAAGAAAAAGGTGTTATTGTTATCCCATACCAGCTATAGCAAATATATATTTGTCAACTCCCAATCGACGTAACCGACAATGAAGAACCATCCACCATTCCATTAATGGCGATGACAACGATTAAAGGACAAGTACAGGAAGATCTAACCAACACTCGGAACATAAGCTTATAGCTGTGAAAAGTACATCTAAGAGAAAATTAGATTAGCCCAGAACCATGTCACGCAGCAAAGCTACAAGAATAGCACCATGCACTTGCGAGTCGAAATTATTTCTGACAGTCCTAATGATGCTATACTGGCTAACGATAGCTCTCTCTAAGGATTACGAAATATTTCAACCGAAATCTGGATTTTACGTGGAGGAAATCTTCGCCTACAAATAACGTTTTCAATGAACGAAGCCCTAGTCAACAATGCTTGGACATAAACTCAACGTATGTGCGAAGAAACCAATATACTTACACACATGACACATTGTGATTTACATTTCAAGTACATGTCACTGAAAAGAGACGAGTTGCTTACAAAGATTGACGATCTGTTGGAATAGTTTCAGTATAAGAGCAGACATAGAAGAGGCGTTTTAGAAAAAAATGCTCTCTAGTGTGTTTGGGGTTAATGATAAAGTCTATAGCGATATGGAAACATTACATCGCAATCAACAAGATCTGCTGCAAATAACAAACCAACAAGCGTTGTTACTGAACACAAGAATAAGTCAGTCCAACAGTGTCAAATGGGATAATCTGAAGCAATTCGACTCTTGTCTGTCACAAGTCATCTCCTCTATTAAAGAAATGAAAGGATGGTACTCCCAGGCAGATCATAATAGAATTAGCATTGAAGTAATATCCACATACATCAGCGCTCAAGCTATTACAGAGAGATGCAAGAAAAATATAACAGGTAGTTCAACGCTATACACCAGCATGGGCATTTATTGGATTTCGTTTTTGCATGAATCGTTAATGAGATCATAAAAACACCATTATGTCAATTGGACCAAATTATGTCATAGCGCAATCATCGCAAACCAAACTGGACATACATGTGGAGAATAGCACCTTATACCTCCATTAATACTTAAACATAGTAGAAAGCAACATCTACAGCTTGATTCATGCTAGGCTGATATCAGAGAAAATTGACAACGATTCATTATCAATAATGAATTTAAAGATCTTTACAGACGCTATTGACTACAATCAACAAACCTATTTCACGTTAGAAGATCAACAAATGAAACCATGTTCAGTCATCGGTAGGGGTATTGATCTTTACACTCCTAATATAATACACAATATTGAGGATAGCCCATCCTGTATTATCGACGCTATAGGTATATAATCGGTATAGCAAGACCAAATGTGAAATGAAACAATTTCATTTAACTGGGACTAATTGGAAGGCGTTAAAAATAAAAAACAGATGATTATACCTAACCACAGAACAAAAGGTGGTAGCTGTTTTCTGCAAGGGTACAAGAAAATAAGTTCTTCTTAACAACACTGGAATCATACATCTTCACTATTATTACGTTCTGAAAACAAGAGAAATTATTCTGAAAACCATCCTAAATCAATCAGTAAAAGTTGTCTCCAGCCACGTATTAGAGACAGTACCATCTATAACAACTATACATTTTAATCAGCCTCCTGTAATCCTAAAACTAGGCAGCCTGATACGGCAAGATGAACCGATGGTGGAGCACACCATAATTTTCGAAATGCCTCATCTCGAGACTTTCAAAAGAACAGTGACCATATTTGTTGTGGTATCTAAGTCCACCATACTACTTTCATTGGCATTCTTGATGTTAGCTTACTATTGCAGGAATGCAATAAGAAAATTCTTCACGACGACCCGAGTGAACAGTGATCACCCTAACTGTGAGATTTCAGAGTACTACGATCGAGTTCTAGCATCGGTCGTCCCCCAGCATGTTCACATGTAAACAAACATTTCAAGCTGCTTTAACAGCAATAACAACAGTAACCCAATTTTTCGTATTAATTAAATTATTTCAAATGCCAATTTTGATCTAATAATTAAAATATTTCAAGTGCATTTCTCCATAACATGATTATGAATAAGCAATCAAAGTTCGCTATTTAGGTCACTTGGCCAGCAATTTCATTTCAATGAAATTGCTGATTGACACTTTTCGTCTGTTCGTTGTTATGAGGAAATGTACTACTTAGAATATGCACTTTTAGTTTTCAATAAAGAGTTACTGATTTTTTAACAACGATCAAGCCCGTCTTTTCAGTCTAGCTAACAAATCTTATTCACACCCTACCAGAGGTAGGGTGACTAACACGTATCCACTTTTGAGTTACGTTCACATCTTACCATAGAAAGATGATTAATTTGAATTAATTGTAATCTTCGATCCGAGCACCAATATTTGAAGCATAAAAATATAAAATGCCCTGAATCTGGTAAGTAATATAATATAGTAATATAATAATATAACAATAGTAATTAGTTAACAAACATATAAACTCTAGTAGGTACACAAAGTGGGTGGTGACTTTACAAAGAAAAATGAAACAAGCAATGAATAAGTTTTATGTGAAAGAGTGCATAATATTTGGGATTGTACCTGTATCGTAGTATAAAATTCAAACTATAGAACTGAAAAAAAAAGATTTAACTTCTTCTTTTAAAATTTAGCAAAGGGTTGTTTTCTTGCATATGGTTTTTATAATCTTTCTTACTCGAAACAATGCGCAGTTTAAAAAAAAGTGTGCCATTTTGCGTCTAAGTATGGTACCTGTCTACAACACCCTTAGTGATTTTCAAAACGAACTTCACACATGTGGGGTTCATATGTCTATTCACGGGCTTGCCCCATTTCCTTATAAATTAGTTCATTGTATCTTTTCTGTTGTAATCCATCGTCTGACACGTAGCAAGATTAACGTACCTGTAAGGTGTTCATTACGGCTACTCAGATTAATGAAGAATTATAAAGCTGGTTAAAGAATCCCAGTTTAATTAACCTTAATGCGAAACTAAGGGCGAGAGGAAGTCATATTTTGATTGGCTTTATAGAGTTATTTACAGTTTTAGTTCTCGTAATAGTTGGAACGATAGTTATTGCACACAGATTCTGAGGTGATAAGAAATTTTGTAAGTACGGCTTAGTACTTCAGTATAATTACGAAATTACCTGCTTCTTCGTCTGTAACATCACTTAAATTTTTCGTCCTATAACAAGCTGGAGGAGGAAGATATTTCAGCATTTTTAAAATTGAGAGAGCTGCAGGTCCCAGTTTTTAATAGCGTAAATATGAAAATAAATAAAACTAGACAAAGTAAAACTAACTATTTTCTCGTAAGGGTTCAGTATATAAAAGTAATTTTTCACAGTTTTCCACTGCACTGTAAGAAATCAACAGTAAAATGTGATGGACGGGCTTGCGGTGAAGCGCAAATCCGTCAGTAGTTCTATAACAAACCGACCAAAAATCACAAAAACACAATTTTTTTTTGAAATTTTACGTTCTTGGAGGGTTTTTGAAAATAAAAATACAAATTAAAAATTTTCCCTATATAATGCCTATCTCGCGAGTTACGGTATTTTTAAAATTTCGAAAAAATGCTGTCCTGGTCCTCATATTTAATTTTTTATTCATGGTAGGATAGTGTAATATGGCTCATTGGAAAGATGGGATTTCAGAATGCCATTTTGATCCAAATAAACAATTTTTTGAAGAACGGAAACTTTTTTGTTTGTTTTTGCAATGGATGCATTCTTCCTTTTTTGCATATTGCATCCATAGAACAATGAAATAATGTTGCAAAGCGTACAAATTTATGAACGCATAAAGCTATAACATCGGGGGCAAATACATTCCATTTCATTACCGTTGACTTGTAAGTCCATAATCTGCAGGCTGTTCTCATTTACTACTGAGCCATATATATTTACTAAATTGAATCGCCCATTTGCAGAACGTATCTGTTCTATTCCAATAATATGATTATATTTTATAGCCAGCTTTACAAGTGTAAAATAATGTTTATTGTCAACTAGTTAAAGTTGACAGTTCTTAGAACGGGATACTCTATTCAGTTTTTTAAATTTTATTTTCATTTTTCTTTTAATATTTTTAATTTTCTTTAATTTTATACCCTGGATGATGAAATCATAGGGTATACTAAGTTTGTCACTCCGTTTGTAATGCATATAAATACGGACGGCAGAGAAAAATGTATAGCACACCCACGCAAAATTTAAAACATATTTTGATTTTTCATGTCCGTTTGTCAGTCTGTCTGTCCGTCTTCACTCGAGTTTTCGCTGAATTAAAAAGCTAAACTTTTATGCATAGCTTTTTTAAAAAAAGTTCGAAATTGCGACAAGTCCTCCTTCGTAGGGTTCCCATAAAAAACTTTCTTTTCCCCTATATATTTGAATGCTGCCAGAGAGCGTGTCAACGTAGAAAGCTGAAATTATGTATACAAAGTTTTTATACAAATAGTAAATGCAGTTATAAAAATGGGCTAAATCGGGCAAACCGTTCATTGAATTGCCATACAAAAATTTAGGTTTTTTACATATACTGTGAAAACGATCAGTTGTTGTACTGAAAAGTTCTTCAGAATATGATATCATATGAAATTAGTTTTGCTTAGTTTTTGCTGTCCGATGAACCGTTCTAGAAACATATTCAAAAAACCACTTCAACAATAATATTTGCAGAGAGGTGACCATGCACAATTATATAGGGGAATTCATTGGAGTATCGTAAGAATTGGTCATAGACCAATTCCAGCTTTTTTACTGGTTTTATGTTGTTTTAAATTTTTTAACCTTTTTTTACTCTCTTTATTTATTTTTTAATATTTTAATATTTTGTTTTTTATTTTTTAAATATATTTTTCAGTAAAAAAACTATGCCTGCATTAGAATTCGCATTTGAATAAATTTCATAAGAATAACAATTGCAACCTAAATACACAAAAAAAGGTATAAGAGAAAAACAATTCGTATTGAGTAAACAAAACAAATAAAACAAATATCAATTATCAATCAATAGGAAGGTTGCATGTCACCAAGAACCCAATTTATTGAAATGCTTGTGCCAGATTGCGTCGTGACCCAAAAACAATTTGATTGTAACAAAATGCAGGTGAGCATTTTGCAATAAGAACAACAGAATTGCACGAAATAGTAAGAAAGGATTGTATATAAATAAGTTAGATATACCTCAAGAAAAGTATTAACTAATCAGTTATACATATAGACACATATGCATCGTCTTTCATTTTATTTCTACCACTGGGCATCTGCTAACCTTTAGTTGCGTCCAGTATTTATGAGGAGGTCTGTTAATGATTTACAAAACCTTCTCCTAGAATATCTGCCTTCTGGCTGCCTCTGCACCTAAGATTACGTCGTTAACAACTAATAACTTCTGTGTGTAGTTTCCACGATGAATTATCATTCTTTTCAATATCAGTACAGACATCCTGACCTATGTACTAAGTGCGCCAATCAGGAATTTTCATTGAATTGGTGCCATTACAAAAATACCAATCGCTATAGTTGTGTATCATAAAAATAAAAGTGGATACATTTTTTCCAAAATTTGGATACAAAATAATTATGCACGGTGGCAACACAGTTCTCACGAACTCTATTACAGTCTCAGCCAGTCTTACTCAGTAGAGAAGAGAGCAGTACCACAGTATATTCATACAGTAGAACAGCTCTGTCAAAACTGACACATGAGTAGGATGCTTCTATAATGTGCCTATACTTTCTCTTTCAACATATTTAACTAACACTCTAGTCAATTTTTAATACAAAGATTCCTATGTAAATCTAAAGTGGAAAAAATAGAACTTGCAGCATGCACAAACTTGTACTAGAAGAAAAGGGGTAACATGAGAAACAAAAACGGTAATAATAATTTGTTCCACTTCCCATGCGATTCGGCTTGATATAACTGTCAAACTGTCACAAACATTATTACAACCATTTGGCTATTATATTGTCAATGGTATTTCTATGAACGAACCCCACTTTACGGTCAAACAGCCGTTTAGTTTATGGAACAATTAGCTACCGTTCGCCCATTTGTATCATACTAAATAGTTTCCTCTGATGGGAGAAATTTTGAGTTTTTTTTTCTTTTGTAATTAAAATTCTAAAATTCACTTTTCAGTAGTTTGTTCTAAGCTGATCTATTGTATTTATACTGTGGAAGTACGATGTAGTAACAATGTAAAATCTCGATACTGTATTGCATCAATTCACATAATTAAAGTAACTGCAAATACCAGTGTTCAAATACGGGAAGTAACATAAGTTGGCGACATTTTACGAAACAAAAAAGAATACCCTTATGAAAAAAGACCCTTGTATTCATAAAAATAAAAACAAAAGGCAGAAATCAAAAATTATGTAAGATAAAGTATGGGTATAAATTAATAGAGAATTCACACGTTTAAAAGAGAAAAACATGGGATTTTTTAACGAAAGGGGAAGTGTACGCATGTGAATTCTGCTAAGAACATGCTCCTCTACGGCGAACTGAAAGTTTAGAACAATTTAATAAGTTTTGCTGGGCATAATATAGCTAAGAGTACTCGATGGACTGCAATTGACAATTGTGTTTAGTTTGTAATAAGTTAATGTTTTTAGTTCCTTTAGTTAATATTACATAGTATTACAGATGAAAAATTGTGTCTTTAACTTATAGAAGCTTAATTTGTGTAGAAAATCGATCTATTTTGTTTTGTCCGCATCGTTTTGTTTTACTGTTTTTAGTAAAGCGACTAATTTTATAATAAATAAATTAATAAACAAAGACATTGTATAACAATCTGAGCCCATTTCATTAGTACCTAAGAAAAATAAGCAGCATTATCTGGGAAAAATGTCTGGGTTTTTTCCTAACAAATCCGGAGCTTTCGAACTCGTTGTCCTAGTTTCATAACCTTAGAGATGGCAGCCCTATCTCCATCTAGTTTTTCAGTACTTCATTATTTCTATTCGAACTGTGGTACTAGTTTTTCGCACCTTATATTGGCTTTAACTCGATAGATTTATGTCCAACGGGCTAACGCACATAATTAGAAAATTTCCCAGCTGAAATGTGACAACCATATCTAAAAATTGAATGCTTTTTGAACAAGTTGCCCAAATCACGTTATAATGGTTGTATAGTAACCAACATTTCTTTGGCCGAGATGTAATTATTAAAATTGGACATAAGTTAACCAATTACCGAAGAAAATGGTTCCTGGTCAAGTCCAAATAATTTTACCAATGCAAATCATTTTCTTTAAAAAGAATACTTTTCTCTGTTCAATAAATTATAATTCAGGATATAATCAACGTAGGCAGAAAAGTTGATTAACTCTTTCTTTCTATCGTTTAATGAATTTATCGAATATCGTTTTTTATTTTAGTTCACTATATTTAGTTTGCGACGGACATTTACCGGAAAGCTTAATAAAATGGGTCGAAAACTGCGTTCGTAGTAGATTCATTTTTGATACGATAAAAAATTCATATTAAAACTGTGAAAAGTTGTTTGCGGGTAATCATGTTAACAATGTGAAAAGACATTTGAACGATGAGAATTTGAAAAATCTATGTACCCCTTGCTGAAAAAAAGGATGTCCTCGGTCGATATAAATTATAACACACAAATTTCTAGTGACGACTTTCAATTTATTCACTGATATTCCTTTTCTTATTAGTAAATTTTACTAAACTGATCCACTAATCCTATTTAAAAATAAAACTAAAGCTTACTAGTTCAGGGCATTTTAAACTAATTTCCAATATTTGGAAATTATAATTCACGTTTAAATGTTAAGTACTGGAAAAAACAAAAAAAGAATGTTCGAGATTAAATTAACAAATTTTAAAGACAAATAGGAAACAGTAAAGGTTGAAATTATTAAAATTTTGAATAGAGTTATGTATGATATTTCATGATTTAATTGCGTTGGAATAATAGAGATAATTGCCAGAAATCTTGTGCTTATCCCTATAATTTCCCAAAACCGCAACACCGCTATATTCTTTACTGTAATAAAAACCTTTCTGTAGATTCCAAATCACAGCTTAATTAAGAAAATCGATGAAAAAAATGGATATTTAACACGAATTTTCCGATGAATTGCTAAGGCGAAATATACAAGAAGAAACGTTTATCCAAGAATGTGCCGAAAGAATGTGGCCGAGTCCAGAAGGGTCCAAAAAGATAAATACCGAAATACAAAAAAAAAACCCGAAATTAATGCAAACCAAAAAAAATTAAAACTACTGAAACTTATTCACACTGTCGAAAATTAGATAAAAGAGAGCCAGATTGACCTCTGCACCGTAATTTTTAAGACCTGTGATATCCAAAATCGGTGCTAATTTCGCCTTGTTTCCTGGCGTTCTGTCGTTTTCATGCTCATTCCAATCCTTTAATGCAGTTCCCTGATATTTGCCATGATTCTTTTCGATATATTTCATTTTAAATTGAAATCGGTAAATTGACATCTCAAACTATTCTGGCAACATTAAAATATATATGTGGAATGCGAATTTTCCATTTTTAAATTCCCCAACTTTGTTTATCCTACTTCCACTTTTGTCTGTTTCCCAATCACGGGCGTAAATGAAAAATTAAAAAACCTGCGATTATATTTTAATTCGCGAAAATGTTAAAAAAATCCATCTATTCATCGAACGCACCGTAAAAAATTCAACTTCAGTAACAAATCGCGATTTAATTCGAGTGCGTGACTGGTGTTATTTACCTGTAGTTTTTTATGTGTTTTTTAATGTTTAGGTATCCAACAGGTGCAGAATTCATCCCGGAGTACCTTCAGCAACTTTTAATTACTCTGGATTATGGATACCAGGCGTAAATTTAATAGAAAATGCACTTGAGGTGAGTATAAATTATTTGTCATTACAAAAATTTTCTTGTAAGTTTGTTTTTAATGTAAAACATTCTTGGGTTGTAATTGTTTTGTATTTTAATTATTTCTTTAATTGCTGGTAATGAGTTTTATTACATTAACTCCTTTTTTTCTTTTAGTTGGTGACTCGTGGATTGCTTGCGCATCATTTTGGAGTTACTGGATGGCAGCCAAAGTAACTTCCAAAGGTAAGATATTTTTGATTTTCTCAGTAGTATTAATATATTTTGTTTCCTTTTTATTAATGTTAGTCTTTGTTTTGTGTTTTAGGATTGCTGCCAGGATTACTTCGAGGGAGATATTGACTGCCGCAACAACATTTGATTACGGAATACCCAGCAATTCCAACAGTCCAATTTATCATGTGTAGCTTTAGAGCCTATTTTGTTAATAAAACTTAATTAAAACTTAAATTACCTGAAATATATTTAAAGTAATCTTTAGCAGGAAAATTCTTCCCATATCTTCATAGTATTGTTAGTCAATACTGCATAAAATGTACCTAATTCGAAAAAATACTAATAATATTAACTAAATGAAAAGTTCTCGCGGACTCTGATTAATGGTTGACAAAAAAAAATTTCTTCAATATTCATTTGGTCAAAATAAATCTTAGCAAATAACGATTAAAATTTTGATCAATAGAATTTAATAAATAGTTCAACAATAACCGAAATAACCGCAAAAATGGTTATTATTGGTTTGACATTTTTAACCAAACTTTTACCTGGTTTCGGTCCCTGGCTCTGATTCTTCTTTGCAGATTGAAATTTTGGACGATTTTTTGGATTCCCACACACAAATCACAAGACCAGAATGGATGCCATTGAAGATAGGTAACTCTCACAGAAATTGCCCCCCGCGCCTGATTATGGTATGAAAATATTAAATTGCAAACATTTTGTTCGTATTCAACTGTTGCAACAATTCTTAAACCACGAGTATTTATAAACGCAAATGTAAAGAAACAGGTTAAGTTTTCATGTCATTGATAAACTGTCACCTCGATTTATATTTATCTTCTTCGAACTTCTAAATACCATAAAATGAAATTTTCAAGCAGAACTTTCCTGATTTAATTTTAAATTTAAAAGTTTTTGTTGCACTTACATAGTTGCCATACACCATACTTACCATGAGACAAACTTAAGTGCTTCTACCCGAAAGGCTTTTTAGGTTTTATAACTACTTCTTGTCAATTATTTATTGATAACCGAATTAGTTATGCATGGTGATGGTAGCATTTGTTGATGCCTCTTATATCTATTCTCTAATAAATATACGGACATTGAACAATGTACATACCACTACTTTACAAGCATATACTCAGCCACATACAGGGTGCATAATCATGATTTTATAGAGTGCTATTTTTGTGAAAAATTTTAGTTACAGGGAAGTTGAAAGGTATATGAAAATAAAACCAGGAACTCCCGTGGGTTGGTACGGTTTAGGATTCTATTATCCTTTTCTCTATTTTACTATGATGAAAAGAACAGGATACAATTACATCAAAATGCTGCTAAACTTAAAGGTAATTGGAACCATAACTGGTACAAAATACATCAGTAAACAGAAAAAAAAACATGATTTAATAGAAAAATAATAAATAAATCATCCATCCACCATTCAAATAAAATTGATTCATCTAATAAAGCAAACAAGAGATCATCTGGTACTATAACTCGACGAAAGAGGCGTGGATACTATGGAGCAGATAACTGCATACAAAAGACAAAGGAAAGCCTATCGGCGACTAATTACATACTTCTGCAATATACGAGTATTAGACTATTGCACCTCATTGGTATTGATTCTTTTGTTATTTTGACTATTTTTTTTATATATATATATATTATTAAGCCAAGCTCAGGGGATCACCTATGATGCAAAGAACAGAATGGCAGGAAGGAGATAGGGAAACCATAGGGGGATATGTGGAAAGTGGCGGATTGTATAATGTAAGAAAGACTGAAGATGGTAGACTGTTCCACATTCGCGGGATAAAAAAGCATCATGGAATTTTGCTGTATGACCGAAAGTAATTTGAAGTATAACAGGATGAGCGCAGTTTGCAGCGCGAGTATTTCGTGCAGTAATTATTCTACAAGGGATCACACTAGATATTTCATCAGTATACTTACCATGCATGTAGCGATAACGGAATCCAACATTGCGGTGCTGCTCCAGCGAGTCGATATGACAAGTTGTAGCCACATAGCCAATGAGCTTGAAGGCTCTCTTTTGGACAATATCTAATGAAGCTAGGCTCTGTGACCAACTGCAGCCCATATATGGAAATTGTACCATCAATCAAGACTTTTCGAAGCTTCTTTGGCAACAGAGAAGATGTGATCAGCCCAGATTAGCTTACTGGAAACATTAATGCCAAGAATGCTTAGTGATGGTAAATCCGAAATTAATGCTAAATCAAAAGAAAAAGAGAGACGTATTAAGATCGTCTTATTTTAATGAAACGAGACAGCATTGGATAATAGATGCTTTGAGTTCGAGGCGATTCGCATTGCTCCAAGCGAGGATAATGTCAAGGTCGTTGTTCAATGATCTAATCATGCAATTTCGTTTAACACATGCGGCATTTCCCCTGGAGTCCGCCAGAGTGTCAAAGGAGTAAGCAAAATCAAAGGTACTGTCATCAGCAAACTATAGATTGGATTGAAAGTAAGGGAAAGCACATAATTAATGAAAATTAAGAAGATAGTTGGAGAGATAACAGAGCCCTGGGACACACCCGCATTTATGGGGTCAGGTCTAGATGTAACGCCATCTAATACAGCACGCATTTGGCGATTATACAGGAAACTTTCAATTTATAACAGAAGAGGAGGGGAAATACCAAGAGCGCTTTAAGTTTGGCAAGATGCCAGACTCTATCAAAAGCCTTTGAAATATCCGGCGCAACGATTTTGGACTCACAAAAATTGTGGAGACTACGGTTCCAACGCTCCGTAAGAAAAGTGAGTAAGCCTCAAGATGAGCGTCCAGCTCGGAAGCCATATTGGCGATCGTTGATGAGTTGATTAGTTTTTGGATACTTCATTAATTTTGAGTTAGTGATAGATTCAAAAACCTTTGAAAGAATTGAACTGGTCGATAATTTGAAGGACCGCTACCCTCACCTTTCTTGGGAATAGACTGATAGTGGGCTAGTTACCAAGCAGCTGGAAATATTAACCCGGTTAATTGAATTAATGAACATTCCAAATTTTTAATATACCTCTGCTTGTTATCACAGTGAACATATTCATCGGTTGAAAATTGATAAAATAACAATTTATGCAATGACATTTTGTAAAGGATCTACCTAACTTTTATGTGTTCCAGCTTCTACATAAGTATTACATGGAGCATGGATAGGTTTCGCATATTTTCCAAAGGGTTACTATACCATGATCTCTGCAGTAAGATTCCGTACGTAATTACAGTTTTACCGAATCTGCGCTCATAACTGGGTTGCTTTACATACATATATGTGATAAATTATATTAAAGACATTCAAAACCTAATTCATCCTCTTAGCTATGTATACGAATTAGTATAGGTGGATTTCTTACTAACTTAAAACTCACACATTCTTCCTAATAAAAACTATTAAACGCAAATGGTTCCATATAAAAACCGCTTTTTAACACTTCCTCATCTAATAATTTAAAAATTTCGCTAAAATTCCAATGAGGGTGCACCTTCCTAAGCAATTCAATCAATTTACATCGAGATTGCCCAGTAATTTTCCAGTCCCAATAAAATCTTTCCGAATTAATAGCTGTAGGAAACGTGAAACGATAGCGGTTTACAGCGTCACGATGTCATTTTGATTGTTCATAATGACACCTTCGTAAATTCTTGAAACAATTTTAGTTCAGTCATGGCATCATATTACAGGTACACTGACTTTGTCTGTTTCCTTTGCAGAGGATGGATAAAATGCATAATTATCAGTAATTGTCGCTAATGATGTTGACAATATGACCCATCACAGTAACATAAATAGCCATCGAATAATATGTATGGATATCTGGAAAACCGGCGAGAAACCAATTACATCTTTTATGCATGTGAAAGTTGACTTTTAGATAGGTGTTATTGCGGCAAAATCGAAAGATGTCCTATGATAAAAGCACAGCAAACCGGAAAGGAAATACAGGATAAGGCATTTACGGAGAGCAGGAGTATGGCTGAAAATTCTGAAAAAAAAAGCCTACTTAACGGTAAGAAATACGGCAAATGTAAGTATTAAAAATTATTTTCAGCCCAACTGCAACAAGACGTAAACTCGGGTGCAGTTATAAAGAAAGTTTTTTCCACTTGGGCTTGTGCTAAAGGAAAGCAAAGCAAACTCGATGGTGGACTTGCTTTGGAACTGACAGCGATGTTTTTTTATTGCTAGCGAAGGCGTTGTAATTGTATGAAATTGGTCGACTTGTGTTTTATATAATTGAAATTAAATTCTTGCTTCCTACAAATCAGAAGTGGGATAAATATACACTAGAGTGCCTTCAGAGCTAACGCCTCGTTAGCTTAAATGCGGGAAGCAGCTGGAAAAGATGACAGCTAACTTGCGAATGACATGGCGGATGCCTTTAAGCATGTAGTCCTACCAGAAGAAATATTTACTGGAATATGGGCAACACAGTTAAGAATAATGGAGGAGCAATTGATATCTACAGAATTGATCCAACATGTTCAAATGTGATGATGTAATTGAAGACCCCATTGAAACGAAATCATTATGGGACAGGAGTCTACTAAACGGAGCGTCGCAAAAACTTAAAATATTTGTACAATTCATATTGGTGAAATTGTAGTCTCTACAAAATGCTACTTTAATACCAGGAAGCTCAGAAGTGTACTTGTACAAGCAGAGAAGACTTTGACTTGTTTTTACTTATGAAAATCATTATTTGTAACAAGTCACACATTTACGAGATGATTATGAACCTGAGTTTAGTTCTGTTATGCCTCTGGACTTTGTGTAGATTTACCAGATGGGGATACATCGCAATTGTATTTGCTTCATTGACGAGTACCATGATCATCACTCCGTGTACTTCGACAGAGCCTTGTCACATCCGAATTTCTTGGCAACCCAAATGCTGTTTGCACTGTGAAAAGAGAATAAACGTGATGACTGGATATTCATTGTGTTAAAACTTTGAGAGTAATTTTTGCTACCTACATACATATATAGATTAGTTTGCAACGTATAAACTTGTGTCGTTTGTTAATGCTACATTAGTTTTAAGCATTGGTGAAACTAGAAGAAGTAACAGACAGTGGATTTTTGGGCCCAACTCCCAAACTTAGTTTTCATCTTTAGGCGAATATGTTCTTGTCCAAGTTTACCCAGATAGGATTCGACATATTTGTGCCGATAAACGATTTTAATGAATGTGACTACGAGTTACGGCAGGGTTTTCCGGTAACGGTTTTCATGCATGTTACGTCAGAAATTTTCGGTAACTCTTTTCATGCATGCTATTACGAGTTACGTCAGGGTCTTCCGGTAACGATATTTGGACATGTTGTTAGGCGATATGTCAGGGTTTTCCGGTAACGGTTTTCATGTATGTTATTATGAGTTAGGTCAGGGTTTTCCGGTAACGCTTATCATGTATGTATGTTGTTAAAGAGTTAGTCAGGGTTTCCCGGTAACAGTTTTCATGCATGTTGTTATAAGTTACGGCAGGGTTTTTCAAAAAAAGGTTTTTAATGTATGTTGGTAAAGAGTTACGACATGGTTTTCCGGTATCGCTAGCGTTAGTGTTACATGTGGATTGAACGACACAATGGTTTGAGCTGGAAGGAGTATCGAACGCAACAGACAACGAAAGTAGAGAATATGCAGTGTCTAGAGAAATATATTACATATAGCAATTGAAAGCGTCTCGCTTTTTTCGTTCTTTTCATAGAAAACTTGAAAAATTCGGTAAGTTCTTATTGTAAAAAAAAAACAAAAAAAAAAAACGAGGCATTCCGAAAAAACGAGAATTTTTAAGTTTTTTTTCTTCAACGCTGATCAGGAGAGCGCCGGAGACGCCAATTTACATCAATCTTGAGACCTTTGATAGTTTGCAAATGAAAGAAAAGACCAAAGATGGTATGCTGTTCGACATTTCCCCAATTCGGCAAAGGAAATAGTTTCGAAATCTCAAGTTGCCTAAGAAAGCTCTTACAATTTTAAAGAGCTGACGAATGCAAGTTTTCCTTTATTCAAACTTTGGAAAAGCATATGCACTTTGTTGGAATAATAACTACTGAAAATGATGTGAATGTGAGCAAATTCATTTAAATAATTTTCTTATCATTTAATAATTCTACTTGCAGGTATTAGGCAGGCCGCCCACCAAAGATGCATATGCATCGTGCATGCACGACGCATATGCATCATTCTATTCAAAAAAGCATCACATATACTTTTAAGTGACCCGCTGCTCATCAATGCAGCACGTGCTTGATGCAAGGGCATGTGCTGTACTCATGCTGCAAGCATATTCGTTTGAGCATTGCGTGTACAGCTTTTGCGTGAAGCATTTCAGTAACATTTTAGGTAAACATTTTGAAGAGTATCGAAATGACGGTATTTGCAGATCCCTTTTTTAAATTCCCATACAGAACAAAACTGCTCATACGGAAATTAAATTTTTTTTCCTACACAATAAAGCTATTGAAATTACAGCGATATTCGATATATAAAAATATCGACACAAATTCATCGAATTATTATATAATCAGAACTCAAAAGGGTATTAGTATCCATATATCGATTTTTCTTCTTCTAAGAACAGCAGCATGTATTACATAGGTATCTGCAGTGGCCGCCGGCCGCTATGAGCCTGAGTTACAATATGACGCTCTAGTGTGAAGCGGTCGCGAATGATGTTGCTGATGCTGACGCGGATGCAGTGCCTGTTGCTATGCTGTTCCAATGATGACGCTCTAACATGTGTTGAATTTTCATTCCATCATTAAATAAAATCATTAAATTGTTAATAAATTAGTTGTTAAATGCTGTAGCATTACTTAATACTGCAAAAATAATTGCCTCAACTCCAGCTGTCAAGATGTTGCGCGTCTCAAGTTGAAATATTTTCAACTTTAAGCAACACGACTGGCGTCAGCAACACCCTTAGCGTCAGCAACACCCTGTGCTTGGTGCCTTATTTGCGTTCGCGAAATCAGAAAGGGAATTATACAAATATTTTAGCAATTCCCGAAGATAATGCGGTTGAGAAATCACCTGATGATCAGTATAATCTACAGTCAGCAGATACTTCAGCTAATACCCCAGAAAACAATTCAAATGAATGTGACGTTGAAGGTAGGAAAAACGATGAATTATCTTAAAATAGCAAAGAAGACACCCCTTTCAATTTTTGCAGACCGACAAATAAGCGAAAACTAAAAGAAGATAATGGTTTTGAAACTTCTTATATTGATTTTGTAAATGCGAAAAAGAAGACTTTGCAAAAGAGCGAGGAAAACCCTGACCTTCTTTTTTTAAAGAGCCTATTACCAGAAATGGGGAAACTAAATTCCTCTGCGAAGTTGAAATTTAAAATGACCATACTAAATTCACTTAATGATCTTTTGTACAACGTTCCCTCGACTTCTATATCATCATTTTTCGATGAATCAAGAAATCAGTTTGGATTTGATAATCCACACCCGCAATATCATACAATGACTTCAATGAACCAAAACCATGGCAGTCATGGGTTTGAAAAAGCCACACAACTATCAGAAACACCAGTAGTGCACAATAATGACAATGCCTTTCAGGCCATAAACTATACTCTGAACAGTGAGAACATTATATAAAAATGTATAAAAGTTTTGAGAGAATAAATATTTAACTTATACCTTAGGGTTATTAGCAATCTTTCCTCTTCGCTTATAACTTTTCTGTAGTTCGTATCCTTTTTCATAATTGCGGGGCCAACCAATTTTATTAATTCTTGGAATGTTTCCCTTTTCGTTCTGTAGAAGGAGAGAAACTTTCCTTCATCCTCAATATTTTTCATGATATTAAAGGAACCACTAGTTATTCTTTTGTCAATGTGTGGATTTACCCAAAATTGTCTTTTTTTGCTATATTTTGTTTTTTTTATAATACGCTGCTGCCATTACAATGACATCTTCATTTTCTTCCGTTGCCTGTTATTAGAAAATCAGTCGATCTCTATTAATATCATCGGCTCTGCATGGCATCGTCTCTCAAGTCCTTGTAATAGTCACCATGCCACAGAACAGGATACATTAAACTCGGCTCAGTTTTTTAATAATATATAAATCATATATTAAGAACAAAAGTAAATATTGATATAGTTACATAAATATTATAATGTGTACAAGCAACAAAGTGTTTTTATTCGATCAGGAAATCATAATCGCGCCCACCACACCACTATCCATCACATAACATTCATCTGCATCAGCACCTGCAGCGCCACCTTCATATGTATGCACACAGCACCCTTGTGCGTTGATGAGTAAAAATGTTATGAAAAGCACCACAATAATCCAAAGATTGCGATAAAAACCAACCATAGAATTATTTTTAAACAGAGTTAAGATAGTGAATTTTAGTTACACTTGTTCCCTCACCAAGATAAAGGTAATAATTTGGAAAAACTGTTACATGAAATTATGAGATAAATATTATTACAGTTAGTAGTGAAATGTGTTTATTTTATGTAATTTTTGGACTTGATCTTTTTGATTTTTGATCTTCATCAGTATTTTCGAGGCATAGTAAAGTTCACGTTGGTATGATTGGGAACGATCTACTGTTTGATTTCAAGTTATTAGTCAATTTAATCTAATAAGGATTTTTACAACGAGTCTATTGAATCCATATAATTATAATTATGACCAATACTTGTCAAGATAACGAATCGAACCCTCGTCAGTCGAATCACAGACAATAAACTTGTCACTGAGCTATATGAATACACTAAAGTTTTATTTCAATTTGAATAATTTTCTTCAAAAAGAAAACACTTCCAACGGCAAAAATGATTCGATTAAAACTTTATTATGCTTTCCACAAGATTTCAAAATTGATTAATCACCAAAATGATTCTGATTTCCAAATTTTTATTTATTTAACTTCCAATATGAACCAAGTAGCGTATATTACGTAACCATCTCGCGCACCGATTTTAAAATGATTTCTCATATTTGTGGGTTCTAACTAAATCTCCATAGGACTAATTATTTGCCTGTATAATTATATATTTGGGATTGTAAAAGAACAACATTATTTAAATCTTCCAGAAAAGTGACTATTTATCGTAATGAAAATGTTTCTCCGAAAAATATTTCTATATGTACTTTACATCCTATCTCTTTCTCATAATAACTACTCCCAAATTTGTGCATAGATATACATGGAATTTCTTTAGTAGATCTGTTCACGTACTTCTCGTGCAAAAACTTAGTCGTGGTGAGGGAAGAATGTAAAACGAAAGAAAAAGTAAACGAACGCTTTTCATGCAACTTCATGAAAAACAAGAAGAAGAAGTGTGGAATAACATATGCGAATTGAGTAGGTACTGTTTCAGTTTTATTTAACTTGCAAAAGCCCCACGAGAACATTGAATAGTCAAACCATCTTCATTCAACATTTTGATTGCCTTTATTTACGTACAAATTATTTATTCTCAGCAAGGCAAAATAAGGAATAGTGTATACAAGCTTTAGAATGCACGCGTTCTTAGATTCTTCTTAGTATTACAAATAAAAAAATATATAAAACATACGCTCTGTGATATTAGGTAGACGATATTATCCTACAACAATAAAAATATCCTTTATTCAAGCTACTACCAGATGCATAAAAACAGAATCTGTTTTCATATATTCATTCCTATGTTTTAGGAAAGTAGTGACATCGAAACTAAAATCAGTCGAAGAGTCGCAAATAATACCAAGAGGTCCATAGAACTGACCCTTGATTAAATTAAAGGTAAGAACGAGGTCACAGATCTGATAATGTACATACAGTTCAGCTAAGTCTTAAGGGTGGGACTATGAAAATTAGGGACTGCTTATCGAAGCTAATTGAAGATCCAAATGGAGATCTTCAGCCCCAACATTGGTGGTTGAAAAAGCCGACATATTACGTAGGTCACATATGTAGGTCGCATTTCTGGATATTGAGGATGGTTTCAACAATTCCAAGGCGGAGACTATATATAACGCACTAAGAAGGGTGGGAGTTGAAAAGAGTCTATGTGACTGGTTCAACTCAACGCTTTTCAGCACAAAGGTTAGCTCTTACTCAGAGAATGTGGTTGTGGGAAGAGCAGCCTACAGTGGTCGCCCACAGGAGGGAGCGAGGGGTACTATCACCCCTCCTGTAGCTCCTGGTAGTAGATGAAATCCTCATTAAGTTAGAGAGAGAGGGCGTTGTAGCGGTTGTCTATGCGGGTGACATATGCATCCTTACAACCGACAAATTTCTTTCTACTGTTAGTGAAAGTCTCGAGTACATGCTGCTGAAGCTGTATAGGTGGGCCAAAAATAGCGGATTGAGTGTAATCCCCTCGAGAACTAAGCTAGTGCTTTTTACAATAAAAAGGCAGGAGGTAAGATTCAGACTTCCAATTGCTAGGTGGAGAATATCTCACTCTCCCCACCGAGGCTAAATATCTTGGAATCATATTCGATTCCAAGCTGAGCTGGAAGGCTAATATAAAAGAACGTGTTAAGAAGACCAGAATAGCCTTCCAAGCGTGCAAGAAAATTTTTGGTTGCAACTGGGGATTAAAACCCACTGTGCTACGTTGGATGTACATAGCCGGTTGAACCTCTGCTATGGATCCACGGTCTGTTGGATCGCATTGACAAGGAAATGTAACCTGGATGTGCTGTCAAAAACGCAGATTGTCGCTTGCTTGGAAATAAGCGGATGTTTGCGCACCACACCCACGGCGTCACTGGATGTCATGCTTGATTTATTGCCACTGGATCTCCATTGCAGGAGTGTAGCGCAATTAGAGCTGTCTGGCTCAGGGCGGGTGGGTGGTGGACGGAGAGGAGTTTTGGACATTCCAATATACAACAGAAGATAAACTGCAATAATTGGAGGGAAGAAACTTACTATCAAATACCTTTCCCAACTTTCAATGATGCCCACCAGGAGTGGTTGGGATGTGATGGAGATGGTAATTACATCCCATATCTCTATCTTTATGGATGGATCCAAGACGAATGCGGGAACAGTGGCTGTAGTGTTTTTCAGGCAGAGCTCGTAAAAATTTACCGAATCTGTCCAACACGTGTTTCGTGAGTGTCCCGCTCTGATAAATAAAAGAGGTAGGCTATTAGGTAGCTACTTCTTTTCATTCTGAGGGAGCTACAAAGCAAAAAGTTCAGAAGCATCCTGAGTTTCCTAAGGGAAGCAGGATAGATTTAGGGCGCCTATAAAGTTTATCTCATGAGGATAAAAGGTACAATGTATATTTGGATTTATTTAAATGCTGCCAGAAGCTAATAATTTCGTAGCTTTTTTAAATAACCCTTGACTTAATAATTTTATGTGTAGGAGCGACGTTCGTGACAAGAACGTGACATCTTAGGATTAGTTTTAAGGTAATAAACGTGGATGAATTTACATGCTTTTTTTGATTTAGAATGAGTGAATGGGAAGCTTTCAGATGGGGTAAAATTTTTTAATTTTTTTCAGGGTCTTGGGAAGTGGGGTGGTAACTACCCAATTCTTCCGTGTCCAATTCGGATCGTGTGTGATATCAAATTAAATCTGTTGCTGACTTCTATTAAATGGCATATTTTCCTTACTTCTGTAATAAACTTATAAGAAACTTTCTTCACCCGAATATCGTTAAAAGGCGCGATGTTCGAATTTGTATACAGAGGAGGTGTAGGTTGATACAGCGATGCTGATTTTACTATTAAATGCTTTAGCATAATGTTTACATATTTGATATAAACATTTAAATTTTTTATGTTTAGCCGTTATATGGGTTTTGATGTGATAAATTTGATAAATTTTTCCACTTTTTTCATGTAAAACTTATTTACGTGGAAGTACTCACATTAAGTGCAATAACCGTCTAAACTAATAACCGCAGACAAAAGAAGTATAATTAACGTTCGGAATAGACCATAGATGCGAATTAATATGCTTATATCAGATAGATAATGTACCGTTATATGAGTATTTAGGGAAAATGTTATGACTAAAAAGTAGGAATAAAATCTATTAAAAAAACTTTAAAATGTAAAACTTTCATAAATAAATTGCATTGTTAAGAAATATTTTTTTCTTTCTCAGTGATATACCCAAGAAAATTTTCATTGCAAAATAAGAAATGATAGAACTTAGAGTAAATCTTAGAATTGAATGTACGAAATAACAATATTTACAATATTGTATTATCTCGTTTGATTTTAAATGTTTGAATGTTTTTTAATTTTTTTTTTTAATATAATCTATTGTAACATCTTGCATTACCTTGTGACTCAAGTCGCAAATAGCACAAATATGCAACGCATCATTTTCGATGCATGCAGTGTGACTCAAAAAGTAAAGTAAATAAAGCATAGATATGGGTGAAGTATTTGTTCATGAAGTAAAAATGCAAGCATATTGCAAATTTTATAAAAATAATCTCCGTAGAATTAATTAAGATGTAATTATCGATTAAGCGGGTAGTAGATTTTTTCATTTCTATAAATAGAATTTCCAGAACCAATAAAGAAGTCATATTCAATAAGAAAGTCTTAGAAGTAACACTGAATTTTTTCATTGGGAGTTCTGCTACCTAGCTGCGCATTATATATACATACTTGGAGTAAAAGCTTTAACAGCCGCTCCATCTTACCTTCAAAAGAGTTATTGCTCACTGAGCTGCTCTTCTTAAATATCGTTAAGAGTAAAGGCCTACGGGCTGCTCTTCGCATATTTATTCGACAAATTCGACATTATTATATGGCGAACAAAATATATCTAATATAAATGTTACATTATTCATATTATGCAATAATAAGATAATGACTATCTATAATATTATGTACATTTCTATTTAATTACGAGAGAATGTAGAAGTCTTGCTTTTATTTTACGGATAGCGGCGCACGAGTTGGGTATACATGTATGCACAATGTGCAATGATATGTACTGAATTTGCAGGGTAATTGGAAAGAATGAATTAGATCGTTAGATTTTTTAAGTACGTTTCTTACGTTGTAAAAGAGGATATTGAGTGAATTTCTTGTATTTGCTTAGAATGGATAACATGAAAGATATGATTACCAAGACTGTGGTGCATCGCTGATTTACTTAAGGATGATAATGGCTTCCTTCTATTTAAAGATGATGAATATTTATTTTGGGTATTATTGACATCATTGACCTTTATACTTGTATAATTACTTACTGGTAATAGCAATAAGAAAAGCGAAGCTATAATTTATTGTTAATTCATCATTGACCTTTATACTTGTATAATTACTTACTGGTAATAGCAATAAGAAAAGCGAAGCTATAATTTACAACAAATATATTGCTTCCCTTCTTCTGAATTCCACGAACCACCACTGGAAGCTTGTAGAGGTCAATTATTCTACAGACCGCCCTCTCTTAATAATTTTTAATTCAACCTCAGTTTTGGTGCAATAAATACGTCCGTTTAGGAAAACTAGCTTATTTTTATAATTTGAAATTTCTTGAAATTGTCAATTATTCTATTGGAAAAACAGGGCAATTAGTTTTTGCAACTTCTGGGAACTTTTCAAAATCCTGGCGTCTGTATATATTGCCTCATTATACAACGTGGTTTACTTTGTTTTTGTGTCTTGAACTATTAGTACCTAGTCTATCTTTGTTGCCCATAATGACTTATCTCCGTATACTTTTGTTATTGTTTCGTTTCGTTCAATACCTTTTTTTCTGGGATTGAAAATACAAATTATTTTCACTTTTTCTAACCAAATAATCATTTAGAAATAGTTATAGGATGCTTGATTGGAATATAGCATTATGATTCTTATTACCGAATGCTCCCAAATTTCCTTTACTTTTTAAATTTATGATTATTATTCGAAATTATAAAAAAAAACTTTTCTTTTTAGATTTATATTTTTAAAATCAGATATAATAATTAAAAATTGATTTTTTTAAGTATAACAAACAAAAATTAAAACCTGATTTTTATTTAAAAAATCAAAACTAGAAATCTTAAAATGAATTTTATTTAAAAAATCAAAAGTAAAAATCATAAAGAGATTTTAATTTAAAAAATCAAATATAAAAATCAACAAAAAATCTGGACCAATTCTTATGATACGTTAGACTATAGCCCGTATGTTATTTCCATCCACTCTCATCTGTCGTACAATCTTCGACATATTTCGAGCCATATTTTTCACCCGAAAAACAGTTTTGTGAAATAAAAACCATTTTATGATTTTGATTTTCGATTTTTAAAATAAAAATCATTTGCCGTTTTTCGATTTTTAAAATAAAAATCATTTGCCGATTTTTATTTTTGA
This sequence comes from Dioctria rufipes, assembly GCA_963924295.1. Lineage (NCBI taxonomy): Eukaryota > Metazoa > Arthropoda > Insecta > Diptera > Asilidae > Dioctria > Dioctria rufipes. The sequence goes on along the minus strand of OZ002740.1, from coordinate 80,154,960 downwards.
TTTTTTAAATAAAAATCAGCTTTTTTCTATTTTTGATTTTTAAATAAAAATTATTTCCCGATTTTTATTCTCGATTCTTTTAAATAAAAATCGGTTTTAATTTTTATCTTTGGTTTTTAGAAAGAAATTCAGAAAATAATTTTTTACATGAGTTTTATACCCTAGATGAAATCATAGGGGTATACTAAGTTTGTCATTCCCTTTGTAACACCTCGAAATAATGATGGTAGAGCAAAGTGGATTGGACACCCATTCATAATATTAAAAGTTATTTCGATTTTTGCATGTCCGTCCGTCCGTCCGTCCGTCCGTCCGTCTGTGCGCACGATAACTCGAGAACGCGTATACTTAGAGAGCTGAAATTTTGTACAAGGACTTTAAAAAAAAACAAGTAAAATTAAGTTCGAAAATAAGACAAATCGAGCAACTCCTTCGTGGGGTTGCCATATAAAATCCTACAAAATTGGTTATGATCATTTTTTCTGTGCGACGAACCGTTCTAGATATATATGCGAAAAACAGCTTCAAAATCAAACTTGAATAGATCGGTGACCATACGAAATTTAATACGGGCATTCTTCTAGGGTATCATAAGAATTGGGCTTAGACCAATTCTAGCTTTTTTACTTGTTTTTAAAACATTCATAACCGTTACGGTCTCTGCCTTTTTCATACCCAAAATGAAATCTATAGGGTGTCGTGGCCCAAAAGCAATCAACAATAAAAAAAATAACAACACTCGAATTACTTTATTCTACGCAGAACTGACCTAACTATATACATAATTCACACAAAGCTAACCCGAACCGAACGGTAAATTCACACCTTAAAACAAAAGTTAACTCGCGACTGATCACTTGACCGCACTCGCCAGACCAGTCATTGGTCTTTTATGTCCGATATTCGGAAGTAAACTTTGCTAACAACGCGGATATGTAAACAAACGACACAACCTTGTCGTTTGCTCTACGGTTGCAGCACCTGAGTCGCTTAGTAGTAAACAATCGCTTTACATAATAATTACCATGCGAGGTTAATTATTATCGTAATCGTCAATTGCTCCACTAAGCGCTCATCGCAGCTAGCTGTTGGGCTAATCATCAAAACAACCGACAGTTGCAGAAGAATACCATGCGAGGTTATTGTTTAGCAATCGTTGATTATTCTACCAGAATATGTCCTTGGCTGCTGGAAGAATCTTTCGTATATCGGGCCATAGCAAGGGTATACTATGTTTGTCATTCCGTTTGTAACAGCTCGAAATAAGGATGGTAGAGCAAAATGGATTGGACACCCATTCATAATATTAAAAGTTATTTTGATTTTTGCATGTCCGTCCGTCTGCCGGTCTGTCCGTCCAGCTGTCCGTCCGTGCGCACGATAACTCGAGAACGCGTGTGCCTAGAAAACTGAAATTTTGTACACGGACGTAAACAAAAAAAGTAAAATTATGGTCTCAAATGAGACAAATCGGGCCACTGTCTTCAACCAACGGAAGTGGCCCATCTCAAAGCGGAACCATACAGGCGTCCGCTAACGTGTGCAATAAATATCCTCCATTCTTTTTTTTCATCTTTACACTTCGGAATTTTACAATCGACTATTTATCACTTGATTTTCAATGACTCTACAAAGTAAAAAGCATATTACCTAAGCCTTTCTACGTTAAACTAGAACAGCATCAGACAGTATAACTGTAAGGCTGAAAGAATGTGTACGGCTTACGGTGCATGTCTTGCGGAATTTATCTGCAATGAATCAGATTCTATATTTCATTAAAACTTTGAGCATGAATGTAGCGATAAAAGTTCGAAGGGCATCTAACAGTGCAGCGGTGTTCCCGCCAGTCTACACACCGAGTGATTGTCACATCACCAATGAACCTAAATGCACTCCTTTGAACATGTGGGGTTAAGGCTTTACGACCAGTTTCGGGGAATTGTATTCTATTCTAGGTCTGATATAAGAATTGTAGAGCAGCACTAGATTTGACGGGCTGAAATATTTCATACACCTTTTCAGAAATCTGAGTTCTTTGATGAATCTTTGGTAGTAGAGAAGATGTGATCTGAGGCGAATCTCACCGTCAAAATATTAGGTTTATTCGAACAATAAACAGCCACTTCACCATAGTGATAATGTAGAGAACTAGGTCAAGTTGTTCCTGATATTTTTGATACGACGTTTTGAGACGAAAATCCTTAGCTGACTTTGCGCCCTTCCAAGATTATATGTCAAAACTCTGGTCAAAATGCATTTTTTTTCTCTGGATAATGGGCATGCGGCAGTTGCGTGCAGTCTTGTACGTTTGTTTCAGCTTTAGTCATGAATATAATATTTATAAGCGTGAAAAGCAGACCCTTTAGCTATTATGGTTTTGTTCCACTTTTCAATAAACCAAGACGAATTTCCCGATTGTTCAGATCTGCTATAGCACGCTAATCAAGAGTGTTATCAGTGGACTAAGACACAGCAGAATACAAAATGTTTTGAGTTTTCAGAGTGCTTGTCTGGTAGTATACTTCTATTATTTGTAGGCAAAAGATGTGTGAACAGTACAGAAAAGTCTATTATTGAAGTTTTCAAACAAACTCCCATTTAAGATTTCGCTTTTATTGACACGTCTTAATGCTTCCATAATAAAAACGCTTGTGACTAAATGCATATTGCATATGAACAGAGCTGCGTACATACATCACCTGACTGTCTGATGATTAGTCTACTATGTCGCAACCTGAAGCTGGACCGCGACCTCTTTCGTAATCCTAAGGGGATCCGTAAAAGTATGTCTTTCCAGTAAGTAGGGGAGGACAATTGTTTTTTATAAAAGTCATTAAAATTGTATATATAACAGCAAAGGCGCAAAACTTAAAGCCAGGCACTGCAGTTATTTTCGACTGTCAACAATAAATTTCGTAATGCTATGTAATAATAAAACATACTAGATAATATGAAACAATATCAAATTAAGGACACAAATGTTGGCAATTGCAAATAACTATAGCACCTGATGTCCAATTTACGCAGCTTTCTTGTTCTGTGCATGCTGCTATCTTTACACCAACCAAAGTGTTCTGCCATGAACTAGCGACACAATCCCTTTCACTGCAACGCGATAGATCGCAGCGATAGTAACATGCAAATAAAGACGTTTGGGAAGAATCTGATCATACCGCCAATTAGAGTTTCTCAATTGTATTGGCTAGTATCGATGGTGGACATGCTGCCATTATGTGTACTAACTCGAGTTATACTGGCTCTACTTACTTTTTTAATTTGAAAAGTTTGGTCTTACTGACCGTCGTTGATATCGAATATAAATTTGTACATATCGACGTTGGAAAAAGTAGTAACGCAGATGTTTTAAATGTTTCGGCTCGACAAGAACTTTCCAATCAGTACAATACTTAAATTTACACAGATAATTGAAAACGCGCTTGGAATTTTGGCGTAAAATGGAGAATTTTAGTCAATCCTACAACAATTAAAATTGTTCAATTCACATAAGCTCTTCATGTGTTTTTACAAACATCGAATAAGAATGATCAACACTTAGAGCCCTCTTAATAAAAAATGGATCGGGGGTTTCATAAAATTTGAAGTTAATGGAAGAAGACCAACGGAAGATGTTTACCAAATCCAAAAACGGTTTTGTACTAGCACTATAACCACACTTCGTTTAACACTTCCCACTTCTATTCTAGGCTAGATTTAGCATGTAGGAAAGGACACGATAAATGAACTCTGATCGCTGTGAACTATCGCGTTGGTGTGAGTTTTTATATTGAAAACTATGTGATGCGATCTATCGCTATGGCCACGTTATCGTAATCGCTATCGCAGCGATGTGAGTTGGCCCTTATGTTAATTTTTTTTTTAATCAATTGCGTCCCCCCTCAACCGTTGGAGGATAAGCAAATTTCCGACTGAATTATTTTGCAGAGTCAAATAAGATGGAATATCTTCTTACTGATTTTGCATAAACTACAAAATTGAGTTGAACAAGTGGATCTCGAGCATGATGACACACAGAGAAAATGGTCCATCAATCCTGTAAATTTGATCAGAATAAACGAGGGACAATGAAGTTGCCGAAAGGGAAGTAAATTAGTACTCTCTGTAGTTAGCTTCCATCCATGAGCAAAGTAAAATTGTTGATTCTTTATAATAATTGAAATTAAAATGAATCATGCATCATATTTTGAATCAGACTAAAAGATTTTTGTTTATATTTATGCATCCAACTTAAATAAAGATAACATAAGAAATACATTTCAATTCTGCGGTAAATTACATTTTCACACCCTGTAAATTCAAATAAGCGTAACTTTACACTCTTTGAAGTTTTCTTTAGATATTATGTGCAATTAAGAAGGCCTCTGTTGTACGCTTAACATTTTTCCATAAGAATATATAAAATGCACAAAGAAATTTTGAAATATTGAAAATATTACCTCAGTTTATGACGTCTAGGCCACCTGAACTGTGGTGCAGTGTGAATAGGAACATTCCAAGCAATTTAAAAATCTTGTTAAAAAGAAATTGTTTAACAAGGCGTGAAATGAAATAGCAAATGTAGCCGTTTTTAAACAGAGGAAGACATATTAGAATGCATCCAAATGTGTAATGAGATTACTTCAGTTTCGATTTTTATTTCATTTTCTAGGGCACTAGAAAGCTTGATGATATGTATATCCCCAGCCCGGAATAGTGTTATTGCCATCAGGCTTTAGAAATGTAGCACAGAAAAACAGAAGTCTTTAAAGCTTTGCAAATAGCTGGGCAAGCTTAATTTATGGTGTGGATTTAAGAGGTATGAAAATCTAGGAAAATGTAAAAGTTTAAGGTTGTATGTGAATGGGTATATAACTACTATATATTTTGAGAATGAGTTCCGATAGCAAAACTGTGCCTCATTTTCGCGAAAGCTGTGTTGTTAGTAAATTAATTAGCTCGGAATTTCACTAAACGCAAATTTTTATTTTTGCAATTTGCATGCATACTAATTACTAGGCTCTCATTTGTTTATTAATAAAAAAGTATTGCGAAAATGTATTGCAAGCCATTGATAGCTAAACCCGCAGAACTCATTACTTATTCATTCTAATAAAAATGGGTGGCAGATAAATTATGTACAAGTACAATTTGGCATAGTCAAACCATTAGGTGCAATAACACAGTTATTCCGAAATTGAATATGAATCATTTACCAAATATAGCACACGAACTATACCACTAGTTAAAATTCTGTTAGGTAATTGATCAGGAAATTAATTGTAATATTCACTAAAAAATGGGGTCTAACTGACTCGAGGTATTATTTTCACAACAACGAGGACTCAGTAACTTTCTTCAGAGTCTTAATATACTGCTTTACATATTATGATGATGATGATTCTCGATAATCTTGTCGAGATGACAGAATTATACAAAAGAAAATATATATGCATAACTTTTAGTGAAAATCATACTCTGGATTTAGAAGTAGATAGTTACAAAAATCAGTTAGTTTTCAGTTTTTTAAGTCAAACTCAACTAAGTACTAATCTCACGAGTTAACATATATTGTGTCGCTGTGTGCGGCTCTGATGCCATGTGCTATTAAGCTAAGTAGCTCCTGAATTATGCTAGATACTGATATAGAGATAGTGAAACAAGAGTTCTAATTCATGACATTATTAACACATTGGTAAAACCATACACGAAGGATCTTAAAAGCGTCAGCGGTTTAATGGATAACATGTTAGCTTGTGACCCTACAGAATTGGGTTCGAGTACCACCGGCACCACCAATTGCCAAGGCATTATTAGTAGGTCTAAGTCCGGGTGCCAAAGAACTCAGCTCTATAGATTTTTGTGCTATTCTGCTACAAATCTAAACTCAGTACACTTTCGCCATTTCTAAGAAAGATATTAAAGTTATTACCCCATTAGGGTCAGACTGCCAGACATCTGATGAGTTTACGAATTCCTTACCCTGGCATTGGAGTCGTTGGTGAGCAAGTTCTGGGCATTCACATAGCAAGTGCTTTGAAGATTTTTTTTAATTTAATTCTATTTTCGGTTGCAAAATTTCATCTGATTCGTTGCGCTTTACATGTTTTTTATGTAGTAAAAGTTTTAAAGGGTTCTCTAACGGTGATATACAGAAACACATTGTTATATAAGTAAGTGATTGCGACGAACACTTTCACTGGAATCTGAAAAAAACCGAAACCTTTTCGCTCACTAGGCTATACATTTGTGAGCTCTCGAAATGGATTTGTTTATGTGAAAAGGAGAAAAGATGATTCGTCACTTCGTATATTGAACGTAGAAGATTTGTATGCTTTGGACAGAAATTGTATGATTACAGCCCCAGGAATCTCGACTGGGTAAATGAATGAAGATTAGTACCTATGATATCATATTTAGTTTTTTCAAAGATATTAATGCATCTGGTATGTGTGTTATGCTCTTAGTTTATATTACATTAATAATATTTGCCGTTAAATTTATAATTTTTTTCTTGAAACATTCTCTTATTTTTGTAGATTTTCTGCCAGAAGTTTGTGTTATTATTTCTAAGTTACACTAATTAATCATTTATTATATATATTTTTTTTTTTTGCTAATATTTTTGTTGCCGATTACACACTCTTACCTTACCTATTAAGCGGTGGCTTTCTGAATGTGCCCCTGTTCACGTTGTCTGAATTGAACTTTACGTAGTATATTACCATGGAGCAGAAAGGAACTATGCTAAAAATTTTTCGCTCAAGTGGATAGTCTGCATGCTTTCTATTTGAATTCTATGAATTTGCGGCCTAAGATTGATGAAATGAGGAAGGCTCTTGCTGCTTCCGAAATACACGCTAACCTGGCAAACCTGGCTACATACTCATATTCCGACAAAATTGGTTGACATTCCTGGATTTAAGCTACATCGTAATGATAGACACGTTCGAGTCCGATGAGACGTTGGAATATATGTCAGAGATAGTCTTAAGTCTGTTACCATTGGCTTCTATTTGTCTTTGGAATTTATATGTGTGTTGAAGTCAAGTCTACTTCTCATAGGTGCGTTCTTGTTGCTTCTTACTTCCCTCCTAATATGTTTAGTCTGGAGAATGCACTTAAATTTAAGTGCACCATAGCTTCAATCATACACCGCCATGATAATGTGGTTATTGCCGGCGATTTTAATGTGCATATTTTGGCTGATAATTCTGTTACTGATAATCTCTTACATATGTTTCAATTATTGGATTTGGAGAGGGTCAATATGCTGCCGACATATTGTGGCGTTGCAAATCCTTCCCTTCTTGACATGTTTTTCGTGACAGATGAATATAGGGTTTTATTTTTCAACCAACTTAGTCCACCAAGTTTTCTGGACCATGATTTATTATATTTAATATTTCGATTCTCATTAACTAAAACAAATGTTAATATACTAAGCATTTTCCAATAAGAGGTGTTATTTTGATATTCAAAGAAACATGCCATTTTTTGAGACAAATGATCGGATCTTTATTTCATTATAAAGAGGAAGGTATGCCGTTAATAATGGAAAATAACATCAGCCAAATGACCACCACGACCACGCCTACAGGACCATATCCTTTTCATGAAATTTTCCATAACCAAATCGCAAAGTGGCTGCCCTATGTCCTCGATAGCCTCACGAATTCCATCTTTGAGGTCTTGAATCGACGGTGGGCTGTTGGTGTAGACCTTCTCTTTCACGTGGCCCCAAAAGAAGAAGTCGCAAGGTGTTAAGTCACAAGATCTCGGTGGCCAATTGTGATCACCTCATCGAGAGATAACACGGTCCGGAAACTTTTCCCATAAAAGATCAATGGTTTCGTTGCTTGTATGGCACGTAGCGCCGTCTTGTTGAAAGTAAACGTTGTCCAGATCAATACCATCCAATTCCGGTCATAAAAAATCATTAATCATCTGGCGATAGCGCAATCCATTCACCGTAACTGTTGCTCCAGCCTCATTTTCGGTAAGGTCCAATGACCCCGCGGGACCATAAACCGCACCAAACAGTCACACGTTGAGGAGAGAGAGGCTTTTCAACAATAACTCTTGGGTTTTCCGAGCCCCAGATGCGACAATTTTGCTTTTTGACGAAGCCATCGAGGTGGAAATGGGCCTCATCACTCAAGATGAGTTTTCGATGGAATTCCGGATCATTTTCATGCATTTCAAGGACTTAATCAGCAAAGCCTCGACGTTGTTGATGATCGGCCGGCTTGAGTTCTTGTGTTAACTGAACTTTATAAGCCTTAAGACCCAAATCTTTATGCAAAATACGGTGTAATGACGTTTGTGGAATGCCTAATTCCAAAGAACGACGAGGAATGGACAAACCTGGGTTTTCTTCAACACTTTCGGCTACAGCAGCAATATTCTCAGCTGTTCTTGAGCGACGTGCACGGGTTTTATTCTTCGCGTCACTAAGTTGTCCCGACAGCTCGAATTTTTCTACAAATTTCTGTATTGCGGTCCGGCAAGGTGCTTCACGACGACCCAACAATGTTCGAGTTTTACGAACCGATGAATCGTGTATCGTTCCATTGTTGTTAATGGCGTAGCTTCTACTTGTCAAATGTCAAAAAATGACAACTCCAAAAGTGACATCTACCGAAATAGCGAGCTATTTAAAGTAACACCTCTTATTGGAAAACCCTTATAAGATTGGAGTTGCAGATGAAATAGGAAACAGCAATATGTATGACTGATTATGAGGTTTGTTTTTGCATATTTTGCTCAGGAAACTCAACTCTTTAATATTCACAGGCATGCTCATGTTGTTAGGAAGATAAAACGTATGTTCATTCATAATATCTCTACAGAATATTCCAAGGTATATTCTCTTTTAAAATACAATTCAGAATTCGTCGTTATTTAGTTTAATTTATAAACAGTAATTGATTTCAGTTAATACTAATTGTAAGAAAATTTACATTTCATATTTCAAAATGTGGACATTGCATAGCTTTTTAAAATAACTTTCCGTATTCAAATTAAACTAACGTTTTCCTTTATACTTACAAATTTTTTTCTTTCAAATCTTCTACATACATACATATGTACCAAAAGCAAAATTTAGTAAGCATATTTTTCTTGAGGTTGTGGCTGCCATAGCGATTATATCTTATTGGGCCATAAATATTAGATTTGTTTCCTTCTGAATATCTTCATTGTAAGAAAAGAAAAGTTTGAAGTAGATTTCTATGCGCGAATAGATTCTATATTCACTGTGAAAATCCGTAACACAAAGAAGAAGACTATTTACAAAATATTCTTCTAAATAAGTTTTCTGTACACTGTACGATCAGTGCTAATTGTAATACATAGTGCCGCAAAGTTTGAAACTATTATTTTAGTAAGCGCTGAGGTTTTATCTACTGGCCACAAAAATTAGCTGAGGGTATTATACTTATATAGCCATGCTGCTAGGGGTGGATTTCCCTATAAGCCGAGTAGGCCCGGGCCTAAGTTGCCAAGGCCTTGGTGAGATTTTTTCTGTTTGTTTTTTTTTTTGTTGTCGCGCCCTCTGTGAACTCACAGGTCAACGTTTAAAGATTAAAAAATATGTCCATAGTTCCCCGCAAAAGAAATCACAGGTATGGAGATAACGATTATTAAAAGTTTGGATCATCGAACTGCATCTTTGCTTACTGGTTTACTGCAAGCTCAGGCGTATCATTTTCGTTTCGCTCCACTACAGACTACATATATTAGTAGTGGGTTAGTTTGTATTTTCGCTGCCACTAGTATTAGTTTTCGTACACTGTGAAGAAGAGAAAATGTCGTTCTCGGCGTCCGTCATATTACCGCCGCCCCCGCTCTACTACGCGTCTCCACGTTTTTGGTCATCATAGATCAACTTCTTTGCGACCTTTGAAAACGACCAGAAGTTTCGTGATTAGTTTTCTTTTCTCAAAAATTTGACGGTCCGAAGCCCAGCCGAAGTAAAGAGAGAGAATAGCAGCGTTGCAATATATTTACCCCTCTGATCTCGAATAGTGTTTCGTTGAAGAGTGCCTACATTTTCGGTGCCAGTGTTTTTCGACCCGAAGCTAAACCGACACATCGATGACATTACTGAAATGTCTTCATGATCAAAATCTCCACAGCATTTATCCTAACGTAGATATAGCTCTCTCTGTTCCGGCGAGTGAAAAATTATATACCTTCGAAAATGAACGAGGACAGGTTGAATGCTCTGGCTATCCTTTGTATCGAATCACAGTCCCTACGGTCTTTGAATTGTGAAGATTTGGTAAACAATTCGCTGCTCAAAAGGCCAGGCAAAAGATAATTTGTGAATAATCAATCATTGTTACTGAGAAATAAAATTGGTAAGCATCAGTATCTAAAGACACTGATTAAGATTTTTTTATTATTTACAGACTTTCGTTGTTTTATACTTTAATTTAATTCTTATAGATATAGATCATTCAATTCTTCGAGTTTTACACGGAGTATTAAATATAACCCAGCATGCTACGCTTATATAGGTACGTCAGTACGCTGTATACGCATTTTGAATATAGCTTTTAAAAGAATATACATATTACTATGTACAACCTTATATATAACTCTCCTATACGGTATGTGTTGACATCCCAGGAAACATTACAGGTCCAATATTCACGACATATATAGCTCAACAAATATATAATATGTTACCGTCTTAAAATTTTGTTCAGTGTAATTCCTTAATGCAGATCTATTGAAATTTCCCCCCAAAATGATACATTAAGTATGATTAATCGAATTTTCTGTAACCGTTTTGTGAAACATGATAATTGAATAAAACTAGTAGCCTTTTGTACATGTACTTTATTTTCACAATTTGAAGATTTTTATTAATTCTGACAGCTCTTTCGGTCCAACTAGACCATAATCGGAGAATATACAAGTGCTACTGGTATACATTTACAAATTCGAGAATCTCTTCGTCTAGACTTAAAATAAAAAAAATACAATAAAATGCACACATATATGTCCATCAAATGTTTATGAAGAGAGGATTGTGAATGTAGCTGAATCTGGTAAAATCATTGTCAGTTGATGAACACATTTAACAAAACTGAACGAATTGGCTCGAGATGTTCATTCAATATGTTTTTCCCCCCTTGTATTGCTTTCCAAATTTCGTAATTTTCTAAAATATCCAATTTTTTTCCCTTATTTTCAACATGAAAAATTTTTAAGTTTTCTTTCTTACAAGTGTGTGTGAATCCGTTCATATGCTTGGCCATAGCAGAATCATTTCTCTTAAGTTTAAAAGATCTTATATGTTCACTAAATCTTGTATTGAAGCTTCTACCAGTTTGTCCAATATAACTACTTTCGCAATCCTCACAAGGTATTTCATATACACCTGATATGGCCAAAAAGTGGGATAGCTGTTATCATAACCTACACACTCATATGAAGGTAATTCGCACCGAGGTGACAGCAAGGTTACACCCATTGGAATTCGATGTACTGGATCATCAAGTACGAGATAAATGCGCCTGCGAAGCGAATGAATTATACAACGCGAAGAGAAAGAAACTCATGGCATTGTTAAAAAATTTCTCTACAAGAACGTCAGAGCCAACAGCAGATACAGAACAAGTGGAATTCTACCCACGCGTAGTTAATTTAAGCAGTGAACAATTACAGCCCAATCAAATGCAATTATTGGGAAAAGGTTTAAATTATTCTCCTATGAAGGACAAAACGTTTGAATTTAGAAATTTAGCAATGGACGCTGAGGTTATTGTAGCAAATTACAACGACAATTTTTTGAGAGAAACTTGTGCTGACTTTATTAAAGAGGACTTGGCAGCAACTTCGACTCGCAGAGTGGAAGAAGAAAAGTTTTTATTAAACATTAAGAGAATCCTCAGAAACAGTGACCTTGTTCTGACCAAAGCAGATAAGGGCAATAGTGTGACGATACCACGTAGAGCTGATTACATTCAGAAGGTAGAGCAGTTCATTTTAAAAAGCAGGGCTAAGGAATTAAACTCGGATCGTACTAAGCGGTACCAGACAAATCTGAAAACAGCAATTAAGTCTTGTGAAATCGTTCTTCAAGAGAGTTCTTATAAAATCATTAATATGAACCCGTCGGCGCCAAAACTACATGGATTAATCAAACTGCATAAATCATACCATCCGATTAGACCAGTGGTGGCATATACAACGGCTCCTGCGTATAAATTATGCAAGTTCTATAGTACACAATTTTTGCAAATAACCCTGTTTACACCAAAGTATGCTGTTAAGAACAGTATAGAGTTAATTAACGAATTAAAAAACTTAAAATTACATGATACTGACTATACAAAGGTTTCTTTTGATGTAAGTAGTTTGTTTACTTCAGTATCCTTAGAAAAGTTATCTGATATTGTTCACTCAAACTTGGAAAATTGTGGCTTAGATTCTGGAAAGTGTCAGACATGGCAGCCCTATACGATCTATGTATCAAGCAGAACTATTTTCAATTTAATAATAGATTTTATTCCTATAAAAACGGGTTGCCTATGGGCTCTCCACTTTTTCCTTTATTAGCAGAAATATATATGGATAGCGTAGAGAAACAGATAATAGAAACTGATACAATCTTTAGAGGAAAAAATAGAATTTTGGCGCAGGTATGTGGATTACAAGTTTTCTGTATGGAAAGGCTCAGACAGCGAATTATATAAGTTTTTCGAATGGATTAACAAAATTGATGACAACATAAATTTCACGATTGAAGTAGAAAAAGACAAGACTATTAACTTTTGGATCTCAAAATATTTCATGAAACAGGTAGCCTTAACTTTGAAGTATTTTGCAAGCTTACGTACACGGATAATGTTATCCCATGCAATTCTAAACATCCAATGAGTACAAAAATGTCAGCTTTCCACGCTATGGTGGATAGGTTGTGCAGGGTTCCCATGTCCAATGAAGCTTATAAAAGAGAACTTAATATTATAAAAACAATAGCAACAAATAATGGTTACTCAAGGAACATGATTTCAAATCTAATGAAAAACAAAAAGAAAAACAGAATAAAACAACTAGTATTTCCTACTGATAGCAATAGCACTAATAATAATTTAAAACCTTGGGTAAAATTGCCGTTTATTGGGAGAATTTCGTATACAATTAGATCTATTATACAAAAAAGACTAAATGTTAGAGTTTCGTTTTATAATAAGCATACTTTAAAAAATCTTATTGTAAATGCCAAAGATAAAACTGATAATTTCGCTAAATCAGGTGTATATGAAATACCTTGTGAGGATTGCGAAAGTAGTTATATTGGACAAACTGCTAGAAGCTTCAATACAAGATTTAGTGAACATATAAGATCTTTTAAACTTAAGAGAAATGATTCTGCTATGGCCAAACATATGAACGGATTCACACACACTTGTAAGAAAGAAAACTTAAAAATTCTTCATGTTGAAAATAAGGGAAAAAAATTGGATATTTTAGAAAATTACGAAATTTGGAAAGCAATACAAGGTGGGAAAAACATATTGAATGAACATCTCGAGCCAATTCGTTCAGTTTTGTTAAATGTGTTCATCAACTGACAATGATTTTACCAGATTCAGCTACATTCACAATCCTCTCTTCATAAACATTTGATGGACATATATGTGTGCATTTTATTGTATTTTTTTTATTTTAAGTCTAGACGAAGAGATTCTCGAATTTGTAAATGTATACCAGTAGCACTTGTCTATTCTCCGATTATGGTCCAGTTGGACCGAAAGAGCTGTCAGAATTAATAAAAATCTTCAAATTGTGAAAATAAAGTACATGTACAAAAGGCTACTAGTTTTATTCAATACATTAAGTAGTTTGTGCAATTATTGATACGAAGACAGTATAAGACAAGTAATAGAGCTAGAATTGGTCTAAGACCAATTCTTATGATACCCTAGATGAATGCCCGTATTAAATTTCGTATGGTCACCGATCTATTCAAGTATTGGTTTTGAAGTTGTTTTTCGCATATATTTCTAGAACAGTTTGTCGCACAGAAAAAATGGTAATAACCAATTTTATAGGATTTCGTATTCTGTAGAAGTTCTTAGTACAATAAAAATGTCTTGTACTGATCGTTTTCAAAGTATACGTAAAAAACCGAAATTTTTATATGGCAACACCAAGAAGGAGTTGCCCGATTTAGTCCATTTTTGACATTTTATTTGCTAATGTAGTAAAAACATCATGTACGAAATTTCAGCTCTGTACGTCGATGCGTTCTCAGGCGGTGTCCAAATACATAGCGGAAAACGAAATTTTTATATGGCAACCCCACGGAGGAGTTGCCCGATTTGTCTCATTTTCAAACTTAATTTTACTTTTTTTTTTTAAGTCCGTGTACAAAATTTCAGCTCTTTAAGTATACGCGTTCTCGAGTTATCGTGCGCACAGACGGACAGACGGACGGACGGACGGACAGACGGACATGCAAAAATCGAAATAACTTTTAATATTATGAATGGATGTCCAATCCATTTTGCTCTACCATCATTATTTCGAGGTGTTACAAACGGAATGACAAACTTAGTATACCCCTATGATTTCATCTAGGGTATAAAAATGAAAAGCAGATCAGTTGGAATTAGTGATGGGTCGGTCGCAAACGGTTCGGTCGTTATGACCGGGTTACTACACTGGCTCAAAAGACCTGAGTCACCGTTACCAAATCACAACGGTCAATCGGTCATTTCGGCTCAAGGACAAGAAAAAACCGCTTTTTATTTACGGGGCTATGCATGCAGCTAGATCTTTAGCTAATATTTTTCCGTATTGAAATAAAACTTTTGCATCTAGTTCAATTGTATGTATATATTCCACCCACAACTCTGTTTATGCAGCGTAAAAAACAACAAGAAGTTGCTACTAGGCATCCAGAAATGTATCCTTTCTGTATTAATTTTTATTGCTACTAGTAACTGCCAACCCTGCCGCCAAATTGTAGTTTTGGTATTGACCTACATTCTGGACATGCACAAGGGAGTAAAGGGGTGCCAAACCAATGCAAGTATTTAAGAAACATCATGGATAATCTTTATAGTTTACAATATTATTATTCATTTGCTTGCTCTACCTGCAACGACCGACATAGGACTTTAAGTTCGGTAGCGCACGCACACATAAACAGTAAAAAATTTACACAAATTGTTGCCACATAGCTTAGGTATTTTTCGATAAGATTAGGGAATATTCCCTAAAATGTAGAAAATATTTCCTAAAATGTAGGGACGATTCCCTACATTTTAAAGAAAATGTAGGGAATATTCCCTAAATTTTATGGAATATACCCTAAAATGTAGGTTTTCCCCCCTTAAATTATAGGGAGAATTCCCCACATTTTAGGGAATAGTCCTAATATTTTTTACAGTGTACTTAAAGCCGACTAATTTGGATTTGTGTCATAGATTTGTAATTTTCATTTCCTTAGAAGGGTTTTTCTTAAGTAATAGTTCTTTTTATGACTAAACTAACGCATAGTAATACGAGTTGTCGCGAACGGCAGCAAAATTGATAAACTAAGCGCACTCTTAGCTTTGAGCATTTCTCTGACATGAATGATTCGGTATGGTATGTAATTTGAGGGTACTAGATAATTATTCTCTGAACAAATGCAAATCTAACCTGTAATAGGCTTGAGTAAGATTTATGCCACCACAGGTCATCTCTGAATAGAGTTTTCTGTTTCCGTCTAACAAGGATTTATCCGTATGTGTTTCACTGCAGGAATTGCTCTAAGTGAAAACAAATACTTAGAATAAAAGCTGTTTGAGATATTCTTTGTCATGAAAATATCTGGAATGATTTTGTAGCTATTGCGTGGCAACCATAAAATATCTCAGAGCTGAAAAAATTAATTAATAAATGGTAAGAGGCCTTTAGTGATATTAACTTAAGTTCATTGGAAACAACCAGTTTCTATCAGGGGATGTTTTTAGACTAAATGTAGTTAAGAGTATAGTATATTGAACTGTCCCAAATACTGCGAACTAGAAAAAAAATTTAGAATAGTAAATGTTGAAATTCAATTTTTTCTGTCTATGCCTGAAGAGAAATCTAATAAAATTTAAATTACACCTGGAAAAAGATTCGAATGACAGCCAGCACGCTAACGAATGTAAAAGAAATCTACTGAAATAGGTAATGCTTGCATTAGTCAGTTGCCTATCCAAAGCATTTTAAATATATCTAATCTTAGGCGGCCTACTTGATTTGGAAAATCACACTTTAATTTTAAAAAATATATTAGAATGCAATTGGAAAAGTTATAAAATTATATTTTCTGTTTCTATGAAGATTCCGTATACGAAACTTCAGCTTTCCATGTTGACGCATTCTCAGACAGTGTCCAAATTTGCAGTGAAAACCGATTTGTTCCATTTTCTAACTTAATTTTGCTTAAAAGCCATGTGCAAAATTCCAGCTCTTTAGGTGAACGCGTTGTCGAGTTGTCGTGAGGCTGGACGAACGGATGGATGGACATGCTAAAATAAAAATAACGTGGGTGTCCAATCCATTTTGCTCTACCATAAAAAGGATACTATATCTTAAAATCGCAATATCCTAAGAGTTAATCTCAATATTTTATTCATGGAACACTTCAGTAATACTTACAAAAAATTAATCATCCCCTACTATGGAACTACTATGGAAGGAAGAGTGCGGCGTATACAGTACTTCAATTTGAAAATTTCGGAATTTTTTTTCAGTTCTTTTTACCTTAACTTACCACAACTTTATTCCAACATAGATTTTCAACGGAATTTTTTCAAACGAATTTAAAACGCCTAGGTGAGTAAAACCAATGTGGTATGATCCATTCCATGGTATTGGCTATCTACCGGTAAAGGCCGCAGAAAACTACACACGTAGTTGGAATAGTCATTGAGGATTAAATTAGCTGTGAAATCTCGTTGGATCAAAGTGGTATATAATAAATATAAAAACGATAGCAAACCACATAAAAATTTGACTAGAAACCTCCTACCACGCATTGATTACTTGAACATCGAGGGTACCACCCTAAATGTGAAAAGCCTAAGTGAAGTTGGGAATTCTTCTAACACGGCAAGGAAAAAGAAAGGTGCGGGCTTTGAAAAGCATTACTACCTGGGTTGCAAAAGTAAGACATATACTGAAATCAAACCAAACTACTAGCCCAGAGTAAGAGTAATGGATGCTATGGCTGAGTTACCTTTTCCTAAGGTGTTCGCCCATAGATGAAAAAGAAAGTATCAACAAGATGGCAACAGATAACCGGATTGCTCAGCATGTACTTACAGCTAAAATTGACTAAAAATTTAGTATAGCACATCGAGAAAGCCTCAAGCAGTATCATCTTACGTCAAGATCTAAATATCAATTTCTCTAATTCAGTATAAGCTTATTTTTCTTTTGTTTTTCATCACTGAACAATTCCCAAAAATATTTGTACATTGTAAGTATATACGTACATATGTGTTATTTCAAATCATCGACATATTCACAGATATTAATAAAATTGGCCTAACTATGGTTCCCTGCGGAACTCCGCATGGCAGTAGGAACAGAATAGATTGAGCATTGTTCAATTTATCTTATAGCTATTTATCAGATAATAAACTTTGCATCATCGTAGTGCCTGAAGAATCAAATATAAGGAAGCAATATTGCTTTGTTAGCCATCTGCAGTGATTAATAATGTCAAAAGCCTTTTAAAAATCGAATAAACCAACTGCATCGATATTACGAATCCGTTGCAAGAATTCTGTAACCCTCAGTAGAGCAGTTTTATTACTATAACGCGAGGTGACACCAGATTGCCACCTTTTGACAAATGTGTTCGGCTCTGAATAATTTATACTATCTAGATTATGATTTACCTACTTATATTTCCAAAACCTGTAACGTTACCCTTTACAACATAACAGTAAACCCCGCTGATCTATTAGGTTGCTCTGTAAAGAAGGGAGGTTTTTCCAATTGGGAGAGAAACCATGTTGAATAAAACCACTATAATTACTTAAATATTATAATCCCTAAAACTTCATTTAAGAAATTACTAGATATAGATAGATGATGAGAAAAAAATTACACATCACCTGGTTTTAATAATTATTTTTTTATCTGTCCGACGATGATAAAACTTTCAAAAGAAACTGAAACTCTTTAAATCCAGGTTATTTGACATGCAGAAACTGATGTTGTCGATTCCTATATACATATAAAAATAATTAAGGCTTAAAAAGAAAAACCTAAAACCTAAAAACGGCGCGTCTAACTCTTCCATATCACAGTTCTATTCAAAAGTGATCGACTTTAAAGAGAATGTGTATAGAGCTTAATGAAGAAGATATGGATTGGACTTTACAATGAGTATTACTAGATAAGTTCTCTAACCGGTTACTGCTTGAACCCTATAATGCCTTTACATAATTAAGTAGGTACATTATGAGAATATTTTAAAATTCACTGATTACAAAAGAGCGAGATTATTAATTGTTGAGCTTAGCCAAATTCATCAGTAGGCATAAAACACCTTGCAGAGGAAATATAGTTTGTTAATTGGGCAAAAATTACATAAACAGCTTGGGGTCACCTTCTCCTGAAGAGCAAAGCTTACAGTTCTGTGGAAGGGTTGAACAGGTAAACCAAAAGTAACGAATGTAAATGAAATGACGTACTACCATGTTTGGAATAAGCTTCAGAAAACGTATTGTTACTTAGGATTTTCCGATGAACATAATAAAAGAACTTACGCTCAAAGACGATAGATGATCTTTCAGCGTGAATTCAGGGACATTTTGAAAACTAAACATTATTACATATCTAAAAGATGTGGCGGTCACGCAGATGCTTTATTATATTATGGAAATTATCCACCTGATATGTAGTATACAGTCGTATTAAGCACTTTAACTTAAAATAAGAAACACACACCCTGAAAGATCCGAGAAATTGCTCACTTGTGTCTTTCTGATGATACAGTTTTGAATTTTGGATGATAAAAAATATATCATAACCAATGAAAATGATACCGTAGACATGTCAGCTCGGTGTGAAAAGCCTATTTTGATAGCATCCGCTATCTATTTATATTTTGGAAATCAGTAACAAATGAAGCATAGATGAATTAGAAGAGTTGATAACTTTCGGAAAAGAATATAATATATGATTTCCAGATGCAAATATTTAACTAAGCATAGAAGGTTTTCAATATGTCAATATTAAAAAAACATTAAAATTACAACCATTTCGATCAATTAATAATCCTAATCTTGCATTTTGACCACCAGCAAGTATGTGACTGAAGCGTAATCATTAAGGGTATTATTGCGATAAAAGGGAAGATGTTATATGTTTCTCCGACCATGGTTCACTAACGCACAAGGGAAGAAATTTTGGCTCTAAAAAGACCCCTGTGAGCTCATCAATTTTATTTTAATGCATATTTCTTTCAAGTATGCAGTTATTAAAACTCATTTTCCGATTAGAATAAAAGTTAAGAAACACTAACGACAATTACAGTAGCAAAAAATATTCTACAGCGACATCCGTAAAAATTTATGTTCACTACTAGCGACATCTAATTTGTGATACATAAACAATCGAATACTTAGAACGCACAATCGAATTGAATTTTGATATGTGAAAATGTCTATAATAAAATGGTGGTCAGGTTAGTACCAAATAAACGTAACAAATATTGAATTTGATCTGTTGCACTGCTTTTGGGATGTACATGTATTTTTTTTCGACATACATAACTTATCTACCGCAAATCTAATTTGTCTATTTTAAATCTTTGCTTTGATTAATTCTGTTGACATACCATTGACATTGAGATAGTAAGGTGAATTCGCACTAATACAGAGTGTGTTGAACTCTACAAATTATATGTAAGTTTGTCTAACTTTGTAATAATAATAAATGCTTTTACTTTCTCCTAAACCTCTTTCCTTAAATTTCAAGCATTTCTAAATTATTCCCAGAGAGATGTAGTACGCACAGATGAGTAAGAAACAAAAAAATGGTACATATCCTCTGAATTGTGTTTATGCCTTTTGTGTGTTCGCCCATTTCAAATCCCCTCGAGGCGCAGAGACAAAACTTTTTGTGAAATTATGCTTTCGTTGAAGAACTTTTTTATCCTTTTGAAAAAGCATCGCAACACTTTATTAAAAAGAATTAAAATAAATACGCAATGCATCAATGTAAGTGTCTGCAAAATTCTAGACAAAACTTTAAGAGCTCTTAATAATTAACGCTAAGTGGAGACACATCAAACGGTTTTCCGGAAAACTAATTTTAATGTAATTTGCAAATGTATTAAAAAATGAGACAAGTAAATATATTCCTCATAGAAGATTGTTTTTCGCCTTAAATATATTGAATGAACGTACCGGAAGTACGGTACTAAGGATGGGGTGGAAACAGCGAGAACTTCATTTCCGATATCAGAAAGCAATCTAACTACGTCCCGGCTTTACCCAAATTCATACGATCTAATAGCGAGCACAAAGGTTAACTTTGATGACTATGGTTATCGAGTGCAAGAAAAGTAGAAGGCGGTTTTTAGGGGGGTTACATTGGATTTTTTTTAAAGTTCAGACGATAGCATATATATTAAATCCATTTATATAACTACCGATGAAAATGATAAATTAAGTAATACAAAATTAAGAAGAAGAAAGTAAGCTTTAATTAATTAATATAGGTATAAACAAAGGAATGTTATATGATTAAAAAATAGCAATAATAAAAAATTAAAATATAAAAGAAAAGAAAACAAAAGAAAATAAAAACAAAAATTCCAAAAGTAATAAGGTAAAAATTTTAAAAAACATAAAAATTAAAAGACAATACAATTAATTCATACAAAAAATACTATAATTAAAATTAAAAATTAAAAAATACTACAATTCAAAAGATCACTACTAAGTAATACATACATATTGAAAAGAGTGGGAGTAGAATGAACAGTCTTTCCAGGTCGAAGGAATAGGCTTTATTTCACTCAATATAAAATGTTTAAGCTGATAGAGGCTATACTGACCGAACATGTCTATGCTGTTAAAGAATTCATTGGGATTTTTTTGAGCGCTACATATTGGTGATTTAGTTCTTAAATTTGTTTTAAAAGTCGCCAAACCAAATGTTTAAAGCTTAATTCGTGACGGTCTTGGGGATATATGGAAATTTATTTCGGCAAGCAGCTGCGCACTATCCAAATAACCATTTAAGATTTTGTACAAAAATAAGGATTCCATACAGGAGTCCCTATTATAATAAACTATGTATTAGAAAATTGAACAATGCAATATGGGAGAAAGATGTTTTAAAAGATTTACATCTTCTAAAAATGAATCCAAGCAATTTAATGGATTTACTTACAACGTAATTAATATGGCTAGAATACAAAAGTTTATTATCAAAAACCACTCCCAGATCTTTAATTTCAAAAACTCGTTAATGTGGTACTACATAACTTATATCCAAAATTTTTAGTGTCTCCTTTGCGACTGAAAGAAACTTGCATTTCTCAACCTTACTTATCTCTTCTTGGAACCAAGAATAATCCTCAATATTACTAATAATACGAAAATTTTTAGCATCGTCTGCGTAGAGGACGCAATTGGAATCCAGGTTTATTTGAAGGTCATTTATATAGATCATAAAAATAAATGGGCCGAAGATAGTACCATGGGAAACACCCGAAGTTTACTAAAAGGCCAGCGATTCAAACCCATTGACGACTACAACGCTGTGCCGTCCATATGAGGAAAACCATTGAATGGTGTTCTTACTAAAGCCAGTGGAGGCCATTTTAATGAGTACCTCTCTGTGTTAAATCTTCTCAAAGGCCTCATCCAATGCAACCGCTACGATGTCTGTGAAGGTAGTAAGGTTTGAGGTTGCAGATAGTCACGGAAAGAAATCGTGATGATTTTGGTTAATAAAGTTTTTAGATTGAGGAAATAATTGATTATATGTAATTTTTTCAAACATTAACGCCAAACTATTTGACATTGATATTGGTCTATAGTTAGAGATTAATTTAGGGCCTCCTGCTTTGAGTTGTGGTGTAACGAAACACCCTTTCAGAATCGTAGGATATATCCTTTGATTAATAGATATATTAAGCAATTCACTAATAGGTTCCGGAATTGTCGAAGCACATTTTCCATAAAACATATTCGGTATCTCATAAGGACCAGGGCTTTTATTAATATCAAGTTGACTGATTGCAATTGCTACATGATATAATTAATGGAGTTAACGTTAGTGTATGTTGAAGAATTGTATAAATTATTGGTAACATTATTTTGATGAAATAAAATAATAAATAATAATAAAAATAAAAATGATGCGAAAAAGTTATTTAGCCAGATCTATCAAAAAACTTATTTCGGAGGTATTTAGGGGTTAATCACGGGTAAGAAACTCATTAGTCTACCATTTTCAGATTAAGCCAACTCATTTAGGGTGAAATTAGTAGTGCACTTTTCTTGTACATTTGTCAATGTTATCTTTAAAACGGTTCTACAGAATTTCTTCAAATGGAGTGAATCTACTGTTTTCGGAAGAATATTTTATCTATAAGCAGTGCCGGCCTTAGCTTTTTTAGCGCCCTGTTCAACTGATAAAGAGGCGCCTTTATTTTTCATTGTACTTACTATGCATGTGATGTCTACCATTCGTTTCAAAGAATTTGTGTTTCTACATTTATTAATCAGAGAAAATTGTGTTACTGTTCTTATATTTCCATGTATACAAGTTTCGCAATATTAAACAAATTTGAATTCAAATAGTTAGTACTACATTTAAGCCATTTCCACATCACCTTTGAGGTAGACTTATGAAGATGCACATCAGAAACTCTCATCAGAAAAAAATCAATCAAATATCGATACCTAAATTTGATATTCCATAAAAAAAAAAAAAAATCTCAAGAAACATAATATTTTACATTTGTTGTTTTCCATAAAAACAGCTTAAAACTGTTTTTTTTTTATTAATTAATACACATTTCATGCCTCCTGTAAACTATTTATCTGATTTTTTAATTTAATTATTGGAAACGTCGGTTGAATAAACAAGAAATGAGAAGTAATGTACATCCCCGATGCGTTTTTTTTAGCGAGGTTTCCCTAATAGGCCTATTCCTCGAAAAATAAAAACAAAACAAAATTCTTATCATAATCAACAAAATAAATAGCAATTCAATAACATAATTATATGAAAAAATCCAAAATAACACAAACGTATAAATAATTTGTTCTTAAAATTAAATTCCGAACGAATTATTTCATTTCACTGTTGGTGCCAAATCATTGGAACTGAACACGCCTTGCTTTCATCTTCGCGAATTCTCCTATCAGATCGTCGTACTGTAAAGCTTCCACTAAATCTTTTTCTATAGATAAAGTAGCTAATCCAACAAGTCTATCTTGAGTCATTGTTGATCTAAGGTAATTCTTAATTAATTTAAGTTTGGAAAAACTACGTTCGGCAGATGCTACAGTTACTGGTAAAGTATTTAAAATTTTAAGGCATATTACAACGTTTGGATAAATTGTATCTAAATAATACTCAAAAATAAAATTAAGTATATCTAAGCAAGACATCTGCTGGTTCACGAGAGGAGAAAGCGTTAATAACTCTTGATAAAGCTCCTCTGCATTTATATCTTTACTGCTATTGTTGCTTAATGCCTTTTCTACATTTAAACATAATTTTTTCAAGCTTTCTAATTCAGGAGCTTTATGTATGTTATATAAAAAGGAAAACAAGTTATTGTGATCACGCAACTGCTCAAAACGTTCATTGATTGATGTTATTGCTTGATCTAATATTTTAAAGTAGAAATTAACTTTAAATGCTTGTTTACACTGCAAATTTTTTCCCACTAGATTACAGTGAATTTCAACTAGAGTTGGTTTACTACACTTTTCAGTAAAAAATCTAGTGAAAATCAAAACACTAGAATTCTATTATATAGATTTACTGCATTTCTATTTAATTTTGCGATAATTTCCAACGAATGAAACTAGATTGTCAGTTGAACTTTAAACTACCTTAGTAGTAAAATTTACTAGAAATAGGGTAACAAGTAATGTTAATCCAGCGTTGGTTTCTAGTTGTATTATCTAGAATTTCAGGAAAATGTGCGAAATAGCGACGCTTCATACCATTCAAATGATTCTAGCTTGGCCTAAAATCCTAGGAAAGCTACCCATGTCTTCTTGAATGAACCTGGCTGCCTAGATATTTTAGATTCAATTACAAATATCTAAAATATATTCGCATCGCTTGGAGATGGGATGAAAATATAACCAACATTATTAAAAAAGAAACGAATTTATTTTTCAATATAAAAAGGTAAATACATTTTATAAAATATTAAAGTTAATAAAAAACATCAAAATAACACTTGTCCTTTCTATCTAAAATAATTTAGTATTCTTTTCTTTTCAATTCTATATATACATATATACATATTTGTATAAACTATTTTTTATCTTTTATTATATTAATATTGCAATTTTTTTTTTCCAAAGTTTTGTGATACAAATATACGACTCCAAGAGGGGGCAAATTCTTAATTTTATAAATATAACATTCAAAAAAATTATACAGTTTTCTCAGATGGGTTGAAAACTTTATGTTTAGTACATAATGTAATTTAAATAAAGTGTCAAATGCAGAAAAAAATCGTTGTCACACTCTAAACAATAGTTATCCCACACAATAAAAAATGTTCCATCCGTGGTAAAAGCATCATTACTTTTGCACAGCAAAAATGGCTGATACTGATCTTTCTTCTTAATAAATGTCTCCAAGTCATCTTCGAGCTGGAAATAAGAGTTACAAAGTAAATTAAAATATGGATAAAAGTTTTATAATTACGTGGATAATATTCAAAATAAAGCAAGCAGGAGTAGTTTAGGATTTTAATAAGAGAGAAAAAAAATGTTTTTGAGTGGAATACAAGCTGCCAATATATATATATATTGAATGAAATCATGTACAAATGTAGGTACATATTTGTTAGTACTAACCCCAATCCACTGAATTAATGGTTTAAAATGTTGCTCCAGTATAAGGCTGCTCCATTCAGACTCACTTCCTGCTATCTGACAACTCATTCGTTTGAGTCCTCTATTCCTCAAATTCATCAATAATATCCAGATGATTTTAAGATTTTCTACGTATTTAATTATATAACAATGTATGCAAAAATATTTTACACCATTTTACGAAATTTTTATTTTTATCTAGATTTTTTTTATTTTTATAATATATTATAATATGTATATTTACTCACCATCTTTCAAAACTTCACAATCCGTTGTCGTGTTGAAATCGTATTTCTTTAATTCTTCGATTCCTCCACGATGTATACCCAATTTTTCAAAGTCATAATTTATCTGGAGGACACAATATTGAAATTCAATGTAATTAATGCATCATTTTAACTTACCATGAGGCCTTTGTAATCCAGCAGTCTTGGATATTTGTCAATTATATCACAAGATGGGTTTAAAACATCAGATCTCCTGGCATCGAACGTTCCAGACTTCAAGTCTTTAATGTTTTTTAAATTTTCTTGGGATGGGAGAATATTTTTTAATTGCACCACCTTAGAAAATGAAATTGTTATAAAATCTTGAAGCTAAATAATAAGTGACAAATCGCACCGCATTATTATTTTTCGAAATAGGCATATTCAATACCTTCTTCGCAAGTACATTTTTCTTCCGTGAAGGGGAAAGCTTAAGTCTAATATGTTCCAGTCTAAATTCAATCTTTCCAGCAGCTTTTCTGTTATCTCTTGATCCATTTCTGTTGAACCAAAGCGTCTGCAATTTATGTACATTATATTATAGTGAACTTCCGAAAAATATATCTAATTTCCTACATGAGCTGGTATATCTGGACACGTGTATTGACCCAATTGGGGAAAGGTGCGAACTATAGCTTTCGCTAGGTTTTCCTTGTCCGTGTTAACCGGGTAGCTAAAATTTTCCTACATGTATATTCATTTATAGACTTAATCCAAAAGAGATATCTTACTATCCACAAATTTTAATTAGATCATCCACCATAATTCTATTGAACTGACTTTGACATTTTGATGAAAGGTCTTCTTTGTTGACCAATTTTTCACATAGCTTTTCTCCCTCTTTGGTTAATTTTAAAAGTGCTATTAAGTTTCTATCCTGGGACAATTTAAATCAATAATTAATATAAAATTATTGTTGCTGTGTCTCATTTTTTCATAATTTTTAATAATAATTATTAGGTGTTACCTCACTATAGTGAGCGGAAAAAATGGTAGACTCATCACAGTTGAATTCAGTTGCAACATTTAACTGTGAGGTTACTGAACTTGTTGTGGCTTGTTCATATTGGTTGTTTGCAGCCACATCATCCAGCAGGTAATCAATAATGCCTGGTCCAATTGTTTTTTTAAATTTTTGGAGAACCCTCAAGGTGGTCTTTCTGGGTCCCAATTTTAAATTAAGGAGAATAAGATCATTCTCTGATATGTCTCCAGCAGTACTTTCGTCGACACCTTCATCTATTATACTAAATCTATTAAACTAATTCTATGCTTCTATGCTAAATATAAAAATGTTTATTTCAAAATATTTGTTTTTTAATTCTAGGGCCCATATTCATAAATCAGTCATAATAATTAAATAATAAATCTAATACCTATATTTTATTGCAACATATTTGCCCGGTTTTCCTTTAGCTCGCCAAACTACGTTTGGTCTTCGATCTTTTATTTTATGGAAATCAACTATTATATTGTTTTCTTTTTCAAATCTTACTTCAAATGCGTGCAAGTATTTATCGTATGATATAATATCAAGAATGGAACAATTAAAGTATACACAATGTTCAATTTCAAACATTTCATTTATAAAAGCTAAGGAAGGAAAGCTGCTATTCGAATCAATAACTTCATCGTCGAGCGAAATAATTAGTTTAATACGAAATTCTACATCATCCAAATCTACTGAATTAACTTTTCTGACATAAAAAGCTGCAGGAAAAGTTTTAGCAATATAGTTTGCGCTTAACAGAGATGCGATTTTAACAATTTTGTATGATTTTGTATCGACTGTATTAGAATTAAAATGAGCTCGATAGATATAAGTGTTTTGTAAGAGAGACTGTCGTTTAGCAATACTCTTGGGAATATTTTTAAAATTACGAGCACGTATTACCTGTTGTTTTAATAAACTATGCTTACTTTCAAACCTAAGACATGAAGATAAGCTTAATGGACCTTTTTTCAATATGCATTCTGGGTAGTGCATTATGTAGTGATGCTTATTTATCATATTTTTCTCATAAAATAGCTCTTTGAAAAGATCATGATGAAATTGTATAATTTCCGATAATTCACATACCATAAATTTGTTAATATTTTCACAAAACACAATTTCCACAATTTTGGAAAGATGTGTTAGTAAATTTAAATGGTCTTGTTCGCTTTCTGAAATTTTATCGTACATCATAAAAGGTAGTGATCTTAATAGAAGCCAAGTTTGTACAGCTTTTTGTTTTAACTTATTACATGAAGAAGTTAACATTGCAAGAGTAAAGTTTGGACTAGGTTTATTTTTACGCTCAACAAATCCATATTGAAATAAATTTATCCTTTCGTTAAGAAATTCTACGGAGAATAATGACCTTTTCACTATGAAAGAGTGCAGAACAAGTTTGATTTCCATTGGTACAACACCTTCTAAAAGGTCGTGCATAGGATCAAAACAAAAATTGGTAACACAATGAAAAAATCCTTTCTTATTTAAAATACAACTGCCTTTAACTCCAAATAATTTAGCACAGTTTTTATTTTCCTTGACTAATTTAATTTCATTGTTGTGATTTGAAACTGTTCTATTTGGAAAAAGTATTTTGAAATTGTTAAGGAAGTCTGGCCTATTTATTTTGCATTGGCGACAAAACATATTGGCAGCTGGACATGAAAAGCCCAAAAGGTCGTGAAGAGCGAGATTATCACCTAAGCAACTAACAAGTGTAGCGCGAAGTATGTACTTTAATTCCACCAGTTGACTCCAATACTTTCAGATCTTCAACAAAGGGCGCTAAAACTTTATCAAATCCATACTTCTTAATATCTTCAGTAAAAGCTACAGCTAGTAAGAAAATGTTCTTTATTTTCGAATTAAATTTTGGAGGAATATTTTGCACTGTATAGTAAAAGACACCAAGCTTATAAAATGTTGCTCTAGATCCTAGGGGATTTGCAACTTCAAGATCATCGTAATACAAATTTATTCGAATTGTATGCGGAAATTGTCTTAAAAAGGAATTTTCCTGAAAACTCTGAGAATCAATATAAGAGGCAATAACATGCTCTTCACTTCTTGTTTCTTTTTCAAGTAACTGGCGAAAACTATCATTTTTAATAAGGGATGTCAGGATTTTATTTATGGGCAAGTACTGAAAAGTTTCAGCTATGCTTTTGGAAATTATATCTGTGTTTCGTAACACATTGTCAGCACGATATCCCAGTAAAATTTCAATTGGTTCTACGTAATAGTCTTGTTTTTTTAACGAATTAAATTGTTTTTGAAAAGTAGATGACGCTTCGAAGGAACTCGTTACGTCATATCTATTCATTAGCTTTACTACTTCATCATCATTTAATTCAATATTCTTCTTCGTAAAAAATTCGGTTAACTCACCTCTCAAATATGTTAATGTTTTTTCTACGATTGTTAAGCAGACTGAATGAAACGTATCAATTTTGGATTCTAAAATACCAGTATCACAACGCAAATCACAAAAACGACAATTTATGAAAATTTCTAAATCCCTTGCAGAAACTTTAGTAATGTCACATGCGTTCGAAAAAGTACTATTTTGAGAAAATGATGATTCGCTTTCACAATATTCTTTAGAGGTATCAACTATTTCTTCGTGTTTGTGCTTCCTAAGTACATGTCTCGAAAAGGATAGAAAAGTAGAAAAACTTTGATTGCAGTCATTCTCCAAACAAATAAAAGGACCGTGCACGTCTGATTTGCAAAATGGAAGTTTATGAAAATCTGCGAAATGCCTTTTCAATTGATATAGAAAACCGGGAATAACTTGCATGCATAGAAAACACTTCATGTTACAAATCTTAAATATCTAAAACTTATAACAATATCTTAAATATCTAAAACAATAAACTAAAACCTTTTAAAATTTTAACTGTTTCTGCATCTACTCCATTTTCCAAAAGAAACTCCGCAAATCCAGTGCAATCCATTATGAAAATGTTGATCCTTTTTAATAAACAGTTTAAAGAACACAGTAACACTCAATATTTAATACAAACCAGTGTTCAAAATTAGTTATTACAAAAACTCACAATTATTTTACATTAAATGCTTAAAAGCATCCACTCTCAATACTGAATGACTAATAAATGGCAAATGAGGAATATTTAGGTCATTACTCATGTGTCTGTGCAGTTTCGTAGAATTTCGGCTAGATATAACTAGAGCTTCAGTGGTATACAACAATTTTACTAGAAATTCAATTTAGCTGATGTTGGATTGCTGGCACTTACCGATATAGCAGTTAAGTTTCCTAGAATTTCAGCGAAAAATACCCAAAACTTCAGTGGCGTGCATATTTCTTAAAATTTCCGATAAGTTACCGCATTAACGATATAGTAGTAAAGTTTTCTAGAATTTCGGCAAGATGTAACTAGAAATGTATGTAGTGCCGTTAGTTTCAGTTAAGTTCAATTAATTTTCAGTAAATCATGTCTAAATATAAATATCACTAAGTTTACAGTTATAAAAATGCTGGACTTTCAACGTTGCTAACACTTTACAAAAAATACAGTTCAGTTCAATGCAAATTTCAGTGTTTTGAAAAAAAACTGCTGAAGAAGTATTAAAATTATTCACTAGAATCAAACTAGCGAAATTTCACTAGAAAAAATACTTGCAGTGTAGGATCTAATATGGGTTCATCTTGAGCTTTCTCTCCGGACATAGTTTTTCTTTTTCTAGACCGGAATGTAGATTTATCTCAAAACTCACAAGGGATTTCTAAATTTATAGCAATCAGCTCTGCCTTTCTAACAAAGTCATTAAATTTCTCATCAGATCTAATTTCAATCAAAGTTTGTCTAGAGTTTTTAAGAATTTCTACGGCTGCAGCTATATTAATTTGCTTATTTTGTAAATATTTACTGGCTACATTAATATTTTCTAATATATAATACCAAACTAATAATGAACATATAAATTTAAATTCTAATATCTTGCCTCCTAATGACTCGGCAGTATTTTTAATTACTGTATCACCTGATTCAGAAATTTCTATAAGAGCTTCATATATATCACCTAAATTATTCTTTAACGGTCTTATTGCTTCTATTCTACTTTCCCACCTAGTTTCACAAAGAGGTTTCAAAGTTAAACTCGGAACATTCTTTTTATAAATATCCCATCTATTTGTAGAGCCAGAGATAAAAACATATAAACTTTGGACAATATCAAAAAAATAAACTGCATCTAAACTACAATGGGCTGCATCATTAATAACTAAATTTAACGAATGAGAGGAGCATGGGACATAAAATGCTCTGGGTTCTATTTCCCTAATTCTTGTTTGCATTCCTGAATTTTTTCCTTTCATATTTGAACCGTTATCATACCCCTGACCTCTGCAATTCGAAATTGATAATCCCAAACTATTAATCTTATCTAGTACTATTTCTGTTAACCCCAAGCCACTTTTGTCTGTACATTTTAAAAAACCTAAGAAGCGTTCTGATATTATAAATTCATTGTCCACTTTATGCAAAAACCTAATTACTAATGTAACTTGCTCCTCCCGACTTATATCTGGAGTGGAATCAACTATTATCGAAAAGTATTTTGCCTCTTTAGTCATCTGCAATATTTTATTCTGAGCTGCATTAGATATCAGTTTGATTAACTCATTCTGAATATTCTTGCTCATATAACTGTATTGAGTCTCCTGACTGCTAATTCTTCTAAGATGCTCCGCTAAGACAAGGTCAAACTTTGCTACCATTTTAACTAAATTCAAGAAGTTTCCACTATCTACCTCATTTACACTATTAGATGTTCCCCTAAATGCCATAGATTGAGTTCCTAAAAACTGTACAAATGCTACCATTCTACGAAGGACCTGATTCCAATGGTTAACCTCACTCTTCATTGCATTTTGCAAGCTTGAATCAATAGTTCCATTTTTGTTCAAACCTATTTCTAAAGTTTTCCAAGTCCTAAAACTTTCCATATGAATTGCACTATTCTCATGACTTTTCAGAGTTTGACTAATGTGAATCCAATCAGAAAATCCTGTACTTGATAAAGCTTGACTATTTCTAGTTTTAGAAAACAATTTACAACAAAAACAAAATATTACATCTTTTGACACAGAGTACACCAACCAGGAGCGAGGAATCCTATCTCCATTCGCAATAACCCTAGTATAAGATGAAACACTAAATTTTCTACCACCTTTTTTAGGAAAATCAAAATTCGTTATTTGTATAGGTCCATTTTCTACTAATAATTGAACTATACTATCTGTCAAAGAAGACCAGTTACCGGGATCACTAAACTGACATCCGAATGTTCTATTTATGTTAAGCGATGCATTATGTGATGCTATATTTTCTGAAGCCTTATCTATATAAGTACTAGGTACCGGGGAATTTTTGGGAGCTACAGATAAAATTTCAATTTCTGAACTGCTTGGATTAGATAAAAATCTATTTAGCCTACCTGCCTGCACTTCATCTTCAAGTTTTTGAAGCTTACGACGCTTTCTATTTTCTGCGCCGGAAGGTTTTCTTTTTACACCCGCGCCTAACATTTAAAACAAAAAGAAAACCACAAAATTGTCTAAAGATATATATATGTATATGTTTTAAATAAAACAACAACTATAATTTCAACTGAATTCTAAAAACACCACTAAATATTCACTTAAAAACGTAAAAACGCACTTGTTGACTTGACACCAAAAATGAAATTGCCACACAGAAGTTTTCTTTCACACATGTAAAAGTTTAGAATCTGCAAAAAAAATCCGAATCCCACGACCCACGCAGGCGCACTTACAATGGGAGATTTGAGTGCAATCGCCAAATTACAAAAGGGCCAAATTGTAAACGCGCCTTAAATTTATTAGTAAGTACACACATGGAAGCACTCTGATATGAGCATGATTTTGATTTGAACAGTGTGTAGAAATGACAAATCTGCACAAAGTTACAAATGATGTGCTTTTCCTTCGCATTGCAACTCACCAAATTTCAAGTCTTGGGTATAGAAAAGTATAGTCACAGACAAATAACAACAACAATAACAAAAATATTTGTCCATGGTATGGTAAAAACAGAGAATGTTCACTAAACCTTATGTTGATGGTTGATGGCAACATATGTAAAATTTAATAATTTTGTCTAATCTTATCTATTAAAATGCAAATTTTTATTGATAATTTTCAAAGTAGCGGGCAATTTTATAACAAATTTTGGAAACTTCCAGGTTAAACATATTTAAAAAGTATTAAAAATTACAAAATTTCCCTGTGCTTCCATTACTATCTAATACACTTCTGTGCTTCCGTATTATGTACTTCTCAATACACAATGGTTCAATTAACCGAGAAGTGGAAGAAAGCTACATGCAATGCCATATGAGCATGTTTGTATTTTGAACAGAATTCAAATTATTTCCTTCCTATAAAAAGCTTTGTCGCCCCTGTTGGTACTAATAATTCGTTCATGAGAAGGAGCAAACTTTGATTTTGAACAGAATGCTTTTTGAATTGCGAAGAAAGTTGAAAAGTTGATTTGTGTAGGTACTCGGTTTGTGGATGAAATTTCTTTTGTGTTTTATTTGATGTAGGGTTGCGGTAAAAGCACATTTTAAAAACTGTTCCGTCTTGGTTTGTGGATGAAATTTCTTTTTAGTTTTATTTGATGTAGGGTTGCGGTAAAAGCACATTTTAAAAACTGTTCCGTGAGATTTTTTTATTGTAAAGTTTGTAAGCGTTGTGCGAATTTATAATTTCAGGTGTTTAATTCTTTTTACAATGTGGTATTTTTGGCGCCCTCTGATTACAGCGCCCTGTTCAAGTGCACACTCTGCTCATATGATAGAGCCGGCCCTGTCTATAAGTTTTGATTTTGGGATGTTTAGAGACTTAAAATAGCCAGGTTGTTTTCTACTAACTGATAATATTTTAGTACTAAAATAATTATAGGGATCATTTCAAGTAATACATAAATGAATCTATTATTCCCTCTAATGAGCAATATTCCATCTTCCAGGTATTGAAATAAAATTACATAAGAGTGCATATATCGGGTACCACTTCAAACCCTTGCCAATTGCATGTGCTTGTGCAAATAAGAATACATTTTATGTTTTATAATTTTAGTCGATATTTTAATATGTCTTTCGCAAATTAAAGTTGAAGAAGTGTCTTGGCCTAATAATAATAATAATAAATTATGATGGAGTGAGCTCTCGATTTTTCGCGTACATATGGGAAGAGATAATTTTCAAATAAAAGTACTTCATCATATATGTAAATATTCTAACAAATTCTTTAATTATAATTTTTAATTACACAAAACGTAAATATTAAATAATGTCTGCACAGTGTTGTGAAAAATTATCAACTGAGTTTACGAGTGCTCTATCAGTTCTTGCATTCCATAAACTAAAATCATTGTAGCCAGCAAATTACGCATACAAAGCTAATGCAGACTTATGTTAGTTCAATGAGCCTAATTAATGCGCACTATATAATTTTACATATTCCTATTTTTACTCTTCTTCTGCCCTATAGAATACTGTGTTTGGTTAACTCACATCTAAATCAGTTAATGCTCATTGCTTCATTTTACTCCTAAGTTATATCGGTTACATTGATTTTTTATGTAATCAGTTGGAGTTCTATAAGGCAATTGTTACTGTTCGAAAATAGCAAAGTAATTGTAAAAAACATACGGTGTATGTGACTGTAAGATATGTCGTTTTTTATAAATAGAATTCATAGAAAGAAATTTAAATATTAACGAGGATTTCGCTTCAAATGAAAATTCCTACATGCAGAAGTATAAAAATTCTCTTTTCTGTAGTTTTACTACATATTTAGATACTTCTGAAAATCTGGTACTTAGCTAAAAATCTTTTTTAAACACTGCATTCTACTACAATTGCAAAACTGTGTTTTTGAATACAAAATTGGAGCGTATTTTTTATTCACTGTCATAAAGGCTGAAAAAGAATTGCACTTTTTGATCAGCTTTCTGCCAGCGGTAGCTTAAGGCCCTGATGAATACATGCTCCTATCTTAAACGCACAATAGAATAAAAAAATATGCTTGCAAAAGAACATATAAATTAAATTAAATCAATGCAAAGTCACAGATTAATATATTCAAAGCTGAAATCAGCTTAGGAGCTATTCGAAAAAATCAAAGCTAAAAACCTGCAGATACATAATGCATTCATTACTTCTCGAACCTAAGTTGATCTTGACATATATAGCAATGAAGTAAATTTAAGCATGTCCGATTTGATTCTTAGTACTAAAACTAATCTTCTAATCACATCATTCTGAGGCGCTTGACTAGGACGTGAAACCGAAATTAACCTAAATAAAAAATCTCGTTCTGAACAAAAAATAGGAACGGAAAAGTTTTGTTCGTCTGCTAATGTTCTGAAGAGAAGGTTTTTCTTGAACCGGTGTTTTTGTTCTTAAAAGATTAAAGCTCCCTAACGAACTTAATTATAACTCTCGCAGGTATGTTTTTCTCGGAGAAACAAAAAAATTGTTTTTTTTTTAATTACAGTTTTTGTGTGTAAATTCTAGTTACTCTAATGAAGGGGTGTTTATTTTGGTTTAAATAAAATTATTTTGATTTTCGATTAGTGATATACTTAATTAACAATCCGAGGACTATTCAGTTGTTGCGAACTAAACCATTGTTTCAGAAATATTTGCGAAGCATTTCTCCGAACTATTTAGCTGTAACAACCATCTGGTTCGTATGTAAGCAGTTCTAAGAGCTATAAACGAATATATGTTTAGAACCAATTAGGAACTATACCATTTGGAGTTGTGGCAACTATGTGTGAGCCTATCTCCTCATATATAGGAATTTTAAAACCATTATACGCGCATAATGATTTGTAAGGACTATATGACAGGTAACCAAATGCAAACTGCAAACCATGGTTGTTAATTGTAGTTGCCACGTAGTCTTTACAATTATTCTTGCATTCTGCACACAATGAATATTTATGCTATTGTCAAAAAATTTGAGGTGACTTTTAACTCTAGGTATAATTTCAAGCATAATTTCATACCAGCAATTTATGTTTCAGTTTATATTAATTCAACCTGTGAAATGGATTTAATAAGCAAACTGAAAAGATATAAAAATAGGGAGAGAAATTGGAGAGACTTACTACGAGCGCGTTTGAGACCATCAGCAAGTCGATGGAGATACAATCCTTCAATCGAATTCAAGTGTCAGCTTTCCACCAATCAGCTCAAAAATAATAGAAATACAAAATACTGCATCTTGTTCTGTACTATGAAATTTCTACAAGTGATCAGAAAATTATATGTTGTAAAAGAGTAGCTAAAACAATATAGAGCACTCAGCACAAGTGCAACTGCTATACAGGGTGTTTCCGCCTAGGAGATCAATAGAGCAGGAGGTGATAGTACTCACCTAGGCAAACAAAATATTGTATGGTATGGGGCCATATCAGCTGTTTAGGAGTTAAAGGGTGCTTAAGAAATAAAGCAAGTTTTTCACAAAATACTCTGTATCTTAAAAAGTACAGATCGGATGGTCACAGTAGGAAGCTCATTGTATATGTAAAATTGCATGGCCTTTCCAACGACTGCTAAACCAATCTCGTGTCATCTCCTCTCAAGAGTTATGCTAGTCTAAACTAAAACTTTCGGATTTTCTTACATTTATTTTTCCTTTGACCTCTATTTTTTTTTTGCCATAATG
Source organism: Dioctria rufipes (assembly GCA_963924295.1). Lineage (NCBI taxonomy): Eukaryota > Metazoa > Arthropoda > Insecta > Diptera > Asilidae > Dioctria > Dioctria rufipes. The sequence goes on along the minus strand of OZ002740.1, from coordinate 80,118,870 downwards.
TAGTTAACATACCTTTTTTTTAGCTGTAAATTGTAGTCTCTCCTCTTTAATTTGACCTACATCGTATGTAGTATCTGTAGCCATTAAAGAGTTAGTAGCTCTTAATCTATTCTCAAATCTATTCTCAAACCTACTCTGAGATAATTTGCTCCCTTAGTGACTGAAAACACGTCATTTAAAAAAAATGTCGGCTAATTTTGTGAGCTAATAACTCTTTAACGGCTACAGTTAAGAAACAGGGTCTGCTAGGTCAAATTAAAGCAGAGAATTCCCCATTTATAATTCTTATAAAAAAAAGTTTTGTTAAAAGTTGTCAAAGTAAAAAACCAAGTAAGAAAATCCGAAATTATTAGTTTAGACAACAATAACTCTTGAAAGGAGAGGGGCACAGGGCTGGTAAAGTAGTCGTTGGCCATGAAGTTCTGCATACAATGTGCTCTTAACTGTGACAGGAGTCCCTGTACTTTTTAGTATACAGGGTGATTTGTAAAAACTAGTTTTTTTCTTTCTTAATTACCCTGTATCTCTTAAATGGTTGATAGGATCCCTCCCCTGCCTTTATTTGTCTACGTGAATACTATCACCTCCTGTTCTATTGAAACACCCTGTATATAGCACTGAATCACAACTGTATAGTTCTCAGAACGAATAGTTCAATAGCTTTCAAAGATCTATATAGTTGCAATCTATAAATCAGTAGTTCTCAAATGCACTACTAGTTAAGCTAACTGTAATTTACAACTCGGGAATTCTCAAAAGTAATACATACATGGTTTTGATACAACTTTGTAGTTATGAATACAACTACATCGTTGAAAGTAGTCAACTTTGAGGTTATCAACACTGTTACTGCCTAAGTAAAATATCTAATATTAATGCTGGGGGCTTTCGTCTTCACAAATGGTCAGCAAACTGTCCTGAACTATTAGAGTCTGTAAAATCTAGAGCAAATGAGCCCTTCGCCTTCAGATAAATTTCAAATCAAGGTCAGCATTTCTGATCCTCCAGACGTCATTGCAAAAGAAACCTTCTTTCGGATGTTTCGAAACTATATGATCCATTAAGATTTTTAGCGCCGGCAATTATTATAGCCAAACATATCTTTTAGAGGATTTGGCTCCTTAACCTTAAATGGGATACACTATTACCTGAAAGCATTGCAAAGGATTGCCTTAGCTATAGACGTCAACTAGTACTACTGGAGGAAATCTATGTAACCAGATGGATCGGACTTCAGTCCATGAATCTTTCCTATGAACCTCACGCCTTCTCTGATCCGAGTGAGATGGCTTACTCAGCTGTAGCTGTAGCTTCAGAACAACCCGGGAAATATACAAATATCATTGCTGTGAGCAAAAACAAAACTTGCTCCGATTAAGAAATGAACCATTTCAAGACTTGAGCTCATGGGTGCGCATCTTCTAACACAGCAGGTGGATACTATTCATTCGTCAATAAAAATTCAAAACATAATAACTGCTGGACTGACTCGCTAACTGTTTTAGGTTGGCTTCACTCTCATCTTTCAAAATGGAAGACATTTGTAGCCAACCGAGTCAGTCAATTCCTCGGGTTGATACCGTTTGTTAAATTGCGTCACGTACCTTCTTCCAATAATCCAGCTGATTGTGCTTCATGTGGAGTATTACCTCCCTGCACATCTTCCACGTCATAAACTGCGGTGGGAAGGACTATATTGGCCGAAATCACCAGTAATTTCTCATCAGCCTTCAATTTCTGACTAAAAGGAATGCACAGTAGTGGTCGCAACAAGTGTGGACAATGCAATGCACGTTTTCAACTCATATGCACCAATTTTCATTACTTAATAAGTTATTACGTGCCACTTCCTGATGTCACCAATTCATACGTTTGTAAAACTAGGAAGAGCAGCCGCTACAATGGATCTCTTGCCATACATGAAATTAGCAACCTTTTGGATACCATGTAAGCAAAAAATCGGTTTCGCAAAATAATACCAGCTTTTATCAAAAAACCATCCAATTCATCAAACTAGTACGTTAGTCTGATTTTAACCTCTTTATGATCCTTCGCTAAAATTAATTCGAGTAGGTGGGCGTTTGCAGCATTCGCAACTCCAAGAGGAAGCCAAGAACCCTTTTCTTTTGCCAAAACAATGTCCACTTAGTTTCCTTATAATAGCGACAATCATCAAAATATTATACATGGCGGAATACAGCTTACAATTCGTTTCATACGACATCGGTTTTGGATAATAGGAGCCAGAGACTTAGTGCGCCGATTCATACATCGCTGTATTCCTTGTTTTCGTCAAAGAACTTCAGTGCAAACACAATTAATGGGGTCTCCTCCAGGAGATCAAGTCCGACCTGCTATACCATTTTTCTTCACTAAACTGGATTACGTAGGCCCTATACTTGTGCGATATGGACCATGCTGAGGAAGAGCTGCACACAAAGCTTACATCGGCCTATTTGTATATATGGCTACTAAAGCGATACACCTGGAACTCGTATCAGACTTAAGAACAGATGCTTTTATTGCTGCCTACAAACGATTTATTACAAAACGTAGACTTTGTCGAAAAATTTATAGTGATAATGCAACAACATTTATTGGTGCTGATAAGGAGTTACAGCAGTCATTCTTTCTAGTCAAATCTCAGTTGCAAGACAATCTCAGTAGCCTGTTCACCAACCTTGGAACAGATTGCAGTTTTATTCCGCGAGGAGCCCCCAACTTTGGAGGCCTATGGGAGGGAGGAGTTAAAGCAGTAAAGCATCAACTCCGGAGAGTGATAGGCACTTCTACCCTCTCTCAACTCAAATAGAAGCGTGCCTAAATTCACATCCACTCTATCCATTAAGCTCGTATCCAAACAATTTGGAAGTTTTAACTGCCGGACACTTCCTTATAGGTACATCCTTGCCTAGTTTGCCAGAACCCAGTTTACAAACAGATAATCCCAACCGTCTAACGAGATGGAAACTATTGACACAAATGTAGGAGAGCTTCTGGAGTAGCTGGTCAAAAGATTCTCTTAACAATCTGCAAGTCCGACCAAATTGGAAGATACAACAACCAAATATCAAATCCGGACAGTTCTTCTACTTGTTGATGACTATCTACCTCCATTCCATTGAGCACAAGGACGTGTTCATGAGGTTCACTATGAAACAGATAATCTCGCGCGGGTCGTCACTATTCGAACGAAAAGTAATATCCTTAAACGAAAAATCAGATAGGTATGTGCTTCACCTATATCCGAGGAGGACGAGCACCATACGGGGCCCTCAGGGCGGCCGGCCTCTTCCACTAGGACTCAAGAACTTCAATCAACTTAACTATTTCGTCCTGCAGACGAGGCGGGAGGTGATGTTACTGCCTAAGTAAAAATATCTATTTATCTATCGCTTTAACTGTAAATCAGGATAACTACTTTTCACTACATTGCTACTGTAATTTTGTATAGAGTAAAATTAGCTCTGAAATATGAAGTAAAAGAACATCGAAATAAATGTCAAAAAAGTAAATTAATTATAAAATAAAATATTAAACGTCTTAAAATTATCGCTCGTGCATTGGTGGCTATTTATTACAACTGTGAAGTTCAAAAAAAACCCTTATGATTGATGGAGACAATTGCGTAGCTGTGACCGAGGAAAAATATTTCCTTTTAATTCTAATTCACTAAAAATAAGAAACATAAATTCAAATCAAAAACACATCCAGGCCTCGAGGCTTCCTGAAGGCGTTGTCAATATTTGCAGCATGGATTTTAAAATTAGACAAAACAAAAGCCAAAGACAACACAAAAGCCAAAGACAACACAAAAGCCAAACGAATAATTGTGATACGCAACGCCGTAATTGTAAGCCTCTTGCAATTATTTTAGCAAATTATGGGTGAGTGAAAATTCAATGTAGCAATCTCTGTATAAATTTTTTAATATTTTAAATATAAATATTGTCTAATAAATATATTATTATTTGTGTGGCAGTTTGTTATTTTTCGAGGTATCATTTTGCGAGCAGGGGCGGATTTCCCTATAGGCCGAGTAGGCCCGGGCCTAGGGCGGCAGATTTAGGGGGCGGCGATTTTTTCTTGTAGTTGTGGGTATTTCATTACATGTTTATACTTTTTCGTTTTTTTAAATAAACTAATTCGTTGGAAAGTGTTATTTTTAATTCTACTCCATTTCAAATCTACTCCGATTTATGAGGCAGCCTACTCCGCTAATTCTAGCCTGGGGTCCCTTCACTGGATATAGATCATTCAATTTTTCGTGTTTTATAGGGAGTAGGGGGGCGGCAATCTTCCATAGGCCTAGGGCGGCCAAGTGATCAAATCCGCCCCTGTTTGCGAGGGAACATTTTTCGAGGCTATTTGTGAACGGTTCGAAAAAAACTACATAGCTGTAAGAAGTTGCCCCATATTCATTATCTAATCTAATCCACAATAACTTGTTCATACTTTTATAGGTAAGTCTAAAGAGATAGTGTGATATTTTGATTTTCATTCGACACTTGAACAGAACGAAAGAAAAATAATTAAAGTTTTCAAAATTTAAATGCACCCGGAATGGGATATTAAAACCAGTTTTCTTCTTTTCACCATTGTTTCCCGTTGTATTTCAATGATTTTTCAGGGCTATAAAAATATATAACAAAGAATTCATTTGACAACAGTAAGACATTAAAATTATCTATCAATAACCTCAAGAAATTATAAATAGGAATTATAATGAGGAAAACAGATAGTCTAGTACTAGTATGCTTTTTTATTAGTTTAATAGTGTTCTATAGACTGGATGTAGGTTTAAATTATCAGTCCGAAAATTAATATTGTTGTCATTGAGCTGTATGTATATCATTTCACTAATATTCCGTTTGTACCAATTATTTCATAGTCCACGATGTTTGTATTATAAGAATCAAAGCCATGGTCTCTCTGTTCGAAATGATGCTTAGCCCTAGCCAAGCATCATTTTGAACAGAGAGACCATGGCTTTGATTTTTATATATGGCTTTTTTTGTGAATAGATTGTGAACTTTCTTCGTATCATGGAAAACTACCTGTATATTCTTAGAATACGAGGACCTTAAGTCTTTTAATTTGTAAGATATCGGTGTCATAAACGGTAGTCTTATATATGTTTTATTTTGAATCGGTAGATTATTAGGTGTATCAACGTTATGGATGTTAGTATTCGTTGCATCATATTGATTAATTACTCTATTAATGAAAAATTTGGGGTAGTTGTTCATCAGTAGAATTGACTTAATTTTTATAATATTCTTAATGTTGCGAGCATATGTTATAAATCTTATTCAACAATCACGTTTCCTTTTTGAAGTAGAGGACAATCCGTGAGAAAATTCAATATTCTACTAGAACTTGTGGGTTTCATATACCAAACAGTATCTAAGGAGCCATCTTCTTTCTTAATTAGGCACACATCTAGAAATGGTAATCTATTATCTGAATCTCCTTCAAATGTAAATTGCAGTTTCTCGTTAAAATCATTAAATTTGTTCACCACAATGTCTACTTTATCATTAGATACTGCTAAAATGGAATCATCAACATATAGCTTGAAGAAAGATATGGAAAATTCCAGTTTCTATAGGGTATGTTTTATAAAGAAAATGATGACCAAGTTGGCAATACATGGGCTAGTAGGATTACCAACACGGGTATGATTGCAGAACTACCAACAGTCACAAAAAAGAGATGACAGCCCTAGCCAAGCATCATTTCGAACAGAGAGACCATGGCTTTGATTTTTATAATACAAACATCGTGGACTATGAAAATAAATAGTACAAACGGAATATTATTGAAATGATACACATACAGCTCAATAACAACAACATTACTTGTAGGACTGATACTTTAAACCTAAATCCAGTCTATAGGACACAATTAAACTCATACAAAAGCATACTAGTACTAGACTTGCTGTTTTCCTGTATTTTTATCTAGTATGCTATCTGACAGCCGTAAAATTGTTTAGATTTTTTGGATGCTCCTTACAATTCGTGTAATTTTTTTTAATGTGTAATTTTAATAATAATTATTATAATTCCTATATATAATTTCTTGAGGTAATAGATAGATAATTTTAATGTCTTACTGTTGTCAAATGTATTCTTTGTTATGTATTTTTATAGCCCTGAAGAAGCATTGAAATACAACTGGAAACGTTGGTGAAAAGAAGAAAACTTTTTTTAATATCCCATACCAGCTACATTTAATTTATTAAACTCAGGGATACTATAATTCCTCATATGTTTTCAAAATTCTTTAACTTTATTAACACTACAATGCATATGTGAAATAAGTTTACATAATGGTTCACCTGGGGCCATACAGGGCCTACATAATGCTCTCAGTTTGAAAATTCCCATGAATATTTTTTAAATAAGATAATTCTTAGGCTGCATTTGATTTATTGAACTCAATCATTATTCGAAATAATAATAAAAATAACGAAAAGAAAATATAACTCATTAAAATAAATATCTCTTAAAAAAAAGATTAATAATTTTTGCTATTACATTTATTATTACTCGAGATATGGAAACGTTAAATCACACGGTTAATTTTTTATATTCAGTTAACTTTTCATTTGGGCCTATCAGGCCGGGATAATATTATTCTCTACAAATTGCACATAAGACACACCCATAGTCGCTATCCGATACACTGCCACATTTCAGTCGAGAAAATGTGGTAACGGCAATGATAAACATTTAACAGGCGGATTTTTGTTCAAGTTAGCAAACACAAAATCTCACAACTAGGACCGGAGATCAAATTTTGGTCGTCGATTTTCTAATCAAAAATTGTTACCTCTATAAAAGTAATGTGGAACCAAGCTTTGAACATCCCAAAAGTAAGTAGGTACTAAGTATAATATTTGCTATATATAGCTACTAGTAAGTATCTACTGCTAAATTACAATGTACTTACCTTTCCCTTTAAAATAAAAGACTACTACGATCGGAACTTGTCCCTTATTAATAAATTTCCTTAACGAGCTAACGATACGGAGCACAATATCTTTTTATTCTTTTGAGAACACAATCAAAATTTCTATTTTTCTGTTAATTCAATTTTATTTGAGTTGAGTAAAAATTATTAACATTGAAAAATTGTGGTTTTTGTATTAATCAAACGAAATATAAAAGACTTAGACAATTAGTTCACTTTCACCATTGTTTTCTTCATTCTAATTTATGTAGCCGGTTATCTGTAGATTTACCAAAGTAAGGAACTCAACGTTAATTTTTGTTGAAAGATTGCTATATGTCGACGAGCATTTGCGGCATGGTTCGTGTACAGAACCGTAGAACTCAATTAGGAATAGTTTAATTTAGTTTTTGTCGGTTTTTTCCGGCTGTTTTGTTGTCTGAAAAGATAGCTGCTCTTATTCAAGGCCACTTAGATATTTATGTTAATTGCGTTTTCGAAGATACATATCGCGATATTCTTGGCTGAAGAAACTATAAATTGTATTATATGTGTAACCTATGATGATTGTGCATTTCGGAGATATGGCATAGCATTATTTAACTGCTGATATACTAGTTAGACTAATTAAATAAACCAACTGAATAAATCTAATGAATCAACAAAAACTAACTAGTCCTGTCTTACACAATTTTGTAGATATGTACATGCTTAAAAAAAATTGAGCAACCATATTCAGTCTCATGTAAATCATAATTAAATTAATTATGTAATTCAACTGGTCTAATTTAGTAACTGATAAGTAAGATACATACATAGTACCGTATTTTCAATTTAATTTAATAATCGCTTTCCTTGATTAGCACAATCCATATAAATCATGCCAAGTAAAAGATATGAAAATGGGAGCCTTATCCAGAATAACTAGGCAAAGGTATTGTTTAAAGTCAAATATATATACATACATGACTCACCCAAGAAGTTTAAACACAAAATGAAGAAATTTGCGAAAATCTTTCGTTTTTCATTAAATTGAATCTCGCAGAAGCAAAAACAGAAGTAGAAAACTCCATCAAGAATTTAATGTTTGGCAATAAAATTTAGGCAACATAAAATCTTTTACTACTTTTCTTACCCATTGCCGAAAACTGTTTTATTCCAGGTTGTTGAGTTTGTTTTTTTTCTTACAGATTGAACTTGAGTGGTTCAATCTAGAATGGCATTAGAAAAAGTCAATTCTTTCAAAAGGAATTGAAGCGCGTAAAAAGAACAGAAAATTGCAGTGAAAGTTCCCTTTGTTAGCTTCGTTCAAGGTACACACTGAGTTCAGCGATTTCGGTAGTTTTGAGATTGGAAACAGATTAGGGGAAATAAAATGTGCTAAAATGAATCTTCCATTCTAGATAAAATAGTAAAACATTCTAAATGATATTTTAGATTTTAAGTCAGAAATACAAAAATAATGACTAATTTGCATTCATCGAATGACAAAGAGATTTTAAGCACTTTTAAATGATTATTGAATCTGATTCGCAGGAAATTTGAGTAACAAAATACGGCAGACAATTAAGTGCGGAAATTATTATCTTTCAACAATATAACAAAAAGTAAAAACATATGAAAGGACCAAAGCTTCTTTCTTCTAAAATGTGAAAAAACTTTTGTAAATTTGCGTTGTAATAAAAATGGAAAGTATTCCGACATAATTAGGCGTTCCGTTAAGAACTGCCTTCTAATTACAATAAAAAAATTTACTAGTTGTTTAAAAATCAATTACATGATTCCGCTATTGATAATTAATCAAACTACACGTGTCCGTCTTATGTAAAATTAATACATAAATTAAAAAAATATTCTTTTAAAAGTAAATATTTTATTGTCACCGCGAATATATTATAAAATTTAAAGTTAATGGGAGCTTGGGAAGTGAGTGAAAAATGGATTGTAATTTGCGACCCAAACCGGCAAACAGATAAGTTAAATTAAATAAAAGCATGTAAGAATATAGTTGTTATCGAAATACTTAAATACTGATTTGAGCCATTTGACCCGCTCGTATACTAAAAGATCTGGTTTTGCAAAATCCCGTGTTTCAAAAGTATTGGATTAAAAAAAGCTGTAACATGTCCGATGTTACGAAGTTTAGAATTTTTGCTAGGTGCAATTGAATCCATGTAGCGTCGTCGACATAATTTTGGAAATGCATAACGCAGGTAAAATTTTCCATTTTAAATTTTGCATTAAATTTGTCATATATGTAAATTAAAAGTTATACAATTTGTTACATCCAAAACTTTTATAGTTGGATCGCAATTTGTTGCGCATCCCTTGTTTCGCAACGATTGCTAGCTCGGCGAGAAGGGTCATGGAGGTTTACGAAGAAAAGAATTCTCCACTAAAACTTTAACTCAATGGGCGTCACGAGATCTTTATAGGAAGGTATCACGACACGAAACCTTTTTTTTCGAACTATAGATCGGGTAGAAATTTAAAGTGCTTAAGTGTTTAATATGTTGATTATTATTATAAAAAAAAAAGTACAATTACATAGGCACTAATATCGAGTAGACTTAAATGAAAACTCTAAGAGAATCGAACCAAAGTACAACATTTCAAAATTTATACTTAACTTGAATAATCCCTTAGAAGCATGAAGCCGGCATCAGGAGAATATCCAAAAAAAAAAAAAACCTCAACACCTGACTCTCCTGAACTTGCTCCTTTCCTGATCACCTCACTTTTACTCACTTCCTTTAATTGCTTTTACTTTATTGTTTTGTTCCTTATCTTTTCGTCTTTATAATTTATCAATTTCAAACCTTTTACTTTTCTTCTTTTTTTTTTTTTTTTTTTTTAATTCTTAACTTTACGTCTCGACGATCTGTCCCTAAGTGTTCACTTCACCTACCGGATCGAGAGCCCCCCCCCCAGTCGCCCGCTCTTTTTTTTTTTTTACATTTTTTATTCCGAAATTCGGCAAAATCTACGATATTTGAAGTTGGTTGCAATGGTACTGCCTTATCGGCATACTCGACTTTATCGTTTTTATATTGCATTTTATCAGTGGAATCGTCCGTATTGTCGTTTAACTACTGGGGTATGGTTATTTCTCGTCCGGGCTGTTCACACTTTCATGCTATTGGTTTGTCGCGAAATGTTACATTATAGTAATTATTATTTAACTCATTCGTGTAAGAAGTGGAGCTTAGCGAAGGAAGAAGCTCAGGAGAGCGTTAAAATAAAGAACTTATTAATGAACAATGTAGTCTTCGCTTCGTGCTTCCTGTTATTTTAGAATTGGGTTAAGGAAAACTAGCTTACGCAAAATTTCAAATCTAAGATACCTATAGTAAAATGCAAATTAATTTAAGTCTCGGATAATTACTAACATATTATACAAAATTCATTCCAATCTCAAATACAAAATGAAATTCATTAATTCATTACAACGCTTGTACAATGTAAATGGACCAATGAATGTCAAGTTATGAAGATCAGTTTAAGACTAACTATTGAATTTGAACGTAGGTGGGGCTACGCCCCAGGAAGACTTCAGCATAACATTCATGGGACCATTTAAGATAATACTCTACTACTTACATTTTAACACAGTTCAATAGAACAGGAAGCCTTACATTCTAACCTAAAACTATCCGGTGTATCCAAGATTCCTTGCAAACTTTTACGTGAGTATGTGTGTGTGTGTGTGTGAATATTGTCTGCTGTTTGAGCGGGATAACTATTGTGGCTATTCGCTATATGCCGTATGGATTCCCTATGTTTATCTGCCTTGTGTGTATATGTTTTGTGTGGTATTGTGGGTTGTTTGGTTTGTTTTTGTGATGTGTGAGTACTTAAGCTTATCAGGAGATGTTTGACGCCATGGGTTCCTTTGCCGGCCTTTTCTTGGATCCCTGAAATGAACAAAGGTCGAAAAGTCAACGGTTTATCGCATTCGCTACATACAGTGGACAATAACTAGAGATTAACACAAGTGGCAAATAACCCGCCGAGCAGATAATGAGTCGTATCAAACAGAAAAAAAAAAAAAAATGGAACGATATTTGCTTCAGCAACGCGTATAAATAGTAAAAATTTACTTGCAATATGGTGAAAATTTCGCATTTTTTTTTGTCACATATGAAACTTTCTCTCGTACAACAATATTCTTAATCTAGTCAATAAATTTCAGTAAATCGGTCAAGTTACTGAGATAAGAACCCAAGCCAGTTCCCGAAGTACTAGGTCAATCTGAAAACATTGCTAATGTGGCTGGAAGTATCAGCGAAAACATAGGTTGGTTCAATGCAAGATAATTACATCTACGGAATATCTATAGAAAATGCAGCTTTCATAAAAATTGAAGTCGGCATACCATGCACAGTATCGTACGTTCTCTAATTGCACATTGAAAATCCATGACAAATGAATTTTTTTAGTTACTTTAACGTGAAAATAATTGCCTAAAAATTGCTATAGAAAAAATAAGCCCTCATTTGGACCAAAACGTGATTCATAATGTTTTTAACAAGTCGACCTTTAACATTATAAGGAATGCTGATGGTCCTTTATCAGATATCGAGTCTCACATTTATACCTCAGCCATAGCCCGATCTAATGAAACATTAACTTCTATTATACATTAAGATGCCGTATGTGTAATGAGAAAAATGTACTAAAACTGAATGTATTTTGGAATATAACACAAATTTGAAGATCCGCTGTGCATCTGCCTATTTGAAAAATAAGAGGACAAAATACAAAGCAAGAACTATATTATCAAAATACTTTTAAATATAATGTTTTGTTTTTTATTTGCAAAACACTAATTTGAAAAATAAAATAAATGAAAACTAAGTCTATCACGTCCATTCGATCCATTTCGTTTCTTCACTGTCATAAGTATGCCAAAATAAGTTTGACAGTACGTAAAACTTAATTAAAGAAATGGTTGCGTATCTGTAGTTTCCAAATTAATTATTACGTCTAATAAGTCATTAATTAATTATTCATTAGGAGCGGTATGTATCTAAAGTATTAGTAGTAAGCTTTATACTGAATAGGTATAAAAATCACCACTTCTAAAATATACATAGTTTTTTTATATGTATGAATTTATATGATTTTCAATGAAACCCATATTATGAGCACTCCATAGTAACTACATATTTTACATTTCGATCTATTAATTTTGCATGTTTTTCTGTTGTGTAAGTTTGCTTTCTATTAGCTAACACTACACAACACAACCCAACACACATAGTAAATGTGAACATACTGATCTAGTAATTTTACTCTTACAATTTTTGAACAAAATTTGTTCTTTGTAAGATTAATTAGTTTTCTTGAAAGTGTAGCTTGCAGCTAGACTTTTATGCATCAAATGTTTGTGTCCCAATTCTACTCAACAATAGATTTTTTTGAAACATATGTACTTGGATCAAGTGAATTGAATTTGGCAGTATATTCCTTTTACTTTGCTATTACACGAATTAAAATCATCAATAAGAAACCTCATAAATTAATTAAGTATGGAGATGCTAGACTATTAAACATGACCTGTTCCATCATCATACCAATTTATCATCAAAATCCATCTCTATATGTACACCAGAAAGCTCTCCATCAGTGCCTGTATTTCAAATCATAACTCATTTCAATAAAGTGGGCATAAGACAAACAAATTGATTACGACGATAGAAAGGCAAGTTCAATTCACTTTCAATATGCCCTTTGAATATGATTGGTTTATTGAGGACAAGACTTGATACCGATAAAAAATTCATAAGTACTTCATCATCATTCCCCGATGATATCCTTTAAAAGGGATTAATCCAATAGCCTTTCCATATAACAACAATGCAGATGTAATCGATTATTTAGATACGTATTATACTCGAGGGAATATATTTACCTTCAGAAATTTTCAGTTAAACATGGACATTTTGTGTAAATATGGATGAGGTAATATTTTCCTTACCATATTGATCTAGAATATTTTTGGAAATTTAAAGCTCACGTGCTTTTCAATATTTGGAGTTAGTAAATTTCTTGCATTTTAATTATCCCGTAAAAACATGTCTTCTCCCGTGTGCTAACTCTAACTTGAGTTATACACGATTATATATAAAAAAAAAGAAATACTAATAAAAATGTTTATAGAGATTGAGGCCATCGAATTTCCAGTTTACTGAAGGCATACGTTTCGATGGCTGAAGGTTTAGGCAGACTTCTCCTTTTATAACGCACCATTGTGAATTTTTATGAGCAAACAGAAATTGGCAAAATTAATGGGTTTCAGACAATTTTCTTTACGGACATAAAAGAGTAATGCGACCACCAACAAACATTTCTTAGAAACATCGCATAAAAAAAGTTTTCTGCATAGACCACAAAAAATGTCCCATCTGCGTCACGTCGCTGAATGCTGAGCGATTTTAAGACTTCCTGCGAAATGAGTCGAATAAATAAATGATTTTGAAAGGAATAAATAAATTTGCTTGTCACGGAGCTGTTTGGAGAAATTTGAAAACTTAATAATATCAATGTTATTTTCCAATTTTACCGTTTTTTTTTTTTTTTTGTAAAATCAAACATTCGGAGGCTTTCAGAATAATTGAGAAGCACTTACATTCTTTGAGAAAGAGCTGTGCTTCATACCAGGGATTTTTTTTTTCAATTTTGGGTGTTACCCATAACAACAGAAGACGCGTGGTCCTAGTGAACGCTAGAAATCTAATTTATCTTATATCATAGCTAACGTAAGCTATTCAGATTTTGCTTTTACAGTAGCTTCCTAGTTTATATTTCCCTACCGACTGCTAATGCGGGAATTACCATTATATCTTTTTTATTTGGGAAACGTTTTACGAAGTTCATATATTTAGTAAAATTCCAATATGGATTAGCTACCTAGTACAAGTCAATTCACAGGCAGAATAAAAGGAAGTGATAGAGATTATGAGCAGAGGGTGTCTAGAATTTTTGATAGCCTCATTATGACATATCAGATTTCGAAATCTATAGAAATATATGGAATAAACGCGGTAAGAACAAACCTTGCAAGTATAAGCTAGGCGCAGACTGACGCGGTGGCGATGGCGGTGGCGGTGGCGATGGGGGTGGCGGTGGCGGTGGTAAGGCGGTTGGAGTAACGAAGCGGTAGCGGTGGTAACCACTCACACTGGTGCGGTGGCGATTGCGATTTTCATTTTTTAATTTGCTTCATTTTAATAAGATTTCTGAAAGGAATCAGTTGGTACTACTGAAATGAGTGAAAATACTGAAGAAGAAATTTTGTTATTTATGTTTGCATTATGCGAAGATGAAGAAAAGTAAGTATTTGTGATTATATTATAGTTCATCTTTATGTATGTAAATTTTTAAATTATTTTCCATTATAGAAACGAAGTTAAAAAAGGAAATGGAACTGTGACATCAACTTGAGCCGAGAAATCAAAGGAGAATTTTACACCTTGTTCGCAGATTTGCAGAAAGATGAAAAGCGGTTCTATCAATACTTTAGAATGACGGAGCCCAGTTTTAATGAAATACTTGGATAGAACAGGATATTCGAAAAATGATACAAATTTTCGTTGTGCCATACCTGCAGTACAACGTCTGGCAATTACTCTACGGTAAAAAAACTATATATTTCAATGTTTGAATTCATATGTATTTCACCAAACACGTATATGTATTACATTTTGTTTATTTTCACTTTTAAATTGATTTGTTAAATTCATCCATATCAGCGTTGAAATTTTCATACCAAGAAGCAGCAGAAGCAGAGGTAGTAGTGTTTGAAAAATTTTGAAAATTACGATTTCCTAAGCTCGCTATCGAGTTTTCTTCATCCTCTTCCATTTGCAACAAATTTTGCTCCATTACGATCTGCGAAATTTTCAATTGAGTATGCGCTTGTCTTCTCGCTGAAAACGTTTTTATTTGTTTCGCATATCCCAAAAATATCAGCTCTATTGCATCCATGCTTTCTGTGTCTGATTTCCTTTCTTTTAAAAACGATATGACCTTATCGACTCCTGATGTACAACTACTTTCAGCTTCTTTTATAAGTTTCTTCTTTGCTTGGAGTGACGTGTCCTATATCAGTATCAACATTTTCAGACTCTACCATGGTTTTTTTAGGAATTGGTGTTGATGGAATGAGTTCTCTTTCTAAACTGGTTGATGCTGCTAAATTATCTGTCTGCGATAAATATTCACTTTCAGGCAATTCATCATTAGACCCGTTACCATCGCTGCGAACATTTGTTGCAGATTTTGCAAATTTTAAAAAAGGCCTTAGAAAATCCATATGTTTTGCCCATGGCCAAGTCTTGTAAGCGTTCGTGCTTTTTACTGCTTGGTCTGTATGGGTTTTTATACTTCTTAAATGTTTGCTGTAAGAATCTCTTAAATTTTTGCAATGTTTTTTTAGTTCTTCTCCTGAAATTTTAAAAGAAAAATAATTAAATTTATTATAATTAATAAACAAAATATGTTTTCAGATTTCTAGCTACTGGTGACAGCTTCAAGGCAATTGGCAGGAGCTACAGAGTAGGATTTACTACTATAGGCTGCATTGTTCGAGAAGTCTGTCAAGCAATTTGGGAACGAATGCAATCGACTTATTTACCCGAGCTTACAAGACATACTTGGGAAGCAGCAGCGAATGGATTTCTAGAAAAATGGAAATTTCCGAACAGTGTCGGAAGCATAGATGGAAAGCATGTTACAATTAAGTGTCCTCAAAAAAGCGGATCTATGTACTTTTCTTATTTGAAAAAGTTTTCAATTGTTCTATTGGCTATTGTTGGACCTGATTACAAATTTATATGTATAGATGTAGGCGGGTACGGGAAAACAGTGATTCTGGCATTTTGGATGAATCAGTTATGGGTAGAAAGTTTGAAAATGAACAGTTTGCCCTTCCAACAGCAAAATCATTTCCGAATCAAACAACAACTACTCCTTATGTATTGATTGGTGACGAAGGTTTTCCTTTGAAAACATACCTTACGCGGCCATTTCCTTACAGAGTTTCGAGATATAATCCAGAAAAAGAGAGATTTAATACTTGTCTCAGTACGTCTAGACGTGTGGTGGAAAATGCATTTGGCATTGGCATTCTTTCTCAAAAATGGAGAACTTTTTCAGGTCGTTAGAAACCAATGTAAAACAACAATAAAAATAGTTCAAGCAGCTTGTGTATTGCATAATTTTTTAAGATCTAAAACTTATGAAGACAATTATTTTGCAGTTTTAGAACCTCCTGAACCTCAAATGAAAGCTTTTTAAAATTTTAAACAAGATGCAAAAAGATAAAGAAATGAGGCTTTTGAGATCCGCCAAAACTTTGTAAAATATTTTAATATAGAAAAAAATAAATACATTTTATGCACTAAATATAAATTGAATGTAATGTACTTACCAGTTTTTCCCGTTTCCTTTCCAATTTCGTCCCATATTTTATTCTTTTTTTTTTTAATTTTTATAGTCTTCATGACGCAAATCATACAAAATTGGATATTTTCTCAGAAATTCAATCACTTGTTCACATTCCATTCTGCACCTGCTACTTATCTACTTGCGATCACGCGGTGAAATGGTGCATGCAGCGGTTGGTGGCGGTGGCGATTTTAATCGCCGCACCACCGCTCATCGCTGTTCAGCAAATCGCAACAATGTATGCTGACACATTTGAGAACACATGCAGCGATTAACCGCCTTACCACCGCTACCGCTACCGCATTCACCACCGCGTCAGTCTGCGCCTAGCTTTACTGTAGTACAGGTGGAATGGATCCTAATACAATGAAATTGATGAATGTATCCTATATTTTTTATTATTTTATTTCTTTTATTCTCTTTCTTTAAATCGTTCTGCTTTATGAACTTTTGAGGTATAATATTATTATATGAGAAGCTCCTTAATTGAATCCGAAAGAAACAATAAATTAAATTAGTTATGATTTTTAGCTCTCATTTGTTAATAAAACACATTTAAATTTGAATATTTTCTTTGTAATACTAATTTTTAAGCGAATTTAAATCGCGGTCTGTTGGACCGCTCGTCTGTGGTAATGTGACAGATTTATACGTCTGTAGTTAAGGGTTTTAATTACGGCAATGACAATTTTAATTATCACTAATCAGCAGTTACTTGTCTAAGGAAATGAATCAGCCGATAACTTGAAATGATAACCGTTGCAATTGCTATAAACCACTACCTGAAGAATGTTTAAAGAAAGCGATTGATTTTAGCTGAATTAACTGAAATGTTACTAAAAAGTTTTATGATGTATATATGTATATACATCCCCACGTTTACACAATGAAATTACCAAAAATAATCTCGCGTTTTCTCAAAACTAACTTTTAATAGTTTTAATGAGTTCAAAAACTTGGTTCCTACCCAACATTTTAAGTAATTATTGTGCAACCAAATTGAGTTTTGCAGTTATGTACTAAAGTGCAACAGAAACTTAATGTCACTCTCTTGAACTTTACTGTTGTAGTTTGTAGTGGGTACATTACGTACTTTAAAAAAAAAAGGGGAGCCTTTTTAATGAAGCCTTCTCAAAGCTTCAGTTTTCTGGTTTTTTATGTTCAAAAATATGGTGGAATGATTTTTTCCGATATTATTTTGCTCGTATTTTACATAAGTATATTCGCGGAGAAACACTCCAAGAGCAAAAGTGGGATCCCTAAAAAAAAATGGAGAAATAAATGCTTCCCTTAACAGCTTTAAATGCTGCAAGGCATAGGCGAGATAGAAAATAAATAGTCTTTATTCCCTTGAATGTCGCCAAACGACTTCCTTATTTGCAATGAGCAAAGAAATGACAACAATTGTAGAAAGTAATTGCTCCACTTTTATTAATTATAATGATTAATACTTTGGAAAGGTGACATATATATATATGTTAAGATATAGAGAATTATTCCTTAAAACTGTTTACTTACGTATTTGTTTGTGAGGTCATTTATCACCGCTTAGAATTAAGAAATATTATATTTTGCATTAATCACTAAGGAAATCATAACAAATCATTGGTGGAGAGTTCTGATTATTTATTGCAATATTAGCTAACATATGTGGTGTGAATTCATAATAATTGACGAATAATTAAATTATTATTAAATTGTTTTGGATTCTCCGGTATATAGCAAAAGACAAAACCAATTTTATTTGTTATTTCATCACACAACCCATTTTATTTTGGGTGACAAGTTCCAAGTCTTAGTTTTATTAACAGGTCCCAAATAACGAACTTGAGTGACTTGAAAAACAAACGAAAAAATAGAACAAAGAAATGAAATGAAAAAATGAAAAAAAAACCCAAAAATTGAGAAAAATAGAAAAAAGCAGTTGTTTTATTGCAAAAACAAAAAAAAATTAAAACCAGATTCATTCGAAACTTCTTCTTCTTCTTCCAGGGAGGCAGAGCACCGCAAGACCCCTTTTACATATAACACATACGACAGGACTTGGCCAGCCTTAGAGTTATCTGTTGCGCCAGCCAACATATAGACTGTCTTCCGTTGAGACAAACAAAATAACGGAAGCATTCGTCACTCGGCATAGGTGTTTTTTTTTTGTCCTTTTTTCTTATTAGTGGTTAGTAGATTTTGTTGTTAATTTTTGTTTTTGTTTTGTATTTTATTTATTTAACTTTATTTTTGATTCTACTTCCATACTAATCTGGATTGTATGTTTAAAAAACCATGCCGCACTCTTTGATATGTTTTATGAGCACTTTAATCCCGTCGATATTGCCCTCTCTCAGCAGACTTATATGATTGGTGAATGTTGGGTCAATGGATGTACGATCATTAAGAAGCTTCGTTCTTGCAGGCAGTGGGGTATTGCTACAGTGGAAGAGTTTGTGGTCGATATTTTCCGTGGCACTCCCACATGAACAGGTGGGAGAGTCTTTTATGTTGATTTTGTAGAGGTGCTCGTTAGTAATTACATGACCAAATCTGAGCCTGGTTGTAGTTGTGATGATTACTCGAGGGAGCCCTAGGTTGGAAAACCAGGGCTTTTTCCCCACTGACTGCTCTAAGGAGTGGAAAGACCTGCCCATCGGTGAGCTGTTCCATTTAGTTTGCCACTCGCCGACCTTATCCTTCTTTAGGATAGGAAGGAGTTCATTTGGGTAAATTGATATTTCGGAATCCGAAGGGCTGCTCGGGACATCCCTAGCCAGAGTGTCCGCAAATTCGTTTCCGTCTATTCCCATGTGGATTGGGATCCACAGAAAGTGTATGAGGGTGCCTTTATTTTTTGCGCTCAATAGAGCCTTTTTGATCCCTAGTAAAATGGGGTGGGGTTTAATGCAAATTGGGTTCTTTAAAGCCGTGAGAACAGACTTGCTGTCTGTAAGGATGAGAAATTTCTTGTTGTCCAATATGACTGCCATCCTAATTGCCTCCAGAATTGGTAGAGCCTCCGCGTGATAAATAGAGGATAGTGGGTTGAGAGGAAATACCGGTTCTATGTCCAAGTTGGGGATCCAGAAAGCTGCAGACGTTTTGCAGCTAGTTTTAGATCCGTCTGTAAAGATGTTGGTGAACGATTTCCAGCGTGTATTCACTAGCTTGTGGAATAGGGGGGCAGCAGATTCAGGGGTGAGATTTTCCTTTTTTATGTTTGGTAAAATAACTGGGGGTCTGAAATTAATTATATGTGGGGGGTATTGGAAGTGGTAGGGTTCCGGAGTTGATATGAAATTGTGTGAAGCTGCGATAAGTTGATATTGTTGGATGATATATGGGACTTTAGAAGGGATGCGAGGATGGCTGGACTCAAGGTATTTTTGTAGGGGGATGTGAACTGGATGCGAGGAATCTCGCATGAGTTTTAAGACAAGCTTATCAGCGTTGAGTTTCCACCTTTCCTCAAGTGGCATAATGTTGGATTCAACTTCCAAGGACATGACATGAGTGGAAATCATCGCACCTAGAGAGGTCCTTATTGCTTTGTATTGGATTCTGTTTAGTGGAAGGAGGGCAGCTCTGGTTGCATACATGAAGAGGGGGACATGTAGTTTAGCACTGGTATAATTAGACCTTTATAGATGTTTAGCAGGCTTTCGGGGTTTGCTCCCCATCTGACTCCGCAGAGGGATTTTATAATATTTGTCAGCCGGAAGCTTGTATCCCTTGTTTTCAATATGTGGGCTTTTCCGGAGAGCTTTGATTCCAGGATGAACCCAACAAAGGTAGTCTCCGAGACATATGGAATCAAGTGCGAGTTTATGAGAATGTTAGGGAGATTCACTTGCCTACGCAATCGCTTTTGAACTATAAGTATGCGCGATTTGTTGGGGGACACTTCTAAGCCTATTTTTTGCAAGTTAGCAGTTATGATAGTAATACCGTATTGGATGGCATCCAAAGAGCTCTCCAAAGAAAGGCAAGAGGAAAATATGCAAATATCGTCAGCATAGGTGATTAGAGATATGTTACCGGGTAAGCTGGCACCGATGTCTTTGGTGTAAAAGTTAAAGAGGATTGGACTGAGTACCGATCCCTGATGCAAGCCCTGATGTGAGACGTATGAGCTACTCTTATTGTTACCGCTGACTACCTTCATTTGTTTTAGGCGTAGAGTCGGCTTATAATTGCTATGAGTTATTCGGGGAGATTTTCTGCATGCATTTTTGCCACCAGAATATTAGGGCACACTTTGTCAAACGCATTCTAGATGTCCAGGAATGCTACTACTGTAGTCTTTCCCTGAATTAACCCCAAGAGGAGGTGAGTCCACAGTGTGAGGACACAATCTGTAGGTGATCTGTTTTTCCGGAAACCGAATTGGTGTGATGGAAGTATGTTGTTTGATTCCAAGAAGTGTTCAATCCTATGTTTTAGAATGTCCTCGAAAATTTTTCTGAGGACCGATGTGAGTGCAATGGGTCTGTATGAGTTGGAATCCTTTGGGTCCTTACCTTTTTTTAGTGCTGGGATGATGGCTACTTGATTCCAGTCAGAAGGAATGGAGCTATTAGTGAAAAAGGAGTTGAATAGGATAAGAATTGTAAGTTTAGCGAAAGTTGACAAACTAGCTATAAGGCTGTATCTTATGAAGTCGAATCCGGGGGCGGAGTCTTTCTTGTTGATGAGGGAGTTTTCTAGTTCCTTGTGTGTTATCGGATGAACAAGGTCATGGTGTGTAGGGTTCGTGAGGTTAGAGTCAGAGGTGTGATATTCCCAGTGAGGCCTGCAGGCCCCGCTATTTTCTTTGCTATGGTGTCTAATGGTAACTTGCACTGTGTGCGCTTGTGAGTGCCTCTGAAGATTCTAATTTTTTCCCACATTTCGGAAGCCGATAGGTCGGGGGAGATCTTTTGACAGAATTCTTCCCAACTCCTTTTCTTTTCCTTCTTAAGTATGCTAGTATGCTAGTATGTCTATTTTTCCTGTTTTTTTAATGCTTCGTAGTTCGGTCTGGAGAGTTGTTGTGTGAACTTCCGGAGGGCAGATCTACGAAGAGCCACCGCTTTAGAGCAGGATATGTCCCACCAGGGATTGGAATGTCTTTTTTGTGCAGAGGCGGAGGTAGTTTTAAGAGTGGAGTTGTGAATGGATTTGATTAATAGGCTGTAGATGATAGTGGGATTGTTACTATTAAAGTTGCGTAGGGCGTCAGAGATTTTACGATTTAGAGTTTCTTTGTTGATTGGTAGTGATGAGCTTAGTGATGCAGATCTTGTGTAGGCTGCCCAGAGTGTCGTTGAATGTAGACCAATCCGCTACCAGTGCGAGATCTGGAGAAGCAATGGTGATATCTATGGCGGAAGAGGTGGTTGGGCAGACGAAGGTGGGTGATTTGTCGTTTAGTAATACTAGGTCGCTGTCTTCCAATAATTTAAGAATTTCACGACCTTTAAGGTCTGAATGTTGATTTCCCCAGAGTGTGTGGTGGGCATTGAGGTCTCCGCATATTAGGAGGGTGTTGTTAGGGGGAAGTTGGCTAATAATATGCTGCAGGTCGCCGGCATTAAAGTTGGCACGAGGAGGAATATATATACTCAGAATTGATATACGGAATGGGTCTAGTATTATTTCGCAAGCCACCAGTTCTATTGCTGAGTTGCGAGTAATGAGAGGTAAGTTGTTGTATTGAAGGCTGTCCTTTATGAGGATAGCAACTCCGCCCCCAGTTGAGCGAAGATCCTTTCTGAGCACATTACAATTTTTGCAAGTAAAAGTTTGAGACGGTTTAAGCCACATTTCGTTAAGACAAAGCACGGAAATGTTTAATGAGAATAGTAGGTTATATAGCTCACCTATTTTATTTGAGATACTGCCTGGATTCCATTGCGCGATTTGTTGAATCTGTGTTCATAATGTGCTCATTTCTTGATCATTACCAACCTGTTCCGGTTGGTCCTTTGGTAATTCCTTGGGGGATGGGGCAGTATTAAGTAGGCGAATGATAGTTTCTTTTAAAGCTGGAATGTAGTTTGCTTTGTCTTCTTCGGTGAGATTGTACGATTTGGTACCGTTAATGTCTAAAATCTCTAGACAGAGTTTTAGTGGACTGCAGAACTTAGAGCTTTGGACAGAAAAGGCTTTTTTCCTAAGTGGTGCATCCGGATTATTGTCATCAGAGAGGGTTCGTCTGAGAGATGAGGCTTTTAGCTCGGATGAGTTTGATTCTCGAACGTCAGGGAGTGTGATGGGGACATTGACTGTAGCTTTGAGGGGTGCCGCCTCTTCCGTCGGGAGGCCCGCAGAGAAGGGCGCAAGTTCTGAAAACCTGGGTCTAGGAGCCTTGCGCTTATTTGGGCGAGAGCCTAGGGATGGGAAGTCTGGATCTGAGTAGAAAAAATTGCTTACTCGAAAGGGATTGGCTTGATATGAGATTGGAGTAGGGTAACTGGTTTTGCGCTCCGATGCTTTATTGCAACCCTTGAAGAATTGGCATGATTTGCTCGTGGCATAGAGGTCACCACCGCAGTTGGCGCAATGAGGAGATGAAGTGCAAGGAGAGGGGTGAGAATCAGGTTGCACAATTCCACACTTTACGCATTTAGTCTTTGACCTGCATTTTGATTGGAAGTGTCCAAATCGCGAGCAGTTCTTGCATTGTATGATTCTGTCTCTTTTTGGGAATATCGGAAAGATTATCCCGTCATATTTGAGATAGGGAGGGAGGATAAGCCCCAAAAGGTTGCACATATCAGGTCAAGTGGTGTAGTCAAATCATTAGTTGTTTTTGTAATTCTTCTCACTTCGAGAATTTCTGGGGGCTCTGTGAAGGGCTGAGGCCCGTGTTTGAAGTAAATCGAGCCATTGGAGTATATCTCTTCCTCGTTGGGGCCATTAGGAATGGGGACCATACCCTCTGTCTCAACTAGTTTGGAAGGAATGAAAGATGTGAATTTGCTGGACAGTTCTTTATCCGATGCCAAATTGTTAGCAGTGGATCTATCTTTTGTCGAGAGTTTAATTTTCCGCTTGTTCATGAATATAATTTCCGATATGTTTGGGAATTTTTGGTATAACTCTTTCGAGAGCGAGGTTAGAGGTAAGTTTTTCTCCGAAAGAGATTGGATGAAGACCACATATTCGGATGTTGGAGAGGAGTCGTGATATCTCCTTGGTCGAGGGATCTTGCGGTCGGGGGGGGCCTGTCATCCGTGGATCTGACTATGGTTTCCTCTGGGAACATATACAAGTTTAAACCAAAAAATTGTATGAAGTACTTACTTGAAATATAAGTTATAATTAATATATATAATTAATTAAGACACTTTCAGATTGAGTATGAAAATGATTTGTCACTAGATTTTTTTTTCTAATAATAGCTTTTTTTTCTTTTTATAGAAGACTGGTAGTACAATGGTTACAAGTTGATAACCATAGATTTTAAACCTTTATTTAATTTAAGTATACTCCAAAATGCCGCTATAAAAATGGCTATAAAACGCGCATCTTTACTGATTCAAAGATGGAAGCAGAATTCGATTAGAAACTTGTGAAAATGAACAGAATTAAACTGTCAGTCGATACTCATTCGAAACGAATCGAACCTGTGTATGCCCGCAGTGGGCTGAAAAAAGAAAAAAAAAAGATAGAAGAAGAAGAAGCGTTTCGTGATAGCAGAAAAACTTAAATTTATCGGCAGGCAGAAAACCAAGCCGTACCGATGAGTGTTCGATGCGTTCTTGGACAAATATTCTTGTTAGAATATTTTTTCTTTAAATGCAGCGAAAGGTGTTCAAAATAACTCAATGTCATCAGCGAGAAATCTAAAAGAGATTTGTACGAAGCATTGGGGTGACCATTAGTTAACACAATAATAACTAAAATTATGGTAAAAATTGAAACAAAAGAAGCACCACGTCCAACAACGGAGGCTAACTCTCCTATCAGTAGCACTAGAACAATGGAAGAGCGAGACTCAGCCACTACGAAGCTTCAAACGGTTGTACTGACTTTGTTCAAAAGCAATTGGCCTCTGAAGCAAATGAACTAAGAAAACTTAGCTTTCTGGTATCTGGGCAGAACACAAAAAGGCTCTAACACAATATAATATTAAAAAGATCCAAAAGAAGAAGAACTTGGCGGACATTCTGCGATGGCATAGGCTCACTTCAAAAAAGTGTGGGAACTACATGCACCGAGAGTTGTGAGGAAACAGTCATGCCTTTATAAGAAACTGATTTTCCCGTCTTTCTCGTTCCCTACCAAGGAATAGCACCTTCAGACTCAATCGAGGTGGACTATTAGAGGGTCTTTAACAAGGTTAGATGGGCCATTGGCTCATTTACACCCTTTTAATCTATTGGCCGGGATGGGATCTTTCCAGCCATACTACCGCCGGGTGTTGAATAAGTACATCTTCCACTACAAACAATCTTTCGATAAAGTTCCGCTATAGGGTATATTCCCCAATGTTGGTGCGACGTCAGGGTGGAATTTACTCAAAGCAAGAAAAAGAGCTAGACTTACACATTCGAAGTGAAATTTTGAGGGGAGTTTACCGTTCATGACGATGAAAATTCCATTTTTTTTTTAAATTATCATCCCTAAGTCCATGAAAAAAAAAACCTACTTACACATTCGAAGTGCAATTTTGAGGGAGGTTGCCGTTCATGACGATAAAAAATTCGATTTTCTTTTTACATAATTATTATCCTTAAAATGTTTAGCACACGTGGGAAAAAATATATTTACGTGTCCAAAGTATATTTTAGAATTCATCGCCTGTTAAGTGCTGAACCGTCCGCCAGCTAGAAAACAGGTAGCTGAGGCGCTCGGAGTGTGCTTCCTGGGTACTTGCTACCTCAGGTACCCTCATAAATTTCGGGAAGCCGTTAATCTGCAGGTCAGCATAATCAGTTCTTGAAGGAGGATAAAGTGCCACTGAATGGAGCTGGAATAGCTGGAGTAAGCTGTCAAAGATTTTTTATACTGTTACACATTATATGAGTTTTTCTGGGATGAACGGATGAACGGATGAACCGATTCACATGAATCTTTGCGCAATTGACAGGAAATTCAATTTGCGGTGCCATCAGGAAGCGATTTATGTCAATAATTTATTTACAAATAGTTTTTTCGTCCGTTGAAGAAAAAAAACGTGGCAAACATTTTTTGTTTTTTTTTTTTTTTTTCAAACGGCGAGCATGTTTCTATTCCAAGGTTTTTTTGAATACGAAGACCGGTAAGGCCTCCCCAATTTTATCAAGTTTAATCATTTACAACCCTATTTGTTTCGAATTAATTGGCAGAGCTGTGGAGCAAGCCGCACAGACCAAAACACGCTGTGCACGGTTTTGTTTGATGGGTGCTGGAGCCGCCATTTTGGATTTTTTTTTATAAATAAATTTAGGATTTACTCTCCATTGATAGAAGAATCAAATACGTTAAATCTTATTTCCAAAAGTATTTATTTTATGCAAAAAAAATCTAAAGTTCATGCATTTTTCATGCCTCTCGACGGTAACCTCCCCTTTTAAATCACTACTTCATTCTAAGCAGATTGCTTATCAAGCTCGCAACTCTACTAAAACTGCCACCCACACATTAGTCAAAGACCTCGAAAAAGCTCTCCAAGCAAAATTAATGGCCTTATGTGTATTTACAGACACAGAAAGAGCTTTTGAGAACACCTGCTTCGATTCAATTAAATTGGCCGCTGAGGATAAAAGTTTTGATCTAGCTAAAATGCGCCAATACCTGCATTAAAAGAACCATAAATGGCTCAAACATTAGTGTCCTCCTGGACAGTCAAGCCGCTCGCAAGGCCTTAAAATCCTGCACTATCAAGTCACCTGGGAATGTTTGCAAAGCCTTAAAAATTTATCAAGGAGAAACAAAGAAGTGGAGCGGAAGCCCCCTTTGTCGAACCAGATACATT
The DNA here is from genome assembly GCA_963924295.1 of Dioctria rufipes. Classification (NCBI taxonomy): domain Eukaryota; kingdom Metazoa; phylum Arthropoda; class Insecta; order Diptera; family Asilidae; genus Dioctria; species Dioctria rufipes. The sequence goes on along the minus strand of OZ002740.1, from coordinate 80,092,532 downwards.
TTGTGGCACTACAAAAGGTTACATCAGAGCTACCCTAATATGTGGGCGAGGATCCATTAATACTATATTGAGAAAAGGTTTAGGGACTACGTCAGGCAAAAAAGTATATCGACTCCTCTGGTAAAAAAAAAAAGGAATCCTACTTCTTAGGAAAGCAGAGCTCAAAATGGTTGCAGAGGTCTTCTTAGGCTGATTGTGGTATCGCCTATGAAAGATGGGCTTCTCTGCGACCTCATCCTGCCGCTTCTGTCGGTATACTCACGAAACCTCGGACCACCTGCTCTGAATTTGCGAAGCATTAATCAGGCGGAGATTACTCCACCTCGAACATGCTTTTCCTCCACCAAAGTACGTGTGGAACCTAAGTCCCAGAATGGTTCTGGACTTCAATAACAGTCTAAATCTAGGAAGGAGGTGAATTAAACGGGAACTCACAATATATCTTTCAAGTGGCAGTGAATGCGAGGCTAACACTTGCACACCTCTCCAAAAATCGAATCTAGTCTAACAACGAAGGCAGAACGTCGAAGAATTCTTTTCGTAGCTTTAAATTATGAGTCAAATTCAGAGCGAATTCGTCATTCTCTGGAGATATGTGCTTCAGGAAAATTGAGAGTTAATCATCAAATAAAGACAATTGAGATTGCTCAGATTCCAATGAAAAGGAAAGAAAACAAGCAAAACCTGCCTTTTACCGATGAATAGCGGCTTAGTTTAATGGGCCTGCTGGATTTAGTGGATAGTGTTTTCATCATACTAATTAGTGTGGTCTTACACCTCTAACATGTAATTAAAATGATGGCTCAATTATAGTAAGCATACATTTTTTTTATATTATTTACAATTTTTCAACTAAACTTAGCACGGCTGCGATTTTACAGTAGCTAGTAGAAAATTTAGACTAGGCATTTGCTGTAAACAAATAGCTGTTTATACTTTACTTAACTTAACTTAACTTTATTTTACTTTACTATAGTTTGCTCTTAACCAGTTTCTATTATTTCTCAAACCATTCTGTTATAATAGCTATGTTGAAAGCGTGGGGGCTGGTCTAATTACAAATACTTTGAGTTATTACATTTTAAAGTACCTAAGTAAACGCGTATTTGAAACACCAGCCTTAAAATTACCGGTAATGATTGGAATTTATTCAACAACCTCCTCTTTGAAGTTTCATAGATGATAAACGTACACTTTTTACATACTAGGTATGTATTTTTTTTTTTTTTTTTTTTTTTTAATTTAATGTTATTTGAAAATGAAAATTAAACTGTAATTGTTTAAAACATGTAACAAGAGTATAACAAAACTGTGTTTTTGAAATAAAAACAAACAAACAAAAAAACTTTTAAGATCAATGTTTTATTTTTGGTAAATTACTTTTTGGAACCCACCCTCAGATATTGTTATCATGCCCACATACAGTGTACGAAATTAATTTAAAGGCAACTAAAGTTTTACGATTTGTATTGATTTTTTTTATAACGCACCACCCACAAGAAAAGCAGTGCTCTAAAAAGTAAATACAGTTAAATCGAATATTGAGTAAACAACGTTTTTAGATGCTTTGATTTGGGTGTGTATTTCAAGTCTGCATATAAACGTGCATGTGAAAATAGCAATCTTAGTGCGAAATAAGTTTAAGGCTGAATCGCAGAAACTTAAGCTCTTGATTGTAAGTTTCCCAAAATTTAACTATGTAGTAGTAGTGTGAGCTTCCGTTCTCATCCCATTAGCACTGGATACCAATATACATATCAAGTCTTTTTCAAAATTATATACACATATATACGAAACCAAGAATTTGCTTGGACTACTGGATTCTGTCACCACCATGAAAAAGCTTTTGAGAATTAAAATGAATAAATCATTCATTTTTATCAAGATAGAGGTTTACAAAATGAAATAAACATGTAGGAATACATTTTATTCCGGTTACAAGGGTCTCAATTTTAATATAATAAAAATAATTATAACACAGAAAATATTAGTAAATTGAAAAAATAGCTCCAAAGTCACTTACAAACGTATCTGGAAAAAAAATAATAAGAATTGTTGTGTGCCACTGACATGTACATATATGGACTGACTGATCTCCTGTTTCTTGTGGCACTAAACCTTTTCAATTTCAAATTGAGACTAAACAATTTCAAAGTGAGACTAAACAATTTCAAATTGATACTAAACAATTTCAAAATGGGACTAAACAATTTAAAATTGCGAATAAAAAATAAATAATTTATTCCAACAAATATAAAAATTTTAAATTTGAGTAGGCTTTTGAAAAATAAAAGAAAGTGTCTTTTATTAATATAGTGTGATTATTAATTAATTTATCCCTAATTAATTCATTCTTAAAAATGTCTTACATCAAGAAAGTTCAAGCAGGTAACATAAGGAAGCAAATCTGTGCTTTATATAATAATACCGAAGATTGGAGGGTACTCGCAAAACTTTAGGTGTGAAGAAATCAAGTGGGTATAGATGGGTGAAAAACCAACAAATACCTGAACAACAACGTGGTGGGAAGCGAAAAATAAAAATTACTAATGAACATAGAGTGTTTATAAAAAGCTGTATTGAAGAAAATACTAGAAAAACTTTAAAACAACTGAGAGATAAATTTCGAAATAATTATCAAATTGTTGTCCCTGTGGAATGTCTGAGAAAACATTTAGCTGGATTACTATATACGCTGAAAGACATTTGAAGAGAGCCTGAAAGAGCAAACATTGAAAGTAATAAAAGTAAACGATGTGATTATGTTCAAAACTTTTAGAACACCAATCTAACAATGCACCGATACTTTACATGGACGAAACTAATTTTAACTTATATATATATCGAGAACCAAAGGTCGTTCCAAAAAAGGAACTCATTGCACTTACATTGCAGCAAGCAGTCGAGGATCTAATATACATGTAATTGGGTGTATAAGAAATATGGGATTAATTCATCATGAAATTAGAAGAGGAGCATTTAAGAAACCAGGGGCCGGATTCAATAACTCGGAGAGTTGTGGAGATGAGAGTTCTTTTACCACTTAACTCTCCACTCGGAATTCTGTAACTCGTGGAATTTGTATTGAGATTGACCAAACTCTCTATTGCACTCGGCAAAACTCTCGGTTGTGTTAGTGGAGAGGTATAAAATTTATATTTCTCAACTGACAGTATTGTCTGCTTTTATTGTCCTTTGTGCAGCTACCAATGTACCTAGGATTTTCAAATTGAATTATGAATTCACTGCTGCATATCCTGGCTATGTTTACAAAATTATGGAGATGTTATATCGCGAGGAACAACTGAAGGGAATTAATCAATCAAACACCACTTTACTTCAATATAAGAGAAAACTGATTTTAATTATTTTATTATATTAAAAACTCTTTCACAAAAATGCTGTATATTTTCTTTATACTAACAGTATACTATCATACTAAGACGAAATCCCTTTTGGGATTTTTGAGGTGCGCGCGCCGCGAATATTTTAACTAGACTCCGCGTATATTTTCTTCACTCCAAAAGCGATAGCGACAAACAAAAAAAATGCTTGATTAGCAGATATGTACTTACACTGATCGTGTGCAAAAAAAAAGGCGACTCGAGAAGCGATAGCCAGAAACAGAAAATGCTTAATTCGCATATATTTACTTATTCGGGCAACTCAAGAGTTTATGTTGCGATCTAGCTTGCAATACAAAGTATTCTTGTAATCAAAAATTGAAATTGGAGCCTCAGTCACGTTGGCTGGAATGTGATTGAGGATGTAAGTACATGTGAAAAGATTTATTTGTTTTATTTTCAGTTTTAATTACGATTGAAAAATTGAAATTGTTGGGGATCGAATTGTTGGTGATCGATTCACAACATCCCTCCCCCCTTTTAAAAAGAAAACTGAAATTCTGAAGTTTTCGAAAAAAAATGTTTTCGAAGCGAACGCCTCAAATTTGGCTAAAGATAACATTTAAGTATATTTGGTTATTTGTAATTACTTTTATGAAATATATTTTTTTGTATTATTATTTAATATATAAGTATCTTTGTTTTATATAAAATAATATTTTTTTTTTGTATAAATGGTTATAATAGTATAATGAACTTTTACTTCATGTTACTTATGGTAAATCAACAAAAAAATTTTTTCGCTTTTCTTTTCCGTTGCGTAATTGTATAATTATGGATAGAAAAATATTTTTGGTTGTTTAGTGTTACAGTAATAATTTTTATCCTACATCCTAATTAGATAAAAAGTCATTTAGGCATGATCCAAAACAAATATATTATCAAAAATTTTTTTTTTTTTTTTTTTTTTTTAAATATAAGAGAAATATAAAATTTATTCATTTTTTCTTTCTTTATCATATAGTATCGTATATAACTACAAGTTTTGTTTGTATTCACTTTTCCTTTTTTTCATATTCTTATTTTTATTTACTCTACTTTATATTCTACAATATTTTTAAAATGAAATAACTAAATTTATATATACATATACCATGAGTGAAGTAACTTTTTCTGATTTAAACCTTTAGTGTGAGTTTAGTCGACTTGGTCTGACTTTTGTCCTCGTTTATTTCAACATTTTCTTCGTGGTCTTGTGTCTTTTGGTTGTCTTTTTTAAAACGAATGTTTTCGCGTATTTTCCCAAGGGACAATTTACGCCAAGTAAAAAGTTTGTACAATGCAAAAGCAAGTATTATCAATAGTAAAATATAGCCTAGGGAGTAGTGGTGGACATGATGAGTATTTATACTGTCTTGGGGAATGTCTAATTTTTCTTGGCCTCTAATGGCTTGCAATAATGTGTCCAGATCATTTCTGGCCGAATACTTAAGCACGGCAGTTTGTGGTTGATCAGGATAATCTGACCTTACAGAGAAATTCAAAAAATTTTGTGTAATATTAAATGCCGGAATAAATAAGTTCGGTTCCATGGTTTCCTTTATATTATTAGCTTGTATCGTAAGTTCTTTACTACGTAAATAACATTCACGAGGGATATGAACAATGCCAGTATTTTTTAAAACCAAAGGATTCATTTTGTCCTTACAAATAATGTCTACAACTATATCTTTATCGATGGAGAATAACCAGTTATTGGCAGTAGCCAATTGAATCCAGAATGAATTGAGTTTAGTTAATTTGATAGTGCAAATGTCTGATGCGGGGTTTTCTCTTCTGAGTAGGGTAATTTCGCACAGGTGGTTCCTAGAGAGCGAGTTTAAAAGCGGATGATGCAATTGACATAAATATTCTAAACTATTTTCTATATGACAACTTACGAGATCATTTTTGTTAAGACTATAATAATGCTCTCTGTTATAATCTACTGCTAGAAATTCAGTAGAAGGCTGAATATAAACGAATGTCTTGTTAAAATGTGTGGGCAAAGGAATTACTTTATATAATTGGTACTTTGCATTGAAGGGTAAGGGAATAGTAAGCTCAAAAATTATTCTATTTTTATGTATTGCAGTGCTCATTCTGGCAATTTTGTATACTTTTAGTAGATTGTTATCTCCTGGATTTACTGGTAATGATAAAGAGCTTGGTATTTCCTTTTGAATTGTTTGTAGTATAGTTTCTAGCTGATAGGGTGTTAAGATGGAGGGATGAGATTTTTCGTGTCGGGCATCTGTAACTAAATCTATAAGGATGGATTGTGTTGACAACATCCGGAACAGGATCAAAGTAATTAAGGTGGAAATTGATTCAATTTCCATAATAGCCTCGTTAGTTAAATTAGAATCCGACAGACTTTGAAGTTTGGAGGCAATGGTAACGTATTGCGCATTAATAGTAGCGAGTGTCTTATTGAACACGTTTACAGTAGAATCTAATAGGTAGGTATTGTTTCTCACTAGATTTTCCAAATGTTTGTCGTTTTTACGTAATAGATCTATTTGGTCGTCATAATACTTTGCGTCCTCGTCATTTAAAATTCCGAAAAGTGATTTACTTACGACGCCTATTATATTGAACAAACCACGTTTTTGTCGGATACGGTTTTCCAGAAGGTTATTTTTTTGAGCTATGTCTGAAGTAATATGGTTAATTTCTGCAACTATGGTTATACATATCTGTGTTAAATTCTCATGCTTTTTTAGCGTTCCACAAATTTTGTTTAATTGAGTAACATACCATTGTATATATTTTAATTCTGTTCTCAAAGTATCAAGATCAAAATAAGAGACAACTTTCCATTCATTAGAATACAGCTTCACTTCCCCCACTTGTTCGAAGTACATTCCCGGATTGTCGTTGATCGGTGTTACCTTGGCATTCTGAGCCGTAGCAACTGCAACCCAGATTAGAAAAAGTTTTGTATCCATTTTCTGAAACGAGTGTTTTTACACTTATAAGTTTTATTCAATAAACAGCTTTAAATTATTGTTGTGAATAGTTTTGTTCTTTTTTCCTAGTTTAATTGTTGTAGTTTCGACCGAATTGGTCTTAACAACGTTATAGGGTCCCTCCCATAATGGTGAGAGTTTACTTCTTTTCTGATTTCTTAGTAACACTTTATCTCCTATTTTAAATTGACAGGGTTTAGTACCTTTATCATAATAAATCTTACACTTTTCCTTTACGGTGTTTAGTGAATCTTTGGCTATTTGATACCCGTGCTGTAATCTGGACCGTAACTCATTAACATAGTCTTCGTAGTTATAGCAAACTTGGGGCTCTACTGTAAGCGTAGAGGGAATTCTTGCAGGGAAACCGTAGAGGAGTTCGAAGGGAGTTAAGTTTGTACTGCTGTGTGGCGTAGTATTATACGTAAACATTGAGTATGGGATCCATGAATCCCAGTTCATAGCATCTCTATCGACATAATGTCGAAGATATTCCGCTAATGTACGGTGGCTTCGCTCTAAAGCTCCGTTTGATTGCGGGTGGTACGGTGTAGTTTGAAGTTTCTTAATTTTCAATAATTTGCATGTTTCCTGAAATAATTTGCTCAAAAAGTTCGACCCTTGATCTGTGAGAATAAAAGTCGGTAGACCAAATTGACATGTATGAGCTTCCGCGTTCTTAATTGGGAACGCAGAGGAAAACTTGGTTAAATCGTCTTGGAAAGTTAAGATATAACGATTTCCTTCATAACTAGTATTCAGTGGGCCAACGATATCGAGGGCCACTCGCTCAAATGGTCTCGAGCTCGTAGTAGTTATTTTCATCGGCAAAGGCGATTTCTTACAAAGCTTGTTCCTTTGACAAGATGGACATTTTCTTATATAATCCTTTATATCTTGAAACATGGTGGGCCAACTAAAACATTGTTTTAATCGCTTAAACGTACGCGATATGCCCTGGTGACCTCCGAGAGGATTATCATGAAACTCGCGGAGTACTTTATCTATTTCGTCTCTGCTAACTAACTTTGTTTTATTGTCCACGTATAAGGTACAGATTATCTTATTAGGTTCGAATATATATGAGCACATTTTTCTTATATTTTCCAATGAGCTTTGGTCTACTGTAGTTATTAATATATTTACTCTACTTAAATTGTGTAGCAGACTATATGATAGAAACTCGGTTAATATTCCAAAAAGTATTTTACTGTCGTTTTGTGAGCGAATGGGTAGGAAAGCTTTTGAAACAATATAACTTGATCCATTCGACTTCTTAATTTTAATTTCACTAACCTGAGGGTTGGTACTATCGCCGATACACTCTTTTACTTTATCTTTTAAATTCCCAGTAGGGGTTAAGATAACAAATTTGTGCGTTATTTTATTTAAGTCTATCAATGAATCTTGGTTTATTTTTACATCTGAACTAAGTACTTCAGTTTTCAAGAAATTTTCATAGGTTACATTTTCTCCCATTTCATTTGCTTTTATTTTCGTTGCTGAAACTGGAAGCACGTTATCTTCTTCCCTTTTTTTCATTTGGTGACGGGTAACTACCATTATATCGTTTTTGCTGTTAATCTGAGTCACGTCTTCAGTAGGATTGTCTATTTTTATACGACTTAAAGCATCCGCATTGATGTTATATTTTCCTGGTTTATACAATATCTCATATGAATATTCCTCCAGTCGAATTCGCCATCGTATTAATCGAGAAGTAGGATTTTTAAGGCCAAGGAGCCATATAAGCGGTTTGTGATCGGTTATTATCTTGAAGTTTTTACCATATAGGTAAGGTCTAAATTGTTCCACTGCAAACACAATTGCCAACAGCTCTTTTTCCGTAGTAGTGTATCTAGTCTCCGCAGGATTAAGGGTTCGACTGGCAAAACACACTGGTTTGTCTGTCCCAATATTTCCCTGCGAAAGTACTGCGCCAACAGCTTGATCACTGGCGTCAGTGGTCACTAAAAACTCACGGTCGAACTGAGGATACGCAAGAACAGGTGCAGTTGTCAACTTTTCCTTCAGACAACGAAAGGCTTCATCGCAGAAAGTATCCCACTTGAACGGAGTGTTTTTCTTTAATAAACTTGTCATTGGCTTCGATATTTTCGCGATGTTATCGATAAAGCGCCTATAATATCCCGCAAGTCCGAGAAAAGACCTAACATCCTTTTCGCGTTTTGGTATGGGATATAACGTTATCGGTTCTAACTTCTTTGGATCAGGTTTCAATCCTTTTTCGCTTACGATATGTCCTAGGTACATTAGTTCTTTCCTCAAAAAGTTACATTTGTCGGGCTGTAGTTTAAGTTTATGTCGGTTAAGACGTTCTAGAACACGTATCAATTTCTCGTTATGATCATTTAAATTATAGCCATGTATTACTATGTCGTCCATATATATAAAGCAATGAATACCTTGGAGGCCAGTCATGACATTATTCATGAGCCTCTGAAAAGTGGCAGGAGAGTTCTTTAAACCGAATGGCATTCGGTTATAGTGAAAATGCCCAAAAGGAGTGCTAAAGGCAGTCTTTTCTTTATGTTCGTTACTCATAGGTATTTGATGGAATCCCTTCGCTAGATCTAGCGAGCTGAAGTATTTAGACCGACCCAACTGATCTAATATATCTGATATATTAGGCAGTGGGTACGCGTCTCCTACGGTGATTTCATTCAACCTGCGGAAATCGACCACAACTCTCCACTGCTTATTTCCGGCGCTATCGGCCTTCTTGGGGACCAAGAGTAGTGGCGAATTCCATGGGCTGTAACTTGGGCTGATAATTCCATCGTTTAGCATTTCTTGAACCTGTTTATCAACTTCAGCCTTTTGGCGTTCTGGCAGACGATAGGGTTTAACATAAATTGGGGGTCTGTCTAGAGGAGTATGAATTTCGTGCTTTATAGCATCAGTGCAGGTAAGAACGTCTCCTTTCAAGTAAAATAGGTGGTTATATTTTCTACAAATGCTTAATATAGAATTTTTTTCTTCATTATTGCAGTGATCAAGCTTAAGCAATTCTTCTAATTTCTTGAGTCTACTGACTACCGGATCTTCCTCGCAATTCATGGCTAAAATACTGTAGTTATCTAAATTATCGTACTGGGCTTTTATATCGTTTACGTTTAACTCAATATCATTTTCATTACAGTTTAGAATTGAAACTTTCGCTATCAAATTCTCTGACCGGACCATTGTATTACCTAAATATACACCAGGTTTTACTTCCTTTTTAAAGTAAACAAAGTCGCCATCACGGGTCGTGGGCAAATTTATAATTGCTTCACTTCTGGCCGGGAGGGTAATCTTATTCATTTTATGAACACGTGCTGAAATTTCCTTGGGACCACTTACATTCGGTTTAATTTTATTAAATTGTTCAGCAGGTATTCTGCTGGGGTCCCTATATTTAATACATAATTCCAATTTGTTGGTTAAATAATCTATCCTAGCATTATATTTACTCAAGAAATCATTTCCAAGCAGGCCGTCATATTTCAAATTAGAATTTTCAGGTATAAAATGATACAAATGTTCAAAGTTATATTTGTTAGTTCCGTCAGTTAACTGAAAAGTACCTAGAGCCTGGCCAATAGTTGCAACAGATTCTCCTGATAAAGTCGATATGACGCACCTTTGCAAATGTGCACTGTCATTTAAAGGCACATTATTTGATTTAACTAAGCTAATTTCGGCGCCCGTATCTATAAGGAATGTAGAGTAAGGCTTTTGGGAAGGAATAAATGGTACACACACACTCAATGAATTTTCAAACTTTTTTAACATTATAGATACATTAAAAGTATTTTCTTTGTCGTAAGTTTTTACAACTCGTTGTGTATTTCGGCTGTTACTTGCTGCATTCGGTTGCGGGAGGGTCTGCCGGCTGTTCCCACCCGCGCTCTTTCGTTTCCCTTGTATTGAGATTCACGTTGATCTTGAACTTGATTGGTTTGATTTTCAATAATGTGAGCGCTATGAGCATTTGGAGCGTAGTCAACATTTCGACGAACGGGCTGAGACATGACACTGTTGCGACGGCCTCGAGTGTAAACTTCACTAGCTCTATACAAATTTTGTTGAGGATTTTGATTAGAACTTGACTTAGAATTGGGTACATTATTTCGCCCCATTCTTGCATAGCAATTATTAATAGTATGGTTGGGCTTCCTACAGTAACTACAAACGATATGCTGAACCTCTCTTTTTATCTGTGCCGGTTTGAAATTTGGTAGGTTCCTATTGTAATAGCAATTATCTTTAAAATGTCCCATACGACCACAGATTTGACAGCTCGGAAGGGGAGGCCTTGAGATACTTCGATTAAATTGTGTTGTTTGGGGAGTACGTTCCAACCTATTAGAATGGTCTATAGCAAATTCTATAGCCTTTCGCAAACTATTTTCTGCTCGAGCTTTTACCAGTAACCTAACCCGCTCATTTCTCAGGCCGTCTTCGAAAGTTTGTATAGCCAACTTTTCATTTTCATTAAGTAGGAATTTCTGAGCTTCTGTCTCAGTCACGCTTTCGTACGTACTGGTATTCAAACTAGACAATAACTTGGAAACCTTTTCTCCGAAATCTCTAACATTTTCCCGAAAACTTTGCCTTGCGGCTAACAATTCGTTTTGGGCAACTGAACGTGATTTTACTTGCGAAAACTCTCCCTTGAGAGCATTTTTAAGATCTTCCCATTTTTCAAATGTTTTATATTTGATAAATTCATACGCGGCGCCACTTAATCGAGTTCTTACTATGTTAAGATACAACTGTTTATCCTGTTCGGAAACGCTTGAAGTGAACAATAAATTACAACAAACCAAAAACTTGTGTAATTCTGTGGAGTCACCATTGTACTCTGGTATCATACACCTGACATCAGAAAGACTAATTGATTTGATTTCGTCTTCGTTTGCCATGGTGAATGATTCCGAGTGGAAAGGTAACTCCTCAAACTCTCGAACGAGTTTGGCGCGACGTCGGGAAAGAATTGTTTTACGAGTTAAGATACAGATTTTAGACAAACTCAGAACTTTGAAGAAATTGTTGAATTTCACAGATAAAACTTCACTTGGGGATCAAGCACTTCACTTTGGAATCAACATGTATAAAAATTTGATATATATATAATCTCCACCGTGTTAATATATAATATAGTATAATAATATATAATAATAGTATAATATAGTAATATATATAATAATAGTATGATAACTAGAAATATTTTCAATTTACAATTATTAAGACTTACTGAGACTTATGAAGGCAAAGAAAAATTTTCCGTCTTAAGTCAAAAAAAAGAAATTTCTTCGTGATATACGTAGTTGAAGTCGTCACTGGTTTAACGTCGTTGTGTTGTTATTGTTACTACGATTTGGTGATTTCCTGTAGGGCTATAGGGAAAATCTCGTATGTCAATTACTTATTACAGATGTGCTCTTTAGTAAATCATAAAATTTCAAATGCTTGCTGTTGTATATTTTGCATCATTTATTGGCTGTTGTGGCGCGCCGTTCCTCGTCTTTATGATGTTATTCCTCTTAATATTTTAACTTTTTTTTTTTTATCACTTGATCATTTATTACTTGATCATTTATTTCTTTCACTTTGATAGCCGTTTGGTGTGTAATTATTATTTTTTTTTTTTTTTTTTTATTCTTTGGGCATGGCAGGTCTTACTAACCTTTACCAATATCGCACCGCTGCCACCATTTGTTATATCGCGAGGAACAACTGAAGGGAATTAATCAATCAAACACCACTTTACTTCAATATAAGAGAAAACTGATTTTAATTATTTTATTATATTAAAAACTCTTTCACAAAAATGCTGTATATTTTCTTTATACTAACAGTATACTATCATACTAAGACGAAATCCCTTTTGGGATTTTTGAGGTGCGCGCGCCGCGAATATTTTAACTAGACTCCGCGTATATTTTCTTCACTCCAAAAGCGATAGCGACAAACAAAAAAAATGCTTGATTAGCAGATATGTACTTACACTGATCGTGTGCAAAAAAAAAGGCGACTCGAGAAGCGATAGCCAGAAACAGAAAATGCTTAATTCGCATATATTTACTTATTCGGGCAACTCAAGAGTTTATGTTGCGATCTAGCTTGCAATACAAAGTATTCTTGTAATCAAAAATTGAAATTGGAGCCTCAGTCACGTTGGCTGGAATGTGATTGAGGATGTAAGTACATGTGAAAAGATTTATTTGTTTTATTTTCAGTTTTAATTACGATTGAAAAATTGAAATTGTTGGGGATCGAATTGTTGGTGATCGATTCACAACAGAGATCCTTGCCATACTTACAGAGAAATAAGGATTTTGGTGTCTCAAGATACCCGCTAAAGATTGTAATTCACGCGACAATGGTCAATTTGGTCGTCTTCCAGTACAGAAGAGATGCTATAAAAATTTTAAATATACACGTTGAAGCTTGCATGTAGGATGTAATCGCATCTACATTTTATGCCATAATTAAATATATAATTAGTTTTTGAGTCCGGTAAATAGTTTTGCAGATAACTGCAAAAGAATTGAATCAGCCCTTCTTAAGATGAAAAAATGGCCGTTTTTTGGTACAAAAGTGGACATATTTTCAACTCAACATTATGAAGAACTGGAAAGTCGTGGAAATTCACTCTCCATGAGAAAAATGTTCACAACAGAGTACTAATGGATGTGAAACAAAGAACGTAAGAAATATATGCTAAATTTAGGAACTGGGGTATATATGACCCAATTGCAAAAAATCCTTCGGTGGTAAAAAGTCAGTTATGAACTTAAAATTATCAAAAAAGAGTACACCACTCGTTTACAGGCTTGTCACTCTTTAATTTGATACCAAACATGACGTATTTTGGTACGACCCCCCCCCCCCCCAATCTTAAAAGACCCTTCCCCAGAAATTGTTCACCTATAGTTTTGTACACTAGACCTTAAATCTATAGAAAAAATTCCAATGCTCTACGACCCTCCCACAAAGAGCTAGCCGCCTTTCAATATTTCGATACTTCTCACGTTTTCCCTAACTCCCCAAGTATGTTAGAGAATCTCGAATGGAGAGTTAGGGAGCTTTAATCGGGTAAAACTAGAATTCTCATCGCCCGAACTCCCAAACTCACCGAGTTACAGAATCCGGTCCAAGAAGCAAAAGAATTTATGCGTCGTTGTCTTAGAAATGCTGAAAATATGTACCGATCATCAGTTGTTATGATGCTGCTATTGAATAAGTATTCCAAGAAGATGAATTTCTTAATAATCACCTACTAAGGCTCGCACCATATAGCCCAATGTTAAATACAATTTAATATGAGTAGTATATAGACACTATAGACCCAAACTAACATTGCGTCTGTAAGGGACAAGAAACCCCTGTCCCACTATAGAGCAAATCAAATGAGATATGGGCGTATGCATGGGAAAGTGAAAGTTGATGAGACTAAAGTTGCTTTTTGTACCACTTGTGTGTAAAGTAAATGGCGGAATTGGAAACAACTTCCAGAATATGGAGGTGTGTTTATACCGTGTGACACTATTTATCTGAAAAAATGAGAGTAGAGTTGCTATGTTCGGACACATGTGAATGCATGCAGTGTACCTGCTCAAGAGGTGGGTTTATATTTTTCGCGTTCGGATTTCATATTAAACTTGCTTTTTCAGTGGCGGGGTTTTGTTTCCGTGGGGGAACCATAGGGGGCAAAGTTTTGTGTACGTGGGGGACGATCGGGGGCAAAGTTTTGTGTACGTGGGGGACGATCGGGGGCAAAGTTGTTGTTTACACTCTGTCTTCGAGGGCGCCTGCATGGGGGCAAAGTTTGTTGTTTTGTACAAGAAGTCTTAAAGATAAAATAAAACGTTACTTTTGCTCCCTGGATATGTATGCTATGAGTGCACAGAAGACGTTGAAGCAGAACACATTCATCGATCTTCAAACTGCACGTATGCCAATGGTCGAAATGTATGTGGACTAGACAATAAACCGCTCACCATGCTGGCGTGTCCATATACTACTAATATGCTTGGTCAAACCTAAAATCTAGGGTCAAAAGCGATTTGACTATTCAAATGCCGCAAACCCTAGCTGGTGAAGGCAGATCAAATTTAACGCAGACCGAGTTCCGTCTACTACGTCGCTCAAATTCAAAAATTTACACCGGACGCGATAAATATGAATGATATGACTTTTTAATTAATACAGTAATTCGGAACTGTAATCATCTTCGTTATATTTTCGCGAATTATATTTTCTAACCGAGTTGCGTCTACTATGGCTAGAAAATATTACGGAATTATCAATTTTTAATTAATTAAGATATTTTTAATAAATCGACTTTAAATTAATTGTAATAAATTATTTATTTTTTCGTCCCAATTTGAAATTGTTTAGTCCCAATTTGAAGTTGAAAAGGTATAGTTTTGATTTCAGTAAGTATGCTCTCACTGTATATATGCTACCAAATACCAGCTACCAATTATTTGGGAATTTACTTATATGCAAATCAGTTGGATTTACCGAATTTACCACAAAAGTATAAGAGACTATTTGTATTGTTAAATTTTAATTATGAACCAAAGGAAGTGTTTTTCACAAGGCTGTTTTGGTAGTAAAGCTTTGCTTACTAAGTTGCCAGTTCTAGAAATACCGCTGAACTTAAAGCAATTTCTCGTTCCCAATCGGTGCAGTACAATGGGAAAGTGTACTCTCACGGAAAGAGAGGAATATGAAAGTGGTGACATTTGCTTTCATGCATTTTGGGTTCATCAACGAGCAGTCCATTTATATACATATCAGTGGTGTGTACATGAAAAGTTTTTAGGATGCGTAGAAAATAACAGTTTTTTGAAGCTATTGATTAAAAAACACACAAAAAGTCAACACCTTTTTCAAAAATCGAACTTGAATTGAAGAGTTTCTAATATCTTGCCGAAGGTTTCAAATCAATATTATAAAAATTGTAGAAAATAAAAAGGAGGAACAAAATTCTTACAAATTCAGCCTTAAAGGCAATGAATGAAGTTTTTGTTTGGTGTTTTATTTTTGCTTGGTGATGCTTTTTGCTCTTTTCATAAAAGTTTATTTAAGCGTGTCATATTACCCCTGTTTTCTTTTTTTCTATTTAATTCAATTCAAGTTTGACAAATGTACATAGTTTTTATAGTTGTTCGAAATGGGCAAAAGAAAGCTTATATATGAAGAAAAAAAGAGGATTATTGAGGTTTTTGCGTCACAGTAATTATTCAAACCATGCAATTGAAAAGGAAATTGACCTCCTACTGTTATTGACAATTTCGTTAAACATCGAGACGTATATTGCCAAAAAAAGAATAAATTCGCTCCAAAATAGGTCACTGTGGGGGTAGATGAAAGGTAAATTTTTTGAGCAGGTTCAAACTACATAGAAAAATAACATAAAAGCTAAAGCCTATAGTGAAAGAAAGACTTTCGACTTTATATCAACTAACCATAAATAAGCTCGCAAGATATTCTTAGGTAAAATATGACGCAGAAACATGAACGCAAGTCTAGAAAATTCTTTCGTCATCACTGTACTTGGAATACACCAAAAGAATACCGAAACCTCAGCTAATTGCAATTGATATGCAACAGCGGATGGGCTTTTCTCGATAGTATATGAATTGGGGCACTGAATGGCACATGGTGATCTCCAGTGACAAAAAAAGATCAGTTTGGATGGTCCGGACGGTTCCCAGTACTACTGTAATGATTTACGTCGAGATAAACAAGTTAGGGTGTAGTGGGAATTTCGGTGGTGGCAGTTTCATGGTGTCAGCGGCATTTGGGTATAGTGAAAAATTGCTATTGCATGGGTTTCTGCAAAATTGAAGGCTGCTCATTATCGTGCTCTGGATAGTTATGGAAAGAAAATAGCAAAGGAAGACTTCATTTTCAAGCAGGACTGGTTCCAAGCTGCAGATATCCCCATTCTGAATTAGCCGGATAGAAGTGCAGATCTCAATACTATTGAAAATCTGTGAAGCTTATAGGAATTGATCACAATACGAAATGCGTTAAAATGAAAAATTCGCAAATTGTTGTCCATTCCTTTATCTCTACATGTATGGTCAATGTTCTGATGAAATATCTAGTCTGATCCTTTTACCCTTAAAATTACCTTTGGCCGTACAGTAAAATTCCATGACACTTTTTAATCCGGTACTGTGCGTATGTGGAGCAGTCTACCATCTTCTGTCTTTCCTCCGGTATAAAATCTGCGAAAGATTAAGAGTGACATACATCAGGACCTCCGCCGCTCTCCTCACATTCCCTAATTCCTTTCCCTATCTCCTTCCTAGCATGCTGTGCTTTGCATAATAGGGTATCCCCTGAGTTTGGCTTAATAATACAAAAGAGAAAAAAGAAATAGAATTAATGGAATTGAGAAACCTAGTTGATTCAATGACTAATCGGGTCTTCGACATTATTCAGTCGAAAGGCATAGCTATACAAAGTATTACATAAAAGCATTATATTATAATTTTTAATAGTGATGCCAGAACCTTAAGGTTTATTTCATTACTTATGTTATAAGTTTTCATTTAAAAACAGTTTCTATGACTGAATATTAAAAGTAATTCCTTTCATAACCTAGATGAAATCTATAGGGCATACAAAGTTTGGCAATCCGTTTGCAAAGCACACATGTAATGATGGTAGAGCAAAGTGGATTGGACGCCCACGCATGTCCATTCGTCTGTCCGTCCGTATGTCCGTCCGTCTGTGTGCACGACAACTCGAGAGCGCGTTCACGTAGAAAGCTGACATTTTGTACACGGACTTTAAAAAAAAAGTAAAATTAAGTTCGAAAATGAGTCAAATCGGGCAACTCCTTCGTGGGGTTGCTATACAAAACTTTCGTTTTGCACTATATACTTGGGCACTGCCTGAGAACCCATCGATGTAGAGAGTTGACTAGCAAACAAAATTTCAAAAATGAACTAAATTGGGCAACTCCTTCTTGGTGTTGCCATATAAAATTTTAGGTTTTTTACGTATACTGTGAAAACGAACAGTCCAAGACATTTTTATTGTACTAAAAGCTTCTTCAGAATACGAAATCCTATAAAATTGGTTATAATCATTTTTTCTGTCCGACTAACCGTTCTAGAAATATATGCGAAAAATCACTTCATAAATCAAACTTGCACAGATGGGTGACCATATAAAATTTCATACGGGCATTCATTATCTAGGGTATTGGTCTTATACCAATTCTAGCTTTTTTACTTGTTGAATCTGTTTTTAGTAATATGTACGTTTTAATTATTAGTAATATCGACAAAATAAAGATTCCTGTTTTCATAAAAAATATAAAAATCATGGTGCCTTTAAGTTATTTTCGTGCACTGTAAGTAAGGTGTATTTTCGTACGATGGCGTTGACATTCGTCAAAGTTTACGAAACTTCTACGAGCTTTAAGATTTTCGAATCTATCTTATAATCAACTATGTCTAAAAAGGTTTATAATATCATAATACAAACCCAGTCTGTTAGCCCTTCTATAAAATGTGTACCCTGATTCCCGAATCGTAAAAGTTCGGTGGAACGAAGATGACAAATATAATTAAAAATTTTCTTGTCGAAAAGCTAGTATTGGTAACATATATGTACATATGTATACTATATATTGAAAATTGCTTTTGGACTTGCCTGTTTAAGAGTTTTAGAAAATTTCCCAAAACTGGTTCTGGTAAATGTGATGAAAACGTGTTTCGATTTTTATATTACTAGTAGGTACGCAAGAAGTTCAGCGGCATATCCTATATTTTTCCTTCTTCATACGCCCTTGGGGCGCTCACATAACCTCTCTAGTATACTCT
Source organism: Dioctria rufipes (assembly GCA_963924295.1). Taxonomy (NCBI): domain Eukaryota; kingdom Metazoa; phylum Arthropoda; class Insecta; order Diptera; family Asilidae; genus Dioctria; species Dioctria rufipes. The sequence goes on along the minus strand of OZ002740.1, from coordinate 80,074,313 downwards.
GTTCTGAGCCATTCTTGAATTTTACCAAAGTCATTCTATTCACATCAACGTTTTTTTGTATTTATTGTCCATCTGATTCTTGGTCTTTCCAACATTTTTTTCCACAGAGGATTCCATTCTAATTCGTGTTACATAAGTGAGTGAGTGCTTGTGTGCTTTAGTTTGTTGCCTATCGATTTCTATTCTCTTCGTCTTATCTTTCATCAACGAATGATAATTTTAGGGAAAACTCCATTCCGATAATTGTTCCACAATTACCCGTAGCGTATTTGATTGATCTATGCATCCGTTTTCTTCTGAATTCAGCTTCTTCTTCTAGCATATTTTACCTTCTATTCTAGAGAGAATTATCAGAGTTAGTAGTATCTACTTTGTTTTGCGAGTACAGTAGAGTGATGCTGCGTCAATTGTTACATATTGTCTTAAATCATTCTTCCTTGGAAGTTTTACAATTATTATTATTTTTTTCCAGGAGAATGCTATGCTTTCGTTTGTCCATATTTACTCAAGAATGAGGAGTTCAGTTTATACTGTGGTGCTTTTTGTTAAACTAAGTGATAACTTCCATTATTTCTATACGAGATGGAGGGCTCTGGTTGACTCGGTTGTGGGTTCTTGTATTGTCATAGTTTGCATTTTACAACTATTACTGAACAAAATTATAACTGCGGTTAATTTAATTGTTAGGTTTCATAGTTTACCACCACATTAATAAGAATGAAGTAGAGCGTCCCTTTGGTGTATACTTTGCTGGAAAAAACATTTGCAACCGAAGTTAGAAACAAAAATTTTTGTTCAAAACTTTCTTTATTTTGAATTAAACTTGACAATTTTTTAACAGAATTATTTCCCGAAATATATTTAACACAAAGGCTACAACAAATAATAATTTTCAACTTTCAGACTATAAAAAAAAATAGAAATTTCAATTGAGCCACACTTCTACTTGGTACAAAACATTTGCAACTTTTGAAAATAATGGCATCATATACGTAACGGTTTTACTGGTAAACTGGATTTTTGTATTTTTTCATTTTGTTGTGTGTTTAGCTATTAGTGCGTGCGACACACGCATTAGTCGACCTAATCCGTTTTATCTACAGATCATTTTTCAGTTAGTTGGTATTGTTACAGGTCATTGTTGCAATAAAGTCGAAATTCTGCGTGATTAAAGTATTATTTAGTAAGTTTAGAATCCTTAGAAAGATTTTTTGAATGATGGCAGGAAATAAATATGGAAAAAAAACTAAAATCTAGAATTCTACCTTGGTTATAAAAGTGGAATATCACATAAAGACATTTGTAAAAAGTATAATATATTAAAGTGCACAGTTTGTAGAATAGTTAGAAGTGAAAAAGTTGAGACAATCCACAGAGGAGGGCGACCTAGAAAAAGTACCAGAAAAAGATGATGGCAATAAAAAAATAAAAAGGATCCTGAATATCATCCAAACTGTTAAAGAACAAACTGAATTTAAATGCAACCACTAGAGCCATTTAAAGAAGAGCTGTTGAATTGTAGCACAATTTGCCAGAAATCATATCCATTGAAATTTACAAAAGTGGAAGACCGTCCTTTTGCGATCGTTCTTTAAGAGTTGGACGATATTTCAGGATCCCTTTTTTATTTTTAAATTTCCATCATCTTTTTTGGTACTTTTTCTAGGTCTCCTCTGTGGATTGTCTCGACTTTTTCACTTCTAACTATTCTACAAACCGCCTTTTAATATATTGCACTTTTTACAAATGTCTTTTTGTGATAAACCACTTTAATAATCACTTAGAATTCTACATTTTAGCTCTTTTCCATATTCATTTCCTGCCATTATTCAAAAAATCTTTCTAAGGATTCGAAATTTACTAAATAATACGAAAATCCAGTTTACCAGTAAAACCGTTACGTATATGATGCCATTGTTTACAAAAGTTGCAAATGTTTTGTCCCAAGTAAAAGTGTGTCTCTATTGACATTTCTATTTTTTGTATATTCTGAAAGTTGAAAATTATTATTTGTTATAGCCTTTGTGTTTAATACCTTACGGGAAATAATTCCGTTAAAAAACTGTCAAGTTTAAATCAAAATAAAGAAAGTTTTGAATAAAAAAGTTTGTTTCTAACTTCGGTTGCAAATGTTTTTTCCAGCACTGTATATTTATTCTTGCAATTCTCACTAGGACATCCTCGGAGTGATGGATTATCGCAATATGATTGGGCTGTTGCATGCAGTTAGATCTGCCAATTATTAAGTAACAAAAATAAAATTCAAAAATAAAGTTTCACTTTCACATATTGGATTGGTTTTTCGGTAGCTTATGTCTTTCGTATTTCACATTTTAAGAATGTTTGTTGCGAAATGGAATTTTGTTCACAATTCAATTTAAATGTAATATATTTTTGGGAAACAATTTTTAAAAAATGATTTTGAAAGGAGAAAATAATTTTTTCGTAAAAATGTTTTCTAATATTGTTTCAAGAAATTCATCTTGTTGAATTTTAGCATTTCGCGAATAAATTTTGCCAACTGTTTAGCTTCTTAAATACAAAATAAGACAACCATTTCCATTATACAGAAAACTGACTGAATTATCTTTTTTACATTAATTATCTGTTATTCTAGGATTACAGAAAAGGTACTTCCAATTTAAAACTTTTATATCTGATTCTCTTCTGCTTATCGCTCTAACAGAATTATTTGCATCTATATTTCTTATTATAACCTAGTTTGAGCTTCAATTTCGACTCAATTTTCTCTTGTGTAAGTATATGGTACTGCATTTCTTAATTCTGTTTCATTCAAGTTTTTGGTAACCGTAAAGTAATGAGCGCATTCCACTTAATAGGCGTAACCTATTGTTGCTGAGCAATTTTGATATGATGAAAATAAAGGTCTGAATTCCACCAGCTCTCAATAGATGATCTGTAATTTCCTGTATCACCCTATTTATATTCTAGAAAGTCGTGAAATGCTCCAAAGGGTACCTACTTCTTCGTGGTATAGGTCACTGAAAAAGTCTCTCAATTTTAGTCAGTTCATTGGTTACACAGAATTGCAGCTAACACAGAATATGCGTGCGGGTGGAAAGTTTAGTGCGGCTATTAAAAGAAATTTTATTGCAATTGCGATTTGCAATCACGGATTGTCGGATAGATTTATCGGTTGGATCGTGGGATTTGTGTGCTGAACGAATACCGCAGTTTTCAGGTTTGCTTGATTTTTTATCCAACAAAGTATCCTTTAGGAGAGTATTTCGGCATGAGACACTCACTGCTCAGCAATAAAGAAATAGAGTAGCAATTTACAGACTGCAACCCTTCTGTGGGTTTATAAAAAGCCACCTATTTGAAGATATAGTACGAAAATATAGAGTCTCACCAGTTATCATGGAAGAGTCTTGAAGGCTTCAGGCACACTAGAAGCTTACTAACTTCTTATATAAAAGCTTAGAAATTCATAAATTGCGGTAAGCACCACAGCTGATACACCCGTTCAGCTCTGAATATTTTGATTGATAACTCCTACAAAAATTAGCTTAGCATGGAATAACATTCGAGGATGGGATATTTGCTATTAATATGACAGTAAATCCAGCTGTTTATATGATAAAGAGACATGTTTCTCTGTTGGTCTCATATATCCTATAAATTGCTGCAAGGCTGTGGAAAGTTATTGTAACGCTCTTTAGCTACAACACATTCATATCTGCAATTTTGATTTGTGGGGACTAGACCTGCATGCCATCTCTTGTTCTAGCACTCTTTTTTTTGTAGCAGACTCTGTGCGTACGCCTTTCCACCTAAGTGATTATGTTATTCGTTAAAAAAGATGTTCATCGGAAATATCAATAGATCTGGCTAAGTTAAGTGTATAGCTTTAATTGGAAAAATTTATTCCTAAACGGGCTAAAAAAAGGTTTACAAAAAGGTTTATGAGGCTCATACGAAGACAATGCAGAGCGCCACATTCATTTACCTATGCAAGATAAGTGACAGTGATAACCCGAAGTCTCAGTCTTGGCTAGAGGGAGTACATACGACTCCATGCACTTCCCTTGTATTTGTTAGGGCCTCTACAGATACAATATGGAAATTTTCAGAGACAATTTTTCTAGAAGATGAATAAAAAATACCCATCAGCAATATTTTTTGCACCTTATCTTCGGTCTACGGTGTAAGACAGTAGTATATTGAGCTACTTTGGCATGTTACTCCACGTAATTAAAAAAAACGCCATTGGATTTGCGAAAATCTAAGGTGCACTAAAATTTTTATCGTGTGGCAGCTCCTTCTTTTAATTGGTTCACAAAGTTTTTTAACAAATATTGGAATTACAAACATACAAACATGCATCCATAAGTCTCAAATGAATGAAATAATAACGCGTAAATCTCTAGCAGAAATACTGATTTTCTTAAGCTCTAATAACTAGTTAAGGTGAGAGATTAAAGCGATTGAAAAACTATTCGAAGTATTCATAAGGGTGATGGCACTGGTTAGCACCAAGAAACGACACCCATCAGATTACTTACAGTAAAATCAGGTTCATGTCATTGATTCTTTGATAGGCAATAGACAGAGAAAGTAATGTAAGTAAATGTGTGTATCTACTTGCATTCATTAAATTTGAAAAGCTTTGTCAATCCCATACACCTCAGTCATCCTTTCCGTAAATATTCTCTCAATAGTACTAGTCTATTAGCGATTGAATTTTCAGTCCAATAAATTGGCCTGAGTTTACAAAGATTTTGAACGAATGGGAAAAGTTGAGTATAGAGGTTAAGCGGAGAGAGAAATCTTTCTAAAATTTCCCACACTGAAAATAAATGTGTTTAATTTTAAAGTTTTCAAGATTTTTTGAAAATTTCATTTTGATTACTTCTCAAACTTTTTTCCCCAAATTATTGGCATTTTGTTTTGGCACAAAACTTTACAGCAAAGTCAAGCATACGGCGCGCTACGTTTCAAGGCAAATGCATAATTTTGTTTTCAAGTTTTCATATGAAAGAGGAATGTGCCAGTTATTGATGGTGCACTGCAGATGAATTTAATTATGTGAACTTTCTCACAATCGAACATAAATAAATAGTTTTTAGTAGCGAAATTATTTGGAAACTTTATCTGAGTGTAAAATAAGTATGAATGCAGCGGGGTTAATTTCAATATTTTTGAATGATATTTTGCATTCCCGACATAAATTCATAATCTTTCTATAAGCGAAATCAGAACGGTATTCGTTTACTAAAATAAAAACATACATGTAAGTAAAAGAAAAACATATATTTTTGGGTGAAACTTTTCCTGTAGATATTAGTGGGAGTATTTGTGAGATGTCTTTAATTAGCAAGATTGTAGAATTTGGGAATAGAAGCTAACTTTGACAACTGAGAGAAACTTTTTCAATTAAAACTTTGGTAATCTTTTAAAACTAACAAGGAACAATGTTCAATCTCATCAAATAATAAAGTATCTGAAAAAGTAGCGCAATTGATAGATTTCAACAATTTTCCAATTGATTATCCTTGTTGTATGACTTTCTTTTATTTTCAATCTAATTTTTGGAGTTTGATTACAGTTTTTGTTCAGATACCATCAATTTTCTAATGGCAGACATGTTTGTATTCACAATTGTTTTCCTGACTGTATGTACTTCCATAAACTCAGCACTAATACTTCTTAATGCTGTCATTTTTGCTTTGTGTTGAATGCGCAAATTTACTGCTGCCTTTTCTTTCTCTAATGCAATACAGACCATTGTACTTTATCACCTCTGTTATTTGTACCTTTCCAAAGGAGTTTCACTGATGTTAAATGGATTAAATATGCATAGCGTTCTGACTAGCCATAGCTGAAACAAAGAATATATAACTTAACAAGAAGCTCCATCTGGCTTCTAAAAATGCACAAGTTGTATGCTTGATTGTGGAGGCAATTGCAAAGAATGTTGCTCTGTTCTCTCTGTTTCCGCCACCACATAGCCAAAGTTAACTTAAGGCGGAACCACAATAGAAATATACGTAAGTACATTTACTTACGTAAAGCGAACGCGCCCTATAATTTAACAGGCGTACACAAATTAACTTTAACTCGTGTCAGGGGAGCTTTCGTTAAGTTTAAATATCCAATTTTCAGTAAGTATAGTCATAGATGGCACAAGAACTAGATGTCGCATGGCATACTAAAACAGAGTATACAGATTGTGAAATGGGTAGTGTATTCTGGAATGGACCATAACATATTGTAGAGCATGCCAAAAGCAAATATTATTATAATAGCAGTTTTGTATACATTTAACCGACTTCTTCCATACTTCAGATACGAAAAAATATGAATCACTCGACGCATACATCATTTTAAATCTTGTGGTCCATTCCGGAATGGACCACCCCGCCATATAAATTTTGTATACTTTTTTGGTATTGTATGCGACATCTAGTTCTTGTGCCATCTATGGTATAGTGCAATAAGAATCGCACATTCCGTAAGAACGCGATGTCAAACAGTTAAATTATAACTAAATGATTAAAAGTGCAATGTAAAACTTAAAATGGAATAAAAATGGTACTGTGAATTAATAGAAAGCACAAATCTTCTATTTCAACTTCCATTTGTTAATTTTTTCACTTTTACCACTTTTCGAAATTGAAAACATTAAATATCAAGATAATAACTCTTACGGAATGTGATATATATTTAGGATAAAAATATCAATTTTTCGTAAGTAAACCTCAGTCTCGTTTAATTTCGTAAAATTATTTACTTCTATTGTGGTTCAGCCTTTACCCGGGGGTTACAAGTAATAGTACAGCTTGCATGCAAGCCACACTGCCATACTTCCTGCACGTACCTCTACTGCCAGCTGACAGATCAGCTTTCAGCGAACTTGCATAATGAAAACTATGGCAGTTGAGGTGATAATAATTTGACGTTATGCAGTTTTCAAAATGGCGGAGGAGAAATGCTTGAGAGAATTTGATAAATTTATTCGGGAAAAATGAGATTTTCTGGGATCATTTGCATTACGTCAATTACCAACACCTTCCTCTTAACTTTTTCTTGGGTTTTTATCATTCTTCTACTTCCTTTATTGCTATATTTTCCAATATACACATGACTTTACGCCTCAATGCCATTGTTTAATGAACTTTCATGCGGGATGATAAGACATCAACCAAAGTGCCTTCTGTTGTCAAGTTAAAAATCGCGTTGGAAGGGAGGCTCGCATGCAAACTGTACTATCTTGTGTAATCTGTGGGTAAATGACAAGTTATCCTGCAAACATCATGATTCGAAAACAATTTGCTGGTAAATCTTAATCTCCGGCTTAAACTTCGAGATCGAACTGGATATCGAACGGAAAACAGACTACCAGGGTAGTAAAAGGAACATGATTCTCGATTTATCAACCCGAAACTCTCTCTCGATAGCGATTTGCTTTAGATCCTAAGACGAACCGAAATTGATGTTAAAACGCAGTTATGCGCACAATGTGTTTGTGCTAGTGGTGCTATACATATAAGAGAAGCGATCTATTCTCATGTCGTAAGCGATTCGCGCAGAATGAGTTTTTATCACTGACTTATAACAATGGACTGAGCGATTTGCTTTTTCATATTGCACAAATATTGTGTATATCACCATTAGAGCACCTTTAAAACTTTTACTACATAAAAAACCAATCAGGTGAAATTTTACTCCCGAAAATAGAATTAAATTAAAAAAATATATTTTCTTGTGTCCAAGTGATATTTTAATAGCTTATAAGGAATTAAACTCATTCCATCTTTAAATTACAAAAGTTATTCTTTCCTGAATCCTGCGTATCTCTATCTTTACCTGCGTATCTTTATCTTTACATTTTTCTTTCTGCCGTGATTGCATCTGCAGCCAACATAAAAACATCAAATGGCATAAGAAAACGTTTAGTAAGAAATATTTTGTGTTGGTATGGTAGCTCCAACTCTGCCATAGGGCGAAAGAGAAAACTGTTGTGCCATTCTTTCCTATAGGAAAATGGCAATACGCTCAGTCCATTGTTATAAGTCAGTGGTTTTTATGGACATTTAATTAGTCGCGGAAAATAAGGTCCGTGAATATTATTGTCTTGGTCAGTACATTGCACCTTTAATTATATCACTTATTAGAAGGACACTAGACATTTTAGCACATGTCACTGAAATTATAATAAAAGATAAATTATTTTTGTTTTGAACATTATCAGTAATTTCAATCTTACTCACAGAAACCAAGGATACTCGCAGTAAATTCGAAGAATAGACGCACGTAGTTTCATTTCATTTTAATTCCGAAATAAGATAAATAGAGAAATCTCGGGCAAAAAGCGGAATTGTTGTGCTGAGCTCTCTATTTTGCCCTAACTCGTAACTCAATCAGAGAAACGAAGGAATCTCGGGAGAAGTTCGAAATTCTCATTTTTTGCTCAAATTCGAGATTACTTCGAGAAAACGAGCTCTTCGCCACTGCAGAGTTTTCCGATTATTTTACATTCGAAATGCACACGGCAAGAAAAGGAGAGAAAGAAGAAAGAAAAAAAAATTAAACTCCCTTTAAAACTTTTATTTGTTCCAGAAGGAATTTATTTGGATTCTCCGGTATATAGCAAAAGCTAAAAAATGTTTTTAATTTGTTATTTCATCACATAACCCATTATATTTTTGGTGACAAGTTTCAAGTCATGGTTTTAACTCATCAACAGGTCCAAATAAATTCCTTCTTGAACAAATATAAGTGCACCCCAGTAAAAATCCTAAAGAGTATTCTCTACTATTATTTCTTCCTCCTTGGTGTAATATCCCTTTCGCAGCCGCTTTCCATTTTTGCTTATATTATTATATAATGTTTAATATAATATGAAATATAATAATTAAATGTTATTTAAAAAATATTTATCAAGGGGAGGGCTGGAGGGGGTGGGACATATATGTCCCAGCTGTCTGTTATTAAGGGTCATATATGTCCCATCAGTATATTGAAATCAAATTTAACTAATAAATAAAACGAAATATCAGAATAAAAAACAAAACAAATTCATTTATCAAAAATAAAAAGTGAAAAATGTAGTAACAAAATATTATATAAAAAATTAAATATGATATGCAGCAAAACAGTCTTTGCATAAAGGAATTTCACATTCCTTACAAATCGTTTTAGTTCGCTTTTCCTTTTTTTCTGCTGCAAATTTTGTATACCGTCTTCGATTCACACCTTCTATTGGAAGATGAAGACTAACATTGCTAGGCAATTTTCATTTCTTAGATAAACGACCATTTTTGTGGGAACGACGAATAGCTGCAGTTTCTACTCCTTCTTGAATAAAATCTTCTGCTAATGAAACAAGGAATCCAAGAAAGGGTTGTTTTTTCCGATTAAGTTCAGAGTAAACTACCCAAGCATTTACGGCTGACATCATTAAAAGTCGATAGAAAATCTTTTTCCACCACTTATCTGAATTTCTATCAAGTTCATAAAGTGTGGACATTTGGTCTGCCCTATCTACACCACCCATCATTTCTCTATAATCCTTAATCATCTGTGGGCAGGAAACTTCAGATTTCTGCCCATCGGCTAGTGTTTTGCTTACCTTTGTAGTAGATGCAGTATGACAGTTATTCAAAAGTAAAACTTCTTTCGTATCTTCCCACTTTGTAAAAATAAGCCCAGAACTATTAACTTTGAAGATACTATCCCCTTTTTTCAATTTCTCCGATAATTTTGGCAGATTTTTTCGATTAGAATTACATGTTCCCAATGCAGAAAAATTGAGCGTTTATAATAAAGTTACACTTGTGAAAAATCTATCACAACACACTGCTACATCTTCTTCACGAATTGTTTTAACTAAATTATTAACAACGCGTTCTCCCAAAGCTCCCTCAGTTGCATTTACTTCTCTTCTACTATAAATATTAAAATCATATGTATAACCAGTCAGAGAATCACACCTTAGCCACATCTTGATACCTCTATTTGTGGATTTCATTGGCATATATTGCTTCAATGACGACCGACCTTTGAATTTGGTCATTGACTCATCTATGCTTTGATATACGCTATCTTGGCGATTATTATGAAAAGTTTTTTTTAAACATTCCACGACGTTATATATTATATATATTATATATATATATATATATTTATATATATTTATATAATAAGTTTATATTTATATAATAAGTTTATATTTATATAATAAGTTTTTTCTGCATCAGCTGGTTTCTCAGGACTGGCAGAATTCATTTTAGAAGATAATGCTTTGAAATGGTCTCGAGATATTGCTTTCTTTATCATCAAATTTCCCAACGAAGAATGTGTTGACCAGTAATTCTCCAAACTTGGTACGCGATTGTAAGACATTACAAACATGACGCCCAACATAATCTTCATTTCACCAATATCAGTTTTTGATATACGACTAGCTCTACGTTTATTTTTTTTTTTTACAATCTCCAAACGCTCATTTGTGCATTGTACAATGTAGTTTATCATGCTTTTTGGGAAAAACTTGTAAAATATTTCAGAGTAGATACAGCTACGTGATAAAATGGTGCTACATGGACGAAAACTTGGCAATGCTTTTTTTGGTTGAAAACTACTGTCTGGGTTGAACCAAATATGTGGCGGATTCATCAAATTCAACTTGGATTCGTTGTCAGCATTGTTTGTAGACACATCATTTTCATTTTTTTTGCTAAAATCCTTACCATCTTCATCAAAATCAGTTTCAGTAGAATCTGAAGTTACACTTCCATCTTCGCAGTCAATCTCGGGATTGAAATCAAGATCGAATTCGCTGTCACTGCTTGCAAAAAGATCATTGCTGGCTGAGTTGTCTGATGAGTTCAAGAAATGCTCTTCAATTTCTTTTGCACTCATTTTTCCTTCTATATGTAAAAAAACGAAATTAAAAATTAAAAACTTTACAAGACTGTTGTGACAAATATGTACACTTACTTTACATAAAATACTCCAAATAATTACGTTTTTAACCTATTATAACATAAAACACCACTAATTTATCGAAAATCACGACTGCACTTCACAATTTAAAATGCAAAACTAAACATGAATAACTTTAAAGACAGGCCGACAAAGCTAAGTACCGTTAGATAAGATTTCAGAAGACGATTGGGACACATATACCCCATATTACTAGGAAACTTTTAAATTCAGTCGTTTTTAATCTTCTGCTGGGACATATGTGTCCCAGCAGCTGCGAAAGGGATATAGGAGTTTTTGCCTCATATATTTCATACCCAGAATTTATTTTGAGTTTATATTAGAGGAGATCAATTTGATCTATTTCAAGCGTCTAGAGTATGCAGAAAACCAAGCGGTACCGATGAGTATAAGATTTTCTGCTAACAAGAAATGCTCCTTCTTCTTTCTTTTTGTTTCTTTTTCTTTTTTCAACCCACTGCGGGCATATACAGGTTCGATTCGTTTCGAATGAATCTGATTTTTTAAATTTTTTTAATAATTTTTTTCTCCATTTTTCTCAAATTTGTTTCATTTTTTCTTTCTTTTCCTTATTCTGTTTTTTCATTTGTTTTTCAAGTCACTCAATTTCGCTATTTGGGACCGTTGATGAGTCAAAACCAAGACGTGAAACTTGTCACCAAAAATATAATGGATTGTGTGATGAAATAACAAATTAAAAACATTTTTTGGCTTTTGCTATATTACCGGAGAATCCAAGTAAATTCCTTCTTGAACAAATATAAGTTTACCCCGGTAAAAAATCCGAAAGAGTATTCTCTACTTTTATTTAAAACTTTTATGAATAAAGATAAAAAATGTGAAAGCGCAAATTGCATACAACCAAACAAAATGGCAAATGATTTATTTTTACTCTCATAAAATGTTTTCGCGCTTTTGAAAAATCAGTTTTTGCTGAAATATTGTGAGAAATATCCAATGTTTTTATAGCATAACCAATGCTTGTTAGAGTAATTTCTATGCTATTTGAGCAGTACGTGCTCTGATATTTTCGGGAATAATAAGAATTTCATTTGATTCCTTTCAGCATATTGGCCAAAATGAAATTTATCTGTTTCTTAAAAAAGTGAGGTAGTGTGACCCGATATACCATAATTATGAATAGTTTGATAGGATTTTGAGCGATTCAATAAAACTTTGTCGTTCGAGTAATCTTACATTCTCTCGATTTACGTTTTTAGCGCGTAATCTCAGTCGCACTACTATAGCGCATAGCCAAGTTCTTTTCCCCCATTAATGCAAAAGTCGATAGTATATGACATTACCCGTTTCGGTCTAAAAAATACGAAAATTTCCAATTTTGTTTGACTGTGTCATCTTCTTAATATTAGCTTATCTTTGCCATAGTTGTACATGTACACACACTGATGCCAGTCATGCCCCTAGGTTCGTACTTCAATTTGCTGCCTGACTACTTGTCGGCCACCAATTCCTATCCCATCCGCTCATATTCTCCTTTTGTTCAACTGCCGCAATGCAATGTAAATAACAATTATTTCAAACAAAGTATTCTTGATGAAAGCGGTTTTCTGGTGAAGAGATAAAGAAGCAAAGAGAACTCGCATTATACCCAATTTATGACCATGATGCGGAGTGCAGCCGCTGGTTCGGGTGTTGGTGCTACCGCGGTGAGTGACATTTCGTCAAAAAGCAGAGTATTTTCATACAATTTGTGAGGTCAAGTCGTAATATCACCACAGATGACAGCGTAGTGAGTGGCGGGTCGTCAAAAACAGACAGTTTTCGTAAAATTTGTGAGATCAGGTCATAATATTCGACCTGCCATATAACACTTTTTAATATACGAGACGCGTAGTCTTTCTATAGCCAAAGAATGGCTGAAGTTAGGCTTGTCACATCCTTCTCTAGTCCTTTTTTTTTCAGTCCCATAACAATTGACTGCTTAAGTGGGCAGCCAGTAGCCTACACTTGTAAGTCGGTTTAAAGTCGGAATGCCCTTATCATTGCAGTACATAGCACTAAAGTGATGTGTTGTGACAACTACTGCCACCATTAATAAATATACCTGATTAACTACCTAACCGATTGACAAATTAACAGCAGACTCGAACTTGCTTCTGCATGCCTAGGTGCAATTGAAAACGGAATCTAAGTTCAGTGTTGTGTAGTATTAGTTTTACAAATTTTGGAACTCTTATTAAAAAAAAAGTGTATTCTGAACTCTTAATATTATCAACTAACACCAGAAGACTTTCTTATATTTTCTATTCTTAGTAATATAGCTTTGCTACAGGTAACTTATACCATCTTATGCTTAATACACAATATTATTTTTCCTATTTCCCCATTAAAAAAAAAATGTAAAACTCATCTCATTCTTTATTTCTTGGTAAAGGTGGCAGCTCACCAGGCCGCTTTTCTTAAAGGGGAAAATAGTTTTCAACTTCTATTAATCACCAGAAATATTCTTATGAAATATCGAACGCCTAACCGAAGCTACATACAAACATAATATGCCCACACAAATAACCCTTTTCAGATTGAGAGAGCCCATGTCTCTGTTCCCTTTTCCATTTTATTGGCTTTTGTTAATTACTCGAGATCTTAAATTCCAAAAAGTCTCATAAATTAATCGATTTTTGAATAACACATTTCTGTGTATAAATTACGGCTATGAAGTAATATAATGAGTTCTACCCCGCTGGCTATCGATACTTTTAATAATATTGTTCGGTCATCATTTATCTTAATCTATGCTCAATAGTTGGATGACCGACGGTCATTTATAATATGAATGACCAGTTTGTGTGGTCATTTGATTTATTACATTATCAGATCATGTACAGAAATCTCAAATCTTTGAAATGGCAGACATTTTAGGTGTTAAATCCGAAATATTATGACTATTACAGATGAAAAAAGAAATCATTAAGGCTTAATCAAGATGTCAAATAAATATTTTTACATTCACTCCTTTTGATATTAGGGTGGGCTTTACCAAAATTAAAAAACAAAAAAAAAAACTTTATGTACTAAATAAGTTCTTTATTTAAGTAGGTAAATAAGATGATACTCGTTAGTGAAGGTAGATCTGGACTATCTGTAGTGAAAATAGTCAGCTGCCTAATTGAGAACGAACAAAGTTAATATTACTGGTATTTTTCGAATAACATAGGTACATATTGTGCAATGGACATTCGCCTGATACAAGTTCCTTCAAAGCAAGGACCATACTTATTACAAGCTTTATGATATAAATTTCACTTTATTAGTTATCTTTTTTCTAATTGTTTTTGGTTAAGGCTTAACCGTTTTTTCATAATTTCGTCCTTTTGGTTTTGAAATAAGAGTTATCGGTAACATTTCTGATTATTCTCTCGGGGGGTTTATTCCAGACCGTCACAAATGAAAACCTTTTATATTTTGAAACTGTCTAGCAATAATTTCAGGGGTCCTACCTAGATACTGTAAACTGGATCAACAGCGAAATCGCATATAACTCACCGAAGAAGATGAAAAATGGAAACACATTCTCTACGAATACAAATCAATTTTACAAAGTTAATTTTACGAAATTTTGTTTGGCTTATACTGTCTAAAGCCCGCTAACTTTGAGAGATTTCCTTCCTCGAAAAAAGTCAACAAAATTCAGAAATTTACTGATAAAAATAGTTATGATTTTTATGCAAATATCATCCTTGTTCGAAACGATTAAGCCGTTACACTCAATCAATCCTGTTTCAAGCTCGAAATTTAACGGGAGTAGACCGGTGCAGCCATAATTTGATCTTACAGGACCAGAATCAACGAACTTTATTTAAGCTGCATTTTGGGTATTTAAGTAAAATAAAAAACTACAGCATTAAAGGTTAGGACTAACGTCCGCGCTAAATTAAATTTTATCTAATCTCCAATATCGGACCGTTATTTAACAGCTAAAATATGACAGCGCAGACGCAGGGAAAAGATATATTAAAAAGAAGAAGAAGAAGAAGCATTCTGCAATTTATTTTCGGAAATACAACGCACGGTCATAATATTTCTAAAAACAGGTAGTTAATATTATTTGGAAAAATTAAAAATATACAATAAATAAAAACAATGATATTGAAAATACGGCCACGAGAAGAAATCCAATTAATCCGTACTTTTTTACGTTTTATAGGACGCATTTTCAGGTAAAGGCCCTGCCTGGTGTCGAAGGAATTAAGACAAGAAATCTCGTCTTCCCGTAACTATGGGTAAGTGTATCGGCACCTCAAGATATGAAAGAAAATATTCTTGGAACAGTATGTTTGTTGTGGGAAAGGTGAGTTTTAGGTTCCAAGAGAAACATCCTTGAGTAGCAAGATTAGTTTACTGTCGGGCATGGTTATGGGTTGAATAAATCAAGATAATCTCTTGTATTTGATAACGCGATTTAATACGTTTGACTTCCATTCTATCTGTGCCCTGGAGGTAACTAAATGAAATACTGAGATACATTTCATCATTACCATCAGATAACATGTGTAAATTCGTTATTGACTAATTTTCTCTGGACACAAAAATTAATTACTGGGATTTAGTCACGTTTTTCTTCTTAATTATGTGCAAGATAACTCTCTCTGCCATACTAATTACCTGTTTGATTATGAGATTAATGCTGTTGTATCATACCTACATATTATATTTGAATGTATTTAATTATATCCAAATCTAACATTCGTGATTGTTGAAGGAAAGAGATAAATGTCCACAAATGTACGGAGTACATCTAAACGATATAAATCTTATAAACATAATAATTCATTCACCTCAAGTAATTACTTAGGTAGCTTAATTTCATACAAACCTTTTTGTAGAATTTTAATTGCATGAGCGAAAATTCAACTCTCAGCATTTGATGCAATTCATTGAACTCATTGCAATAATTTGATTATTTTGCTTACCTACAGAAATTACTTTGATTGCTTTCTTTTGTTACTTCTTTTTTTTATGTCATTATTGAATGCCGCTAATTGTTCATTTTTACTGTCAGCAATTTATTATTGTAAATTGAATTGATTAATTATTTGGTAGTGAGTTTCATATTAGAAAGTGAAATAATTTTTTTCTATTTGACGATAGTATCGTTTTCTTTTCTAATTAACTCAGCACAAATAATGCCCCGTAGCCCTTACATTATTATTCAAATTTCTTTATTACAACCATGAAGAACAGTTTGTCATATTTATGTCTTCTGCGAAATTATGTCCGTTGACCACATCTTCCGTAGATATAACATCCAAGAGGCAAGATGCAAATGAATTTTATGCTACCAGTTCTGTGAATGCAATTTACAATGTTGAGTAAATTATACGACACAAAGTCAATGCTACAAGAATCAATAGAGCGAAAATTGCTTCCAATTTACATGTTAAAAATATCCATAAAAGCAGGTTGACTTTGATCTTATATTTTGAGTTGTTTTCAACTAGCGTGTGCATCTGAACAAATTGTTTGACTTAAGTCATAACAACTCAAGTGAAATGTTTGCTTAAAATGATACGTATATATACGCTTGACTACTTAAGATTCCGATTGTCAATAGGTAAGGATACCGTCATTATGTTGAAAGGCCTTATTATGTACTTAAAGAAATTTATGCAAATGGATGCTAGTTATCTTTCCGCCATTATTGGCAGAAAACAGAAATTCCATTGAAAGGGTTTAATGCACTGCACCGCACAGTTTCAACAAAAGTAAGAAGAAATTATGGAAATTTGTCATATAGTACATGGTTAATGAAATGTAACAAATTGCTACTCCATGATCCACATATATATGTATGTACTTCATATTCTTCACAGAATGAGACAATATGAGCATTACTATTACTTTTATCATGAATGTTGCTTTTTATAGGTGCACTTCAAAATTTAAACGTAGAGCCCCGCAGACAGTTTGAGAAGTTTAGGGTTAAAGTTCACTCGATTTACAATAATAGCATTTATTCTAGTTATTTTCCTTTATATGTATCTACATATACCGTGCTTCATGCTGCCTTTTGTTTTCAAGATCAGACTCTGCATTTCCTGCAGAGTTTATTTTTATTCTTATGGACATTATTTGCTCTAGAATAATACGATCCTTTATTTTACAAGTCTAGATGGTGGGTATAGAGGGGAGTTCAGAGTTCTCTTCTTCGTCGTTCAAAAACTCGCGATACGTCATTATTGAAAATTTTACGGTAATAAATTTTCATTCATAATGGTTCTTTTCCTGTACTTTAAAGAATTATATTTCCTACATTTTTCCTTATTTATATAGTGGGGATGAATTACTTGAAAATTTTTTAAACTTGAAACTGAAAAAGAAAAATGAGAAGCATTCGGACTAACAGCTGTCAATCAATATAAGAAGCTGGTGACATACCACCTTTTTGACAGAAAGAAAAACATAAGGCTTATCATAGTGTGTCGAACTTAGTACTGGTCTCGCTAAAATTCAAGATAAATTTTTGTCAATAGCTCTTACAGCGTCAAGTTTTATATGAAAATTTAGTTTAGTGCGGACCTCAGATCTAGGCTTTACTATAAAATCCTGAATTTTTCTTAAGAAGGGCAAGCTCTTAGAATAAGATTCTAGTGGAACTAGCTTTGCGTTGCTTATAGCAGATGTGTAAACTGTGACGGTTTTCTCCGATCGCAGCGCTGCCAAGATCCATCGAATAAGGGCAGTGTATTTCCGTCCTCAACGATATCTCTCCCGGCAGGAACAATATGTATAAACGTACCGTTTGACACCTCAACAAATGAAGCTATACAGTTATATGGCGACTGTCTGTGAAGTAGCACCGAGCATATAAAAGAATCTAGAAAGAATATCTTTTGTAATACTCCGGAATAGTTCAAGATCAGGTTGCCCCATGACAACTCACATAGGTAGTACATAGCTCCAATGGGGGAACGATACCATGGGATATAACGACGACCTGGAGAGCTTCATATTTATGTAGTCCCAAAGACAATCTATCTGGTGACTTGCATATGACAGGATCGCTGTAATGCTTGTGGACTCTAACGTTAACTGGATTTTATAGCTAAGTTCAATCTACAAGTAGCCGCTAAGACCGCTTGCATATCGGAACACGAAAGCGAACGAATAAACAGTTTGACACCGAAAACTCGTTTATGCTTACATATAAAAAACCAACGAATATAAGTTGCGTTGGGCTTGAATAAAAAAAAAAATAAACGGAAATGAGGTTATGTAAGATCGAAAAGAATTTTGGTTCGTATGTGGAACATAGTATGAAACGAAAATATATTTGACAGTTCGGAACGAAAATTTGTTTCTCGTATGAATAAATATAAGAATGTATTTTAATTGCAATTAAGCTTTAAATATGGATTTTTTTTATTGAAACTGTAATTACAATAAGTATTCAATATTTTATTACATAAATATAGTTTCTGTTAGTTTAGATCAAAATTTGTATTTTTCCGTTCAGTGTTTTCGTTTTCGTTTTCTGATGTGCAAACGGCCTAACGCCAACTAATCGGGATAGCTACTCTGCCGTAATGTAATACAGCTCCTCCTGGAAGCCTGAATGTGTGAGAATGAGAGAATATTTTCTATTTATTTTATACTAATTTGTTCAACAGTTACGCCGACATGGGCGGCGTGGTCGTCGTTTTATGTCAAAAATATTTACAGACAGTGCGGAATATATGAATTGAATTACATTACATCACTAACTTTAGCAAGATGTAAATCTATTATGAAGAAAATGAAAGAATTAAACTATGTTTGATTTTCCGAAATAAAATGATCTTATATTCAAGTAATGGAAGAGTAGCCATAAAAATGTGGACTTGAAGAAAAAGATAATAATTTTATTTATTGTTATTTAACAATTTTGTTGCAAACTGACGGAGTTTACAAGCAACTGACTCAACACTCAAATATAAGTGAACTTTAATGTATGGTACTGCCGCCTAGTGCAGATTTGCTATGCAACTTACCCGGCGTTTTAGTCAGCATTTGGCGATGATTACAATGACCGACCACGCCAGCGTCAGCTTCAGTAATGTAATCTAGCCAATACCCTTAATTAATTTTAAACATAGGTAGCTACCTAACTAAAGCCTTTCTGCGATCAGCAAAGTGTTTCTAGACAAGAATTTCGAATTTAATATTGCTATGTTTATAGCGTAGTGCTCAAGAGTTCGAAAATGTTCAGCTCTCGGTACAGACGACTCGCTATAAGCTCTGGAATACGCTCCTTAAATTTCCTAAGGATGCATTTTAATTCATAAGTAAATGAACAGATCTATCTATATAATAAGTAAAAAAAAAATTAACAAGACAAAGTGTGGATAATGAGCACAATATTAAAATGTGTAATCAGAAGTTAATTCTAAGCTCCAAAAATTTCGCAAAGTTATTTTAATTGTATCATTCTTTAAAACCATTTAAATATGTTCCCGGGCAATATTATTCTGTTGGGCATATAAATAAGTCTCCTACCAATAATTTATATATTTATTTTGGAAATAAAGAGAAACTTCCAAAATCATACTACCTTAGAATTAACGAGATAATAAATTTGCACATATTCACAAAATTTGAAGCTAAAGAATATTAAGAAAAGCAGAAAGTTATAATTATGTTCAAAAGTAAATAAAGATAATAAATTAATAACTAAAGAAATAAAATTAAAAGCATAATGCGAAAAGAGAGAGAGGTAAAAATAAAAAAGAAAAGTGCCAAAAATGATTAAACTAAATCCAAAATTTAAACAGCGTGCATGAACTTAAAACTAGAAAAAGCAAATAGAAGAAATTAAAACTAAACTTAAACGAAAAAGCGCATACCAAAAATACTGCTAAGGAAAAGTGTAAGGCAAAGCAGTAGAAAGAAACATCCGAAGAAAAGAAACCGTGCTAATAAACAATATCGCGGAAGATTAATATTAAAAATAAAAATTTGGGCCAAATATTCCCTAATACTGATAAGCGAGTCTTAAAACTATTGAGCTGCAATTTACTGCACATTTGATACCTGCGCGTTTTGAAACGATTAAACATTGGAATAACTATTCAATCCCCCGATGGAAAATTTAGCCGATTAAAAATTTAGTTGGCCAAACAATTTATAACAGGTTTACCATAGATTATCCAATCTTGAGAAACAAGGTTAGGATTAAAATTAGTGCAATGTCTTATAATTCAATCATTTAACATTGTAGAATATTTCAAATCAGAGCAACTCTTATAATTCAAGGATTTAACTTTTCATACTACACCACATACAGTTTTTGGTTTATTAATCTGCAGGCCGTATCTACATTCCACCACCTTACGTGCGTTGATCTGGCTACACTTGTGTGTCGGCTTGCTCAGTTTTGACCTCGACTGCCTCCTAAAACAGTTTGAAGTGATTATGGTTATGTTGTTGGATACTGCCAAGATACGACTACGACAGCTTAATGCGATGTAGCGTTGGGGATCTTACAGGACTTGGCCGCATGTCTTCTCCTCGAAAAACAAAGTTAGCTGGTTTTTTTCCTTTAAAAATAAATATTGCAACCAGCATAGACTTTTAACGAATGGAATAGATACCTTAGTTTTCCTTCAAGGCCTCGGGCTGTTTCTTCTTTATTATTTTATTATTAATTTTACCTCAAACCTCTTTTTTTTTTTGTTTCTGTTTTTTTTTCTGTTTAAAATCTCAGTCACACAACCACTTTATATTTAAATAATAATAACTTTATCTAATTCGTTTCCTTCGACTTTCTTTCCACTTTTTTTTTTCTATACCTGGTTAACACTCGCGACACTTCTACCTTTTCCAGCTAAAATATGGCCTTCCGAAATCTTGCTAGTAAATTTCTTCTTCGAACTTCGAAGTCAGCTTGACCACGCGGTTTACCTCGAAAACGCCCTTACTATGCTGTCAATTACAAACACTAATTACTATGCTAAATAATAGTGATAGTCTTTACGTAACATTTTCTTGAAACTAACTCGCTTCACTGGCCGACTACCATACCTACTCAATTCAACTGTTTCTCAGTTCATATTACTTAGCAAATCTACTACTCTCAATGCCCTTAAATCTATTCCACAATGACATCGGCCATGTATGTGGTGTGGTTGACATTTCTTGTTTTATAATCAGCGTGAATCTATCATTCTCAATTAAAAATTGACTGCTTATTTGATAATCGTAAGTGAAGCAACCAACGGAGTATTAATATGTGCAAATTCTTCTGAGTTATAAATTAAACCGTCTTGGTGATGTTTTATACCCTAGATGAAATCTAAGTTTGTCATTCCGTTGTTGACGCATATAAATCTTGCTGCTAGAGCAAAATGGATTGAACATCCACACATAATATTCAAAGTTATATTGATTTTTGCATGTTCACCTGTCCGTCCATCTGTGAGCACGATAACTCGAGAACACGTGCGCTTAGAGAGCTAAAATTAAGTTCGAAAATGAGACAAATCGCGTAACTCCTTCGTGGGGTTGCCATTCAAAAATCTCGTTTTCGTCTATTATATTTGGATACTACCTGAGAACGCGTTAACGTAGAGTGCTGAAGCCTTGTGTACGGCGTTTTCAATAGTGAATGTAGTACCAAAAATGGGCTACATCGGTCAAGCCTTTCTTAGTGTTGCCATATAGAAATTTAGGATTTTTACGTATACTGTGAAACCATCAGTCCTAGACATTTCTATTTTACTGAATGGTTCTTCAGAATATGAAATCCTATGAGATTGGTAATAATCATTTTTACCGTCCGACGAATCATTTTAAAAATATATGCAAAAAATCACTATAAAAAACAAACTTCTATAGATGGGTGACCATAAGAAATTACATACGGGCAGTTATCTAGGGAATCATTAGTATTACACGTAGACCAACTCTAGCTTTGTTACTTGAAAATCTTAAGTTTTGACACGAGGGAAGTCTGCTATGTTGCAATATTTCATTGTATTTCCTTATACCCTTCTGGAAGTGGCGCGTGATAAATGAGTCCGCACCACTGACATATATAATATGGACTGACTACGTTAGTGGAAATGCACTGCAAAAAGTGGGCTCACTTCTATATTGCTGACTCTTTCGGTCTAAGAACCAAGTACCAACTGAGGACAACTGTAAACAAAAAATAAATAAATGGGTCTGTCGAAATAAATCTTTTTAAATTAATTATTTAGGGTTATTACTGATAAAATTGTTTTACCAAAGGTAATATATTCATATGATATAAAGCAGAAGTTCGAAACGTTTCATTATAATCGCCTTTCGAGCTGCGCGCTCATTTTTTCAACTTCCCGCCAACGATTTTTTCAATGTTGGCACCGGCGTGAGAACTTTTATTGACACAAGCAATTGAGCCCACGTGAAATAGAAATTTAAGCAGTCCATATTATATATGTCAGTGGTCCGCACCAATATTATTTGCCTCGTAGTTTTGTTGTAAACGAATCTAGATCTGTAAGCTTAATGTATTTCCCGGGAACGCAGTAGCCGTACGCTTCTGTATTTGTGTCCTGAAATTGTAGTTTGCGATCCCACACACCGCATGCACACAGTAAGAAAAAGATCTATTTTGTTCAAAACCGAACAAATCAGAGAAATAAAAGCTTTTATCAAAAATTTATTAGGAGTATTGTTAGCATGAATATTTGGGTTCTCGGATTTGTATAAAGAGTTAAGATGTCGTTCTTTAGTATTAAACAGTTAGAAAATTATACAATTTTTTATCTTCTGAAAACTGTTAAATATACTTGCGGTCCCGTAGACCGCATGTCACCGCTCATGTCCTGCCAGGGGATGCCACTTTTGGAAAGTTAATTACATTCAAAATTTTATTTTCATGTTTTATTTGAATATATAATTTTTCAGTGTTTATTCGAACTTATCTTCTAATCTTATTTGTGCTTATTTTCTGGACTTCTACTTTAAGCATCCGTCTGTGTAAACGTAGGGATCTCTTAGAGTATTCAATAATTGCTCCTTAGATCTCCCTGCGTATGTGAACCGTGCTTGGCAACTATTCACTATTTCTAATTTGTTTCTTTTATTATTCATGCTTTGTTTTCGGAAATGTTAACCAGATGGATACACGGAATGGTACCGTCCGTTACAAATCGATGGTTGATCGAATAAAATTTAAATCGGTTTGTCGTTGGACGCATCGATTTTTGTAAATGAGAGTTTAACGCCTAAAAACCAGACTTTTTGCGAGAAGCGCTTCTATTGCGCAGATGCGGCTTACTGTACTATGTGTTCACTCAAAAATCATTACTTTTTATTAAATTTCAACAGAATGATCTACCATAAACGTCATGGACCATAAATGTGTATAACCGATTCACCATCTGCTGAGGCCGGCGCTAGATAAATGGATAATGACGTTATTATTAAGGCATATCAGTATCTCAATAGTCATTATTTTAGTTGTACATCTTTTATTTCATAACAATTATTTTAATTTCGTTTGTTAACGTCATTATAATAATTATCTGTTTTCTTCTTTGCAGAGGGATGTTACAGCAATCATGTTACCGATACACGTGTGGTTCCGGTAATATAAATACCATTTATAGGTATATTATTAATGCTTGTTATTGTCGTGTCATATTTTCCGTGGAGAAGTCTGCCTGTGGAATTTATACTCTCTTCTACAATAAAATTCTGAATGATGCAAACACCAAGAGGAATATATATGTACATTCTCTTAATGGAACTTCTCTCCTTGTCAGTTGGTTCCGGCACTGGTGCTACTTTACTTATGAATAATTTCAGAGGTCTGAGCGAAGTGAGAATGTTGCTGAACATTTCCTGTGTGCAGTAAATGGGTTTTTTAATGTTTGTTTACTTAATGCCAGAAGCATTAGATTTAAAGCGGATGAGCTTAGGCAACTATTCTCAGATTTGGAGATGCAAGCTGTTTTTGTCAGTGATAAAAGGGTACAGTAACATATAGCATTATCTTTTGTTTTTTTTAATGGCTGCAAATTATTGCGAAATGACTGTAAAAATAGAGTTGAAGATGGAGTAGCCTTAGTTGCCATGTGGTATTTTGGCCGTAAATACCATCACCTTAGCGGTATGCTGTAGGTACATAGATAGGCTTTACACAACAGATGCAGGAGTAGCTTGTAAAAGCTCAAACCCTCGATCTTATACTGGAGTATGCATAAAAATAACGAGACTGATGTTGGTTACGACTGAATAATAATTGAACACCTTATCCCCTGGGCTGTTCTTATAACAATTTCAATTAGGTAATTGTTACGTTTTTGAATTAGTTCAGTGGGTATCTGTCTCACTCACACTTCATGGAATGACTCTCAGTCTCACTCAAACTAGAATCATAAAGTTACTGTCTTAAGGCAAGCTTTGGGTACACTAGAATCATTTTTAGTAGGTAAATAGAAATTTTTCGAAACTGAGTTTCTCGAAGAAAAATTGCTGTTTCCCGTATTCTAAGAAATAATGTAACAAGTGTTATACCATGTTAGAATCCTTATTAAATGCATCAAGTTTTAAAGTTACTTGCCAAACTAGTGTAGTACATTTTTTTTCAGTGTAGTCAGTTAAAGTTGGGTGAAGTATTAATTTTCTATTCTTGGTTCGGCAAAAAGTGACATTTTTCTAAGCTGGAGCAAGTTGGCTTAGAATTTAAAGCAACATGGTACATAAGCACTATTCAGGATTGCATAAGAAAAATAAAATTGAAAAAAAGTAAAAATTTAGAGCAACAGGAACTAAAAAACCATCACAGAGTGTACATTTTCTCGAAAACAAAAGAAATGTCTATAATTTGAAAAATACATGAATTAGATTTTTTTTTATATTTTTCTTGTAACTATTATGTTTTGGTCTATCACCCGATTCCGGATTAACGTCGACTTCCGGGACACCCTGTATAGTGTATATATATATTTTTTTAATTTTTTTTCCTCAAAAATTTGCATATTACCAATCCGCGCGTTCCTTGTTTTTACCGACGTAAGAGATTTTCCGCCGTTGCCTTCCTTTTCTAACATGATACCAAGTAACTATATTTTCTTGCATTTGAAACTTATCACTAGAAGCATCTTTGTATTGAATATCCACGTAACCTACTGCTGATATATCCATTATCGCGAGTTGGGTTAACGCTGTTATCAAATTAACTTTCGGCATCTTATGTATGGAAATATTAGGCTCTGCGCGACTGATTCCTCAATAAAGCTGGAAGTGTGCAACAAGCAACACACCACGGTACGAGAGCTGTGTTCAAGGTCCGTAATGGGATCAACGTCACCAATGCCGCAGGTTCTGATGATTTCTCGCTCCAATTGATTTTTATTTTATTTTTTTATTTTATTTATTATTTTTTATTTCCTATCCCGCATTGGGGGAATGTCGAACAGTTTACCATCTTTGATCGATTCTCTCACTTGCAAACTGCCAAAGGTCAAGATTGATGTGAATTAACACCTCCGACACTCTCCTGGTCTTTGTAAATGCCTTACCCTATATTTCCTTTCCGCTTTGCTGGACTTGCATCATAGGACATCTTTCGAGTTTGCCGCAATAACACATATCTCAAAGTCAACTTTCACATACATAATAGATATAATTGGTTACTCACCGGTTTTTTATTGAATGGCTATTTATGTAACTGTGATGGGTCATATTGCCAACATCATTACCGACAATTACTGATAATTATGCTTTTTATCCATCCTCTGCAGAGGAAACAGACAAAGTCAGTGTACATGTAATATGATGCCATGACTGAACTAAAATTGTTCCATGTTCTCTCAAGAATTTACGAAGGTGTCATTATGAGCAATCAAATGATATCGTGATGCTATAAACAGCTTTCGTTTCACGTTACCTACAGCTATCAACTCGGGAAGATTTTATGGCGACTGGAAGCGTACTGCGTAATCTCGCTGTAAATTGATTGGATTGCTTAGGAAGGTGCACCCGCATAGAAATTTTATAGAAATTCTTAAATTATTAGATGAGGAAGTGTTAAAAAGCGGTTTTAATATGGAACTATTCGCGTTTAATAGTTTTTATTATGCGGAATGTATGAGTTTTAAGTTAGTAAAAAATCCCCCCAAGTGCTGACCTGTACTACCAATTCGCAACCCAGTTATGAGCGCTACTTGAGATTTACAGAGTTGGTAAATTCAAATGCGTTGGCTAATGTAAAATTTCCAAGAAAATGTTTCATACCTAATTTGAGCTATTACATGTTTGTATGTAGACATGGGATTTATATTGGATTCATCTAATATTTCCTAGATGGTTCTGTAGCACAATTTAACACCAAAGCTTCAAATAGTGCAGCCTGCATTAAAAGCTATTCGCGTGGAAAAATATTGTTTCAAAATGAACAATATGGAAAGTGCTTTTTATTTAAAAACTTACTTAATTGAGAATTGATATGGAGCCAACAGAGGGAAAATTCATTATAGAAAGATTCCTTTTATCAGAAATCGGTGATCAGCGGATTAACGCACAGTCCGAAATCCGTAGCCCAATCTGTAACTGTAATGACGTACAGAATTTTACTGCAGGGGTCATGGAACAGTACCCCTCTGCAAAACATGCGGAACACATGCAAGATCCATGTAATGACTTATCTAGAAGGTGGATGCATAAAATGTACTTAGGTCCTTTAAAAGAGTTCGGTATCGGTATTCCAATTTGCTCGTGTAAAATTCTGTTTTGAATTAAATACTTCACGCGCGACTTACGTTCGCGGTTCACGAATCGAGGAAAAATATATAATGAAAATATATTTCTATTGAATTAAAGCACTTGCTTAAGACTTTAACAAAATTACTTTATTTAGATTAAGACTTTATTCTTTCACCGGTTATAAACTATAACTGAACTGGGTTCTTTTACCTTTTCAATTATGCCTCGTATGCTGACGAGGCATTTACAATTTCCTTTGATTGAAAAACGAAACTGTCCGCACGTTTTACTTGAATTTGGAGTGTGTTTCGCAATTAACATTAAATTGATGAAAGTGCATTTTAGATATGTGCAGTTTGATGACTTTATTACTTTTGAAAATGTAATATTTATAGGTTAAAATATATTCATATAGGTATATATAAGTAAGTCGCGCATGCAAACTATTTAATTCAAAACATAATTTTACACCCAAAAAGTTCATTGGATGAATTATTATTTTATCATTTTTCAACCGATTAATGTGTTCAGTGTTGTAACAAACAGAGGTGCACTAAAAATTATGTTCAATATAATGTTCATTATTTCAATAAACCGATAAAATATTTCCTGCTGCTTGGAAACTAGAATATGTTCAGTCTATTCCCAAAAAAGGTTAAAGTTAGCGATCCTTCAACTTATCGACCAATTGCAATAACTTCGATTTTTTCAAAGATTTTTGAATCTTTCATTAACTCTAAATTAATGAAGTATCTGCAAACCAACCAACTCATAAATGTTCGTCAATATGGCTTGTCAGCTGGACGCACATCTGGACTTGGTGACTTTTCTTGCAGAACGTTGGAACCATAGTCTCCACAATTTTGGTGAGTCCAAAATCGTTGCGCTGAATATATCAAAGGCTTTTGATAGAGTCTGTCATCTTACCTCTTAGTCAAAATTAAAGCACTTGGTTTCTCCCCTCCTCTTCTATTATGGATTGAAAGTTTCCTATCTAGTCACAAAATACGTGTTCTATTAGCTGTTGTTATATCTGAATGCCATCCTATATATGCCGGTGTGCAGCAGGGCTCTGTTATCTCTCCAACTCTCCCTTGAATTTTCATTAGAGATCAGCTTTCTCTTACTTTTAATCCCATCCATAGCTTTGCCAATGACAGTGTCTTTGATTTAGCTTACACCTTTGATATTCTTGCTCCCTCCAAAACGAATCCAGCATGTGTCAAGCGAGATTGCATGATTAGGTTTTTGAATAACGACCGTGACAATATCCTCGCATTGGGCAAGCTCAGCTGGACAGATCACTTCTTCTACTGTGCCAAAGAAGCATCGTAATTAATTTCAGCCCTTCGAATCTAGCGTTTCTCTACAAGTCCTACATCAGATTTTGAATGAAATGCAATTCCCATATCTGGGTCGGGGCTGGTCACACAGCCTAAACTTCATTGAATATGGTCCAAAAGAGCGCCTTCAAGCTGATTGGCGATGTAGCAATAACTCGTCATATCGACTAACTGGAGCACCGCCGCAATATCGGATGCACTTCACTCCTCTATCGCTGCATGCATGGTCAAGGTTCCTATGAAATATATAGTGTGATCCCTTGTAGAATAATTCGTGTACGCAATACTCGCGCTGCAATCTGCGCACAATCTTTCACCTTTCAAAATACTTTCGGCCGTAGATTAAAATTCCGTGAAGCTTTCTTATCCCTAACCGTGCGAATGTGGAACAATCTACCATCTTCTGTTTTTCCTCGTGCATAATATCTGCGAAAATTTAACAGTGACATACAACAGCACCACCGGAATTTTCCTCATATCCGTTTATCCTTTCCCAATCCCCTTCTCACCATGCTGTATTTGGCATCATAGAGTATCCCTTGTATACTATATATAATATATGTAAACAAAAAAAACAAAAATGAGTCTATGACCGGTAAAATATCTTTTCTTCAATTATCCAATGCATTATATTCATTAGAGCAGTAAATCTCGTTCGTAGATCCACCGGCCGAGATTTTTATTGCAATGTCCATGGATATTGGTACAATGAACCGAATTGATTGATGTGACATTCATATACATACACAGATGTATTACTTTCCTCTCTTTCCTCCTTACCTATTTCTTTTCAACCTTATTGCTTCCTATTTTATTCTTTTTTCTCTTGGTAAGTACATATTTTACCAATACTAAAACTTACAATTACTGACTTTATTTGCATAGTTTTCTTATTCTTTTACTTTTAGTATCTCATTCAATTAGGCATTCTTTTATGCCGTCCAGTTTTCCATCGTAAACGGAAGTTCATGCCAATCTAATAATAAAGATAATACTAAGTGTACTATTGTTTTATATTTGGATGTCATTTACCAGTCGAACACCGTCTGGAAGTTTAAGCTCAGGTTATTTAAGGAAAACTTCCTCCATAGATGTTGAATGACATTCTATTTCTACCTTCGATAGCTGACCGACCTTCTAGCTATTATTTAAAGCAAAGGTATTTGACAAAGGAAGCACTGCAGATTGATAGAATATGTTGTGCAGTTCTAAAAAATTAATGGTAAATAAAAGATATGCAAAACCAGGGCCATATTTGGGATCTGTAGACCCTTAGGCTAAACCTGTGGTGCGGGCCTTTTATGATAAGAATTAAGAAAGCCTGCAGAGTACCACAGTATTAAAATAAAGAGTATTTTTTATTTTGGTCTATTTAAAATTAACATTTCTAAACAGTTTTTCTGTGCTGCGGGCCCTATATAGTTTGGGTGTGAATACGGCCCTGCTTGAGACTATATTAAAGGAGATGCAAAATTGCACTTATGTACCTTAATTATAGCTTCCGAAAACATGCGCATAAATATATGACTCCTTCATAATTTTAACGCTATATACTGGACATACCCTAGTAACCAGAATTCCGATGTTCTAACATTTTCCAAATTATACTATAAAAATATTGGACGGAATTCCAATATTTATCTTAAAAATTCCAACACAGAACGATGTCTTTACTTGTTGTTCCGAAGTTTTACCATTGCTCTATTTTGCCATTCCTAGGAAAATGTAGCGAATTTCCGTAAAAATTTTATATGAGATAAGAACTGCAAAAACAGTGGACAATTGTGGACAATATTTAAAACTGTTCTTTGATTTGTCCATTTTTTTTCTGAAAAATTCCGTATGACAATAAATGGAGAAAGTGTGGACAGACGGCAGAAAAAGTATAAATTGAAATCTTCACTTTGTCCAAAGAAATCTCCATTCCTTTTTCTTCATTGGAAAAACAGCGAACAACTACTGGACAAAATTTTTGATAAATTTGCCGTTCTTTTTATTTTATAAACATCAACTTTTTCTTTTTATTTGATGGAAAAGTGTGGATTAACAGTGGAATTGAAAATTCTGGACATGCTATGGAAATGCTATGGATATTCTTCAAAATGATTCTGCACTGTATTCAGACTTTATCCATTCAAATTCCAATGTAACAGTGGAACTGAAAACTTTGGACATGCCATGGATATTCTTCAGAATCAATCTGCACTATTCCAGGCGTTATCCAATGAAATTCCAATGATTTATTGTTTCTAGGAAAAATTATTTAGGGTTTTGGTATGGAACTGAAGGGTGTCATGAGACGTGCAATCATATGCATTTAGTGTTGTGTAGGCTAAAAGACTCCATAAGGAGAGAAATAAACAGGAAAAGAATAAAGTAAGATATAAATTTAGTTATTTTATTACTTTTAATGCTAATAACTTTTTCGTTCACAGAGAAACTGGAAGAAAAACACTCAACATTGCATAAATTTAAGATTTTTTTTTCTTTCCTTTTACAACTGAATTGTTTTGTTTTGTTTTAATGAATTTCTAAAAAATAAATATAATTTTGTTAACACTAATATCTTTAAAATGCTTTTTATTTATTGTAGCAGGAAGAAATTCTAAAGAATTCCTGAAAAATAATTCAGCAGAATATCCGGAAAAACCTTACATAGAGCATCCGTGGAATATATCTGCTAAATTTGCAAAGATATTATTCTTATGATTTCTGAAGAATTTCTGTAGAATAATTCTGCAGAATATCCAAACAAACTCTCCATAGAGTATCAGCGGAAAATATCCACTAAGTTTCCAAAGACATTGTCCTTATTATTTCTGAAGAAATTCCTTGGAATAATGACGGCATACTTTCCTCGGACAGCGTAACTTTTGCTCCGTGACAATCCCATAAAAATCTTTTGACATTCTTGGGAATATTCCACGGAACTGATTCTTGGTTATTAGGGAGAGCGAAAGAATATTCGCTTGAATATTCAATACGAAATAAATGTTTTTAAGAACGAAAGCAGAGATGTTTATGCGATCAATGTAGAAAATTTATGTATGCGATCAATTTAGAATCATATGTTCAAGAAATTAAAGAAAACTGCTTATAATTAATAAAAAAATGTATTGATTGAAGCAAATGCCCATGAAAACGAAAACTTCATAGAATTAATAAATAATTTCCATGAAATCAACGAAGATATTATTGTATTATTATTACACCTAACAAAATCCATAAACGCAGTTTCATAGTATTAATTTAGTTTTTAATAGCAAGTGAAAAAACGAAAATTAAACTTTTATTGAGTCAATTAATTTTTCATTGAATCAATGAAAAATATTTTAATGAATTCCTTCTTTGATATTACGGACGATTTTCAATTTAGTGTAGGTACAGAACATCTCAATCGATATCCTCAAAACGATCCTTGAAGGTGAGATTATTTCATTAATATTTTATTTATATCAGGTGTCTGGGATCTTAATACTGTTAACAGAATTCTTTTGGATTGCTTAAAGAATTTTCTGATCGTACTCCAGATTTCCTGGTTTAAAGTGCAGCCTCTGATTTATGTAAAGTTTGTGAACAGCTGCTGTTGTAATTCCAAGATATTCTACTATTTATAGGCTTAACTTTCTGACACTTTATTTCTTCTGCTTTTGGCGTCTGCTCAGTCGATCATACAAAACAGCATGATTATATGTCTAATGATATTAATGTACCTGCACTGAAATTGTTGGGCCATTTGAACTAAATGCTGCAGCAGAGTTTTGTATAATTTGTTATGGTCGTAGCATACTGCATGCAGCAGTATGCTACACTGAGGCTAGCGGCATGATCTATGTATGTGCGGACTGCTTTCTATATGGACGGAGTGCCTATACTGGCCGAACGCACCCAATTGGAGAAGAGGAAGAAGAGTGATTTCTGTCACTTTTCGTGTGGTTTTTTTGGGTGGTAAAGATTTTTTTTCAAGGGCAAAGAAGTTTTGAGTCTTGTCGAAATTTTATCATATGAAGGTGAGGCAATAAAGAAAAGGTTTGGAGTGCTGTGAAAATAAGGCACAAACTAAGGCATCGATTACAAACAAAAACACGGAGAAAACCCCAGATTGGGGCAAGGATTGCTACAATAAATCTGAAACATTAAAAAAAATTGAGAAGCTGAGTAGCGTGGAGGAAGAAAACTCGCCATCGTCAGATATCGGACGGCATATGAAATAAAAGGGAAATAAATTCTTTTTAACGTGGTACTGTAGAAAATAACGTTTAGTATTTTCGGAAGAAAAGTCTCCGCGGAGGCAATACGCGAAGTATCATATACCCAGCACGCGAACAACGCACAGGAGTGAACTAGTAAGTCGGCGCTCACAAATATGCAAATGAGACACAATATATGGCACCAAAAACTATATTCAAAGGGGTGCAAAACTTTCACGCGAAAGTAAACTTACGAACTTACATGAGGCGAGTCAGTTAGTAAGAGCCCATGCCGAAGCTGTATCCTAAGGTGCAAGTAAACAAATTCATACATAGAAGGCTTTAGATGAGAAATTTCAGGGCGAATACCCGAACGACTTATATCAGCATTGCGCTTACGAAACCAACGCTCTTTAATTAATGAAGGAAAATGAACTAAGAAAAAAGATGATCACGACTCTTATGGAAACTTGTAAAAGTTAGATATATACCTCAAGATTAGTCGATATACATAAAACTACTTCACGATAGGCAATTTAAAGTTTTGAAGATTTTCAAAAAAATTTTAGATACTTAGCTCATAATGATATATACATATATTTATATATATATATACATAAATTATATTTAACTAGATATACTTTAAATTTTCGAAGATTCTTGTAGAGTAGATACTTGCACTATAATTGGATATATAGGTATACAAAGTAATTATTTCCAAATTCGCAGGTTAAATATTTGATTCATGATTAGCAGATATACATAATTATATCTCGTTACATGCAATTTAAATTTTTGAAGATTTTCGCAATTTGTGTGAAGAAGATCACAGACTATATATATATATATACCTCGTCACTATATACTTGCTTATTAATATTATACGTCCGATGTTCAAGTAACATTTAGATTACATTTTTGAATTCCGAAACTAAAACTAAAACGAAAATGTTATATTGAAAATTCCAGTTTAATCCTTTATTATCGAGATATAAGGTCTCAAATTATCTCTATGTACCGTATTCCTTTGTCATTTTTCTCAAAATTACACACAGATATCATCGAAGTGCTAGTAACAAAAGCTACCCATCATAAGCCGGTCTATCTTTTGGTATGTCAAACATAAAAAAAAACACACGAAAAACGGATATCTTCGGTTTGGTCCTTTTCGTCCTTGCAAATCAAATTGGAAAGAAAGTGGTATATGGTCTTCGTAAAGAGAAGGTCATTCATTTACAGGTATGTAATATGTTGTTATGTTATGTCTGTTGGGCTCAATCGAATTCCTAAATGTAGCTTCAACGGTAAATAATACATTATTGAAGAAATTTGTATCCTCCCGTAGTTTCAGTTGAGCCCAGTTGCCAAATTGTGTTCTACTAGTGAAATCCCTTTCCTCTAATTTCTGCGAAAGGTATAAGTGGTAGTGGTGCATTCTTAATCCTCTCAGCGTCCTTTGTATGGTACTTTTTGAGCATCCAGAATATAGCGATATTTTGCGAATGCTGACGTAAGTATTTCTACCTCTCTTGCTTTCGTTCTATTATTCTATTATTCGCAGTAAGTGTTGCCTAGTTGCGCAACATCTTTCTGGAAAGCGTTCAACATAACTCCTTACAGTTTTTGCGGCATTACGGTTACATTGCCCGTATGTAATCAGCAGCTCTACCAATTCACTATTTGCAATGCGCGATATTACAGGAATATTTATATCAAAGATCAAACTTAGAATAAAATTTTCATACTGCATATCACCAATTTATCCTATTTCAAGTGTGCACTAGATCAAAGTTGGATATACCTAGGGATGAGTATATTAGGTACAAACCTACTTAACTATTGTTTGAATTATATTTTCTGGTTTTGGCTCCTTTTTTCTACTTGTATCTGTATCTTGCTTCTGCCACAGAAATTTACATTAACAATAAAAATAAGATAATAATTTACCTAGAAATTGAATGGCGACGAAATTCTGGCCCTTTTATCTCAGGAATTATGACAACATATTACATACCTGTAAATGATTCACCTTCTTTTTGCGAAGAATTTTCAGTAGGTATACACTTTTTTTCTAATTTGATTTGCAGTTATTCAATGTACCCAAAATTTATCCTCCGAAAGGACGATAAGGACCAAACCGAAGATATCCTTTTTTCGTGTGGCTTTTTTTGAAATATTTACCATACTTAAAGATAGCCCGGCTTATGATGGGTAAGTTTTGTTCGATGATATCTGTGTGCATTTTCGAGAAAACCAGCAAAGGAACACGGTACAGAGACCTTATATCTCGATAATAATGGGTGAAACTGGAATTTTCAATTTTTTCAATATATCCGTTTCCAACTCCTTTTTCAAGGACTTTGGCTACGCCAAAGGATATCTTGGCTAATGATACGTAACTTTGATTATCTGGACTTTTTCCTTATGTCCCCACATTTTCGAGAAAAATGCCCAGAGAACACGTTACGTGGGACACCCTGTATACATAAACAGATTCGATTATTTACTAGTAAAATTTCCTGATGAAATCCATAAAAGTTAATTGCTTACTTGAACATCGGACGTATAATACTAATAAGCATAGTATTGTGGAGAAATTTGCGTTTAGATGCTTACCTAATCATTTAACTTACAGTGTTGCAAAGAATTATCTATCCAATTGTTGTTAAACTCAATCCCGAAGACAGGGTATAGTATAATGTGATTTTCAAGTGATCATCTTACGCACCATATTGTATATATACGGCCATATGCCCTAGTGATATTACGTATCATATAGTTCCAAGTCAGGTGAATTGTGAAATGATGTAAAGGAAATCCCGTGCGGACGTGTCGGACTGGTTTGCTTCCTACCTTTTTATTTTATTTACAGAAACACGGTTACTTCAGGATGCCTTCACGGAGAACAGGTAGTTAAAGATAAAAATAACTCTGCTTGAGATTCGTCTCCAGCTTCATTCCTGTAATATTCTTAAGTATCCATATGAATTAATTAGTCAAGTGTAATCAGTTTCTTTATTGCGAGTTAGAGTTTGAGGTATGAAAAGTAAGAGTCTACGGGGGTGAAATTAAAAAAACAAAAAAAAAACAAAAAAAGAATAGGTGATATTTTTGTTTATAACGAAATGAGGCGATATACTTGGTTATTCCCCTTCCACTCTCCTGGAGCCCTCTTTGAGATGATGGTGGACTAGTTCCGCTCCTCTGCTCTAGTTTCAGGTCAGAACAGGGACACTGAAACAAAATTGCTCCCCTCAGTGTTGTATGGGTGGATGGGGCAAAGCAGCCGAAGATACGACACCTGCGCCTTGAAGTAAGTATGGGTAAGTTGTGTGAAGGTCCCTTCTTGACCGGATGTGTGCGACGGCTTTTGTTAGGCACGAATTTATTTTTGTATATGGCAGGTAACTGCAGCAGGTTTTTGTGGAACTCCCCACACATGTCAACGCTGTTTACCGGGTGATCTGTCAACTCATGCTGTCAGTCAGGACTTCACGTCTAAGCCAATCACTGAACATACTACCATAACAAAGTCTCGATATGTGAGTCAGTAATAAATAACACGTCTTGGGATTAAAAGAGATGAAAGTATTTCAACAAGGGGAGTAGATCTTAACTTAGAAAATATGTACAATCTTAGTATTCATGTACATGAACTTGAGAGCATATTAAACCATGAAAAAATGCTTCGTGACTTCGAAAAAAAAATGTTATAAATGTTTTTTAATGTTATCTCTGGCTCCAAAAGAGAATGTTTTATGAGTTTCTCAATTTGGGTGAAAGGCCTCAATTGAATTAGGTATTATAAGAGTCCATTGTAATCAATTTCTCTCAAGACTCAAGAGTACATAAAAGGTTAGGATTAAGATCTCAACTAAAACATGTAATCAAACTATAGTTCATTTGACCAAATCTGAAAGATTTCAACTGAAACAACAACAAGCTCTACGAATGCTGTATTACGCTTTTTATGTACGATATTTAGGACTTTCTTTTTCGAAAAAAAAGTAACAGCACGTGGGATTAGAGCAGCACATCCAATGGAGAATTCTATGTTGCTTCCAGGTGAACACAAAAGGAAGACGATGATGTTGTATTTACCTATTTCAATGTTATTCGACCATGTACACAATTTTGTTCAATCAGTAATTAGGAACTACATTTTCTTTCTTCAAGTCATGTAGTGATAATTCACTCTCGGTTAAATAGCCTGTGGATATTAATTAGAACAATTTTTAGCCTCCAGCAATAATGAACTGAGATAGAATAATCAGACGGAAAAGAATATTAAGAAATAATTTGGCTGGTCAAGATAAAGAATTTGTGTGAATAAACTAATAAAAAAGATAAACTAAAATGGGGGAAATTGTCTGTATTCACTGAACATTTTTGAATTTAATGTTTTCAATTTCCTTGACCATGGTAATTTAGCTACCCTGTTAATGTTCGACTCTATTGGTACAGTTGAAAATAACTGCCTTGTTAATAAACTTAATTGACGTTTTAATTTTCACAATTGACTCTTTCATTAACTTTCTATCTGAAGTTATGTGTTTAAAAGAGGTCACAAGAGGGGACGTGAAATATTCTCAGTAAATTTCGGCAGGGAATAATGCTTCAAACGAGGTATTCGTCATGACGGTGGGGTCGATTAAAAAATACCTGCCTAGATCCATGCCATATTAACTAGAATATCGTGCCACGAAAATATCGGAAAAGGTTAGGAGGTGGAAAGAATACGAAAAGTAGATGGTAGATTATTTGGGGCTATAAAAACCACCACATGAGAATCCTAGGTATAGCACAGGGATGCACGCTTGCTTAAATCAAAGAAAGTAAGATAAAATGCGATCCGGGGGAGAGAGATGTTGCGGATTTAGCGACTTAGTACTTGGACATCAGTACCATATTTTTCTTATTTAATATTTCTTGTTCGTTACCCTAGTCTCTGAATAGGGAATTAAAAAAAAATCTGAAGCCTAGAAATATAATCATATTTGTAAGTATGCAAAATAAATTCATACGTCAATGCGATGTATACATTAATATAATTTATAATCTTCTTTCTCCATAATTTTATATAAATTTTTTATATTTTCTTAGTAATTTTGTTCTTAATTGAATTAATAAAACACCAGAATTATAAAAAATTGTTTATTAAAACACCAAAATTATAACTATACTACGCAATTACTAGAATGTTTGGAATATTTCAGAATATATTCAGCGGCGTGTACGTTAATTCGACCTAGATTAAGATTCTAGCCAACCAAATTTAGATTTTTCATTTTCATTCTTAAAATTGTTGTACCAATTTTTGAAAATCAATCTTTGGGTTATGCTTATCAATGATAATTGTGATAAAAAGAAAAGTGTGTATATGCATTTCCTTGTTTGTTTAATATCTGATTTAGTTTACGGTGAACTAGATGCGATAAGTATAATAAAAAGACAGTAGTGTCTAGTGCAAATGAAATATTTATGGAGTTGCCAGATTTGTTTGTTTGAATTGAAGCTTTCATTGCTCCATTTGAAAACTTATTTCCGCTAATTCGAAAGGTTTTCATATGAGAATTATTTGAAAAAGAGAAGAAAAATTTAAAAATATGTCTTGCCAATAATATAGTTCGCACGTACAAGAGCGACTACTGCCCCGCTTGCCAATTCATCAGCAGTTAAAGTATGTACTAAATTTATTTTGATATTAGCTTCCTTCAAAAGTAAACATATCTGCAGTATATCTTCTTAAAAACTCTCAAGCTCATTATGAAGTTGGGTGATCCTATATCTGATTTTCCCAGGATGATTAATTTATATATGGCTTCCGCATTTTTCTCAGTAACCTGTTGTGGGAAGTATGCGAATTAGCCGCTGTAAAAACTTAATAACTAAGTAACGCAACTGAATACATAAAAACTGAATTGAAAATTTTATTCAATCTTAAAGTTTGGAAAACTTTTCGAAAAAGATATCAAGCAGCAAGCTGTATATATGCACTTACAATGAAAAAGATATACACCAGAAACCATAATTCGGACTAAAGTCACAATACTCGATCTTCAACCGTCCGCTAAAGTTCCACACATATTCCACTAGAGCTGTAAGCAGAAATGATTTCAAGCCTGCTTTATCGATGTCTAAAAACTTTGAAATCTTCAATAAGCATATTCGCAGTTACCTAACTTGAACTTGAAACTGGTGTCTTCTGGGGCTATATCCTAAGCCTAATACTTTTCAAACTTATAACTTTAGAGCAACGTCCAGACTAGAATGGCACAACACTTCTTTATTCAGATTACTCCATTACTTACGCCCAGTTCCGCTGCCCACTTCTGGCTTGTAAAGAAAGTCTACCGATATCTAAAAAAAGCCAGCTCATATCACAAAATGGGGGATGAAAATAAACTTCCAAAAATCTGAGCCGATCTGTATCCGCAAATCGAGTAAAAAGCCAAATATCTTGGTATCAACGTCCGCGAACTCCTAAAATTTAACAATCAGAAGCCGCGATAAACAAGGAAAACTTCATCTGCAGTCTTCTCAACCCTATAAACAGTCTTAGAAAGGGACTCTCAAACCAGACAAAACTGATGTTTTACAAGCAAATAATTAGACCAGTGTTAGCATATTGCTTTTCGGTACGGTACACGATCTCATCTACCTATATGGAACGCATAGCCATTCTCTAATTTCGAAATTGACAGCAAATAACTCCAGAAAGTCCTACCCAAATCAACCGCGACTTAATAACAATCTGAAGCGCCTTCTTATCCCGACAGACTTCAAATTTCTGTCACCGCTGCTCCTTACCAAGCCCGAAACTAGAAATATCTACCACCGCGATGGTAGAATTAGTTTCTACAATACAAAAATGGAATACTATAAACTTCAGAGCTCTTCTCTGATAGAGCAAGTAATTTCAGAAAATTTTCTTTCTTAGACTTCAAGAAATCCACAAACTTTTGCTTTGTCTCCTCTCCCAACCGCTAACTTTCAAACTATTTCCAAAACGGAACGACATCAATTATCGCTGACATAGCGCAGCAACCGTAGTAGAAACTACGAAATCCAATGGAATCTCAACAACAAAAGGACGATCATAAACAAAAGGACTAGAGAGGATATATACAGTCCAAATGAGGGCTAACTATTAGCCGCAACGAGCAAGGAAGACTAAAAGATGAAGAGATAAACGGGAAATACGTAGCACATACTTCACTTGACTTGACTTTGGAAACTTTTGAGACTGGACCGTACTTTGATCATACTTCACTTTATTTCATCTCCATCTTCTCAGAGACAGCTGAGTAGATTCACGACGTTGAAGAAGATCTCACTAGGCAGATCATGCATATATTGTACAGATTTTCAGCTTTTCCTAAATTCCAAATTTTATGTTCATTTCGTGCTCTGAAGAAAATTCTTCCTTTACTTTATCTATCTTACCCCCTGATTCTACGTAAGAGATAAGAGCTACTCTATCCTCCAGCTATTTTCTTATCCCGTTAGCAGAAATTCATATTCTGCGTAAAAGTTAAGAGATGTAAGAGGTCAGTTGATCTCTCAACTTTTGTGGAGATTTTTTTAAAGGGATTTTTTATTCTAGGAAACATAATTAGCTGTCAAATATTTCTTAGCAAAAGAGCTCCTCACCGTAGTACGCTTAAATCTCTTATCGAGGTAATTGCAGAAATTGTTTTGTTTCGAATACCTAAATTTCGGATATACAGGGTGTTTCTTCTTAGGAGGTCAATAGCAGGAGGTGACACTACTCACCTAGATAAACCAAAAATTGTATGACAGGGGGCCTAAGAGTTAAGAGCTTATTGTATGCTGAACTTCATGTCTCTTAAATAAACTGCTCAACCAGCTCGGTACTCCTATCATTTCAAAAGTTATTGTGGTCTAAACTAAAAATTTCGGATTTTGTTAACCTTTTTTTGACATCTGTTCTTTTTGCAAAAAGATAATTAACATTACTATTTTTTATAAGAACTGTAAACTGCATACTCTCCTCTTTAATTTGACCTATTTCAACCTGTGTGCTATCTGTATCTCTTTAAGAGTTATTAGTTCTTAACCTATTCTCAAACCTAAACTTTTCCCTTATCGACTTAAAGCACGTCATTGTAAATCAAATATCGTCTAATTTCGATGTGACCTGTTTGGCGACTAGAGACACTAAACACGGTCTAACAAGTCAAATTAGAAAGGAGAGTCTACAGTTTACAGTTTTTGCAAAGAGTTATGTTAATGACCTTTTTGCAGAAATAATAGAAGTCAAAGTAAAAAAAAGGTGAGAAAATCCGAAACTTATACTTTAGACCACAATAACTATTGCGGCTGTCGAGCTGGTTGAGCAGTTCTTGGAAGGGAATTCTGCATACAATTAGCTCTTAACTATGACCGTTCGCCCTGTAATTTTTAAAATACAGGGTGTTTTGTGAAAAACTAACTTCGTTTCTTAATCACCCTGTAACTCCTAAACGGTTGATATGCCCCCCGGCCCTGCTGCACACCCTCCTCCGATATTGACCTCTTAAAGGGAAACACCCTGTATCCATGTTCAATTTTGGATATACAGGGTTTTCCAATAAGAGGTGCTATTTTGATATTTAAAGCAAAATGCCATTTTTTGAGACAAATGATCGGATCTTTATTTCATTATAAAGAGGAAGGTATGCCGTTAATAATCGAAATAACATCAGCCAAATGACCACCACGACCACGTCTACAGGACCATATCCTTTTCATGAAATTTTCCATAACCAAATCGCAAAGTGGCTGCCTATGTCCTCGATAGCCTCACGAATTCCATCTTTGAGGTCTTGAATCGACGCTGGGCTGTTGGCGTAGACCTTCTCTTTCACGTGGCCCCAAAGGAAGAAGTCGCAAGGTGTTAAGTCACAAGATCTCGGTGGCCAATTGTAATCAGCTCTTCGAGAGATAACACGGTCCGGAAACTTTTCCCGTAAATGATCAATGGTTTCGTTGCTTGTATGGCACGTAGCGGTGCCGTCTTGTTGAAAGTAAATGTTGTCCAGATCAATCCCATCCAATTCCGGCCATAAAAAATCATTAATCATCTGTCGATAGCGCAATCCATTCACCGTAACTGTTGCTCCAGCCTCATTTTCGAAAAAGTATGGTCCAATGACTGCGCGGGACCATAAACCGCACCAAACAGTCACACGTTGAGGATAGAGAGGTTTTTCATTTTTGTAAAACGAATTTTTTTTAACAGCTGAGCTGACTGAAAAGGAAGTGTTTAGATTCTCCAAAGCCTCTTAAGCTCTTAAAATGAAAGTTTCTCCAAACAAATTTACGTAGAATACTAATTCTGAAAAAATCTTAAAGTTAGAAGTGGAAATAAGAAAGAAACTATAATTACTTATATTACAAGGTGTGAAAAAAAATACGGTGAATGATTTTATTACAAAAAAAAGTAATCAGTTTACATCAAATTCGAATTATTCTCTTTCAAAGTAGGTACTCTCCTTGGCTAGCAGTGCACTTATCCCAAGGTTGATTCCTTGATTGGAAGCATTTCTGGAAGGGTTCTTTCGGAACGGCCTTCAGCTCTGTCGTGACCCTCTAAGTTTTGAAAAAGGTGTCAAACGTTTTTCTTCTAGTGCAGTTTATATTTTTGGTAAGACCCAAGAGAGTTGTGGATGTGGACAGACAGGATTTATTTATTTATTTTGTTTTTTTTTTTAAGAACTAGCGTATCGAGAGCCAGGTGTGGCACGGAGCTTTGTCGTGATGAAAGAGGAAGCAATTGAACCGTTTTTCTGTCTTATTACGGACTCAGACGAGATGTTCAGTTCTACTCCAAGCTCTCGAATAGTCAATCGCCTGTTTGAACGAATCCGTTTTGCCAGTTTTTGCACTTTTCGTGTGTTTTTGAGATCCAAGGACGTCCCGAGCATTGCGTTTTGCTTTTAATTCGCTCAAATCATTTATAGACAGTTTTCAAAGGCAGTTGATTATCTCTATATACTGATTTTAACTAATTATGAGCTTCTTTGGCACTTTTTTAAAAGTAAAACAACATGTAATATTAACACATTGTTCGGAATCCATAATGTGCGACAGACACGGTAAACATGACGTTACTCGTCATACTCTGGAAGCCGACTGCCAAGTCACAACTTGTGTAACCTTAGCATTGACTTTCTAAAAGAATCAGACTATCAGAGGGATGCGTCAGAATTTGTTGCTATAAACAGTCATTCACCGAATTTTTTGATTACACACGTATATTACTTGGCTACAGGTTACATGAGTTCGTTGTTAGTATTGTTATATCATACATAGAGTGTTGAAATGACTGAGTGAATTTGAAGCAATAGAAAAGTTTGATACACCTGTACAAAATTTTAAACAATAATATAATAAAGTACTTAAAAAAGCTGTTGTAAATTCTCGATATGAAAGATTTTCGTAGTATTGGACAAAATTACTTAAAATCTTTAAGATTTTTGTAGGATTTGTAACGCATTTCAACAAACATATTTTAAAAATTTATAAAGCCTTTCGTAAAAAAGGAGGTCCGTTTACGATTGTCGAAGCTTGCTTCATAATTTTTACGAAATGTGAATTTCTTTTGATATAAAATGTAAAAATTGCGAATATTTCGTACATATTCTTTAGACAGAGATTGTGTAGTATTACATGCACTTTAGTAAACTTAAGAAAAAGATCGTAAAATTAATAAAAATACTTGCATACCCGAACAATGCAGTACAGCTACTCTCTGTATCAAACAGTTTGCTGCTAATTGGGTGCATTTCAAAGTATAGAACTTGATCAATAAAACTTCAATTTGTAAGTCGGGCGTAATGACGGAGACTGGTATAGTACTTATAGCGCTAAAAATTATCTTCGATGCGCACTTAACTATGAAGTTATTTGTGCCAGGTAAAAGATGAGTGTGGAAAGCATTATTTTTAATTCAGGTATAATCAAGAAAGCAGGGGAAGTACAATCAGTGGAAATAGTTACAGACGATTTGTTCGACTTAATGGATTTAATTAGATTAATAGAATTTTGAGGAATATTACCAATATTTCAAAGTCATGCAGGTATCTATAATAAAAAATAACGTGAGTGCATATAGAAGAATTTTTCATAACATAT
This sequence comes from Dioctria rufipes, assembly GCA_963924295.1. Taxonomy (NCBI): domain Eukaryota; kingdom Metazoa; phylum Arthropoda; class Insecta; order Diptera; family Asilidae; genus Dioctria; species Dioctria rufipes. The sequence continues at coordinate 80,030,980 of OZ002740.1, read as the reverse complement.
ACAATGTAAAATAGACATCGATATTTTAACATCAATGAACGCAGATTAGTTATTGCCTGCTATTAAGCATGTTGGGACTCGAATTAAATTCAATCAGAAATTACGGGAATGGCAATAGGCTAATATAACTGATTACCTCCTCAGCAATTTTTTAAATATTTGAAATGTATTGTGAACATTGTTTTATATTCAGGATAGTACATTATCAATAATCCTTAGGATTGAACAATGGGTTAAAGATAAAGAATCGAGCCCATTTTCAAATTGTTTTGTGTGCTGAATATGTACTTTTAGTATTTAAGATTAATATACTCCATTAAGATTTTACTAAAAAGTGAAAGAAAAGTTAATGGAACGAATACTGACCCCAATAATATTGTTATGTGATACGATTTGCAGAATGTCTTCAATTTACCAAAGGTACGTGCTTCAATGTTTTATTGTAAACGAAAATTGAACGTATAATCTAACTGCTACATTATTTTATCAAATTCAAAAAAACATAACATATTGCGCCGTGTGGACAGAAGTACTTAGCGGCCGTTCAGGGAATGACTTAGTATCAGTTCTTAAAAAGTTAATGACCAAAATTATACTGAATGGCATATGTGGCGAACATGTATTTCTGTGGATTGATCATGTATCCCTCAAAACCCAAACAGAATAACTTCCACAGCTATATGCAACTTTTGAATGGCAACAAACAAAACAAGTCTGTTACTCAAAAGTTTTCAGAACCGGGCCATTCGAAAATCTAGGAAGTGAATAGCGTTCACAATGTTACACAATGTTAGACAAATATTTGAAACATACAGAAATCACAGCCAACTATCAATGCTCAGGATTTTAAGCAACATGAAATATTGAAATGTGATTTTACGAATAATCGAAGTAAACTCAACTGGTTTCAAATGTTTTGCTAAAAAAAAAACACAACTCAGCTTAATTTTCACAGCCTTCTGTTTTCAAAACTGACGATTTTACTTTATAGAACAGGTGATGTCTTTAAGCTGATATATAAAACTTCAGCCGGGAGATTGTACGTATCTTTAAAGCGAACTTCTTAATGAGACCAGAAAAAGGTTTTCTTCGAGCTCTAAAAATACTATCTTTCAGCCCCCGAAGAAAAAAATAAAAAACATAAAAGGTTTGTGGCCTTTTTTATCTAAGCAGGATAAAACATATTTTCAGGCTTTATTTAGACTAAAATAAATTATAAATTATTGATTCAATTAAGAATTTCTATAGCCTATTCGAATGCATTGAGTTATCTGATAGCATAAAATAACATAAATATTTATTTATTGGACCTCCTTTAGAAAATCGTACGTGCTAGTAATTAATTTTAACAAAATTCATTTTGGCATATACGTTTTTCCTTCAGGATTATATCAGTTAACGATAATTATTATACAATACCTAGTAATTTGAATTTTTTATCATATAATTGGAACATTAATGAAACAAAGCAAAGCGAAAAACTTCTATCATACAGTTTTTATTTTTGAAGGCTTAAAATTTCAAAGTTGATTTACTAAAATCATAAAATATTCATTTACGACTTTCCAATATACAGATGATATATCCCATTGAATACAAACATACAAATTTTTTGCAAAAACATTAGATTGCTCAAACTTTGCTTTGTTTTTGTACCGTGAAATTTTTAAATTATAAACACAAATAAATGTTAATATAATTTCAATATTTAATTAAAATATAAAATGAAGAGAAACTCTAAGAACTTTTGTGAAGGAAGAAATTATTTTCTATTTTTTAGTGTGGATTTAGAAGCAGCCTTTTTTAAAAAGATTTTTCTTATATATATATTTTTTGATTAGAGGTTCGAACTAATCGATTCGAATATATTTTTGTTAATATTAAAACTTTTGAAAAGAAAACATAGTGAAAACAAGGCACGAAAATTATTATAAAATTAAATCTAATCTAATCACTCAATGAAAACATAGATACACAACCAAACAAAGCCAGGTATTTATCATCTATATAACATACTGCACAAAAACAATATAAAAGTATAGCCTTATTGAGCAGATTAAACTAAAATCATTATCATATGTTTGAATTCGTACTAAAAGACAATTCCTGAAAAGGGAACATATTACAACAATACCATGCTGAAATTGAGTTCTGCAAATCAAATTAATTCAATGTAATTATAATTTTCCTAAAAATAGGTGCAACATCTAAGAAAAGCAAGTGTTGTCATGCAGCATACAATGCATGGCACAAATACAATCAGATCAAGCCGATCAATTTTCAACTCTATCATATCATCCAGTACCATCCAACGGGAATTTCTTCTCTACGTGCAAATATAATTTAATTTAACACAGCAGCATGTGTTGCTCTAAATTTCTTGTTGCTATACATTTTTGTTCGGTGCTATGCAAATTTTATCGCTAGTACGGTAAGATCACAGCTGCACTGCCAATTCTTGCAATCATGCGCCTCTGCTACTCCATCAGTGATTTCGTGTGCAAGCAAGGGCTATATAAACGACAAGCTGACCGATCTCGCTCTCTTTTATACTTGGCATCGCTTGGGGTAAGTTGGCTGTTTAGCGACTAACATGTAGATCGGGTGCCAGCTGATATATCACTTTTAACGACTAACAATTATTTCTCATCTCGACGGGAATAAACGTATCTTATTTCGGGTCTCGACTGAAGTTAAGATATTTATTAACAATTATTTCTGGTCTCGACGGGGATAAACGCATCTTATTTCGGGTCTCGACTGAAGATAAGATAACACTTTAATCCGTGTCTCGACTGGCTTAAAGAATATTATCTCGGGTCTCGACTGAGATAGTATCTTACTAACATTAACACTTTATTTCTGGTCTCGACGGGAATAAAGATTTGTTCTAACCAGAACAAAGGGTCTTAACATTATCTTAAAGCCAACCTTCAAGCGTCAAGTTGTAGATTGGTGAGTACCAGTCTCTTGTAACAAATTAATATTTATACATACATCTATTTTTCTATATATTTACTCATATATATATTTACATATTCTACATTTATTGCGCATATTTATCAAATATTATAATTTATATTTATTCTATATTAATTTTCATATCTATATTTATATACATTACGCTCTTGACGATTTTGCATTGCAACTTTCTGCCAATAAGTGTTTTCAGTGTGATACGAAATTCTCTGACCCAAAACTTATATATTGAGTTTTATCCCAATACAGCCATTCTTGATAGTCGTACATTCTAAATCTTAAGGAATAAATGTGATAATTTATTGAAAGGTAAAACGTAGTGAACAGTGTTTGTTTTTTATAAGAGACTCGCCAATGACCTTGATCCAAATTTACCAGTGCATCAATTTCAATTTCACTAAGTTCAAATTTGCGTGTACGTTTAACTACCGGATAGTACAGAGTATAAATTTTGACTTTATTAGAGCTATAGCGGGGGGCGAACGGAGCTCTGAGGGGGGATCGCCCCACTTGTATCTGCCACTGGTGTTAAGATACTTAGAGGATGATAGTGAAAAAAAAACTCAAAATGACAGAATGTCATATAACACATCTTAGCCCTCAGTTCACCATATTATTTTATATCCCGACCTTAGTTAGATAGCACATTCTTAAATAGAGCGTAATGCTTTCTCAACACATATACAAATATACGTTAGTGCAAACAATCCTATGTTAGATTTTTCTGTATTTTTTAATTAAAATTACGAAATTTTAATTTTCTTTTTTATTACATAGTGTTCCCGATCAAATATATATAAAAAAAAAAGCAATACGAGGGATTAATAAATCCGGTGTAATTAAAAGTGAGTGTAAAAATCGGTTGAAATCAGGATTTGGTGAACTTGTGACATGCCTTACAATAATGTTTCATTGCCTTAGCAAATTCAGAAGGGAATTTTTACTGTGAAAAACGAAAAGAGAAGCACCACTATGACAAAATAAAACCTTGAAGCTGTAAATGAAGTGTTGAAGCAAAACACAAAATGAACCTATCCTCAGATAAGAGAATCCCAAAATATTTTATCATAGTGTATCAGAAAATTTGGCGGGAGCACCTTGTATAGATTCCAAACTTTGTTTCCACTCCGTCTCACATTCTGTTATCAACAAACAGAAAATCGGAAGAGAGAGTGTGGCAGAGAAACAAATCTTATTTTTTGTGAATTTTTTCAGACTTCAGTTTTGTATTCAGCTTATTATTGTCTTGTTTTTAGTACCAACTACATCAAGCTATCTCTAATTACAATGAACCAATTCTATCGCAGGTTGAAACATAAGTTCTGCATACAAAAAAGTCATAAATGTAATTTACATTAATTACAGGAATTTTTGTCTTTCCGACAATTTTTTATGGATTTAGTTGATGCAGTTTTATTCATTCCCAACGGTGGTTCTGAGGGAGTTGCAAAAAAATATATATCTTAGATTTGCATATATTATATGTGTAGGTATGTTTCATCAAAATATGAGCATACTAAATAAGTGCAATCTTAACATGAAAATGTTGTCTGCAAGTAGTACTCAATTTATTTGCTTATAATACTTTGTGAATGGTTCTTATTCTTTTTCCCCTGAGAATATTTTTACTTAAAGGGTTTAAAGTCATAATAAATTTTGTGAAATCCGCAGATGGTATTTCTTCACATATTCTTTCCCTACTTGTCTTCCTTCTACTGTCAGGGTTTTAATAGTTATGTGCTTTTGTGTCTGAGTTTATTTAAGGAAAACTTGTGTTATTCTGACAAAGAAAGCTTTGGAGTTGATTTCATTGTTTCAAACTAAGAATTTCTCTAAACTTAACATTTTAGGTGAACACAAGTCTTTTTTAGACAGTTTGTTTGTTTACGTGGCTGAAATCGTAATTGTGAGAAATAACAGCCTTGACATTATCTGATATATAAATATAACTATTTGTTTACTAGATATAAAATAGACAAGCATAAGAATAACAATGCTGCAGCTAGAAAACTGATGTTCAAAAAATACTCGATAGTAAAATTTGTTTTTATACCCTAAATGAAATCTAAAGGGTATACTAAGTTTGTCATTCCGTTTATAACGCACAGAAATAAGATGGTAGAGCAAAATGGATTGGATACCCACGCATAAAAAGTTATTTCGATTTTTGCATGTCCGTCAGTCCGTCCTTCCGTCCATATGTCCGTCTGTGCACACGATAACTCGAGAACGCGTTAACTTAGAAAGCTGAACTTTTATACACGGACTTTAAAAAAAAGTAAAATTAAATTTGAAAATTAGACAAATCCAGAAACTCCTTCGTGGGTTTTCCACTATATATTTGGATACTGTGTGAGATCGCGTCGATACGGAGAGCTAAAATGTGGTGCATGGTGGTTTTATAGTAATAACAAATAAAATTTTAAAAGTGGACTTAATCGGGCAATCTAAAGTATCAAAAGAATTGGTCTTAGACCAATTCTAGATTTTTTACGTGTTGTTCTTTAATATTTAACTGTTATGGAGAAATTGTTTTTTGAGAAGCAGGCGCGGATCTAGCATTGAAATTAGGGGGGGGGGGGGGTCATTTTACAAATTAAATCATCGAGCAAAAAAAAAAAAAAACAAACAACATCCAACTCCGGTTCGCATGGCCACCGCAGTACCTACTGCAGTACTTGCTGTAGTACTTGGAACTAGGAAATCCGCATTAAGCGGTGTGGATGATGTGTCTTTTTTAGTATACTTTTTTTTTTACAAAAACTAATTTTTTTAATAGAATAGGGTGCAAACTGCAGGAGTCATTCAAACCAAACTTTTCATAATATGGACTGCTCGATATGCTATTTCATGCGGGTACAATTTTTTGTGTCAAAAATAGTTCATACGTCGGTGCCAACATTGAAAAATCCATTGGCGGAAAGTTGAAAAGTGAAACCTCTCGAATTTCTATTAACTCAAATAATTAATTTAAAAACATTTATTTCGCCAAACCCACTTATTTATTTATTGTTTACAGCCCTTTCTCAGTTCGCACATTACATAGGAAAGTGACCAACTCAAAAAATGCAACTTTTCAGGAGAGCGAAAAAACGAAAAGCTGCACATAGAATTAATTCTAGCTTAACGTAGTAATTGTTTGCTAAAAATAGTCTGAACTCTTAAATTTGTTAGTAAATATATTTCTGAAGATTTATGTAAAAGAAATAGTTTTTGTTACCGCAGTTGGCGAGGTTAGCTGTTAATCCCACATCCTCTTAAGTTGTGTTGTTTTCTTTGTTGCGAAATAAATATTTTTACAAGTTTTTTTGAAGTGGCACAACTCACGATTTTTAAGAATTAAATTCCGTACTTTGAACTTTGTGGACAAATGTCATAACTCATAATATAATTTGTAAGAAATAATTGCTGTTTTGTGGAAAAGTGACACAATTTAAAATAATACTGTTAAAATGTCGAAAACATATTTACGTTTATTATAAAGATCGTCACAAGTCAAAAAGTGACACACTGTTCTATGAAGAATATTTATGTTTTTAAGTAACAAAAAAGTGACACTATCGCTATCTAGCGGCAAAAACAATCAGATAGAAATATGCCAATTTCATGGTGTAATTAACTCAAAAACGACAAAATTTTGAGTTAGGTCACATTTCTATGTGACATGCAAATTAGTAGTTGGTGCTTAGATCGAAAGAGAACGCTATATAGAAATGAGCCCACTTTCTGCAGTGTATTTCTATGGACGTAGTCAGTCCATATTTTAAATGTCAGTGGTTTTACATAAGAACGCTGCAAATATTTTAGAATGTTAGGAGTGTTAGAGTGTGTGAAATTGCCATCAGCAATTGATTCAAATTCCTCAGTTAATAACAAAAAGTATTTCCAATAGAACGACTTGGGACAAATAAAAGTTTTAAATTTCAACCCAAGTCGTTTCAATAGAAAAGAGCCCCACGACAAATCTTACCTTCAGTAAGATTTGTCGAAAATAAAAATACGATATGTATGTATGTACATATATACCTACATACATATCGGGCGCAGAAAATTTACTCGGTGAACATTTAAACCATCAAGTCTTCACCAAAAAGCCTCCTTTCAGCAAATTGTCGCGAGCGGAATACATGCTGGGTGCAACAATGTATGCACGATAGCAAGACGATGGTTTGATATTTATGAAAATATCAAATTTCATTTCAACCATCGTCCGCCGCGGTGGGCTGAACACTAATTGTAAACAGGTAAAGAAAATAGAAGTTTCGATAAGAGAAACAAAATAAACGTTTTGTGAAAATAACCATAAGAGGAAGTTTGTGAAAGAAAAAGTTTGTGAACAAAGCAAAAGTAAAAAAATATATATATAAATAAAATAAAACATATAACAGGAGTTAGGACTAAGTTAAGTTAGGGCTCTGATGTGGTAGCGAGGGAGTCTGTTTCGTGGCTTGGGAAGTGTTTCTCTGAGGTCCGAAACCCAAAATCCGAGAAAAACCTATACACATACATCACATGCATACAATAGCATTCATTGAAATAAATTTTTATTTTTTTAAGTTTCGGAATAAAGTTTTTTTTTAAGTTGAATTATATAAATAAAAAAAGTATAAAATAAAAAAAAATTTTTTTTTTCAAATAACTCAATTAATTAAATATTTTTTCTCAAATTTAGGGGGGGGTCATGACCCCCACGACCCCCCCCCCCCCCCCCTGGATCCGCCACTGTTGAGAAGTATGTACTTTAAAATAAAATAAAAATTCTAAAATTGTTCTTGATATTCGAATTATGTTTAGAAGTGTCTGAGTCGAAAATCCAACTCAGTTAAATTCTGATCCCTAGTCTATAGTAAAAGAACTATTAAGGACATAATATTTAGATATCCTGTCGTTTTAGAAAAAAAAAACGGAATAAAAAAATGTTAGGTATTGGAACAGAGCGGGTACCTATATCATATATATACATATGAGTATGCAAGGACTGGAACGTAAAGTATTATCGCCAAATCAAGTAGTATATACTAAGAGCACAGCACATTTTTTGTGATAAATTTTTTCTCAGAAGCCACAAGTATTCCGTGGAACAATAACAGTTCGAATGTTTTAGTCTTGGAAAATCACCGTAATGTCCTGTTCATAAGAAAAGTTGCGGAATGAGATTGCGTGAATTTATAAAGAAAATAAAACTAAATCTGAGCTAAGTATCCCGAAAGAGATAGGAGTTTGGGTTAGAACAGCTCAGCGCGTTATAAAAAGTGTTAAAAATCTTCTGTCTTTAGAGAATAAGACAAAATCGGGTCATCCAACAGATCCAGTTAACAAAAAAGATGGTGTCAGGTGTCTTGAGGGAAACTGATCTGAACAAATCATCATCGATACGCGATATCGCTCGAAAATTGAAAACGAGTCACACAATGATTCCACGTGTGAAGAAAAGAAACAAGCTGAAGACGTATAAAAACCACAAATTTCCAAAAAGATACAAGGAATAATTGATGAAAGCAATTTTGCGAGCTCGAAAACTCTGACAACTGTCTTGTTTTGGATGACAAAGCATATTTTAAAATGGATTTTCCTACACCCAACTTTATACCGTTAAAGCTGGTACAGTAGTTCCTGATGCAGAAAAATCAATTAGAATGGAAATATTTTGACCAAAAATTATAGCTTGGTAAGCCATTTGTCAATGTGGCTTCAGGAGCAGGCTGTTCTTCACAAAAGGGACAATCGATGCAAAAACTTATGTCAACGATTGTTTGAAAAGTAGGTTACTACCATTTTTAAGACAGCATAGACGCTTTATATTATTTTGACCAGATTTAGCTAGCTGTCATTATGCAAAGCACACTGTTAAGTGGTTCAATAAGAACAATATCGATTTTGTGCCAAAAGAAGTGAACCCACTAAATGTACCTGAACTTTGACCAATCGGACGGTATTGGGCCCTAGTGAAGCATATGTTACGAAAAGAAAGTAAAGTAACGAAAACCATGGAAGATTTCAAAATGGAGTGGCTTAAACAGTCAAAATTGGTAACTAAAGAGGTTATTATGAAATTGTTGGAATGTATTCCCGAAAAAGTTAAGGAATTCTGTAAAAATAAAAAAATTGGTGTTACAGTATATTTTAAAAACATTATAAACTATTGAAATTTTAAATTGAATAAAGTTTTTTTAGTTTATAATACATTTCGTTCCAGTCTTTATATAATAAATATTATTAGCTACTAAAAAATGCCTCACATTTATTTAACCTCGGTTAGATAAGATTTGATAATATACAATACTTAGACGATACCTTTCTTACTTATTTCTAAACTGATGGTAAGATGGTACATTTTTGTAAAACTGTGCAATATCTAGATTTTACTAGCCAATAAAACCATTTAAATATGATCAGTCGATTCAGAAATTACGTAATTTTTTTTGTTTTCGCCTTCGGGGCATAAAAGTAAATTACGAAAGAGTATCGATTATGCATTCATTCATGTACAATAAATTTGTTTGGATGCACTGGCCATTTTAATCTGCTAAATTAGCTTAATAGCAATTTAGTCGCGATTTAGAATGCTTCGAGAATCATGTCGAAATATACTTTCGTTCCGTACTGCATTGGATTGTAAAAACCGCTGTAATGCTGTAATGAAATTTCAGTTAAAACAATTTGAAATATCTTGCTGATGACGCCTGGAGAATTAGCTAGGTTGACGTTTAAATTTGTAAATACCGAAAAAAAAAGCAAATTGTATTGAGTTTTTTTTTTGTCAACCTAAAACTGAAGAGGCGATTTGGAAAATAAATAATAATTTTGCGTTATAAATGGTGTAGAAGCTTTTGTTAACCAGAATAAATATGAGATCGAGACAACTTAAACAAAAACAAGGGTTTAATTCGCCAGTGACATCGCCGATGCACTTTTATGAAAACTAAATAAACTTTCATTTTTACACAATCTTCTATAACTAACATGCCTTTACGGACTGACTGCAAGTACTAGTAGTAAGTGGGTCCAAACGACAGCACCATAAGATTTCAGCTATTCATTTAATTTAATTTAATTTATTGACTGTTCGGTTCACATATATTTTGAAATTTTCATCGTTTGAATGGTATATTTTTCTTATTGTAATTTAGCCCCACTCAGCCAGCTTAGCTGGTATACGAGTTGGAGAATCTAAATATAATACAATATAGTATATATTCCAATTACTGATTTCATTTTAGTAGATTAGTTAAAAGTGGTAGCAATAGATAGTAGATAGTTTAGAAAATTAAAAAACAAGTACCGAGGTACTGTCAGTTTCTCGCTTAAAGACGAAAGCCAAAAATTCCATAAAAAAAATTTTGGGAATATAGGTACTGTGTGTAAAGTGTTTCGATCAGCAGTGACAGGGCGATCTCATCAGGACAGCAATGAACCCTGAAACTGCCTGCTGTCTATACTATAGATTCCAATAAGTTGCTGGTGGGTATATATAGAGTTATTTAAAAATCTATATGTGAATCATTTTAATGAAAATTGGTTGCTTTCGGCTTTAGGCCAGAAAATGGCAATACCTCGGTACTTGTTTTTTAACTTTCTCTGCTCATATTCGCAGTAGATTGAGAATTGCCTGTAGACTCGTATTTTATACGGGTCTCGAAGGAGTAAAAGACTCATTATCACTTTCCACTTATTAGTTAGAAATGGGATGCCCAAAAATCATTTTTACTGTGAAGACAACCAATTTTCCTTAAAATGATTCACATATACATTTTTAAATAATTTTATATACCCACCAGCAACTTATTGGCATCTGAGTTCATTGTAGTGCAGACAGCAGGCAGTTTCAGGGTTCATTACTATCCTGATGAGATCGCCATCTCACTACTGATCGACACAATTTACACATAGTACCTATACTAATATCTTTATGCAATTTTTAGTCTTCGGCTTTAGACCAGAAACTACCAGTACCTCGGTACTTATTTTTTAATTTTCTCTGATCATATACAGTAGGTTGAGAATTGCCTGTAGACTGGTATCTTGTACGGGTCTCACTTTCCACTTAGTAGATATTTCAGACCTAGATTATAAACAAAGTAATATATTTTAGTAAATATCAAAAGATCTAATAAGGAGTTATTACAAAAGTTTTTTTTAAGTATTTTAGAATTTTTTTATTGATGTTGACGATTTGTTGTTGTTCGGCAGTGCGTTGTATAATTGTATTAAATAAATAGGTAATAAGGAAGCGGGGTACCGTACGAATACAGTGTACGCGTTTAAGCAATTCAATAACAGTCAGAACTAAGATCGAGTGGGGGGGGAGGGGATAACAAGAGCGCCTACTGTGCGTTAGATCAACATTTTTGAGATTTCATATTTTATGAAAATAAGTTCGGATTTGAATTAGCGATATTGTGGTAAATAAATAAGTAAACGAGATTTTTATTTAATAGTAGAGTGATATAATTGTGAAGTATTCTTTTGTGAACTATATTTTATATAATCGAGACTCTGGAGTCCAAAATTATCGTAATGAAGTGCGCTGTGCTGTGCTGCAAGAGCAAACGTCATTATTGTCGTGGGAAAGCATTCTTCAATAAAGCTTAATAGCTTTAATAATTAATTATAGTCTTTTAAGCAAAATAAAAGTGAAATATTTATAAATATAAACAGTCATTGCAAAAAATTGAACATTTTCCAATGCCAGTTTGTTTGTTTACAATTGAATTGTAATTTTTGCCTAAATTATGTCAGTCATACAAAGGTAAGAAATATAAGTAATATAATCTGAAAACAAGGGGGCGCTAAAAATTTTTTTATTTTAATTTGCAGTTTGGATTATGAAAAATGTCCCCCTTTAAAATGTCACAATTTCATTACTGCCATGACGAAACGAATACAAACACAACATACAAATACATTTCGCAGAGTGGCTTAGGTTTTCACCGGATATGCCGTTTTCTTAGTAATTATTTATTCAATTTATAATTGTCCAGCAGTGGTTAGTAGGCCCTGTCGTCTTTTTTTAGTTCTTGATTGGTTTTGGACGATGTTGTTCTTTTTTTCTTGTTATGTGACTGTGTATATCCAAGTTGTAGTTCGGATACTATATTTGTCGTTATGTTTTTCCTTAGCACGTTGCACATGAACTTTGCTTTTTCTATTTGTATGATTTGTTTCAGCGTAAATTCCTCGTTTGTTGATAGACTAGCTTTGAGGCGGAACCCCACGGCAGGCCACATAGAGCTTTTAGAGCCCTATTTATTAAAATTTTAACATCTATTTATAACCTTTGCGAACATTGTGACCAATTTATAAGATTATATCGAATGCGTGAGAGGACATGTTCATTATTGGTTAGATTCGCTACAGGTCTGTGTAGCTTAATACTTCTTTTTAATATACCAATCAACAGTGTAAGCTGTTTCCCTAGTTTGCCAACGTGTTGTTTCCAGTTTAACTTTTCGTCGATTTGTAAACCTAAATAATTTGGTTTTGGTATTCTTTGTATGCTAATTGCGACTATTCTAATGTTATGTTAATATTTGGTTTATTTAATTATTCGTGAACCACGTATTTGGTTTTTACATAATTTATTTTGAGTTTATTTCCATCTGTCCGTTTTTCAAATAATTTTAAGTCATCATTCATCATAAATTTCAGATCTTCCCTGATTTTGGCCTTGCATATGATATTGGTGTCATCCGCGAAAATATGGTATTCTCCACGTAACTTAGCATATTGTAAATTGTTTATGTACAGCAGATATAGTAATGGTGCAAATACTGAACCTTCAATATACCATTTACTCTTATTTGGATCTCCCATCCGGATAGGTAACTTCTTAATAAATTATTTCCTACACCTCGAATTCCTAGTGTTTATCCAACAACAATCCATGATGAACTGTATCAAAAGCTTTTGTTAAGTTGACAAAAATTTGCTCCCATATAATAACCATCGTTCAGGTAGTCATTAATTTTGTTAAGTGTTTCCGCTGTAGCTAACTCTGAATTACTTTTGTATTGAAAGACAAATTGGTTTCCTAAGCCTGATTTCCATAATTTTTTCATATATTTTTTTCATTAAATTTCTTGTTAGGGCTATAGTAGGTCTATTACCTCCATTGAGAACAGGTGTGATTGCAGTTGTTTTTAGGCAATCTGGGAATACACGACAGGTGATTGCTGTATTTATCAGTTGCGCATGTGGCTAATTAAATCAATTACATCTGTTATGTGTTCGATCGTGATGCCATCCTTACCTGGGTCTTCTTTTTAAGGTTATTAACGACATTTTTCACTTCTTCAGCACTTGTGGGCTTAAAAACAATTGAGGTCGTTGTCATTTTATTAATGTTGGACTTACGGTTGGAATAGTGTTTTGTACATTGGTACCTGTCCCGTAGAAGTAGAACTTAAATTTATTTCCTATTTCCTCGTGATTTGTTACAGACAAGTGGTTTACGTTAAACTCGTGTATGTGTCTACGCATATGAGTTTTTTCCTTATGTAGTATACAACTGTCGATAATGTGCCGTAGCTTCCCCGCTGAGAAGATTTTCTCATTTATGTGATTTGCCTTTGTTTTGCTTACCGAGGCTGTTACTTTATTCTGCATTCTCTGATATTTAATTCTCAGGTACTGATTATTCGGGTATGTTTTTACCTGTCATATTTTTGTTTCCATAATAACTTCATCAGTTATCCAAGGCTTTAATCTAGTTCGGGATTTTTAATATGTGGTAGTAGTTCTTTTTGCTTCTTTCATAATATCTGTTATGGTTTCAATTGAGATGTTTTGGACATTTAAGAGTTGTTTTTTGACATATTGTTTATATTTTTCCTTTTTTTTTATTGGGATCAAATTGCCTTCATTAGCGTTTTTGTATAACATTTAGCCGAAAGATGGACTATTATAATTCGGTGATCGGAAGTGGCAGTGTTGTGTAAAGAAATCTGCATCTTATGCGAGTGTACCAGATATGTGAGGCAGGGTATTACGAGTGATGATATAATCTTGTCTTGTATAATGTTCTATTATGGCGTTATTGGCTACCGAGAAAATGTTTGCTGTTGTCATATTATTTAGTACAGTTGTCGCTGTTTTCTTTTAGTAGGTCAACATTTGTAACACTTATGAAAATTATATCCTTGTATATGACTAGTAAATTTTTGAAATATTTGATAAAATCTAGCAAGTGTTCGTTAGGTTACCTAAACATTGTTATTATTTTTATATATTTTTTTCTAATGTTTTTATTCCTATAATAATTGCGTTGAATTTATTGTATATATAAATATCACAATAATTTAGGCGTTCGTTGATATATATAGCAGTACCTCCCGCTCTGGAGTCATGTCTACAATTAAACTCCCCGAAATAGTCGAACATCTGGTAATATTGTGTTTCGTTCGTATAAATCCAAGTCTCGTTTAATATAGTACTATTATTTCAATTTGTTGGTATTTCATTGAGAGTATTTGGACTTCATGCATTTTGTGCCGCAGACTTCTACTGTTTAGGTATAATATATATATTTCACTTTTCGTTTGATTCATTATTGGATATTTACTATGTTATAGTTTGTGCTTCTCTTAACAGGTTCAATTTTTCTTGTATATTCACGTGTAAGTGGCTTTTGGCTGTGTTTTTGATCGGGAATAATTACAGATATGAGATGTAAATTTCTTTTTAGGAAGATCTCCGATCCATGTCCAATTAAAAGAATAAAAGGAGTGTAGTGGTTTTAGAACAGCATTTATTAATATTTCCCAACGTTTCGACCCTTGGGTTTATGGGTCCTCTTCTTGGGGCTACAAAGCAGTATATATTTAAAACAACAGCATACCACAGCATATATTGGCCAAACTTCAAAAAAGTTAAAAACACGTCTATCTCAACATGCTACGTACATAGAGAAAAAGACTCCACATTCAACACTGGCTACACATTCCCTTGAAACAGGGCATAGATTCAACTTTGACGATGCCATGATTATTGCCAATGAAAATAATAGAATAAAAAGAGAAACCAAAGAATCTTGCCACATATATATGAACAAACATAACGTAATCAATATACGACTAGATACAGAGACCATTCACAAAGAATATCGCCAAATTCTCAATTCTTTAACCTCACATAACAATCACATTAACACCATACGCACTCAGCTCTCATCTCATCAGAACGACACACATAAATAAACAGCTATCAATAACAATAGCCCACTGATATTAATTGACGTCCTACTCCAAAAAAGCCCTTGTACTTCCATTTCTTGTCTATAAATCTAAGCCTTCTTGTCATACGTCAATCAGTCGTCTTCTATTTATTTATTCATTTGTTTTTTTAAAAAAGAATTTCTCTAATTTTTTAGTGTTAAATTTTAATTGTCCATTGTTTCTTTTAATAAGTGTTATTATATTTTAGTTTGTCACTTTCATAAGGTAATATACATTGTTGTGAATACAAATTTGGTCTTGTTGTTTTAATTATATACTGCTTTGTAGCCCCAAGAAGAGGACCCATAAACCCAAGGGTCGAAACGTTGGGAAATAATAATAAATGCTGTTCTAAAACAACTACACTCCTTTTATTCTTTTAATTGGACATGGATCGGAGATCTTCCTAAAAAGAAATTTACATCTCATATCTGCTTGTATATTCAGGAAGGTCATTGCTGTCAGCCTGATGGTATTTGTAATTATTTGGATTTTTCGTATTATTTTGAAAATTTATGCATATAGGAGTGTTCGAGTTACATTGTAAAGTGTTATGTTCACCTGCACATTTACCACATATTGTTTTGCTCTTACTGTTATCCGTTTTGTGGTTATAACAGTACAATTGAAATATCTTCTTATACCAAATTCCTCTCTGATAAAATGCGTGTTCCATTCAATATTTATATATTGGTCTACCAGTTTTTTGTAGGTTGAACCACAAATTTCCATAAAAATTGTCCATTTCTCATTTCGTTTGTTTTTTCTGCTGTAGACAACTTTAATTTTGTCTTCCTCCGTAATAGAATAGTTAAGTTGTTTAAGTTCTAACAGAAGTTCCTCTGTAGTATAGTTTTTTTTCCAGCTTTGTTACAAAAGGTTTTCGGTTTCTTTCTCTGGTAATCTACAGTCGCTCACAGCTTAAATGATGTGAGTACTGAATACGAGAAAAATGCTTAAGAACTTCTAGGATATGAAAAGTCCATTTATAAAAACATAAAAAATATTTCAGTCCATGGTCTTATTTATCAGTTCCAATGAAAAACACAACACAAAATTACTTCATTTAACAAGAAAAAAATCAAATTCATTTTAATCTCACAAAATCACCTCACAGCTTAAATGATGTTCTCTTGTGTAAGTCCTTAATACTAGTTATAATGATTTTTAGTTTTTTCAAAACTTATTTCTAATATTTGGTGGGATAGCCTAATTGTTTTAAAACAGCCTTGAGATGATCTGGCATTGAATGTACCAACATTTTTGTGTACTCAGACGAAATGTCGTCCCATACCTGTTGTAGTGCCCTTTTAAGGTCGTCCTTGTTGCTTATGCGATGTTTTGTGATTTCATCTTCCAGTTTGGACCATAAATGTTCAATGACGTTTAGATCCGACGACTGTGCAGGCGTTTTAATTTGGTGCGGGCAGTTCCAAATCAACCATGTACGCACTAATTCAGAGGTATGTTTGGGATCATTGTCCTCGTAAAATCGGAAATTGTCCTTTATGTAAAATTTTTCCGCACTCTGCAGTAAATTAGCCTTCAAGATGTTCAAATACTGAAATTTGTCCAGGTTTCCCTCAATAAACACCAAGTTTCCTACTCCTGAAAACGTCATGTATCCCCAAACCATCACATAGATGTCATCACGTAGATGTCATAGTCGCGACCTAATTTGTTCTTTATGGACTCAGCTATTTTTTGTTATGTGTTTTATTGTTCGATTTGATAATTATTCCTCCATTTTTTATGCTTTTCATTTCTATATTATTAGGTTTGGGTATTTGATTTAATATTTTTTCTTGTAATATCACTGGTTTGTTTTTTTTTGGGTTTAACTACAATTAACTCTGTCATAGGATTGTTTACTGGTTGACTTGGTATGGAGTTACTTGTGCTGCTCCATAAGAAGTGACAACTGAGCTGGTATGTCGTTCAATATTCACATGTAATTTTGCTATTTCTTTTTCAACCATTTCGATTGAGTTCCCATGTTGATCTATTTTTGATAAAGTTTTTTTTTAGCTTAATTATTTCGTATAATTTGTTTTCGGACAGCCACCTGATCATGCCTTTGCATTCTCTGCAGACCCACATTGCTATTTTAAAGTCTTTTATTTTTGAATAGTCTTTTGTACTTACATCATAGCATTTTATGCGCTACCATTTTTCATAAAATCCCTCACATTGCAATGTTTTATCATCATTTCCAACTGCTTTTTCGCATTTTTTGTTTTGGAAATCCTTTACATATTTCTGCCATATTTGCGACCATCAACACTTCTACTAGCTTCCTTCATCAAGTCGACATTGGGTCTTCTTTAGCTTGTACCCGGAAGATAGACATTTCTGTTATATGTCTCTCAATTGAGCTGGCACTAGCCGACATAGGGTCAGCTTGATCTTTCAATAATTCCAGCTGAGCCAGTTTTGTGCAGCTTTATAAATTAGAAGCCAAGCGCACACATCATCCACCTATTAGTACTTTTTACTAGAACCAAGAACACACACCATCTGACTATCAGTGGTAACAAAAACAACCAGCAGCCCCATTGAAATAATTCGAAAACCACAGCCCGTCAACAATCTGTCAAGTTCTATAGACTTAGCCTGGAACTTTTCAGCTTCCGTCGTTTTAGTGGGAGTAATGGTTACAAAGCCGTTACCAGTCTATAGCAACGAAGATTTATCCTGGACACTATTAGAAGTTTTGGAACCAGCCCTATTCTGGTTACTGGAAGGTTCTTTGTAGATTACATTCTCTTCACTATAATCAACGCAGGTTTTGACTGTTACTGGAACACATTCACCACGAAATAACTGCACTTCACTTCTAGTAGTCACTGTTGTAAAACTGGCTTCTACAATTCAGCTACGACATCAGCTTCAAGTTGTATAATTCAAACCACGCAAGCAGCTATTAGCTCAAAGCTAAACTTCTACAATTCGGCTACTACATCAACCGCATGTTTTACTAGTTAGCTAGTCCTACACAAGTAGGGCTGCCATCTGTAAAATCATTAAACTAGGACAACAAGTTCGAAAGCCCCGGACATTTTAGGTTGAAACCCGGACATTGTTGCCAAATAATTTTCTGTTTTACTTTCTAATGAAGTAGGTTGAAATTGTTATGCATAGTGTCTTTTTTTATATATTTATTATAAAATTAATCAGTTTACAAAAAAAACAGTAAAATAAAACTATGTGAATGAACTAAATTAAATCTCTCTTACATTTAGGAACATAAACAAATCTTCTAAAAATTAGAAATACAATTTTACATTTACATTTAGTGTGCCATATAGCTTTCAAAATAGCTTCATTTTTCGGGAAAGGTGAAGCTACATGGCGAGAGACTTTAACTTCAAGAGACCACTTTCTCGATTTCTGGACACCCAGAGACCCATGCATACACTTTGGAGATGCAAAAAATCTCTAAAGATCAGAGATGGGCGTAGTGCATTTAATTTTCAGTGCATTAATTATTTCATTAGCACTAGAGGCCTCTGTGATAGTTAAAAGCCAGGTTGCACTATCACTAAATGGTTAGTGGTAGTGGAAATTTTTTATCACTATCACTAAACGAATAGCGGTAATGCATAGTCTATTGCATTATCACTAAACGATTAGTGGTAGTGCAGAGTCTATTCCATTATCACTAAACGATTAGTGGTAGTGCAGAGTATATTGCATTATCACTAAACGATTAGTGGCAGTGAAAATACTTTTCACTATCAATGAGTGATAATGAATTCGTGCATTGGTAGTGCAAACATCTTTCACTAGCACTGAACGACAATTTAATGGTACGCATATGCAGCACTACGCGTAGCTCGTTCGATCAAAATTAGTGTTAATTGTTAATGAATCATCTTCATCTCCGCAAAACAGAAAACTGAACGGAAGGTTTTTTATTCTGTATGTTCGCTCGTTGCTAGTTCAGTGCTAGTGAAAGATGTTTGCACTACCAATGCACGAATTCATTATCACTCATTGATAGTGAAAAGTATTTTCACTACCACTAATCGTTTAGTGATAATGCAATATACTCTGCACTACCACTTATCGTTTAGTGATAATGCAATAGACTATGCATTACCACTATTCGTTTAGTGATAGTGATAAAAAATTTCCACTACCACTAACCATTTAGTGATAGTGCAACCTATATTTTAACTATCATTAAAATTTAGTGTTGCTGCCATTTGAGTGGTAATGCAAAACCGCCCATCTCTGCTAAAGATACAAAATTACTAGAAATTATTTTATTCTCCGGCTCCGGTCCCCCGTCGTGTGCTTCAAATCAATCGGGTTTTCATACTCGGTCTCTAGTCTTCGAAGTTTGCTCATTTTTCATCTCTAGATTTCCGGAGACTATTTTGTGTTCTGCTATTAAGTTTACTGTGTAGTGAGTTTGGCAAGGCTTTTTGTTAATTTTTATTTAATTTATCATAGGGTAATTCCATTGAAAATCGAACAAAATTTACACTTTCCCAACGTTCTTCTTTTACTGAAAGTTAATTTTTTTTTTTTTTTGTCGTGCGATGAATATTGCCTGAATTATACTAAATTTAAACAAACTTTGAAACCCTTAAAATTTTCCAATTTTTGGTATGTGTAGTTACTACACGTACCTGAAAGTTATATTAAAAAAATGTTAACTTTGAATCCAAACATCTATCACAGAGGCACAGTCTTTAAATTATTTCAGAGAAAGTTATATAAGGAATGCCTTTTATAATAAAAACAAGTAAAAAAGCTAGAATTGATATAAAACCAATTCTTATGATGCTGTAGGTGAATACCTGTACGTAATTTCGTGTGGTCACCTATCTGCACAAGTTTGATTTTTGAAGTGGTTTTTCGCAGCGGTTTTTCGAATATTTCTAGAACGATTTGTTGGAAAGTATAAATGATGATAACCAATTTCATAGGATTTCATATTCTGAAGAACTTTTCAGTGCAACTAAAACGTCTAGGACTGATCATTTTCACAGTATACGTACAAATCTTAAATTTTTATATGGCAACACCAGGAATTCGTTGCCCAATTTAATCCATTATTGAAATTTTATTTACTATTTTTATAAAAACACGATGTACATAATTTCTACCTTGACGTGCTCTCAGGTAGTGTTCAAATATACAGTGAAAAACTAAATTTCTGTATGGCAACCCTAGCAAAGTGTTACCCGATTTGTCCCATTTTCAAACTTAAATTTACTTTTTTTTAAATCCCGTGTGCAAATTTTCAGCTCCTTAAATATACACGTTCCCAAGCTATCGTGCTGACGGACTCACGGACGGCCGGACAGACGAACAGACTGAAGTCTCAAGTTGGGATAGTAATGGCTTTAAAGAAGAGACATTTTTTTGTTAATAGGGGGCTGGTTATTTTTGAAAACAAAACCAAAACAAACAAACAAAATCACACTTTGTTGTGTTGTCCTTTATCCCGTAAAATGTTTGCATACATTTTTTTAAAGCTTTTTCACTTTTTTTCTAAAAATGTTTTTCTTGACAATTAACACAGATTTCTGGAGATCAAATATAAATTTCGTGTATACACTTCAAGACGTGTCTCTAGAGACTTTTTCTTATGGTCTTCAGAACCTAATTTTTTGATCTGATACAAGAGTGTCTGGCCATGTAAACATTTTGGAGATTTTAGATTCTGTAAACCTGAGACTAAAGAGCAAAGGCCTCTCACCGTGTGTCATTTTTTTTAACAATGTATAAAAATCAACACAATTAAAATCTTTAAAATTAAATTTTGTTTTGATTAGTGACGAAGCCGTTTATATATTCAGCGAGTTTCTTTCTTTCATCCAAAGTTTAGAAATTGTTAAAACACTCTCTCTTCGTCGAGGGTAGGGGGGGGGGGGGCGGTCGGTACATAAAACAAACACAGGTATACAAGTCAAGTTACACACGCAATTGTCGTACTGCTAGCTTCGTTACTCAGCTAAGACTAGCTGGGACCAGAAGAGAGAACTTGAGTGAGAGTCGGGCCGGTCTGACTGTCGGCATTATCAACTACACCGTACATACATACACACAAAAATAAAATTTTTATTTAATTGGTTTCCCAAATTTTGCAACCCGGACAGTATAGAAAACCCCGTCCGGACGCTCCCCGGACGCCCTCAAAACTAGGACAAATCCGGGGAAACCCGGACGGATGGCAGCCCTATACACAAGCAACTATTTGCTCACAATCATATCAACCTAAAAAGGTTTCTTCTGTGGTTAATAACATTTTTTTAAATTGAAACGCTTGCATTGTGCACATTTGTCAATGGAAATGAATGGCATCACGTCCTTTTCCCCGACGAACAAAATTTTACATAAATAATCCTGACGGCTACAAAAGCTTTTCCGCAATGCCAAGCAATTTATGGTCACCTGAAATGGATTGATACGTCCCATAAATACAATACGAATCATTAAAACCTGGATTAGAGGCCAAAATATTGACATAATGGCATGGCCTCCACCATCACCGGATTTAAACATCATGGAGCATGTTTGTGGTTGGTTAAACCGAAAAATCTACGAAGACGCCAGACAATTTAAAGATCTATGACTATTTTACATTACTGCAACTAAAATGTTATTCACAATTAGTTAGTTTTTTACGAACAAATCTTAGCTTTATTAAATTTGTGTAATAGCGTAAACACTATCTATTCAATGGACCCTCTACACATCACAGATATATGAAATGCGCAATAGAGATTATTGGTAATTTTTTCCAAAAGGTAGGGAATTCTATATAATAATGGAAATGTGGTTAAAATTTGGAAAAACTGTCGTCAAAATATTTATGTTTAAAGAATTGGCGGATTTAATGTGTACTACATATTAGTGCTGCTCCTTAACGTGTATTATATGTGAAATAATTATAAGCATTATATAATTGAATCCACAAGATGTTGTATCTAGAAAAAATTAAATGAATGGTAAATGAAATTTTTTAAGTTAAATATTTTGTAATTGTTATTTTTAAAGTATTTTTTATTGAAGTTGCTAGTAATAATTCGGTCAAGAGCTAATCGGCATCGCGCAATCAGGGTTTAGAATTTTGTCAACGAACAGCCGATTGATCAAATTTAAATCTAATCCAAATTGGCCTGTGATAACTGAAAAATAATCGAATTGTGCCACATTGTTCTGGAAGAATAGTAAATACGTTATCGATTATTGTAATTCCCACTTTAGTTATATATGACTCTTTTAATATCATATCTACTACCATAATATCATTCAGTGGTGGCAGCCCTGTACATCACCAGCGGTCACTTATAATACATGAATGTATGCGTAATCGTAATTCTTTCATATTTAAGTTTTTTGCTCCGAAGACGAAAACAAAAGCAATTACGTAAAACAATTTCTGAATCGGCTGTTCCTTTTCCAATAATCAGCATTTATGGGCCTCCGTAGCGTGTTAAAAACTACTCTAATTAATTTAATAACTTAATATCTTATGAACTATGAAGCTTACTTTAACTCGTTCAGATCCAAAGATTTTTATACCCTAGATGATATCTAAAGGATACACTAAGTTTGTTATTCCGTTTGTAACGCATACAGATAATGCTGCTAAAGCAAAATGGATTGAACACGCACGCATAATATTGAAATCAATTTTGCTTTTTGCATCACCGTCTGTCCGTCCCTACGTCTGTGCGCACGGTAACACGAGAGCTCATGCACTTATAGAGAAAAAAGGAAATTAAGTTCGAAAATCGGGTAACTTATTCGTAGGGTTGCCATACAAAAATTTCGTTTTTCACTACATTATTGAACACTGCCTGAAAACGCGTCAACGTACAGAGCTGAAATTTTGTACGCAGTGTTTTCTCAAAAAAGTGAATACAATTTCAAAAGTGGGTTAAATCGGGCAACCCCTTCTTGGTGTTGTTACATAAAAAAAATTGTGATTTTTACGTATACTGTGAAAACGATCACTGCTATACGGTTTTAATGTACTGAGAAGTTCTTCAAAATATGAAATCCTATAAAATCGGTTATATTCATTTTTTCTGTTCGACGAACCGTTGCAGGAATATATGCGAAAAACCACGAAAGTTAAACTTACACAGATAGGTAACCATACGAAATGACATACGAGTATTCATCTAGGGTATCATATGAATTGGTCTTAGACCAATTCTAGCTTTTTACTTGTTTTCGTTAGTTTTGGTTTTGCCTACTACTTTATTTAAATATCTTTTAAAAACCAAAAAATTAAAAAAATATTAGTTGCAGTAGTGGTGCGTAAATAAACTAGCTGAAAATTAATGGGAATAATATTATTTATTTTCAATAATTTGATTTATTAAATAAAACAACAAAAATAATGTCATATTCATTATTAAAACATAAAATTGATTTACATATGAAAGTAAATAAACATGAGTGTGATAATAAAAAACTTCAGGAATACTGTACATAAGTCTTGCTTTTAATAACGTAATAGTTATTTTAATTTGTTATGAAACGATCCAAAACAATCTCCATTTAGAGTAATATTTCAAACATTGCTTTCATAGGCAGTTTGTGCATAACTCCTCTGTTCATCAGTTTATAAAATTTTACTGACGGTGCGGGCGAGGCTGTTATGATAACAGACACAACTTTTTATTCAAGTACAATAAAGTGGGCATACATTAGGTGGTTGTATGATAATTAACTTCTTTACAAATCATATATTTTCTTCAAATATAGAACAACTCCCGCAAGAAACAATCCAAATAGCTTTATGCTTTAAAAGCATCTGTTTTTTCCATATACAAATCAAACATAAATTAATTTTTAGAAGATATTGAATCGCTTGTGGATTGCTTTAAGTTGGAAAATAAATATCATTATAGTAATTGACATGAGAAAGTATTTATGTTTGAGTATTATTTTAAATTATCAAAAACAAACTTTTGCATAATTTTGCGCCACAATGCCCATCCCCAGTCTACGCAAAGTAAAATCCGTTTCGTCTCGAATATATTGACGAAGTAATGAATTGTTTAATAAATTGGTCATTTTTAGATAATTTTGAAGATGAGTTGAAATTACATTAACATTCAGATTACTTCAACCATCTACCCTCTAGCAGGCTAGTTTTTCAACGCCTCGCATTGAAAATTTCACTTGAAAAAAAGATAAATATCAAACGACACCATCAAACTTACATCAGTATGAGATAAACACACAATACAGGTCGTCGCATTAAGCTAAATGAACCAAAATAATTATATTAATATGTAACAGGATCGAAGTGTTGCCCGCCAAAATAGGGTTTTAAAAGAAAAGAATTAAAAATATGTATACATACGTAAGTATAACCTTAATTTAAAGTTTTGGGGTTATACTTACAATTATTCTATGCGAAGTGTATAGTATTCAAATATATTTGCCGACGTCAGCACATAGCGGCCACCGGTTGGCAGTTCAGCACTGGCCGAACACCAATTTGGATGAAACAAAAACAGATTTATCTAAAAAAGAAATATTGGCAGAGCATAAAATGGACTTGATAGGAGCTGTCAAAATTGATTTCCCCACAAGTATGTTGTCTGTCAACAAAACTGTTCTTAAAAGAACCTTGTTGTTCATCAACTTTTTGAATTTATCTAGAAAAGCTCAACACGTTTTACCACCACCAGAGCAGAACACAACAAGAGAAACATAAAAGAACGCCTCAAGAGAACAAGATTTTTATTTCCAGTAGTTGGCCTTGCTTTTAAGTTTACTTGGCAAAAAGCTGACAGCTGTTGCATATTAATAAATAAAACTAAATAAATGATTTATAAAATTACATAATTCAAAGTAAATTCAATTATTCGACTATTCCATTTTTGACTTAATTATTATTATTATTATTATTTCACTTCTCGAATACGCTAGCCAGGTCTGGTCTCCATTTTACGGTGCAGACATCTTCCTTATAGAGTCAGTTCAGCGCAACTTCCTACGCTTTGATCTTAGACACCTACCAGGGAATACATCTTTGATTCTTCTTGAAACACGTCGCATTCTTAGAGCAACGGTTCCCATTACTGAGTTTATATGCGATCAAACTACCACCGATAGCATCTCCAGTTAAAATTTTGCTACTGCCTCTCTCCATCGATTGACTAAATTTTCACACAAAATTAAAACAAAAACTGGAAACAAAAATTCACAGTTTATTTTTGTATCTACGACTTAACTCTGTAACCAATCTAGCCTTTAATGTGTACGAAGTTAAATAACAAAGTTCAGCGAGCATAACTACACATGAAAATGGATGTATTCAATGTTGAAGTTGTAGTTGCAGTTACTGTAGTAGAAGGAAAGGAAAGTAGTAAAGAAAGGAAATCGATTTGACGAGAATTGAGCAATTGAAAAGCATTTTACTTCTTTAGCCCCCAAGCATTGATCCTCGTCACAGGAACTCTAATTGCAAATGCTATGCTCAACCAGATTTGCACGTTGCATTCTGTTCGACCAACCTACAAAGAAAACAATCAGATTAATGTAAAAACAAAAAAATCTTACCAGTATCTGGCGTGTCAACAGATGCAAAGGTCCCACGACGACCTGAAATAAACAAATGATTAGAATATGAACTTCAAGGATAAATATACTATAGAAATAAATGAATTTTTATACAAAAAAAGGTGTGTTTACATACATAGTACCTCACCATGCATGCAAACAACAAGAACAAAAATGCACTAAACTTTATGTTCAGCAACATAGAACATAAAGATAGCTCAAGTACCCACGTACGGGCACATAATAAACCCATTTTCAATAGATTCGTGAATACCTGAGATGAGAATTTTACAAAACAAAAACTCACCTTGACAGGTAATCACGGTATTTGAAAATGTTGATATTTTGCACAAAACCTACATAAATTAAAGAAATTTATACACTCACCTGTAGTTCAATGGATAATTCCCGCGATGCATAACTGAAATATACACAAATACTGAATTTAACACTAAATTTTAACAATATAATAACTCGCGCGCGACTGACACTTCGCACATAAATAAACCGGCGAACTTCATAGTTTCGCGACGTTCAAAATGTCATACCGGGGTGAAAAGAGACGCAGAATCGAATGGGCGCGTTCGCGTCGCGTAATTTTTCACGGTTTACGGAATATTCGCGAATTTTCGAATTTCCCTTTGCACCAATAAGTGCGAAAGAGACACAAGGGTGTGAGAGGGACACGAATAAAGATGAACGAAAATGAATTATGAGAGGAATTTTGTAAATCGAACTAAAAGATGGCGTATCGATAAGTTATAGCACAGATTCGGAAAACTTATCATAATTACGTGAAATTAAAAGGGATTTCTATGGGAAAGATGTCAAAAAATGTAATTTGACATCAAATGACTACAACAAATTTACATATTGTAGTCAAATTAGGCCTAAAATTTGCATAATTCATTTTTATGGATATGAAATCGGAACGAAATTCTCTATAAAAAGGGGGTTCATTCTTCATTCTGTCTTCTTATTTTCAAAGTTGTCAAAGTGCGAGCACATGCAGTAGCATTCCTCCCACAATTTGCAAATAGTTCAAACAGTTCAAATAGTTCAAATCGTCATCAGGAAAAAGAAATAGGAAGTTCAGCAAAAATTTAGTAATTTTTTTCAACAATCGAATTGTCAAAGTTTTGTTCAAGGAAAAGCAGCAGCAGCAAGAGTTCAAGTGAATTTATTGGTTAAATTTAATAGTGACAAATCTAAATTAAATTAAAGGTAAATTTGCATATTAGTTATTATTTTCAATTTGGGTTAAATTTCATTGTGTTTGCATGCCAGGTGTTGGTTATACACACATGTATGAATTTAACAAGAACGATTGTAATTTTTATTCTTAATCTTGTCCTTTCAGCCATTTTAACTAATTCACTCAAGTAAATCGACATTTCTAACAATTATTTATCGTGTGAAACATATGCCATTTGGTCAGTTTTTGCACAACATAATAATTCAGAAATTGGATCTACCTTGAGTTCTAATAATTATTTACTTTCAGCTACTAGTAAATATATTAGTTAAGAATCACAAAGAAAAATTTACATTCCTTTCATTGATGATGCGAGTTGAGCGGTTGCTATTTGACGATATTCATCCGAAAAATCATGACATGTGCGCATTTTTTTCCGATTTCAACATTCACGAGTAACATCAACCTAAAAGTGAAGAATTTTTGTAAATACCATTTGTTTTGTTGACAAGGAGTTTCCGGAAACTTCGATAACAAAGCGGACAATTCCCTCTATTTCATGATTTACACATGGTAATGCACAGTTACAGGATTGTACACATAAATGATTGATATCTATACAACATTCCTGATTGCACTTATGCCGGCCGCAAATGCGATTGTTGGCAAACCTCTTTTTACATCGGGTGTCCTCAGCTCGAGACGATAACTGACGATATTTAATCATTTGATCCATACGACTACAACGACACTTAGAGCTGTTTGCTTGCTGCTTGGTGGACTATATCCAGTATGGTGGACGACATTTAAATGTTTTTCCACAAGTTCCATTACAAAGAGGTATTGGGTTCAAGCAAGATTTTGTCTGACCATTAGCTACTGGCATCTTTCCGCATGGACATTAAGTTATTATTTTTGGAGTAAGTTTACATATTCTGCATTCCCCGAGTGAAAAACATCTTTGCACTTACTTCGTGTCACAAATCCTTGTTACAGGGTCTACCACTCGATAAGTTGACTTTCTTGCTTTCCACAGTGGCAGTTCTGTGTGACTTATCGCATCACACTTAATGTCTTCTTTAATGCACCACCGGTTAGTTTAGTCATTTTACTGCAACCATTTACAGTTACATTCGCTTGCAAGGGTGGACATGGTCCCGGAATAACAAAGTACACGCATGCTGACAGATTTCTTTTCGTGATTATATTGGGAATTTTTCACTTTTTCGGAAAAGCAATAATAGTCTCGCGGTATACATTTCATAATATATTGGTAGTCAGGGCAACGCAAGCATCCGCAGATTTTGAATTGGACGCCCATTTGATGACACAATTCAAGTGCAGGATCTGAAAATAATTATGCTTTGATGTACTTTGATTTGTTCGCCAAACACTAGATACTCCAGTTTACTACCCTATATTTCTAACGTTGAGACAACTTTTCATTGCTTTTATCATCACCACTGGATATAGATGATGGATTATCCGTAGTAGATTAGCAGATCTACTAGAAGGAGGTTTCTGACATTAGCGATCAAAATCGGCTTCATTCTCTCTTCTATCGTAGTTTTTGTTCTCGAAAAATTCGCGACTATTCCACCAATAGTTGTCTTCCGTTTCGTCTTGGGTTCTTGATGAAGTGAGTATTGAGTTTTTGCTTTGTCTTTCGTGTATTATTGATTAGAAAAACTGAGAACATTCGTTGTAGGCAAATAAAATTTGAATATTAAAAATAACTACAACATTCAGCATTTCTTATAACTAGCTTACTTCTATAACTTAAATTAGAGGGTAAGCGTGTAGTAATTCATATTGCAGCTTGATCGAATTAATTACAACATTATACGTCTACATTTTAATTTCCATTTAGAGCTTTGATGAAGGTATATCATATACATGTAGGAAATTGGAATAAAGAATGGCCTGAAAATGCAGTCAGGTTAGGATGCAAGTAATTACTAATAACAGCACGAGTAGACTTGAAAATTTATTGTTTAAATTTAAGTCTGACAATTCACTTTTGTGTTGAAGTTATTATATTTACAGGAGATCTAGGTTTTAAAATTGTTAAAATATGAAAGCACGCAGCTCGTCAAGCCTCGTCGTTAGTCAGCGCAAGAGAGGGATTGAATTTCTGATCTGATGTGCACATCATGGTTGATGGAAAATGCGCCAAGTGTCCTTAAAGTTGTTATGGAGATTAAGCTCTATACTCTATAAACTATCATAGCCAGAAATTTTGATTGAGCCATTTTACGTATTTCTGACGTAGATCCGCTGTTTTGGGTTAATCTTCGTTGTCGTACTATGTAGCATCTAGTAAAAAATTTGCGATCCGAAAACTCGTAGGAGTGACTACTTCATAACTGTTTGCACTCAGGCTCTTCGGAGTTGGTAGCCGGAAATTGAGCAAGGCTTCGATTTGACAAGGTAAAGTTTCAACCTCTGAGAATATTGATAGTGCGTTCTTCATATCTCCGGAATCTCCATGATAATTTTCTCTTCTAGTAGATGACAAGCATATTAACAATATGTATAGCCCATCTATTGGCAGCAGTATCGACCAAAATCAATATTTCTGACAGATGACTGAACTTTTTGACTAAAGAGCTGCTGCTATCATTCATTCCGGAAAGTAATAAGATGAGGATTGTTAATAGACGTTTATGATGATAATTTTCCACGAGTAGCACTGTTGCAGCATGCAACTGAGACTATTTCTGCTTCCCTCTTTCTGTTTTTCAGATCTAGCTTTAATTACTAATCTGAAAAACAGAAAGAGGGAAGCAGAAATAGTCTCAGAGTTAATTAAAAGAAGTAAAAAAGTTAAAATTGGACAAAGACCAGTTCTTATGATACCCAAGGGCCTCGATGAATGCCCGTATGTAATTTGGTATGGTCACCCGTCTGTGCAAGTTTGATTTTTGAAATGATTTTCGCATATATTTCTAGAATGGTTCGTCGGACTGTAAAATTGATTATAACCAATTTCATATTCAGAAGAACTTTCATTACAATTAAAACGCCTAGAGCTGATCGTTTTTACAGTATAACTAACAAACATAAAATTTTATATGGCAACACCAAGAAGGGGTTGTCCGATTTAGTACATGTTTAAAGCTTTATTTATTACTAACTTTGAAAACACTGAGTACGAAATTTCAGGTCAGCACGTCGACGTGCTCTCAGCCAGCGTTCAAATATATAGTGAAAAACCAAAATTTTGTATGGCATTCGTATGGAATTTTTGTGAGCACAATTTCAGCTCTCTGCGTCGACGAGTTATCGGTCAGTGTCCAAATATAAGTAAAAACCTAAATTTTTGTATGGCAACTCTACGAAGGAGTTACCCGATTTGTCCCATTTTTGATCTTAAATTTACTTTTTTTTTTTTTTGTAAATAGCCCGTGTGCAAATATACAGCTCTCTAACTGAAGAAGTTCTCGAGTTATCGTGAAGACGGACAGATGGACATTCAAAAATCAAAATCACTTTTAATATTATGCATGGTGTCCAATCCGTTTTTCTCCACTACCATTATTGGTGTGCGTTACATACGGAATGAAAACCTTAGCATACCCTATGAATTCATCTAGGGTATAAAAATATCGGTGGCACGGCCATCGTACGACGTACTCGCATCAGAAATCACAATTAACGTAGGAATAATAATAAAAAAAGAGAAATAATGAAAAAATATATATAAAATTAATTAAAACCACGAATCCAGAAAATAATTTCGAACTTTCATCTACAAAACACAAGTGATAAACTTTAAATATATAACTAAAAAGATAACGGCATATCGGGTGGAAACCTTAGCCACTCGGTGAAAGGTATTAGTGTGTATTCGTCATGGCAGTAATGAAACTTGTCATTTTGAAGGGGATCATTTTTCATAATCTAAGTTTCAATGTAAAATAAATAAATTGTTAGCGCCCCCTTTCTTTAGGTAAAAGGAATATAGGGCTACCATTAAATAGAATAGACCTTCTCACATTTCTATAATAAACATATCGAGCATGATTTAAATTGTCGTATTTTTTTCTGTTTCTGTTATTATATATTTAAAAAAATTTCGCGAATAATAATAAAATAGAGATATATGTTTTTTAAAACATATTTCTTTGTCTAAAAAACGGTTTTCCACTGGAATTTCGACGATTGTTTCTGCAGCATTGAACCGCACAATTCATAACGTTAAATTAATATCTTAACAGCTTTAATTTAAAAAATCACTGCTCTCAATAACACTATACATCAGGCGCGTATCCAGACGTGTAGCCTGGTGCGGTCACAACTAAAATGTTTGAGGAGGGAGGAAAAAGTCAGAAGCAGTAGCTTTTAAATTTTTTTTATCATATTTAAGTTAGAAATCACAAAACTCATTTTTCGGTTTGATTTGGAAAATCTGTCGATAATATTATCCACATCTATGTCGATCTCAGAGTAGACAGACATTAAGGACTCATATCCAGATAATCATTCTCGTGCCAAGATTGTAGATGTGACGCAACCGATTCTGTTATGGATGAATAAATGGCTGAGACAGATAGCTTGCCCCTTGATTCACATTCAAAGGAATAGGAGTAGAAGTGTATGATATGTCACTGACTATTTCTTTTGATGGGAACCTAACTGATCTTGCTTTCTTCTGAAAAAAGTTAGCAATGGTCCTATCAGTCTTCTGCTTTCCACTTTCGCTACCATTTCTACTTCCATCGATAACTAGTGTAGCTAGTTTATTCTTCTCCTATAAATTAAAAGTAAATGTGAGGTTAAATTAAACAACACTACTCGAATTAATACGAAAGTACCAGCAAAGCAACTGCAACTACCGCAGGCATAGGAAAGCGAATGGTTTTTATTTTTATAGTCTTACCGTAAAAATTTTGAAGAAAAATTGTAGAATCAATTTTAGTGGCATCAATTCAACTGATCGTCTTCAGTAACCAACAGTGCTTAAAAATTCGAAAGAAAAATGTTCAACTAATTTTATAAGAACAAAATATATGCTTGCCAACGCTCATAAATATCTTTTCCGATCCAGATCAGGCAAGGCACCTGAATCAATATAACTCTTTGGAACCATTGTCCGCCGCCAATAGGACATGATAAATCTAGAGAAAAATTGTCAGATCTTTATAAGAGAACTGAATGCTTGTGCCCCTGTCCGAAAAAGTCAACCATCAGAATCAATGCACCAATTCATTTAGACCGTTGTCGGTGAAAGTTATTCTTCTAAATTCTTAAGAACAATTTGCAAGTGTATTTCTAAGAAAAATTTAATACTTCCCTATTAACGTAAAAATTTTGAACAATTCAGGCTTGATCATTGCCGCTATGAAAAATCAACGGGTGGCTAGACGTTGATTGCATGGAACTAGGGTTCTACTGGAAAGACCGCAAAACAAAATTTGTTAAGTCAAGGTTTAAATACAATTACGACGGGCAACGCCAAACGACGAGAAACTACCGGTGTCAAACTTGTAAAAGCACAGTGGTTCATGCGAATGCGCAAATTACGACGGGCGACAGTCAGCGGTCGACGAAGTTGCCGTCGGGATTAATCAATTTCTAATGTTGCCGTCGTCGTGGCAGTACTATCAACAAAATCAAACGAATGAAATTGTTGTGACGTTTATTTTTGTCAATGTTGTAAGACGTCACATCAATTTCAAAATAATGAATTTTTATGAAACATTGATTGAGGAAGTGCGAAATCAAAAAAATAATTTATGATTTACAAGACAACCAAAAAAGCCATGGTTGGATAGATACTTCGAGGTAGGGATGCACATGATGTACCGATACATCGATACCATCGATGTTTCTTACAAAATATCCGATGTTTTGTCATCGATTAACGTATTTGAAACATCTCAATACTTTATATTTGATACATCGATAAATGGTATGGCATTTAAATTTTTGAACTGATAGCTGATTACAGTGGAAGACTCGAGGTTAAGAAATTGTAGAATGACAGCAACACAGCATTTCATGCCTGGGGTTGATTCTAATATTTTGTCGTACTAATATCAGAATATACAATAAACTGAAATGATAATTTCCATTGCCTGTTTTGTGTTATTATTAAGCTCAGCAAGCCTTGCATTACATAAAATGAACTGTAAATGATACTACACATTACAAGTTTAAAAATATTTTTACAAATTAAGCACTTGTATTGCATGTATTGTAACTTGATGTAGAATATTAATTTACTATAGTTTATAATTTTTGTCACAACCCCGGAAGCAGTTGACTAATGGTTGTACTTTTAGGCGTATATCCCGACGTTTATTCATTGAAAATTCATTTTAGTTTATTTTGTGGTTGATGAAAATGATAAATCAAAATGAATATGGCGAATATAAAAGTACGACAAATTTGTGGTGAAATTTCAAAATATGTGACAAAAATATACGCCTAAAATGCTGATTACATAACACCCGTTCCATTCCGTCACATAAAGCTGTCAAATTTGAACTTACCTAATGCTATGTAATTGCTCACATTGTAAAAAACGGATCGAAATGGGAGGGAAAAGTTGAGAAAATTTCAATTTCGATGGAAGACATAGCCTCCAAAATTCGGAATTTGCTTGTTTACAATTATAGACTGTGGTGCTACTTGATTGAATTTAAATTAAATAACTTAACTTATGATTTAAAAGTGACTATATACATATATAAATTGGACAAAATGGGTAATATATCTAGTATGATATTTCTGACGGTGCTATTTATTGCCCATTTTAAATCTCGATGATAAAAATTAGTGCTCACACCTTGGGATAAAATGTTATAATACGATAACGCCAGTCTGTATTCGAAATCTTTGTGGCCCAAATTGAGAATTGTCTTAATTGTGACTTTTGTTTGACTCATCCTTTCGTATGTTGCTACGAAATACCCAGAAATATCCCTTTCCATTTTTAGTGGTTTTACTCACCGCCTTCTCCTTCTGACACCCTAAAACATTTTATGTTCAATGTAGAAATTGAAATAAGGCAAATAAATTCTCCATTTAGCTGATACCATTTCACAAACTATTCTAGCAACCTCCATTCCTTTATAAAGACTCTTGTCAAAGGCGGGCCAAATACTTTATTAGCAGAAAAATCGCCTAAAGGTAAAGAAGTTGTCTAACCTTTTATTTATGAACAGTCTTGCTGAAAATTATTGGGGAACAGGGGTGTTTTTCCCTAATATATTGTAACATTATTTAAACTGGACTTTACTTTGTTTATATTCTCAAATAAATTTATTTGGGAAGCATTTTCGCAATTCGTTCCATCAGTGGACCAAAACATCGATGTTTTAACAACATCGAGGTTTGCCTTTCAATGTATCATTTGATTATTACAACGATGTTTTTAAAATTTTGTGCATCCTTTTTTCGAGCCGCTTAAATACAAATGGTATAGTTGTGATATTTTTGGCATTTAGTTTGATTTTAATTTAGTTAATTTCCGGATTTTAAATTTTTCCTTTCCATACTTTGTTTCATTGCACTTCTTTTTATAGAATATAACATATTCTCGATAAAAATCTATTTCAAAACGCTCAAAACTAATAACAAATGAAATTTCAGTATCTACTTCTTTCACAATCGCCGCTCACTGCCTGTAGTTGAAATTTTACTCCCAATTTTTCGACTACCTGTTTTAACAGCGAATTTCTAGCTGCCGTCTACCGTCGGAAAACCAAATAGGTAAAAAACACTTTTGATCGCTGACCAATTTCTTAG
This sequence comes from Dioctria rufipes, assembly GCA_963924295.1. Classification (NCBI taxonomy): domain Eukaryota; kingdom Metazoa; phylum Arthropoda; class Insecta; order Diptera; family Asilidae; genus Dioctria; species Dioctria rufipes. Next base: position 79,996,294 of record OZ002740.1, on the reverse strand, counting down.
AAACAATATCACTTTTTAAGGTCGAAATTGTGTGCTTGTTCATATATGTATGTAGGAATATATAAATTAGAAAAGTGGAGTTAGAATATTTCCTTTATTTCACAAAAATTGGAACAATATACTTTTATTGTTGATGATAATTGTTGATTCCACGATGTCCAGATAAGTACCCCTCTATGATGTTGCTGGCAGAGTCGGCTTTTCTCTCGACCTTTTCTCATCGACGGCTGGTGCAAGAAGAAGTGCGACAGGGTCCAATTGTTCCATCGTCCGTCATCGGATGAGTGCTGCCAGGTCTGGTTTGTTATTGTATTGTCTCTTAGGAGAATAAATGCTTGGGTATTTGGATTCCACAGCTCGGCCATCCTGGATCTATTCACCGGCCCGGTGAATTAATTGCATCTCTTTGAGGTAGGCAACAAAGTTTGTATGCCCTCGTGGTAAAATTTCATTTGCTGGTTGGTATAGTCTGGTATCTGTGTACTTCAATTACTGGGCTTCGTATTCGTCTTCTGGCATCTTATACGTCTTCAGGCATCTTAAACGTCTTCAGGCATCTTATACGTCTTCGGGCATCATATACGTCTTCGGGCATCTTATACGTCTTTGGGCATCTTATACGTCTTCAGGCATCTTATACGTCTTCAGGCATCTTATACGTCTTCAGGCATCTTATACGTCTTCAGGCATCTTATACGTCTTTGGGCATCTTATACGTCTTCAGGCATCTTATACGTCTTCAGGCATCTTATACGTCTTCAGGCCCCGTGATTTCGAACGGTTCCTATCAAATAAGAAAACGTCTTCAAACGTCCGTACGTCTGTCATGCTAGTATGCAGCACCAAGTTTCTTATACGTCTTAGTCTTAGTTAAAGCTTAGTTTTCGTCTTTATTATTATTTCGTCATTATTATGAATAGGAATTGTCTGAGCTGGTGATGCACTATAAACTAGTGTTAATTGTTCTGGCAGGATTCGCCTTGTATGTTGGGACTTCTGTCGTCTTCAAGGATTTCGCTGCTACTATTACTATCATCATCATCAGAGGGGTAGACCTCTTCCTGGTATGTGTACCAAAGCTTTATGTTGTCACTACTTACATTTGTAGTTTTCGGCCCCTCGTGTTGCCCCACCTTTTCCACGTTAAATCTGTCGTTCATCCCAATGTGGGTTATTTTGTAAGGCCCCAGAAATTTCGGGTAAATTTTTAGAGAGTTGCCGAACTGGGTCCTCTTGACTGCAACAAGATCTCCCACTTGATAAACAGGTGCCTCTCGTCGTTTCTTATTAAAGGTTCTTCGGTTCTCTTCTTGAATTTCTAATATGGACTTCTTTGCAGCTTCTCTGTTGATTTCTCTCTCTTCTTCGAATGACTCGAGGATGCTCTCGGAAACAGCTTCTGCAAGGCGCAATTCTTCTGGGTTTCTCATTCTGACTCCAAATAATACTTCGAATGGAGTCTTTCTTATGCTTCGTTGCCAGCTCGAGTTTAGGAACCTTTGCACCTGACCCACGAATTTATACCATTCCTCCGGATTTTGGCAGGAAAGTTTCGTTAATACTGAAATAACGACTCTGTGAACCCTCTCTACCTGTCCGTTTCCTCTTGGTACACCTGTAGTTACTAAGGTGTGATGAATATCTTCGCGTTTACAGTAGTCCTTAAATATATTTGATGTAAAGGCTGCCCCCCTGTCAGATATAATCTGCCTCGGACTTCCGAAAGCGACCTTCTGATTCTCCAGTTTCTGTACAGCCTCATCTGCTGTCAGTGTTTTTACCGGATAGATCCAAACGAATTTCGAGAAACTATCAATAACAGTCAGAATGTATCTGTAATTTTTCTTAGTTGTCGTAAGTGGTCCCAGATGATCGATGTGATAAGTCACCAAGGGATGGTCCTCTTTCGGTATAGGATGCAGTAATCCATCTTGTTTCCCTAGCTTCCTTTCTGCCAATATACAGGGAATACAGTTCTTTCGACAAAATTCTATTACTTCTTTTAATTTCGGAATAGCGTACTCTCTCTGGATAATCTCCTCCATTTTTTTGTGGCCAAAATGTCCTTGCTCGTGTATCTTCCTGACTAATTCTAGTTGCATGCCTTTTGGAACGCAGAGCAATTTGCTGCCTTGATCATTAACTTGGTACAATACTCCTCTCTCTTTAGTGTAATTTTCGAAAGAATCTACTTCTAGTAGCTGTGAGATGATTTTCAACGTGGGATCCTTTAGCTGGGCTGATTTCATCTTAGAAACCAAATCAGCTTCAATTAACATAACTACTGGCTCCCTGCTGAGCGCATCTACATGTCTCATTTTGGTTCCGCTCCTGTGCTCCAGTGTATAGTTATAATCCTGTAGGAGTAATGCCCATCCTGATATTCTTGGAGCTAACTCCTTTTTCTCCATAGTCATTTTGAAGGCGGCGCAATCTGTAACTATCTTAAACGGAATACCCAACAAATACACGCGCAATTTCTTCAGGGCTGCAACAATGGCTAGGACCTCTAACTCGTAGCTACTATAGCGCGATTGCGTCGAGGATGTCTGACGACTATAAAAGTAAACAGGGTGAAACTTATTGCTATCGGAGCTTCTTTGTAAGAGTATTGCTCCATATCCCAGCTTCGAAGCGTCTGTGTGGAGTTCTGTCTCTGCTTCAGGGTTGTAGATAGCTAATACCGGCTGCGTTGATAGTATGTGCTTTATCCTAACAAAAGCATCACGTTGCGTGGATTCAAATCTAAAGGTACTGTCTTTCCGGAGCAGTGCATACAGCGGTTTAGCAATTTGAGCATAATTGGGGACGAATTTACGAAAGTATCCCGAGAGTCCCAAAAAGGACTGTAACTTTTTTACATTGGCGGGCTCCCCAAATCTCTTTACTGCTAAGGTTTTTGTGATTGACGGTTTAACCTTTCCTAATGATATCTCGTGACCAAGATATTCGATTGTAGTGCAGAGGAACTGGCACTTTTTCCACTTAATTGTCAAACCATGTTCAGAAGCTACTTCAAATACTTCTCTTAGTCGTTGCAAACCCTCGCGTTCATCTTTGGCTAACACCACAATATCATCCATATAAGTTAGCACGTACTTTCGTCGGACCAGCGGTTGAAATATTTTATTTATATATCGTTGGAATATTGTGGGGGATGTGCATAACCCGAAGGGCATCTTTAGAAACTCAAATTGACCGCTGGGCGTGACAAAAGAAGTATATTTCCTACTGTTTACTGCCACGGGTACGTGAAAGAACCCGTTCTCGAGATCTAACGTAGAAAAAACCTTGGCTCCCTGGAGCTCATCGACCTGATCCTCTATGAGTGGCAATGGAAATCGGTCCCGTATCACCTGTTTATTTAGCCTCCTATAGTCAACACAGAGCCGCTTGCTTCCGTCCTTCTTGTTAGCCAGTACTATTGGACTGGAGAATTCTGACTCGCTTGTCTGTACGATACCCTTGGACAACCATTCTGTGAGCTGGTCATCTACGATCCTCTTTTCTAAGGGTGAGAGTCTTCGAGGTTTTTGCGAAATAGGGGCGTCATCATGAAGAATAATTCGCATCTCAATGCCTATGTCCTTTGGAGTTTTAGGCTTATAATTTGCAATCAAATCTTCCACTTGTTTTCTGTAATTTTCGTTACCGACGTGGATATGGTCATTCGGAAGCTCACTAGTATTAAAGCAATTTTCTATTCCATCCGGAATCTTTTTTATTGAAACGCCGCTACCTTGTAAGGAGATTTCGGTTCCGTTCAGCACGTTTTTTCCTACAATCATTTGCATGCGAAGATCATTTTGTGGCAAAACGTGCACAGGAGAATTAAAAATACAACCATCTATCTCTAGTTCCGCCTCGAAACTCCCTAAAGTATTTAAGAGCAAACTAGATACGCCCCGTATAGTCGTTTGTGTCCCGTTAAATGCAGGTGCCCCAATTTTTTTGTACTGGTCTTCCCTTATAATGGTTATGTCACTACCTGTGTCAATTAAGGCGTCTACCTGACAATTATTTACTATGATTGTTTTAATATTGTTTCCTATAACTTTGTTTTCATCTATGTTTGCACAATTAGAGGGTCTCTTTTTGGGACAGTCAGGCGCCTTGTGACCGAACTGATTGCAGGAAAAGCATCGCGGGCCTTGTCTAATATTCTTGCATTCTTTTGATTTGTGACCTGTTGCACCACAATTAAAACATACCATTTGCTTAGGTCTGTGTACCCTTGGTTTAACTTCTCGTCGTCGATTTGCCTGAACCCTCTCCGAGAAACTGCTATAATAATCTAACTTCACCTTGAACTCCTTAAAATTATTTGCGCCGTAAAGCATTGATTTGTTCGGATGATAGTCATTAATTCCATCAATAGTATACTGAATGATGGCCTTGTCATCTACTTGTCCTTTGGAGCCGAGCTCCCTCATTTTCAAGAAGTATTCAAACAGCGATTCATTTTGTTGTTGTTTCCGATTAGCCAGCCGTCTGTGGATTTCACCTGTATTTATCTGCTCCCCAAAATTTTCCAACAAAAATTCTTTTAATTGTTCCCACGTTATTAAATCGGGTCTAGTCCTAATAGCCAATTTGGCTGAACCGCGTAGCAACCTTTTCGAAAAAAGTAATGTCTCTAAAACACTCCACTTCATTGCTCTAGCCACTATTTCTACCTCATCCACCCAGGTCCGGATATCATAGCTATCGTCTCCACTAAACTCGTTAAGGGCATTGGTAACGTCTTGGAAGGAGACAGGGCGTGACTCTGTGCTACCACTACGTAGTGTATCGTTTTCTGCTCTGAGTAATGATATTTCCGCATCTTTTGCGGCCAATAGCTGTAACCTCAGTTCATCCAATTGTCGACTCTGTTCTTGTAATTTCTGCTCTCGATCACGCAAAGAGTCTTCACGTAAATTAAATGTTTCCTGTAGTTGATGCATTATATCAGAAATTTGTACCTCGCTTACGGCAGTGCTACTTCTGGAATTCTTTTTACCTTTGCCCATTATATTGCAATTTTGATTAATTAAAAGCGAATGCGAAACGTCTACAGAGGCATATATTTTCAAGCCTACACAGAATTACTAATGAGTCTTTTATTTGTTATCTTACTGACCAAAATACCTAAAACTATGAAATTATCACACTAAGTTATTCCCCAATATTCGAAATATTTTCAGTTTCTGTATTTAAAAATAATAATATTTGCATAATTATTCCAATATCAAGCAAATTCAAGCATTTAGGAATAAAAGTATTTTATAAATTTTACTCAATTGCGAAAACGTACTCAGATGTCAATGCAAATCTTTAATAATTTAGTTCTGTCAAAAATTACTTGCAATCAGCAAAGTGCTAGATTTTCAGTAGAGCAAATTCAAATTCAATTCGCCGTAGTTAGAAATTGCGATGGTGTACCTCATAAATTTCAATCAGTCTGTCAATACGATTGCAAGTTTTGGAATTCGCCGCACACTTAAATATAAAGTTCTTACTACTACACTGGCACTATGTGTTTCTGTTCTCTTCGCACTCAGCCAAAAAATAAAAATGTTACCTGGGTATATTTTTTCTTTTAATTGTCGTTCTAGGAAATTACTGTTTGTGTCCCTTTTTTTCGTCACAATCCTGGGTGTACTAATTTCACTTCCTGGGCTATTGTGTTCCTTTTTAATACTCCGCTTGCAAAATATATTTATCGAGATTCCTCGAGGTTTTTAATTCCTAGCTGGTAAATGCGCCACCTCTTTGCAATGCTTTTTCGATGTTACCATGTGGCCGATTATATTGGCGACAGAATATCCCGGTTGAGCCCCCAGTTTTGTAGGAATATATAAATTAGAAAAGTGGAGTTAGAATATTTCCTTTATTTCACAAAAATTGGAACAATATACTTTTATTGTTGATGATAATTGTTGATTCCACGATGTCCAGATAAGTACCCCTCTATGATGTTGCTGGCAGAGTCGGCTTTTCTCTCGACCTTTTCTCATCGACGGCTGGTGCAAGAAGAAGTGCGACAGGGTCCAATTGTTCCATCGTCCGTCATCGGATGAGTGCTGCCAGGTCTGGTTTGTTATTGTATTGTCTCTTAGGAGAATAAATGCTTGGGTATTTGGATTCCACATGTATATGGGTAATCGGCGCAACAAAAATATAAAAGCATCGTCATAACTGAGCTGCTAATCATTACGTGCCAATTTCTAAACAATCAAATACTAAAATAAACATGCATTCCAAAATTACTTACTATCCTGTGATAGGTATGATAGATGACTTTTCGACACTATATAAAAACACAAGAAAATTCTAAAAATTTGTACACGTGCAAGCGAATGACTATTATACCCAATTCACTATTACTACTCATAAGAAGACAAACAAACCATAGAAACCAAACCGTACCGTACTAAAATCATCCGATTAAACTTTTACAGCTCGCTCATGCAATTATTTACCGCGAAGATTATGTAACGCTTTGGGGGGGGGGGGGTCCTGACCCCTCACCAGTATACGCGCCTGCTATCCATTACAAGCTTCCGAAATAACGCAATTATAAATTTTTAATAATTATTAAAATGATTAAATATCATAAAGTTTCACTGAACTCCTGGAACTCTGAAGTGTTTACTTTCAGAAACATCAACTAATTTAGTTAGGTCTGAGCGTTAAGGTTTGGCTTACTCACGTATACTCGCACCATGCCCCACTTCTTTATTAGTTATTTATTCAATAATGACAAATAGCACAACTGTCAAATAATTGTCAGTCGTACTGTCATGGCATGACAAATTTTGGAAGTGTTCGGAAATTGTCACTTGAAAAAAATGGCCTAAATACCATTGCAGTGGCTGCTCAAGTTGATAGCTGAGCTCCAGAAAGAAATATGGCGGGCGGCTGAACCCCTATATAAAATAAATAAAAGTAAATATGTGTTTCTAAAAAATTCAAAACTAATCATTGATCAATCACGCTACATACAAGTAATCGTGGTATTGATAAAGTGTTCTAAGATATTTCTCATTGGATTATTATCAGTGCAAAAATACTTCTATGACAGAACTTTAAATATTCTAGAAGTAGCATAGTATTCATGCATTGGGTTATACCCAAGTAAAAGTATTTGAGAAAAGTAAGCACTTTCATGTCATTAGTCATAAGTAAGGATTTGAATTATTTGAATTGCTTTTAAATTAATTTAACATTGAATTGAATTAAACCTTGAATTGTCCTAGATTTCGATATTTCGTTCAAAGAAAACTTGTGCTGAATTTAGAGCATTCATAAACTTACATAAATCACTTTGGTTACTTTGAATGCAAGTTGAGTATCACTTTTTTTTATATTTCGAAGTTGACTTATTATTATTTTTTTTTATCTGTAATGAAGCAGATCAGAACGACTGTAATTTCAAGCATAGATTTAGTTTAATTTATGAATTTATAATAATATGTTACAAATTATTAAGGAATATTAGACTGGGTTGAAAAAATAACCAAATAAATAAAGTCCAATAAATGTATTTACAGCAGACAAAGTACTGTTATTTCCCTGGCGAGTTGCATGAGATCATAAAAGGCCGCAACAATTGCCTTTTGGTAAAATGGCGACTGAAATCATTTTCTTTGAGACGTCCATCCACTCGAAAAAATGCCTAATAGTGCATAAATGGTGTCAGGGATAACTGGTTGTTGGTTGGCAGAAATTGGTAATAAATTGTATTTTGATTTTAGTGCGCTTGGTATTCAGACATTGAATTGAAATTTCTGTAGGGAGATGGGCCCAATCTGAAATCTTTGAGGGGAAAGTCTTTGCAATTCTCTGTTTTTTCCTTTAATGACCGTATTAACTTACGCTTTCTAATCGTGTAATGGATGAATACTTCTGCATCTTTTCTATAGTACATGCATTTTCGACAAAAATTTATTTTACTTGGCTAAGATTTGAATTGACGACATGGGCATTATTAAGTTATATTGGATGTGTTCCCACTTCAACTGGTGTTTTCAATATTATAAGGTACTTACTGGTTATTCCGTTTGAAATCTCTTACAAATATAAAACTCTACCATAAGTATCATTTAGATGCATCTGCGAATGCACGAAATTTGATGGATTACTGGTATGGTCTCCAATGGGGAATCTTTATATGCTAAAGACTGGGAATATTGATTTTGATTTTATCCCGTTCTCGGTGCATGTTAATTGGAAGATCATGGTCCGATGAAAGTTTAATTACTCATTGTTTTTATATTGATATTTTAACTGTAATGATGAATGGAGGTAGAACGCAGATAGTATTTTTCATTTCCCGCTACGGATTGCGGTATCGATGATCTTTTTTCGTCTAAGTTTGTCTAAGTTAGGTTTGCCTAAGTTTTATTCGATCTCCTGCAATTTGGCTAAGCAGTTCTAAAGAGGTCCTGATATATCGTTTGAATAAGAACGAGCACAAGTTATTGACTTCATCAAGGCCGAAGTTTTTGTTTTGTTTCCAGTAGTGATAGTCCGCATGTTGTAAAGGGTTTTCCAATAAGAGGTGCTATTTTAATTAGCCCGCTATTTCGGTAGATGTCAATTTTAGAGCTGTCATTTTTTTAAATTTGACAAATAGAAACTACGCCATTAATAAAAATGGAACGATACACGATTCAACAACGCATTGAAATTATTAAAATTCACTATAAAAATGGTGAAAATGTGGCAGAGACGGTTCGTAAAACTCGAACATTTTTGGGTCGTCGTGAAGTACCTTGTCGGACCGCAATACCAAAATTGGTAAAAAAATTCGAGCTGTCGGGACAAGTTAGTGATGTGAAGAATAAAACCCGTGCACGTCGCTCAAGAACAGCCGAGAATATTGCTGCTGTAGCCGAAAGTGTTGAAGAAAACCCAGGTTTGTCCATTCCTCGTCCTTCTTTGGAATTAGGCATTCCACACCGTATTTTGCATAAAGATTTGGGTCTTAAGGCTTATAAAGTTCAGTTAACACAAGAACTCAAGCCGGCCGATCATCAACAACGTCGAGTCTTTGCTGATTGGGTCCTTGAAATACATGAAAATGATCCGGAATTCTATCGAAAACTCATCTCGAGTGTTGAGGCCCATTTCCACCTTGATGGCTTCGTCAACAAGCAAAATTGTCGCATATGGGGCTCGGAAAACCCAAGAGTTATTGTTGAAAAGCCTCTCTATCCTCAACGTGTGACTGTTTGGTGCGGTTTATGGTCCCGCGGGGTCATTGGACCTTACGTTTTCGAAAATGAGGCTGGAGCAACAGTTACAGTGAATGGATTGCGCTATCGACAGATGATTAATGATTTTTTATGGCCGGAATTGGATGGTATTGATCTGGACAACGTTTACTTTCAACAAGACGGCGCTACGTGCCATACAAGCAACGAAACCATTGATCTTTTACGGGAAAAGTTTCCGGACCGTGTTATCTCTCGAAGAGGTGATCACAATTGGCCACCGAGATCTTGTGACTTAACACCTTGCGACTTCTTCCTTTGGGGCCACGTGAAAGAGAAGGTCTACGCCAACAGCTCAGTGTCGATTCAAGACTTCAAAGATGGAATTCGTGAGCCTATCGCGGACATAGGGCAGCCACTTTGCGATTTGGTTATGGAAAATTTCATGAAAAGGATATGGTCCTGTAGGCGTGGTGGTCATTTGGCTGATGTTATTTTCCATTATTAATGGCATACCTTCCTCTTTATAATAAAATAAAGATCCGAACATTTATCTAAAAAAATGGCATTTTTCTTTGTATATCAAAATAACACCTCTTATTGGAAAACCCTTTATTCTCTAATTTAGTCTGTGCGAAGCTAGTGACTTATACACATAAATGATATGGACTTTGACGCATTAAAAGAGCCACGCTGAGTTCCATGGTATCCATGGGTCTCAAAGTAGAGTCCATCATATATTAGTTCTTTTTGAGTAATGCATGTATTTTCGATTTTCCAGAATAGCTGCAGCTGCTTTTCATCATCCGTGGATACGTGGAAGGCCCGTACAGTTATTTCGTACTACTGTAAAAGTTTGCTAGTTATGACATACCAAAAATCACGTTTTGGCAATAGTCGTAGAACTTAACTGAATTCTATCTTGCAGTGTAATGACTAAGAACATATCGTAAACAAGAACATATTCCTGCCATTATCATCTCAATTCTCATTTCCTTCCATTTCATTTAAGGGAGGAGAGTTCTTTAAAATGTTCAATATTATTACTTTCGTTTTTAGTGTGGTTAGGTTCCAGCGCGATTTCAGTCTCAAAGCAATTGAACTACTAGATTGATTGCAGTTAGTAGGCCCAAATCATCTCACGGAAACCTGAGCTACACTTATGCTTAAACCAAGTGGTGAGTGAAAAACTTTTCAGTTTAATATGACTTGTGATTCCGCATCCCCAAGGCATGACAAAGTTAATATTGATGTCATCGACATTCGCTTGAGTTGCGTTGAAGTGAAAGATTGTTGACGTGTATAAGGTATGGTGTCACTATTTGCAAGCCCCAACTATTGGCGATTCGCTAGTTGAAGTAATACGGCTTGAGTGTAGACAATTTGTGGATAATAGCTTTGCTCATACTAATTGCATTGGTAAATAAATTTAGCAGTGTGAACAGGATGCCAATAATGACCATTTTGAGATTTGGGGGGTTTTAAATTTTTTTTGTCTTCGATTTGATTGAGAACTCTGAAATTGAGCCAGCGCTTATAAAAAAATCAGAAAACTTGAAATAATTATAAATCCGTTCTTCTGTTCGTAAATTGAGAGTATAAAATACACGGATGGATTTTTTAACTATATTTGCTCGCTTACAAAATATTTTGTGAGTGTGCCTCAATAACGTGCTCCTCTTTGTTACACTTTCTTTTCTACTAGTCGGTAGATTCAGTGTAATTGTCTAGATTCCTGGAGTTTGTTCTGCTGCCATTAAGCAGCTCCCTTGTCCTTTTCCTGTCATATACAGGCCACAATTGCACTCGCAATACGGTAGGTATACCTGTTGGTCCATCGGAGGCTTGCCTTTTGATAGAGCTAAATTTTGAATATTTTTGTAGGTCATGAAAGGCTGTCTAGTCTTCATGCGGACCAGAAAATGTTGAAATAATGATTCTGGGCAATTTAATCTGTCGTAGACGTACTGCCATTATGATTAAATTCATGAGATCGCAAAGTCTTTTCAGTAAACTCTATCGTATTCAAAGTATCTTGCTGTTTTTTAAGTGGATTTAAAATTTCATTTAAAGAAATTTGTATTCTGTTAAATTTTTAGAACATTTTAATTTTGCCATGCAAATGGCCTTAAAGTGACTGATTATGCTGATGTTTTTAAATTTTTCATAACACACAATTGTTTTATAAATCGTAATATACTTGTTATTTCACCACATATAATGGTTAATCATATTGTATGAAAATTATATTTTTTCTTTCATATATTTTTTTAAACATACATATTTTAAAATTGTTAAACTTTAACGTAAAGCAAAATAAATAAATTTAAAATATGCCAGCGCAGACCTCACTATCGGAATTTTGCTATTTTCGGAAAATATTTACATAGAATTTTCCTGTCGGTGTAAAGCTTAAGTTATCACTATGAAAATAAATGTAAATAAATATACATCGGATAGTAAATTATATTTTCGAGAGACAGCCGCACATAATTCTAGAAAGCAGAGGTATAGTTGATTATACACCATACACCGTTTTGCATTTTATACGGATGATATGTTGCAAATATGACATGTGCAGAAAAGCTTTTACAGTCCTCCTTTCCTTCGAACCCTCTTGGGAGGTGCAAATTGTCTACTTGCCATGCATAACTTCTGTTTACGGGAGATTTTTTTTTTTACTTTTTCAACAATATTTATGCTTCATGTGTGTCCATTATTTAATTGGAGTATTTATTCTATGGACTTCATACGTTTCGGGTGGAAATAATAAATCACTTCGTCTAATCGAGAAGGATTTCAACATTTCTTTTTTTGTGATTGCGGTTTACAATAGTGAAAATTAAAAACTGAAATAGGAAGTTTTGCAGTTGATTTCAACAAATTATAGCATGAAAGAATTTTTTGACGAAAAAAGTTAAATGAGATAATTTTATCATTACAGTGTCAGTACAGATAAAATAGACATCAGGCAACCAGAACTAAAAACAAGGTCATAGAGATATACACTATGATGGAACTAGCTGATGCTATTGACATTGAGTTCGGTGAAAATCAACATCGTTGCAATTAAAATAATTGTGCTCCAATTTAATAAAAATTCAACAATACGGATGCTTCCATCACGGCATTTAAAATCTAAAATAAAAAAAATTACTAGAGAGGTGCCAGTATTGTCTCTTCATGCGTAGTTGAGTGAAGGCGAAATACATATAATGTCGAAGAACTCTGAAGAAAGGTAACCTGGTGCAAGTACCCAGGAGTAATAACAAAAATTGATATTCTTGAGACCTCAGCTTATTACTTAAATCATTCTTAAAAATTATACACTTAAACTTTCACAGTAAGTGTTGAATGTCTAGTAATAACTACGGTTATATTCTCTAAGTTATAAAGTATTCTTTTCTTTCTTCGGTCCATAGATGTTTTCCCATTTCTCAAAAACTTATATTACCCCATTAGCAAACTGAATGACTTTTAAAACCATTTCTTTTTAACTGCATATACATATACTGCATAACTGCATATACATATACAATTCTTACTTGAACCTACTTGAATAAGTGCACAAGCTGCCTTATTATTAGATAACCCTCTGTGTCCTGGAATCCAGCATATAGTTAGTTACTTTGTGTAAAGTTGCTGAGTTATAGATATTTTTGACCTAATAGAGTTTTGCCTTTTTTTTCCAGTTAACCATAATTCTTGAATGTTAGATTCTATATTAGCGCAATGTGGATTAACAAAGATTCCTGTTTTTGCTCTTAAACTATTCAGCCCCTAAGAACGTCATTATTTAACTCACATACATAAGCGTGCGACTTGTGGAGCTCTGATTGTTCAAGAAAATTTTTAATGAAAGCAATTATCATATGTAAGTTTTCATCAAACCTTTTAGTTTTTTCCATACTTTTGTAAAATTTGCAACACTGATTGACAAATGCTCCAGCATTTTATCTCCAAAGCTAGAGGATGAAAAATCCCAAGCACGGTTGGAAAGGCGGCCCATTATGCTATTCCAAGCTTAGAAAGAAACTTTTACCAAAACCTTCGACATTCGATTCAGATGAGGTAAACTATTTAGCTCATTCACAGATAGGAGCGCAGAACCAACAATATCCAGCCAGTGAACCTTTTATTTGGTCCATCGTACGAACATCCGTTTTGATATGAGAACTAATCTATGATGAGGCAACAACTAATAGCAGGCTCTGGCCCAAGGAAGGGAAAATAAAAGCCGGACCTCAAGTATCTATTGCAGAGACACCTTGTTATGGATACACAACTTATCCAAAGATGCCTTGTATGTACTCTAGGGCCTCGCTATCTGAAAAAATAGCAAGATTCTTTCCCAAGATTATCATATCAAGGGCTACTTCGATTCCATTGCGATGGCCGACATCGGAGCCTGGAAGAGAGTAGTGAACTTTTAAAGTAATAACTCCAACCCAATGTCAACTTCGAGCAAATAAACACCGGCACCGTCGGCGAAATTTTTTAATAGGGACAGAGAAAAGCTCGACATGATCTCCACTCACTCCATGACTCCTTATCACGAAAATTCACAGAGCATCGGTGATCAAATCATACTTCCGTTTCTACCCACATACAAATGAGTAATGGGAAAAACCACTCAAAGCATCATCCCATCGTCCTCGTGGAATGCAATCTATACACAGCCGTTTTGACTTCTACCTCGAGTGAGAGGTTTTTAAGACCTCACGGTAAGATAATACCGTAGAACATATGGAATATAGACGAGCAAGTCTTTGCAGTAGTCCCAGATTTTGGTTCACAGTTTCCTGCCTCCTTCGTCACAATACACAAGGGCCACACATAAACATATGTCTTACTTTCGATTTATAATGCTTTTACTATTACTTTTGAGAAACACAACTAATATTAAAATTTCTTAAATTTAGATGATGAATTGTTCTCTAAAAATGATGCATGAAGCATGGGCATCCCAAATAGTACACAGAAGAGTCCGGACAAAAGAGCCTGGAAGTAGCAGAAGGCTTATTGCTTCTATTAATACCATCAAATATGGATAGTTTTGTTATTTTAAGTTATTATAATGAGCTGAATTTATCTCGTGTTTCTCATTTTCCTCCTAAAAATTTGTTTTGATAGTCGTCCTCTCTGTCAATAAAAAAAAATTATCCATCACATCACAAAACTTTACCCGTACTTGTTTGGCTAACTGCACCACAGTATCTTCTGAGCTTGAACTTCCGAGTTGCAATATCCATTTGCTTAATTTTAGACGGCCTTGATTTATATATAATACCAGCAAGAGCCCGTAGGCGTTGTCAGGCGATAATATAGATACCTAGATGGGTGCGGCTGGTTCTGGGATATTAAGAGATGCATAATATATAAGCTAGTATCTGACTCAATCGCGCGATTCCGTACTCTAGGGTTTCACTCTGTGTATGGATATGTGTGTGTGTGTATGCATGCATTCATATGCCTGGCAGAGTGTAGCTCTCTACGTCGACGCATTCCCAGGTATTTTCCAAATATATAGTAAAACACGAAATTTTTATATGGCAACCTTATCAAGGAGTTGCTCGATTGGACCCATTTTTTAACTGTATTTGGAATTTTTATAAAACCAAAATATGAGCTCTATACATTGACGCGTGAGGCAGTTTTAAAATACATATTGAAAATTTAAAGTTTTGTATGGCAACACCAAAAAGGGGTCGAATTGGTCCATTTATGAACTCGTACTTGCAATTTTCATACTCTTTGACGCGTTTTTAGACAGTTTCTATATATATAGTAAAAACCAAAGGTTTGGTATGGTAAGATCAAGAAGAGGTTGCCCGGTTTAGACCATTTTGTTATTTTGTATACTATTGTTTTGAAAACAACATGTACCAAATTTTAGTTCTTCCCGTCAACGCGTTCTCAGGCGTTGGCCAAATATATAGTTCAAACGAAATTTTTGTATACCAACACTAAGAAGGGGTGGCCCGATTTAGTCCATTTTTTAAATTTTATTTACTATTGCTATGGAAATACCATGTACCAAATTTCAGCTCTCTACGTTCACTCGTTTTCAGGCAGTGTCCAAATATATACTAAACAACGAAGTACTTGTATGGCAACTCTATGAAAACGCCATGTACATAATTTCAGCTTTCCACGTCGATGGGTTCTCAGACGGGTTTTTAGATCTCGACAACAGCGCTATCTATCGCATCCAAGGCTATTCTACCTGGAGCCCGCCAAACACATTCACAATATTTCATTGAAATCGGTTAGACGGTTTCGGAGATTAGCGTGTAGAAATCCAGTGACACGTGATTTTTTTATATTTAGGTTTATGCACATGTAAGATTTTGGTTCAGTCAGTTCATAGGATATCAAATTTAAACTCACTTAAATCAATTTTTTGAATTTCTACTTTAGATATTATAATTGAAAAAATATACTTTTATAGATTTTTGGAAATAGTATTATTTTAAGGCCACTCAATATGAGTAACATACCCTTATGCCCTCGGTATATTCGCTCATAGCAGTAAGTTGCGTTGAGCGCGTGAGCCCAAGAAGCTGTCCACAACGCAGCGTTCGTTACTCATTAATTAACCCTTAAGTAGGCGCACTAGTAAAATCACTCAAGTGGGCGCATGGGGTCAGCAATGAGCCCAATTTCTTTCTAGAAATTTAAGTAAACTAAAAAATATTCAATATACAAAAACAATGCAGTTCGATAACTAATTGATGTTGGTTTAACAAAAACTGGAAAAGAAATAACTTCTCTTTAAGTTAACACAAAAATAAAATAACAATTATTTTTTATTACAGACTGTGGAATTTCTTACCAGTCTTTATGGAAATGTACAAAAATAAAAACTATTCGGAGTAGAATATAAAAGCTACAGTATTCACTCAAAGCCACAATCCAAACAAATGTTTTATTTCTTTTCGCTAGAAAGATATACCTAACAAAACTTACCTCACGAAAAACAGTACGTAAGTGGGCGCATGGGGTCACTATGGTACAAAATCATGCGTACGTTGCAGTGGCACGAGTACGACGATTTTCAAAATAGTGTTCTAAGATGAAAAGCTATTGGAAGACGCTAGGTCAACGCATTCTCTGTTCTACATTTTTTTCGGGTTAAGAGCGTGGATGTGGATGTTCAAATTAGTACCGCTTTCGTTTTCGAAAATTTGAAATTAGTCCATATATTTCCACAAAAAAATATTTAAAAAATACTATTTTATTGTAAAGACACGAGATTTCTAATTCCTTTATAAATAATATGAGTAAACGATTTTCATGTTCCAGTTTCAACGAAATCGAAACAGTCTGATCC
Source organism: Dioctria rufipes (assembly GCA_963924295.1). NCBI lineage: Eukaryota > Metazoa > Arthropoda > Insecta > Diptera > Asilidae > Dioctria > Dioctria rufipes. The sequence continues at coordinate 79,979,761 of OZ002740.1, read as the reverse complement.
AAAGTTAATTAAAAAAAAATTTTTTGGAATAGCTCTCCATAAATATTGAGTACTCATTACAGTATGTTTAGATTACACAATATATGGTTTGCTAACATCTCATAGCAACTGCTCCCCTAATTTATGTGGCTCCGTACATCAATATGATTATGAATCGTAAAAGTAATTGACTAAATTAATGAAACGCCATTATCGTAAATTCGTTTCTTCCAATTATTATTAATTCATAGAATTACAAAGCCCTTGGGGCAAATGCAGTTGTAATTGTATGCAATTGTCCGTGCTTCCATTAATCATCCCCATTAGTGCTTCAATGGGAAAAGTTCGGTAACATTTAATTATGCATCCATTCAAAATAGAGTATTAGTAATTAAGTAATTCGTATAAAGCTATGTATGAGTTTCTTATACTTGAATAAAATATACTTTTTTATGCACGTATATACTTTAAACTCTGCTGATCTAAGATCTAATTGGAGAGCAAAAACAACTAAAATCGCTAATTTGTATAAAGAAATATGGCAATAATTCAAAATTTTTTTAATAAAATATCTGAAACAACGGAATACTGTTATGAACCACGCCAGGCCATGTTGAGTGTTACTGCATCATACGATGTACCCGAGTTGATTGATGTATTTCACTTCAGGGTAATGATTCTAGTCGTATATCATTGACCACATTTCCATTTCCCGCGATCACTATACGATAAACAACAATACAGAGCTTTTATATTAATTAATTTGTCTGTTTTTTCTTACCTTGGGCTTGGGGTGATTGATCTCTTAGTCGTAGCTTAGGCGTATATTTTTGTCACATATTTTGACATATCAATTCAAATTTGTCATACTTTTATATTTATCTCGATCTATCCTTTTCAACTAAAATGGATTTTTTAATTAATTAATATTAAAAGACCCATCGAAAAGTACGACAAATTAGTCAACCGCTTCCGGGGTTGTAACAAAAATTTTATACTCTGGCAATACAATTGCCTAAATTAGAAATCATATTTCAAATTTGTCATGCAAAGCTTGCTGAGCTGAATAAAAACACAAAAAAATCATAGAACAGGTCAATATGAAACGAAGTAAAAGGTTATTTTTTTTTAAAGTGATATTCGAGAACTTTAAGTATTTAGGTGAGTTTTCACTGAGCAGTATTAGTTTTGTTGCTTTGAGGAATTTCCTCATATATATTGTTGCGAATTTGGAATTGGTGTAAGAGCGGGGTTAGTTAGAGTTTGGTGTTTCTCCTCTGATGAAGTCCGTGCCTTTGTTAAGAGAGTTGCTATCGGATTTGGTGCTTCTGCCGATTTTTTTTTCTATATTCTTGTATTTGGGAGTTCTCTGTCGACTAGATTTGGTTGTTCTGCCAATGATGCCTTTTTGTTACTGGATGTAGTACTTCTATCAGTAACCGGCACGTTTACCTCACAACTGGAATTCTTGTTTCTGGCAGTGTAGCACCCATGCTCTTCATGCTTTGTTTTGATTCATATATTCATGCAATTCCCAAAGGAACAAAGTTCTCATGTGTTTCCTACATTTCAGGCCAGATTGGTTCACGCTAGGTATAAACGACGTAAGTATTTTGTCATTATTTTAACGTTCCGGAATACATGCATTTAACCGTTTTTAAAGTTTATTCAAATCTTTTGTTTTATTCGTTGCTTACAAAATATTGTAATTTCTATTTACTTTGATGTTATCCGTTTAATTTTTTCAAATCTGTTACCATATAATTTATTTTAATAATTTTTCTGAATTTTTCATAAAACTTTTACTTATGTTGCCATGACGTTTAAATTCAAGTCTCAAAATAACAATTATCGCTGCCTAAAGAAGTATTCTTGCATAGGTAATTTCCACAGGTCAAGAGGTATCGTTATATTTAAAAATACTTATCCAAATCAAAAATATAATTATTTTACTGAAATTTATAATACAGTATCTAGCCTATAGGTATTTTCTACTAATAATTACAAATTAAAAAAATTTCTAAATATACTTGACCGTCGCACTGGATAGATTTCCTAGCTCGTTTTCTGATGGTTTTTGATATGCCGTTGAATTTAGCGGCTTAATTTTCGTAATAATAACAAAATTTTGTAGTACTACTTACATTTATAACAGGCTGATTAGTGTACCTTGAAATTTTATGCATACTTATATTAGAGTCGCTTCTTTTCAAATGTAATATAGTATCGTCTTCGTGTCTGGCTCTGTGCAGATTTCAAACAGATCCGCTCTCGCACAATTTACGATGAAGCCTGCAACATAATCCACGATATGGGGCCCGTCTTCGAGGATATCGCTTATTATACTCCGCAAGGGCTGCAGAATCATTTCCATGGCACATATAATAAATACAGTGCATTTCAGCCAATTAATTATGAAAAATTTGAAGACATTACTTCGCTTATTTCTTTTGACTTACTTTATTGATCAAACGATAAAATCTGATTGAGAAGAAAGCACTCAAAATTGTTCAAAAGTTTTACAAGTGAAGAATTATTTCTGTAGGCGGCGATAAGTGCAACCAGAAAATGTTATGTTTTGAGAAATTGTTGGTGTTCTACTTTTGGTCCGATACCTGAACAGAAGGCGCTTTCCTTTGTTTTCATTATGATTTCTCAATATTTCACGTTTCTAGAAGATATTATTTACTACTCAAAAGCGAGGCATGACATTGTTTAATTTAATGAGGACAGATTAAATTTAATTTGCAATATATTCACAGTTCTTAACGTAAATCTTAAAATTATGAAGTAAGTTTCACTCGATTTTCTTACTCAAGTGCTTAGTTTTTCCACCAAAATAACAAAGTTTTAGTTTTGAAATAATTTCCTTCAAGTATGAGCGAGGTATGTTGCTAGACATCTTTTCCTGTATCTAGGGGAATACGTGAGCTAGGCTAATAATGTTAAGATTTATATGAAAGGCATCAGATTAGGGATGTTTTCTGTGAGTACGGAACAGTTTGCTAACGTGGCTACTTTAGAAGATTTTGAACTTCAAAAAAGATAATTTTTCGAAGAGAAAAACGTTCTTGAAGTTATAGCGATACTTTTTTACTTATCTACGAACTATTTTGAAAACTAGTTATTATAAATGAAAGCCAGAAATAATACGAATAAATCAATACTAAAATAGGAGTTCAGTAAGCAAAGTGAGCTGAATTACAGCCGAAAAAGCGTTGCAAGGATCACATTTTCCAAAAAATCTAAAACCGCCCATAATTATATATATAAAATAACACGAAATCGAAAAACTGAATATAACATTTCCGATTGCAAATCATCATATCTTTAAGGGTTTCAGTATTGAATATTCAAACTGAAGCAACCTGTACATGTACTGAATTTTAAACTTCGACGAAAAATATATATTTTGTACATTCATATATGTATGTACAATAAATATTTCCTACAATGCAATTGCACAGCTTCGAATTTAAGGAATGTAAGTTCAAAGAAATATCTAGGCCATTCATAGCCTTAAATGTTGCAGAGAAGCCACTATTTAAGCTAGTGCAATTATAAGACGATCTCAAATTATATGGTCAGTGACCATGTGATGTCTAATGCGCGGTAGAAATTCAGTTTGCGGCGACACGGCGACACTTTTGTCACAGCACGTACCTGATTAAAATAAACAGCTGTGTTGACCTTAGAAGTCGGGCGGTTTCCAAATCACAGAAAACTCCTTTGTACGACGTAAGAGTATTTTGATCAGAATTATAAAGTTGGGCTATTAAGTTTTAAAGGAAATTTTTATTAGCTTGTAAGTCTAGTTTAGATTGCCATGTCGAGCAGACCGATCCCACTAAATCACCAGAAGGCGACTTATACCAGTGTTGACTTCTCTCTAGCTTCACCAGAAGCTAGCAGCCTCAATAATGGAAGACTGTATTATAGAGTCCCATTCACGGCTTTTTATTTTCGAAGAGCTGCTTTATTCTGGCTTGCTTCCTTAGCTTTAGGCACCGCTTCACAAGTCGAAACCAGCCATCAAGAATTGTCTGTGCAGACGCTCATTCAGTTTCTCGATTCCCGAGTATTGTCCGTGCAGACACGTATCCAGTTTCTGAATTTCAGACCCTCATCCTTAAGAATCGCACCAGCTCAAGCCATTCCAGAAGCCCCGAGGACTGGCTATCCGGTACCCACCGGCACATACATACTTTCTACCGCAAGATCTATGTTGGACAGAGCAGCCCACTTAGAAGGCAGACCCCCGGCCTAATTTGTGCTGAAGACAATCCCTGAAGCCCCGTAACTGTTCGCTAAGGAGCCAGTCGCCCAGGACGGTCGTGACACATCCGAGTCAACAATTTGGAGGACTGCAAGTAGCTATCTCCATACCAGCTCAAGTGCACTGAAGATATATTCATCATCACTTCCAGTCCCCAAACTTTCCTAAAACAAAAACAAAATAAAAACTTTGCTGACTTTCAATGGTACACTTCTTACGTTCGTTTGAGGCATCGCGTCTGTATCGAACTAAAATGTTTTCCTCCTGACCACCTAACGCAAAAATATTCAAATCCACGGAAATTAAATCAAAAACGGTCAATAAACTCAAATGTGAAAATTACTACAGTCATCTAATGATCAAACCCCCTATAGGCCTAACTTGTAGTTTTTATTTCCTTATAAAATGATCATCGCCATTTCATAGTTTGTATTACCGTCACCACAGTTTTATATTTCGAAGCTCACTAATGTTTCGTCATATTGCGCTTGCCTAACATGAAAGAAGAAATTACTAATGAAGTATTATTATATTGTAAGCTCAAGGCAAGCTTTTACATTTTTCAAATCAGTTAATTTTTCTGTATATTTGGCTAATGTGACCTAATGTATTTACAACACTACAATTGATTTATCATGAAAATTTTTAAGTAAGTAAATATTAAATTAAATTAGGTCTTCCTATTAAAGATAATATTTTAAAAAAGTTCTTAATGTAACTAACAATAAGTTAAAAAAAAGCTCATCTGAATTAATTATTTTAAAATTGATCTGAGTGCTATCGAAATAAAATGCCATTCGGAACTGGTTAGAATCATGGAAGCTGGTTTTGTATAAAAGAAAATTTCTTGAGTCCTTTTCTAGGTTCAGGAAAAGCGAAAAGGTTTTAATTTGAAAAAAAAAAGTTGGAAAGTAATCTATACAAGAAATGGAAAAGGATAAAATTTAAACACACATACTTATAAAAACTAAAAACTTAAAGTTCAATAAAATTTTAGTAAACTGTGAACTAATAATTAATTTGTTCTAAATTTATAACGATTGTGTCATTTTTCATCTACTGGCAAAAAATTACATATTGTTAATAACTTTTTGAATTTCTAGCAAACCATTTTTTTGCTGCGCTCCATAGTATAGGGATCAGCGGGAACCCTGCTAACCATTAGCGAATATATATATAGTCATAAAAAATTAACGAATATTTTAAAATTAATGCATTTTCTTTGAAATATATTTATCATGAGTACTGAGCTAATTTCTCATTCCTCATGACAAAGGATATCTTCGTGATAGAAGTCAACTTTAATACCCACACAGACAAATTTTGGGCTCTCACCACTAAAAAAGCAAAGAAAATTTAATTTGTGACTGGATATAGGAGGCGAGATACGTCGGTCGCAGCGATGGATTTCTCACGCACCTCACCATCCGAAACATCTTTAATATTCACATTGACACTGACTCTCACCACTTCTAATATGAGCTTATTAGTCACCTGGAGTTCGCATATTTAGAAGGGTCACTTCCCCTATAGTGTAACTGAGGTGAACTGAGAAAAGTTTCCAAACGGTTGCCAAAATTTACACAATTATTTTATGAAAGGAGTAAGATTAAGATCGTAGTGTTGCCACACATATATTTTTATACTCAATATACGTTGATTGATAAGACGATAAGCTTTGGAGATTATATTTTGAACACCAAGTTTTCATAATAAAAGTATATCCAAGTTCGAAAATGAGAAAAGTGGAAACATCGGGTAGTCCTAGAATGCTTTTTATAAAAATATTTCGGAATATACAGACAATAGTTTACAATTTATAAAAATCCATTCGCCAAAGCCACGATTATCAAAATAGCATGAAATTCCAAAATTCATATCTAATAAGAATATTCACAAATTAAATGGAACGAAAAAACTCACGCCTTCGTCCAATTGTAACTCTGTCCACTATTTGTAGCCCTACGCTACTCATATCATCAAGAAATTCATCAGCTAATTAGATGCTTTTGATACAAAATGCCTAGGGCAGCAAGTGGCTCGCTAGCTCGTCAAAGAATTAATTTCTCACATTTGTCGGTAGTATTTGATGACACGCCTACAATTTCTATAACATCCTTGGGTTATAATTAAAACTGATTATCAGGGCTCCTTTCATCCTTTATGGGAGCTGTCTTTCTCATAAGTATGTAATTAATGGGGGTGGGTTAGAGTAGAATTAATTTTCCTCTCAACGCATTTCTATTCATTCTTTGTGCGGTCTTCATAATTTAATTGAATGAAATATCTTGAAATGCCTTGCAGCACAGCCTGCAGGGTGTCGAAGTGAATGTATGGAATATAAATCCGTCGATATGATTGTAGATTATATACATAGATTAAAGTTGAGTAGAGGGAATTTTTTCAATTTTGTATGAATTGTTTTCTTAGCTTAACAATATTACACACATAAGGTATGAGAATGTGTCTAGCTCTACTTTATACTAACATATCTTCCACTCTTGATTATTAATTTAATTTGGTCTTTGAAAAAAAAAAAAAAATCTCCAGTTCTTGGAAGAATGCTTTTGCTGTCCCACTGTTTAAAAAAGCGATAGTAAATATAACTAGTTTTATCTGCACTTATGGTAGCATTATTAATTTATCGGGGGATTTCGAGATATTTAGGTCAGTTTACATTTTCCTCTTCCGTGGTTAGAGATGTAGGCCTACTTAGTAGATTTTTGGGAATGCCGTAAAGGTTGACCTGTCATATAAGTCGGTCATCTGCGATTTGTTTAATTTTGACTACTAGTGCCACTAATGTTCGAGCGCGAAAAAATTTCTCTCAGTACCAGCGAACTTTTTGTGTTATTACTGATTTGGTGCGTAAACGCAAAACACATGCTGTGCACTAAGTGTTTTGAAATTCCAAATCATTTTATGTTAGCAGCAGGGAATACGGCCAGAAAGTGAGGAGAAAATATGCAATAGTCAAGGTAAGCATTTTGAATGTGTTGTATGGTTCATGATTGAAAACAAAACAAAGGGAAAAATTCAGCCTGTAACAGGTTTAGTCGTTGTCAAGGTTGGCCACTTTGTGAAGTCAGGTTTGGCCCATCGTGATTGTCAGCTTTAAGATGCCCAAAAAATGTCTAGCATACTAATCCCAACGAACTCCACCAATAAAACACCAGCTAAAGAAAGATGTCTGCTCAAAAATACGAAGGAAAAGCCCTCTTCGTACAATGCAAAAGAAAAGTGTATTTGAAGTGCACCAATATAAACACGAGCTCTTACATTTGCCGGAAATGCGATTCCCTATAAATTGCCATTCAAATTTAGCTAAAAAACAGATTAGTCTTTCTAGGTCATTTTCAATCATTTTAGCACATATTTCGTCGATTGGTCAGACAGCACTGGCCGACCTTGACAGCATTTTACTTTTTTTAAATGCCTATATTTTTTCATTTTCAAGCAATCAATTTCCAATGTTAGTTTTCCCAGACCTATCCAAAGATGTACTTGGATTGAATAAATTCTTCCTTAAACGGATGATATGGTCAAAAGCAAAATATGTGGCCAACTCTGACGAAATTTCCCACATATACATACATTCAGATATAAGTTGACCTCCGAATCATTCAACGGTTTATTTGAAGTCTTACGTTATGTTTATACCTTTTTTTCGTTATGTTGCATAATGCCCTATTTGGGTCTTTACTACTTAATTTTTTTCTTTAATAATCTGACTTCAATTTTCGTCTTACTTAACTGTCCGGATTGGTACGTGGTCTATGAGTCCACGCCAATATTATTTGCCTTTTATTTTTATTATAAACTAATCAAGGTCTGTCAGATGATGTATATACCCGGAAACGCAGTAGACGTAAACGTCAATCGGTCGCTAACTATCCGTGCATATGTTTGTATCCTGATATTACACCTATAGTTTGTGGTCCCACAAACCACACGCGCATGGTAGAAAAACGTCAATTTTGATCCAAGCAAGAAAATCAGAAAAAGAAAAGCGGTTATTAACCTTTAATAAAGAGTATTTTTAGCATGTATGATAGCACGGGTTAGTGATGAATAATAAAAAATTTAAAGGGGCAACGGAAACACGATAATTAGGATACGACGAACAGATAATTTTATTTATGCTGACACACAAGATTGCCACATTCTGCCTCCTTTGAACCATTAAGTGTTGAACATAATAGGATTGAAATATAGTTAGTAAATACAAGCGGCATTTCCTCCATGACTGATGATTTTTTAACTCAGGAACTAAAGGTTTTATAACGACTCCACTCGCCTAATGAGGTTAAATATATTTCTAATAAAATATGAACAAAAAGGAGATAATAAAGGAAGAGTTAAGGAGAAACACAGAGGAAAACAAAAGATTGCAGGATATGAAAGGAAATGCTAATTTCACCTCTTATGCAGCTAAATTTGTGTAAAATGAAGACACTCTTTTTCGACGGTTTTGAAAGCCTTACTCGTACTGTTGCATTTTCTTTTTCTGGCTTAGCATACTCATCTTCGTACGACAAGGGTTTGACGGTAACTACATTGTGTAATGTTTCACTTGAATGATGATGATGACTGTGGATTATATGATGTGCTGCCGAGTTTCATGCAGCTGCCGTTTGTTTCTAACTCCACCCATAGAGAGATTTTAATGATTTAAAGTTTATTATGACATCAATGCAGTTTATCAATACGAATAATATATATATTCCTAGTAAAGCGGCGCAGATGTGTCCTACTTAATCGAAAATGACCCATGCTTTACTTCTCATCAACCTTTCTAGTGATTACAAGGTCGTGGAGGATAATATGTTGTTTGTATCAACATTCTGTTGATCTGTTTAATATCTCATAATATTATCTACGCATTATATTGTTTTAAATTGCTTGCTTATCGGGTGGATACATAATTTGATGTCTAAGATCATTGATTGATTCACTTTAATATAATCCTTCGGTTATAAGTTGACCTGGGTCTTCAGATCTCCAATCATTCATTACAGGTTGAAGTTCAACTTGGTTTTTCATTCAGTGAAGTGTAGAATTGAAGCCACACCTTTTACGTAATACCCTGGACTGAGGAATTCTGAGCATAGAATTTCGGTTCCGTCTTGTACAAGCGAATGAGTTGGTCGGATCCAGGAACTAATCTACATTGTTGTACTCGACTTGCAACTCATTATAACAGCGAGTTGGTTTTCTAATTTTTACGTCTGTAGGTTGACATTTAAAAAGACATATTAATTCATCTCTGGGAAGATCAAGATGAAGTACCTTGGTACCATTTTTGATATATTTTTTTTTTTTTTTTATGAAATTAATGAGACAAATCTTAAGCAATCGTTAATTGTAATTATCTAATCCATAACTTTTCCAATAATAGTCGAATGAATAGTTCAGGAGAGGAAAAGAAATATGAACGTTGTGATTTCAGTCCAAAGTACATCCAGCTGCGGTACCATTGTTGTGGCCCAATATAAGGAAGAAGCATAGTGGTCCATAGTGGTCTTAGAACTGAAGGTGACAGTAATCTGTAGAGAATGCCTACTTGACCTACATGCCGTAATGATAAATGCATATACGAGCACCACAACAGTAAATAGTAATAAAGAAAGAAAATAAAAGCAAAAATAATAAATAAAGAAATACGATTAGAATAGCCATGCGCCATTCTATGATCCATTCATGATTTCAAAGGAAGAGTTGTGAAAAAGTAATATGATCATCACTGGTCACCGTTGTACCGTGATAAAGCATATTATATACTACTCAGTGAACTATAAAAAAAAAGTGATTGCACATGACGCAATCGATGGCTGTATGTCATTTTTATTCCATTTCACTTAGCACTCTTTTAATAAGGTAAGATTGCTATGTAAGAGGTCAATATGCATGCATTTATCGATACCATTAATTTTATCGATATGAGTGAGGTAAGCAATTATTGACAAGCAGGTACTAATACATTTTGTAACACGAAAAGTTTCTCATGAGAATAGACTTTTTAATAAGTTTTAGCGAAGTAAGCACTTTTTATAAAGTGTAAATGTAGTGTTTCTGACAATAAAAAATTAGAGCAAAACTGTGTTAGTAGAACTTATAACAAAATAAAATAAAAAGAACTGATGCCGTCACATCTAAAGAACAAAATAATTGTTGGGAATTAATTTGTAATGAATTTAATTCCCAAACAATGCGTTAAAAATCGTTCGCTTAATTACGTAACACATATAAAAATATGAAAAGAATGGTTAAATAGAACTTAGCATTAGATAAAGCTAATATTGTTAAAAGTGGAGTGGGTACTGTTCAAGCCTAGCCATATGCATAGTATTATAGCACATTCCTTAGCTTTACATACCAAAAAACTTAAATTTCATTAATTGTAAATCTGCTTACAATTGATTTCTCACCGCTGCCCATCACAATTCTCATGAAATCGTCTGCACTATGCAAGTAAACAAGATCATGTTGCATGAGAATTGTGATAACAGAAGGCGCAGTGACAATTATTTTGTAGGTAGGTAAGCAAAGTACATATATCTGATTTCATGTGACTATGGGAAGAAAATAATTTAGATTTGTTGCTGACTTTGATATTTTTGGATTTACAGTAGATAATTTTGTATAAAAATGGGACTTTTCAAGAAAATAAATTATTAGTTGTTCGTCCGAAGTCGAGAGTTTTTATTTAGAGAATTTTCATCGATAAACGTATTAAGGTTGAGTACCTTCAATACTTTACAACTGTTTTCTATTGAGGTTGAGTACCTCAATACACTTCGCCACTAGAATTACCGCTTTTAGGTTGAGTACCTTAAGGCACAAATCCTATTAAGGTTGAGTACCTTAATATACCACGTTAAGGAAGTCGCGGGCAAGCAAAAGAGCTTGATCGCAATATAAACATAATTTGGTGACCCCGACGTGATTTCACGTCACATTAATCACATCAATCAACTGGAAGACAATCTATCATCATGGAACAGCTGCTAAAGCAACAAACGGCAACAGAAGATGAGATAGAAAGAATTATTTCTAATCATAAAAAGCAGCGTATTGCTGACAGAGATCTGAGATTTTAGAAGAACAGTTTAAGCCGCCTGGATGAGCAATGGACAAGGTACGACAAGACCGATAGTGAGCTTCGAGAAAAATTTGACAAACAAGTCAACCCAGACTACTTCCATCATTATGAGGAATTCAAGGAGGGTTATGAAGCCATAAGAGAACAAATTTCCAACACGATTCATGAACTGCTTCAAGAGGAGGTTCAGCAATCTTTACCATCTCATGATACGGTCTTGAATCCCAATAAAGATATTCAACATCAAGATGAGCAGCAAACGCGAAAGCCAACAGATGAAGTGTCAAAGGGTGCCAAGCCCAAAAACTCAATTGCATCAAAAACTCATGTTGATAACGTCAAGAGTTCGTCATCAGATGCATTACGAGGACTTGTCCGCAAACAGCTGGCAATTATGGCTGCACTGAAAAGAGTACTGGAAGGTGTCAATACACAAGAATCATCAGCAGCATATTACAATGTTAAAAGCAATACAATCAATGAGTACTGGGCACAACTAAGGACTATCAATCAATCCATTTGGGAAGCTGCAGAAGACATTTATGACTGCTATGAATATGACACAGAAGAATATTATAGAGTTGAGGAAGCCACGCAAAACATGCTGGCGAAGTTACTGCAAAGGTCCGAAGAGATTTTAAACTCAAATATGGATCAACCCAGATCAACAATATCAACACAGATGAAATTGCCAAAGATCTCGCTGCCACAATTTGATGGTGACTACCTCAGATGGAAACAATTTCATGACTTGTTTTCACAAATGGTTCACGAACAAGACATTGGAGGAGCTCAGAAAATGTGGTTTCTCAAAACCAATCTAACTGGTGAAGCTGAACGCCTAATCAGACATTTGCTAATATCAGATGCAAACTATTCAACGGCTTGGGATACCCTTACAAAACGATACAACAACAAAAGGTTGCTGACCAGAACATTGTTGGAAAAATTTTTAGGACAACAAGTAACCACACCAGACTCTTCTACATCAATAAAGAGGCTACATGACACTACGAGGGAATGCATCTTGGCATTGAATAATCTTGAAATCCAGACAGACACATGGGATCCAATATTGCTACACTTGCTTCTAAAAACGGTAGACAAATCAACCCATGTTCTATATGAGCAAGGATTACAGGCACCCAGAGACCTACAATCAGTAGAAGAGTTCCTGAAGTTCTTGGAACTTCGGTTCCAGGCTCTAGAGACACTAAGCTCACAGAAGGCAGACGGTAGACAAATCAACAAGTCATCAGTACTGGTCACAGGAGCCAGCCCTACCCTTTGCAAGGCTTGTCAGAAGCAACATGGATTATTTGCATGCCCTAAGTTTTTAAAACTTTCACCTATAGAGCGTCGCAAGATGGCATACCAAGTAAAAGTGTGCACAAATTGCCTGAAGAGTTCCCACCAAGTAGCAGATTGTGCGGCAAGAGGGTGCTTAAAATGTAATCAGAAGCACAATACATTACTTCATCAACAAATTCAATCTAAGAGATCTGACGATCATGCAGTTAAGAGCATCATCGTTCAACCAACAATAAGTTCCAAGGAGCCATCAGCAAGCTTGGCAGCAAGAACGAAAACACTCAAGAGAAATTATGTTCTGCTTGGAACCGTATTAATAATGATACCAAATTGCAAGGGCGAAACTATCCGATGTAGAGCGATTCTTGACTCAGGTTCGTAACTAAACTTCATAACAGAACGTTTGTCAAGTAAACTTGGTATACGAAAATCATTAGAAACGATGCTCATACAAGGCATAGGAGAAATAAAGCAACGCACCCAACATAGAATAAATGTACAAGTCATGTCACGGATCAACAACTTCACAGCACGAATCGAAGCCTTCGTTCTTCCGGAAATAACTTCCGCACAGCCAACTTACGAATTAGATACGGAGTCCTAGTCTATTCCTGGCAACATAGAATTAGCGGACCCAAGTTTCAACTGTCCAGGCAAGATAGATCTGCTCATTGGCGCGGACCTTTATTATCAACTTCTGTCGGTTGGTCAAATAAGACTTGGAACAGACTTGCCTATTTTACAGAACACTGTTTTTGGTTGGGTAGCTGCAGGAACAACACTCCAGTTATCACAACAAACTTTAACTTGTGGCATCTCTACAACAGAAGATATCAATCTAGAGACACAAGTGGAAAAATTTTGGCAATTAGAAGAAGCACTGTCAGTTTATCCTAAACTCACAGCAAAACAAGCTAGATGTGAACATCATTTTCAAAACACCATCAAGCGTGATAACACTGGGCGTTTTATTGTCAAACTACCATTTAATCGAGACATCAAGGAATTAGGTGAATCAAAAGATGTATATCTATGCCGATTTCTAGCCATCGAACGAAAATTCGAAAGGAATCCATCATTACATACACAATATATGGACTTCATGAAGGAATACATAGAACTCGACCACATGAGAGAAATTGACTTCAACATTGTCACTAAGCCATATTATTTCTTGCCACACCATGCTGTGGTAAAACCAGACAGCACAACAACGAAATTAAGAGTAGTGTTTGACGGCTCCTGCAAATCATCATCAAACACTTCGTTGAACGATATTTTGTCAACTGGCCCTACCATACAAAACGACTTATTTTCAATATTGCTTCGTTTCCGCATCCCACGGTTTGTCTTCACAGCCGACATCGAAAAGATGTACAGACAAATATTAATGGATCCAGAGGACCAGAAGTTTCAATTAATCTGGTGGAGAGACAACAGCACCAAACCTATAAAATGTTTCAACCTGCGCACTGTTACATATGGCACCACATCAGCACCATACCTTGCGACTAGATGTCTTCAACAACTAGGAAAGGAGTTCAAGGCGATTTATCCACTGGCATCTGAAACAATTGAAAGAGATTTTTATGTGGACGACGTAATGACGGGGTCAAATAGTTTGGTTGAAGCATTGCAGTTACAGCGGCAGTTGCAAGAAGCTCTAAGGAGTGGCGGATTCAAGCTCAGAAAATGGTGCGCCAATCATCCCCAATTATTGAAATCTTTCTCAAGAGAGGACAAGGCTCTGCAATTCGACATTTACGAGCCCGAACTAGGCATAAAAACATTGGGCCTGACATGGATGAATTTTGCATCAAAACATTGAGCACTGAGCGTAGCAGGGTGACAAAGAGAACAGTTTTATCGGACATTGCACATTTGTTCGATCCGCTGGGCATCTTAAGTCCTGTGATATTTTCTGCAAAGATTTTCCTTCAAACCCTATGGCGTCTTAAACTTGACTGGGATGCAGCGCTCCCTATGGAACTACACACATTTTGGACAAAATTTCATCAAGAACTGCCATCACTCGCTAGAAGCAAATTTCCAAGACATATGTTTTCTGCAGCAGTTCCATTATCAGTACAACTGCATGCCTTCGCTGACGCATCTGAGAAGGCCTATGGTTCTGCAATATATTTACGTTCCATAAACCATGAAGGCGTTACAATCGTGCGACTCCTATGCTCTAAATCAAGAGTAGCTCCAGCCAAACCATGCACTCTTCCACGACTAGAATTGTGCGCAGCAAAACTGACTGCAGAACTAGCTAGCCGAGTCAGATCCGATCTAAACTTGAAGGACGTCCAATGCTATTACTGGACTGATTCAAAAATCACATTGGACTGGATCAATTCGGATCCGGCATTATATCATACATTCATCGCAAACCGGATCGTGTCTATTCAAGAAATATCATCACCAGACCAATGGAGGCATGTAAGCTCAAAACAGAATCCGGCCGACCTTGTATCGCGGGGAGTACATCCAGAAAAACTAGCTTCTCAGAACATTTGGTTTTATGGTCCTCTATTCCTTCATGGCACAGAAAACCACTGGCCTCCACAATACATCAAATCATACACGGACCTGGAAAAAAGGCGCCCGAAAACTATTCTAACAGTCTTTAGTGAAGATTCACACTTTGTAAACACCATAGAACATCAGAATAACTTCAGTAGATGGCAACGAATTGTTGGTTATGTTTTGAGATTCACACGAAATTGTCGACCTGTCCATCACTGTCGCAACAGAAACCAGCAATTAACAACAAAGGAACTTGACGAGGCTACCACAATCATCATCAAATCAATTCAACAAAGGGAATTCAGGGAAGAATTATCACAATTACATCGTACGGGGTATGTCCATAACAGCAGTCCTATGAGCAGCTTGTCTCCAGTCATAGACAACCAAGGCTTAATCAGACTAGGAGGGCGATTGGAAGCAGCTAATTTACCCTTGGATGCAAAACACCCAATACTACTTCCATACGCACATACCTTTACTAAGCTATTGATGACACATCTTCATGAAAGCAATCTACACTGTGCACCACAGACACTCCTGGCCACAACGCGCCAAAGCTATTGGCCCATCAAGGGTAAAACTATCGCTCGATCAATAGTGGGGAAGTGCATCCGATGCGCCAAGGCCAAACCAAAACTCCTCAACCAATGCATGGGGAACCTTCCTGCACACAGAATACAACCAGCACGACCTTTTACAAACGCTGGAGTAGACTTCTTAGGACCTATTATGATTCACTTTACTCTGAGAGGCAAACGTCCTCAGAAAGCATATATTGCAGTCTTTTGCTGCTTTGCAACACTTCGAAGTTGCAAGTGATCTGAGCACAGCAGCATTTATAGGATGCCTTAAGCGTTTCGTTGGAAGGAGAGGAAGTTGCAGCAACCTGTACTGCGACAATGCTACTAACTTAGTAGGAGCAAAGAACCAGCTCAAGGAACTTGAAGAGAGCCTTCACCATGGAAACTCACAACAATTAATAACCTCATATTGCACAGCTAAAGGGATTCAGTTTCATTTCATTCCACCTCGAGCACCACATTTTGGCGGCTTGTGGGAGGCCGCAGTGAAGTCAGCCAAATATTTCCTGCAGCGAAACATCGGATCAGCCTCATTGACATATGTGGAACTTGAAACACTTATGATCGAAATTGAGGCCATTCTGAACTCTCGGCCATTGACGCCATTATCTAGTGACCCAAACGATCTAACCGCTCTCACTCCTGGACATTTTTAAATCGGAGAGCCACTCACGACCGCTGCAGATCCAAACTCACAACCTTCAAAGAGCAGCCTCTCACAGCGATGGAAACATTTTAAAAAATCAGTTCTGGCAAAGATGGTCCAAGGAATACCTCAGCCAGTTACAACATCGTTACAAGTGGAAACAACAATCAAATAATGCTCGTCCAGGAATGATGGTGGTGATAAAGGAAGAACATCTTCCCACAACCCAATGGCAGCTAGGTCGAATCATAGAAACAGTCAGGGGACAAGATGGTTTGGTGAGAGTAGCAGACGTGAGAACGTCATCAGGCATATTATGAAGACCCATACATAAACTAGCACCATTGCCCGTTGAAGATGGCAGTGATTCAACTCATCAAACGGTAGGCAACTCTTTGACTATCGAAGACTCCAAAGAACAAACGTCACATTCAAAACACACGCAGAAACGCAAGACTTCGCCAAACGCTTTTTCAATAACAACAGCATCCACTTCAGAAGGTGCAACATCAGTTGCCTCAGAAGGTCCAACGGTATCTATCTCAGAAGGTGCAACATCCCACAAAAGAAGACATCGTCAGAGTGGTGCAACAAGCTGGTTGCTATTTACCTGCTTAATCTTGCCAGTATTCAGTCAAGTACGAATTAACAAATTCAAATCTAAACCAGGAATATATTTTGAGCCCATGGGCAACGCTCACCTCATATCCAACGAATGGACGCTCGTAGTGCACTACAACATGAGCCCAGTTTGGGAAGAATACGAAACTACACGTTGTGGCATAAGCAATTTGAGTAATCTTTGCAACATAATTACTGACAAGATATCCTGCGAGCTTATCCTAAACCAATTTCAAGGTTTCCTAACCGAAATGCAGAATGGTAATGAGCTCCTACTTCATAGTCATAAAAAGGTGCGATCGAGATCAAAAAGAGCTCCCTTAAACATTATAGGCAGTCTGGCCATCTCCTTATTTGGGGTTTTAGATTCAGAATATGCCAACCAGATGTCTGAAGTAATTGAAAATATGAAGAGCAATGATCACTATCTTCTAGAGCTCATTAAGAACCAAACCTCAGTAATTGACGCAACTGCCAATGTAATCAAAAGGTCACAAGAAAGGATAGAGAGCCAGTTCATGGAGTTTCATAAGTATTTCAATACAACCATCTCTCAACTCAACAACCTAACACATGAAGCCCACCAGCTAAGAATAACACAAATATTTGCAACACTTTCACTCCGGTTAGTAATGGCTATCAATTATTATCAACGGATCCAATCAACTCTGTGGGACGTACTAATTGATACTCATCAAGGGAAAATAAATCCTTACCTATTGGCGCCAAGACAGTTCAATAAGGAGCTCGGTCATATTCAAGAGCATCTGACATTATCACTGAGATTGCCGGCGAAACCTGAGGACTTGATAAAATTGTACAGCATCATGTCAGTTGAAGGACGAGCCAGTCCTAGCCACATGATCTTTCGGTTAACTCTACCATTATCTACATCTGAGCAATTTGAAATGATGCACTTGGTGTCAATACCATTTTTAAGGAACAACAGTCTCATGATGATTCAACCATCAACAGAATTCTTGATAATCAATCTCCATAGAGATCAGTATTATCCTCTACAAGAGAACGAACTAAGATCATGCCGAGTAGGCGAATCAGGATTCATCTGCAAGCAACATCATCCGATCTATAACAAGCAGCCAAATCATAGCCTGTGCGAGATCAGTCTGCTGACACAATCAACACCAAGAAACTGTTTTCTTACATCAGCTCACTCCCTTCGATGGATACAATTAGCTACCCCCAATCATTGGATATACTTGATGCCAACACGAACAACCATAAATATTGTTTGTGAAGGGTCAGTTCATCAAGAAGTCCTCGAAGGTTCTGGTATATTAGAATTAAGCCCACAATGCTCTGTCCGAGATGAATCTACCGCTATAAGGGGTCACAACATTATCTCCAGCCACTCAGAAGGTCAATTTATTACCACACCAAGATTCACCGACTTTATCCGTACACTAAACAACACCAACACCGACCTCGCATTGAAGGTCTCCCCAGCACAAGGCATCATGCAAGACATCCAAGAACTTCAAATGAGAATAAACTCACTCAAGGAAATGGAAAGACTAGCTCCCAAGGACATCAATTTTCATTATACTCATCAATACAGCATTGGCTACACAAGTTTGCTATTAATATTGGCTCTCATCGTATACGTGACATGGAGATATAAACAACATACGTTTGGATACCAAACAATACACCCTAGACCACCCGTACCATTGCCAAGAACCACTTCCCTGGACCTATTACAGTCAGATGATCTTGAGCCAGCTCAACGCGGGGAGAATGTTCAAGCCTAGCCATATGCATAGTATCATAGCACATTCCTTAGCTTTACATACCAAAAAACTTAAATTTCATTAATTGTAAATCTGCTTACAATTGATTTCTCACCGCTGCCCATCACAATTCTCATGAAATCGTCTGCACTATGCAAGTAAACAAGATCATGTTGCATGAGAATTGTGATAACAGAAGGCGCAGTGACAATTATTTTGTAGGTAGGTAAGCAAAATACATATATCTGATTTCATGTGACTATGGGAAGAAAATAATTTAGATTTGTTGCTGACTTTGATATTTTTGGATTTACAGTAGATAATTTTGTATAAAAATGGGACTTTTCAAGAAAATAAATTATTAGTTGTTCGTCCGAAGTCGAGAGTTTTTATTTAGAGAATTTTCATCGATAAACGTATTAAAGTTGAGTACCTTCAATACTTTACAACTGTTTTCTATTGAGGTTGAGTACCTCAATACACTTCGCCACTAGAACTACCGCTTTAAGGTTGAGTACCTTAAGGCACAAATCCTATTAAGGTTGAGTACCTTAATATACCACGTTAAGGAAGTCGCGGGCAAGCAAAAGAGCTTGATCGCAATATAAACAGGTACATATGTGAAATGAGTACGGGAAGAGGACGCTATTTTACCGTTGGTGCATCCACAGAACCTTTATTAAATAGGTATGACAGTAGCGCTGACTATTGGCTCGATAATGATGTGAGTTAAATTTAAAAAATAGGAATTTACATAAATTTATTTGTTTCTAGACTAATATTGATGACTATGGAGATGCAGATCTGGACGAATTTCTGGGAGTGGAGGTATTGGAAATGGATGCGGTGCACGAATTGGATCCGTAAAGAGTTAAGCTTACCTGCGTATACAGGGAACATCCATCACCATCCGCCGGGCCACGGGCTCAAAAGGACACTATTCGGGAGGACACCAATCTAGAGAAAGCTACCTCCTCGTCACGGAAAAAAATAAACCTTTACCTTCCAATACGCCAACAGGGCCAAAAAGAATAGCGAATAGTGAGCTACAAGAATTCATTGCCACATTTGGAAAACCCAAATTAAAAAAATCGAGTCAGAAGTCGATGCCAACGTAAGTAAAAAAAAAAATGTAGGATGAAATAAAAGAGTATTAGTTGTACTTTAAAATAAGAAATGTTGACTAAGAAATATCATGAGGAAAATTAATTACATTTTTTTTTGTTACATAATATTTAAGCAAAATTCAAGTAGAAAAAAAATTCAAAATGAGTGCATCTCTAAATGAAGTATCTTTGCCATTGAAACGTGCTATTATTTATTGTCGGCTGTTATTATCGCTTAACTTCAAATTTTGCTGTCCCGTCTGAGAGGGTAATATTACGTTTCTCTAAATTGCAATGTTGTGCAGAAAGGCGGTTGCTACTATTATGATGACAGCAAAATGTACATCGATCGAAATTTCTTAAAGGAAACTGGTGAAACACAATTATGTAAAAATTTTATCAAAATTGTTATACTCTTTGACAAAATTGGAAATCGTCTTTTCCATATACCGATCGCCCTTTCTACTGCTTGCCGTGTTCTTACAAAGTGCAGATTATACTTTTTCTCACCGTCAGTGACCGCATTAGCAACAGGTGTCAGAAGATATTTTCTGCAACCATATCCAGCATCCCCAACTAAATGGCCATCATTGTATGCATTATGGTCATCTTTTGCGAACAGATGCGAAAAGTTAAATACCGGGCGCGTATCTTTTTTCCGCTCCGTAGATCGAACAGGTTTTCTAAATCGTTCAGAGCAGTCTGGACAAAAGATACAAATCCTGAGTGCTCTGAGCGTTCTGTTATTTTTTTTTTTCAAATTGGCAGCACTTGCGATTTGTGAAATGTCAATTGAGATAACAAAATTCATAATAAAAATATATTAATAATATTATTGTAATAAAGTTATAAATATAAGTAAGAGGTGAAGGACAGGAAGGAAAGATGGAATTTAAAAATGTATTAACATTTTCAATAGAAACTGGTTGGAATATAGTATTTGACAATAATGAAAACTCTGAAATTGAGCATGAAAATAGTTCTTGTTCTAGAAATGTGAATATTAAAGGATATTCAGAAAATATTGTTCCAAGAATGCTACCACATCAGTTCAAAATGCATTTCCGAATATTACCATCTACATTTCAAATAATGTGCAAAGATTTGCTGAATTTGTTTGTACTAAGTCAGTGTTCAGGCGGACTGAAATTTCAGTACATAAACAATTGCTAATAACATTGTGGTATTTAGCCAACCCGGAATGTTTTCGGTAAAAAATTATATTCCTTTACAGAAAATAGAAGATTTGATCTAAGTGTGTCGATTCCAGGACTATTGCTAGAAGGTTTAACTTGGAAAAAAATGTCTTGCTTCAGAGTGGTTTTCAGGACATGTGAAAGAATAATGGAGTTGAATGTAAAGAAGCGAATAATTTCTTGGCCTTCATCATAAGAAATACAAAGATCTAACTTGTATTTTAAAGATAAAAGCAAATTCCCTGGTACGAGCTAATGGTATAAGCATTTTATTGACGAATTATACATATATACTAATTTACAGGGGTAATTGGAGCGATTGATGGCAACCATATTTATATTAAGGCACCAAAAGATCATCTGAATTCCTGTGTCAACAGAAGAGGAAGGCATTCGATAATTTTGCAAGGAATTTGTAATGAGATTAAGAAATTTATTGATGTCTACGGTGGCGAAGTCGGGTCATTGTATGACGCAAATGAAAAGGTCAGATGTTTTTAAAAGATTTCAGGATGGCAACATAAGGCTTCCCCCTGAATGCCATTTGGTTGGAGATAGCGCTTATCCACTATTGACATCTTTGATTGTACCTTATAAAAATAATGGCCATCTTGCACGAAAGCATAAAAATTTTAACAGAGCATTTTCGAAGGCAAGAGTGGTTATTGAAAATGCTTTTGGATTGCTAAAAATGCGTTTCCGGCATTTAAATTTGATTGAAGACTAGGTTTAATTGCCATGATCGTAATGACTTGTTGTATATAACACAATATATGTATGGAACTTCATGATATGCCTACTGAAGAAATTATTTCTAATGGAAATGGCGTAGAAAATAATGTTAATGCCATTCAGATAAATAATCAGTTAAGGACAGCAGACGCAAAAAGAAAAAGAGACGTAATTTGTAATACACTATCTTAAAACTGTTTTATAGTATACAACGTTTTCATATAAATTATTAAAAACAAACAAGTCTTGCTTTGCTTTGTAGACAGCACCTTATATCCTTACAGAATTGCGTACAGTGGACGAATTGCAGTGTAATGCATAGGATACAACAATACAGAGAGCACAATACCCCCTCTCCTCTCTCTATGTATCTTTTCAATAGAGATGTATATACTCGTACATTAGTGGACGAAATTTCGTCGTAACTCATGTGTCAAAATTTAATGAGAATACCTTGGAATATAGAGTGCAGGAAGTGTGATAAACACAATTTAGCGTAGTAGGGAAAAATAAATATTTCGAATTTTCTGCCGATTTTGTTTTAATGTTTAATTCATTTCTATAACACCCTCAAAATTCAGTTTATTTTACTTTGTAAGTAAGAATACTACCTATATATACAATATGATCTTATCAAAAAACTTACTACATAAATGTCATTCAAAAGGGCACACAAAATTACAATTCCCAATCCTATTCTCCATTAATGAAAGAAACCTATATTACCGTTGCAACCGTTCTTGGTGTCGCCGTTCAGTGTCGGAAGACGTATTTTCTTTCGAGCAGGCTCATGGACTTCACATTTTTCCAACGATGAAGATGATGCTGTTTCATCTTGTGGAGGAATAGAACTTTTATTCGTACATTTTATAGTAGTAGAACTACTGGTAAAAGTTGCCACGGGATTCATTTCAGGCCTCTCCGCCAAGAATGAGTTTAACAAATCAAAATAGTGCCAGTTAACCGAACCATGTCCAATTTTATTGTTGGAAGCTTTAATGGACCTGTATTTTTTATTTAACAGTGTCCACTTAGATATGCACTGTTGCCCAGTTAAAGAAAATCCATTTGTTTTTTTAATCACTTTTGATATTTGCATCCACACTGATTTTGTAAGTTTTACGTCGAAATCTTTGAAGTTTTGCTCGACAGCGAAAATCAAGCATCTCACTTGCTTGTCTGTCCATTTGTGAGCTGCAATGATTGCGTTTCAAATTTTCATCAATTATAATAAATATATACTAAGTAATTACCATCACACTTTGTTCTTTCAACGCCAGCGAGCTATTCAGCGTAGGAATGATGTTGAGTTGTCTCCAACACATCGTAATCGTATTCTTCCTCAATGTAGTAAAAATCTGTGTAAAATATAATGTATTATTTTATTTAAAATGTACTTAAAAAGTTTTAATTGCATTTTCCATTTTAATTAAACACAAATGTCACTTACTAAAAACTTTTTTTGCACTCTATTGGTATTACTGACGGATTATCATCTGAATTCCCTCAAGTTGGCAATCATTGGGCTTGAAATTTCCCATTTGATCAAATTTCAAGCCAGCTTTAAGCTGGCAAAAAAGTTAAAGCTCCAATTGTATTCTTCTACATTGATTTACATTGTGAACAAATCTTAAGCTGGCTGAAAAGCTCCAATTGTGTTGCAGGCCTTAATAAAGATACGTGTTCAAAGCTCTCAGAGTACTCCGAAAATGAATAAAGTTAAAAGAAATCCGTGTTCAGAGCGCTCGGAGTGCTCTGAGCAGAATAGAGATACACGCCCGGGCCACTTTCATTTAAAAAAAAACTTACTTAGTTTTCTATATGACAAAATTATGCACGTAAATATCACCTTGCATCAATACTGAGTATTTATTGCAAAAAAAAAAAAAACCCTTTTCCTGCTTCTAAAGATTTCCGCGTTATGGGCACCAGGAGAAGAAATTAGAATAAAGTTCCCATTAACAATCCTAAGAATATTAAGAAATCCAAAGCTATAATAAAACTTAGTTTTGACAATAGCAACTTCTTTTTTGTTGCAGGATTTTTCTAACATGCTCAATGCTACTGATACTCTTTGTCTAGGTCTTCGGAGTAAATTTGACACTACTCGAAGAAGCTCTAAATCCTCTTCATCCGAAGAGGAATTAGTCGATGAACTTATCTCAAAATCTTCACATATAAAACTTTGTTCCAATTCACTTACATCAATTTCAATAATTTATTTGAATTTAATTTAATTCTGTTTTACTTACAATTGAATTTACAAAATGATATTTACAACTGGAAATATGAAATGTCATATATAGTTACATAACTATCACCTAGAAATTATGTATATCCCCGGCAAATCTGTAAGACGATGGATTAAATCTCGAGTAATCTTGGTTGGTGTTTGTATAACGTGTGGGCTAAAAGTATTGAGAAAATTTTTCATTTAAGATTACAATTTTTGGTTGGTTTGGAATAAAAAAAAAATTTAATTTTGCAAATTATATAGGATTGTGAATAATTGAACATAATTATAATATAAAAAGTGGACCTTTTTCTTCGATTTTACGTGGCTTACTTTTAACCGTGTTCATCATTCGTTGGACCATGTTTATGTAAATTTCTTTAATTTTTTTCCCTGATTCTGGTTTTCAACGGCTTCAGATTTTTGGCTTCGTTGCAAACATGCTGAGATAGAATTGCCCAGAAATCCTCAATTGGACGACATTTTGAAATGTTAGGTGGGTTTGCACTTTTTGGTACAAAAGGTAGATCTGGCGTAATGGGAGCTTGCTAGATCTGGCCAAAAAATGTATTTGGCCTCCACTTGGACCGTGTTAACAATTTTTTTTCATTATTGGTAAACATTCATTTTGTTAAACATCGGCACTGATTGCTGAACCTAATGAATTCCTTATCACGGGTTCTGAAATACTTTTACCAGATATGGTCACCCAAAACAAGAAATTTCTTCTCAAATTTTGATTTCGGCTTAAGTTTTACATTAAAATGAACTTGCTTTTTATTTCTGGTATAATAACCATTATATCCGCATAAGTCCTTGTTAAAAACCCTAAAATATTTTTCATCATCCATAACAATCCATTTTTTCCTGTCAAAAGTTTCCGACGTAATTTCCGACATTTTTTTGGTATTATTTGTTGGTGTTCTGAATATTTAGGTGCTTGCTTTCTTTTATAATATTTTTCCTCGTTTTTGTCGAAAGCATCCTCTGGATAGTCTATATTTAGCCGCCGTTTTGTGCTGTGATGTCCCAATCCTGTTCTCCATACTTCTTACATTTTTTTTGTTTTAATCGCCTAAGCTTGGCAGTTGACCTGATTTTGACATTTCATTGAATAGCAGTTCACTTTCATAAATCTTTGTTACCCTATATATTGTTGATCATTTTTTTCAACTGCTGCCCAAGTAATTCATAAATTTGTCTTCGTAAATCTTCCTTTTTCTCCATAGCAAAAATTGTGACTCATATATTTCACTTCATAATAAACACTGACATAACTGTCCTCTCGTGAGTCCAAAAATAGTTAAAATTTTTGCACGGCATAGGCTACTGCGTTCACCGTGAAATTTTTCTCAATACTTTCAGCCCACACGTTATTACACGTGAATATGGATTACTCTGTTTGATGTTTACAGCCCTTAGTGACTGAAAACACTTCATTTAAAAAAATATGGTCTAATTTCGGTATGACCTGATTAGGTTATGAGCTAATTACTGTTTAACGGCTATAGTGAGTAAATAGGTATAATAGGTCAAATTAAAGAGGAGAGTGGACAATATAAATTTTTGAGAAAAAATATAACGTTAAGCACCTCTTTGTAGAAAAAAAAACTGGTTAAAGTAAAAATCCGAAATTCTTAGTTTAGACCATCATAATTCCTGAGGGGCGAGGAGTATGGGGATGGTCGGGAAGTCGTTGGAAAGGCCATGAAGCTCTGCATAGAACGAGTTCTGCAAGTGACCGTACACTTTGAACTTTTCAAGATACAGGGTATTTCGTGAAAGACTAGCATATTTTCTTAATCACCCTGTAACTCCGATATAGCTGAGATGCCGCTCGCCTCTTGCCATACAATTTTTTGTTTGACTAGGTGACTACTGTCACCTTCTGTTCTGGCCACCATGGCCGGAATACCCTGTATAAGGGGTACTATTCGTATACAATTTTTTGGAGGAATGTTCATGATTCTGCCGCTGTAACTCGTTAGATATTATACTTACAAAAAAAGTGTTTTTACAAAAAATGTAAAGAATTTAGTCTACTTCAAATTTATACTTTACATTTTTGTCGTAGCATCAACCATTGAGGAATTTTTTTTTGCAAAAACCAATTTTTGGTACCTTTAATCTCAGATGGTGGACCGCGCGAAACCACCAAGGATCATATATGAAAATCATAACTACCCCACCCTTTGTAATTTATATGTAAAATTTTTTACTGTTTTCACGACTTTTTTTAAGATCTAAAGACTGTACATTTATCCAACAAAATAAATCCCAGCATAACTTAAGTGTGATGTGTTTGATTAGTAAAATCGAATGAAAGTGCGTTTATGTAGGTGGTAACTACAATCCATGTGGAAAATGAAATGGCCGAGGTACACACAAATCCAAGGTACAGCATCTTCCCCTAGATTCTTGCTGCTTGGTGTGCATTATTGCGAATTCAGTGGGATGATGAGCTATTGCGGCTGGTTGTGTTTTTTGTGCCTGTTTAGGTTATTAGAATATAATCATTCAAGTTGCGTTTATAGTGACCTTCAGAATACACAAATTTTGAATTGATATATGTACAGAGGTCAAGGTTCTGAACGTCAATTGCTTTTTTAGTAAACCAGTATTCCGTAGCTGCCTTTGGAACGATTACGAGACGTGGTTGCTATATTTGATATCCATTAAATCTACACACAGAGATTGATTTTTTTGCAATTCCTTATCATAAAACATCATAACTGTTCACTTGAATTATCGGATATCAAATCCCAGAAGCTCATGCCATACTCGAGATCGGTGCTTACTCTTGTTAAATAAGTCAAAGGATATGATTCCGTAATATTACTATGTTTTCTTCTAATCTGTCTGAACTTTGATAGTTAACAATGTTGAATTCTATTGCTTGTAAACCTCGGATGTGTAAGATTTCCTCAATACTACACGATAATTTCAATTTCTTTTTTTAGGGCTGCGCCCAAATGTCGTGTTCTTCAAAATCTGTTCAATTCAATAACTAGGCCTATTTTATTTACTTACTCGAAATTAATTGTAACCTGAACTGACTACACCAATGCGGTTGCATATATCGAAAACTTGCGCACATTTAGTTCTTTTGAAGCTTTGAACTCTTTACAATAAAATGTTAATATCATTTTGATCATATCGATACAGGAAACATTAATTTATTTCCTAGGAAACCATGACTTTAGTGCAATTTGCATTTGCATCATTACACAAACATTTCGGATTATGGTAAAACTTTTTAGTAGTAATTTTAAGGTTTTGAGGCACACATAGAGAGAGAGCTGTTTTGTGTCAAATTATCTCGATACTATACATATTCTATATGTATCAGTGAAGCTTTTAAGGACATTTTTGTCTGTATAAAAATTACTATGGGAACTTACGACATTTCTTATGTAGTCAATATTTTGTGAGAAACTTCCCCAATTCAAACAGTTATAAAATAAGTGAATATATAATACTACATTATAACTTATGTAAATATCACCTAATTAATGAATTTAGTAATTTAATACATGTTAAATTTTATTTATTGCGTTCAATCTTCTTGCTGTAAAAATTAACAAAATTCAATTCGACCCAGGACATGAAATTCCAAAAATTTCGAAACTACAGGAGTAATTTTAGTTGAAGGATGTCAGGGAACTCAATTTTCAGCAGACTAAAGAAGTAAACACTCTTTAACTTTTTGGACACACACATACTCATGAACTGCTTGGCCTCGTTGTTTGCCTTTAGGAACCCAAGTCTCCACATCATGTACTTTGTAAGAGATTCTGTTTATCTCCCGAAAGTGATGTGAAACTAAAGTAATTCCATCTTATTGGGGAAGGCTTAAAAGTAAAACTTAATATGTAAAGCAAATATTCGTTGGTTTCCTAAGATTATGTATATTAGCGTCTAGTTGCAATACGAAAACTGAAGGAATACATTTTTGGTATATTGTTTGCGCGACCTCTTCATCTCTGCTTGTTCTCTAAAGTACGATAATTTTTCAGAAGTGAGCCATATGATCTCATTAAATATTGTTCAATCCACCTTGCTACCGACAGTCTTTTATTATGAATTATTTCTGATCTCCGGCAGGAACTGCTTCTGACCTTTGACTTAATACAAAAGTGCATAAAATGGATATATATCATATGCTTAAGCTCTCTGCCGTATAGGTATTCATATGTGGTTGGAGGAATATAAGTTTACTTCAGCATCTCTAACCCTTTTACGTATACGTAAAGGCTTTATACATAACGAATTCCTTGTGACCTTCCCTTCTTGTTATGTATACTGCAAATGATCTCTCACCTTTTGGTTTTACATGAATCTGTAGGGAACGGAAAAGCTGTTAAAAAATTCCATTTTCAGGATAAACAACTCCATTCGTTTCGTAAGATAATTACATTACGGAAAAATATCTGTGGGGATTCTGCAAATGTCGCGCCCGTGTGACTATATGAGGCATCTTTATGTCGCACCATTAACGTGTCAGAAAAATGGTTGCCCAGTAATGAGTTCTCCCTGAATATGAAAAAGGATAATATTTAGCCGCACGTGTTTCTCATTATTATGATTTTGGAGAAAGGAACATAAAGCGAAATCTAAATTTGTCGAACATCCTTACTACCAATGTCGTTCTTTTGATTTGAATGAATCTTATTAGAGTCTTAAGATGCTTTACATACATACATAAGTGTATTCTTTTAAATCTATAATAAAGATTTTTATGGTAAGAGTATTATTGAGGTCAGTGTACCTAATTGCAGCTATTCGATTGGGCTTGGTACCTTTGGTTCATTGAACGAATATTAATTATAATTTCATAAGATTTTAAAAAAAATTGTGATCAACACATTTCAAAGAATCCATTGGCATACCCACTCCATCTTACTTATTTACCGAAAAACCTATTTATAATCATATCCTCATTCCCTCTTTAATATTTGACTCTTATAAACATGTTTCTAAAGCAAATGTCAAAAGGTTCACACAAGTAAAAAGACACTTATGTAGCTAATCTAAACATGATAAAAACTGCAAGTGGATTAATAAAACAACTAATATAACAAAAATAAAACAAAATCAGATAAATTCCAAACGGAGCCCGATTAGCAAATAAAATAATTTGTAAAATCATTTGAAAGACGAAAAAAATTCCAAAATAATCCCCATTTTAAAAAAATAGTATTGTTCAAAATTCCAAGAAATTCTAGTTGTTCCAATGTCATCTAGTTCAAATAAACAAAATTTTCCAGGATTGAAATCAAATCGAACGATAGTAAAGACAAATTTACCTGAAATAGCTATAGAGTAATGTCATCCATCCATTTCAGAATCTTCAAAGGGATGCATTAAAACGTAAACATCTCTTCAATCCGACAACGGAGAGACTTTTTGGTGCTTTTGTGTTCTATTCACATCTTCAACACTTCCGTAACACATATGAATTGTAAAATATCTTAGCCAGTGTCACCATAAATCTAATGGAAAGTTTCATCCAACTAGAAAGCCATTGTCCTCCAAAGACACGATGTTCTAGTAATGCTAGATTTCAGATGGATCAGCTGATATCACGCATGAAGCCTATTAGATACTGCAAAGTTTTTCCAGTAAAGGTCATGTGAAATACGGTGGTTTCATCAGCACAATTAGGGCAGATCCTCCGAAATCTGCCGTCAATATGCGACAACTAATTTTAATACATAATACTATGACATAACAATTCACATGTCACAGTAGCAGGATAGACAGCATATAATAATGTAGAGAAATTAAAAGTATACCGTCATCATGTAGAGAATAGTAATCTTATTACGATGTACTTGAGAACGTCACGTTATGTAGCCTTGTAGTGAAAAGATTAAGGCATTGTTGTTGTTGAAGAAGCTCAAATCCTAATTAAAGCTAATGGCGTGGCTAATATGCATAGCTCAATTCCTTGGTTTGGGTTTGAAGTAGCATGATTTAGCTCAACCTGTCGGCAGTTTGGGCGCAGCTTGAGTAGGCTCAACACCACGGAATAACGAGGCTTAAATGCTGGATACAACTTGTGTTATCCACTCAACATCCAATAAAATAAATAGGTACTGTTCTTGAATCAATTCTCTTAGCCTATTTATATATATAATCGATACTTATTTCATATACCTAATTTACCTTACTCTGTGTAATTACTTATGTCGATAATGAATTTACATCATATTTGTCAAGTGAAAAGTGTAATGAAAAAAAATTATGATGATCGGGCGCTACGATCAAACATGCAATTGTCAACTTACTGGATTTGAGCAGAGAAAATTAAAAAACAAGTACCGAGGTACTCTCAGTTTCTGGCCTAAAAGCTGAAGACCAAAAATTCAATAAAGAAATTTTTGGGAGCGTAGGTACTGTGAGTAAAGTGTTTCCATCAGCAGTGGCCATCTCATCAGGACAGCAATGGACCATGAAACTGCCTGCTGTCTACACTACAGTGAACTCAGATGCCAATAAGTTGCTTGTGGATATATATAGAATTATTTAAAAATCTATATATGAATCATTTTAAGGAAAATTGGTTGTCGTCACAACTAAAATAATTTTAAGCCATCCAATTTCTAACTAATAAGTGGGAAGTGGTAAATAGTTTTTAGCTCTTTCGAGACCCATACAAAATACGAGTCTACCGGCAATTCTCAACCTACTGGATATGAGCGGAGATAATTAAATTCGCAATTATTTCATTGGATTTTGGGTTGTTTAGTATGGACGCGTAAATGTGTGTCAATTGTTACTTTAATTATTTCGCTGTTGTTCTATTTTGGTTTGTGCAATTGCAAGAAAATGCGTTGCCTTGTCATTTTTTCAATTGTTACTAAATGATATTGTGAATATAGGATGATGCATATCACAGTAAAGAATGTTAGTGAATCCTGAATCAGTTAATCTGTTAATTAAGAATTAAACCTGTATAGTATATTATTATGGATGAATGCTTGTCTGATTCTTTCCAAGTTATTATGATCGCTCATGGACACTCCACATAGTGATTCTTGGATAGCCAGAAACGAATGCTAACAAATGACAGTTCTGAAAGAAAAGAATGTGGAATGACTGATGAAGGAATAAGGAAATTGATGTCATCCGAACAAAAAAAGTCTAATTTTTATACAAGTAAGAATAGAAGAAAAGTTAATTTTTGGTAAGTTTTAATTTACATACAGTATAGTGAACACAGTGTTAATGCATGAGTACTGCGGTAAAAAGGAGAGTAAAAGAAATGGTAACAGTAGTTAAGTAGGGACACTATAAAGACGGGATGGATGACAGGAGGCCATAGCTAATTTTTGACAAGAAAAATTAAAATTGGTTAAAAAATGTGTAAAATGTTATTATTAGAATTTTTAAAAAATGTATAACAAGATTTTTCCTGGAATTTGTTGGGTTCAAAAGCAATTGTTGGGTTCAAAAGCAAATTGATACAAAAAACAGCTTAAGCGTGCACTTCGCTTTTTTACTTCATTTATTTACTATTAAAAAGTAACACTACAAAAAACAATTACTTCTATGACTTGAATTAAAATATTAGAACTCCAACATACTTTTGCTTTATACTCTGCGGAACGACAGTGACAAGCGGCTTGACTAACAGACTGAGACTGAGTGAAGATAACTCAGCTAAGCTAGCGTCGAGTGCGCTGACTACTTTTCTCATTATGTGTGTGCGTGTATTTGTGCTGTGTTTATCTCGGACTGATGGTATTGCCAAGACAATACTTCGGACAGAAATGCGATGTTGGTAAATTGATTGATGGAATGAGTTAATTCAGTTCGATACCCTACACACTCCCCCTCCAGCGAAGCGTGAGAGGTCTTGACCACTATTGTGATGAGGATGGTGCAAATTTTACTTTGCGATTTTTGTTACTGCTTGAGCTGGAATTTAATTCGGACAATATATGCGCCGGTTTCAGTCGATCAATTGAAACTGAAACATTTTTGCCTTTTATGTTTATTATGAATTGTTTTCTAAGTCGCTTTATCACTTTGTATGGCCCTTCATAAGGCGGCTGTAGGCCGGTTTTGACCTTGTCGACGCGGAGGAAGACGAAGTTTGAGGTCATGAGTGCTTGTGGAATGTAGACATTTCTTTTATTAGTTTCACGGGTATCAGTTGGTTTTATGTGTTGCATACTTCGTTAGGATCGGTAGGTTTCATGGGATTTCTTTCAATAAAGAATTCGCCAGGTATTTTGATATTTTGTCCATATACTAGTTCTGCTGGAGTACATCCTAAATCTTCTTTAATGGCGGAGCGAATGCCAAGCAGAACAAATGGTAGTTCTTCATTCCATCTAGAGGTGTTACCTCGCGCGATCAGAGCGGATTTAATTGTACGGTGTAGTCTTTCTACCATTCCATTCGCCTGCGGGTGGTATGCGGTTGTACGTATGCGGTGCGTTCCTAGAATACTGGTAAGTTCGCGAAAGAGCTTGGACTCGAATTGAGTACCTTGATCTGTTGTCATTTCACTTGGTACACCAAATCGGGATACATAATTTTGGATGAAAGCTCTTGCTACGGTTGCAGCGCTTATGTCTTTAATCGGTATAGCTTCAGGCCATCTGGTAAATCGATCGACAATTGTTAATAGGTACGCATAACCGTTTGATGGTGGAAGAGGGCCAACTAGATCTATGTGTATGTTTTCGAAACGGCCGGATGCAATAGGAAATCGACTAATCTCTGATTTTGTATGTTGGCCTACTTTGGACTTCTGACATGAAGAACATGATTTACACCATTCGTTACTATCTTTGTTGATTGAAGGCCAAAAGTATTTGGAAGTTATTTTCTTCCTTGTGGCCCGTGTGCCTGAATGAGACAAGTTGTGAGTTGTGTCGAACACGATCTTGCGAAGAGACGTAGGGATAAATGGACGTATATTCTTTGTGCTAGTTTCGCACCAAATTTGTTCGTCAGTTATTGGGACTTTTATGAGTTCCAGTTTGAACTTTGAGTTCCTTGGCCTTGAGTCCGTGAGTAGACAGCGTAGCTCGTTGTCATTTTTTTGCGCTTGAATTAGTGATTTAGTGTTGAATGTATCATTATCAACTGATTCATTGCAATTGCTGGCTGGCCGCGATAACAGATCTGCCACTGTGTTATTTTTTCCCGATATATGTCGTATATCACACGTAAATTGCGATATATAATCGAGGTGTCGAGCCTGTCGAGGACTGCGTTCGGATTTGGAAGTGATGGCGTTTGTTAGTGGGCGGTGATCTGTGTAGATTCGAAATTCTCGCCCTTCAACAAAATGACGGAAGTTTTTAATAGATAAGTAGATGGCGAGCAGTTCACGATCGAATGCTGAATATTTTTGTTCTGCTGTAGTCAGCTTTTTCGAAAAAAAACCGAGTGGTTCCCATTGATTATTGTTAAGCTGCTGTAACACTGCACCAACTGCTATGTTCGAGGCATCCGTAGTGATGCTGTACGTTGCTTCCTCTAATGGGTGAGCGATTAAGGTTGCGTTAGCTAGGGCAGCTTTAGCATTTTCGAAAGCTTGGTTGCAGTTATCTGGCCATGAAAAGGTATGTTTTTGCTTTGTCTTTTTCTGTGCAGCAGCTAAGTGGGAGAAAATTGGTGCTAACAGTTCAGACAGTTTGGGTATGAATCTATTATAGAAGTTGATCATGCCCAAGAACTGTTGCACTTGTCGCACTGAAGTGGGTGGTGCGACATTCAAGATTGCTTCGACGCGATTTGATAATGGAGCGATGCCTATGGGAGATATGGTGTGTCCTAGGAACTCGAGGGACGAAACACCGAATATGCATTTTGATGGTTTGATTGTAAGACCAAAGTCGGATAAACGTTTCAAGACTATTCTTAGATGTTGCTTGTGTTCTTCGTCCGTCTTGCTAGCGATTAGCAAGTCGTCAATGTATACGAAGACAAAGTTGAAATCTTTCACTACTTCATTAATAAACCTTTGAAAGGTTTGACTGGCATTGCGTAATCCAAATGGCATTCGGAGAAACTCGAAGAGGCCAAATGGTGTCGTTATCGGCGTCTTATATATATCATCTTCAGCTACTGGTATTTGGTTGTATGCCCTGACTAAGTCGATGCGTGAAAAGATTGTACATCCTCGAAGTTGCATGCTGAAATTGTGGATGTGAGGAATTGGGTACCTGTCTGGTATAGTTATGGCATTCAGACGTCGATAATCGCCACAGGGTCTCCAGTCTTCACTGTCTTTCTTTGTCACCATGTGAAGAGGTGACGAGACAGGTGACGAGGATGGGCGACAAATGCCTAGCTCTACCATATGATGAAATTCCATCAAGGCTGCTTTATGCCTGGTAGGATCTAAACGTCTTGGTTTAGAAATTGGTAATTGGCCTTTGGTAACAATGTGGTGTTGAACCGTGTGTTTCACTGGTAAGTTGAAATTTTGTTGTTGAGTCAGCACTGGGAATTCGTAGATAATTTTACCAAATTCATTTTCAGATGAAAAACTACGAATTGATGGAATATCTGAAGTGATGCATTGTGCGATGACAGATATGTCCGTGTTAGAATCGATGAGGCGTTTGCGCTTTAAATCTACTACGAGGTTGAATTTATTTAGGAAGTCCGCACCAATTATAGGTTTGTTTACAGCTGCGAGAGTGAATTGGTGGATGAAGTTTCTACGCAATCCCAAGTTAACTTTAAGCAGTTTCGTGCCAAAAGTATTAATTTGTGTACCATTGGCTGCAGATAGAGAGATATCGGAAGTTGTTTTTGCATTTTTGTATAAAATATGTGGTAGAACCGACAAATCTGCACCGGTGTCTATAAGAAAGGTTAGTTTGTTATCCAAATCCTTTATAAATAGACGGCGAGAAGAATTAGGAATCCCACTGTTTGCCGTCTGAACAGTTGGGCTTATTAGTTTTTTGGATTGCTGTCACTTTGATCTCGCGGTGTATGGAAACTCTTTCGAATGAAATTGCAAGGTTGTTGACAATTGATAGCCTTGGTGCCAAATTTTGCGTGGTACTGTAACCATCCGGCCAGTCATATCTACCTCTCAGCGTGACCGCTTCTCGACCACTAAACTCAGCGAGACAGATGACTGATCATGGCTACTTTATGTCCCTTTTAAGGTTGTTGTGGGACAATGGAGGTTGATCTTTAGGCGAGCACGGTACAGGCTTCTTGCCGGCTCAAGCTCAGGGCTGGGGTAAGTTCTTGCTCGCTGTTCAACCACCTATTACTGTACCGCTCTAGAGGAATGATTAAAATAGAAAGAAAACAAGATGACAAAAAAAACTGAAATATAGGAATACGGACCCCACTCTGAATGATAGGACCCTCTCTATTACTTGAAACCCATCGCTCCGCCTCACTCACCAAACTCATAGGATAGATTGCCAACTACATCCGCCTCCTGGCATCTCGATCCTCCCAAAACCCCAACTGGACCCAGCACCAAACGAAAACTAATATTTAGCCTATTGCCATGTTATTTTATTTAGAACTCAAAGACAAAAACACAAAAAAAAAACATAAATAAGGTAACAAGTTACGCTACGATATACAGAATTGTAGATCCATATGTATCTAGATATTAAAATTTTTCTGCTATTCGGGTTACATATCTATATATCGAAGAAATAGAGGAAAAACAAAAAAAAGAACAATTTAGGAAAGAATAAAATCACTTACGCTACTAAAAAAAAAAAAAAATCTTTACACTATTACAAAATAAACCCATAAAAAAAAATTATGCTATCACATAGACTAAATTCAGAAAAAAGAGAAAAGAAACTTTACACTACACTATTAACTCCATACACGAATATTCAAAGACAAATCAACTGAAAACTGAAAACATTACGGTATATGACGGTACATATACAGGTTACATATTATAAATAAAGCAAAAAAAAACTCAGAAAGAAAATTTCACTATTGTAGCCTATATATGCTTTCCGAAGATAAGAAAAGAGAAAAACAAAAACAAACAACCGACTATTCTCTTATTACACAAATGATAAGTGCGTACTTACATAACAATCTCCCCGGCGATGAAGCGCTTCAGCGACCTGGTGAATATTGCTGAAAAAAAAAATAAAAAAAAACCAAAGGGAATATTCGGGTTGTTATTGTTGCCCTTCCCTTCCTTCTTCTTTTTCTTCTCGTTCCCTAACTGATCCCCTATCTTCCCGCGACGGTGATTAACAGATCGGTTGATCCGTGGAGAGAAATAAATCCGAGAAGACTTGATTGCTCAGGGAGGTGGGTGCGAGATCTGGTCTCAGGTAAGTTCCGGCGCACTTCACTGCCGATTTTGCTTTCCTGGATTCCCACAATACTGGTCCAGACTCTGTCACCTTATAGTTCAGAAAGAAAGCTTATATCACGCTTGGTGATAGTTGAGTGCAACCACAAAACAAATTGATTTTAGTGAACTTCCCGTGTCGTCTACTATTACTGGAAGTCTTGTAACCTTTATACACACGCACAGAAGCCCGAGTTCCGATATTTATTCAAAACCACAACCGAATTTATTCTGGTACTTTGTGCGATTTTAGTGCCTTCACTTCACTATTTTATCTTTGTTAATTTTAACTCAAAGACACAAAAACACAAAAAAAATTGCTAGCCGCGTGCCAGGTTTAGATGAGCGACAATTAAAAAAAAACCCAAATTCAGAGGCTTAAGATGTTCCCGGGGAAGTTCTTACTTCCAACGACTCACTTTACAATGTGAGGATCTCGATCGTCGCATGTCTTGATTCCCCAAAGAAGCGATACGAGGTAAATGTTCTAAAGTGCATTGCACTTTATCGATCAGCACCTTTTGTTGGGTGATAGGAAGTGCCTCTCGAATTGCACTTTGTTAAGCGCAGTTTTTCTTAACAAAGCCAATTTAATGCGTGATTTCTGAGGGACAGAAAAATACATATTTTTTTATTTATTTTTTTTTTTGTTGAGTTTTAAATTTGATTTCCGCTTGAACTCAATTATTTCGCCTTTCGATGCGAAAATGAAATTAATTTCTCTCTTCTTTCTTTTCATTAAGAAAACAAATTAGTCGTTTAATCAAAGTCTGGATTAAAATGAGACTGACCAAAGATGAATGATTAACCCCCAAGAAAAAAAAAATAGATATTTTTTTCCTAATAGAGAGATTATAGCCGTTACAGGTCAGGTTCGGAAGTTCCCATTCCAGAGCGGAATTCTCCGAGGCTGAGGGGACACTACGGCTGTGGTCCAATCCTATAAATAAGGCCCAACGCGGGGACGCCCCACACCCTGAGAACAAAGTCTCATACTCTACGGACTGAGCTAGCCGGGCATAACTCTTACGAAAGATGATATGGTTACTCTGTAAGATCAATAGAGCGGCGATGATATGTGGTTATAAAACACAAGGAGAAATAAGAAGATTGGTTTTTGCTGGAAAGTCTTAGTAGACTATTACTGAATTTTTTTATTCAAGAGAAGAAGTAAACAAAAATGTATCAAGGGTATGGTAAAGAAGTATTTCACTTTTTACATAACGAGAAATTTCAGTCGATCTGGTTGCTGATTGGTATGACCTTAACCACGGTAGAAGTGTATTACTGAGAGTTTGATGCTCTTCTAAGGCTGGATGTTGGGGTACAGACGAGCTACTCGGTCCTTAAGCGTGATTATTTCGTCTATGGTGTCTTTTGAAGCTCCAGGTGGTGATGTAGTTTGTGCTTCTTCTTCCGTTGAGGTACTGGCGAGACGATCACGGGGTAGATGCGTAGTGACGGAGTCCGGATATGCAGTAGCTTGCTGTTGATGTTGTTGATGTAGAATATGGTTTGTCATGGTGTTCCACACAGCTGCTGATAATTTCCAGCTCCTCCCGTAAATCGCCCCGAGAACCTTGGCATTGATGAAGGTATCGATGACAAACTTGACTGCCTTCAGACACACGTAAATTCCCAGCAAGGAGGAGCAGACACTTCCAAAAAAATTGAAAGCGCCCCATATCTTTGTCCGTACCGTTGTGACTAGGTCCTCCATTGTCTTTGGAGATAAAAGGTTGACGGCGTTAATATCTTGGTGGTGAACATCTTGACCCATTACACGTTGCGTGAGTATGTTAGTAATGGCTAGCCTCTCGGACGGATACATGATCTGGTGGCGAAGGTTTTCCAGAGACTCGCTGTGGTAAATTCCTGCCCGAATAAGTTCTCCTGGGTCTTCGTATGACCAGTCAGCGGTGTTTGATGGTTGAAGTTCAGATGGTTCTTTAATTTGGTGAATTGTCGGATTGGTCCCGTACCAGGTTCCTCTAATATAGTATGCTGGGCTCAGCAAATCTGAGCAGAATATCTCAGTTCCACGCTGCTGCAGTAGGTGGGTTAACGGAGCTAGGAAGTAGTCACTTTCTCCATAAGTTACTGGCAGTTCCATATAACACCGGCTGCTCTTCCGAACAGTGACTTCAACTGGTTGGCATCTCACTAAGTAGATGATTTCCCCCCTATGTACAGCGGTAAACCCTTGCTCTTTCATTCTTATAAGAGCGAACTCTGCCGGGTGGTGGAGGGCCATGATTAGCTGGGTTTGAAGTAGTTCTCTTTCTAATTCGCATTTCTTCCTCAGGAGATTGGTGTATAGTTTCTCGACTTGACCCTTAAAGTGACGCTCAACATAGACGAACTTCGAATTAACGTAAGTGAAAAGATCGAGGTTACGAGTATCCAGGGGTTTTTTCCTAAACCAGTAATCGGATGCTGCCTTAGGTACAATTATCAGCCTGGGATGCTCAGTTTGAAAACCGGGGAAACGACAAACGGATACTTGCTTTTTTACTTCGAGTGCAAAGATTATTTCTCCGGACGTCACGGTGTATATGGTGTTGCTAATGGATTTGTTCGAGGTCCTAATCTTCGTAGCCATTCCTTGCCATAATACGTCGTACTTTTGACTTTCGCAAGAATTGTCAGAGATGAGATCCCAAAAACTCATTCCGTATTCTGGATCCGTACATTTACCAGCCAGGTAGGGACATAGCACGTTGTTTCGTAGAATAACCATGTTGTCATCAATGCGGACCGAGCTTTGGTAGTCCATAATGGTTACTTCCATCGCATGCATAACCACAACATTATCCCAGGAATTTGCTCCTGACGTATACGGAACTCCGTTGCAATTTCCGTTTTGGTCGATTGACCCGCCAACGACTTCGGTCAGTGAGGTTGAAGCATTCGTCTTAATATCAGCAATTATTCTGCCGTTTTGTAATTTAAGAGTGTTATACCTATGAATGTTCATGCAGTTCTCTTTACTTATATCCATAATATATGTACTCAATCCTCCAGGTACTAGAGAGAGATGGCTGAACATACCGCATTTGTACACTGACTGTATGATGTTAATTTTGCATTGAAAGATGTGTAGCGTGGTGGTCTCGCTCGTTTGCAAAAGCTGTATATCTTCTTCCTCCTTGACTATTTCCTTATTGTTAAATATGCATGGACCAACGGATACCAGTGAAATGGCGGTGAGATTCACTCTCTCATGACCACAGTCGTAGGCGATGATTCCGCAGGCAATAGGAGCAGTTGTCATCAGGCCAATCACCAGTAATAGGCCGCTGGTTGGTGAGAGCTCCATTGGCTTCCACATGGTCGTAGTTCTCGTCCGTGACCGTTCTGTATAGAGAAAGGCTTGGTTATTAAGGTTGAGTATATTTTGCTACCGGTGCTTAGAAGTAAGCCGAACAGCCCGCGATTTTATATGGGATTCCGGGCCAAATACAGGGTCTGTATTCGACAATGTTAACGGCGAGATTATTGTCTAACTACTATATATATATATTAATCCTTTCTTTTGCGAGTTGAATACCGATATATATTTTATAAAATGATTTGGGATATTTGATTATGATTTAGGATGTTACTGGCGAATGTTGCTTGCGTGATAGACGCCAATAAACTTACCATCCATATTTTCCACTTCGTAGTTCACGTTACCATTCTTCTTTCGTATACGAGCCTTGATGAACTTATTGGCAAGTTTGGCCGCGAACTTGTCTGCGGCCTTGCTCTGTACGAAATTCCGGACATAGACAATTTGTCCTGGTTTATACGTTATCTGCCGCGCGCGAAGGTTATAGGTGTGAGCGTTTCTATCGTAAGCTTCCCGGAGATGGTCTTTGACTCGCTCATGTACCAGTGGAATTCTGTAGTTACTTGGTAATACTTCGAAGTTACCTTCTGCCAAGCCATCAATCTGGCGGAGGAGATTGTATGTACCTCCATGTAAGATCATGTGGTATCCGTAAAGTAAGAAATAAGGGGAAAATTTGGTCGACTGGTGTGTTGCGTTACGCAAAGCGCAAGCCACATCACTTAGCTGGGAATCCCAGTTGGTATGTTCCTCTTGCACATACGACCTAATTGCTGCCACGATGGAGCGATTAACTCTCTCTGCAGCATTGGACTGTGGCGAATATCCTGCAGTCTTTGTGTGGCGAATGCCGAAACGTTCTATCATGCGAGCAAACTCTGTTGAGATAAATTGTGGCCCATTATCAGTATGTATGATTTCGGGTACCCCGTAACAGTGGAATATATTTTCCTCCAGATATTCTATGAGTTGCTTAGTTTTAGCTTGGGGAAAAGCCTTTAGTAGGACAAATTTGGTAAACTGGTCTACAATGACTAGGATGGTGGTATTCCCGCGTTTACTTCTTGGGAGGGGTCCAATATAGTCAATATGCAATCTCTGCCATGGCCTTTCTACTGCAATCTGGTTTCCCATTTTGGGCCTTAGCCTGCAATTTGGAGCTTTGGTTTGTTTGCAGACATCGCATTGTAAGATATATGCGCGGACTTGTTGACGCATGCCTGGCCAAAAATAATATCTTCGCAGTCTATCGAGGGTTTTATGGATTCCACCATGAGCTGCCGTGGAGCTCTCGTGTTCCCTTCTAATTAACTCTTTGGTGAGCCCTTGAGGAATCCAGAGTTTCCAACTGGGGATATCGGATAGATCGTTATCACCACCGCCCTCAATACGAATGAAAATGTGCAGTTCAGTGACTTGCAGATTAGGATACTGAGCTGGTGTAGCAGAGATTTTGTCTTTCCAACCTACGTAAGCAGGGTCAGAGAAGTATGCTGATTTCAGGTCTACCAGGTAATCTAGCTTGCTAAGGTCAGAGATAGTCGCCTCAGCCGAATCAAGATACATTCGAGATAATGCATCCGGCACTACATTTTGACTTCCTTTTACGTGCTCGATCTCGAAGTCGAAAGACTGTAGTTTTAAGCTCCATCGCGCAAGTCGCCCCGTAAGTTCCTTTTGAGTCATTAGCCATTTCAAACTCTGGTGGTCGGTGATGATTGTAAAGTGGAAGCCTTCGATGTATGCTCTAAACTTCTTTACGCTCAGTACCGCAGCGAAGCATTCTAGTTCAGTGATACTATAATTTCTCTGGGCCGGATTCAACTTTTGGGACATAAATGCAATTGGCCTTTCGGAATCATCCTCCGACTTTTGAAATAAGACACTGCCTACTCCCATAGTGCTGGCATCACATCTTATATAGAAGGGCTTCGTATAATCTGGATTAGCTAGCAGTGGGGCCGAACATAAGTGTTCTTTTAGTTGTTTAAAGGCTTCTTGAGCCTCCGAAGTCCACTGAAACTTCGCACCCTTCTTCAGAAGCTCTGTGATCGGAGCAGCGATGCTCGAAAAGTTTGGGATAAATCTCCTGTACCATCCAGCCATGCCCAGTAGTCTGCGTGT
Organism: Dioctria rufipes; assembly: GCA_963924295.1. Classification (NCBI taxonomy): domain Eukaryota; kingdom Metazoa; phylum Arthropoda; class Insecta; order Diptera; family Asilidae; genus Dioctria; species Dioctria rufipes. The sequence goes on along the minus strand of OZ002740.1, from coordinate 79,937,912 downwards.
TTGCCGAACTGTTGATGGGCTAGGAAAATTTACAATTGCAGCCACCTTTTCAGGATCGACCCTCAGACCTCCTTCACCAACCACATAGCCAAGGTATTTAATTTCTCGAAGAACGAACTTACTCTTCTCAACGTTTATGGTCAGTCCTGCCTGACGAAGCAGGGAAGCGACTTCCCTCAGTAAGTCCAAATGTTCCTCGAACGTAGTGGAAGTAATGAGTAAGTCATCTAAGTAGACAAATACTCGATCGTGGAATTGATGAGGCACGACCCGGTCCATAAGGCGACACATAGTTTGTGGAGCATTGCACAGACCAAACGGCATGACTTTAAATTGATATAAAGGCCTTCCAGGAACTGTGAATGCAGTCTTATCACGAGCGGACTCTGCGAGTGGTATCTGCCAGAATGCGTCTTTCAGATCTAAGCTTGAGATATATCTGGTTTCTCGAAGGCGACCTAAGAGTCCATCTATCAATGGTAGTGGATAAGCATCTTTCTTGGTAACAGAATTTACCTTGCGAGAATCTAAACATAGTCGCACCTTCCCATTAGATTTTTTCACGAGAACCACTGGCGAGCTCCAGGAGCTCTGACTCTCTTCGATAACGTCCATGGCTAACATTCGGTCCAGTTCTTCATATAACAACTTTTGAACTGCTGGGGATACCGGATAGTGACGTTGCTTTATTGGTGGGGTAACTCCTACGTCGATGTTGTGTTCCAACAGTTTTGTACGGCCGAGGCCATGCTTTGAAAAGGAAGGAAATTGATGTTTGAGATCTTCCAGTTGGGCATTTTGCTCTGGTGTGAGGATGTGTTGCGGAGGATGGATCTTTGTGGTTTTATCAATATCCAGGGAGTCTATTACAGCAGGGGTAATGCCAAAAGCATCCCAAAAATCAATTCCTAAGTAAAGTTCCTGTTGTAAGCTGGGCACTAAGTGAAAATGGATGGTTTCTGTTTTCTCAGCATAACGGACGGGCAACTTTATGTGACCAATGATAGAGTTCCGTGAGCCATCCGCTGTACGAACATATGAATGACTCTGGTTGTAACTAAGATTATTCTTACGCAGAAATTCTAGAGAGTGTTTTCCCAATATGCTTACAGAAGCTCCACTGTCGAGCAAACCAACTATATTTTCTTCAGCTATTTTTACTGTGACGTATGGACGATGGTCTTCTACATCACGCTGAATAGCGGCGGATACTGCTTTACGAAGCAGCCTTTTGGATTTCCAGTACTTCCGAGATCTAAGCTGACGCCGCCGACCTCGACTTGAAGCGATATATCGAGAGCGAATGGATTCCTCCGAAGTTGTTTTGGATGTGTCTATGTAAGATTGGGGAGTTTGTGTTGATTGGGTTGATGCTAAGTGGGAAAGGGATGAAGTGGGTAGCAATGTTGGTAAAGTGTGCACATTCTCTAACGATGGGTTGCAGGCTCGGTATTGGTGGCTGCTTCTACTCTCCTGGCACTGGGGTAACTGGTCGTATGGCCCGAACGCATGACCCCAGCTCTTTCTGCGTTCGGGGTCTTGTTTACCGCACGGCCTAAACAGGTCCCACAGTTTGGCTTCAGCACGCCAGGGCGTCCGCAACCGTAACAGAATATCCCGAGATGACCCTTTGTACAGTCTTGATATCTGTGGCCTAAGTCTCGGCAGTTCCAACATATATCCAACGAAGCGCGGTTAGCAGTGTTTCTCCTTAGCACTGGGGTAAGGGCTGCTACTTGTGGGTCAATGTCATTATCAACGTAGTCTGACAAGGGTATTACCTCCTCTAGCTCTTCGATTTGAGCTCTATTTCGGAAAGTGCGAGCCATAGTCAGCTGACGAGGATCGTGCCCAGATCTAGCCCACAATTTTTCTAGTCTCTGGCAGATAATTCTCACCTCTTCCGTTGATCTGAATATTGTCGTGGTAGTGGCACTCTGCAGAGCCGGGTCCATGTTTTCTCGGACAATTTCGAGTAGCTCTCTGTCAGGAAATGGTCTTCGAAGCCGACCGTTAAGCCGTTCTACGTCCAGCAGGAAATTATTGAACGTTTCTTTCGGGCCTTGTCTTCTTGTTTCAATGGCCCTTCGCGTTTCTCTTTCTGAGACATAGCTCCCGAATCGCTCGAGTAGGGCTGTCTTCATACCCTGCCAACTCGTATCGGGATATTTCCGCTTGTAAACCCAGAACCAGCTTTCAGCCGTACCTGAGAGGAAATTAGGCAAAATGCCAATTAAACGATCCAGCGGATAGTTATCGTCTTTGGAAAGCATTTCTAGACGGAAGACAAATTCGGTGACGTCAAGTCCGTCTGGGGACCCGTTAAAAGATATCTTCCATTTTGGTAGCCTTGGCTGCCAATGAGGAAAGCTTGAAGTTTCTGGGCGGCCACTGTACTGAAAATGGCCACTGGGTTGATTCCCGCTAGGGTTGCTTCCGCGATTTTGTTCTGTACCGTACTGAAAATTACCACTAGGTTGATTCCCGCTTGGGTTGCTTCCGCGATTGTGTTCAGTAGGGAAAGGAGTTGTTGACAAGGGATCACTCTGACTGCCCAGACGCGGCGTCAGGGTTGTATAGTTTAATGGATTCGTGGTTGTGCTAAAAAACTGATTAGGAGACCTTCCTAGATCCCCAGCTGTATTCCCAATTATCGACAGAGATGGAAGTGTCAAACTTTTAGGAAACTGAATACGTCGACGTGCTGCGCCTGTACCAACATTAGCGGCCACAGCTCCTTCAACATTTGTCTCTAAGTTAGTTGGTGCCGGAGTACTAGTTGCTCCTGCAGGGGCTTGGAGCTTTTGGCTTTCAGAGGCATCCCTACGAGGAGGAATCTTAATTTTCATGAATTCCTTAATAAGCTCGGATAGGGCCGATACTTGTTCAGTGGCCTCTTCTGTATGATCTGTCGATGAGCTAGCTAAGCGTATAGCACGCCCACTTAGGTGACTCAACCGACATCGCACGCGTTGATAGTCGTCATGCGTTTGGACTTTATTCTCTTTAATTAGCTGAGTTAGCAAGGCGAGCTTTTCTTTACAAATCTCAAGCTCACTCCCCGCCTCGGAGGGATCGTGCATAACCGTGGGTGCTCGACCAGGAAACGATGCCTCTAAATCCAATAATTCTCTAAGTTTGGTAGAGGCTTCGGGATCAGTTATATCTAGGCCCCTGACCTTATACTCAACATTGCGTTCGTCCTCTAATAGGAATTTGGGATCCATTATTAGTAAATGCGAAAGGTAAACGAGTTACGGATATAAATATCTATATATTAAAATATGAGGTGAATATGAGATATTTAGGTTATCAAGGAATCCAATTGAAGACAATGGAGAAAAAAAAAAATTATATATATGTGTATACTAAAATAAAACCAGTAGAAGTAAGATAAAATACATTAAGGTATTCGTTGTTTTCGACTGTATAAAGATTGTCTAATCTTGTTACCATACAGGAACGAGAACACTATAACTATACCGAATAACCAATAAAGACTAAAGAGATACCTATAAAAAAAAACAAAAAAAGGAATATAATGCTTAGAACGCCAGCAGAGTGAGCTCGGCTTAACTACGGGTAGGAAAAGAGATATATTAGTGCGTTGAACGAAAGGCAACGAAAAAAAAAAATAGTACTATTAAACAAATCAAAACAATCAAATAATTTAGAGGAAAAATTAAAGTTCAGTAGAAATGCGAAAATAAGTACAATTAATTAGAGATAAAAATGTACCAGTATAATGTAAAATAATAGAATTATGCCTGCAGATGGTATATTTATATATATTTATATGTATATTCATATATATTTATATGTATATAAAGAAAATTCGATAAAAAAAAAATAGATTTCCTGAATTGAATTGTGGTTAATATTTCTTCGTTTGGTGACACGGTTCAATTAGTTCAGGTCTTAAGGGTTTGATGAGTCAGTGGCGAGTGGTCCTAGGTTTCTCCTATGTAAGTAAAAAGATTCTGTAATCGCTATCATCTCCACCAACGGGGCTAATAGAGAATACTAATCTGCTCAATCTAACAGCCCGCCATGCGGAGTAAGCGATTGGATAATTTTTACAGAAATAATTATTTAACAAATGACAACACATATCAAACATCAAGCAGGGAAACCTTCAAAGGCCACGTATCAACTACTTGACGGAAATGTTTTCGACAATCAAAATAGAAACAAAAAAGGGTAATACATGAAAAATAAGAATAGCCTTCTCTAACGAGGTTTTTACAAAATCACTAAGAGTCGCTAATACCAATCGAACCTAAGGGCGAAACCTGCAGTGAGGAATATCCTAACCACTTAGCGAAAGCATTGACACGAGCACTTAAGAATGCAAAAGTGTTAAAGAAGCCAGAGTTAATCTATAAACGAACAAACCTAATAGATTGACGCTGTGATTATAGCGCAACCCTATTCAGTTGATATCTTAACTCGTAAAAATAAACAGCAACAAAAAAACATTCGTTTGTAAGCTGCAGAAAATTATGCTTGCTTGGGCGCCATATTTGTAACCATCCGGCCAGTCATATCTACCTCTCAGCGTGACCGCTTCTCGACCACTAAACTCAGCGAGACAGATGACTGATCATGGCTACTTTATGTCCCTTTTAAGGTTGTTGTGGGACAATGGAGGTTGATCTTTAGGCGAGCACGGTACAGGCTTCTTGCCGGCTCAAGCTCAGGGCTGGGGTAAGTTCTTGCTCGCTGTTCAACCACCTATTACTGTACCGCTCTAGAGGAATGATTAAAATAGAAAGAAAACAAGATGACAAAAAAAACTGAAATATAGGAATACGGACCCCACTCTGAATGATAGGACCCTCTCTATTACTTGAAACCCATCGCTCCGCCTCACTCACCAAACTCATAGGATAGATTGCCAACTACATCCGCCTCCTGGCATCTCGATCCTCCCAAAACCCCAACTGGACCCAGCACCAAACGAAAACTAATATTTAGCCTATTGCCATGTTATTTTATTTAGAACTCAAAGACAAAAACACAAAAAAAAAACATAAATAAGGTAACAAGTTACGCTACGATATACAGAATTGTAGATCCATATGTATCTAGATATTAAAATTTTTCTGCTATTCGGGTTACATATCTATATATCAAAGAAATAGAGGAAAAACAAAAAAAAGAACAATTTAGGAAAGAATAAAATCACTTACGCTACTAAAAAAAAAAAAAAAATCTTTACACTATTACAAAATAAACCCATAAAAAAAAATTATGCTATCACATAGACTAAATTCAGAAAAAAGAGAAAAGAAACTTTACACTACACTATTAACTCCATACACGAATATTCAAAGACAAATCAACTGAAAACTGAAAACATTACGGTATATGACGGTACATATACAGGTTACATATTATAAATAAAGCAAAAAAAAACTCAGAAAGAAAATTTCACTATTGTAGCCTATATATGCTTTCCGAAGATAAGAAAAGAGAAAAACAAAAACAAACAACCGACTATTCTCTTATTACACAAATGATAAGTGCGTACTTACATAACAATCTCCCCGGCGATGAAGCGCTTCAGCGACCTGGTGAATATTGCTGAAAAAAAAAATAAAAAAAAACCAAAGGGAATATTCGGGTTGTTATTGTTGCCCTTCCCTTCCTTCTTCTTTTTCTTCTCGTTCCCTAACTGATCCCCTATCTTCCCGCGACGGTGATTAACAGATCGGTTGATCCGTGGAGAGAAATAAATCCGAGAAGACTTGATTGCTCAGGGAGGTGGGTGCGAGATCTGGTCTCAGGTAAGTTCCGGCGCACTTCACTGCCGATTTTGCTTTCCTGGATTCCCACAATACTGGTCCAGACTCTGTCACCTTATAGTTCAGAAAGAAAGCTTATATCACGCTTGGTGATAGTTGAGTGCAACCACAAAACAAATTGATTTTAGTGAACTTCCCGTGTCGTCTACTATTACTGGAAGTCTTGTAACCTTTATACACACGCACAGAAGCCCGAGTTCCGATATTTATTCAAAACCACAACCGAATTTATTCTGGTACTTTGTGCGATTTTAGTGCCTTCACTTCACTATTTTATCTTTGTTAATTTTAACTCAAAGACACAAAAACACAAAAAAAATTGCTAGCCGCGTGCCAGGTTTAGATGAGCGACAATTAAAAAAAAACCCAAATTCAGAGGCTTAAGATGTTCCCGGGGAAGTTCTTACTTCCAACGACTCACTTTACAATGTGAGGATCTCGATCGTCGCATGTCTTGATTCCCCAAAGAAGCGATACGAGGTAAATGTTCTAAAGTGCATTGCACTTTATCGATCAGCACCTTTTGTTGGGTGATAGGAAGTGCCTCTCGAATTGCACTTTGTTAAGCGCAGTTTTTCTTAACAAAGCCAATTTAATGCGTGATTTCTGAGGGACAGAAAAATACATATTTTTTTATTTATTTTTTTTTTGTTGAGTTTTAAATTTGATTTCCGCTTGAACTCAATTATTTCGCCTTTCGATGCGAAAATGAAATTAATTTCTCTCTTCTTTCTTTTCATTAAGAAAACAAATTAGTCGTTTAATCAAAGTCTGGATTAAAATGAGACTGACCAAAGATGAATGATTAACCCCCAAGAAAAAAAAAATAGATATTTTTTTCCTAATAGAGAGATTATAGCCGTTACAGTACCAACAAAGGTTTTTTTTTGTGATCGCTTTTCGATCTTCTCCGATTCTGACTTGAACGTATTTCTTGAGACCGTCGGTATCGTTTATCGCCAATTTGAAAAGATTTCATAATGGATTTCATATCTTGGATCTCACGTTCTAGTTTACGAAAGTTCATTTCTTGCTGTCGAGCAAAATTATTTGAATGGCTAGTAGTAGGTAAGCTTACGGCTGAAATGTTCCTTGAAACGTCTGACGCTTCCCAGATTTTGTCCGCTAAGTGAGTTATCTCAGCTTCACTTTTGTCTGAAAGTGGAATTAACGCGACATTGATCACTTGTGGGAGTCGCCTCAACCACAACTTTCTCACCAATGTATCGCCAATGGTGCCTGAAGTGCCTGCTAGCTGTTTAAGCATGCGTAAGAAATCAGATGGCTTGCGATCTCCGATTTCCTCACTTGATAGAAGTTTTTCTAAGCGTCTTTCCTCGCTTAAGGAGTGCCGATCTATCAGTGTTTGTTTTAAATTTTTATAAAGTTCGGTTTGCGGGGGATTTTGAATAATGTCAAGAACTGAGTCTAGTGCTTCTTGCGGTAGCGCTGCCAGAACATAGTTGTTGCGATGAAAATCTCTATTGATTTTGCTAACCGCGAACTGAGCTTCAGCTTGAATAAACCATGTCACTGGTGAATTAGCCCAAAAAGTGGGTAATTTTATCATAGCACTAGTGGCTTGCACTTCGCTGGAGTTGGAGTCGGAGGAGTTGTTGGTATTGTCTTTGTTTTCTGTTGTGGAGTTATTTGGATTTGAATTTTCCTCCGACATTATAAACACGGAATAAAACTATTTGTTTAGTTCACTAGAAATTAAATTTGAAATCAAATCTCACCAAGATTGCTTAATGCCGTAGAATTGTATTGGCAGGTAACGCGGGATTAATATTTACGCAGCACTAGGATTAAAATCTTCGCTAAATACTAGAAAGAATTTTGAGAAATTATTGCAGAGCTCTTTTGATGTTATAACACACACACTCTGAGAGAGATTGTTGACGAATTAATAGAATTACTTGATACCGTGTCACTGCGCTGTTCTGTTGAGCATAATTTACAATCTGCATAACAGTTTGACGCATTGACGAAATGATTTGTCGTGAATAGTTTAGATTTATCTAAAACTCACTATTTTGTATTGACAAAATTTATATCGTAAATATTTTGTAATATAATATTGATATATTTGAAGAACACTATTTGGAGAAAAAAAAAAATTTTTTGTTATCTAATATGTAAGGTTAATTTCTCTGAAAAAAAACTATTGAAATATCTATAATACTATGAATTTATGTCTAATAAAGTTATTGAGTTATTACTAAAAATATCTAAAATAACTATTACTAAGTAATAATGATTTTACAGCAACAGAAAATTTCACACTACTGAATACTTATGTGCTTGACGTGTTCCAGTTGATGATATTATGCCGATTCCTTGAAAGGTAACTTTAATCGTGAAGTATCGATACTTTACTCGTTGGTCGCTATTAAAGCGCGCTAGATACTTTAAAAATTGCTGCTATGCCAATACCAGTTTAGTGATTTTCCAGCTGGTTGCCACTTGTTGAGGGTGAATGAGTGCCAAATGTATACGTGTACGCTGCACTTGTATGAAGTTATGTTGATGTGCTTGCTCTTACTGCTGATGATTAGAGTTAACGCACTGGGAACGTTGTGTACTCTAATGTTGTGTGAATGTGATGCTCAATCTATAGCACGAACACTGGTGATGTGTTGTGTACCGTACGAAGTACGATGAAAGATGATGCAGTTAGTGATAAACTGTATTGTATTGTGCAGTTCCAAGCACACTGGATTTTGCAATTATAATAATTTTGCAAGATGAATGCAGGCTATTAAACAGCTTTCGCTTTTTTTTCACTTTTTAGGTTGCTTGATATTGCGCTTGTCACTACACGCCGGTCGGGGTCACCAATTGTTGGGTTCAAAAGCAAATTGATACAAAAAACAGCTTAAGCGTGCACTTCGCTTTTTTACTTCATTTATTTACTATTAATAAGTAACACTACAAAGAACAATTACTTCTATGACTTGAATTAAAATATTAGAACTCCAACATACTTTTGCTTTATACTCGGCGGAACGACAGTGACAAGCGGCTTGACTAACAGACTGAGACTGAGTGAAGATAACTCAGCTAAGCTAGCGTCGAGTGTGCTGACTACTTTTCTCATTATGTGTGTGCGTGTATTTGTGCTGTGTTTATCTCGGACTGATGGTATTGCCAAGACAATACTTCGGACAGAAATGCGATGTTGGTGAATTGATTGATGGAATGAGTTAATTCAGTTCGATACCCTACAAATTCATTGGCTTTGCAGTAGGGTTTCTGAAAAACAGCTGTTTGATGTTTTAGAATTTTGAAAAAACAGCTGTAATAGCTGTTTTACTGTTTTTTCATGTTTAATAAAAGCTCAAGTTAAATTTTTCCATATATAAGCATGACTTTATTGAATGCTTGAAATTTTAATATAAATTTTATTTTTTATAATAATACTTCAAATACACAAGTGCTGATAATGACTTCACAGAAAGGCGTGATCTAATTTTTGTACAATACTCTTTCCACGTCCGTAGATGTTGACTTAATTGTTAATATTGCATCAAAAAGCTTCTGTAGATTTTCTGTACGTTGGCCTGTATTTTTTGAAGAGAGTAAATTCAACCTTTAACGACTTTAAATTGTCTTGACCAGGAGCTACTGCTGGTGATTCATTTTTCTGAAGCAATACATTAAGTTCTTCCTGTAGAGTTAAAACTCCACAAGTTGTGGAATTATTCGGCAGTTGTTTCAATTATTTCAACATTATTTACACCAAAAAGTCGAGATGCCAACAAGCCTGCAAAATTTATTGTAGCTCTTTATGCTGTGATCGTGGAGCTCGTATGGCTGCGTAATACATCCATAACATCAACATTCCAACGTTCATCAATTCGAATCTTCAAATTATCCATCAACTTCTGGCTAATTTCACTTTTAACAGGCAGTTTAAATCCATCTCGAGCTATTGACTGGCGAATGTATTTATTTCTGGTAACTGCTCGAATCGGAATGCATCAGTAGCCAAATCAGAGGTAATCTCTTTAAGAGTCTTTCGCTCTAGGAAGTCAATAATAGTTTTTCGACTCACTGCAATTACCATAATTTGATGTAGTCGATTCAGTTGCCCTTTGAATAGAAACTCCATTGCTTTTCAAATAATTTTTCAAGGACGTCGTAGAGTTTCCTGAACACTTGATAATTTTGTTGCAATGCTGACATTGTCCTTCTAAATCCTTCGTAGTTGAATTTTTCTGTTTTGTTGCATAATCCAAGACTGACATTTCTAAGATTATAAAAGGTATTAAAAAAATGGAAATGTTAAAAAATAAGCAAATAATTTTTTACTTACCAATAGTGAGTTCGTTTGAATTTTCAAGCAAAATTTTTTAACAAAAAAGTTCAATCTTTTATTTGAATGAAAGTTTAATTCTTTTCGATTTTTGTATAGAAATTGTTGTTGTATTAAAGTTCGTGATTTACGGTGACAATATAATCAGGGTTTAAAAGTACCAGCGAATTTCCATGTGGAACTTGCTGCTGCTATTTGCAATTGCTTTGCTGTCTGCTATTGCTTTCAAGTCATGAATATAATATAGGTTTAATATTTTCGAAGAATCCACGCCTGCTTGGATTCTTCAAATTTAAATAAATGAAAAACAGTAAAAACAGCTGTTTGCTGTTTTTCATTTTTTTAAAAAAAAAACAGCTGTTTTACTGTTGCTGTTAAAAACAACCCAGAAACCCTACTTTGCAGTATATAATTTCGTTGACTAAGTGAAAGGAGTATACAGTTAACTCCAACGGCACTTTATTCGGTTACATTCCTGAAAATACTTAATTTTAGTTGTTCTTTTTGCGGACCTGAACTTACTCCTACAACCTCAAGTGTATTTACTCGATGTTTGAAAATGAGCATAATTCCTAATATGTGGGGGAATTTGAGTAAGACGAAAGAGAATTTTCCCAACCCTTTCTAGTAGAAGAATCCAATTTTTGTACGGTGATAAATACCAACCAATCATCGCAGTGCAGCACGGGACGGTTTAAAGGACTCAAGTGATTTTATGGCTTCCACAGTGCAATGATATAACTTACGCAGTTCTTCCGTTGATCCATTTTTCATGACTGCTAACGAAAAAAGCAAGCTGAGGAAATATCTCACAAGCAAATGTTCATTTTGATACCGACTGCTTAAAAGTTGCCAAGAAACAGTTTAGTTGGAAGCCGTTATTGCTATGTTTCTACCAAGTTGATGAGCTTGACCAAAATGGGTAGTTTTAAGGTAATATAATTTTTGGGAGCCAGTAAGCTCGTTGTTTAAATCTATTAGGCTTTAGGCTATTAGGCTGCCATTCTAGGCTGGTGCCAAAACGGATTGTGAAGTCTAAAACTGAAAAAAAATTAATAACATACAAGGACCATACTGAAAATTTTGTTAAGTTTATACGCAAAACAAAAATTAAACACGTGATAAAGTGAAATTGCGAAATGTTAGGGCGGTGGGTGTTGAGGGGTTGAAAGTGGTTTTTTGCGATTTTCGGCGAAATGTGACTTCCTAGTGGAAAATGTGACTTCCTAGTGGAAAATATTCTTCGCGAAGTTATAGATAAGAAAAATATCTAAAACTGTCATATACGGCAACATAACCTCAAATTTTTTCGAGAAAATGGCAGAAAACCGATTTTTCAGTTCTTTATTTTTCTCTCTCGTAAAAATAATTCAAATTACATGAAATTTTGTGAAAGTATACTTTTTTTACATTGAATTAGCACAATTTTTTTGGAATCTGGAAAATATGTAGTTTCCGATATATTTACAATTAAAAAAAAAAACAAAATCTTCCACAGAAAACTTTACTGGTGTTTTTCTATTTAAGTATTCTATCGGGGCTCATTTTAACCGTTGAAATGTCTACTTTAAAATGATCTATATATGTTGATGGTTTATTTTTGAAGAAACCGCTTATCAATTATATTTAGAAAAACCAAAAAAATGACTTCGGATCAGGAATTTTTAATTTTTTTTTATGATTTTCATTTTTTTTTATTATTTACGTAAATAATGGATTAAATTTCTGTGGCAGAATTTACTTTAATTGAATATTACTAAAGTTGAACCAATTTAATTGAAGACAACGAGCCAATCCGGATCTTATTAACTAAGGTTAGACACAAGCGCCATGCACAAGTTGTCATTGTATGTAATCTTTACAGGTTCATCGCTTTTCGTTCCTCAGGCAGCTCGACGAGGGAAAGCTGCTTTTATTTCTATCCATGTATAATTGGTAACCATATAATAAGTAGCTTACTGAATCTACCGACCAAATATTTGAAGTGTATTATGCAAGAAAGCCCCTTTAAGTTCTTAGCTAATTTTTTTTTTCAATCCTTAGTTGCTATAGGTCACGGTCAGCATTGTTAACAGTAACAGCATACAACCCACTGTAAAAAGCTTCAGTTAAATCAAACTAGCGACATAGCAAGGACTGTGTATCCACGCACGTATTGCTTCGGGGTTGAATTTAAGTAGGATTTTGATAACCGGAGTGCTTATAATTTGGAAGTATCGTCTAGGTCCGCACCTACGATTTTTTTTCTTAGTTGTTGGAGAGGTATCAGATGAATGTAAACCGGTGAGGGAGAATGGGGCATGCCTAATGAAGCATCAACAGCACCGGATCCTCATAATCATATCACGGTATACGGCCTCTTAAAGACCTCATGTGTTCATTTCAATTGTATTCTCCTTTATTGGCGATTTTTTTTTAAATCGTGCATGATGGCAATAGGGTTCGTTCAACCCACCCAATTATTTCTGCAATTAGCCAAGCTGCTAGCGTGCCCACCCTATCTCAAGCTACCATGGTATGATCTGTCAACCTCGGCTCATAGATTGGACTTAAAGTCCTCCAGTCCTCACAAGAAGTAACGCCATCATAACACAAATCGAATCGTAGAG